>JAPDVU010000002.1:158445907-160845907 GCA_026230045.1 Corynorhinus townsendii
TAATTTGTTGATTGGTTATTAAGTAAAAAATTATTTCTTTTTCATATAGAGGTACAACCTTAGAACCTGGCCTCATTTTAGCATGTCCTAGTTGTTTGGACAGATAATTAACAATTTGACAAATAATTTAATTCTGTTATAATTAAAAAGTAATTATTTAATCTAATCTTCCCAAACTGTGTCTCATAGAAGAGATGATAACTATGCTCTATCAATAAAAGTTTCATAATCATGATGAACAAGACTACATCCAGAGACAAATGGCAGGAGAGGGGTGGTTAGAGAGCAACCAAAGGTCTTGTATGATGCATATTAGCATAACCAATGGACACAGACACTAGGCCTATGGGGGCTTGCCCCGGGTGGGAATGGCTGGGGAGGGGGGGCAGGGCAGTGTCAAGTGGGGAAAACGGAGACATATGTAAAACTTTAGATAATAAAGAAAAAAGTTTCATAATCAAATATGTTTTAGAAATGATGCATAACCCACCCCTTTCTTGCTATTGAATGGTATACCATAACTTCAAAGGTTATGAAAAGTAGCAAATTTACTTATCATTCTACATAGTCTTAGAACTTCTCTTGGTGGAAAAACACATTTTGCAGCATTGGGCAGAAAGGGATACATAGTACAGTACTAGTATTTTGCATAAATGTACCTGTTTTACAAACTTAGATGCTGCAAGGCTTGTATAAATATATTAGTAGACATATGAAGGGGAAAATATGCTTTTTCTGTCCCTATTTGATTAGCATATGATGACTACATCAAGATGGGCATTAACCCTAAGAAACTCATAATGGGTCTTCCCTGGTATGGTTATGATTATACCTGCCTGACTCTATCAGAGGTAAGAACAGCTCATTTCTTATGTATTTTCTTTCTCTTTCTTTAGTATTTTTAGACCTTGCTGTAATATATTATATATAATACGCTATTTAGAATATACCAACTATTCTACATATAGAGTATATAAACTTTAGAATTTCTGAAATATAGTTTGAGACTAAAAAGGAAAGGGTTTATTTTTAAATATTCAATCCCATGAAAGTTTCTGAATGTTCTATATTTTCATTTAATAATGAAATTTAATTTTCATACTGTATAGTCAGTGTATCTATATAGTATACATTTTTCTAATAAATAATTTTCAGTATATTTTCTTATTTATGTCAACATATACTTAAGTGATAATTTCCAACATGAACATTTTTGCATTTCTAGGATCATGTTTGTACCATTGCAAAAGTCCCTTTCCGGGGAGCTCCATGTAGTGATGCTGCAGGACGTCAGGTGCCCTATAAAATAATTATGAAGCAAGTAAAGAGTTCTCTTTCTGGAATCCTATGGGATGAAAATCAGAAGTCTCCATATTATAACTATAAAGTAAGACTTTTCACAAGTTATGAGCATTTATTGCTATTAGTTTTTGTAATTGCATATTTTCATAATTACCTATTTGATATGGAGAATTTCTATCAGTTTTCTTTTAGGTACAACATATTGACTGCTGTTTATAGTAGTAAACTTGTTTTTGAATCTGTTTAATCAGGAACTTTACTTCCCTGGTGAGCAATTCAAGTTATGGTCACAGTGGCCACTTGTCATTGTAGGTGGTATAATAAAAACATGCATATCACAAACAGGATTTCCTGAATAGTTGACAAATATGTATGAAGACTGTGGTTTTTAATAAGCTTTGGGAAGAAATAGGCTGAAAACCTCCTTTTCAAAGTAGATAGAGACTCTGATGAGACTCCTATGCAGGAAGGAATGAGGCTGAGAACAAGAGATGCCATCATGGACTTTACAATGGAAAATGGCATCATTTCAAATTTATTTCACAATTCAGTCAAACTATGTGATAGGAGACCAATGAAAAACAATGTTAAAATTAGAAACTAAAAATATTACAGAGATTTGAAGAAATGGAGTGAATGATAAGCAATTCTGTCAGGTGTGCTTGATAAACAGGAACTGCCATACCAAAGAGGCAAAGAACACTTATATTTTTCATAATTACCTTTAGCATCATAACTTTTCATACCTCAAAAATCTAAGAACTAGCTTTGACTTCACTTTGGGTTATTACTGTAAAAGGAGCCCTAAAAGGATATGATGTAAGTTAATTCCAATAAGAATATCTATTTTTAACTAATGGTCTGGTAATCTTTTATGAAAAATGATTGCAAACATACATATTTAACAAATTATAATGGATTTATATATATATATATATACATGCCTATATATTGATTATATAGAAAACTTTAGAGTTTTCTAAATTTTAGAGTCTAGTGTGCATACCTAGTAATTAAGCTATGGCATACTGTAACCTTGCCTTTGCCAAATAGTATTTATAGAACCCTGTTCTAGGAACTGTTAATATTTCACACACACACACACACCATGGCCAAATAAATTTGGAAAACAATGCATACAGTATGTCCCTCCTGGAGATTTAAAATGTACATTATAAGAAAGGATTTGAGAAGTGCTGTAATACATACGTCATTATTTTTAAACATAGAACCTTGTTTCCAACACTCTTAGGAACATGCTGTAATACAGAATAATAGCTGATGCTGTGATGTAGTGTTTTTTAATCCCTGTCTTACTTTTTCTGTAATGAATAAGAAGACACATTCTTTAAGGTCTTAAAATTCAGAATACATTCTGATGAGCCTTGAAGACCATTCATTCCATGGCACTTTAGACAACAATCTAGTCATACTGCTTTTGTTCCTCTTTTTGTTGATTGTAAAATTAGCAGCAACCAAAATCAAGTTTCTGATGTGACTGAAGAGAATCATTCTGCCTTCTTATGTTGTCTCAGCAATAGCAGCTTCATCTTAGTACTCAATATTCTTGAAGGCATTTATGCCTGAACCATGCATATATCTCTCCTACATGCAGTTTTCATCCTTTGATTCTTCACTATTTTGAGGCATTTGAAATTTCTTAACAGTGTCAAAAAGGCTCAAAGTACTAACTAAAATGATGGCAAATTCAAAGGTATTTGGGTTTGCTCCTAAATCTTAAAAAATAAATATTTCTATTTTTAGGTACAAGTACTTCAAGTTGTCTTTTAATGGTGAATTACAATTGTTAATAGATCTAAATATCTGAAAGTACAGAATGTAAGATATAGTATAAGATATGCTTGTATGTAATGAGTCTATTATACTTCAATATGCCATAGCTTATTTATTTACCAGTGAGTGTTGTCCTTCAAAGAAGTTATTTTAGGAGACTATTCTAATTGCAGTGGTGCTATCATTAAAAAAAAAAAATGTTACCGGCATTAGTTGAGAGCTGCCTTTAACATTTTTCCAACATGTATATAAAATCAGTAAATTCTTTTTAACCACAGGTCATCATTCTATTTTAACCTCCTATTTCCCCCCTTCCTCTACCTTTTAACTAGATCTGCTCTTTTTCTCTTTCCTTTATCCAATAAATGATATATCTTCTAAGAGAGAAAGACTGTCAGTGCTAGATAGAGACAGGTGTTATGGGGAGAAGGACTTTACAGGGTAGAAGGTCAGCAAAAGACCACTTTCTAGTTTATGGTTTTTGTCAGCTGTGTGCATAAGGCACCCATGGAGTCCAGACCTGACAGGCTCTTAGATCAATTCGGTAAGACTTAGAAGTTACTTTCCTTGTCTATTGCCATTCCTCTTGTTTTAACTAATGCATCATAAACAAAAACATCTGTTGAGGTCCTAACTAGGCACATTTCTAGAAACTGTAGGGAATATTAAAAAAGGTATAAGCTGGTATCAGAGAAGCACAGCAGCGATCCTCCTTAGCCTTGGCTGAATATCACAATTACCTAATGGAACACAGAACACAAAACAAACATACATATCAGAGCACTAGCCCTGGAAGGTTTTAATTCAGTCAAACAAATTAACTGGAATCTGTACTTTTAAAAACTCCACAAGTGACTCAGATATACATATTGGTTGATAATCATCAGATCAGGGCAAAGAAGGAATCTTAGGGCATGAGAAGACTTTAAATGGAAGCTATTAGGAGGCCTATTTGCGTAATCTCCGCCATTGTAAAAATGCCACAAGCAATGATATCTACCAAGTATCACATGTAGAGCCATGCAATCATAGAGTTGGCAGGTGCTGTGCCCTTACATTTTTATTATTTCATTGTATCCTTTTTGAATCCTTGAAATTTAGAAATGTTTTCCCTCTTATTGCACTGAATACTTAAAATTTCCACTTTCATTTATTTGTATAGGATTCTGCTGGCCGTTTTCATCAAGTGTGGTATGATAACCCGAAGAGCATTTCTTTAAAGACAGCATATATACAAACCTGGGGTTTACGGGGCATTGGCATGTGGAATGCAAACTGTCTTGACTACTCTGGAGATGCTGTAGCCAAACAGCAAACAGAAGAAATGTGGGAAGCCTTAAAACCAAAGCTGTGAACATTTTTGTCAAACTACTAAGATTTTGAAGAAGATCTGTACAAACAGATCGAGTTTCTTGAAGAGATGAAAATTTATACACTTTTGTCATATGGCTGTATATGTTACTTATTAGTATATTGAAAAATATATAAAGAATAAAGTGATGCTTTGTTTGTATGTAGAACTATAGCTAGATAGATTATATAGATAATAGGTATAGATATATTTTCATTGTCCAGAAACATGAAGGTAAGAAACAAGTGTACTTACTATCCTATATAATAAAGAGGTAATATGTAAATTGACCCTCATGTCCTCACACAAGATGGCCACCCCCATGTGGTCACAAGATGGCTGCCACAAGATGGCCAGCATGGAGGGCAGCTGGGGGCAACTGGGCCAGAAAGGGTGAGCAGTTAGGGGTGACTGGGCCTTCAGGGGAGGGCAGTTAGGGGTGACTGGGCCTTCAGGGGAGGGCAGTTAGGGGTGACCGGGCCTGCAGGGGAGGGCAGTTGGAGGGGACCGGGCCTGCAGGGGAGGGAAGTTAGGGGCAATTGGGCCAGCAGGGGAGCACTTAGGCATTGATCAGGCTGGTAGGGGAGTGGTTAGGGGTGATCAGTCTGACAGGCAGAAGCGGTTAGGGGCAATCAGGCAGGCAGGCAGGTGAGTGGTTGGGAACCAGCGGTCCTGGATTGTGAGAGGGATCCCAGACTAGCAAGGGTGCAGGCTGGGCTGAGGGACAACCACCCCCCCCCCCACCCCCGCCGCCAAGTACACGAATTTCATGCATGGAGCCTCTAGTATTAAATATTCCTCTATAAGATGTTTTAATACTATAATTAAGAACACTTGCTTTCAGAATTTTATGCTAAAATTTCCCCCTAATATTAAAATATATGTTTACAAATAAATGCTAGTTTTTAAATATGTATAATTTGAAGTGGAAATGTTTACTTAGAGAGATATTTTAAAAAGCCTGGTCTAGTTTAGGCTAGTTTCCTCTATACTTGTTTTTTTTTTTTCAATAAATCTAAACTTAACTCCTGCAATTCACTCTCATTTCTGTTCATTAAACTGTTGGAAATAATTTTCCTGCTCCTTGACTCCATATAGTACTCATGTCCTCTGAGGCTTATGAATTAAACTCAAACTTCCAGGGGGAAAAAGTATTTATGTGAAGGATTAAAATACTAAAAAAATATAATAAGATAATTTAGTAATATTTTAAATTAG
Source organism: Corynorhinus townsendii (assembly GCA_026230045.1). NCBI lineage: Eukaryota > Metazoa > Chordata > Mammalia > Chiroptera > Vespertilionidae > Corynorhinus > Corynorhinus townsendii. Next base: position 158,451,573 of record JAPDVU010000002.1, read on the forward strand.
ACCTACCTATTATTTTCCAATTAATTTTTTAATGCGGCTATTTCTGGTATTTTATAATAGGAAAAACTTGCTCATGAACCTGATTCTATCCATTGTTATTTACAATTATAATTTCAATGTTCCAACTATTAAAATTCCTCCATTATGGATATCTATACTTTGTTTCTTGGCTAGTTTTCTTTTCATGGATAGATATTCCTTTTTCTTTATCTGCATTTTAATTATCTAAAGACATTGTTTTCTCAAGTAGTTTTGTTTCCTAAAAGAGAAATATTTTTAAAAGCTTGTCTTTTAAAAAAATATTTTTATTGATTTTTAGAGAAAGTGGAAGGGAGAGGGAGGGAGAGAGAGAAACATCGATGAGAGAAAAACATCATCAATCATCTGCCTCCTGCATGCCCCCTACTGGGGATCAAGCTTGAAACCCTGGTGTGTGTCCTGATAGAATCAAATCAGCGACCTGTTGGTACATGGATCAACGCTTAACCACTAAACCACACCAACCAGGCTAAAAGAGAAATTTTGTGCAAAGTACCTTTCTCTATTCAAAGTACAGAAGTCTCTATTCTTTTTCTCAAGGCAATTGAGAACCCTGTGTTGCACTTACTAGTATATTAGTTTCTATAAATAGTTAGATTAAAAGTCTGCATCCTTGAACTCTGGACTTATAAATCCTGCATTTCCTGCACATTTTTCTCCTCTAAATGGAAATACATGATGATTCAGTCATCTGTTAAGAGAATATTCCATTTCTTATTTACACAATTATTATGGGAGTTAGACTAACCATTTTCCATATAATATGCTGAATTTCTAATGTCTTTATATTTCTGGAACAAATTACTAAAACAATTTAAATTGTTAGACATTAAGCTCTGTCATAGCTCTGAATGCAAGTTCAATATTCCTATTCTTTTATATTTCCAGATTGCTTTCAATTAAAGTACAATGAATACATTAAACAATATTGATTTATATGTAAATATATTCATATATACTAAACTATGATTTTAAATTATATTTTACAGTCATATTAAATTTTAAGACTATTTAAAAATTAAAATTATAAAATATAATATTGTCAAATAATATGCAATAGATTTGAAACCATCAAAAATAACCAAATAGACACCATTTTACTTTTATACATCTAATATTTCCAAAAGTCCTTTGTAATACTAAAGCATTTGGTGAAAAACATAAACCTTATGATTTACATAAAACATTGCCAAGGAGAACAAAGTTTTAACAAATCTGACCAAAATAAATACTTAATATTTTTGACAAATAAAAGTTTTAAATTAACATACCGAACAGGCTGGAAAGATATATCAATTTTATTCTGTGAGTTCAGCTTTCAGTATGCGTACATCTGAAACTGCTTGTTTTCTCATCTATAAAACAAATTATCTTTAAAAGTTGAATTTCATTTTACTCATCTAAAATTACATAATTGTCATTTAAATAAAGGTGTGGCTTTTTTTTTATAAGTTAACTTCAACACTTCCACTGGATTACTACATTAAATATATATAGATCAAAAGTCCTGTTGAATAAGCATGCTTATTTACTGCTAGATAAACTATCAAATAATTTCATTTATTAGCATATAGTCATAATAAGATTAAACTGTTGTAAAAAAATTAGAAAAATATTTTTATCTTTTGTTGGAGCTTCAAAATCTGTTCTCAGGTCAAGAGGCAGTAAAAAACAAAAACATAATTACAAAAAAAACCCTTAAATCCCAGCCCTGAGAAACTGAACAGGTACTTAAGCAATACAATAGTATTATTCTGTGGCAAGCACTCTTCTAAATGGATTAACTTCCTTGATTCTATCAAAAATTGAATCAAGGCAGATACTATTACTATCTGCATTTTTATAGCTGGGCAAACTGAGATGCCTAGACGTTAAGTAACTCACTCCAGCTATAAAACTAGTGATGCAGCCAGGATTCAAACTCAAATCATCTGGTGCCACTACCCTTACTCTTCCATGTATAGTCTGTGGATCAAGGCATTCACATCACCTGGAGCTTCTTAGGAACGAAGAATCCCAGGCTTCACCCCAGCCCTATCCAAATGGTCTCACACTGAACTTTGAGAAGCTCTGCTTATGCTATTCTAACTTGAATATGGTTGCAACAAACTCAGGCTAGGTTTTCTGTCCCTTAATTCTAAATCTTGCAGGTAAGTTTGAGTTAAATTATTCAGAAATCCTATATAATAAAGAGGGAATATGCAAATTGACCATCACTCCAACACATAAGATGTCTGCTCCCCTGGGGTCAAAGATGGCTGCCCCCATGTGGACACAAGATGGCCAGCAGGGGAGGGCAGTTGTGGGCAATCAGGCCAGCAGGGGAGGACAGTTAGGGGGGATCAGGCTGGCAAGAGAGGGCAGTTAGGGGTGACCAGGCTGGCAAGGGAGAGAAGTTAGGGATGACCAGGCCATCAGGGGAGGGCAGTTGGGGGCAACCAGGCCTGCAGGGGAGGACAGTTAGGGGCGACCAGGCTTGCAGGGTAGGGCAGTTTGGGGCAACCAGGCTGGCAAGGGAGGGCAATTAGGGGTGACTGGGCCAGCAGGGGAGGGCAGTTGGGGACAACCAGGCCTGCAGGGGAGGGCAGTTAAGGGCAATTGGGCTGGCAGGGTAGCAGTTAGGCGTAGATCAGGCTGGCAGGGGAGTGGTTAGGGGGTGATCAGGCTGGCAGGCAGAAGTGGTTAGGGGCAATCAGGAAGGCAGGCAGGTGAGCAGTTGGGAGCCAGCAGTCCTGGATTGTGAGAGGGATCCCAGATGGGAGACGGTGCAAGCTGGGCTGCCCCGCCCCCCCCCCCCCCGTGCACGAATTTCGTGCACTGGGCCTCTAGTCAATTATAAATAATAATGATGTTTACTATGTACCATTAAGCATTATGGTTAAACATAGAATTTTTCTCCCCCAATCCGTAAACTCAAAATTTGGTTCTCTTTTTCCTATTAGTCTTTCCTGCTTTTTGTACTAGTAATTCTAATATGAGTTAAAACCATTCATAAGTCACTGATATTGGGTTAAAATATACAAAGATGATATGATCTAATGTGTATGCTACCCAAAAGAAAAGAGCATTGAGACTCGTGAATGAAGGCTCTGGAGGCATTTCTATTAGTCTTTTACCCACCCAACTATCAAGTTTCCACACTGGTTTTCTCTCCTTTTTTGAATACACAGTTTTCATTAATTGAACAAATTGTGTGTGTGTGTGTGTGTGTGTGTGTGTGTGTGTGTACATAATATATAAGAATGCTAAATATTCATATATTGTTAAAAATGGTTCTTTGCCCTTTCCCTTTTCTGTATTTTAAGTTTTAAGCTTCTCAATGCTGAGCCAAGAATTAGCCTTGAGATTGCTGGTAGTGAAAAGAATCTAGAACTGTGCTGTGCATATAATAGCCATTTGCCAAATGTAGCTACTTAAATTAACTCGAGTTAAATAAAATTTAAAATTCAATTCCCTAGTCATCCACAAGCTACAGTTCAAGTGCTCAATATCCTTCTGTGTCTAGTGACTACCGTATCAGACAGAGCAGGGCTGGAACATGTCCATCATTGCAAAAGGTTCTCCTGGACAGTGCTGATTCTGGAAAGGGGCCATTATTCTGTCATAAAGTTATTTCTGATAAAGAGGTGAATTGAGAGCATTAATATAAGTATACAAATGAAAATAACCAAAGAGAGTGAGATAATTACCCAAGAGAGGGGGAAAACATTAAATGGGAGCTCAGAAAGCTCAGTGGTTTGTCAGACTTATTTATGAATGACTCTATTATATGAAAACTATTTCTTTTAAAATATTTTACTGAGCCTTTATATTAATGCACAGGATCCTTTCCCTTTAATTCTTACTGGAATTTTACTCTGACCTTGATATAATATGCATCTTTTCAGGATTTAGTTGTTATTCTTAAATTTTTTTCACATGTGGTCTTTGTTGTTAAGGTAACAATTTTAAAAGAGTCAAACTTTGCCTTAGCTCAGTGGTCGGCCAACTCATTAGCCAACAGAGCGGCAAACCGTGGCTGCCGACCACTGCCTTAGCTGATTTGGCTCAGGGGATAGAGCGCTGGCCTGTGGACCAAAGGGTCCTGGGTTTGATTCTGGTCAAGGGCACAGTCAAGGGCACATACCTTGGTTGCAGGCTTCTCCCCAGCCCAGGCCCTCATCTGGGTGTGAGCAGGAGGCAACCAATCGATGTGTTTCTCTCACACGGATATTTTTCTCTGTCTTTCCCTCCCTTTTCCACTCGCTCTAAAAATCAATGGAAGAATATCCTTGAGTGAGGATTAAAATAATAATAATAATTAATAAATAAAAGAGTCAATCCTTACTATCCTTATGCTATTGACACCCAACGTTTTTTGTTTTTTGTTTGTTTTGGTTAATCCTCACCCAAGGATATTTTTCCATAGATTTTTAGAAGTAGTGGCAGGGATGGGGGGAGACAGAGATAGAGACACATTTATTGGTTGTCTCCTGCATGCACCCCAACCAGGGCCAGGGATCAAGCTTGCAACCAAGGTACATGCCCTTGACCAGAATCAAACTCGGGACCCTTTAGTCTGCAGGCAATGCTCTATCCACTGAGCCAAACCGGGTAGGGCAACATCCAAAGTTAAAACACCAAAATTATTTCAAAATAAATGTTATAATCAGGAGAAATGCAAATTACCTTAGATTCTATGATGAGCTTCATTTTCTCAGCAACCAATTTTCTCTTAACTTGGTCAATTTCATGCTGTACTTCAGTGATCTGGATTATAAGGGAATTCTGTATGAGGTATAGTAAGATATCTTTATTAAGGATAACACCTATGCATTTTTATTTTTAACTGCCTTGCTAACATAAACTACGATGTGATAACAAAAACCAAAGAAGCAAATAATGAAAATGACCTATTCTATAAAATAAACTTATTGCTTTGGATTAAATTACTATTAATCTGTAGATTTCTTAAGTTTTAGGGATTGCTTTCTCATTTGTTCTACTACTATCATTCATGTATTATAAAAATAATACAATAAATAATAAATAAATAAATAGATATTTATAAAAGTTACTATTAAATTAGTACCACAAATACCAATGACTATTAATATGAAAGGAATATGCTGAGTTTAAGATATTAGCAAAGCTTTAGAGATTGGCATAATGCTTTATTAGCTGAATGAGATTAGAATTAATGTATTTAATAATAAAATCATATATTTTATATAAGAAAAGTTATTTAATTCAAGAAAACTTATTTAATATAAGAAATATTTTTATTACTTTTGTTCAAAAGGTTTATGAGGTATAACAGTCAACAAAGAAATTATTTAAAAATTCAAGCTGCCTTTGTGAAAAAAATACCCTATATTTAACTTGATAAAATAGTAAGAGACAAAAAGTATCACTTATGGTAAAGAAAAGTATCTGCTAATATGGATAAAGCATTACTTGAGACTATTTGGATTTTATATTTTAAATTTACCTGAAACAGTATACTTTTATTCATAGAAACACATTGGTGGTTGCCAGGCATGGAGGAGGAAGGAAATAGGAAGGGGACCAAAAGGTACAAATTTCTACTTATAAGATAAATAAGTTATGGGGATGTAATGTACAACATGGTAACTATAGTTAACAATACTGTATTGTATATTTGAAAACTGCTAAGAGAGTAGGCCTTACAAGTTATAAATACAAGAAAAAATGTAACTGTGAGGCGATAGATGTTAACTAGACTTATTTGGTAATCTTTTCACAGTATATACATATATCAAACCATTGTGTTGTACACCTTAAACCAATACAATGTTATATGTCAACTAGAGACCCGGTGCATGAAATTTGTGCATGGGGGCGGGGGGTCCCTCAGCCCAGTCTGCACCCTCTCCAATCTGGGACCCCTCGAGGGATGTGCGACTGCCTGTTTAGGCCCAATCACGGTAGGATCGGGCCTAAACAGGCAGCCAGACATCCCTCTCACAATCCAGGACTGCTGGCTCCCAACTGCTCGCCTGCCTGCCTTCCTGATTGCCCCTAACCACTTCTGCCTGCCAGCCTGATCACCCCCTAACCACTCTCCTGCCAGCCTGATTGCCCCTAATTGCCCTCCCCTGCAGGCCTGGTCGTCCCCAACTGCCCTCCCCTGTAGACCTGGTCACCCCCAACTGCCCTCCCCTGCAGGCCTGGTCCCTCCCAACTGCCCTCCCCTACAGGCTTGATCGCCCCCAACTGCCCTCCCTTGCAGGCCTGGTCACCCACAATTGCCTTCCCTTGCAGGCCTGGTCACCCACAACTGCCCTTCCTTGAAGGCCTACTCCCTCCCAACTACCTTCCCCTGCAGGCCATCTTGTGGTGGCCATCTTGTGTCCACATGGGGGCAGCCATCTTTGACCACATGGGGGCAGCCATCTTGTGTGTTGGAGTGATGGTCAATTTGCATATTAATCTTTTATTAGATAGGATATTAGATAGCCTCCTGCTCGCTCCATGGCTGCAGCCATTTTTGTTGGGATTGATGTATCTTCTATAATTGAAACTTTGTAGCCTTGAGAGGAGGCAGGGCAGACCAGGGCAGGTGGAAAGCTTGGCTTCCTCCATTGCTGGGGAAACCCAAGCCTTCTGCTTGCTCTATGGCTGCAGCCATCTTGGTTGGATTAATTTGCATACCTGCTCCTGATTGGCTTGTGGGCGTGGCTTGTGGACATAGCAATGGCATGGTCAATTTGCATATTACTCTTTTATTAGATAGGATTATATCTTGATTAAACTGGGAAAATATAAATGAGGAAACTTTTAATATTTCATCATGTCTAACTACATACTCTTAATCATGATTAACATATAAAAACATTTTGGGGCCTGACCATTATGGCTCAGTGGTTGAAGCAGTAGGTCACGGTTTGATTCCTGGTTAGGGCACATGCCTGGGTTGCGGGCTTGATCCCAGTAAGGCGCATGCAAGAGGCAGCTGATCAATGATTCTCTCTCATCATTGATGTTTATATATCTCTCTCCCTCTCTCTTCCTCTCTGAAATCAATAAAAATATATTTAAAAAAATAAACTTCATGTCTCTGATTTTTCAATATTTAAGATCATCTTAAGAAAAAGTAAATTGACAAAATTGAATATAATAATAATTTCTTTAGAAATTCAATAATTTTAGATTCCATGAATATTATTAACCTCCCCACACATAAAAAGAGGAATGTAGTAAATACTGTTTGTCCCCACTGTATTTCACCATGTGCTCATCTCCCATACAATAATAGAAAGTGGCCCTACCTTCAGGTACAGAGTTGTTCATAATTGGCCTAAGTCAGCACATAGCATTCCCTGGTAGTTATTATCAGTCTACAGTAGGTCTGCTTATCTCCCACCAAGCCAAAGGGAAAGTTTTATATATCCCATGTGTTTGGAAGAGGTTCTCGCTTGATTTGGAGGTATATAGCCTTCCTTGACATTGGCAATTCTATTACTACTATGGGGAAAAGCAGGTTTATAAGGAAACCAACACTCGAAAATAGTGAGGAAATACCAGAAGCACTTAGGCCCTTAAAGACATCATTAAGGTGTGTATTGTATCCCCTCAGCACCCATTACATAAGATCATGAATTTTCTTATTGTTAACAAGTCAAGATTTGTTTTACTAGACTTATAGCCCAAATCATCCCAAATATAACAATACTAACAATTATAAAGAAAATATTTTGAATAGAACTTCTCTAATAGAATGTAAACACATTGAGTAGCACCTTAGAGTCTGTGGTGTTTGCCATATTCTTTGGTTTCATATTGACCTCCCTGGCTTCAAGTTGCAGGAACACTTTTTCATAATAGAGTTCTAAATCTTCTTGATGTTTTGTTAAAACCTCTTCCAATGATGCTGTGACTTCCTTTGTTTCAAAGTATTTTTCCTTCCAACTATCACAGGCTATAAAAAAAAAGCAAAGGCTATACATAGTTTGAGTCTGACTAAAGGATTAAACTTTTAAAACTGGAAAGGACCCTACAGTTATTTAAATTCTTCTACTCCCTTCTACTTCCTCCCTGAGAAAATCAGAGCTAAGAGCAAAATGTTTATTAAATAACTAGAGGCTCAGTGCACAAAATTCATGCACAGGGGGCGTTCCCCTCAACCCATCCTGCACCCTCTCCAATCTAGGATCCTTCTCATAATTCTGGACTGCTAGCTCCTTATTGCTCACCTGCCTGCCTGCCTGGTTGTCCCTAACTGCCCCCACTACCAGCCTGATTGCCCCTAACTGCCCCCCACCCCGGTGGCCTGGTTGCCCCCAACTGCCCCCAACCCTGCCATCTTTGTTGCTCCTAACTGCCCCCTCCCGCCAGATTGGTTGCCCCTAACTGCCCCCCAAACCCGCTGACCTAATTGCCCCAACTCCCCCCCAGCTGGCCTAGTCACCCCTCACTGCCCCCCCCCCCGCCAGCCTAGTTGCCCCCCAACTGCCCTACCCTGCTGGCCTGGTTGCCCACAAATGCACCCCCCCCACCGTCCTGGTCGCCCCCAACTGCCCTCCCCACTGACCTGGTCACCCCTAACAGCCCCCCTGCTGGCCTGGTCACTCTCAACTGCCACCACTGCCAGGCTGGTTGCCCCTCACGGCCCCCCCACCAGCCTGGCTGCCCCACACAGCCTGCTGTTCAGTTGTTTGGTCATCCCTCACTAAGCCCCCTGCTGGCCTGGTCACCCCAGGCAGCCTGCTTGTTCTGTCATTTGGTCATCCCTTGGGCCAGCCCTGCGTAGCTGGGAAGCTGCCATCCGAGGCTTGCCTGCTCCTCTGGCCGGCCCTAGCAGCTGGGGGACTGCGGGGACTGGGCGCTGCCATCTTGTGGCTGTGGGTGCTGTCACCTTTGAGGGCATGGCAATCAATTAGCATATTCCCTCCTTATTGGTTCTAGGCATGGCCATCTTTGAGGGCGTGGCAGTCAATTAGCCTATTCCCTTCTTATTGGCTGTGGGCACCACCATCTTTGCCACGGCACGAAGGGCAATTAGCATATTCCCTCTTTATTCGATAAGGTAAAAGTACTTATCTACAAATATAGTAAAATGGTGATAAATCAAAAAACCACAACCAAGTTTTTCTTTAAGCTTACAATTATTTCTGGAAAATCTGTATTAAAAAATACTATGTATAGCAAAATGCACATATTTTTTATTTTCATTACTTTTATTTATAACTATAACTACGAAAGAAAGAGGCATAACATACTTTTTCAGATTTTTTTCCTTATTTTTTTCATCCCCCAAAATGACATATTTTGTGATCAGCTAATTCTGATTAATCTTTTATCGAAATTATTCCAACTATATCCCCAAAATTGTGTGGGGTAGAATTTCTCAACCTGAGATCCTTAATTAGAAATGTAACTCTGCCAGCTAAGGAATTGCTTTGGCACTGATGAGATTCTAAGTACAAACTTAACAGCAACACAAACTACATGCTAGCATACCAGATTATGTTCATGTTTGTCTTTTTAGATTAGCAAAGAAATGTCAACCCCATATTAAAAAAGTCTATATGGTGATTTGATTAAAATTACATACTACATGTGAACTTAATTCAAAATTATAATTTTTGCCTTATATCTAATAGTTATACCTTGTGTAGTAGGCATTTCTTTGTAACTGGGCTCTCTGCTTCTGTTCTTGTCCCAGGCTATTCCATAAGCCAGTTATTCTGATTTTTCTAAATTTTTTAAAATCATGTGAATCCCTAGCTGGAAAAAATCTTCCAATGGATTCTCACCTAACTTAGAATAAAATCTAAACTCCTTCAGTTGACCCATGTGTTCCTTGCTGAACTTTAGATGTTATCTCCCTCTACATTTCTCCTTATTTTTTGAGCTCCAGCCACTGGCCTTATTTTAGGTCCTAAGACTGAAAGCTCATCCCTATCTCCAGATCTTCACATTTCGTGTACCTTCTGTACCTGCTCTTTTTCCCCTATCTCTTTACATACTTGCCACCTTAATACTATCTTCACAGAAATGCTGCTCTTGGAAACCCTAGCTAAAGTATCTCTCCTGCCCCATCACTATTTATTTATTTATTTACTTACTTATTTATTTACATTTTTATTTATTTCAGTGAGGAAGGGAGAGGGAGAGAGAGATAGAAACATCAATGATGAGAGAGAATCATTGATTGGCTGCCTTCTGCCTGCTCCCTACTGGGGATTGAACCTGCAACCCAGGCACTGATGAGAATCAAACCCGGGACCCTTTACTCTCCAGGCCAGCGCTGAGCCAAACCAGTTAGGGCAAACTAATGGACTTCTCAGTTCTATTCAGCAGCTGATATTGTCTTACTTATTTGTTTATTGCCTACTCCCCACCCCTTTATTTATTTTCATTTTTTAAAATGTTTTTTATTGATTTTTTTACAGAGAGGAAAGGAGAGGGATAGAGAGTTAGGAACATCGAAGAGAGAGGAACATTGATCAGCTGCCTCCTGCACAACCCCCTACTGAGATGTTCCCGCAACCAAGGTACATGACCTTGACCAGAATGGAACCTGGGACCCTTCAGTCTGCAGGCCAAAACTCTATTCACTGAGCCAAACAAGTTAGGGATCCCACCCCTTTAGAAGCAAGCTCCTTAAGGGAAGGGTCTCATTTAATGCTGAATCCTCAGTATTTAAAACAATGCTGGGAATTGAAGCACATAGTAGGCTTAAAAAATATTTGATGGCTGATACATGCCTTAAACTTGAAACATTCCTATTGAAATAGAAAGTGATTGATGATTCTCATTTTATAAACAGAGAAAGGCACAAGAGTAGAAATAACTTGCTTACTTACATAAAAGATTGATCTAGTATTAGAATCAATCTTTTAAGTTCTAGTCCATTGTTTGAATCTGTCTAATAAAATTGCTCATTTAAAGTACAACAAAGCTGAGTCATTGCCAGCACTTCCAGGATAACATTTTAATATTAAGAGATAAAACTTTCAGGAATATCTCCTGACATTGTCTATAATGTTCAGTCAATTCTTGTATGAAATCAATAATTTTGCTGTAAATTGAGAATCCTAAAACTAGTTAATTCAAAATAAACCTGTTACACTTATAATTCTCAAGTACAACCCAAAATGCAGGACCCTAAAATAATTTAAACATCTCTCAAACCATTATCCTATACTTCCTCCACCCTGGTTCATTTTTCCACTTCCACCAGTTCTAACTACTATTTCTATTTCTATTGCAAGAAAACTACCTACTTCTCATACCTAATTCTCTCATTCATTCATTCATTCATTCATTCATTCATTCATTCCCTTTAGCAAAGCAGACAGACACAAATACCAGAAAAATAAGCACCTTGAGGAGACTAAGGAAATCAAGGCTTCTGAAATGATATTTAAACTGAGATTGAATGATTAGTAAGAAATAGCCAGGTTAACTGGGAAGAAGGGGATAGAAGAAGGTAGGAGAAGCAGATGTGGATGGCAGAGGGGAAAACAAACCTGAAGGACTGCGTCTGAGAGCAGACACATTTTAAATTCTAGCACATCTTTTCCTGGAAGTGTTTCTTATCTCTTCCATCTAATTTAGGTGTTCTTATTCTGTAATCCTATGCATAGAGTTCTATAGTTCCTTTATCATAGTACTAGAGGCCCAGTGCACAAAATTCGTGCATGGGAACGGGTGTGTGTGTGTGTCCCTCAGCCCAACCTGCACCCTCTCCAATTGGGACCCCCTTGAGGGATGACCGACTGCCCATTTAGGCCCATTCCCACCAGGATCGGGCCTAAACAGGCGGTTGGACAGCCCTCTCACAATCCAGGACTGCTGGCTCCCAACCGCTCGCATGCCTCTGCCAGATTGTCCCTAACCACTCCCCTGCCAGCCTGATCGATGCCTAACTGCTCCCTGGCTGGCCTGATTGCCCCTAAGTGCCCTCCCCTGATGGCCTGGTCACCCCTAACTGTCGTCCCCTGCAGGTCTGGTCGCCCCTAACTGTCCTCTTCTGCAGGCTTGATCTCCCCCAACTGCCCTAACCTGCTGGCCCAGTCACCCCTAACTGCCCTCACCTGCAGGCCAGGTCCCCCCAAACTGCCCTTCCTGCTGGCCTGGTCTCCCCCAACTGCCCTCTTCTGCTGGCCCAGTCACCCCTAATGGCCCTCTCTGCTGGCCTGATTGCCCACAACTGCCCTCCCCTGCAGACCTGGTCTTCCCCAACAGCCTTCCTCTGCTGGCCCGGTCACCCCTAACGGCCCTCCCTGCTGGCCTGATTGCCCACAACTGCCCTCCCCTGCTGGCCTGGTCCCCCCAACTGCCCTCCCCTGCAGGCCTGCCCCCCCCTCCAACGGCCCTCCCCTGCTGGCCTGGTTGCCCCCAAAGTCCCTCCTCTGCCAACCTGGTCATCCCAACTGCCCTCCCTGCTGGCCTGATCACTCACAAATGCCCACCCCTGCAGGCCTGGTCCCCCCCCAATTGCCCTCCCATGCAGGCCTGTTCCCCCTCAACTGCCCACCTCTGCAGGCCTGGTCCCCTGCCAACTGCCTTCCCCTGCTGGCCTGGTCTCCCCCAAATGCCCTCCTCTGCTGGCCCGGTCACCCCTAAATGCTCTCCCTGCTGGCCTGATTGCCCACAACTGCCCTCCCCTGCAGGCCTGGTCCCCCCAAACTGCCCTTCCCTGCAGGCCTGAGTCCCCCGCAACTGCCCTCCCTTGATGGCCTGGTCTCCCCCAACTGCCCTCCTCTGCCGGCCTGGTCCCCCTAACTGCCTACAACTGCCCTCCCCTGCAGGCCATCTTGTGGTGGCCATCTTGTGTCTTGGAGTGACGGTCAATTTGCATATTACTCTTTTATTAGATAGGATTCATCAGGATGTATCAGTACTGCTTAACTTGATTATCATTCCCCCATCAGACTGTAAGCTCTTTGAGGGCAGGGACAAAGTTGTTCCTGCCTATTAGTATCTCCTCAACCCCTTTAACAGTAGCTAAATTCAGTAAGTACTTACTACTTACTTAGTAAACAAATAGAAGAATGAATAAATAAATGAATGTCACTTATGAAAAATACTTGAATTTTAATTTAAAAACACCCTACATAAAGAGTTGAACAATGATTTCATGTTTTCTGTATTAAATTACATCAACTGTACCATTTAAACCATAACAGTAAAATAGAAAGTATTAAGAAGCATAAATTCCGTAAAACTTAAGTTTTTTACAGTGATAAAAGATATGTAATAAACTTTACCATGATATTGCTTCAATATTAGTTCGTTTCTTTGCGTTTCCAGATACCGTCTTTCTTCCTTTACTTGTTTAATTTGTTTGGTGATCTTCTCTCCTAAAATATTATAACCCATAATCATCAATCTCAAAAAGCTAAAAAATGGTGCATTTCCTAAAATACAGTGTGTAAAACTTAAAAGTGCTTAAATAATAAGAATAAATTTTACCCAAAATTTTATTTTTCTTCCTGCAATATAATATTTGCCTCTATGGAAAACAATGACGAGTCATTTCACTTTCTAAGAGTGATACATAAGGGGATTTACATATATGTGAAGAATACAGTATGTTTCATCTGCATTTACATATATGTGTAAAATCAGGTAAAGATCAAGTAGTTATATGTCTTGGTTTAATTCTTTTGGTAAATTTATCTTGGCCCCAAAGTTATTATACTTAAATCTTACATGAAAAAATGTAAATTTTAGATTATATTTTTAAAAGCAAAAATCATTTAGTTATTAAATATATGCTCTAATTAACATAACATTTATATACTTTAAAACAATATATAACTTTTTCTTGTAAAATATACATAATAAAATTACAATTTTAACCATTTTTAGTGTACAGTTCCATGGCATTAAATACATTTACAATGTTATGCAGCCATCACCACCATCCATTTCTGGAACTTTTATTTAAATTTTCCAAACCGAAACTTGTTATTCATCATACAATAATTCCCCATTAACATCATTTAACTTTATCTCACAGAATCATCTATACTTATGGTGTCATCATACTTACTCTCAATCTGTAATAAAGAGATTTCAGTTATTCCTAGAAAGGAAGTGAAGGAAAATCAGTAAGAGCTGGGAAGGTGATGTACTCTTTTTTACCTATCTTAAAGAAAACATGAAAATCAGTAAGATTTGGTGTGGTGACACATTATTTTCCCCCCATCTGTAAGCACTTGATAATGTACAACAGCAAGGCATTTTTTTTTTTATTTACATGGTAGGTTTTTTTTTACTTATATGTATTTATACCTGTAGACTCTTTCTTGTGCTGCAGCTTCTCTATTCCACTATTACTTGGACATTATACACAGTGACTCCAAATGTAAAATTTTTAAAAATTCATATTGTGCCCTAACTGGTTTGGCTCAGTGGACAGAGCGTCAGCCTGTGGACTGAAGGTTCCCAGGTTTGATTCTGGTTAAGGGCATGTACCTTGGTTGCAGGCACATCCCCAATTGCGGGGGGAGGGGGGGGTAGGGAAGGGGTGCAGGAGTCTGCTGATCGATATTTCTCTCTCATCAATGTTTCTAACTATCCTTCTCCCTTCCTCTCTGTACAAAATCAATAAAATACATTTTTTTAAAAATATGAGAAATGTGTGTTTAATATTTAAAAATCCATATTGCTTTCTAAACATGATTTCCTTCCAAGATGTCTGATCTTAGTTACTTCTTTAATATATATATATATTTTTTCTAAGATGGCTAGTGATTTTTTTTTCATTTTGAGTCTATTTTGTTCATCTATATCTGCTTAATGTGTCTCACATTTTTAAAATTTAGCATACATTTTGTTTTCATATATTTTCTCTTCTGTATCACCTTTATCTTTCCTGATTTTTGTGTTTCTGCCCATTTTTTAAATACATTTTTATTGATCTCAGAGAGGAAGGGAGAGGGAGAGAGAGATAGAAACATCAATGATGAGAGAGAATCATTGATTGGCTGCCTCCTGCACACCCCACACTAGGGATTGAGCCTACAATCTGGGCATGTGCCCTGACCAGGAATTGAACCATGATCTCCTGGTGCATAATTGATGCTCAACCACTGAGCCACAATGATTGGGCTTGGCCCATTTTTGATAAACTACTTCAAGCCTTTCCAATGATGTTGTTTCTCCCACTGCCACTTTATAGATCTTGAATTGTTTTAATTCTGCTAGTTTTTTTCTTTTTACTTCTGTAAATTATTAGGTACTACTTAATCTTTTATTAAGCACTTACTACTACTTTGTTTGATTATTCTTTTCCAAATTTATGTTATTTTATTTTATTAACTTATAAAAGCCAGGTTCTCACAGGATAATGGTAACTGCCTAAATTAGAATCTCTCCATGCATCCTCCCAAATACTATAAAAAGGAAGCAAATGAAACCAACCATAATTTATGTCTACAGCATAACTAGGACGCAAAACCCTTTAATTTACACATGCTTTAATTTATGTGCAAGTGGGGAAATAAACACCCTAGACCAGCAGCATAGTGTGTTCAGGAGCCAACAACTGAGCTGAGTCAGATGTGACTACACATCAGAGAGAACTACCTGAACCTGAGAAAGAAGGGCTACCTATTAAGAAGGGCTCCTAATGGCTAACTGGGCTCACATTCTAAAAATACAGACCCTAGCAGCCAATTGTACACAGGGGCCTCTCACACAAACTGCATTTCATGGAGACTTCTGCACTGAACCATTTACCTCTGCACTGAACTGCCTGCCTGCAGTTTCTGCCATCTGAGCCAGCCCTTATAAGGGAGTTCCTGAAATCCTATTTGAACTAATAGGACTGAGGCTTTCCCCATCCAATCAGAGCTACTCAGCTATATTCTTTCCTCCCCCCCCCCCCATTACATCTTCACAGACATATCACAGCAGCTCCATTCTCATCATTAAGAAAATGGTAAGACTGAATGAAGACTGTTTTCCTGGCTGAGCTAAAACAGATGTAGCACCAAAGCAAAGCAAAACAGACCAACAAAGGGCAGAGCAGACTGGCAAGGAACAGAGCAGAGTAGAGTGGAACAGCAAGGAGCAGAGCAAAGCTGTCTACTTGGACAGGGACCTGGCCCCAGGATACAGCCCTAATGTATCACAATTGAGCTGTTTTGCTCTGAATAAAGTTTCCTTTTTACCACAGCCCAAATTGGAGATTCCTGTTGGCATTGAACTGATGCCAATGACCATCAGTTGACAACCATGAGCAGACAAACACAGTAAACATCAACCATAGTTTTGTCTGGAATAAGAGGCCACTCCCATGCAGTACAGAAATAATAATAAGATCTGATCCGGTAAATTGGAACACTTTCTATGAGGAATGTAGAAGAAAGGGGCTTATAGAATGTAGGGGGCTAGAGGTGGTAATCATGGGAAGACATAGCTTCTGAGAGGAAAATGCTTCAAAAATGAGAGGTATTCCTTCGGGCCTAGGTGGTAAGAGAAAAGAAGAAAGTGGCTAAGATAAGAGATCTGTGGAATAAAATTAGTAGAGAGAAAACAAAAAACAAAATACAGCAGAACTCTTGGACACAGACAATAGGGTGGTGAAAGCCTGGAACGGGGGATGGGAGTTAGATGGAAGGGGTCAATGGGGGAGAAAGGAGGGTATATGTAATACTTTCAACAATAAATAATTAATTAAAAATTTTTAATGAAAAAAAGAAGAAAAAATACCCCCCCCCAAAGAAAACAGACCCCTTCCCCCAATAGCATTTTGCCATATCAACAGAAGAGGGCTCTCATAACCTAAGCAGAAAAGCCACCAAAATACCACTCTTTTCTTCTATATGAACACCTGTTATTACTGATAAAGAAAATCCAACACAAGTAAACGTGAACAACATCTACAAAACAATCTAGCATCCAGTTAATTTTTAAAAACCATCAAAATTGATAACTAAACTAAAACAAAACAAAACAGGTAGCCATAAAACAGAGAAAAACTTAACACTCCTAATCTAAATAAATTATAATTAAGCAAGTTTTTGCAGATATTAACAAATATCATAAATAATGAATTAATAATTCAGAATAAAAATGGAAAAATAATAGAAATATGTAAAATGGAAGTTGGCCAAACAGAAGAAATTACAGAAAAAACAAAACTGTCTCAGAAATGAATAAATTAACAATTATCCAAGAACAGATATGACCAAATATACAGTAAGGATAATGTAGAGTAGAAATAAAAGGGGCAAAGAATATCAAACATAAGGAAAACAGTAAAATGTAGGGGGGATAAATGGTGATAAAAATAGAGGAAAAATATATCAGAAATATGTATATGATTAAAGGCAACAGCCTTTGATCTTGACACATATTTCAAATATTAATAAATGTGCATTATGATGTTCAGAGTTTATAAACTAACAGTTACGCATATTGATAGGGATAAAAATACTGTAACTGTCAGAACCATGAGGTTAAAATACTGCTAAATGAAGTGAATGTTTTGTTACATAATTAGCACATTATATTCCTGTGTGTTTCATGTAGGTCTGTTTCAATATTTAGCATAATCCTTCCATCCATGCCTATCCCACCCTACCTTCCCTGAAATTAACAACCCCTTTGTTCTCAGGTTGTTTCATCTTTCTCTAACAATTAGTTCTTTACCTTCTCACTTTATGTACTCACAAGTCTCCATATAATCCAACAGTGAGCTATTATTAGGGAAGGAACCAGCATGAAAGGTCAACATCAAGACAGCACGATAAAGGAAAACCCTCACAAACAGAAACAGTGCCCTCATTTCTCCATGCTCAAGTTTTATAGATGCTTTAGAAAGATGTAATTGGTAATTAATGCCAGATTTACACTAGATATGATGGTTTATAAGCCCATGATTTGTATTTTGCTGTGCAGAGTTATTTTTAAGTATTTACTCAATGATAAAAAAATTTATTCCAACTGTAAATTTAAGCATTTTCAATTAACCCACTTGTTGTTCTTATATAATTCTAAATTATTGAAATTCTTCAGTATTGATCCATAAAAAACTAAAGTAATATGATTCAACAATGTAAACAAAAAATATAAAAGAAGTTTATTATGTTGTGAACAATCCACCTATGAAAACAAGTGTCTATGGTTTAGTAATCGGTAGAACTAAAGGAGACAGAAAAAGAGATGTCTATAACATGTGTGTGTTTGGAAGGAATAATCCAGAGGAAACATCATACCCACATAGAGGGATAGTTTATAGAACAACTCTCAAAATCATGAAAGGCAGAGAAAATCTGGGGAACTGTTCCAGATTAAAGGGACATGACAACTAAATGTGATATGTGAATCTGGATTGGATTCTGCACTAGAAAACAAAGGAAATTATTGGGATAATTGACAGAAATAAAATATGGACTCTACATATTGCATCAATGCTACATTTTCTGAATTTGATCACTGTATTGTGGTTGGTAAAAGAAAATTCTTGTTCATAGAAGACAGGCAGAAATGTTTAAGGAGAAAGGAGTATGTCATCTGCAATTTAATTCAGAAAAAAAAGTAGGTGAAAAAACAAATATTGTAAAATGTTAACAAATGTTGAACCTAGATGAAGTTAAAAGGTATATGGAACTTCTTTGTACTATTTTTATAATGTTCCCATACATTTGAAATAAGTTTATTTTGAAAGTAATAATCTAAATATATAAAAAGCCAGCGACCAGAACGCCAGAAGCCAGAACGACCTGTCGCTATAATGCCCACTGTGCCCAGTGAACCGGCCCAATGGAGGGTGGGGCCAGCCTACCAACCTCCCTCAGCCCCTTCCTCCAGCCGGCCCCACCCCTGATTGCTCCCCAACCCCAATAGGGGGTGGGGTCAGCCAGCCAACCTCCTGCAGCCCCTCCCCCTGCCCAGCCCCACCCCAGATCAGCCCTCCCACCCCGATCAGGGGCAGGGCCAGCCAGCCAACCACCCATGGCCCCTCCCCTAGACCACTGGCCCCCAATGGGCCCACCTTACCCTATTCAGGGGTGGGGCTGGCTGGCCCACCGCCCACAGCCCCTCTCCATGGCCGGCCCCACACCTGATCAGCCCCTACCACCCCAATCGGCCCGCAACCCCTCCCCCCAGCCAGCTCTGCTCCTGATCCCCCCACCCCCCCACACACACCCACCAACCAGGGGTGGGGCTGGCTGGCCAACCTCCACGGCTCCTCTCCCAGCCGCTGACCTCCGATCGGCCTCCTCTACCCCAGTTGGGGGCAGGGCCCGCCAGCCAATTGCCAATGGCCCTCCCCTCAGCCGCCTGGCCCTGATTGGGGTGGGCCAGCAGGCCAACCTCCCCCATCTCCTCCTCCTGACAGGCCCGGCCCGATTGGGGTGGGCAGGCCAGTAATAACTATTAGTAATAACAATTTAGAGAAATTGGACCTAAAGCTTCACATTAGCTACATTTTTCTGCTTCAATTTAGACCAGCACAGTTGCTAGTTTTGTCTAATCATCTATGACAGCTCTAGAAATAAATGTGTCAGGGTCTGTGTCTAAAGTTTACATTAAATATCTTTTGTTTTAATTATTTACATATTTATTATCTAATATGTAAAGTTTTTTTCACATTAAAGTTGTCAGTGTAGCACACAAAAAAATAGTAACATAGGTCCGAGAGAAAGTAACA
Source organism: Corynorhinus townsendii (assembly GCA_026230045.1). NCBI lineage: Eukaryota > Metazoa > Chordata > Mammalia > Chiroptera > Vespertilionidae > Corynorhinus > Corynorhinus townsendii. The sequence continues at coordinate 158,471,233 of JAPDVU010000002.1, forward strand.
GCTATAAAAGGTAAAGTAATACTGAATACTGTTTATCCCAGAAATAAACAACAACAATGGAATGGATCTGCTATTTAAAGTGTTTTCTTGGAGGGGATTAATGGGGGAAAATGAGGGACATATGTAATACTTTCAACAATAAAGATTAAAAAAAATAAAATGTTTTCTAGGGAAGGGTGGGTGGGTGGGTGGGAAGTGATTTATATATATGCGTAAACCCTGGACACAGATAAGAGGGTGGTGAAGGAGGCCTGGGGCAGGGGCGGGGGTGGGCTACAAGGAGTCAATGGAGGGAAAGAGGGGGACATGATAATACTTTCAACAATAAAGATGGGAGGGAGGGAGGGAGGGAGGGAGGGAGGGAGGGGAGAGAAAGAGTTTTCTAGCCCTGACCACTGTGGCTCATTGAGCATCATCACATGCACAGAAAGGTTGCTGGTTTGTTTCCCTGTCAGGGCATATGTCCGGGTCCCAGGCTCAGTCCCGGTAGGGGAAATATAGAACGCAGCTAAATGTCTCTCTCTCTCTCTCACACACAAACAAACAAATAAAGTGTTTTATACTTTTAGAAAACATTCTTGAAACAAAAGAAGTCCTTCTAGTTTTCATACTAAAGGAGCCCACTAATGTATACAGAAAAACTTGATCTAGAATTCTCAACTGAGATATAGCCTGGTAAAATTATTACACATTAAAGAAATCCTCTGGCCTTCCTGACTGAAACACACAAGCTGGTTTACAAAGAAAAAAGAATCAGGGTGGTGTCACACTTATTAATCTAAAATAATAAAAGCATAATATGCTAATTAGACCAGATGCCCTCCCGGAAGTCCTTTGGGACAACCTTCTGGATGCAGCTGGGGCTGTGAGGGAAGCCTGGGTCCTGAGTGCCTGAGGGAAGCCCAGGTCCCGGATGCCAGAGGGAAGCCGGTGCTGGCAGTCAGGGGAAGGAAGGCCTACTCTTGCATGAATTTAGTGCATTGGGCCTCTAGTAGTAACATAAAACAAGACATCAGTAGAGCAACATTAAAAAAACACAAAACTCAAGGGGAAAAAAGTGTAAGCCAAGGGTGGTATAGCCAAACTGTCCTCCAAGTATCAAGGCTCTAGAGCAGGATTAGCAAACTTTATTGATAAAGGGCCAGACAGTGATAGTTTAGGCTTTGTGGGTGACATATGATCTCTGTCACAATTCCTTTTTTATTTTTTTTAACAATTCTTTAAAAATGTAAAAAACAAAAGGCCATATATGACAAACCCATAGCTAACATAATACTCAACCAGGTAAAACTAAAAGCATTTCCCTTAAGATAAGGAGACTGATCCAATTAGGCAATGATTGAAAAATATTCTGCAGTACATGTTGAACATATTTAGTTATAGATCTGAGACTAAAACAGAGGTAAGGAGAATACAACTAGATATAAGTACATAGATGTTATATTATTTGACAAAGTAGAAAAGACACAACTAAAAATACATGAGAGTAGAAAGGAGTGGAAAAGGTGACTTTTTTTATTGTCCTGGATGTAATAGGTAATAATCAGAGGGTAATTTTAGAGGTAACTAATCAAAACCAGAAGCATCAAATTAAAAAAGAAAAAGAATGATTAAGAATCCTAGAACAAAAATACAAAACACTATAATGAAAATACAACTTTCTTAATACCAGGAGGAGATAAAAGTGCAAATAAACCACATAATAATACACACTAACTATATAATAAAATAAAATGACAAATCTGACATTGTCAAACATACCAGTCCCATCAATGATGTAAATAGACATAACTTGTCTACTAAATAAAAACAATTTTCAGACTGACTCACAAAGCAAAACCCAACTCTAGACTGTATGTAAAAAATATACCTAAAACAGAAAGGCTGAAAAAAAAAAAGTGGGAAAGAAAGATTGGGGGGTGGGGGATGGGAGTGTCTTATAACAAATAAGTAAACAAAAAGAAAGCAAATAGTGATAGGCAATAAGGTAGAATTTAGGCCCCAAAAAAGCATTAAATGAATCCAAGAAGAATACTTCATAATGCAAAGTAGTAATATTAATATTCACATAAGAATAACTTTGTGACAAATAACACATAGAAAGCTAAATAAATTAGAAACTGCAACAGATGTACAGAAAAAAAGTAACACACTAAAAAGAAGACATTCTAATATAAAATTTATAGTTCAAAACATAGACATAAAAATTCCCACTAATCAGAAATCTATGACAGGCAACCCATTAGAAATCTCTGAAAGGCTACTCCCAAAAAGTTATCAAAAGGGAGTTCAAGCTATGGTCAATGTGGCTCAGTTGGTTGGAGCATTGTCTGGTGCACCAAAACGTGATGGGTTTGATTCCTGATCAGGGCACATACGCAGGTTTTGGGTTCAATCCCTGGTCGGAAGGCAACAATCAATGTTTCTCTCTCACATGTCTCTTTCTCCCTCTCTCTCTGTCCCTTCCTCTCTCTCTCAAAAAAATTAAATTAAATTAAAATACTTAAAAAAAAATCCTATATAATAAGAGAGGAATATGCTAATTATCCATTACGCCATGAGGCATAACAACCTACTGCGTAATGACCGGATCACAGATTTGCAGGACGGTGGGGCAGCGAACTACAAGTGGGCGGCAGAGAGCTATAGGAGGTGGCAGGGCAGCAAGCAAGCAGGAGGCGGGAGAGCTACAAGAGGGGGCAGGGCAGCAGGTAAGCGGGGAGGCAGGGGGGGTGGGGGGGCAGAGAGCTACAGGAGGGGGCAGGGCAGCAAGCTATGAGGGGAAGCGGGGGGAGCTACAGGTGGGCAGGGAAGTGGGCGGAGAGCTACGAGAGGGCAGCGAGCTACGAGAGGGCGGCAGAGAGCTACCGGTGCATGGATTTGTGCACAGGGCTACTAGTATACTGTATATATGCACATATTTTGCCGTTTTTTTCTCAGGCTCTAAAATGGTTAGGCATGGTACTATTGGAAATGTTGATATCTTGTTCATCATGGATTTTTTGGCATTAATGTTTACTTTTAAAATATTATCTATAATAATAAAAGCGTAATATGCTAATTAGACTGGACAGCCAAACGACCTTCCAGACGTCCTTCTGGATAAAGCCACGGTGGTAGGGGCTGAGTCAGAGTTAGTTAGGGGTGATGAGGCAGGCAGGTGAGTGGTTAGGGGTGATGAGGCAGGCAGGCGAGTGGTTAGGGGCGATGAGGCAGGAAGGCAGACAGCAGTTAGGAGCCAGCGGTCCTGGATTGCATGAGGGTGCAAGCTGGGCTGAGGGATTCCCATGCACGAATTTCATGCACCGGACCTCTAGTCCTATATAATAATAGCCTAATATGCAAATTGTCCCCTCAGATGGTTGTTCGACTGGGAATTCGACCTAGAGACCAGAAATTCGACCACTTGCTATGATGTGTACTGACCACCAGGGAGCAGCATGGAACATGGCAGGTGTTGGCAACATGCTGTGACCTCTTGCCAGCTACCTGGGGTTAGGGGTGATGGGGATGGAGGTGCAGTGAGAATGCAGCTCTTACTCCCCCTGCTACCCTCCCCTGCAATGCCAGGGCTCGTATGCTGGGGAAGTCCCCATGCTCAGGTGCTGGGCGCTTGTGAGGAGCCTGCCCCACACTTGTGTGGCCTCTTCCGGGTGAGCCAGGCCACAACCACTGGGACTGCAGGGGCCGGTCGAGCTCCCCGTGGGTTCATGCAGGAGCCGGTCTGCAAGGCAGGCCAGGAGAGAGAGCGCTGCCCACTAGGCTTCTGTGTGGTGCCACAGTGGCCCAGAAATCTATGCTGCGCCCCAGCCCACAGCGTTCAGCTGTGCTCATTGCATCTCTGCATGGGGATTTGGGTGCTGTGACTCAGGCGGAGGGAGGCGCATGGGGGCCTGGGGGCCCAGGTGCTGCCCAGGGCCCAGAGGTCAGCTGGGAACTGCCCTTCCACACCACTCGTGCTTCAATCGCCGGCCAGGCCTCGGGACTGCATTCATGCACGAATTTCATGCACCGGGCCCTCTAGTATTAAAATATTTATCTTAATTATTGAATTTTTGTGTGGACCCTTCCCCCCTTAAATTTTGCACCCAAGGAAAATGACTCATCTGCCTCAGACTAGTCCCTTATCCTGTGAGGGACATACACAATAAACAATAAATATAAAACAATGATAAGTTATTAGAAAATGATGAGTACTTGGGGAAAAAAAAGTAAGAGCAGAGTAAGAAAAATTGGGAAGGAAAAAGAATAGTTTAGATACGTCTCATGGAAAAGGAGAAATCTGAGTAAAGATTTTCAGGAAAAGAAGGAATTAGCCAAGGGAAGATGTAGAAGGAGAGATCTCCAGAAAGAGGTAAAGCAAAGGCCTTAAGGTGAGATTGTCTAGTATGATTAAAGTATAGAATGTAGGGGAAAGAGTAGGAGATAAAATTAGGAGGATGAGGAACAAATTATATAGGATCTTCTAGGCAATTTTAAGGTCTTCATCACAAAATGGGAAGTCAATACAGGGTTTTAATGGAAGCATGAAAACATCTGACTTTTATATTTTTACTAGAGGCCTGGTGCACAAAATTTGTGCATAGAGGGGGTGTTCCCTCAGCTCAGCCTGAACCCTCTCCACTTGGGGATCCCTTGGGGGATGTCTGACTGCTGGTTTAGGCCCGATCCCGAGGATCAGGCCTAAACCAGCTGTTGAGCATCCCTCTTGCAATCTGGGACCACTGGCTCCTAACTGCTCACCTCCCTGCCAGCCTGATTACCCCTAACTGCCCTCTCCTGCTGGCCTGATCTCGCCCCCAAGTGCCCTCCTCTGCTGGCCAATTTGGTTCTGATTGGTTGGTTTCTATGCCAGCGTCAAAAGCTCCGCCTCCTAGCAGCCATTGGCTCCCCACAGCACCCAGATTTGGTTCTAATTGGTCAGTTTCTATGCCAGTCAGCATCAAAAGCTCTGCCTCCTAGGCAGCCATTAGTTCCCCACAGCACCCAGATTTGGTTCTGATTGGTCGGTTCCAATGCCAATCAGCATCAAAAGCTCTGCCTCCTAGACAGCCATTGGTTCTTCACAGCACACACCTTTGGTTCTGATTGGTCAGTTTCTATGCCAGTCAGCATCTCCGGACCTGATCAGAGAGGCAGGGCTTAACAGTAGCCCCCGCAGAGGCTGGTGAGAAAGAAAAGCCCAGCTGCTGGTGATGCTCAGAAAGAAAGAGGGAGAGAAAGAGAGAGGCAAGTACTGATCAACAGCTGCCACTGAGGCTGCAGATCAGAACCTGCCTCTCTCTCTGAGTCTCAGCTCCCTGGGCAGTCAGTGCTGGGTCACAAGGCTGCAGCTGACTGAAGGACTTCTGGGTTGGTCAGCCTTTGGTTATGATCGGTCGTTACAATGCTGGCCTTTTATATATTAGATTGTTTTAATATAAAAAATTCTAAATATACATACAAATAAAAGGTATAATACCAAGCATGTCCAAATACCTACTATCTAGATTCAAAAGTTAACATTATGCCACAATTACTTTCTCCCTCTCTCTCTGAACCATTCAAAGTAAATCAGACATCAAGATAATATACTCCTAAATACTTTGGCATCCCTCCCCTAAAATTAAGGGTTACTATAACATAATCACAATACCACTTTCACATCTAAGAAAATTAACAATTACTTAATGTCAACTAATATCCAGTCCATATTCAAATTTCCCCAGTTGTCCAACTGTCCTCAGAAAAAAATTTTTGATCTAGAATTCAATCAAAGAGAACACACAGCATTTGTCAAGTCTTTTAAAAATCTTAATTTGAAGACTTTTCCCAAACTGCTTTTTTTTCTCTTCCCCCCCCCCCCCCTCTTTTAAGAGACCGGGCCAGCTATCAAAATGTTCTGTATTCTGAATTTCCTTTATAAACTTCTTAAGGTGTCATTTAACTTATTTTTCCAATCCAGCTATCTCCTGGAAACAGTTAACTCTATAGCCTTCAGCTGACACAAATTAATTATCTGGGGCAAGAATATTTTATAAATCCTGCCCTGTATTTCATATTGTTTCACATCAGGACACACCAAATGCTCTACTTCAAATTTTGCTGTATTTAATAATTACTAAAGGGGTAACAGAACAGGATATAAGGGACAAGAAAATGGAAAATATTATGAAGCTATTTGAATAATTCAAGAATGAGATGATGGTGGCTCAGTTCAACATGTTAGCAGTAGAGGTGATGAGAAGTGGTCAGATTTTTATCACTGAAAGCTATAAGTCAATCCATTAGAAGTGAAGTTTGAGAAAGGAGTGGAGGATGAGTCCAAGATATTTGGCCTCGGATACTGAAAGGATGGATTAGACATCTCCTAATATGGATAAAAGAATGGGTAGTAGAGGTTTTGGAGAAGGGGCAAAGATCCATAGGCCAATCTCATACATGTCAAGTTTGAGATGTCTGCTGGCCATGCAAGTGGAGATGTAAATAAGCACTTGAAAATATGAACCTGGAGTTTGGGAAAGAGGACTGGGATGGGGATTTAATTTGGGAATTCTTAGCATAAAGTTGGTATTAAAGCTATTAGACTGGATAAGATTACCAAGGAACGAGTGCAGATAGAGAAAAGAACAAAGAGCCGGCCCCTGAAATTCTTCTATGTCAGGAAGAAGAAGCCCTAGCCATTTTGGCTCAGTGGATAAAGCATAGGCCTGTGCACTGAAGAGTCCCAGGTTAGATTCTAGTCAAGGGCACATGCCTGGATTGCAGGCTCAATTCCCAGCAGGGGGCGTGCAGGAGGTAGCCAATCAAAGATTCTCTCTAATCATGGATGTTTCTCTCTCTCTCTCCCTTCCTCTCTGAAATAAATAATAATAATAATAATAATAATAATACGTAAAAAAAGAGAAGAAAACCCAGCAAAGAAGACTGAGAATGAATAACAAAAAAAGTAGGAGGAAAACCAAGATATATGTATGTTAAAAGCCAAACAAAGGAATTATATCAAGGAAGACAGTGGTCAACAGTGTTAACTGTTGTGCACAGATATATCAAGTATGTGTGGGATAAGAATTAAGCAATAGATTTAGCAATGCAGAGGTGAATTTAAAAATAGCAGTCTTGGAGAACTGGAGTAAAAGCTTGGAGTTGTTTTAAAGAAAAAATGGGGTGAAGCAATGAAATAGTTGTCTAGAACAATGGGAGAGTGAATGAATGAAAGATGGTTTGATTGCCTACTAGGAAAAGGTCCCACTGGAGATTCATGGTCATGAATTTAAAGTGAGATATAGATTAAAAATGGTGGCAGAGTAGGAGGATGCTGCACAGCCATGCTCCCAGGAACAAGCTGGAATTACAACTGAAATATGAAAAGGCTTCCTGAATAATCAATGGAAAACTCACAGGAGGGAACCCTGATACCCAAGGACTGAAGGTGGAAACTGCATAGAGACTGGTAGGAGGGGTGGAGGCATGAAAGGGCTGGCCAGGCACCCACAGATGGCAACTGAAGTACAGGAGAGATATCTCAGCTGTAGGGGGTATGTGGGGCGGTAAGCCACTGAGAACTCTGGAATCTAATCCCGAAGCTGGATTTCCCAGCAGAGAAAACCAAACTGAGGAGGGTACCCACATAACATCTAGTTGTGAAAAGTAGTGGGTGCTATCTGCCAGGGAGTGGCAGCTGAAAGTTTGGGCACCCTCTTAAAGGGTCAACGCACAAAAATTCCCTGTGAAGCCACCCACCTTGCACTCTGGCAGAGGGAGGGTGAAGTGGACTGGAGCTGTGAGAGCAGAACCCAGGGCTGGGGACTTAGGGGATGTTCTGGGCTGCAAACATTGCACAACTCCTCTCTTGCCTGGAGGCAGGATGCCTTAAAACAGAGGTAGGTGGAGTAGGTGACCAAACAATGGGTCGGTTGGAGTTTGGAGGGAGGTGGTGGTTCACACTTCGGCCAAGCGTGCCCAGGTGTTGCACCTGTGCCCTGAGTTTCTTGAAAACAGCTGAAATAGCTTTTGTAACCTTTGGGTTGTCATTGTAACTGTCCTAATTCCCTCTTGTGGTTTCCGAGTATAAATTTGCTATAACACCTGTGGTCTGCACTGCAGTTCAGCCTTTGCCACAGTGAAGTGCTGCAACTATAGTCACTGGCCAGCTTAATAAAGGCTCATAAATTTTGATCTCTGTCTGTAGTGGTCGTCTCTTGTGGGTCGCCTCATAACAGGGGATAGAGCTCAGAAGGCAGACACCCCAAGTTTCCTGGGCTAAGTCATTCCCCCACACAGGAGAGGACATCTTTCCCACATAATCTGCCTTGCCTGGGGGGAAGACAGTCGCCACACCCTATTGGAAAACACCTTGCCCTGAAGCCACTTAAGAGATTAAAAGTAACAATTAGCCTTCAGGCAGAAGCAACTACCACACCCTGTTGAAAAAAACTCTAGCCACTCCAGAGGACAATTGCCTGGGGGCAATTCAAGTCAGAATCCTATTAGTCTATAGACAGAGACAGTCTCTGGAGGCTTTGAGTCTTTGCCTGATCCAATTAGTCAGCAACAGCCTTTAACACTGCCCTGCACTAGAGATTGAGAAGTATAGAGGATCTACCTAAAACATAGTCACAAACCCAAACAGACCACCAAAATGAAGAAACAAAGGAACAACCCCCAAATGAAAGAATCAGCGAATTCTCCAGAAGAGATAAATGAAGCAGAGATTAATAAATTTATCTGAAACAGCGTTCAGCGTCATGATGGTAAAAATGCTCAACAGTATGAAAAAAAATACAGTAACTATGAAAAAAGAACAGTCTGAGATAAAGAATGACATAACACAAATAAAGAACACATTGGAAGGAATACACAGCAGATTAGGGGAAGCTGAGATTGAATAAGTGAATTAGAAGACAGAGTTAAAAATATCACTCAATTAGAGAACCAAAAAGAAAAAAACAATTAAAAAACAGGAGGACAGCTTAAGGGAGATGTGGGACAATGTGAAACATAACAATATTAGAATAGTAGGTGTGCCAGAAGCAGCAGAAAGGGAGGAAAAAAATAGGGAATGTGTTTGAAGAAATAATGGTAGAAAACTTCCCTAACTTGGTAAAGGAAAAAGTGACACAATTTCAGGAGGCACAGAGAACCTCAAACAAGAAGAACCCAAACAGACCCAACCCCAGACACATCATAATTAAAATGCCAAAAATTAAAGACAAAGAGAGAATCTTAAAGGCAGCAAGAGAAAAGAAAACTGTTACCTACAAAGGAGTTCCCATAAGGCTGACACCTGATTTCTCATCAGAAACTCTACAGGCCAGAAGGGAACTCTACAGGCATGAAGTATTCAAAGTAATGGAAAGCAAGGATCTGAGACAAGATTACTATATCCAGCAAGGCTATCATTCAAAATAATGGTCAAATAAAGAGCTTCTCAGACAAAAAAAAAAAAAAAAAGTCTAAAGGAGTTCATCACCACCAAGCCAGCATTACAAGAAATGCTAAAGGGATTGCTGAGAAGAAGAAACAGAGAGAGAAACCTAGCCATACAGAATTAAAATGGCTATAAATAAGTACCTCTCAATAACAACCCTAAGTGTAAATGGATTAAAAGCTCTAATCCAAAGGTGTAGGGCAGTTGAATGGATACAAAAACATTACCCAAGAATATGCTGTCTACAAGAGACCCACCTCAAAACAAAAGACACACAGGATGAAAGTGAAGGGATGGAAAAAAAGTATCCATGCAAATGGAAAAGAAAAGAAAAAAGCTGGAGTTGCAATACTCATATCTGACAAAATAGACTTTAAAAGCATAATGCTAAGCAAAATAACCAGTGGGAGAAAGATAAATATCATATGATCTCACACATTTGTGGAATATAATGAACAACAGAAACTTATGAACAAAAATAGAGCCAGAGGGGGGAAAATATACTAGAAGTAATCCTATTATTTGCAGATTTTTAATATTTCCTACAACTTTTGTGATATCATACTATGTTAGTACAGTTTTGGTAATATTATTATACTTAAAACCTTTTTATTCTTGAAATATTAATGTTTATTGTATGTAATATTATGTGTAAGATCATTTTTCTTGAATAATTGGTGTTTATTGCATGTAATATTATACCTAAGATCGTTTTCTTGGAAAAAAAAAAGAAAAAGTACTAAATAGAAAGGCATCATTTGAAGACAGAGAAAATAAAGGCTAAGATGAAAAAGAAAGACGAATCTGTGGAGGGACTGACTGCTCTGGGCCACTCCAAGGGCCTAGGCATATGGATACATTTTCACTGCACCCTTTCTGTACTAAAAGAGATTGGACACTAAAAATAAATAAATAAATGGTAAAATTTAAAAAATAAAAATAAAAAATAAAGTGAGATATAGTCTTTATGCTGATATAGTTTTCTCCAGCCATGCTCTGCTGTAGGTATAGGTATAGAAATGGATTAACCAGCTTTTTTGTTTTGCTAAGGAGTATAATGAAAAGAGAGAGGGGCAAGGAGTCAAAACATGTGATGTGCAAGAGAGTGTTCAAGACTGCTCTACAGTATTTAAGCCAGTTATGGATGGCATTGAAAGGAATAAAAACAAACAAACGAACAAAAAACAGGTGATTGTAGGTCCCAGTACAATCAGGGTACTTAGAGGAAGTGAGCTAGAGATACAAGTACTATTATCAGACAATGGAATACATAGAGTTGAGTTCAAAGTGAATATCTAACACTTTATATAATCCATATTTTTGCTTTATCAAAATTATTCAAAGGCACTGACTGGTGTGGTTCAGTAGTTGAGTGTCGTCACATGCACCAAAAGATTGCTAGTTTGATTCTTGGTCAGGGCACATGCCCAGGTTTCTGGCTTAATCCCAAGTAGGCAGGAGGGACTGCCAATTGATGTTTCTTTACCTCATCAATGTTTCTCTCTCTCTCTCTCTCTCTCTCTCTCTCTCTCTCTCAAATCAATAAAAAACATTAAAAAAATTTCCCCAAGATTAGCAAATTTTTCGTATATTTTAGTATAAAAATATTTTCTTACCTCTGATGAGGAAGGTTGACTTGGATTGAGGGACAAATTCACCAATGTCTGAATGGGGTAATTATCAATTGAAATTTTTTGGGTTTTTTTACCTTTCTTCATTCAAGTAGTATAAATGTTGTAACAGATTTTTGACTTAAGATAGTATTCCACTCATTCTGGACTCTGATTCATTTAAAAGGTGAAAAAACACACACACATATAAAAGACTTTAAAATAGAGTCAAAATGACAACTTAGGTATTTATACAATCTTATTATAATAATTGAAATAGATATATTACTAATAAATAGGGCTAATAATTATAATGGAATGAACATACATCCTATACAACTAAGTAAAGTGGTAAATTATAATAGAGTTGTAACCAGGACACATTTTAAACAATTCATTTTCTCTTGGTCAAAAATTAAGATAAAATACATAATAGTATTTTCTATAAAGTATAAATATATTTTTAGAGAAGACTCAGATACATCTATAGTAACTTATTAGATAAGAATTAGTGGTAATAATCTATAATAAATACAGTACAGTAACTGGTATGCAGATTGGGAGGCCAGAATTTTTAACTCCTGTGGATACATTGAACACTTGATATTTTAATTGAGAAGAAATTTTTAATTAAGCAAACTCAGCACAGATCAATCAAGATCTGCTTTACTATTGTCCTAAGCCTTAACAGTTTACCTTAGAATCTAAGGTAAACTGCCCCACTATACTATAGCAAAGAAGCCATGCTTTGAATTATAACTGTCTTTACCATTTCTGATTGGATCAATACTAAGACCAAATCCTGGCTGGCCATAGACAAATAAAATGGCCTGGCATGAGGTGAGCCTTTAGGAATTAGAACTGAGAGAACTCAAGTATGTAGTTAGTAGACACTGAAGCAAAATGAAAGAAAGAAAGAAAAGAAGGAAGGAATGAAGGAAAGGAAGGAAGGAATTAGAATTTGTAGTTGATCCTAACCAAATCACATTTCACTTACTAACTCCTACCACATCATCTTTGGTATTTACAAATTCCTTACCTATTAATTAGCTAATTAACAAAACAATGACAATTCAAAAAAAAGAAGATTGATAGCTGGATAGCCAAATATTTGGGGCTATAGAGTTCTAGTTTAATCTCTCATTTACTGTATAATTTTGCTTTATAACCACTCCCCTGCCAGGAATGAAATGTTGGCTTTATATTGTATACTAAATTTCAGCAACCCCCCTCCCCTCTGACAGCTGTCAGTCTGTTCTTTATGAGTCTATTTTGTTTGTTCATTAGATTCCACATATAAGTGAAATCATACATTGTCTTTCTCTGAATGGCTTATTTCTCTTAGCATAATGCTCTCCTGGTCCATCCATACTGTCACAAATGGTAAGATTGACTTCTTTTATTACAGTCAGGTAGTATTCCATTGTGCAAATATACCACAGCTTTTTTATCCACTCATCTACTGATGGACACTGGGACTGCTTCAAAGTTTTGATTATTGTAAATAACACTACAATGAACATAGAGGTGCATATATTTTTTCCAATTAGTATTTCAGGTTTCTTCAGATATATTCCCAGAAGTGAAATCACTGGGTCAGAAGGCAGTTCTATTTTTAATTCATTGAGGTAACTCTGTTTTCCACAGTGGCTGCACCAATCTTCATTCCCAGTAATAATACATGAGGGTTCGCTTTTCTTCACATACTCTCAAACACTTGTTTGATGATTTGTTGATGATAGCCTTCCTGATAAGTGTGAGGTGATATCTCATTGTAGTTTTAATTTGCATTTTTCTGATGATTAATGACATTGAACATCTTTTCATATGTCTATCGGCCATCTGTATGTCCTCTTTGGAGAAATGTCTATTTAGGTCCTTTGCCCATTTAAAAAAAAATATATTTTTATTGATTTCAGAGATGAAGGGGGGGAGGGAAACAGAAACATCAATGAGAGAGAATCATTGATCAGCTACCTCCAGAAACATCAGTGAGAGAGAATCATTAATCAGCTACCTCCTGCACACCTCCTACTGGGGATCAAACATGCATTCTGGGCATGTGCCCTGACCAGGTATCGAATCATCACCTCCTGGTTCATAGGTTGACATTCAACCACTGAGCCACACCAATTGGGCCCTTTACCCACTTTTTAATTGGACTGTTTGATATTTTGGTGTTGAGTTTTAGAAGTTCTTAATAAATTTTGGATATTAACCCCTTATCAGATGTATCAATGGTGAATATGTTCTCCCACTCAGTAGGTTGTCTTTTTTTGTTGATGGTTTCCTTTGTTGTGCAAAAACTTTTTAGTTTGATGTAGCTCCATTTTTTTATTTTTTTGTTTCCCTTGCCAAAGGATGTATCTCAGAAAAAATATTGCTATGAAAAATGTGTTTTACAGCCTGTTTTCTTACAGAATTTTTATTTCGACTCTAACATTTAAGTCTTTAATCCATTTTGAGATTATTTTTGTGTATGGTGTAAGAAGGTGGTCTAGTTTCATCTTTTTGTATCAGTCCAATTTTCCCAACACGATTTATTGAATAGACTATCTTTACCTCATTGTAAGTTTTTGCCTCCTTTGTCAAATATTAATTGACCATAAAGGTGTATTTATTTCTAGGCACTCTATTCTATTTCATTGATCTACATACTTTATCTATAGATTCTATTACATTTTGAAAATGAAATGTATTTTAATAAACACTGCCTTTATAATTATTAAAAGTTTGTGTACATTTTTTTGGGGGAGGGCATCCTGTATATGTGTTTTTCTGCCAGTACTATGCTTGTAGTATAGTTTGATATCAAGTAGTGTGATTCCTCCAACTTTGTTGTTCTTTCTCAAGATTGCTATGGTTATTCAGTCTTTTGTAGTTCCATATAAATTTTTGGAATATTTGTTCTAGTTCTGTGAAATACACCATTAGTATCTTGATAGAAATTGCATTGAATCTATAGATTGCTTTGTGTAGTATAGACATTTTCCTATCCATGAACATTGTATATGATTCCACTTAATTGTATCTTCTTCAACTTCTTTCTTCAGTTTATAATTTTCTGAGTACAGAATTTTTACATCCTTGGTTAAATTTATTCCTAGGTATTTCTTTTAATGGAATTGTAAATGAGATTGTTTTCTTAAGTTTCCCTTTGTGACAGTTCATTAATGGTGTATAGAAATGCAAGTGATTTCTAGATATTTATTTTGTATTTTATATTTACTGAATTACAAGTTCTAGTAGTTTTTTAGTGGATTCTTCAGGGAAGCTTAAGAATTTCTGATACTCTGTGCAGTACCCAGAAATAATAATTCTGGCGATTTTTATTTCCTGTCTGATTTGATTATAGAGTATATAAAGAGATGCTCAGTGAACTTTAGAAAATCCTAAATACTAAAATTGAAAACCTGAAATGGGCTACATTTAAATATACCAATATAGTGGAATCTCACACAAAATTAAATGGATTGGGAGCCAGAGAAGCAGATTTCTAGTTCTGTATAATTTATAAAACCATTCATTCATGTTCCATTCTTTGAGTAAAGATATATATTTTTTAATCTTCCAAATGTGTCAAGTATGAATGAAGTCAGTCAACAAGCCACCAAAAGTGAAATAATTTAAAATGCTGCTGGGGAAGAGGGAGAAGTGATATTGAGATAACTTGTCATATTCTTAATGTGTATAATTTCATTTCATTCTTACAAACAGCTCTGGGGAGTTTTATTATTTCATTTTGAAATGAGGAAAGAGAATCTCTGCAAAGTTTGAGTGGCTTGCCCAGGGATACCAAGGATAGATAGGGCCTGAATTCAAACCCTGGTTTATAATCCTAGTTATTACATCCATTGTATGAATTAAGTACACTGGACATTTTTGTAAAATTATTTAAATTGTTCAGTAAATGAGTTAGGACTTGTTGCCATAGAACAAATTATATAAGGGATTTTTCACTATACAAAAAATTTGAAATGCATTAATAATGAAATTATTAATATTCATTGAAGTCATTAGTATATTCGTTAATGGGCTGTTCCAACAGAACAGGAAACATTGCCTGGCTCAGTGGTTGAGCCTTGACCTATGAACCAGGAGATCACGGTTGGATTCTGGATCAGGGCACATGCTCCGGTGGTGGGCTCCATCCCCAGAGGGGGCATGCAGGAGGCAGCCCATCAATGATTTCTCTCATCATTGGTGTTTCTACCTCTCCCTTCCTCTTTGAAATCAACAAGAATATACATATGGATATAGATATATCTGTATAGGTATATGTAGATATATAAAAGAATAGAAAACATTTGTCCTAAATGATTTGACATAACACATACTTTCCCATGGGTGAGACAGCCTATTTTGCTTGATTAATCCTATCTCTTGAGAAAACCACTTTTAAGATCAAGGTCGATAAGTTAACTGAAATATATATAGAGAGAGAGCAAATTTTCCCGAAACACAAAAAAATAGTTGTTTTTTTTTAAATAAAATAAGCTTATTTTACATAAAAAAATGAAATAGATAACAAGAGGAGACAGGTGTAAATATTCAACCAGCACCTTGGCTTTTTCACAACCTCTTCCAGAAAACCAAGAGGTAAGAGGCAACAGAAGGCGAACCTTGAGAAGATCCCGTTTTCTCCAGGGAACCAGCGCCCCAGCTGCCCGCCACCCGGCGGCTCCCCGTGGTCGGTTACCGCGCCCACCACGCCCTCTCGGCCTTAAGGTCTCACGGTGGGGAAGCGGGCTGCGGACAGGGCGCCCACAGGGCACACTCGGTCACTTAGACTAGGCCCCTGTGGGGAAGGGGTGACAGTGAGAAAGCGGGTACTTCTAGTCCCCACACCTCTGCAGGGCTCTCCCTTTTCCTTCCCTCAACCTCTGCCGCCAACTCCGTCAGGAAAACTGGAACCTCCTGGTCACCCCGCCGCCAGGCCTTCGATAAACTTCCTCAAGCGTACGGCTTCCACTCCGCGGTCTCCTTATGAGTGCCTCTGAGTCTCCGCGGCCAAGGACTAGCACTTTCCGAACCGCTCCCAAATCCGCCTCCCGGCAACCCGAGAGAGAGGAGAAGCTGATCCAGACAGCGCTCGCCACGCCCACCGCCGCACCGCCCTTCACGCTCAGTCTCCACCTCCCAGCTTTCGCGTCCCCCCGGGTGTGTCGCTGAAACTGCCAGCAGAGAAGGCGCGCATGCGCGCCGAGGGCGGAGCCGCTGGGCGAAGAACCGGAAACTTGGAGACAAAGTTCCGAGCTCCGCCCCTCACGTCGCTGCCCCGCCGTCTGGCCCCCGTGGACCCGCGATCCGCTACCGACCAATCTGCCCGGCACTCGCGTGCACCATGTCTGGTTCCTCCAGCGTCACCGCTATGAAGAAAGTGGTTCAACAGCTCCGGCTGGAGGCCGGGCTCAACCGCGTGAAGGTGAGTGGGGGCGGGCGGCCGAGGGGGAGGGGAAGGCGGACGTGGCGGTGGGATCGCCGCCGAGCTGGCCGTTGGCGACCCGGGAGCTGCGAATGTTGAGACATAGCGGCATGAGTCGGCGCTGGGGTTGGGGGTCAGGTTAGTGCGCCCTTCCGCCCTAAGATTTCCCGAAGCCGCTGGCGGCCGGGCTGAGCTGCGGCGTTCCGCATTCTGACCTACCCCCCCTCCCCCACTCCCCGCCCCCCGCCTCCTCCCTCCCTGCGCGGTGACTCCGCGCTGGCCGGGCCCGCGGCTGCTCCTCCGCGCGGTCCGCACCCTTCCCGTCCCTCTACCAGCCTCCTCTGCCTCTCGTCGCCCGCGGGGCTTTATCCGATTGTTGATTGAGAACAGACGTATTTTTTTGTTTTCGTGTCAGACCTTTTCAAACCCACTCCCTTTAGCAGAAGATTCTTACCTCCAGCTCCTCTCATCCACCGAACTTGAAGACGAATTCTTGCATAACTTGAACTATGTGTTTGTTTTTGAATCGTCCGCGGTGTGTAAGGTTATCACTGGTGCCCTGTATAACCAGTCTCGTGCCAAGCGTGCATTTCATACCTATTTGGCACAGTTTGCGGTGATCTGACCTTGGGGATATCTCCAGGTCCGCATGCCTGTGGAAAATGATTAGGGTGGACCAGTCTTACTTATTTTGGCATTTAATCATTATTGACCACGTCTTTGGCTATTTTATTTTGGGGCTGGGGGGAGGGCGGGAGGGAGCTTTTGTATGTGTTGATGTGTGACAACCTGACATTCAAGTGCTGTTCCAAGTTCCTTCAGATTTTTAAAATCCCAAATGGATTGGCTTCTTTCTGGTACAGATCATCTTACATGTGAAACACTCCTTGTAATTAAAAGAAACGAGAGTAGAATCTGAATCATTCCCTTTGTCCAAAGAAGCAGCCATTTTCCAAGATGATTTGATTCTTTATACATCAGGGTAGTCTTTACTTCTCCCAGAAATGTTTTGTGGAGTAAAATGGCTTCCATTTGCCTATTTCCTTAAGTAGAAATGTCAGGAACCTAACTTAGTTGTGTTCACCTCAGGAGGGAAGGGAAATTCCCATTAGTCTTGGCGTGGGATTCCCCTCCCTCTCCTGTAAGTGCTGTGGACTCCGTTGCTGTTTGGAATTCATTTCTCTAATTTCCAAATTCTTAACCTTACCCAGTGGTATTTGTGGACAGTCAGGTGTGCCCTTATTATACATTGGAATGGCCCAGGAAAGAAAAAAATGCTGGTTGAAAGTTGTGTTAAGTACGGGTACTTAAGCCCTTGTCTCCAAAGAAAATGATATGAAGTCCTCAGACTGAAGTACACCGAGGGCTTTATTATGAAAACCTTGGCCCCTGCAGTAACTCCCCAGCATGATGCCTGCATCCTATACTTAATTCTTTAGGAGGCTTCTGGTCGAAATCATTAAAGCCACCTCCAAGTGACTTGGTTTTAGAGTTCTCAATTTGTCTGATGGTAGGGCTAGGCAGAAGGAGGGTGGCATTCAAACCTTGAGACTTTAAATGAGCTTTTCTTTAGATGCAAAATGTGGTCAGTTTGATTTCATTTTGTGCATCTTTTTTATTCATGACTATGCTAGATGCTTTCTTTTTACCAGTAATATTTTTAAACTAGCACAAGTTTACTGTTTAAACCTTTGTTTGAATACAGTTGATAGAAATTGTCACAAATGCTTGAGAAATTCTCCCATATGTAGGGTGACCATATACTTGATTACCAACCCAGGACACCTTTGGGAGTGAAAGAGGGCACTAGTAATTATGCCAGGATTATAGGATTTCAGCCTCCTGGTTGGTGATTATTACAGCGCCATAGGGGCTAGCAACTTGTGAGTTCTTGAGAACTTTTGCCTGATTTTCCCACTCCTTGGAATTCTCACTGATCAGTTTCACACTGGTCGTCATTTGGCTGGATTTTGGAGCATTGAGTTCTGTTTAAATGTCACCTCAGAGACACCTTACTGTATGTCACAATCTAACAAACCACTGTTTTGTTTTTCTTTAGAGCACCTTATCAGTCTTTTTCTCTGAACTGTCAGCTCCATAACAGCAGGGACCTGGTTGCTTTTATGTATTCTCAATGTTTAGAAGTATATTTGGCACATAGTGGTGCTTGAGAAGTTTGTGAAAGGGAGTTAAGTTGGAGCTTACTACACCTTAGGCAAAAAATTAACAGATACTTTTTACTGTATTTTTGTTGATAGTCGATGTGAATAAAATTAAGTTATAAGACTGTGAAAAATAATAATACTTTAGCTCTATACCTACCTCCTTTTTGGAGGGAGTAGAGTGGCCATTTATCCAAGTGCTTGGTACCAGGTATTTTAAAATTTAAAACTACTACTTTACACAGTTGCTAAATAAACCTATGGAACTCATTACCCTGGACTGTTGTATAAGCCAAACATACAAATAGATTCTGAGAGCGGAGTTTAGATTCAGTTCAGGATGATGGATCATTTTATCAGGTTAATGTACGTTTTATCAGGTACAGCAATAATATGCAGGCTTTCTTGGTATAGAGAGCATCTGTGATGCTCCTAACCTCCTTTTCAAAGACCAAATACCCCAGCTGGACTGGACTTGGAACTACTGCACTCACCCTCCTTGAAGATAGTTAAAACTGAGAATAAATGATTATCTTTCCCATATTCCTAAACCTCAGTTTAAGACTTAGGATATTTTATTCATTTGGGGCATCTTTTAGTGATCCATATTCTATACCTGAACTATTCAGTTCATTGTTTTTGTATCCTGCATCACCTTACCAAATTGTGTACAAATAGTAGATGTTTAATGATTCAGCTTATAAACAAAGTAAAATGTAAAGCCATAGAAGTTATTTAAGTCCTATTTGGGTGGCATTGTATATACATGAAAATTATTAAATCACATTTAAGGCGCTAGCCAGTTTGGCTCAGTGGATAGAGCATCGGCCTGTGGACGGAAGGGTTCTGGGTTTGATTATGGTCAAGGGCATGTACCTCTGTTGCAGGCTTGATCCCTGGCCTGGATGGGGCGCATGCGGAAGGTAACCATTCTATGTTTCTCTCTCACATAGATGTTTCTCTCCCCTTCCTTTCCACTTGCTCTAAAAATCAATGGAAAAATAGCTTGGGGTGAGGATTAACAACAACAGTAAACTCACATTTAAGGCAAATACAGTTTCTTGCAGGCTGCTCAGTGAAGTTGTTAAAATTAACTGAAGTTTGCTATCAGCCTTTCAGTCACCTGACACTGAGCAGAAAGCTGTCACTATCCAGTTTTGTAACATTAAACAGCTGATGATACATGATACCAAAACAATGAATTGAATGGTTTAGATTTAGAACTTTATGTTCATTCACAGTGGTAGCATTTTTCCAGTAATACTGCTTTCAAGGTGAAGTAATAGTTTGTTAGAATTTTAATGCTTTTTGCGTAAACTCTATATCACGTGTACTGCTTTGGGTATGGCTTTTTAAAAAAAAGATGCTGCTTCTCCTCAAGGTTGCACTTGAGCAACCTGCTTATTAATGAACTAGCAAGATGTGCTATACTTTACAGATAAATGGAATTGTACTGTTTGTACTAAGTCATTTGATAATGCTTCTAATCAAAATTCTGAAATAAACTAGTCTTATTTACATGCCCTGCTTTAAGAGCTCAGTATATGACTGATAATCTCCAATTAGTATGTATCTTTTGAGTTAAGAGAAATGTTTATTGCAGGTTTTTTGAAAGATTTGAGAAAACTTTTTCTGAAAACATTCTTAATCACCTTCCATTCCCTCCCACTTTGTTACGTATAGGTTTCCCAGGCAGCTGCAGATTTGAAACAATTCTGTCTGCAGAATGCTCAACATGATCCCCTGCTGACTGGAGTATCTTCAAGTACCAATCCCTTCAGACCCCAGAAAGTTTGTTCCTTTTTGTAGTAAAATGAATTTTGAAGGTAAGTTTCCTTACAGTAAAACAACAAAACTGCACGAAGCTGGAATAACCAATTAGGTCTTTTTGTTCGCTTCTATGCACTTTTGTTTGGCACTGCAAGTTTCCAGTCTTGTTTTGTGAGGAAAGTGAGGGTTGGTGAAATTTACTGATTTAGTAGTCATGAAGACTAATTGTTTCTATTTTACCATAAAGAGGGTTAAATAGATGATTTAATAACCATACAAGAGGATATAGGAGAGTTACTAGAAAATCAGTGACTAGCCCTGTTACTTTTTTTTTTTTAATCTTTATTGTTCAGATTATTACAGGTGTTCCTCTTTTATTTTTCCCCATAGCTCCCCTCCACCTGATTCCCCACCCCACCCCATGCCCTTACCCCCCGCCACTGTCTTCATCTTTAGGAGTAAGATTTTTGTCCAATCTCTTCCCGCACCCCTCACACCTGCTTCCCCTGAGAATCGTCAGTCCACTCCCTTTCTATGTCCCTGATTCTATTATATTCACCAGTCCATTCTGTTCTTCAGATTTTTCTAGCCCTGTTACTTTTTATAGCCTTGGCCTAAGGGTGTATTTTGAGGTCCCTAAACACTAGTCTAATTTTTGTGTACGTAGCAAATACTTAAGTTTTTAAACTTTATAGAATGTTTATGGGGATGACTTTTAAAGATTGATTTGGATTGATTCTGGTGCTTTTACTCTTAACAGAATTCAGTTTATAGGGCAACAAAGAATTGGGAGTCGTGAATGCAAGAGAAAATGAGACAATTTAAACTAACTTCTAAATTTTAATCTGTGCCTTCCAGATCAAATGCCAATGTGTGCAAAACCATGTTAGTCCAAAAGAGGTGACCAAAATATGCTGTGGTTACATTTTAAATGTAACCCAAGGGTGCTAATAGTTCTTTAGTCAGGGTGTGTACTCACTAGTGTTGACCTATGAGGAGCAACCTTAAACTAATAGTGCTTTTAAAAACAACTCTGTATGGCACACACCCTTTACAATCTAATTCCTCAAAGTCCAGGAAGCTGCTTTCCAAAATACCATGTTGCATAGTTGTGCCCTCTCCAATTAAGCTTTGTAGATTTGGGAGTATCTCGGAAGTTTGTATAAGTATAACATGTTTCCAGTAAATACAGTGGTTGGTTAAGATTTTTGGAAACACCAGGGTTGGGGAGAGAGTGAGGGGGAGGCTCCAGGAAAGCACCTTTGAGTGATAGGTTTTCCATACTGAAGTCAGTCTTTTCAACAGTCTAGCTCCTTTTAAGTAGTAGTTCCTTGCTTCTGGCAATATTAATTCTTCATGGCAGTTTTTGCAATTACATATTTTTATGGTTTATTAAAGATCCTTTTTAAACTTCTGTTCCTGTTCACTTACAAAATGGCTTATTTTCATTTGATATGAAGTACTGTTAAGAAGCCTGGCTCTGAACTGGCAGTTAATAGTCTACATTTCACAGGAGTCTACAGATAAGTGTTTAAATATGGCTAGGATAATAACTAGGTTTCAAAGTAAGATAATGGTTATTAATCCTGGCAGTATAATGAAACAGCTTTGTGGATATTATGATTTGAAACATTTTTGGCTAGGAAAAATATGATGTGAAAACAGGTTTAATATACCAGAGTAATGATGTATAACGCAGTCAAATTTGATATACCTATAAATCCCTTTGTTAAAATGCAAATTCTATTTTAGTGGGTCTGGAGTGAGGTCCTACAATCTGTGTTTCTTACAAGCTTATGGGCTATACTAGTACTACTGCCAGTGATCTTAGGCCCACAGTGAATGACATGAGTACAGAGAATTCACAGTTGAAACTTTATACTCATAGCATTTAAAAATATATGGTTTTAACAAAAATATATGGTTTTAACAGCATAGGTTATTTATCACCAGCTAGTCTAAGGAATATACAAATTACCATGGTCAGTATACCTAGAAATGACCATTGTTAAGATATTCCTTTTAAGAGAGAAAAAAATTATTTGTCCCAGTATACCAGAGGTTGTGGGTTCAATCCCCAACCAGGGGCATATACAAGGATAAAAAATGAATGCATAAATAAATGGGACAACAAATTAATGTTTCTCTTTCCCCTTCTTCCTTTCCAAAATCAATCAAAAAATAAATGAGGATCATGGTATGTAGTTTGTTTAAAAACATGAATTTTATTTCATTAAATATTTGTAAATGAGATGTTCAATGGTTGTACTGTAACTTAATTATACTTCATTGAATATTGAAGTTTCCAAATTTGAAGCTACACTGAAGGGAATATGTTGGTATCTATATACTTATATATACTTTACCTCTCTATTTAAGGTACATTTCTAGAAGTAAAATTATTTAATGAGGAATGACATTTAAATTTTAACACTAGTCTTATTAAAATTTATTTCACCTAGAACTTGATGCTGAGCCCTTGCCAGCCTATTTGCTATTTTCTGACTAACTTCTTTTTGTAATTTGCACTGATTCAAATGTTAAGTTAAACACTTTGTTTTTTCACCATTGATTGTTTATGCCTTTTGAACATTTTCGTCATGGAATATATCAAATTTTCAAGTATAAAGATGAACTTGTATCTATCCTGAATTAGTTTACCTTGTTAATTTTAAAAAAAGAAATGATATACTTTTCCTACCTTTCCACATAGATAACATCTTGAAGTTGGTATGCCCATGTTTTTATTTTTACTACATATAGTTCTTGGTTTATCTCCATGTAGATTGTTTAGTCATTTAATTGGCTGTCTAGTATTTCATTGTGTATGAACCTTAGCTTATCCAGTCCTCTTGAGTTGTTTAGGCTATTTTCAGTTCTTTGCTCTTAAAATATCACTATAAACAGTATCCATGTACATGTTTCTCTTTGTATATAGGTTTACTTGGGTAAAGAGAGAAGTGTGGTTGCACCGTCTACCTTAGTAGATATTACCAAACTGCTCTTCCCAATACTACTGTTCATTTTAAATTAAGAGAAAGTGTATTTTAGCAATGATCTTAGAAGTTAATCTTTAAGTCTGATTATAAACTGTAAATGATATATACTTCAGAGTGGTTTTGAAAATTAAGAGAAAGTTACATTTTACACCAGTCATTTCCCATCCTGTTTTTCTCCAGAAACCCTGTGATGTGTCGTTTTTTTTTTTAAACTAGGTTTAGTTTAATTGAAAGTACTTTATAAACTAACATTTAGATGAGTGCTGTAAAAATAATACAAAATGCAGTGCTATTGTTAATGCATTGATTATTCTTTGACATTTTACCCTAACTCACTTTTTTTCTTCCCATTTCAGGTGTTCTCAACCACTTTTCTTGAACCGGTGAATATTCAAAGAGAGCTAAATCTGAAGCCTGTACAAAAAGCTTACCCTATAACATGTGCCATACTATACAAACTTCTGCTTTTGTCAGTCCTTAACATCTACCTCTCTGAATTTTCATGAATTTCTATTTCACAAGAATGATTATTTTATATACACTGGCAGCGGCATACAAATAAAATACTTAGTAAAAAAAGTATTTTTGTCTATTTATTGGTAGTACACTATGTATTAGTTTGTTTTTAACATCTAAATTAAATGGCAATTTTCCCGTTGTCATTATGGGTTGTTTTGTTTTTAATGTTTGTTTCACCAACTCTTCTCATATAACTTTATGTTACACATTTTCAAAACTGCTAGAAAAGTAAAGGTAAGTTGCACACTTCTTTTAAGGGTCAGAAGAAAGTTGCTAATACTAGTTTCTACTCATATGAGTTATTACAGGGCTAGCTTTGTTTTAATATTTCTAATAAACTCCTTTGTGGGTTTATTACCACTACACCTAAGTTGTTTACTTTATCTCCTATCTCCTAATAAGGACAGTAGAGAAAAGACTGGATGTAAGAATTCCATTAGAAGATGTAAGAAAAACTTGAGCGCTTTTCAGAGCTTGAGACAGTTCCTGGAGTACTACAGTACAGAGTAATGATGTATAACGCAGTAAGAAAAAAAGGAACCAAAGATTGGCTTCAATAATTTGCAACTTTGCTTTAAGTCCTTGGTAAACCATTTTGCTTAAAAATTTTTATCCTTCGGAAAGGCTTAAGGAAATGTTAAAATATCCCAGACATGTGGTCTCCAATCATTCAGAAAACTGAGTTAAAAACTCTGTGCCAGATCCAAGAGAGTCTGGTAGAAAACCAGTGGGTTGGTTACAATGTATCTACCGAGCACTGTATTTTCCTCTAGTCCACATATACCATGAAAGTGTACATGGTAGAGGGGCGAGGGAGGCCTAGAAGGGGTCAATGGGGAAAAAAGGACATGTAATACTTTCAGCAATAAAGATTTTTTTTAAAAAAAACATTTGGGAAAGTTAGATTGAGTCTTGATTCCAACTTAAATTACTCAGTTACTAAAAATAAAAATTATAAATTTCAGGAATTTAAATTGCAACGTAAACTCACACCAAAATGACTTTTATTTGTATTTCCTACAGAAACAGTGAGTGGTAATTCATGGCACTCCGTAATTTGTCCAGACACGAAAGAAGGTATATGAAATCAGTAAATGCCATTTTGAAGAGTCTTCTGTTACAAATTTAAGATAGGCCTGTTCTGCAAAATCCAATACTGTTCCTTCAGTATTTTATAAATGGAATTTTCTTCTATTTGTATCCATTTCCCGGGGCTGAAAGTTAGGGGGTAAACAAAGTTAGTACACAATCTATGGGTAACAATGCTAAAAACTGTCACTGAAGTATTAGTCTTCAGGTTTAATATAAAAGGTATTGGAAATTACAGTTCCAATAGATGTGTGTTAAACATATACAATTTTAAAGTAAAAACCACACTTAAGTGAAATACTACTTACTAGATAGAAAATAGTTCTCAAGCCTGCACCCGAATCAGGTAACAAGCTTATGAATAGGTTGCTGGGTCCAATTCAGTAAATATATGGCCCAACAATTTTTCATCTTGAAAGTTTCTAGGTGATACTTCTGGTCCTACTTTGAGAACCATTAATATTTAGGATACTTCAAATGAACCAGGATTAATCACCAGACCCAAATACCACATCAGAGAATGGTTCGTATAGCTCATGAGATGAGCATAACTTGAGGTAAAATAACCCAAAGCTTAAAAAGTACACGATTTCTTTCTCATTCCACACTTAAAATCATCGAAATGGCTTTTAAAGAGTAAGCACATACCTTATGGACCCATTCATATTCACCATATTTAGAATCAAAGGTTCCTTTCTGAAGAGATCTTAATTTCAAGGTAAAACGTGGTCCAAGTTCCTGAATTCCCACTTTCTTTTCACTCTTGAATATGTATCTTCAAAGGTAAAGAAAAAAGTTGAGGAAAGTAAGTCTGCATTAACCCAACTGTTACTTCTTTAAAGTTTATGATGGTTGAAAAGAATATATTTCTCGTCTATAATACCTGTCAAAATACATTAGAAAACAGGTTTATCTTGAAAAGGTATTTCATGATTAAAAGTCCAAGGAGTTAAGGTACCTTCCTCACCTGTGAAATCTGAAGAAGATATAATCCCGTTGATTGTGGAATGTGGCAACCTGCCTTCCAATAAACTGAGGATTATGGGGAAATAGAGATGCAAACATTCGTCCAACAGAATGACCCAGCCGTGTTGTAAAATTATTCAGAATTATTTCAGGTACGTGTTCTGTGGGGTCCTTGCCTCTTCTCTAGAAAAATCAAGTTTATTAGCAAAACTATATCATTGCAATTTTAAGTTTTATAATTCCCATGACAAATATGATAAATTTATCTCAGTGACAACCACAGATGGCTTACTACACCCATGAAGTATAAGATGTATCAAAGTATTTTATAAGCTGTAAAGGCACCAAAAAGGAAGTTCTAGGAAAGTTAACACTTCACAGTAATAAAAGCTATTGCCTGTCTGCCATAACTCAATTATGACAATCACAAGAAACCTGCCAGTAGATAAAACTATTGCTTTAATCAGGATAGCAAATGCAATTATTAAAATCAAGCAGCTGTTTAAGTTAGTCTGCTTAAAAGCAAAAACTAGGAGGGGACCAATGCCAATCGAGGAATGCCTAAAACCTACCTTAATTTCTTTACGCAGACGAACACTGCTCATTTTAAAATGAGCAGTTGGTCCATTTGGCAAGTGACTCAGAATTAATCCATCTGTTCACAACGCTAAGAACATATTGAACTCTAATTTAAATCTTGAATTGTTTAAATAATTGATCCTCAAAGGCTCCTAAAATCTGTAGCTAGGTGAATAGGTGGGTGCATGCATTCCTCTGGATTAACTGAGATTTTCTTACCAAGCCTCAATCTAAAGACATAAATCAACATAAATCTTTCAGAAAAAATGGATTAACCTATTGTCCTACCTTTTTTCTTTTCACAATATGATAAATACCTCATCAACCCCTTCTACAGGGTGTTTTGAGCATTCAACTAAAGTATGTGAAGCAACTAATGTCCACTACTCTAGCAGGAATGGATTCTAGAGTAACTATAGCACTGTAAATAGAATATAAGTTTACCTCCATGTTAGAGCCCTTATAACCCTAAAAATGAACTTTTATATGTTTGTAAGGTTAGGATATGCTGCCAGCTTTGAATTCATCCCACAAAACCAGAGACTTCTAAGTTCTCTTCTTGATAGAAACAAGCTCTTATTCTTGGAATTACTATACCACTAATTAAAGTTATTAATAGCCATTTACTGATTGTCTGCCATGAACAGAGAATTAATAGTGCTACAGACTCTAAACTACAAATGAAATATAAGATACCTACCTAGCAGGATTAGCAGCCCAAGGGCTTTAAAAGACCTGGATGCAGCAAATTAAGATTACTACCTATACAATATTGCTGTTACAGCACAACCTGATTCTTTGAAATGCTGAACCTCAAAAGGAGAGGAGAATCAGATTGTTTTCAAATATTTGTACATAATATAGTTTTACAAAACATACTGTCCTCTTTATAATGGGATCAACACTCCCATTCATCCAAAGTAGAAGCTATGGGTATCTTAAATTTCCTCCTCTCCCACTAAATCCTACTGTTTACATAAATTCCTCACTTCTACATCTCTCCCTTACTGTTACTGTCTTAGTTGATGTCTTTGAGATTTCCCACCTAGATTAAAACAGTAGCCTGGTTGGTCTGACCTCTCCAACAGTTTAAGTACATCTTCTACTACAGACTGTAAATCAAGCCTGGATTTAGGCCTTGGTTATAAAACCAAGTAACAAGCTATGGGGCTTAGCTGTGTCACTATTTGCACCAGTTCCTCCGATGCTAAGTGAAAAAAACAAACTATTACCTTGATTCTTGACAGCTACAGCAAATTTCAAGCCACTCTCATCAGCCTCATCTACAGAATAAAACATCTGTCTGACACTCAATGTGGTTCCAAGCTATCTTTCTAACCTGTCTCCTCATGGTGTTTCCTGATAGACAGCAATACAATCTCTTGCACACCATACACATTTTTTCTTTAACTCATGCTATTTCAAATAGCTTCAATAGTTTACTCATCCAATAACGCCCAATTCAAATGCCACCTCATTTTACAATCAAAATTAAGATCTAAATCTCAGTTCTGTTACTTACTATAGCACTTGTCACAATTGAGTTATAGTCATGTAAATGCCTTCTCATCTAATCCATCAGCTCTTGAAAGATCTGTTTCTGACAGATAGTGCCTACCACATAGCAGATTATCAGTAAATGTTTGAATTCTTTTCAAAGATTCACGAGAGGTTCAACTTCATGATGCACAGTCAAAAGTATTTCTGTATCATTTGCACATTGAAAAAAATCCAATCTTATAAGGGGGTTAAGAGGTAAGTCATTTCTTGCAAATTAAATCAGGGCTTGAATCCTTTCCAGAACATTCTTACTAAATGTGGTTTGTGTCAGAAGTTCAAACTTCAAACTTATTAATTCCTGTACAAACTTATTAATTCCTGTACAAGAAGTTTATGTTACTTATTAATTCCCACAAGAAGTTTATGTTACTGCTAATATCTAACATCAACCATGCAAAAATAGAAGCCCTTCCTTAAAAAACAAAGGATACTTGGTGTTTTACGATCTTCATTAATAACGATCAGATCTGTGAAATCTCTTGAGATGCACTGTGGAATAATTCTTTTCAGAGCCAGTCCTCTTCTGTAGTAAACATGTGAGTTTGGTATAACTGTGGAAAGCTGTTCACAGAGTCGTACTGTTCTCTGTAAAACAAAATAAAAATCCTCAAAAATGATAATAAAAATCTTATGTGATATATATTTATCAGGAAAGGCATAATGATTATTATAAGACAATGTAATAATAGAGACTAACGCTAGGACAAGAGTGAAATCTGAGCAGTTCCATCCTTTACCAAAGGCTGATCATCCTAAAGCAGTGTTTCTCAATTGGGGCTGATTCTGTTCCACCAGAGAACCTTTGGCATTGTCTGGAAACATTTTTGGTGATTATGACAGGGGGTTGGGGATGGCTGGTACTGGTGGTATCTAGTGGATAAAGGCTAAGGATGCAACTAAGCATCCTATAATGAGCAGGACAGCCCCCATAACAAAAAAATTATACATCCCCAAATATTAACAACGCTGAGGTTGAAAAACCTTATCCTGAAGAATCAGGCTTAGAAAACCTACACTGTATTAACAATATTACATTTTATTTAGCTTATCACAGGCATCAGGCAATCTCTAATTAATTCTTCTGAACAGAGTTCCTTTAAATAGTCAAATAAAAGAAAATTAGGAATTCAAGAACTATACTAATTAATGTATTTATTACCCCATGAGGTCTATCTGATGTTGTAATGAGAATCTTGGGAGAAGTCTGTCTGTTGAAATAAGAAGCAAATTCATCTGTAGCTTCATCATAAGCAACCTAAGAACAGAAAAACAAGTAAATTTTACATCAAATACTCTCTTGGGCCAAAATTTTAATAGTTCTAGAAGGATTCTATGACAGTGACTACCTAGCTGATAGGGTATTTAAATTACATTACATTAATGGCAACATGAAGAAGTTGGGGATTTTCTCTTTGTAGAATCCTACATAATAAAGAAGTAATATACAAATTAACCCTCACGCCCTCACAAGATGGCTGCCTACAACCAGACTGGTGGGGGGGCCATGAGGGATGACCAGGCCAGTGGGGGAGGGGCAGTTAGGGGAAACCAGGCTGGCGGGGGGTGGGTGTGCAGTTGGGGGCAATTAAGCTGGCAGGGGGGCAGTTAGGGGCAATTAGGCTGGCAGGGGGGGGCAGTTAGGGGTGATCATGCCAGCACGCAAAGGCAGTGAGGGGCTATCAGGCTGGCGGGGGGAGGCAGTTAGGGACGACCAGGAAGGTGGAGTGAGCGATTAGGAGCCAGCGATCCAGGATTGTGAGAGGGATGTCCTGGATTGGAGAGGGTGCAGGCTGGGCTGAGGGGAGCCCTCCCCCCTCCCCCCCATGCATGAATTTTGTGCACCGGGCCTCTAGTAAAATGATAAAGCTGGAGTAAGTTGTCAAAAACAATTTCAGGGCACAAAACTGAAGCCTGTTTATCCTTGAAAACTTGTTCCAGTGGTAGCCAAGAGTATTAGGAATCTTCCTAGAGCTATTCTTCCCCCATCAACTTGGTTAGTGAAAACAGGAACCTTAGGTTTGATGGTAGGCAAGAACCAGAAATCCTCAATCTAGAGGTGGTGGGCTCAATTTAGGGTATGTCTGTGAAAACCCTAGCTTTGCCAGTCCATGATTACAGGTCCACCTTAGGAAAGGTGTGGGAATTTAAAGAAGCCACATTTAAAGGAGAGTTCTGTAAGTGAAAGAGCCATAGAGAGACAGACATAATCTCTCCACAGATCTGAAGAGACCTGAGTGAGAATCCAGCATACATGACAGGCAAAGGAGACTTGAGAACTGGCTGCAACTCTGAAACATTCCTCAACCCAACAATGCTTAGTTGGCAGAAGCTATGTCTGTCTTACTGGCTCAAGGTATCTCAGCTTCTGTCCAAATGACTGGCTGACCATTAAGCTACACAAACACAGGGAAATCCCCAGAGAGTCAGTTTAAAAATAACAAAACTGGGTAGAGACATAGTGCAACTATCAGGTAGACAGATTACACATTTTAGTTCTAGGCAAGTTACTAAAACAAAAAAAGAACAACAACCCTTATGAAATAAAATAATCCAGAGTTATTGCAATAAAATGTCCAGTTTTCAACCAAAAATTAGATATTCAAAGAAACAGGAAAATATGATTTACAATAAAAAAAAAAGCAGTGAATAAAAATTCACTCTGGGTCCAATAATGAATTTAACCAACATTTCAAAGCAACTATAATAAATATATTCACGGAATTAAAGGAAAATATGGATTTAATAGCAGATCTGAGATGGCAGAAAAATCAATGAACTAAAAAAGATTAATAAATATCCAATCTGAAGAACAGAGAAATCAATCACAGAAAAGGG
This sequence comes from Corynorhinus townsendii, assembly GCA_026230045.1. Taxonomy (NCBI): domain Eukaryota; kingdom Metazoa; phylum Chordata; class Mammalia; order Chiroptera; family Vespertilionidae; genus Corynorhinus; species Corynorhinus townsendii. Next base: position 158,502,156 of record JAPDVU010000002.1, read on the forward strand.
AGCAAAGTGGGAGAAACTTGGAGGACAGTGTTAACCATTTCAACCGTGTTAGAAACAAGAGTCTCAGAAAGAGAGGCGTGAAATGGGCAGAAAAAATTTTGAAGAAATAATGGCTGAAAACTCCCCCAATTTGATGGAAAACTAACTTGGATCTCCAAGCTCAACAAACTACAAGTAGGATTAAAAGAACAATATCTGAACACATTAGAGTCAAACTGCTAAAAGCCAAATCACAGAAATATTTTAAATAACAGAAAATAAATCATGTACAGGGGAATTCTATATCCTAAAAAAATGTCTTTAAAAAATGAAGGTAAGCCCAGCCAGCCTGGCTCAATGGTTGAGTGTCGACCTAAAAATCAGGAAGCCACAGTTCCATTCCTAGTCAGGGCACATGCCCGGGTTTCGGGCTCCATCTCCAGTGTGGGGCATGTAGGAGGCAGCCAATTAATGATTCTCTTTCTCCCTCTTCCCTTCCTCTCTGAAATCAATAAAATACACACACACACACACACACACAATTTTAAATGAAGGTAAAATAAGCACATTTTCAGAATGGAGATAATTTGCTATAAAAAACAAAGATTTAAGATAATCGTACAAGATGAAAGAAAATGACTCTAGATGGAAACTCAAATCCAGAGGAAGGAAATAAGAAATGGTAAGCATGAAGGTAAACACACAACAGTGTGTGTGTGTGTGTGTGTGTGTGTGTGTGTGTGTGTGTGTCTGTAGACACATTTAATTTCTTTAAAAAATAGTTCAAAGCAGTAATCACAACACTAAGTATACAACAAAAACAGTAGTATATTTGATGATAACAGTATGAATAGTAGTGGAGGAAAGGAAGCTATAAGGGTATAAATTTGCTATATTTTGCCAGAATTGTGTCAGTATTTACTTGAAGTATAGTGTGATAAATTAAAAGTGCTTGTTGTAATTCCTAAAGCAACCATTAAAAACAGATCAAGAAGAATAAAATAGAACACCAAAAATACTTGTTTATTAAAAAAGGACGCAGTAAGGAAGAAAAATAAATAAGAAATTTGAAAAGAAACAAAACTGTTAATGGATTGAAAGTAAGAAAAACTTATTTGCAGAAATGATTTTTCTAAACATGAAATGAAAACAATATTCAATTAAACTACTGCTTTAAAATCACTATTAAAAATCAATTGCATTTTTATAAATCAGCAAATAAAATGTCATTCAGAGATGTCTTACAATAAGAAAAAAACATAATGTAACCAGCAATAGCTATAACAATATGTGTAAAACTTATATAAATTATGGAACTTATTAGAAGGTATTTTCAGTAAAGAAAATCTGATAAAGCCGTATTTATAGAGCTCACCCCTCCCAACTGATCTTATTAGTGCAATTTAAAATTTTATACAGAAGATCAAAACACCAGGAAGAACACTCCTGAAGAATGGGATTTGAGGGTAGGGGTGGGAAGGAGAGTCTTATAATGAAGCTAAACAATTAAGAAAGTGAAGAACTGATACAGGGTCAAGATGGTGGGAAGGTAAATGCGGCCATAAGAAAAAACTTGAGTCCTCCCACAACTACATCAAAATTACAATTAAACTACAGAACACCATCATTCAGAATCACCTGAAATCTAGCTGAATGGAAGTCCTACAACTAGGGATTTAAAGAAGCCATACTGAGACTGGTAAGAGGAGTAGACACGCAGAACAGACTGCTTCCACAATGTGTGGCAGATAAAAATCAGGAGGAATATCTCAGCTCCAGTGGCACCCCACTGAAGAGCAAGGGGTCCCAGCCCCACACCAGGGCCCTCATCCCAGGGTTCTAGTGGCACAAAGAGAAGTCCCCATAACTCCCAGCTGTAAAACCCAGCAAGGATTGTGGCTGAATGAGAAGAAGGGCTGCTGGAGTCCCAGGGAGTTCCTCTTAAAGGGCCCATGCATGCACTTACTTGGAATCACTCCCTCTGAGCTCCAGCTCTGGGGCAGCAACTTGAAAGGAACCAGGGAAAAAGGGGAACTGAATTGTCTGGCATCAGGGAGAGAGCTGGGGGCAGCTTTCTGCCAGACAAAAGTGCTGGAAGAGGCCACTGTTCCTTTTCTGAGATACCGCCCCCCCCCCCCCCCCCCGCCCACACACACACACAATCACACACAGAGCTGGCAGAATGGCACCATATTGAGTCTCTATCAACACTATTCACTGCCGTGGTGATTCCCTAAGACTCTACTCCACCCAATTTATGAGCCCACCCAAGCTGTTTCCAGTGGCTTATCCATATGGCCTGTCTTGTCTCATGCTTCAGACTTTCCTAAAATCTCTCAGGCAGTATCCAGCCTTAGAATACCTGATACCTCTCACTAAGTGACCCCAGCAGCAGCTGGCCTTAGTTCGCAGCTTGGCCTTGCCTGGATACTTCCTAACCCAGCACAACCAGCAACTATCTGCTGATTGCTCTGTAGCTCACACTTGGTGGCTCCATGAAGAAAGCAGGCAGCAGTTGACCTTGTTCTGCACCTCCTGAGAAGCCCCACAGCCAGAGCACCCAGTGGACAACTTCACAACTACCTCCACAAGCTACACACACAAGGGATGGACACAGTGGGCACAGAGCCCCTGCACAGCTGATCCTCCAAGATGGTTGGTGGCTGCAGCCAGTCCTTGCAGCTGATCGACGTGGGGTTAAAGCCCTCTCATTGGGGGGAGTGGAGTGGGGTATGGTACACCTGGAGTGCCTAGCTTAGGTGATGGCAGAAGCTGTGCCATTGGACTCTATAGTACACCTACTTCATAAGGCTGCTCTACCAAGCCTGGGGATGTAGCAGCTTTCCCTAATACATGGAAACAAACACAGGGAGACTGCCAAAATGAGGAGACAAAGAAACATGTCCCAAATGAAAGAACAGAAAACAAAAAAACAAAAAAACACCCCACCAAAACAAACAAACAAATAAAAAAACTCCAGAAAAAGAACTAAACAAAATGGAGACAAGCAATTTACTGGATGCCTCCTGTTCGTACTCTGACTGGGAACTGAAACACAATCTAGGTATGTGTCCTGACTGGGAATTGAACCTGCAACAACCTCTTGGTAATAGGACGATGCTTCAACCAACTGAGCCACCAGGTCAGGACAATTCTTTTAGAAAAAAATATGAGAGCATATAATCCCAGGATAGATAAAGATTTAAATATGACAAATCCATAAATATTAAAAAATTGAACACCCAACTATATTAAGGACTTTTGCTTATCAAAAGACATTATAGGTAAGTAAAAAGAGAAGTCACAAATTGGAAAATACCTGCAACACATAGGAAGAATCAGAATCCAAGTTATAAAGAGAAGTTTTATAAATCAGTAAAATACACTATAGGAGAGAAAACTGAGCAAAAGACATAAGATGGCATACCTCTACCAAAATCACAGTACATACACAAAAAGATGCTCAGTCACCTTAAGAATCAGGGAAATGCAAACTCAAACCAAAATGAGTTGTTAGCCCTTTATCACTAGTCTGAATATAACGTGGATGACCAGAAGGTTGCTCTCATACTATAAAAGTGAAAACTGATACCATCACTATTTTGCAAAAACATTTTGGCACTATCATATAAAGATCAACATTTACACATCCCCATAACCAAACAAATTCTCCCTTGAGTAAATATTTAGGGAAACTTTTACATACTAATATATGTAACCTCAATATGCCTAAGATCCCCAATTTATCTCCAGCCAAGACCTCTTCCGTAACAATGCCATCCTTCTAACTGCAGGCTAAAACCTCAATACCACTGTTGAATACTCTTTCTCTGACACCCCATAACCAATTTATCAAGAAATTCTAATAGCTCTAATTTCAAAACATACCCAGAAAAAAGCACACGTTAGAATCGGATCAATTCTCAACACTAAATGTAACCACCAAGTTCCAAGTCATCATCATCATCTTTCCTAGATTACTTTAGTAGCAGCTTCCTACCTAGTCTGTTTACCACTTTAATTTATATCAGTACAGCAACCAGTCACTTTTAAAAAATAAGTCTAGCCCTAGCTGGTTTGGCTTGGTGGATAGAGCTTTGGCCTGCAGACTGAAGGGACTAGGGTTTGATTCCGGTCAAGGGCACATGCCCCAGTTTCAGGCTCAATCCCCAGTTAGGGGGTGTGCAGGAGGCACCTAATCAATGATTCTCTCTCATCACTGATGTTTCTATCGCTCTCTACCTCTCCCTTCCTCTCTGAAATCAATAAAAATGTATTTAAAAAAAAAAAGTCTAATCACTTTGTTCTGTTCAAAACCATCCAATGGTTCCTCATTTCAAGAAGTATAAAAGCCAAAGTCCTCACAGCCAACGAAGTCACTGATCTGGCTTTCCCTTTCCCCATACTTTCCTATCACCCCTCCTTCAACTCTCCCCCCCATTGCTCACTTAATTTCAGCATGCTAGCTTTGCTTTTCTTCAAAAACATACTAAGCATGCTCCTGCTTTACAGCCTTTGCACAGGCTGTTTCCCCATCCTGAAGTACTTTTCACCCAAAGATGGCTAATCTCTTTATATCCTTCAAGACTTAGCTAAAAGTTATCTCAATGAAGCCTACCCTGACCACTGTATATGAAACTGCAACTCAAACCAACAGAAAAATGGACAAGAGACATGAACAAATAATTGATTATAAAGAAAGAAAGAGAAAAAAAGTATGTTCAGCCCAGCCGGTGTGGCTCAGTGGTTGAGTGTTGACCTATGAACCAGGGGGTCACAGTTCCATTCCCAGTCAGGGCACATGCCCAGTTGCGGGCTCCATACCCAATAGGGGCCGTGCAGGAGGCAACCGATCAATGATTCTCTCTCATCATTAATGTTTCCATCTCTCCTCGTCTTCTCTTTGAAATCAATAAAAATGTATTAAAAAAAAAAGAAAATATGTTCAACCTCATTTTTAACAAGAGGACAGCAAATTAAAACTACATTGAGATATAATTTCTCACCTATCAGACTGGAAAAATTATTTGTAATTGCAAAATCTTAATTCAAAGTTTGAAGAGTAATATTTATTTATATAATCTGAAAATACTTATTAATTACAAAGGGAAAAATTGTAGTTATAATGGGAGAAACTTGATAGGCCTTTTAATAAAAAGTGATGAAAGTTAACATAACCAGTAATGGGAAAATCACTAATACATGAGTCCTGATAAGAGGCACTAAAAAGAACCTAACATCACATTTGTAGTATTCATGAGCAAACCTCCAAACCAGGGGTCCCCAAACTTTTTAAACAGGGGGCCAGTTCACTGTCCCTCAGACCGTTGGAGGGCCGGACTGTAGTTTAAAAAAAAACCACTATGAACAAATTCCTATGCGCACTGCGGGCCCGGGACGAGTCGGCTGCTAAGCAGGACAGGCAGTGGCACCCGGCGGGCCAGATAAATGTCCTCGGCGGGCCGCATGCGGTCCGCGGGCCGTAGTTTGAGGACCCCTGCTCCAAATCATTTTTAGCAACATTCTACAACACTACCTGATCTGTACTCTTCAAACATGTCAATGTCATTAAAAGCAAAGAATGTCTGAGAAACTGTTTCAAATTAATGGAGGTTAAAAAGTCATTATCCTATCTAATAAAAGAGTAATATGCAAATCGACTATCACTCCAACACACAAGATGGCTGCCCCATGTGGACACAAGATGGTCACCACAAGATGGCTGGCAGGGGAGGGCAGTTAGGGGTGACAAGGCCGGCAGGGGAGGGCAGTTAGGGGCAATTGAGCCGGCAGGGGAGCAGTTAGGTGTTGAAGAGGCTGGCAGGGGAGTGGTTAGGGGTGATCAGGCTGGCAGGCAGAAGTGGTTAGGGGGCAATCAGGCAGGCAGGCAGGTGAGCAGTTAGGAGCCAGCAGTTCTAGATTGTGAGACGGATGTCTGACTGCCCGTTTAGGCCCGGTCCTTGTGGAATCGGGCCTAAATGGGCAGTCGGACATTCCTTGAGGGGTCCCAGAATGGAGAGGGTGCAGGCTGGGCTTAGAGGACCTCCCCCACCCCGCCCCCCCGGTGCATGAATTTCATGCATCGGGCCTCTAGTAATAGAATAAAATGAGTGAGTTTGGATTTTTTCTTTTGCTAAAAACATCATCATTGGGACAACTGGTAACATTTGGATAAGCTGTACAAATTAGACAATATTGTATAACAATATTGTCTGATTTTGATAACTCTATGCTGTGCTTATTTAGAAAGTACACTTGGTTTTTAGGTAAAACATTCTAAAAGTATTTAAGAGCAAAGAGGCTTCATGTCTGTCACTTACTCTCAAGCATTTAAGAAAGAATATAAATGAAAGCCAAGTATGGTACAATTTAACATTTAGGAAATCTGGATGAAGGAAATATACAAACTCCTATTTTTCTTATTAAGTCTGAAATTATGTAACAAATAAATAAAATGTATACACATATACAAACTCCTATATATATAAAATTGCAAACTCTACTCCAGTTAGTCCTGAATCTCCTTTACCCTATTTGTTAACTCTAGTAACCTATCATCTGCTAACAAATCACAATTTAATTATTTTATTATGTTCACTGTTTGTCTCTCCTCCTGGAATAGAAGCTCTGGATGGGCAGAAATTTTGTGTGTATATGTATGAGAGTGTTTGCATTGATTGATCCCAAGTCCCTAAAACAAATCCCAACACATAATAGGAAATAAATAAAACATTTGGTGGAAGACTGACCGATTGACTGAATGACTATATGAGGAGACATGTAAAAGAACTACAATAAAAAGCATTGTTTAAAAGCAAACATAACAAAATTTTAAAAATATAAACATTTTAAAAACTTTGATTCTCTGACTATACAACAAATTTTTTAAAGGAAAAATGTGAAAAATAGATTTTTTAAAACCAAGAGGTTTTATAAGGACACAAAAAATACCATAAAATATTATCCTTAATTATCAAAATGTTTAACGGGTGCTATAAAATTGTACAGTGAGAAATACTTTATATATCAAATGATATATAAAAAAAGTATTATACAGAGATTAAATGACAAAACGTAAAACATAATAGATTTCTAGAAAATAAATTACTTACTCTTTCTATACAATTATTGGGAAACTTCATTATTAAACAATCTATAGCAAATAAGATAATATGCCAAGTTTATAGCTGAATCAGACCATTATATGAATTCATCAGCCAGTTATTTAAATTAAACGTCAACATATGAAAAGATAATTTATCAAGTGTGGCTATCCAAATTTATTTAAGACTTTTAATGTTACCTCTTCATCATTAGGGTCTACTGTGGTTTCATCATATACTCGCTGGTTGTCAATGGTCTTGGGTATAGGCTTTGGTGGAGCCTAAATAAAAAAGATACAAAGCATTTTTACATAAATAATTTTTCATTACAGTTGGGAAGAATAACAGAAATTTATAAACAATCCAAAACACAATCTGTTCCTCATTTCAACCTACTGCTACATCAATCCTAACAACAATACTGAGTAAAAGGCTTTTTGATTCTCTGAGCAGAAACACACATGCACTAAAAGAATTGCTAATATTGGATGAAATAGCTTAAAACCAAACAGAAGTAGCAGGGAGAAAAATAATGGTCAAAATAACTACCGACTAAAAATAAAAGTTATCAAACAAAATGAAAAAAAATTATAAAAGTACATATATATGTAAGCTTTGTCCCAATATTTCAAAAAAGCTATTCAGAAATATATAACAAAAGCTACAAATCTATCTGCTGGGGGATTTATAGTAAGGAATGAAAGGGGGGAGCAATTTACACAAAGAAAGATGTAGTATCACTATTGTTAATAGAAATGAACATCAAATAGATAGGACAAAGGTCCAACAACATAAATGGAATACCATTAGAATCAGCAATCATGCATACTCAGCTTAGATCAAAAACTGTGTAAATGAAATGGTATGGATCAGGAATATAGAACTGTAAATGTACACTAACTAAAATGAATTTAAAGTATATGTACACTAGCAGAGATAGAAGCATGAGTTGATGACCTATTTAGGATTTTATTTTTATTATTCTATAAAGCAAATATTAAGTTTTAAATCATTTTGTGAAGGAGGCAGTTCTAAGAAGTCATCTTTCAGTACAAAAACCAGAATGGTGATATTTTCAAATGGTGATCAGTATATTAATTTGCTGTAATTGATAATTGAGAGCTAAAAAGAGACTAATACTGTTTGATAGAATTTTTCAGGTCAGAAGAGTCTAATATTGGCAATTTCATGTTATTTAACCTAATACTATTAAGAGAATGCATGAAAAAGCAGAATGTTTCAGCCTTTATATTTTTCCCTTCTTCAAAAACACTTATCCTTTCTTATTATCTCATCTTAAGAGATGGGAAAGGTTAAGAGTTGTACGTTTTTAAAAATTTGCAAGTATAAAATATAACCTAGAACAAACTATAAATGAAATGAAACCAAATGACAATAACTTAGCTGTGCAATAATGTGGAAGTATTTAGTAGTTCTTTTTAAAAATTTCAATAGAAAGATTTCACTTACGATCAATACCACAAAAAATAGCCAAATGCTTCTTGATGCAGTATCTCTGCTCTCTTCTTTGCTATAACCCAGTGGTCGGTAAACTCATTAGTCAACAGAGCCAAATATCAACAGTACAACGATTGAAATTTCTTTTGAAAGCCAAATTTTTTAAACTTAAACTTCTTCTAATGCCACTTCTTCAAAACAGACTCACCCAGGCCGTGGTATTTTGTGGCAGAGCCACACTCAAGGGGCCAAAGAGCTGCATGTGGCTCGCGAGCCGCAATTTGCCGATCACGGCTATAACCCATCTAGGTATATCATCTTCCTTCCATTCCCCCTTCTCACTCTTCACAGATTCCTATCATGTGACAGCTCTCATTCTTATTCACCCAGTCCTTTAACAGAAGAGGTTTTGTCTGACAAAGAAACTTTGCTTCAAATCTCAAGATCTCCAGCTCTAAATTAGGGAGCTTTCTCCATTCCCAAAGTCAAGGAGATGTGTATGTCTCTACTTCTCAAACACATAAAGTAAAATAAGCAAGTCAAAATATGCATAACATTTCTGTTAAAATTTTAAAAACATTCAAAACATCATCATTGTGCTGGTTTGGGAACACAAACATACATAGTGAAAGTAATAAAGAAGTGCATGGGAACAAAAAACAGCAATTTCACTGAGTGGTTACCTCTGGCGAAAAAGCAATCAGAAACACACAAGGGACTTGGAACATTATTTGCTAATGATTATTTCTTAAGCTGAGTAAAGGGTAAAAAGGAGTTTGCTATATTGTTTTTATACATTTGAAATATTTCATAATAAATTTTAAAAGAAAGTCATCAACATAAATATCAGGAAACATTCCTTAAGATAGAAAACAGATGGCTACAAATTTTCTTTACCTTGTCACCAAGAGCCTCTCTTTCTTTTTTAAGTTTTTTCTTAGCTGCCAACTTTTCCTAAAGGGTTTAAGAAAAAAAGAATGAGATCATTAGTTAGTTCATAAACACACTGAAACTACAAATTACTAATGCTAAGAACACTTACACTGAGTAATCTTCCTAATTTATTAAAATTAAAATGCTGACATAGATTTTCATACCTGTTACTGTAAAACAAGTGAGCTGAACAATCAATATGATTTCTGTAACAATAATTTTGCTTCTTAAAAAACAAAATCTAAGTTGACCAACTTTGAATATTTAAAATTTCACCAACTTTATCTTTTACTGTAAAATCTCAAATTACGTGAAAATGCACAATGTATACTTAACAAATTTTTGCTGTTTTTTTTTTCTCCTGCATTTTTAGTTGCATCCTACAGAAAAACATGGCTATGCTGGTTGTTTCTCTAGGAAAGTACTAAAAATAAATGGGAATGGGAGATTTGTTTTCAGGTTGCTTCCAATAAAAGTATCATTAGCTATCCATATATTTTATAATCAAAATATGTTTTTAAACTTATTAAGTATTTGCAAGTTAAGATTGTATTGTGAATGTGTATCTTTTGGAGATTTCTTAACAGAATTCTTAACTCACAATAGAAAATATTTCTCCCCTCCCCCCAGCATTTATTAACCCTCAATCTATCAGGTCTCAAAAGTCTTCTAGAATACCCTTCTCCCACACCACAATGGTTTAGATGCTCTTTCTATGTACTCCAATAGCACGTTAGAACTTAAGACTCAGTCCAGGGCTTCAAAAAATCTAATAAGGGGAGGTAGGCACATAAAAAAGAATATTATGTGTGTGAACTTTTATGATGTGCAAGAATAAGCAAACGCTTGCTTTCAACTGAAATTTAACCATAAATGAGCACTGTGACCTTAGGCTTTATTTGCTTATCTCACCATACTTGTTTACCTCACAGAACAGTATGAGGATAAAGCTGTATGGAGAGAATTGGTGAATATGATGCTCAGTGAAATAAGCCAGTCAGAGGAAGACAAGTATCAAATGATCTGACTCATATGTGGAATCTAATGAATAAAATAAACTGATGAACAAAATAGGTCCAGAGACATAGAAGCATGGAACAGACTGTGGAATCTCAGAGGGAAGCCAGGGGAGGGTGGGTGTGTGGGAAAAGATCAACCAAAGAACTTGTATGACAATAGGATGGTGAAAGCCGGGGGTGGAGGGGGTCTGCGTGTGTGTGAGGGGGCTAGGTCAATGGGGAGGGGGGGGGATGTAAGGGGACATATGTAATACTTCCAACAATAAAGATTTAAGAAAAAAAAGGAAATATCAAAATAAAAAGGTAATAAAATTACTAGAAACTTTACAGTACTAATTTCAGCAAGAGTTGCTGTAGTAATCAGAGAAGCATCACTTTGAATTTATGCATTGCCTGTATTAGATTTTAGGTATTAACCAACCGGAGGTGAAGGTGGTCGGGACCAAGCGGAGAGGGAGACTTTTACCTCCCAGGTCAGGAGGGAGTAATTTTCACTAGTGGGAGAGCAGAGTTTCTTGCTTTCATTCTCAGCCACGAACCCTAACAAGGAGCTGGTAAAAAAGGGAAACGGGCCGCTCCGGCTAAAAGCAGGACGAGGGGATCGGGACAGAAAACGCCCTGCCTAACCCTCCGGGTAAATCACGGCTGGGGATCCCAGGCACGGGAGACCACACAAGTGCAACACGCCCACCCACACCGCCATCTCCCGCGAGCTAAGGACACTGCGCATGCGCCCTGCCGCCTCCGCCCCTCTCCTACCTTCCGCTGCTGCTGTTTCCACCGCGTGAACATTAAGTGTCGCCGCTGTTTGTTCTTAATCTCCGAAATGCTGAAGCCTGGAGGAAAGGCAGACGCTTTCGGGGCTTGGCCCCCGCTTTCCGTCGCCCCATCCTCAACGACGGCAGTCTCCTGAGGTTCTTCGGCAGCGCTCTTGCGCTTCAGGCCCTTCTTTCTGCTGCCGCCAGTCTTCTCCATGACGTTTGCTCCTTGGCGTCTGTACGGAAGCGGAAATAGCTTCCTCCTCCGACCCTCTTAGGCTTTTACTTCCGGGACGGAAAGGTCTCAGAAATACAGAATGCCAGGGGAGCTTTAAACTATTAAGAAGGTGTTGAAATTTAGGTTTGAGAAAAGTTAATGGGGTTGCCAAGCTGTATGGACAGTGAAATGATGAATTCGTGGAATTCTTTATTGAAAGTTTTCTATGTTCAAGCCCTCAAAACATTAACACAAAATCTTTTCGGTAGAGAATTTACATTCTACTAAAGAGATTTTAAATGAGCTTACAGATATATAATGTGGTGAGCTATAAAGTAAGTAATACACGGTGTGAAAAAAAATAGAACAGGATAAAGAAGATGAATGGTAGAAGGGCATATTGCAGCTTTTAAATAGAAAATCAGTCTCTGGCTGTGAACGTAGTTCAGTTGGTTGGAGCTCAGTTGGTTGGAGCGTGGTCCCCATATACTAAGGTTCTGGTTGATCCCCGGGTAGGAGCAAAGATTTGAAGGAGATAATGGGGTAAACTATGGAGTTATCTGGGGGAAAAGCTGCAAACCTTAGAAAAGCTGTGCAGGCAAAGGAAACACACAGTCGCAAGGTGCATAGTCAGTAGCAAGGCTGGCATGTTTGGGAAGAACCATGGAGGCCAGGAGTCAAATGGGAAAGAAGAGTAAGGGGAGGAAGGGGTTAAGAGTGATAGATTGTGTAGGGTTTTTTGACTTTGGTTTTTATTTTATGTGACATGCAAATCTCTTGGAAGATTTGAGAAAAGAATACCATGCCCTGACTCAAATTTTAAAGGCATCGCTCAGACTCTCCTTTTGAGAATAGACTTAAGGGGAGAGAAAATGAAAGGAGGGAAGAAAGGACAGTGTCTTGAACCAGGGTAGTGCTAATGGAGGTGGTGAGAAGTGGTCAGATTCTTTTGAAAGTTCCTGATAATTGAATGAAGGACATGAAAGAAAGAGAAGAGTCAGGATGGCTCCAAGACTTTTGAACTGAGCGACTGGAAGAATGGAGTTACATCAGTTAAAATGTGAGAGACTGCCAGTGGAGCAAATTTGAAGAGTAAAATCAAGATTTCAGTTCTGGAAATATTAAGCTTGAGACACTTAGTCATGATTGTTGTTTTCAAGTACTCAATTGGGATGTATGATTCCGCAGCGAGCAAGAGAGAGAGGTATAGACTAGAGATGAAAATTTGGGTGTCATCAGCATGTAGGTAGTGTTTCAAACCATTATAGTGAGTGTAGTTAGAGAACTGAAAAGGAGAAGAGGATGAAGGACTAAACCTTGGAGGAGTCCCACATGAAGAGTTGGAAAGAAATAGAGAATCAAATAAAAGAGAAAGACAGTAGAGAGCCATGGAAGCCAAGTAAAGTGTTTCCTTTTGATTGACTATTAGGAGTTACTTTTCCAGAAATTGCCTTAATTTCAAATTATATGTTTCACTATTGACACTGTTTGATAATCCAGGTCACTACTGGCAGTACTCATAATGCCATGCAGAAGGTGGAGTAAGAGTTTTAAGAGAGTGAGGAGTTATGGGTGACGAAGGCTTCTTATTGATGTACATAACCCAGTGCTATTTCTTAGGCTAAGCTATTTCCCTGTTACTTTTTATTTGTGGACCCCTGAAGATTGGCTTACTTTTCTTTTTATTATTATTATTTCTAGAGCCTGGTGCACGGATTTGTGCATTGGTGGGGTCCCTCGGCGTGACCTGTGGGGATTGGGCTGAAACCAGCAGTCCAATGCTGCCTGCCATTCCTGCCTGCTGCTCCTGCTCATCCCAGCCCCGCTGTGCCTGCCGCCACTCAGTAGGTTCACTGTCGCTCTGCTGCGGTCTCTGTGCGCCTGTCCTAAGGCGATACTTGCATGCCCATGACTGAGAAGTGGCCACAGGCTCGTGTCCAGTCAATCCGCTCTGACCACCAGGGGGCAGTTCCTGCTTTGAGTGCCTGCCCCCTGGTGGTCAGTGTGCATCATAGCGACCAGTCAACTGGTCACTTAGGCTTTCATATATATATAGATTACTTTTTAAATCCTCACCCAAGCATATGTTTTTTATTTAATTTATAGAGAGAGGAATAGAGCAAGAAAGAAACATCGATGTGAGAGAGAAACATCAATCCCTTGACTCCTGTACTTGCCAACCGGAAATCGAACCCACAACCTAGGTATGTGCCCTGACCAGGAATCAAATCCATAACCTTTTGGTGTATAGGAGATGCTCCAGTCAATGGAGCCACCTGGCCAGGGTGAAATTGACTTACTTTTCTTTGTGTGTGTGTGTGTGTTTTAATATATTTTTATTGATTTCAGAGAGGAAGGGAAAGAAAGAAAGAGAAATATCCATGATGAGAGAGACTCACCAGTCGGCTGCCTCCTGCACTTCATGCCCCACACTGGGGATGGAGCCTGCAACCTGGGCATCTGCCCGTGACTGGAATCGAACCCAGGACCCTTCAGTCTACAGGCCAAAGCTTTATCTCCTGAGCCAAACCAGCTAGGGCAAGATTGGCTTACTTTTCCATTGCCACCACTAGTTAGCAAGAACAACCTTATTTTAAGGCTGAATGTATTCTGGGAGTCATTTGTGCAAGATGCAAGCCACTGCCTACTATATGATGGATCCTAAGGCAGCAACTTGGGGATCCAAAATTATATTTGGTGATTCAGATTAAGGTTTTTCTTCTTTTCCTACCCACTGTAGAAAGAATGTATTCACACTGCCTCTTCTCCTTGAGGCAATCAATAAAATTTCATTTTTTCTGGTGTTACCCCCCCCCCCATAGCAACCAGATTAAATAGAGATAAAAGGCTTCTTATATTTTACTTTTGTATACTCTAATAGGAATTATATGTTCTTCTATAATGTTGGTCTTGAGTGCCACAAAAATTGAAATAAAGCTAAGCTTCATTTAAGGAGAACAACAAAAGTCAGTAGTTTCCCTGGAATTTCCATCACAAGAGCCAGGAAGGCCTCTGGAAGAACTGAAGATGTGTTTATGAGATAAGCATTAAGAGTAGTGATAAGTGATCAGGTTCCAAAAGTTTCCACCTTGTTCCAGTAGGCTCCAGGGATGTTTTGCTGATGTAGTTTCCCTACAGTTATTCCTTTTGTATTCTAAAGCCAACAGTTGAGGATACAGATTAGTATATTACAAAACTTGACTGTTTCTATGACAGAGACATGCTAGGAAGTTCCAGTGGTCTCCAGGGATCACTAGATGCTAGGACATTTGTATTTGCTAAAACCTCAAAAAATGTGTATAGAGCTACTTGAAATATGATTGATGGACCAGCAACAATGACATCATCTGGAAACTTGATAGAAATTCAGAATCTTGGGGTTCACTGCCAAAAGCTAATTCTAACATGTCAGCAGGGCTAAATTATCTGGAATGGCTGAGGGCATTCCCCACACCTAAAGATTTGCATAAATGATTGCTTGCTGCCAGACAGCTGAGGACATTTCAATCTACATGTTATTGCCTCCTGCTGGCCAAACACCTGTAACAGCCGAAGGCAGTTTCCCCCAATCTAACAATGCTTACTATTTACCAAACCTTGGCCTTTGATGTGTATATCTACCTTGCCTTAGGACAATTTGTGTTAATAAAGAGCAAGGGGTCCGGAGATTCGGGAGAACTTGGTTCCTTTAGCTAAGTTTTCTCTGGCTCCCCAAAATGCCTTCCAAAATTATGTTTCGTTTCTGGACTCGATTAATTTACATGCAGCCCCTTTTCCAGATTCCTGAATCCTTCAAGATGCTGAGAAACACACACCAGCAGATCACCAACAGACCAACTGAAAGATCCCCAGGTAATTCATAAACATATTGAAGTTTAAGAAATGCTTCTGAAGAAGATATGTGCTGCAGTCCTTACCCCTATTAACTTCTATTGATCAATCAGAGAAAAATTTACGGTTAGTTTATAACAACATTTTATTATAGTTAAAAACAATATTTTATTATTTTAAAAATGAGTGAGAAATATTGTGGAAAATTAATATATCTGTTTTATTTTCTAACTTAGTCCTTGCATATAATGATATTTAATAGATCCCTTATCTGACTAGTAGGCAGCATATCAATCCAGGGACTCATGACTATACCTCATCAAAACTAAATGGCTTTCCTTTCCCTTCAAGTAACTATCAACAAAAATGATTCTCAAACTGTAGTACCAGGACCACATCACCTGGGAACTAGTTGGAAGTGCAGAGTCTGAATCAGAGGCTACAAGGGATGGGACTCAGAAATCTGTGTTTTAACAACTCCTTCAGGTGATCCTGATGCATGCCAAATTTGGAGAACACACTGGTCTTGATCCATTATTATCTTCTGATACATACAAACAGACTAAGGTTTTGTTTCTCTAGTGTCTATGGTAAGCTGACCTAACTGGGAATCAAATCAGCTTCTTCCCATGTCTTCACATAGGAAAATCTAGGTGCCTACACTAGGAAATACCAAACGAATTATATCAAAACTAGAGGCCCAGTGCATGAAATTTGTGCACTCGGTGGGGCAAGGGGCAGGGTTCCTCAGCCCGGCCTGCACCCTCTTGCAGTCTGGGACCCCTTGGGGATTGAGTCTAAGCCGGCAGTCAGACATCCCTCTCACAGTCTGGGTCTCTCACAATCCAGGACCCCTTGCTCCTTACCGCCTGCCTGCAGCAGAGGCAGGGGAGGTTCCCACCACCACTGCTGTGCTCACCAGCTGTCAGCCTGGCTTCTGGCTGAGCAGCACTCACCCTGTGGGAGCGCACTGACCACCAGGGGGCAGCTCCTGCATTGAACGTCTGCCCTTAGTGGTCAGTGAGCATCATAACAACCGGACATTCTGCCATTCGGTTGATTTGCATATTAGGGTTTTATTATATAGGATGCTCTCATATATATTAAAAAACCTCTAACAATGATGGTAGAGCTTGTGTTGATATAATCATTATCTTTAGGCAAATAAAAGGGAGATTAATGGAAGCTTCTGATCAAGATTGCAGAGTAGGTAAAAGCTGTATTTGCCTACTCCCACAACCACTTCAAAATTACAACTAAACTACAGAACAACAATCATTGAGATTCTCCTTAAGTATAACCGAACAGAAGTCCAATAAACTAAGGATATATAGAAGAAGCCATGCCAAGACTTATAAGAAGGGTGGAGGGTAGAATGGGCTGGTCCCATACCCACATGTGGTGGTTAAAAATACGGAGGCATAATTTGTCTGCAGAGGTTTCCCTCTGTGGAGCAAGGGGTCCCAGTCCCATACAAGGCTCCCAGCCCAAGGTTACAGTGCCAGGAAGGGAGATTCTCATAACTTCTAGCTGTAAAAACAAGCAGGGATTGTGGCTGAGTGAGATGGAATGCTGCTGGAGTTCCAGACATTCCTCTTGAATGGCCTATGCATGGACTTACTCAGACTCACTTATGCTGAGCTACTGTGCTAGGCAGCAGGTCAAAAGGTGCCAAGGGCCCTGGCTGATTTTTCACAGTGGTTAGAGTGTCAGCCTGTGGACCAAAGGGTTGTGGGTTTGATTCCTGGTCAGGGGCATGTACTTCGGTTGCAGGCTTGATCCTGAAGGAACCAATCAATGTGCCTTTCTCACATCAATGTTTCTCTCTCTCTTTCCCCACTCTCCCTCCCACTCTCTAAAAATCAATGGAAAAAATATCCCTGGGTGAGGATTTAAGCAAAAAGTGGTACACAGGAAGGAACTGAATTGTCTGGATCCTTTATATTCCAAATCACTGATTTGATTCTCAGCTTCATCTTCTCTACTGTTGAGTCCCTATAAATTATTCTTCATTTCAGTTAGTGTATCTTTCATTTCTGATTAGTCCTGTTTTATGCTGTTGAGGTTCTCACTAAGTTCATTGAGTATTTTTATCATGTGTTTTGAACTCTGCATCTAGTAGATTGCTTATCTTCATTTTGTTTAGTTATTTTTCTGGAGTTTTGTTCTGTTCTTTCATTTGGGACATGTTTCTTTGTCTCCTTGTTTTGGCAGCCTTCCTGTGTTTGTTTCCTGGTCTTGGTTTCCTGGTCTTTGTAGAGTAGTCTTATGTAGTAGGTGTTCTGTAGGGTCTAATGGCACAGCTTCCCTGATCACTGAAGCTGGGCACTCAAGGTGTAACTGCCCCCTGCCCCCCATATGGGTTGTGTATACCTTCTTGTTGTAGTTGAGCCTGTCAATAATAGGGAATTACCTCCAGGCCAATCAGCTGCAAGGCCTGGCTGCAACCACTGACCAATATCTGACCATCATGGAGGAACAGCTCTGCAGGAATCTACCCCACAGAGCAGGACACTACTTAAGCAGGGCTCTGGTGTCTGCTGAGTTTGCCCCTTGAGTGTGTCGCTTGTGGAGGTGGTTGGGTGGTGAAGCTTTGACATGTTCTGATGCTGTCTCCTGGGTGCACTGGATCTGGGGCTTCCCAGAAGGTGCAGGCCAAGGTCAGATGTCACCTGTGTTCTACCTGAGGCCACCTGTCATGAGCTGTAAAGTGATTTGCTCATGGCTGCTTATTGTACTTGGAGGTGCCCTGGCAAGGCCATGCTGCAAACTGAGACTGGCTGCTGCTAGCGCTGTGTCTGGGGTCACTTAGTGAGAGGTACAGGGCATGTTGAGACCAGATGCTGCTTGTTTGATATATTTTATGGAAGTCTGAAGCATGAGTCAAGCCAGGCCATTCGGATGGATAAACCACTAGAAACAGCCTTGGGTGGGCTTGAAAGTTGCTGGAAGGGCAGATTTCTCCTAGACAAAAGTACTGGCAGAAGCCATTGTTTCTTTCCTGAGCCCTACCTCTGCAGGGTCAGGTAGGCACTGTATCTGAGTGTCCAACAACTTGGCTAACACTGTTAGTCCATCCCAGGCCCCGTGACCCTACCCAACTCAAGCAGCTTCCAGTGGCTTTTCCATAAAAAGGCTTATCTTGGCTCATGCTGTTGAATTTTCTAAAATCTATTAAAGTTTCACAAACTTCAAACAAGAGGCATTTGGCTTTGGGACACTTCACACCTCCTGCTAAGCAGTCCCAACTCCTGGCAGCCTGCCTCAGTTTACAGTGTGGCCTCTTCTGGGTAGCTCCAAGCCCACCACAAGTACCAACCATCTGTATATCATGTTGTAGCTCATACCAGGTGGCCCTGGGTTGGGCACAGGCAGCAGCTGACCAAGGCCTGCATCTCCTCTGGTGGCAGTGTACCTAGTGGACATCTTCAGACCACATTGAAGCACCAGCCAACCTCTCCCACAAAAGACACACTCAAGAGGTGGACTCAGCAGGCACCAGAGACATTCTGAAGTAAGTCCTACTCCTGTTCCACAGGGTGGGCCCCTGAACAATTGATCCTCTACAGTGGTTGAAGCCAGTCCTCTCAGCCAATTGGCCTAGGGTAAATCTCTCCCCTTGAGGTGCCAAGAGCAATCAAGGCTCAACAACAATAGTTGGTGTGCACAGCCCACGTTGGAGGGGGAGCACATCTTGAGTTCTCAGAACACCTACTACATTAGGCCACTCTACCAAGCCTGGGAGATATAGCAGCTCTACCTAATACATAAAAAAATAAATACAGGAAAGCTGCCAAAACAAGAAGAGTGCTGGCCAGCTGGCTCAGTTGGTTGTAGCATTATGGTGAACCATACACCAAAAGATTGCAGGTTCAATTCCTGGTCAGGCCACATACCTAGATTGCAGGTTTGATCCCTGGTTGGAGTGTGTATAGGAAGCAATCTCTCTCTCCCTTCCTCTCTGAAATCAATAAAAATATATTTGAATATATTAAAATGAATGAATAAATAAATAAATAAATAAATAAACAAACAAATAAAATAAGCAAACAAGATGGAAACAAATTCCTAAATACAGAGTTAGGTAGTTTCAGACAGGAGGGGGTTTGGGAGGATGGGTGAAAAAGGGAAAGGGATTAAGAAGTACACATTGATAGTTGCAAAATAGTCATAGGCATGTAAAGTATAGCATAGGGAATATACTCAACAGTTTTGTAATAACTATGGCCCTTAGCCAGCTCATGGATAGAGCATTGGCCTGAAGACTGAAGGGTCCCGGGTTCGGCTCATTCCTGGTCTGAGACCTGGTTGGGACAGGAGGCAACCAGTTAATGTGTTTCTCTTTGTCTTTCCTTCTTTCTTCCACTCTCCCAAAAACATCAATGAAAAATATCCTTGGGTAAGGATTAACAAAAAAATTATATATATATATATATATATATATATATATGTATGAATGCCAAATATGCGATTTGTCCTCAGGAGTTTGACCAGGAGACTGGGAGTTCAATCACTCACTATGATGTGCACTGACCACCAGGAGGCAGTGTGGAATGAAGGAAGGCCCCAATTGGCCCCAATCACTGGACAGGGCTAAGGACCCTAACCTGTGCACAGATTTCATGCAACAGGCCTCTAGTATTGTAATAACTATGTATGGTATCAGAGATTTATCAGGGTGATAACTTTTGAAGTTGTATAAATGTCTAATCACTATACTAATCAGTATAGTTGACACCCATAACTAATATAAGATTGTATGTAGATTGTATACTAAAAATAAAACAGGGAAAAGAGAGATTAATGACTGGCTACAAGATCAAGTTTACTTTTTGCTAAAAGTTAGTTAATAATCTGACACTCTGGTGTGCCAGGTGGCTCTCAGACACAACCTACTTTTATTATTGTGCACATCCCTTTTTGGCAGTGATCCATTTTATTGTCCAGAAATGGTGGGTTTTAAATATAATTAGTATGACATTAAAATCTCTGCTAAAAAGAAAAAAAGAATTGCAAAGTGGAGACAATATGATGATTATATCCAGGTAATATAATTGCATACCTAGACAATCCAAGAGTATGATTAGAAAAATAAAACTAATAAAATAAATAAATAAATAAGTAAGCAAGTAAGTAAAATCTCTTTCTGCTAAATGCACTGTGGTATATGGACTGCATCCTGAAACAGAAAACAGACATTAGTGGAAAACAAATTAAATCTGGACAGTGTCCAAAATTTACTTAATAGTAATGTACCAATATTGGTTCTTAGTTTTGAAAAATGTATTATGGTAATGTAAAATGTTTACATTAACTGAAATTGGATGAGGGTATATAGGAACTCTCTGTTTTATTTCTGTAACATTTCCATAAATCTAAAATTATTCCAGAAGAAAAGTTTTTAAATTTCTTTAAAAAAAATCTCTCCCTGATCTTCACCTAACAAACTATTTGAATTATTTTTATGTAAAAGAAATTAAGCTACTAACTGTCACAAAACACATTTTCTAAATATCTAGAGCAGGCATTTATTCTCTATTCCTTGAACTTATATGTACAGAGTTTTCACTTGAGTACTTTGCACTTGATGATATGTTATTTTAATAATAATCCTCAAATTATTTCATGGATGACTGCTCCCATCCACCCCCGCCCTCCTCCAGAGCACTTAATGCAGTGTGCTGCAGGAAATAGGCATTCAGAGCTTGGATTTCTCTGACTAACCAACTGACTCAATGTGCTACCTGTAATTATATTTTAAAATTTATTCAGAGCAGTTCTAGGAATTCAAGGGGATAAAGTCAAAATCAACTAACTACTTAAGTTAGGTTTGCATAAATTGTCTAGAGTGAATAGACTCCATCAAAACTTGTCAAAAATGCAGAATTTGTCATTGGAAACCAGAATATCAAAATTTTTATTATCCATATGAAATACACTCAAGGCTGAAGGTGAATAGTTCATGGTGAAGTTAACATTTCTAAAATAAATTTTGGGCTGAACAGAAAGTTATCAGTCTTACTTTTTTCATGCTTTTTGTTTTATTGCATTTTGTTTTTTAAAGTAGTTAAGGATAACACATTATCTTGCTCTGGCTATAGATACATGTTGAGAAATTCTGAAAAAAGCCTGTAATAGAAGAAACTCTTTATCTCTCTGATATTTTTTTGGTAATATTTATGTAAACTAAAGCCAAAACTACTTTAAAATACCAAGACTTATGATACATCTAACATTAGAGATTCTCAAAGTGTTTCCAATGTATCATCTGAATCCTTCTAAAACTTTTTATTTATAAAAATAAAATTTATTTATAAAAATAAAAATTTATTAAAAATTTTTGTAAATAAACTAGAGGCCCAGTGTAGGAATTCATGCACAGGTGGGGTCCCTCTGCCTGGTTAGTGATCGGGGCCAATCGGGGCTGTCTTGCCGAGTCCCGATTGGGGCGATGGGGGCCGGTTGGCTGGGGAAGGACCACAGGAGGGCTCCAGGGTGTGTCCAGCCCTCTCACCCAGTCCCAGTTGGTGGGATTCCAGCAGCAAGCTAACCTACCAGTCAGAGCATCTGACACTTGGTGGTCAGACACTTAGCATATTATGCTTTTATTATATAGGATGCAAGGCAGGAATCATCCCCACTTTTCCAGTGGGAAAATAAAAATTTGAAGTCTAAAAACAGCACCCAGATAAACCAAGAATCATAATTCTTAGGCCAAAATTCTTTCAACTAATCATGTGTCATGTATTTAGATTCATATTATTTAGAATGAATTGTTAAGTGAACAACCCCATACATCTGCATATACTCATTTTCTTTTCTTGATTCTGCAATGAATGTTCAGGAACAAAGCACTTGATGAAGTGCAATATGAATCCCTTAAAAGCAGGTGCATGAAGTTTGGAGCAGTAAATGTAAGAGCAATATTTGTTTTTTACTTAACCATTTCAACCCATGTTTTCTATTGCAGAGATGGTAGAGGTTGATACAATTTTGACAAAATAAGTTTAAGTAAAAAATATGTATATTTGATGTATTGTTTTCCATATCTATAATTAAACTATGCAGATTTAACTCAGGAGCTCACAATTATAGAAAGTGGGAAAGAATTATCTTTATGATTTCCTGAAGTGAGGTACTAAATTGAAAATTATTTGGTTGACACAATTACAAAATTTTTGGTCATAGGCCAGGGAGAATTTTGATTTTTCTTCCAGGTTTCCCTCTCAGGAATAAAATAGTTTTCAAATATTTGGACTAGATTTCACATTGAAACCATTCATAGAGGGCTGCCATTTGAATTACTAGGGCACTGTGCCTCTAGCCTTATACAAAATGAAGATGTACCTAATGTTCTTTACATAGCTGATAAAAGATACCATCTATTTCATATTTTATATAAAATTAGCATAAACATTTTAGCATTTGCTGATAAACTAACATCTAGCATAGAGTGGTCAGGGTTTGATATTCTAGCTAAGGAAACACAGTGTGTTATATACAGAGGAACATTGTATTGTCATATCACACATTTAAATAAGAGTCATGGTATTGATCCATAGGCATCTTCACTAAAAATGGAAGTCTCCATAAACTTGGAAATGTACTTAATGAATATAGCACATTTAGTCCATATACACTATTAAGTAAGATGATTCTATTACTTCTTCATTTATTCTAGAAATATTTCTGAACCCTCACAATCAAGCATGGCATTGTGAGGAAGCCTAAGAACAAAACACAACATAAGGCCCCTTTCTGCAAGGACTTTAAAATATAATGAAGAATCAGAACATACAACATAAAATCTTATACCTCAATTCAGGCATTAAATAGCACTGGAAAAGAACTGTAGAAGTTAGAAGATTATATCTATCAACTAGAGGCCCGGTGCATGAAATTCGTGCACTTGGCGGGGAGGAGGGTCCCTCAGCCCGGCCTGTGCCCTCTCACAGTCTGGGAGCCCTCGGGGGATGTTCAACTGACGACTTAGGCCCACTCCCCAGCCTTCTGTCGTACATCCTTAGCACTGCTGCGGAGGTGGGAGAGGCTCCCGCCACCACTGCTGCTCTCGCCAGCCGTGAGCCCAGATTCTGGCTGCATGGTGCTCCCCCTGTGGGAGTGCACTGACCACCAGGAGGCAGCTCCTGTGTTGAGTGTATGCACCCTGGTGGTCAGTGCATGTCATAGCAACCAGTCATTCCCCTGAAACCGGCTTTCCAACATCCTCCAAGGAGTCCCAGATTGCGAAAGGGTGCAGGCCAGGCTGAGGGACCCCACTGGTAGATGATCAGGGCTGGGGAGGGACGTGGAAGGTTGGCCAGCCAGGGAGGGACTGCGGGAAGGCTCCAGGGCATGTCTGGCCCCTCTCACTCAGTCCCGATCAACCAGACCCCAGCAGCAAGCTAATCTACAGGTCCGAACATCTGCCCCCTGGTGGTCAGTGCACATCATAGTGACTGGTCGACCAGTTGACTCTCTGCTCCCTGGTGGTTAGTGCATGTCATAGTGAACAGTTGAGCAGCCTTAGCATATCATTAACATATTATGATTTGATTAGTTGAACGGCCAACTGTACAACCAGATACTTAGCATATTAGGCTTTTATTATCATAATAATAAAATAAAAGGCCAAGAGGCATCATGACCAAAATGACCAAACAACCAGTCACCATGAGGGGATCCCCGCCTGGATCGGGGGCATGGCTGGCCTTCAAACCACTTGCTGCCCCTAGCCCAGGCCGGGGCAGTGCTGGGGTCCCTGCATGTGTGGTGCAGTCTTTTAAAAATAAAGATCCTCTGGCTCTCTGAGGCACCTCCCCACCCCACCCTCTACCCCCACAGCGTGGAGCCCCAGGCGGAGTGGCTTGGGTGGGTGTGAGCCGAGGCCCTAGGCCCCAGGCCCCATGGAGGTGGAGAGGTTTGCGCTGCAGCCGGTGGAGTGACGCCGGTTAACTTTGCTGGAGAGTCCAAATTGGACTGAATGGACCGCAGTTGGCAGTGCTGGCCAGGTTAAGCTCCAGGAAGATGTTTTGTAAGAAGAGTGGGCAAGCCTATTCTCCCAGTAGAGTTCTGATCACTGAGAATGATGTGAAGGAGGCCTCCAAAAGTCTCACAAGTTATATGACCGAGCAGGAGAAGAGCACTACAACTGCATCTCTGCTCTTCATAAGTCCATGAGGGCTCTAACCCAAGGGCCTCCCTCTATTGGCTGGCAGGCATGCTCAAAGGAGGAGGACCCGCTGTACATGGCAGGGAGGTTGGTGAGGTTTGCCAGTGAAGATACAGGTTTGGCAGACCCATCCACATTACCACATGCAGTGGCCACCTACCAGGGCTGTCACTTCATAAGCATGCCTGGCATGCCCGAATGTGAGGTGCTTCTGGCCCAGTGTGTAATCTATTTTGCCAGAGCCCCAAAGTCTATTGAGGTGTACAGTGCCTGCAACAACGTCAAAGCCTGCCTGCGGAACCACCATGGGCCTCTGCCCCCGGCCCACTGCACCCGAGGAACGCGCCGACCCGGCTCATGAAGGACCTGGGCTATGGCAAGGGCTACAAATACAACCCCATGTTCAGCGAGCCCGTGGACCAGGACTACCTGCCTGAAGAACTGAGAGGAGTGGATTTCTTCAGAGGCAATGCTGACTCTTTGAGGCTCTGACAGCAGAAGGATGTTACTTTCTTTTCTCTTCTTTTTTTCAAATAGGAACGGCCAGAAAGAGAGTAAATGGATTGTGAAGTTGGTTTCCTGGTAAAAGTTAAAACAGCCCAACTTTTTGTGCCAGAAATTTAAGAGTTTCTTAAGTGGAAGCACAGCCACTCTAAGGAATTATCTATTTTGTCATAGTATTTAAATCATAATGTCATTTCAGAATTCAGCTCTGTAGGGTTTTTTCCCCCTTTAAAAATGTATATTCTGGGTAGTTTTAATTGGTAAAGAAATGTAATTGTGATTTAATACTGCATAGTGTTCTGTATATATATATATATATATATATATATATATATATATATATATATATATATGCAAAGGTCTTATGAGCCAATAAAACTATTTCAAAGTAAAAAAAAAAACACACAAAACTTTGCTGGGGAGGCTGGTGGGGCTCCAGCATATCTGAGGGCAGCCTGTTTATGCCAGGACTCAGGTGCGTGGCTGCACACATGCGGTGGGCATGTGCTGGGAGCGTGGCACAGGCATTATATGGACATTTGTGTGTGAAAAGGTGTGCACACACCTTTGTGTGCATATATACATCTGTTTCTCAGAAGCGTACCTGGAAAGGTGCTTTATCTGTAATAAGCAGTTTTCAAAATGTAACACAGAGCAAGGAATCTGTAGCGAAAACACTCACACAAGAAAAGGTTTTTGATAGTAAACACAAAGCTGTAATTGAAGTGTTTATGCACAAATGTACTGTGAATCAAACATATGGTGATATTTATCATCTGGTGGGTTTGTTTGAAAGGTTCGATCAGTTCTCATTTCACAAAAATAAAATAATGTAACTAAGTGATTACTAAATATATACTTCTAAGGAAAGCAGTTTACCCACTTTGTGTACTTTTTGCATGTGTGTAGCAGATCAAGGCTGTTTATAAAGTATAACTTGGATGATTGACAATATGGTTGAGGAAGGAGGTGTGGCCAGTTTTTTTAAAAAATTAGGCACCTCACAATTTTTAAGACAAACGTGTTAACCTAAAATCTTCAGAAGGCAGGGTCAGGGGCCTTTTAAGACCTTTGTATAGGCCTAAGACATAAAAAAGCAGCTACCTTTTTAGGATGTGGCCTAAAAGAAACCTGTTATTTTCAGTTATTATTGTCTTCAAAGTAAAATAGCATGTTTGCAGCCTTTTTATGTGAGGGTCTCTTTTTCATACTTTCATTACAATATTTGAAATAGGTGTTGTTATTATTTTAAAGCAATAGTTTTTTCCTCTCAATATCAGAGACCTAAATTTTCAGACACACCCCAAAAATGTTTATTTGAAGTAACTTATGCATCTGGACTCTGGATGGCTTAATTCAACATTACACACTTAGCTGAAGTAGCTGTGCCTCCACTTAAGAAACTCTTAAGGGCTGGCAGGGGAGGGCAGTTAGGGGCAATCAGGCTGGCAGGGGAGCAGTTAGACGTCAATCAGGCCAACAGGGGAACGGATAGGGGGTGATTAGGTTGGCAGGCAGAATTGGTTAGGGGCAATCAGGCAGGTAGGCAGGCGAGTGGTTAGGAGCCAGAGGTCCCAGTCGGACATCCCCCAAGGGGTCCCAGATTGGAGAGGGTGCAGGCCAGGGGGGTCTGAGGGAGACCTCCCTGCCCCCGTGCATGAATTTCGTGCACCAGGCCACTAGTATAGGATAAGTACAGTTGTATTAAATAAAAAAGGAGCCCTGGTTTTTGGAACTAATGTATTATAATTGTTAGGAACATAGGTTTCATTTTTAAAATCTTTATAGTATATAATATAATATATAATATAGTATATTGTCTATGTTCATTATACTGTACTTGGATCTCTATGACCTATTTACTACTCATTGCAAGTTTATTCTCTTAAACACCATTACTCTTATCTCCTTCCCCCAACCGAATGAGTAGTAAGTAAGCCAAGCAATATACTAGATGCAGAGTTCAAAACACTGGAGATAAGGATGCTCAATGAACTTAGTAAGAACCTCAACAGCATAAAAAAATGACCCATCAGAAATGAAGGATATACTAACTGAAATGAAGAATAACTTATAAGGAATCAACAGAAGAGTAGATGAAGCTGAGAATCAAATCAGCAATGTGGAATATAAGGAAGCAAAAAACACCTGATGAGAACAGGGGAAAAAAAAAGAATCCAAAATATGAAGATAGTATAAGGAGCCTCTGGGACAACTTCAAGCAGACCAACATTCGCATCATGGAGTGCCAGAAATAGAAGAGGGATAGCAAGAAATTGAAAACCTATGTGAAAAAAATAATGACAGAAAACTTCCCTAATCTGGTGAAAGAAATAGGCATAGAAGTCCAAAAAGTGCAGAGAGTCCCAAACTAGATGAATCCAAAGAGGTCTACACCAAGACACATCATAATGAAAATACAAGAGGTTAAAGACAAAGAGAGAATCCTAAAAACAGCAAGAGAAAAGCAGTTAGTTATCTACAAGGGAGCTTTCATAAGACTGTCAGCTAATTTCTCAATAGAAACTTTGCAGGATAAAAGGCATTGGCACAAAATATTCAAAGTGATAAAAAGCATGGACCTATAACCAAGATTACTCTACCCTGCAAAGTTGTCATTTAAAATGGAAGGAGAGACAAAGAACTTCCCAGACAAGAAAAAGCTAAAAGAGTTCATCACCACCAAACCAGTATTATATGTAATTTTAAAAGGTCTAATTTAAGTAGAAGAGGGAAAATAAGATAAAAAATATGGACAGTAAAATGTCAATAAATACATATCTATCAACAATTTAAAAAGTGAAATAGATGAACAAGCAGAACAGAAAGAGACTCATAAATATAGAGAACATTTTGATGGTTGCCAGATGGGAGGGGTGTTGGGGAGATGGGTGAAAAAGATGAAGGGGTTAAGAAGTACAAATTGGTTGTTTCAGAATAGTCATGGGGATGTAAAGTATAGCACAGGGAATATAGTCAATAATCCTATCTAATAGAAGAGTAATATGCAAATTAACCACTCTGCTACACCCACAAGCCACGCCCACCAGCCAATCATGAGCGAGTATGCAAATTAACCCAACCAAGATGGCTGTGGCCATGGAGAGAGTAGGAGGGAGGTTTGGGTTTCCCCTGCAATGGAGGATGCCAAGCTTTCTTCACACCCTGGCTACAAAGTTTCAATTATAGAAGATAAATAAATCACAACAAAAATAGCGCAGCCATGGAGCTGGAGAGAGCAGAAGGCTAGGGTTACCCCCCCGCCCCCCCGCAATGGAGGAAGCCAAGCTTCTGAAGCCCTGGCCTGCCTTGGTCTCCACTTAAGGCTACAAAGTTTCAATTACAGAAGATAAATAAATCCCAGATACCAGGGCCTCTGCTTGGGTTGCTGGGGGTTGTGGCCAGCCTGCAAACCACCACAGGCCCCTCGCCCAGGCAGCCCCATGCTCCAAGGGAACCCCCACCCTGATCCGGGACACCCTCCAGGGCAAACAAGCTAGCCCTCACCCATGCACCAGGCCTCTATCCTATCTAATAAAAGAGTAATATGCAGATAGACCATCACTCCAACACACAAGATGGCTACCCCCATGTGGTCAAAGATGGCTGCCCCCATGTGGACACAAGATGGCCACCACAAGATGGCCAGCAGGGGAGGGCAGTTGGGAGGGACCAGGCCTGCAGGGGAGAGCAGTTGGGGGTGACCAGGCCTGCAGTGGAGGGCAGTTAGGGGTGACCAGGCCTGAAGGGGAGGGAAGTTAGGGGCAAACAGGCTGTCAGGGGAGCAGTTAGGCATCAATCAGGCTGGCAGGGGAGTGGTTAGGGGGTAACCAGGCTGGCAGGCAGAAGCGGTTGGGGCAATCAGGAAGGCAGGCAGGCAAGCAGTTGGGAGCCAGCAGTCCTGGATTGTGAGAGGTATGTCTGACTGCCTGTTTAGGCCGGATCCCACCAGGATCCCTCAAGGGGTCCCAGATTGGAGAGGGTGCAAGCTGGGCTGAGGGACATCCCCTCCCCCGTGCACAAATTTCGTGCACTGGGCCTCTAGTATTCTCATAACTGTGCATGGTGTCAGATGGGTGTGGATATCTTTTTGTTCTACTCAGTTATCAGTTCCTTAAAGATCCCTCTATTGAAGTGGTTTTGAATTATTTCTTATGTCCTGATAATTACATCTCCAAAGAACCTGAATCCTGGAAATAAATAAGCTCAGGCAATATTCTTAGGGTCTATTCTATAAAATGATCCACTCTATAAAACTACATGGTTCATCAAAAATATGATAATATTTTGGAGTATAAACTTTACCACTACAGATCTGAAATGAAGATAAATAAAACTCAGCAAAAAGCATTAGCAGAAAATGGTACACCATGCTTGCATGGAGATTAAGTAAAATTGAATATTTGGAAATTCTAATGAAAACCTTATGTCCTACCAAGACCACTTTTCCCTCTCCACTGATGATCTACCCTTAGTAGAGAATTACTACTTTAGTAAAGATTCTGAATAACTACCTACTACTATGGCTTCTATATATGATTCCAAGCAGAGTGGGCCCTTGGTGAATATTGGTGTCTTACTGGAAAATTCACTCGTTCATTCAACAACCATTTATTCAGAATCTACCCCCACCCCCAAAGCTCATAGATCTGTAGGGGAGACAAGCATATAAGCAAATTATTACAACACACTAAAATACATTTTAAAAAACAGAGGCATGTGCAAGATATAGTGGCGATCCCAAGATGAAGAAGAAAACGTGGTGGAGGAGAGGATGATAGGTATCAGAAAGGCATGAAAAGTGTTTGAATTGAGTCAGTGAGTTCCAGGTAGACAAGGAATAAGGTAGGTCATTTCAAGCAGAGGTGTTGCCTGTGTAAAGACTCATAAATATGAAATAGGGTAACATGTTCAAGAACAGAAAATTGCATGGGATTATTAGGACATAAACTGCAGGGGAAAAAAGGAATTGAAGATTAAGCTGGAGGGATAGGCAAGGATAAGAATATGAAGGAATTTAGAGCTTTATTGGACAGAATAGGGAGTCAATGAATAGTTGTAAGCAGGCGAGTTCCACAATAAATTTAATTGAACTCCAACTTCTTCCAATTGATTTTCACACGTGGATAATATATTAAAAAGTAATCAAGCA
This sequence comes from Corynorhinus townsendii, assembly GCA_026230045.1. Taxonomy (NCBI): domain Eukaryota; kingdom Metazoa; phylum Chordata; class Mammalia; order Chiroptera; family Vespertilionidae; genus Corynorhinus; species Corynorhinus townsendii. The sequence continues at coordinate 158,532,282 of JAPDVU010000002.1, forward strand.
TATGAGGTTTTTTATTTATCTAAAGTGGCCATCTGTAGTGAACATATGTTGTTTACATCTGCCCAACATCCATTCTTCCTTTAATTTTTTTTTATGATAGCACTTTGATTTTCTTTTGGGGGAGGAGGCTTAATCTTTCCACAATGTCTGCAGTCTCCTACAATTATCAAATAAGTTATCCTCTCCTTAGCTGAAAGTTGAGCAAGGGATCTGAGCAAGGTTCCCTCAATTCCTCCAGGAATTTAAATTTTGTGATGAGTGACTCAAGGATGGGAAAAGATTATAGTTGATCCACTTGGTGTCAGCACCTTAGAGGAAGCCCTTACTTCCTGTTACTCAGGCCACCAAAATGACCAGAATTACCTTAGTCTTTTCCTTTTTGAAGCTAGGTGCTCCCAGATTACTTTTGAATCCTTGAATTTTCCCATAACCTTCCAATAAATTCCATTTTGCTGAGGTAATACAGTCTCAAACCAGGCTTGGTTTGCTTCCAAGCTAAGAACCATAATTTATACATTACTTATGGGCAAGACCTTTACCTACTGGAATTAGCTGGAAATTTTGTACTAAGGCTGTTGCACTTTACCAGTCCAGCAGCTTTTTACTGTCTGGGTCTTGATGCTGCATTAGTATGCTGGCAAGAAGTGGGCTCAGGTTTGCTTTGCTCTGAGAACCTGCCGTCCTTTCTTTCCTCCTCTTCTCCCCTCAGCCACTAACCTGGAACAGAGGGAATCTCAACTCATGAAAGTCTTCTTCCCTTTATATTTCTGACCAAGACACTTTTCCTGTGGTTAGCATCAAAGCTTTCACACCTTTCACAAAACCACTATGTTCTCCTAAGGTCCAGGAAGAGTCATATGGGACTTGTAGGCCTCTTCTGCTTTCCACCTTGCCCCAAAGCTACTCCGAGACAATAAACACATAATTTTCCAAGTGCTTGAATTAGGAAGCAGGTTGGAGGCAGAAGAAAACTGAAAAAACACAAAAGAAGAAGATAAAAGAAGTTAGTACTTCAAAATACTTCAGTAGTTTAAAAATAAAATACTTTTCAAGATATATTTATTATTATTATTATTATTATTATTTATTGTAGTTTTATATTCGGTTGTTTCCCTGGATAGATAGAGGCTCTTCTTAGTCACTGTAATGCCAGCAGTGATTATGCCTGTGTCCAAAGATGAACAAGCTTTTTTAAAAAATTTACCTTTATTATTGAAAGTATTACAGATATCCTCCTTTTTCCCCTATTGACCACCCCTCTACCCAGCCCTCCCCAGGCCTTCACCATACTATTGTCTGTGTTCATGGGTTATGTATATATGTTCTTTGGTTAATCGCTCCCATCCCCACCCCAGCCAGTCCATCTTATTCACTGATTTGTGAGTCAACCACAAGATATTGTCCTTAGTCATCTTTTTCATGCACATTTTCTGACCTCTGGCATTTAAAGACTTCCTATATGTTTTTATGTAAAAGCAAAGACAGGTGGTGGAATGTATGGGGGGTGCAATAAATGACTGGGAGTGTATTAATATATTTCATAACTGGAATTTATAATGGTGGACTTTTCTTCTTAAGTCTCCATTTCTGCCACATCTATATATATATAAAAGCCTAAGTGACTGTCTGACCGTCTGGCCGGTAGCTATGATGCATACTGACCACCAGGTGGCAGATACTCAACACTGGAGCTGCCGAGCTGCAGTGACTTGGCAGCTGAGGTTCTCAGATGATGCACCCAGAACCCAGAGAGGAGGGAGCCCAATTCCAGGGTGTGTCACTCAAGAACCACCCTCTCACAATCCAAAACCCCTTGGGGGATGTTGGAGAGCCAGTTTTGGCCTGATCCCCACAGGCCAGGCTGAGGGACCCCACTGGTGCACGAATCCATGCACTGGGCCTCTAGTTTTGAAATAATTTTCACCAGGTCATACAGATATTCTTACAGAACCAGGACTTAAAGGAGATAAATGATTCTTCCTCTAATCTTGATCAAACTCTCATTCTCCCTTCTCATTTCATTCTTTTTTTTATATATACAGAAACTTGGAATTTTGCAGCACAGAGAAGATGGAGTAAAAGAGGAAGAGAAAAAGCAACAAAAGAAGAAGCCATCACCAATATGTGGAATCTAATGAACAAAATAAACTTATGAACAAAATGGAATCAGAAGCATGGATACATGGAACAGACTGGCTGGTGCCCAAGCAGAGGGGGATAGGTGTGACTAAATAAAGAAAGTGAAGGGATTAGCTAAAGCACATATATGCAAACCCCATGGACATGGACAGTAGTGTGGTAAAGGCCAGGGGAGGGGGAGGCAGGAGTGGGTGGAGGTGGGCAAAGAGAGCAGATGGAAAGGGGGTCACCTGCAATAAGGTCAACATTAAAAATGTTTTATAATAAAAAAGAACAAAAATCTATTAAAGCTGAAGAGAAGGATGAAAATTTGAAAAAGGAGGAACCAATGCTCATAAAATATTTTTTAAATACTCAAAAGCAAATGACTAGAACTAATCAACACAAAAGTGTCACTTATCCCTCATCCTCTCTTTTTATATCTGAATCCCCACTACCATCCATCTCTCCCTCTTCCAGCCTTTCTGATCAGGACATTTTACAAAGGTCATAATAGTTTTGGGCATTTTTTCCCCCAATATACATATTAGAGCTATTGCTTGTCATTACGTGGGTGCCTCTAATTATTCTTATTATTATTTAAAAATATTTTTATTGATTTCAGAGAGAGAGAGAGAGAGAGAGAGAGAAACAATGGTGAGAGAGAATCATTGACTAGCTGCCTCTTGCACACCCCCTACTGGGGATTGAGTCCACAACCCCAGGCATATGCCCTGAGTGGGAATAAAACCGTGACCTGGTTTGTGGGTTGGTGCTCCACCACTAAGCCACATGGGCCAGGCAAGGGGGACTCTAATTAAAAAGAGAACTGCTTCTAACTGCTTTATTAGTAGTAGTTGTCAAGTTAGCCTTCTTGCAAGAGACTACTTGAGAGGACGATCCAAGAAGGAAATCAAGGTTGAACTCACCTCTTACTACTGTCCTCAGGATGGAGGTAAGCTTCTTCCCTGGACCTCATAAAGTCATTTTTTATTCTGTTTCATGTTTCTATTTTATTTAAATGATTTTTACCTGCATGATGTTGGTATTATTTAAAAACTTCTGTTTGGCTTCAGCTATTTTCTTGGATATGAATGTACTTGATGATAATACAAATGGTACTTTTCTTAAGAGAAATGGCAAACAAAGCTTAGTTCATTTCTTTTATTATAGGTTTGCCTTCTAAGGAGAGGCCACACTGAGATGAAGGTAGCATTATTTAGGCTAGCAAATGTCATTTGCTTGTGGTGTTCTGGTATTTCTTTCTTTCTTTTTTTTAACTTCCCGGTATAATAATAAATCTTTTTCCTTTCATCCTGTCGACTTAGAAGAGGAGAGTAAGAGGTGGCTTCCTCCAGTGATGGGATCTCTTTCTTTGGAAAATTGTTTTAAAAATTACCCAGGCTTTGATGTCTGTGTTTCCATATGTGTTGCCATTCCTTGATGCTAGAAGTGATTTCCCTCATAACCTCTTATCCTCATAACTTTACTTCCCGGAGGCAAAGGACATGCTCTGAGCCTGACAGCATTATGAAGCACCTGGGCTTGTCTGGCCCATCCCTCCCCAGTGCACCACCTAGGACAAGACATTATGAAAAGGAAGTTGCCTGGAAGTCAGTAGTGATCTGCTGGGTTCAGATGAACTCAAATAAGCATGGAACCCCAAAGGCCAGGCTGTGGAAGGTCATCTCTGAACCTCCTTGAAGTAAGTTTTCAGACAAAGTTTTACTTATTTAGTGTTGGTTTCTGAGATGCCACTTCATTGGGTTTTTAAAAATTTGGTGCTCGGCATAGAATCATGAGGTCTCTTAGTTGAGGACCTCGCCGAATGAGGGTGATCATTAGCAGACTCCCCCTTTTAATTTTTTCTCTTTGCAAGAGTTTCTTTTCCTTTGTTGATATTTTACACAAAGTGCCTTGGAAGAAACACTTCCAAGAAATTACTTCCCAAAAAGAAAAAGGAGAGTTGAAGGGCAATGAAGATGAAACTCAAGGACAAATTTACAAAATATATACATTCTAGTTTAGGTTTTAAATGGCTCAGATCTCATCTTTATATTGTAATTTGTCTGATTCTCACATATTACCCCAAATATTATTTATCATTCATTCAACAAACATTTATTAAATTGGGGAGTTTGAAAATAAAGAGGGAGAGATTTCAACCAGAATATAAGCTCCATGAGCACAGGATTTTAGTCTGTTTCACTCATTGTTGTATCTCTAGCACTCAGAACAGTGCCTGGCACATAGGAGACAATACATATTTGTAGATGAATGAATAAATGAATGAATGAATATTAGCGTGATTTAAAAAATCATTTTAGAGTAAGAGATATACCAAGTATGTTGGACCTGGAATTGTGAATATCATAAAGCCTATCATTCAGAAAAGGACCCGAGGAAGCAGTGCCAACTGGATCTCTCTAGAGTGTTCATTTTTAAATATAGTTTTTTGCTATTTCTCCATTTCTGTAGCCTTCTTAGGGCCAGCAGTAAAGAGAGGGGTAATTGAGATAGGGACCTGGGATTTTGGCGAAGGACTTACTTGATTGCTCCCCTCTGTCACCCACTTTCTTTCCTGCCTGCATAGCTCAGATTGCCCATTTCTCTTCTTTGCTCCTCCAGCAGCAAAGTAAAAGTGGGAACCAAATTCAGACTCGGCCAAGTGCACTCCCCGACTAGGAGGGCACCATCACCACCCTTTTGTAGTCTTGGGAGCCGAGAATTTGGAGTGACTTTTAGGAAGTTACACTGTGTCTGCTGTGGTGAGAGCAGCAGTTCTGTCTGAGGCTTTAGCCATAATGCTGTGCTATAAAAAGCACATTAACACAGTCTTAATACTTTTATGTTGCAGCAGTTGAAGTGTTACGGACTTTCATTTTATAAGGTCCTTCAGTCCAACACATAAATCTCTCTCAGGTCAGTGAGGCTTCATGTACGTGTGTGTGAGGTTTATTCCCCCTTATAATTCACTCTGAGTTCATCCAACGCCAACATTTCTAAACCAGATGATTAAAAAAACACACGGTGGTGTCCAGGGAAATGCACAAGATTGACAGCCAGGATCTCAGTTCTAGATCAGACTTGGTTGCAAACCAGCTCTTTAATGAGTCAAGACCCTGTGCTCATTTTCTTGGTTTATAAACTAAAGGAATTTGCTTGAAATGAACTGCAGTGGCACTGTTGGCTGTAATGTCTATTTGGGCTAAGGCTCTTTTTTCCCTTCTTTCTACTGTTTCGAATAATGGACTCTAAAGCATTGGAAAGAAGCCTAGCATCCATTCAGTAAACATTAGTTAAGTCTGAGCTAAATTGATCTAGACAACCTACTCAGTTTATAGAACAGGAAAATGAGTGAACAGAAAAGTCAAGTTACTTTTCTAGGTCACAAACCAATTAATAGCATAAACATGAGATTTTTAAAATCAATCATTTTTTTCTCATAAAAATGTTGCTTACTATCTTTTGGTGGTGGGATGGGGCGGGGGGAAGGGAGAGGATTGTAGAAGAAACAGAAGTTTTCACAAAAACGTGGAACTATTATTTTTGCTAAATTGGCAATGTCTGTTAGGATATTCCTTGTATATCTCTGCTCCCCACTCCACTTTGCTGCTCTGGAATGAGTGTTGAAGTATGAACTCATCCTGCTCTCAGAGCCGGCTCTTCCTGACTTCTCTATCTCTTTGAACAATGTCACTATTCTCCAAGCTTTATTCATACTTCAAACCTTAGTCATCTTTGACTCCGCCCTTTTCCTTGATGTATTGAAGCAATTGCTAAACTCCATAGATTCCTTCTTTGCAGTATGACTTACATCGGTATTATTTCATTCCTATTATTTCTCACATATGTCACATAAAGTCATATTTTGAGAGCAGTGAAGAACTTGGGTTTGGAGTCAGGCAGAATAAGGTTTGAGTTCTAGTTCTGCCACTTACTACCTATGTGTCATGGCTTAATCTCCCTGTACAATGGGGATCACAATTATATTGGCCTTAAAGAGTTGTGAGAATTAATGTCAGAATGTATGTAAAATACTCACTAGAGTGCTTAGCACATAATCAGTGCTCAACATAACAGTAATTGCAGTAGTGTCCCATTGTTCTCAGTTTTGCTCTCTGCAGTTTTGCTTACTGGTGGTCAACTGTGGCCTGAAATATTAAAAGCAAAATTCCAGAGATGAACAATTCCTAAGTTTTAAATTGTATGCCATTATGAGGAGCATGATGAAAGCTTGTGCTGTCCTGTTCTGTCCCACCTGGATTGTGACTCATCCCTTTGTCCAGTGTATTCACCTCGGTAGTCACTTAGTAGCCCTCTTGGTTTTCAGATCGACTGTTTCAGTATCACAGTGCTTGTGTTCAAGTAACTATTGTTTTAATTAATAATGGCCCCAAGTGCAAGAGTAGTGATGATGGCAATTCAGATATGCCAAAAAGGAGCTGGAAAGTGCTTCTTTTAAGTGAAAAGGTTAAAGTTCTTAACTTAAAAAGAAAGAAAAAATTGTACGCTGAGGTTGCTGAGGTCTACAGTAAGAACAAATCTTTAATCTGTAAAATTGTGAAGCAGGAAAAAGAAATTCATCTTAGTTTTGCTGTCACACCTCAGATTGCAGAGCTATGGCTACAGTGCATGCTGTGGTTAGTAAAGATGGAAAAGTACTATGTTTTTTGGGTAGAGACAGAAACAGAAAACTTGTTCCTACCGATGGCAACATGTTATGCCAAAAAACATTGAGCCTATAGGAAAACTTCAGCAAGGGATCTTTGAAATGAGTTGCACCAAGCCATTTACTACAAGTAAGGGATGGTTACCCAGATTCAATAGATTTGGACCAAAAAATATAAAAATTACTCAAGAGAGAGAAAGACCACATTCACATAACCTCTATTACAGTTGTTATAATTATTCTATTTTGTTATTAGTTATTGTTGTTAATCTCTTATTGTGCCTAATTTATAAATTAAACTTTAGCATAGGCATGTAAGTATAGGAAAAACATAGTACATGTAGGGTTCAGTACTATCCGTGGTTTCAGGCATCCACTGGGGGGCTTGAAATGTGTCCTTTGCAGATAAGGGGGGCACTACTGCAATACTGGTCACCCCTCCTTGTCCATCCTACTTCCTGCTAGCAGGTTCATGCTCTTAAAGTCCAGCTCTGACATTCTTTCTTCCGTACTCCCAATGAGAGGCCTCACCCAGGGTGATTAAAGCTGTCTTCTGCAGCTGGACTGTCTGGGTTACCATTGATTAGCCATGTGACCTTGACCAAGTTTTCTAACTTCTCTCTGCCTCCGTAATATAGGAATAATAGTATCTTCCTCAAAGGCTTATTATTAAGTTTATATTATTTAACATTAATAGTTAATATTTTTAAGTGCCTGGCACACAGGAAGTTAATATCAATTTTTGATAATTAAAAACCTATGCTGGCTTCTTATATTTGCTACTAGAGGCCCAGTGCATGAAATTTGTGCATGGGGAGAGGGGATCCCTCGACCTGGCCTGCACCCTCTCTAATCTGGGACCCCTCATGGGATATCCAACTACCGGTTTAGGTCTAATCCCACAGGGGTGACCAAGCCTGCAGGGGAGGGGAGTTGGGGGTGACCAGGCCTGCAGGGATCAGGCCTAAACTGGCAGTTGGACATCCCTCTCACAATCCAGGATTACTGGCTCCTAACCGCTCACCTGCCTGCCTGCCTGATTGCCCCTAACTGCTTCTGCCTGCCAGCCTGATCTCCCCCTAACTGCTCTCCTGCTGGCCCAATCACCAACAACTGCCCTCCCCTGCTGGCCTGGTTCCCCCCAACTGCCCTCCCCCTCCAACCCAATCACCCACAACTGCCCTCCCCTGCTGGCCATCTTGTGGTGGCCATCTTGTGGCAGTCCTCTTGTGATGACGCTGTGGTGGCCATCTTGTGACGACGGCGTGCAACACCACCTAGGCTTTTATTATATAGGATTCCATAAGCACGCTCTGTATTAATTTCTTTGGTCCTGCTCTTTCTTTCTCCTGGAATGCTGAGTGGTTTAATGGGAAGAGTACTTGCAGCCTAGGAAGCAGAGTAGGTTTCACTTACCTGTCAGCTTTGACTTAGTGGTTGGAGCTGCCTGAATTACTTGCGAAGCATTCTGAGGCTGTGTGTGGTTTCAGTGGGAGACTGGCTGATTGTGCCTCCAATGGGATCCAAGGGAGAAGTAGACACCTCTTTGTTTTTTGGCGCAAGAAGTTATAGTCTTTTGTAAGAATTACAATGTTTTAATGATAAAAATATACAGTTCAGGGTGAGAGATAAATTTTCTTAATACTGAGGACTAAAGAAAAGAATCAATTCTGTGTGGCTCTTTATAAATAGCATTCTTCTAATTGCTTTATATATTTGAATTCATTTATTCCTCACATCACTATCTGAGATAGATACTATTTTGTCCTCATTTCCTTTTTATAGGGGATGCAAATAGGAGATGTGGGAGCAAAGGCACAAGGAGGTCAAGTAACTTGCATGAAATGATGCAATTAATAAATATTAGGGAATTTGAAACCTAGGCCAGCTAGCTCCAAAGTCTACCCTTTTGGCTACCATACTGTTACTTTTTAAAAACTGAATTTAGAGAGAGAGAGGCCAGGAGACACACACACACAGAGAAAGAGAGAGAGACATTGATTTGTTGTTCCACTTATTTATGCATTCATTGGTTGATTCTTGTATTTACCCTGATCAGGGATCAAACCCCCAACCTTGGCAGATGGGGATGATGCTCAAAATGAGCTATAGGACCAGGGCTCCTGGGTTACATTTTAAGTAAATCTAATCTATACTAATAAAAGCCTAGGTGGTCCTCGTGCCCTTGCATGACACCCTCATGTCATCACAAGATGGCTACCACAAGATGGCCATCAAGGGAGGGCAGTTGTGGGCAATCAGTCCAGCAGTGGAGGGAAGTTGGGGGTGATCAGGCCAGCAGGGGAGGGGAGTTGGGGGTGACCAGGCCTACAAGGCAGGACAGTTGGGTGTGACCAGGGCAGCAGGGGAGGACAGTTTGGGGTGACCAGGCCAGCAGGGGAGGGAAGTTGGGGGTGATAAGGCCAGCAGGGGAGGGCAGTTGGGGGCAATCAGGCCGACAGGGAAGGGCAGTTGGGGGCAATCAGGCCGACAGGGGAGCAGTTAGGGGGTGATTAGGGTGGCAAGCAGAAGCGGTTAGGGGCAATCAGGCAGGCAGGCAGGCGAGCGGTTAGGAGCCAGCAGTCCTGGATTGTGAGAGGGATGTCCAACTGCTAGTTTAGGCCTGGTCCCTGCAGGCCTGGTCACCCCCAACTCCCCTCCCCTGCAGGCCTGGTCACCCCCTGCGGGATTGGGCCTAAATCAGCAGTCAGATATCCCTATCCCATGAGGGGTCCCAGATTGGAGAGAGTGCAGGCCAGGCTGAGGGACACCTTCAACCCCTCCGCCCCACATGAATTTTGTGCACCGGGTCTCTAGTTTAATATAAAAACAAGGTACCTCAATGCAATTTGAGTAAATTTGATTCAGAACGTTCAGATAATTAATCTACAAAGGCCCAAAGGCTCAAATATATGTCTCTCTGATAGCTTGATGTGACCCAGCCGTAATAGTAACAATATCTTGAGTGATGGATTTAAACCACCCCCTGCAGAGCTCTAGGGTTGCACCATTTTCTCCTGGAGTCTGAGGCCTGGTGGTGGTGGGTGTGAAGGGGATCTAAGCCTCCATTCCCACTTCAACCAGCGTAGCTTTGTTTTACCTATTTAAAAATTGGGGTGCTAAGTAGGATTTATTTAGAAGAAAAAGATCTTTGCCTTTAAAAGTGAAAAATCACTGATCAAGAGAATAAATGGACAGCATATTTTAGGGGCAACTATAATTAAATATTATTCCTGGTGAGTGAGCAGCCAATGTGAATTTTTTTGTTTTGTTTTGTTTTTTATTGATTTCAGAGAGGAAGGAAAAGGAAGAGAGAGAGATAGAAATAGCAATGACGAGAGTGAATTATTGATCAGCTACATGCCCCCCACTGAGGATCAAGCCTGAAACCCAGTCATGTGCCCTGACCAGGAATCCAACCAGGACCTCCTGGTTCATAGGTCGATGCTCAACCACTGAGCCACACCAGCTGGGCCCAATGTGAGTTTGGCAGCAGTATGTACAAGGTTATATTTAAAGAAAGAAACTGGAGTGTAAATAATGTTGCAGTTATGGTCAGATACGCATCCATTGATAGTCATTAGCACAAAGGGCAACAATAATATTCTTTAACCAAAACTGGAGGCTTAACCTGGCCTCACATAATAGTCACTAGGAGGTTCCTGTACTCAACTGGCTCATTCCTTGAGTTATAATGATTTATATGTTGAAACAAAGTATGAGACTTCCTTGTAAACTCCCAATTTCCTTGTATTTGTTGATGGTCAGGAGCCCATGTTTAAGCTCTCTTACTCAAGCATAGTAGAAAAAAAGTATTTTATCTGGCCTCGATGGATTTTGCAGTATCTTGAATGTTCACTTTTTAAAAACTTCCTTTAATAGTAGAGCTTGCCAGATTATCCTCAGATTGGAAAAGTTTCCTGTAAGCTACTTTTCAACAAATTAAAAACACATCAACCTTGATTTGGAATAGAGAGGAGGACTGAAACAGAGATGAGCAACAACTGGAAGGGTATGCCTAGGACTTGTATTCTCACTTGGATAAGTGTTTTAAGAAGCCAGGGAGGGCTCTAAATATGCCCTGGTGGAACCAACTTGTTGAAATACAAGTTACTGGGTCACCAAGGGTCCTGGACTAGGCCTTTAAGTGTATGCCTAAAAAATCATCTGTCTTCAAAAAAATTATACCATCCTAGTAACAACCAGTTTTTAATTGCATAGGAAGCAGGACTGTGGTGCTTATTATGTAAAACTTAGAGTGAGTAGCTTGTTTGCCTTTGGGATGTGTTACTTTATTGTCCTGTAGTGGCTTTCCCCTCCTAATTATGATTTGCTTTAGGCGAACAGCATTGAAAATGACTTGACTTTGAGAAGCACCCACAAGCTTGGCATGGCCCGAGTGGGTTTGGGAGAACGCTGATAGCAGGAGAAAGCCAGCCCGGTGTTAACATTCCATGTGGGAAATCTACCTAACGGTAACCCACATAGGGAATAATTGAGAGTTGATGTTACAAGCAGAACACACAGCTCAGTTTGATTGGTGACTGTTCAGATGTAACTCTAATCTCCAAGGCATATCTCCTCAATATCTTTATCTCTAAGACTGAATTAATAAAATACCGATAGAGCATGAGAAGGTAAATCCTCAGTCCTCACCACCGGCACTGCCAACAAAGCCCTGCCTACCTGCAGACAATTTAAAAGAAGTAAGACTTGAGTTCTGGCTGAAACACGTTTAACCTTCAACAGTTGTATAATTTCAATATATTCTTTTTTTTCCTTATTTTCTAACTTTATTTGTACTTGGGTGTGGACAGTAAATGACACTAATTGAATTTCTGCTATCAGTCTTTGAGCATATTCATATTAGCTTTGTTAGGGAGGCAAAATGCAAATTATTTATTTTTCTTTCTGAGGCCTAATACATTGACTTTTAATTACAGTTTTCCAGATATTTGAAGGAAATCTTCCTTTATTCCCTCCCAGAGTAATTTCTAGGTCATATTTAGATAATTTCTTTCAAAAACCTCTTTTCTTTCTTTTAAACAGAGTAACTCACTTGGTTGCTTTTCCTCAATATATTCTTTTTAATTTAAAGTTACCTCTTAAAATTCGGACCTAAAGAGGCTTTGCTTGGAACGATGGGAGCATGACACAGTGTGCAGATGATGTTTTACTGAGCTGTACCCTTGAAACCTGTATGGTTTTGCAAACCAATGACATCCCAGTAAGTTCAATGAAAAAAAATAAAACACCCCATAAAAAAAGAAAGACAATTTCCTGATCTGAAACAAGATTGTTTTGAGTGAGTATTCAAACAGAGCACCTACCAGTGGGGCTTTACAAATGCATTTGTGTTTTCCTTGTTTTTGTTTTTGCAGCATCCATTTTTGTTCAGAAGGTAGTAAGTTTGGAAGAAGTGGGACTAGTAGTCATATGGAAAATCATGTTGGTTCTTTCTGTAGTGATTTTGGGTGCATGATGATGATTCATATTTATGACTTAGCTAAGAAAATAGAATCTTTAGTTTTTCTGAGCAACACTGTCTCCTTGTGTAATAAGAATTACCTTCAAGTACATTAGTTTATATAATTTTTTAAAAAGTATTTTTATTTGAGCCCAGCTAGTGTGGCTCAGTGGTTGAGCATCGACCCATGAACCAGGAGGTCAGGGCACATGCCCAGGGTTGCAGGCTCGATCTCCAGTAGGGGTTGTGTAGGAGGCTGCCAATCAATGATTCTCTCTCATCATTGATGTTTCTATCTCTCTCTCCGTCGCCTTTCCTCTTTCTGAAATCAATAAAAACTTATTTAAAAAAATAAATAAGAAGTATTTTTATTTGAATTTAGTAGCTTAAACAATCCAAACCAGATAGAGTGCCTCATTGAAGAAAATTTCTTTGTGCCCACATTTGATTATTTCTGTTGAAAAGAACAACTGTCTTTTTTTCAGGGACTGTTTGCTCATTTTGACATTATCTATATTTTTTATTTTTACTCCTAATCCCTCTCAGTATGCTTTTATAGTGGTGAAAAAGAATAGAGAGAGTGGATGAAGTACAAAGCAATGTTTTGCTACTCATTATGTTTGGAGTTCTGGAAACAGAGATAGGAACATTTGGATAAACGAAAAAATCCACTAGGCAAAAGACTGACATTATAAGAGTATTTCAACTTTTTCAAAAGCAGTTGATGCAAAGTAGTAAAGCCTAATGAATATGTTACATATTTTCTCATCTTTTTCCTACTTATTTTTGGTTCAGGAGGATGGTTCTATTTGGTGTCATGCAATTCATTCAACAAAATCTACTTGCAGTTGTTAGGTACAGGCACTCTTTTAGATCTAGACCATGGTCGGCAAACTGCGGTTCGCGAGCCACATGCAGCTCTTTGGCCCCTTGAGTGTGGCTCTTCCACAAAATACCACGGCCTGGGTGAGTCTATTTTGAAGAAGTGGCATTAGAAGAAATTTAAGTTTAAAAAATTTGGCTCTCAAAAGAAATTTCAATCGTTGTACTGTTGATATTTGGCTCTGTTGACTAATGAGTTTGTCGACCACTGATCTAGACACACCTCAGGGAACAAAACAGAGAAACATAGAGCTTCAATTTCAGTTACATGACAAGTCAGAAAGATACTAAAGTAAAATATACATTATTTTAAATGGTTAGGTGTGCTAAGTAGAAAACACAAAAACAAAAGAGGACAGGCAATGTCCAGAGTGAGGAATAAGATTATAATGTTAGAGTGGCGGGGAAGGCCTTACTGAGGAGGTGGCATTTGAGTGAAGCTGTGGAAAAGCAGAGAGAGCACACATTTGGAAGGAGAGAGCCCCCTGCACAGATAACACATGTAAAGCTCTTGAGCAGGGAGTGCGTGCCTGGCTTATTTGAATGACAGCAAGGTTTTAGGCCATTGTGGAATTTTGAACAGAGGAGTGAGGCGTTCTGACTTCTTTTTTAATAAAATAGAATAAAAGCAGGGAAGAGTGAAAATAGAGTGGATGGCTAGAAGACTAGATGTTGATTTTATAATCATCCCATCTATTCTGAAATGTGCATACCCTCAGGAACTCAGAATTTGTAGTAATGTGCAGGGCTACTTGTTATGATTAAGGTTTGTTATTGATAATGAGTAAAAAAAGTTGAACACTAAAGAGGGAATATTTTTTATAATATTTAACGGTAAAATCAAGGAGATTTTTATTAAAACAAATGAATAATTACATTTGGGACGTAGAAATACAAATATGATTGTAATTAATATTCCATGTTTGTAGAACTTTACCCCATTTTATGTAATTGCAGAAAGAAATTTAGACTATTTAGGAATATACAACCTCTATTAGAGCAGCCCCTTCCTGATTGTGTCAATCTAGTCTAAAAATTCCAACTAGGAAGATCTTTTAACAAGAAACAAAATAAAATTTGCTTTCTTTTCTTTCATATATAGAAACACAGCCTTTGTGCCAGCTCTGCTTTCCAGCAAAGTCTTTATTTACATTGCAACTGTTTGTGTTTTTCTAGAATTACTTTAAATGTAATGCATTGTCTTTGTACTCAATTCATTTAATTTTGTAACTAATGCTGGGAAAACAAATATTATTATCCCAAAAACTAGTCCCAGAAAGCAAACTGTGGTTTCTGTATACACTGCTAGTAAAGGACTTAGCACATTTTTAGATCTGCCAAAGATCCTTCACATCATCCACAGGAATTAATTTCAGCATTAAAGTCTAAAATAAAGTGTTGATGTTCAGCTAACACTGATGTGGGGACTTTCATGCGCCCAGAAGAAGCTATCAGTCACCTGAGGTAGAAAAAAATCTTCAATGCTCTTATGGCTTAATACTCACAAATATCTTACATTATTTGTTCATTCAACATACAGGGGTGGGCAAAAGTAGGTTTACAGTTGTGAGTACACGAGACAGAGTTTATTCTTGTATTATTATTAATTATTGTGTCATTTATTATCATCATTAACCTATTTTTACCCCACCCCTGTATTTTTTTCACCCCTGTATTTTATTGAATACCTACTATGTGCAAGCTGCTGAGGGAGGATACAGATATTCAAGAATCAAAAGAAAGAGCCTAGTAAATGCATGGATTATCTTCAGTTTATATTGTTCTATTAATAACAAGTTGACCCCTGTCCTTAGGCATTACTATTCATAAACTAAAAATGAATCCTAGTCACATAAAGTGCTACAAATATAGAACGTTACCTTTTCTATATTGAACCTGGATTTGAGAATCTCTGTCTTCTTTCCTCCTCAGGCTTAGAATAGACAAAGATTAGACAAAGATATATTGTCCCTTATCCTTCCACTTCCCATCCATGCTCAAAGTTCTTAAACATTTATTTCATTTTGTCTGATCATAGCTTGTGATTCCCTCTGATTAGCCAAGCTTTTTTGTTTGATACAAATCCAGTAGTCAAGCCTTTGAGGAATTTCTCTGTCAATTCCAGGAGGAATTACCACCTGTGTCCCTTAATTATGTTTCCTTGGAAACCAGGAAAAAAAAATCAAGCTTTTCGCTTAAGCTGGGTTTAGGGTCAGTCTTAGCTGAAGCACGGAATTTTCCTAGGTGCCCATAGCCTTGTCTAAGACCCTTCTCCCTTGCCGGCCATCAGGGCCCCTATGATTTCCCTAGGCTCCTTGTGGTTCCCTCAGGATGACTTGATGGGTTCCTTCCTTCCCAGAGCAACCGGAACCTCTCCTCCTTGAATCATTTTTCTAGTTTTTTATAGCATAGATTTTTGAGCAAACAAATCCTTGTGAGTCTCCTCAAACCACAGCAAATCACAGTATGTCATCTTCGGGTATCTGCTCCACAGATTTAGAATCATAGCATATTTTTAGAACTGGAAAGAACCTTGGAGCTTTTCTGTTTTTTTTTTTTTTAATTAGCATAATCTTTGCTTAAATGAAACCTCATTTGGAAACCCAGTGTATAGAACAAGCTGTGCTAGATGGAGGGCAATGGATCCCCGTCCTCCTACTTCTCATCCTCCACATCCCCAGAGTAGTCAGAGACGCCATAGAGACACTCTCCCAGACAGACCTCTGAAAACTGCCTGAGAGCTTCATTTTGTATTTTCTCCTGCCTTTTGGAGGTCTGATCTCTGTTCTCATGAACTTGAGCCTACTTACCTGCCCCCAACCTACTTGGAGAGTAAGGTGCCAGCCTTTCGGCAGTCACAGGTTTACCAATGCCTTGCCATAGTAAGTGTCAGGAGGGTAGGCGTGAGAGATAAGGGTCCTTTAAAAACTATTCCAAGAGCTTACACGCAAGTGCTAAGTTTTCTCTTATTACAACATTACACTCTTAAAAATATTTATCAAAAATAGAGACTGTGAAAATGTTCTCCTTCCCAGTGACTGTGGTGAGAAAGCACTTCCCTATGCGTTTGCAAGGACACAAAACATTTCCCATTCTCACTTCAACTTCTGACCAGCAAAATCTAGCTTCACCTCAATTGTCTCTGTCCTCAGAGGAACCTAAGCCCATTTCATTAGTTTAATGGAAGTGGAGGAAGGATTGGCACAAATCTGATAGTGCTGATTAGTTTTGGAAAGCTCCATGTCTGAGAAGAACAGATTGTTTTATTTATTTATGTGGCCCACGTGGCAACCTAGGACAGATAAAAGATAATCAGGAAGGCTTGATGTCAGAAACCTAATTTAGTTTAGACTCTGATTTAAAAACAGAACTGTGTTTAATGGCAAGGGAAGAGGAGTGGAATGATTGGAGGGCTCCTTTGTTTTTTATTGCTGGTAGTTAGATTTTGCCATCTTATTAGACCACACCCTTTTGGGGAGGTAATAGAGTATAGAGGAAAGCATGTGGCCTTTCAAGTCTTTCACTCATTTTTAAAGATTTTTAATTTATACTTTCTCTTCCTTCCTTCTTTATTTTTGTGACAATTTTTTAGGTTCCTAAAATGTGCTTGGTGTTGTTAGCTGCTGGGGACAAAACACTCAGTCACACAGTATGATGCTTATGGTCTGGGAGATTCACATTCCATCTTTGCCATTTTACTACCTGAGGGACTTTGGGCAAGTCACTTAATTTCTCTGAGCTTCAGTTTCATCTTTTGTGAAATAGGAGTAATAGTAACTCCACTGAGTAGCAACAATGAAAAGATAATTAAATGAGGTAACATTTCCAAATTGCCTCCGCAGAATACTTGGCACACAGTAGGAGCTTAAAAAAATAGGAGTCTATTATAGATCCTATTATAACCTGATGTTTAGGTTTATCTTCCCACAGTCTATGAGGAATTCTCTGAGGGTTTTGGCATCCAGGTCTAAGTTTTATCCTCCCACAGTCTATGAGGAATTCTCTGAGGGTTTTGGCATCCAGGTCTAAGTTTTATTCTGCTTCAGAGAGCCTCATGAACATTCCTCTTCAGCAACCCTTACACCAAGAATTGCTCCATTCCAAAGATCTGGAATTCTCAAAACCCCTTACAGACTCTAGCTTCTGTCCTTCAACATCTCTCTCCAAGTTCATTTGCCCACTAAATGAGCTTTTCAGTCCCTTTGGTATCTCTGGTCTCTGGATCTCATCTTAGTTTCCCAAACTGCCAGCCACATCCCTGCAACCTCCACCCTATCCCTTTTCTCCATGTCTTCCTTTCATGTTCCTCCTGCATACCACAGCAGAACTCACTGCCACATTCTCACCAGGACATTACTCTTTTGTCCATTTCACTGGCCATGGCAATCTATAACTCTGAACTAGCCCAATTACTTGTTTTTCTTCTCATGCCTTTGGTTTACCTGTTACTGTGGAGAAAACCACTCAGTCATGCAGATGCTCATCTCCTTCAGCTTATATTTCCAATATTATAGTCTCCTTGACACTGCCCAGGAAACCTCTTATTAATCTTTAATTGGCTTGATTTTCCTTTCCTCCTATGTCAACTGCTCTAGCATAAAACCTTGACTAGTCTCCTTAAACCTTCTCAATACCATCCCTGAAATCACCATCCCCACTACCATTCAAAACTCATTTGTACATCCTTTCCTACTGTCCAGCTGTCCCAGAAGAAATGTGTGCTTACTCTTTACAAGATTCCACCTGGGCTCTTGATCCTCTCCTGACTTCTCTCGAACCTGTCTGAACCAATCGTTCTACTCCTATCTGCCTCTTCCTCATTAACCTTCAAACATGTGCATGTCACTAGTCTTAGGAAAATTTCTACTGCCCTACTGGTTCCTCTGGGCACCACTCTGTTTCTCCCTTCTACTTCACTGCCAAATTTCTCAGTAGGATTGCTTATCTCATCATATTTTCGTTTATCGTTTAAATTGTCACTAAAATTGTGTTTTCACTTTCACCACTATACTGAAACTCTCTTGGGGTCACCAGGCACCTCCTAACTGGCAAAGCTAATGGAATATGTTCTCATCTTCTTGGCTTATCTTTGTTTTTTGATGCTACTGACTTCTTTCTTGAAATTTTCTCCTCCTCTGGTTAATCTAGTAATAATTTATCTTGGTTTTCTCCAAAATCTCTGTGGTTTCTGTCTCAGTTTCCACTAATGGTTTCTCTCTGCCCACTCTTTCAATATTAGTGATGTTCCCCAAGTTTCCATGCTCAGCCCTTTTCTCCTCATTTTCTTTATTTTCCCTTTTGGATGATCTCGCCCATACCTATGATTTCAGCTCTGACATCAATTGATGATTTTTACATCTATAGCTCTATTTCCCAATTCCTCTCCTAAACTCTACTCCCTTTGGTAATAGCTAATTGGATAGGTTGCAGATGCTTCCAATTCAGTGAGGCTCACCTGCCTCTCCTTAATCTGACCACTCCATCCCTATCACTTCCCAGTTTTATTGTTAAATGCTTTCAGTAATTTTCATGGTGAAAGGAGCTAAGACCTTTGTTGAATCCTCTTTCTTTCTCCATCTCCTCTATTATAAATAACCAGTGATTATTAAAATTCACTATTAATACTATAAGCAATTTCCTGTCCTGTTCAAAATTTAATTGGCACCAAAAGAACTTTATCATTTATATCAAGGTGAGAACGGCCTTAATTGCCAGGCTCACCCTGAATTAAAAGAGAGGAAACAAAGAAATAGCCCCAAGCAGTGAGAAACCTGGAACCTGGTCAGAATTTGCCTCATATCTCTTCATATATACCAGGAAAGAAAATTTCCAGTGTTATGTAAATAGTGTCTAATATCCTTAGAATACAATTTTGTAAGGAATGCAAAGCGATATGCTGAGGCATCTAATTGCCTAATTTTTTGTTTTGTTTTAAATTGAGAAGAAAAACAAAAAACAAAAACCACAACCTGGGCTTCTTGGTCAGCAGGGGGAGCACTACTACTTTGCTCTGGGAAGATTTTCACCACGGCAACAACTATGTTTAATATAGACCATATCCTAGCAACAGGGAGGAAAAAAACAATGATACGATCGATAAATTTGCTCCCTGTGGTTGGAGTTTTCAAAAATAGCTTTTTTCGCCTTGGTAATTTAATAGTGTTAGCTTAGAAAATGGTCATCTGCTGTCTTTTCATCTCCTCTGCCTTCCTTTCAGCCATATTCTAATTAGAGACAAAGGTGTTTATTTAATCCAAAAGACAGGGTTTAAAATGGGTCACAGAGGCTAGTGTTACGGCACCTGGTCAGCATTTAGGCTGTGTATGTAACGCAGAAACAAAGACACTGATGTGCTCATTTTATTTAAACTGGGCAAAACAGTGAAAGAAATCAGTCAAAGTGGACTTCTGTCTAAAATGACCTTTTGTTTGAGTGCATTGATTCCGGGAGATTGAAATGGGGACATGGTGTCCTTCCCAGACTCAGCTGGAGTGAAGCCTATCACACAAGCATGACAGCGTCGTGCAAAGGAAGAGTCCCAGACCAGACTGCCACCTGGGTTCTGCTCTGTGATCACATACAAATGTTAACTCTTTGTACTATGATTTCTTCTATTACTAACATAATCACTTGTATGAAGAGGAAATTTTATACACACACACACACACACACACATATATATATAATAGATTTGAAAATACCTTGAAAGATCAAGAAATATCTACATATAAAAAATAAATATCTATATAATAAACAAAAGACCTAGTTTGACACATATGTCTATACATATATAGGTTCTAGATGCATATATAATGTATATATACCTTAATACATGTATATATGTGCATACATATATATGTACATATGTGTGTATGTATGTGTATATATAGCTAAATAGATATTTTTATATCTATATAAGACATATATAAATTTATGCACATACAGGAGGTGAACAGGTAAAGACAATTCTTTCTGAAAGGATTCTGTTTATAATAATTATTCCACTCACTCACTGAGACTAATAATAGCTTTCAGGCAGAAACAATAAAGAATGCAGAGCTCTGTTGATGTCATTTTCTTCTTAAAATTTCTTTTGGTGAGAAGTTTGTGTTTCTTATTTTCCATGCACATTTCATAAGAAAAGAAGATGATGCTTTAACTAAAGCTGATAATATCCACCCATCCTTATCTAATAACATGCCTGATAAACACTTCGGTCAGTTCATTTTTTCCTTGTCTCACTTGTACCATGAAGGAAACATGCCATCAATAAAAGATTTCTGTAAGCATTTTAAGTGAAATAAATGATAAAAAATAATGATTCTGAATAAAGAAAAATCTGGTTCAGCATGATAAAAAGTATGTATTTTAATTACTTAGTTTCTGAAATGGCTGATTTTTTTTTTTTTTTAGTAATCCTTTTTATTTTTCCAAATGACAACAAATAATTTAACATGGGATATTAGGATTGCTGTTTTCTTTTTTTAAGTAGTGAATTTTAAAGAAACAAATGGAATAGCTTTTATTTTTACCAATATAAAGTACTATTTCATCTGTGGTTGGTTAACAGAAGTTTAAAGTGAGGTAGTAGTGAAGTCAAAGTAACAAATTTAATTCCTGTGAGGTTTAGGTTTACTCATTACTAATCCTATCTAATCATTTGTGTTACAAATGTTTATTGCTGTCCAGATCTGAGACCAGACAATGAAATGTCATCTAAACAAGGCAAAACTAACCCTGACCGATTTGGCTCAATGGATAGAGCGTCGGCCTGCGGACTGGAGTCCCAGGTTCTATTCCAGTCAAGGGCCAGTCAAGGGCATGTACCTTGGTTGCGGGCACATCCCCAGTGGGGGGCGTGCAGGAGGCAGCTGATCGATGTTTCTCTCCCATCGATGTTTCTAACTCTCTATTCCTCTCCCTCCCTCTCTGTAAAAATCAATAAAATGTATTAAAAAAATAAATTAAACAAGGCAAAACTATCTCCATCAAAAAGAGGCAACTGACTCAAGTCCTTTATCCTACTTCTAAGTGTTTTCAGTATTGTCTCTTGTGGTATGTCAAACTATATGTTATATTCATGTAGTTCTTAGGAAGGGTTATAGGTTGAAGAATATCAGGCATTGTAGTTCAAACCTACAGGAAAACTGGTAGCACACCAGACAGAAAGCTGAGATGCAGTGAAAAATATCCTGGACTGGGAACTAGACATACCCAGACATACTGTGTTTGAATCCCAATTCTTCCATTTACTATCTCTGAGCATTTAGACAAGTCACTAACATTCTGCAGCCTCTATTTCCTCGTGGAAGTAGGGAGAGAGGTATCTCAACTTACTGTAGAGATTAAATAAAATAACCTTTGTAAAGTATTTAGCATAGGGCTTAGCACAGAGTAAGTAAATAATGGCTATATTTATCCTCCTTACCATTATTCTAACTCCTATCGAAGAGGTGTTGTTAAAATTAAATGAATATGGAATATGGACCACATTCTTTCTTGAATTGAAAATATTTTGTATACCAGTAAGCATTAAACTCATGTAAAATATCACTATCTCACTAAAAGGAAATAATGTTTAAAAAGTTAAATGAATTCTTTATTCATTAATTAAAAATTCACTTGGCAAGTTATTGTACATTATGCACAAAATACTGAACTAGTTATAAACAGTCTTATATGAGACTTTTTTCTTGGTTGGATGTAGTACAACAATAAGGATAGCCTGGATAAATGACAAAAATTGTAGTTTAAAGGCATCAAGTTGCTATGGATGCAATGAAGATTGAATGAACTCAAACTCCAGAGAAAGTAGAATCCTTTCCAAATTGACTGACACTGTCTGATATTTTTTCCCTAGGGCATTTGCTAATCCTGACTGTGGGTTGAAGAGAACTTCTGCTGGGGATAAAAGGGAAAAAAAGAAAAAACAACAGCAAAATTTTTCATAGTTTTAAGGGGATGATGTGACAAATAGGAAGGAGGAGACTCAAACACATGGTTGATTTTCCCCCTAACATATTTGCTGAATTGTGGTACTGCACAGGAGGCTATAGAGCAAAGGTAAGCTCCTAAAGACATAGTGAAATCTACCTCTCAGGGTCTTGAAATGCTCGGAAGATAAAGATCCCCTAGGGAGGACCTTTCCTTAAAATGCCTCAAGACATTTACCAGATATTGAAGTTGTGGGGCACAGGAGCTGACGAGCTGGGCTGGAACTTCTGAAGAACGAGCTAGATCTCCTATAGTCTTTCGGGGCTGAGGAGATGATGACCCTCAGGCTCACAATCACCAACTCAGGAGAGCCATGCCCTAGGAACAGGGACAGACCAGAGATAGAGCAAGTCTTGGTAAAAGTGAAATTCAGGCCCAACAATTTCTCATGTAATTGAAGTGACCAACCCCTTATCCTCTATGCCTAACAGAGGAAAGGGGGAACCCTTTCTGATAAAGGATAACACTTGTAATTTTTATGATATTTTTATGACTAATGTCTGGCATATGTTATAAAATTAGTGGACATGTGATGTGGCAATTAAACGTGACTAGTAACCAAAAGAAAAGGCAGATAATAGGAGCAGTCCTATTGATGATCTAGATATTGAAATAGACACTCAAGTATTGCCAAATAATTCAGAGCATAAAGTGGAGGCCAACAAAGGGACCAGCAAGTCCAAAAGAGAATAATAATTACTTATGACTGAGTTATGGTTTGTGGGGAAGTGTCCTCAACCAAGAGGAAGTGTCCCGTTTCTCTCCCCCTTATGGAGGATGGTAGTGAGAGTAGGGGAAGCGTACTTTTTGGACTGTACACCAGGATCAGGGCTTCATGCCCTGGATTGTGAGTGAGAAGAAATCCAGATTACCAAATCCAAAATTCCAAAGAGGAGTCAAGGAGTACAAGCAAAAAGGTCAGGAATCAAGAGCTAAAGAGTGAAGGTGAGGACTGAAGGCATACCCTGATGTAACATGCAGGCAGAGCAGCACACAGGGGGAAGGCAGGAGGGAGGGGATAAATTTGAGAGATATTAAAGAAGCAGAATCAAGAGGTGACAATTGTTTGTATGAGAGTGAGGGAAAGGGGAGAATCTATGTTGTCTCCAAAGTTGGGTTATTGGATGAGTGTTTCTCAGATGGAAAAAAAACAATGAGAAGCAGGTCTGATGAGCAGGAAGGAGGCTTGACTATGGGACATTTTAGGTGCCTTCCAGGTTCACTACACTGTTTTACATACTCACATGCACATGTGCATACACAAGTGAGAACTTTGTCTGAAATATAGATGTGGATGTCATCAAGCAACAGGGACAAAGCTGCTTAGGGAGAATGTTTCAAGTAAGAAGAGATAGAATCCTGAGGGATATCCACACTGAGGATTCAGAGAGGGGAAAGGGAAACTTGAAAGGAGACCCTGGTAAGAGAGGATTAGAAATAAAATAAAGCCAAAGCGCTTCATAGAGATGCAGAGGAAAGCATGGCTTAAGAAAAGGGGCACCTTCAAATATGAATGCGCAAAAGGTAATATTAAAACTTAAAAAAAGAAAACATTGGAAATTAGCAAAGGGAGATTCTTTGGAGAAGTGGACATTAAGAATCAGAAGGAGGAATCCAAGATGGTGGCATAGGTAAACACCTAAACTGCTGCCTCGCACAACAATTTCAAAACTACAACTAAAAGACAAAACGTCTATCACCCAGAACCACGGGAAAGCTGGCTGAGTGGAAGTTCTACAACTAGAAGGAAAGAGAAAATAGCATTGAGATGTGCACAAGCACTGAAAAGCTGAGGTACAGAGGCGCACGATCTGGGCTGGTGGCAGGTGTTGCTTTTTTCAACCCAAAGGGAGACAAGCCCCTGATTACTCTGAAATCCAGTTTCTGGGGAGACATGGGGGACCCAAACTCCTATGGGGAGAAGCTGGTCTGTCTGCCATTGGGTCGGAAAGTGAGGGGGGCTTGTTTGCAGAGCTGCACACAAGAATAATTGTTTACTGTGCTGGGGTGCAGGACGCAGCCATCGCTGTTTGCTATGCCTTAGCCTAGTGAGGCCCTGAGACCCCACCCCACACAACCTACAAACCCACCCAAGCTCCAAGCAGCGGCTTTAGCATAAGAAAGGCCTGCCCTATTGCAGCTTAACCTAGCGAACTTGTAGCCCGGGTC
Organism: Corynorhinus townsendii; assembly: GCA_026230045.1. NCBI lineage: Eukaryota > Metazoa > Chordata > Mammalia > Chiroptera > Vespertilionidae > Corynorhinus > Corynorhinus townsendii. The sequence continues at coordinate 158,556,584 of JAPDVU010000002.1, forward strand.
AGACAGCTCCAAAACCTCCAAACCCCAAGCAAAGAGGAGAAAACTGTAGCTCTCGCTGTAGCTCCTGCTGGGTGGCCTCAGACAGTAGCTGACCTGCACCCCATTAGAGATCCAGAAGCCAGTGTACCTAGTGGTCAGTGTGAGAAACCAGATTTCAACTCCTCACATCCATAAGTGACACATTCAAGAGGCAGACTCAGTGAGCACCAAAGCCCCACTGAAACAAGTTCTGCCCCATAAACATGTCTCCTGCACAGCAGTTCTTATAGACACAGCGAGTCCTCACAGCCAATTGGCCTGGAGGTCAATTCCTCCCAGTGTACCAACAGCAATAAAGGCTTAAATAAACCAAGACTTTGCACTCAGCCCACAAAGGGGTGTACCAAGAGTGTCCATCTCAGGTGATTGGGGAGGCTGAGCTACTGCCCCCTATAGGTCACCTACCACACAAAGCCACTCCATCAACACAGGGAAGCAGCCAAAATGCGGAAACAAAGAAACATGTCATGAATGAAAGAAACAGAGGAAAACAAACTACTGGATGACATAGAGTTCAGAACCACATTTATAAGGTTACTCAAGAATCTTCTAAAAACCGCTGAGAAACTTGATGAGACCTTTAAGGATCTTAATGAGAATGCCAAAAAAAAAAAAAAAAATGGAAAGGGACCAGTCAGAAATGAAGCATACACTGTCTAAAATAAAGAATATACAGAAACTCAACTGTAGATCAACATACCCCAAGAATCAAACCAAAGATCTGAAATATGAGGAAACAAAAAACACCCAACCAGAAAAACAAAAAGAAAAAAGAATCCAAAAATATGAAGATAGTGTAAGGAGCCTCTGGGACAACTTTAAGTGTACCAACATCCGAATTTTTGGGGTGCCAGAAGAAGAGAGAGAGCAAAATATTGAAAACCTATTAGAAGAAATAATGACAGAAAACTTTCTCTACCTGGTGAAAGAAATAGACTTACAAGTTCAGGAAGCGCACAGAACCCCATACAAGAGGAATCCAAAGAGGACCACACCAAGACACACCATAATTAAAATGCCAAGGGCAAAAGACAAAGAGAAAATCTTGAAAGCAGCAAGAGAAAAATGGTTGGTTACCTACAAGGGAGTACCCATACGATTGTCAGCTGATTTCTCGGCAGAAACTATGCAGGCCAGAAGGGAGTGGCAAGAAATATTCAAAATGATGAACAGCAAGAACTTACAACCAAGGTTACTCTACTCAGCAAAGCTATTATTCAGAGTTGAAGGTCAGATAAAGAGCTTCACAGACAAGAAAAAGCTAAAGGAGTTCATCACCACCAAACCAGGATTACATGAAATGCTGAAGGGTATTCTTTAAGAAGAGGAAGAAGAAGAAAAAAATAAAGATAAAAATTATGAACAACAACATGACATCAAATACATACCTACCAACAAGTGAATCTAAAAATCAAGTGAATAAAAAATCTGAAGAACAGAATGGACCGGTGAATATAATAGAATCAGGGACATAGAAAGGGAGTGGACTGACAATTCTCAGGGGGAAGCGGGTGTGAGGGATGCGGGAAGAGATTGGACAAAAATCTTACACCTATGGATGAAGACAGTGGCGGGGGATAAGGGCATGGGGTGGGGTGGAGAATCAGGTGTAGGGGAGCTATGGGGGGGAGGAAAAAGGAACACCTGTAATAATCTGAACAATAAAGATTTATTAAAAAAAAAGAATCAGAAGGAAAGGAACGACATAGGTTAGTTCTGAGAGAGGGTGAGGTTCCTGTTTGTTTGTATTGTTTTCAAAGTGGAGGGACTTAAATATGTTTACATGCTGAAGAGAAAGACCTAGTAGAAAACAAGTGGCTGAAGATGTGGGCGGGGATAAATAATGGTGTCAAGTCCCGGAAGAGGTAGGAAGCTAGAAGATTTGAGTTTAAAATAGGCGTATGTGTGGGTATATCTATTTATAAATCAGTAAGACTACACAGATAAAAATCAATTCTCACTGGATAGGATTTTTGATATAGTAATATGAAATATACCTAATGTTTTAAATGGAAGTACTATTAATAACCAACATAATATAATCCAAACCAATTCCCATTTAAAAAATTTTATTTTAGAAAGTGATTTGTCCAAAATGCTTCACTTTGTCTTCTTAAACAAAATGTTCTGAACATAACCTGACCTTTGCTTGATGACTCTCATTGAGCATCAGTCACTGTGCAGTGCTATCAGCCCGCCACGCCCTCAGGAGCACTGCAGGTCCGCAGGGCTGCTATCCCCGTGTCAAATGGCTCCAGACAGCTACATATTAGAGTTCTTCTTCTTCCCTCCCTGTCATTTGTCACTCTGCTGTTGTCAGTGTCCTGACTCCCTGCTTCCCATGTGTTGCCTTCACTTTGCACACACCCCGGAGTGGCTCTGGCCATCCTCAGGCATGGGCAAGGGGACAGCTTCTTCTGCCGCTCAGATGCCTTTATGCAGAGCCCCGATCCAAAGGAACTCTAGCCTTCCTGCCTCCAAGTCCTCACCTGGGCTTCAGGAGAGGACTGCAAGTCTGAGTTCGTGGATGTGGAGACACAATTGGCTGGCCAGGCAGCTTGGCCCAGCCTCCACTCAGTTCCCAGGCATTCTTCCTTCTCCTGGAGGTGTGCAGACCTGGGTCCCCAGGAGGCTGGGATTAAACACTCTTCTGCCTCAGGTCCTGAGCTACCGGGCACTGCTGTAAATAAGTCATGAAATCTCACCAGTTTTTTATTTGTGTTTTTCTGTCAATGGGGCCAACTTATTTTGTCCCCGGTAAAAGGGGATGGATTTTTATGGCTTCCTTTCATGCTCTGTAGGAACCAGCTACAACAAGGGCAAAGTAAATTACCCCATAGTTAGCATCTTGGTCTAAATCCCCCAGTAGAAGGTAAACCTCTTTCTATGCCTAGAGAACCCATCTGCACACGGGTACCCACCAGAGCAGAGGTTGAAGTTAGATGGGAACTGCTGCTGCTTCCCCTGCAATTGGGCTTTTATGCCAACATTCATATTTTTAAAATATATATTTTTATTGATTTCAGAGAGGAATGGAGAGGGAGAGATAGAAACATCAATGATGAGAAAGAATCACTGATCGGCTGCCTCCTGCACACTCCCTACTGGGGACCAAGGCTGCAACCTGAGCATGTGCCCTGACAAGTTCATAGACTGATGCTCAACCACTGAGCCACACTGGCTGGGCCCAACATTCATATTAACTGCAGAGATGGTTTTAATTCTATATCCTCTGGATCCTTCCTTGCTCCTGAAGTCTCACATACAAGAGAGGGAACTGGGTCTCAAGGGTTCAGAATTATGAAGAAAATCAGAGCATGTTACCCTAAAATATGACATTTTGGTTTAATGATTATTTTGAGCTAAATGCACTGAGTAGGTGTAAAAAGGATGCTCTGACCTCCCCCTTTCTTCCTAAATGCAGGTGATAAAACTCCCATGTGAATGATGTCCTCTGAGTACCAGGAGGAAAGAAACATACTCAGGAAATTGAGGACCAGAAAATTCTGTACAAACAGTCCTTGTAAGAATAACTCTTTTCTAGAACAAAAGACATGAACAAACAACATTGAAACAGACTCATAGACGTAGAGAACAGATTGATGATTGCCAAAGGGTAGGGGTTTGCTGGACTAGGTGAAAAAGATGAAAGGCTTAAGTATAAATTGGTAGTTACAAAGTAGTCATGAGGATGTAAATTACAGCATAGGGGATTTAATCAATAATCCTCCTATATAATAAAGAGGTAATATGCAAATAGACCCTCACGCCATCACATAAGATGGCCACCCCCATGTGGTGAAAGATGGCCGCCACAAGATGGCCAGCAGGGGAGGGCAGTTGGGGGTGATCGGGCTGGCAGGGGAGCAGTTAGGTGTTGATCAGGCTGGCAGACAGGTGAGTGGTTGGGAGCCAGCAATCCTAGATTGTGAGAGGAATGTCTGACTGCTGGTTTAGGCCCGATTCCCTGGGGATCAGGCCTAAACCAGCAGTCAGACATCCCCCAAAAGGTCCCAAATTGGAGAGGGTGCAGGCTGGGCTGAGGTACACCTCCCCCCCCCCCCCGCCCCAGTGCATGAATTTTATGCACCGGGCCTCTAGTATATAATAAAAGGCAAGCCACCATAAGCGTAGTGACCAGAATGACCAGAGACCAGAACCACCACAGTCGCTGGGCTGGCTCCCTCCCCAAGCAAGCGGTTAGGGCGATCATGCAGGCAGGCAGACAGAGTGGTTAGGGATGATCAGGTAGACAGACGGCCACTTGCTGGGCTGGCTCTGCCCCAAAGCAAGTGGTTAGGGGTGATCAGGCAGGCAGGCAGAGTGGTTAGCGGCAATCAGGTAGGCAGACGGCCCCTCACAGGGCTGGCTCTTCCCCCAGCAAGCAGTTAGGGGTGATCAGGTAGGCAGAAGGCCCCTTGCTAGGCTGGCCCCACCCCAAACAAGTGGTTAGGGGTGATCAGGTAGGCAGGCAAGTGGTTAGGAGTGATCAGGTAGGCAGAAGGCCCCTTGCTAGGCTGGCCCCACCCCAAACAAGTGGTTAGGGGTGATCAGGTAGGCAGGCAAGTGGTTAGGGGTGATCAGGTAGGCAGATGGCCCCTCGCAGGGCTGGCCCCAGCCCCCAGCAAAGAAAGAGGGAGGCCCAGGCCACCGGTGATGACTCTGTGGCAGGTGTGTGGTGGCCAGCGATTGCCCTGCAGAGGGAGGCCAAGGCCATGCCTGTCACCTGCAGAGGGAGGCCACCGGTGGCAGGGGAGGGGGAGGCAGCACTGCACAGATGACAAGCCATGGCAGTGGTGGGGGTGAGGCCAGCTGTCTGCAGCCCGAGAAAGGAAAGCCCCGATAGGCCCTGATCTCAGGCCAGGTTTAGGGACCCTACCTGAGGGGTCCCAGATTGTGAGAGAGTACAGTTTGGGCTGAGGGGACACCCCTCCCCCCAAGTGCATGAATTTTTGTGCACCAGGCTCAAGTATTATAACAACTACAAGAGGCCTGGTGCAAGAAATTGGTGCACTGGGGTGAGGGGGGGGAGGCAGGCCCTCAGCCCAGCCTGCACCCTTTACAATCTGGGACCCTTTGGGGATGTCCAACTGCCAGTTTAGTCCCCCTGCCAGCCTGGTCGCCCCAACTGCTCCCCTCTGCCGGCCTGGTTGCCCCACGCAGCCTGCTGCTCAGTTGTTTGGTCATCCCTCACTAACCCCCCTGCCGGCAGCCTGCTGTTCGGTTGTTACTTGTGACAGAGTCCAGGATAATTTGCATATTCCTCTATTATTAGTATAGATGTATGGTGCCTGGTGGGCACTTGAAATATTGGGGGAATCACTTTGTAAAGTATATGATTGTCTAACCACTATACTGTATACCTGAAGCTAATACAAAATAATACTGAATGTAAACTATAGTTTAAAAATAAAATATAAAACACCTTAATCTTACATTAAAATTTTTTTAAGCAATAATTCTTTTCTTCCTTTAGCCTCCCCATTTATATTTATTGCCTTTCCACTATTGCCTCTCTTTGTTCAATTTAACATAAAAGCATTAAGGTTTTTCCATTTCTTTGGTCTTCATTTCCTTATGAAGGCTGCATGTTACATAAAACCTATATTAAATGAAGTTTGCATGATTTTATCCTGTTACTCTGTCTTACATCAGTTTCATTCTTAGACCTGGCCAGAGACTCTAAGAGGGTAGAGGTTAAGTTTTGCATCCCTTAAAATTACTTCTGGAAAATGATAGCTTTGCCTCTGAAGGAAGCAGTCAGAATTTTCTGTTGTCCTCTTTCTTTCAAGTGTCGGGTAAAACTCTGGGTGCAGAGCTTTGTGTCGTACATTAGGCACACACGTATAGATAGAATCACATTCTCAGAGGCAGATGTGATGTGATCAAGAGTGTTGGCAGCTGCTGCTTGTGGGTTTCTCAGCACTCAGGGGCCATTAAAATTTGATAGCAAATGTTACCCAACATTTATATAGTAAGACCCTGCCTAGTAAATGTGATTATTAAATCATCAACAATGAGATCATGGAAGCTGTTGAAGTCAAAATAGCTTCCTGTTTTTCTCTCCTCAAAGCAAGTTTACCCCACCCCCACTCCCCCACCCCCCTTGGGTGTTATGTAACAAGCTTTGTGGAGCACTTGGTTATGGTAGTAAAATCTACTTCTAGGCAAGAGAGCAAAAAATAGAAATTGAAAAACACACACACACGCATCAGTTACATTTGATTAAAAATGATGCCATTTTTTTATGTAAACAAACTAATATGTGTATACATAAACACATAAAAATCATTTGAAAAAATGCACACAAGAGTATTAACAGTAGTTTTGTATGGATGATGACAGAAGTACTTTGAAAAGCATCAGTTGGCTTTAGAGTGGTATAATTTATATGCAGTGAAATGCTGTAACCCATTTAAGTATGCAGTTCTATGAATTTTGACAATGTATACATATTTTTAATCATCACCATGTTCAAGACAAAACATTTGCATCTCCCCCCAAAAAGTTTCTTCATGCCCCTTTTAATCAATTCTACTTCTCCCAACCTCCAGCTCCAGGCAGCCACTGATCTGCTTTTTTGCGAAGTACTTTGATTTTTTTTCATTTTCCTTATCTGTATATTGCAATATTCTCTAGTGAACATATATTTCTTTTTAAAATTAAAATCATTTTAAAAACTTAAAAATAATTTTAAAACTATGTTAAAAAATACGAAGAAATGCAAAACATTAATCTATGAGATAGTTATTTCAAAATTGATTTATATATTTCTCCCCCATAATATATGTACCAAAGGGTGGAATTTCTATTTTCTTGCTTTGCCTCCTTATTCTAAAGAACCTTTCCCCCCAAACCACCACTGACACTCCAGTTATTTGGCTGACCCAAAGTTGCTCAGACCAACCCTGCCCCCAAAGTCCACAGCTTCCATCCCCTCATGAATCAGTGGCCTCTAGGGGTTATAACAATCTTCTTACACAAAAGAAAGAAAAAGGGAGACAGCCCCTTTTTCAGAAGGTTATAGATATGTGACATTGATTTGGATCTATTGCTTAGGACACTCATTTAAATTACTCTTCTTCCCTCAATTCTGTTTGAAATAGCTCCCAACCATAAAGAGATAATTACACATAGTGAAAGTTTAAGCACAGTCCAGCTATCAACAAGATTTCCTTCCATGGATAGGTCTCCTGTAAAACTACTGGAAACTTTCCGAGACTCTAGGAAATGAAGGAAAACAGTGGTGAATGAAATAGACAGGTTCTTGGGATTAGGTGAGGATATTGCAAATCTTAGAAGCTGGAGGATTCCCTGCCTACAAAGGTTATGAAGAAGATCCTAACCTACGTATAAGGTACACAAGGTGCTTCCATGGAAGCCAAAACAAATGATCAAATATTTATTGAACACCTGCCTGCCTCCTATTCAGATACAAAGTCCTCCTTTGTACCAAAGCATCATGTACACTTCAGATGATGCAGCCTAGAAACCCTGATCAGAACACATAATTTTATTTCGTTAGCATTGCCTTAAGGGAGTAGTGATACAGTATACACTGCCTGCTTACTGTGTAAGAACTTTACATATATTATTTTCCTTAATTTCTCCATTTTACAAATGAGGAAATCAAGGCGTTGGGCGTTTGGGCAAATTGCAGGAGGCCACATGGAAAGTAGCAGAACTGGAATTTACATCTCCAAAGCCCTGCTCTCCTCAACGGCCTCAGGCCTGTTTGCTCTGCAAACAACGGCAGCAGCGCCCTTCGCCTTTAGTCAGCTTGTTAATGTTGTACTGAAAGCATTTGCAAAGAACTTTCATGAATATTTGCAAGGCTTATGCCTGTACCTTCCTTTTCTCTTGAGAATATATCTTTCACTCATTTTGTCTTGATTCAGGATGAGGAAAAGCAAGTATGAGATAAAGCAAAAAATGACTGGCTTTTATATATTTGTCTATTTGTTACTGAGGAAGCACTATCACCATGGAGAAAGGGAACAACTCAAATAGCATTCCCAGCTCCTTTGCTTCAGTTACACCAATCTGTTAGATTGATTTCTTCACAGAATTGAGCAGTTGATAGAATGTGGAGCAGATAGAGCATTTACTTTTCCCTCAACCTTTGAATTAAGAAGATTAATTAATATAGTTAATATTTATTATTGTCTGATAATTTAAAATGGAAGATAAGGGAACATTTTTATGTGCTAGGCACTAAGTGTTTTACACAGATTATCTTATTCCTATTATTATCATTCTTGTTTTTCAGTGTAGAAAATTACTTAGAGAGGTTAAATAATTTGTTCAAGGTCACACAGCTTGTAATTGCTCAAGGTCGGCAGAGCCAATTTCAAACCCAGCCTGTTATAGTGTTATACAGAGCTGTTATGCTGTACTCTGCTCCCACCTCCAAATTCAGCTGGGCTCTCATGGGGTGGCATACTGAATTCATTCAAATAACACTGATGTGTTAAACATTTCCTTTAAGGAATGTTGCAAAAAATCTTAGGAAAAAAAAGAAGAAGAAATCTTAGAAATGAATAAGTCATGTGGAAAGAGAGGCCAGTTAATAAGGAAGAGGAAGTGAAATGGGGCTAGGGACAACCAGATCCAGATCTCGAACCATCGCTGCCTCCTGTGGGGAGCTGTGTTGATACCTTAGAGATTTGGCAGAGAGTTACATGGCATGGGCCACTGCCTACAGTGATGAGACATTTTTATTATATGGCTGAAAGTTTTTTTTAAAGAGAAGTGTCAGGGTGGGAAGAATGAGACGAAGGGATGGGCTTTTAAAGTAATTAATTGAAAAGGACTCCATTCATTGAATGTATAAGTGCTGGAAAGATGGGTAAAAAATCATTTTAATCCCTTTATGATGCTGCCTCATATGGGTCTGGTTTGGTCATGTAAGGTTATAACAACTGGTCTGGGTGCAGAATGATTCTAATAAGGCCACAGTCATAAAGGTCATAGAAGGCATCTGTTTACAATAGAGGACATCTTTTCCATGTAACCATAATCAATCAGCCACCTGCAGGACACTGAGTGACAGACATATGTAAATCCATTGTCATTCTTATACAAAGGCTCATAGATATCTTGCCAATGTTCAGTAATAGGATCTTTTTATGGTGGCAAGCAAATATTTATTGAGCACCTATTATATGTCAGGTTCCCATTATGGAAATAACTGTAAGTTATTATTAATTTAGGCATAAAATCTTCACAGCTTTTAAAAAACATTATCTCTCACATTTACCTTTTCATATTTCACTTGTTACAATCTTCTGCCAGGACATCATATCTCACATCAGGATTATCATCAGAGCCTCCTCAAATGGAATAGAATAGAAAAAATAAATTGTTTTAGAGCTGAAAGGACATTATTTAGGATTACAAGGCTTAGACTCTGTCATAATCTAACTTCTCTTAAATTATTGCCTCTATTGTGGTGTTCATCTATCTCCTCAAGAATACCATTGAGTTTAACTCATAGCTTGGCTGTAAGGTCCCACCCAACATTGTGTCCCTACTCTACCTGCCCTGTCTCATTTTCTTAAATTCCCAAAGCACAACCTCTCCTTTAATCACGCCTCATCCTCACAGTTGTCTCCTCATGTGCTCCTCAGGTCTACCTCTGAGACTTTGCTCACAATACTACTTTCTCCTAAAACATCCTTCCTCCCGTTCCAACTCTGCCCATCCTTGAAGAGCCCTTGACTTTCCACTTTTTCAATGAAGACTTCTTAACTGTTCTTCATTAACTATCCCTCTTTGGACCAATAGTGTAATTATAATACAGCCCACAATTTAGTGCTTATTATAGGATTTCAGTGTTGAAAAGGACTATAAGATATCCAGTTCTGCCTTTTGATTTATGTGTGAATCCTCTCAACAGCACCCCTTCCAATGACATTTTGCTCTTCACTCAAACATGTATCTGAGCAGATCTTGCCATCTTTTATGTTCATTCATTCACTCAGCCAATATTTACTGAGCACCTAATATTCCAGGCATTCTGCTAGGACCTGGGTTATTTGACAATGGACAGAACATAAAAATCCATGATCCGTCATGAAGAAAATCTCTATATATAAAAGCCTAAGCAACCAGCTGACCGGCTGACCAGCCAGTAGCTGTGAAATGCAGTGACCACCGGGGGAAGACGCTCAAGGCAGGAGCTGCCGAGCCACAGTAACTTTGCAGAGTGCTCTCTTGCACTCCAGGTCCCCTCGGGGGATGTCAGACTGCCAGTTTTGGCCCAATCCCCACAGGCCAGGCTGAGGGATTCCACCTGTAGGAGGGACCCCACTCACTCTGCAGATGCCGTTTGAGACCTGGCGCTGCCCCGGGGAAGGACCATGGGAGATTGGCTCCACGGCATGTCCAGCCCGTCTTGCCAAGTCCCGCTCCACCAGCCACCTTCTAATTAATTTCCTTTCAATGTGCAGGAATCTGTGCACTGGGTCTCTAGTATTATAATGAGTAGTAAATGCTAAAATAAAATAAGATGGGGTGTTGTGTTTGAAAGTGACTGGAGATGCTAATTTTGGAAGAGTGATTAGGAAAGGCCTCTCATAAAAATTATTTAATTGTTGAGGGACTTAATGATGAGAAAAGGTCAGTCATGTGCATATCTGGGAGAAAAGTTTTTCAGACAGGTGAATAGTAAGCACATGACTTTAAAGTGGGGTTGGGTTTGGTGAATTTGAGGATCAAGAAGAATGGCAGTGGGTGAAGTGTAGTAAGTGGGAAAGATCTGGGAGAACAGCTGGAGAGGGAATCTAGGGTACATCATCGGTCATAGCAAGAGGTTTGACAACACAGTTTGTAGTTAGTTTGAACTAATCTAGATGGCTCTGTTTTCATTCTTTTATCTTACCTCTCTAGAATAGTCTTTTATATATTTGAAGATATCTACCTTGTCCCCAATAAGACCTTTCAGAAATAGACATTTTCATTTACTTTTATTGCTCCTTCTCCTGTCTCAGGAGCCATCAGTATTCAGGCCAATTTCTTCTATACATCCTCCACTCTTTCTACGTTCCTCATAAAAGTGGTACGTAGGCCAAGATAGAATATATCTATTTTTTTACTTCCTAATATATTTTCTAGTCATATATCTCAAGATTGTATTATCTTCTTTTTTATTTTTTTTTCAGTCAATTAAACTATTTAATCATATTGAGTTTTCTGCCAAAACCTCTGGATCATTTTAGACATCATCTGCTGCTAAACTATATTTCCTCTCAACTTATACTTCTGTGATGGCCATTGTGGGTTATTGTTGTTGTTTTGGATTTAAGGGCAGATCATTATACTTATCCTTATTATATTTACTATTACTTGGTTTAACCCATGACACTAGCCTTTCAAATTTCCTTGGGATGCAATTTCATTACCTGCTAAATTTGATATTCCTCTTACATGCTTAGCATATACAAATTTAACAAATACATCTTCTGAACACTCACCAAAGTCATATAGTGTGGTTTCTTTTACTCACCACAGTGCCTAGTCTAGAGTATGCTTGATGGATTAAATTGGGAAAAATGCTTATGTACTTTGGTATGATACCAAAAACCTCCTTTCAAGTTGACACAGATCCACTATCACTACCCTTTGAATAATGCATCAATTAATTGGACTGTACTGAAATTCACCCCAAGTTATCATCTTGACAATAAGGATATCAAGAGAGAGCTTCATTTTGCTGCAGTCCAAGGATACTACAATTTTATGATCAACCAGTCTTGTAACTCTTGTCAAAAAAAGAAGTGAGGTAGTCAGAGATGCCTGACTCTTTGAGAACCTGGTTCATGCTGACACCTGCAGATTGTCTAGTTCTGCGGCTCGAGAGCCACATTTTCACACAATATGCCACAATTGCCTAATCCTCACAGCTTCCAACTACATGGTAACATTTAGTCTAGTCCAGTGGTCAGCAAACTCATTATTCAACAGAGCGGCAAATCGCTGCTCGCAAGCCGCAGTTTGCCATCCACTGGTCTAGTTGATCATTTTCCAAGGGTTTGCAATCTGGCCTTTTAAAGATCCACTGAAAAATCACGCTGGGGATTACATTGGAGAACAGATCTTCCATCTAGTCTTGAAAATTAAAATGATATTTGTCTGGCTTCCATGTTTTCTCAAAGATATCTGCTTTTTCGGTAGTTTTCACTATAAAAGATTGGGCCTGGAAACATAAACTCACTGGAAGGAGCTAAGTGATCTTTTAAAATTATATTACAGTGGCCTTGATTTTGTTGTCTCAGACCATTTTTTCCCCATACCTTTTCAGTTTGAATACCATTCATCTTTACTGAAAAGACAAAAATAAAAGTGACCTTTTTTTTTTTTTGGCATTTACAAACTACTATTAGTTCTAATGTAATCTTGATCCAAAAATAAGTACAAACATTTTTTGGTAATCACATTTTTTTTTGGTAACAAATAACTTCGTGGTTTCACATAATTCTGTATACAGGTTAATGCCATTCTTTTACTCTTCTCTGTTCATTGGCCTTTTCCTCCTTTGTATGCACCTAAGCTATATATGAGCTTGTGAGAAAATAGGCTATATAGTTACATTGCTTTCTGTAGACCTCCTTTTCTTTCTCAAAGAGAAATTATACAGTCAAAATTTTATTTTTGATAACTTCTTAACCTCCTGAACTGCATTCCTTTTAAGAGTCTCCTGCCATGGAATCATATTTTCTTCTGTATCTCAATCTCAGACTCTTAAAACTTGGGCTATGTTAAACTTTTCTTTCCCTAATAATCATCCAGGAATCTTCTTCAAGGGCACTATTACTTTCATTTCACTTCATTTGCAAATCTCAGGTTCTGGTCATTTCATCTACTCTTTGGGAAATGAAATTGTCAGTATGTTAAATCAAAAGTTAATAAAGACTTATTTTGGCTGACTAAAACCCTTAGTAAGTGTCTGAATATTTGAATCTCTATCATTATTCTTTCTTATTCTATCACACAAAATGCTTCATATGAAGCATATTTATTATTCCATTCTACAAACTCAAGTTTACTTCCCATTTTACATACCAACCCAGAATAACCTATATTCTGTGTTGGTATGTAAAACACCCGAGATTGTGAAATTGTGAGAATTGTCTAGGACCCATTTCTCAATTGTTATTCCAATTGAGATGATTTGGTACTACATTCACACTGTCATTCTTGTGCTATGTGATTTAGACAAGAATTATTTGCTTGTAAGAAACAGGAACCCACTCAAGTTAACTTAAACGAAAACTGAGGCATTTGATGAAAGAATATAGGGGTATGTCATAGAATATGTGACCAGGGAGAATAACTGGGAACTAAGTTGGGAACTAATATCACTCTCTCTGTGCTCCTTTGATCTTGTGGTACATTTGCACCATTCTCCAGCCTTTGCAGCCCGGCATTCCCTGCTTTACCATGCACAAGGCAGAAAAGGGTGATGTTATCTTCAATGGACATGACTCTCCAGATGCAGTTCCCTAGCCTAAAAACTCAGTGTTGGCACCCCTGCTTTAAACTCACTCTCAAATCTGATTTTAAAGCATAGTTTAGAACTTAAATTTCATTCATTGATCTCTCCCAAATCCTCCCATTTCACCCAAAGAGAATCAACAAAAACATCCTCTATATTCTCATATATTTCAGTTTCCTTCCAATAATGTCATTCTCCTAGTCTCCCCATAGGAATCAGCATAATTGGGTGGCATTCCTGAGCAAATGTTGAGGAAGACAGAAATGCTAGTTCGCTTTCATTTATTGTGACTGCCTCTAAGCTCCACCACAGGGAACTTCCAAGACCAAGATATATTTTTTTCCTCCCAAGTATTTGGTATCCTTGAACTACTGGGGTTATCTATAATAATAAAAGCATAATATGCTAATTAGATCGGATGAAGCCAGGGCTGTGAGGAAGCCCGGGTCCTGGGTGCCAGAGGGAAGCCAGTGCTGGCAGCCAGGGGAAGGAAGACCTACTGTTGCACAAATTGTGTGCATTGGTCCTCTAGTGTAGGTGTAAAAAAGAAAAGTGCTGTCAAGTTAAAGACATGCAATTTTTTAAAAAATAGCAAATGCCGCATGATAATACTAAACCTCTATACCTCTCAAGGGACACTGGAAATGTTAATGAGGTTCATTTTTCTCATTAGTAGGGAGGGAGTAATAACCCTCTCTATGTGGATGGGGATAAGTTAAGTCTTCAGCATCAAGGTCAAAAGCCACATTTTACAGAAAAAGTGACTTAGTTCATGAGGACAAAAGAGACACTTTGGAAGCTGTTAGGTTAATTCTTTCGTAATGCTAGGATGTCAATTTTGGTGGGGATTCGGAAAGGGATAGATAGATCTGATCAGAACAGTGTTCTTGGCAATGGAAATGGTAACAAGCCTAAGAAACTTGGACTGCAGACCCAGTACTGTTTTTCTGGTGTTTAGGGACACCAGCTATCATTGCTAAGGCACAGGCGAGGACACTACTACATAATCTATATTATAAAGATATAATATGCAAATTAGGCCAGGGTCACAACCTGACAGAAGGAGGTTGCGTGCGCAGGTGAGGCCCAGAGTGGAGACAGAGACAGAGGCAGGGGGGCCTGCCCCAGCCAGTGTGGTGACTCAGGCAGCCCCAGAGCGGACTCAGGCAGCCCCAGAGCGGACACAGGCAGGGGGGCCAGGGGACGCTGCGAGTAAGGCACGTGTCCCGGCCCCCCGCGGCACCAGTCTGGCCTCCTGCGGCACTGATCCAGCCTGATTCCTGCGGCGGCTGGTGCTGCATGAGCCAGGCACGGATCCTAGCCCCCCTGGGGTGCCTCCTCGCACGGCAGGAGACAGGGTGCCTCCTCGAGCGATTTCAATTGCTCTCTGGGCCTCTAGTAAAAATAATAATAATAATAATAATAATAATGATGATGATGTTGTCCAGATATCTTAATTGCTTTGACATTGTAGACATGGTAAGGAAGGGAACAGTTTGGAGGAAGCTCTTGTCTCTTTCACTACCAGGTTTCGGTAAGCAAGTGTGTCTTCAACCTTTGAGCCATCCAGGCTGCAAAGATGTCTAGAGTTTATATGGAGAAAGATAGTGAAGTTAGTGTTTATACTTAGTAAGTCTTAATAATAATGATATTTTAAAATAAGAATAAAATGCAAATAAAAAAGAAACAAGTTATTCTGCAATCCTTCCTGATGTTGTGATTACTTTTGCTAGGTTGTAACTTCTTGAAATTAGGAACCATATCTCAAACTTTATGAAGCAATTAGTACTTAATATAAAATTGTTATTATTAATTTATACAATAGCTATGTTTATTAATAAGAATTATAGAAAATGAAGCATCCTGGAATTAAAAGTATTAAATTTTATTCTGGTTTCTTTGTTACACTTCTTTTCCCCTAAGTTGATGGGCTAGACTTAAGTGCTGTTTCTTTCTCCTAATCTGATTTTTAAAAATTTTTGAAACATACTACTCATTCTAAACTTTCTTTTGTCTTTTCTTGCTGGGTGTGGTAATTCAGATTCAAATTCCACAGTATTGTCAACTCTGTGTTAGGTTTCTTATATCTATTTCATAGATAAGAAAACCAAGGCTCAGAGAGTTCAAGTGTATGATCCAAGATCATACAGTTAGTAAGTAGCAGTTGCAAGAATGATATAGTTTAACCATAAACCAGTGAGAAAGAAACTTAAAGAGGAATAGGAGTAAATAGTATGAAGTACACAGAGAAAGGTTTCCCTCCTCCCCGCTTCAGAAAAAAAGGTGGGTAGGGGAGTCAGGGAAGTCTCTGTGAAGGAGATGAAATCTAATCTGCAAGATTGCCAATCACTCCATGAACAATTGAGAGCTGACTAATCTGGAGCAAATATTTTTTCCTTTCATTCCCATTTTAGTTATATATGATAGTTTATGTTTAGAGAATAACCCAACTAAGATGGCTGCAGCCACGGAGTGAGCAGAAGGCTTGGGTTTCCCTGGCAATGAAGGAAGTCAAGCTTTCCACACCCTGGCCCGCTTTGGACTCCACTCAAGGCTACAAAGTTTCAATTACAGAAGATAAATAAATCCCAGATACCAGGTCCTCTGCTTGGGTCGCCAGGGGGGGCATGGTCGGCCTGCAAACCACCACAGGCTCCTCACCCAGGCTGCCCCACGCCCCAGGGGAACCCCCACCCTGATCTGGAACACCCTTCAGGGCTCCCACCCATGCACCAGGCCTCTATCCTCCTATCTAATAAAAGAGTAATATGCAAATTGACCATCACTCCAACACACAAGATGGCTACCCCCATGTAGACACAAGATGGCCAGCAGGGGAGGGCGGTTGGGAGGGACCAGGCCTGCAAGGGAGGGCAGTTGTGGGCTATCAGGCCAGCAGGGGAGGGTAGTTAGGGGTGACCAGGCTGGCAGAGGAGGGAAGTTGGGGGCATCAATCAGGCTGGCAGGGGAGTGGTTAGGGGGTGATCAGGCTGGCAGGCAGAAGTGGTGAGGGGCAATCAGGAAGAGGCAGGTGAGCAGTTGGGAGCCAGCAGTCCTGGATTGTGAGAGGGATATCTGACTGCCCGTTTAGGCCCAATTCTATCTTGGAGAGGGTGCAGGCTGGCCTGAGGGACACCCCCTCATGTACGAATTTTGTGCACCGGGCCTCTAATCTATATAATAAAAGCCTGAGCGACCATTACAGTGGAACGACCAGAACAATCCATCGCTATGATGCATACTGACCACCAGGGAGCAGACGCTCAACTCAGGAGCTGACCCCTGGTGGTCAGAGCACTCACACAGGGGAAGCTGGACTCACGGCTGGTGAGTGCAGCAGTGGTGGTGGGAACCTCTCCCACCTCCAGGACAGTGCTGAGGAGCAGTGATCCAAGCAGTAAGGAGCAGCAAGCAGGTGGGCATTAAGGAACGAGGGATCCCAGACTGCAAGAGGGATGTCCTAGACTGTGAGAGGGCGCAGGCCGGGCTGAGGGAACCCTTCTCCCCCACCCCCCAGTGCAAGAATTTCATGTACTGGGCCTCTAGTTAGAAGATAAAGTGTTTTGCTTGACAATATGTGGATTTTAAGTACATTCACAGGCTTTAATATATACAGAATGAATCTAATGAGAGAAGATCCATTGTCAATGTTGAAATTAATAGTATATATGTCATTCATCAAGTTTAGTTACAATTCTCATAATACAAAACTAATCCTTGAAATGCTTGGTAAATACGTTGATTCTGGGTACAAATGAATCCTCCACTTCTGAAGGCTTGATATGGGCTCCGATTTAGGTCTCCAATACATGTCCAGCGATTTTTGGAGCCCTTTTGGGAAATACACCATTTGGCATGATCCTGATAAGAACTGAAATAAGATTGTCCTGATATCTTAATTGCTTTGACATTGTAGACGTGGTAAGGAAGGGAGCAGTTTGAAGGAAGCTCTTGTCTCTTTCGCTGCCAGGTTTCGGTAAGCAAGTGTGTCTTCAACTGTTGAGCCATCCAAGCTGCAAAAATGTCTAGAGTTTATAAGGAGAAAGATAGTGAGGTTAGTATTTATACTTAGACTAGAGGCCTGATGCACAAAATTTATGCACTCAGAGGGGGAGGGGGGTTCCTTAGCCTGGCCTGCACCCTCTTGCAGTCTAGGACGCCTTGGGGGATGTCTGACTAATGGCTTAGGCCTGCTTCCCGAGAGGCTCCTGCCACCACCGCTGCGCTAGCCAGCTGTGAGCCCGGCTTCTGGCTGAGTGGTGCTCCCCCTGTGGGAGTGCACTGACCACCAGGAGGCAGCTCCTGCATTGAGTGTCTGCCCCCTGGTGGTCAGTGTGCATCATGTGACCAGTGGTTCCGCCATTCGGTCGATTTGCATATTACCCTTTTATTATATAGAATAACTATCTGAAAATATCCTCAGGAATGAAAATCATCATTTACCTCTGATATGTGGATGTCACAGATACAATAATAACATAATTGAGATAGTGGATGGAAGAACATTTTGTAAATGCTAAAGTAATATGCAAATAAAAGTTATTATCATTATTACTAAGATGATACTTGTGTCTGAAAATGTTCTTTTCCCCTCTTTTGTACTTCTTTTCCCCAAAATAATCAGAATATTTCCTTTACACAATCCCAAATGAGTTCAGCAGCAGAGTTATATAGCATATTGTTTGATGATGGTCTTTCATACCATCAATAAAAGAATCAGACTTTGCAAAATGGAGGAAGTTTTGTCCCTGGGCTGACTGAAGTGTGGCCAGGTGCCGGGCAGGGTTCTCTGATGAGCTGGATCTGGCACACAGCTGGGGCATGTGAATGAGCTCCTGCCGAAACATAGCCGGGATGGAATAGCTATAAATGTTTGGGTTGCAGATCAAGAGCTGAGAGTCTGAAAAAGAAATGATCAAGAAAATCTAAGCATTAAGATACAAATGGAAGTCTTTTTTATTGCAGATATTTTGTGAATTAAAAAACAGAACTAAAGTATTCCCTTCCTTAAGCCAATAGCTTTCAAAAGATAATTGACACCTATTGAGCATTTCCTACTTTGGAGGCATTGTTTTACGAATTTTATGTGGATTTACTAATTAGTCCTCATAGCAATCTTATTATTAGATAAGTTCGTTTATCATTATCCTCATTTTATAGATGAATTAATGGTTAATTCATGTCACATGCCCATAGTTATAAAGCTTGTAACTGATGGAGTTGGGATTTGATTTGGCTCAGAACTCCTTGTCATAAGATGAAAACTGTATGAAAAATATTTTTAAACCTTTTATCTAGAGGCAAGTCACTCTTTGCCTCTATTCAGCAGCCATCTAAGTAAAGAGTGATTGTTAAAATGGTGTTCCTTCTTCTACTCTTCCTCTATCATAGTTTTCCAAAGCCAACTAATTGGACCATTTGAGCTTGAGGCCTTAAAGGAAGATCATCTGGGGACTCAGATGATCAGATTGGCAGGCTATAGGCAACATGAGATCTGTACTTTTTTTTTTTTTTTTTAATATTGAGACTATATTTAAAAAGCAGGATCTCTCTCTCTCTTCTTTGAGAGAGGCTGGGGAGAGTCAACACCCCAGTTTGTCACTATATCCACTGCCCATGCAACATTCACCTGTTTCACCCATTTCTGTTACCTGTTTGGCCTCTGTAGACATTTGCAACTACTACCCCTGATCAAGTTCATAGAATTCATGGAAAGACCCAGGAAACCAAGCTCCAGTAAGTGAGCCCGCTCCAGGTCTCACCATGGCAAAGCCAGTATTAGAATGTAGGGATCAGAAGGGATCAATGAATACAGAAACAAATGAAGTGACCAATTTATTCGTATGGCCCAAATCTATATATATAAAAGGCTAATAGGCAAAGTGTCCCCTCAGGAGTTCGACTGGGAGACCGGAAGTTCGATCACTCACTATGACGTGCGCTGACCACCAGGGTGAGGCACGGCATCTGGAAGGCCCTGATTGGCCCTGATCACTGGCCAGGCCTAGGGACCCTACCCATGCACGAATTTCATGCACTGGGCCTCTAGTATATTAATATTGCCCCTTCTTCAACATTGCTATCTTTTTTTTGCACACACTAATGTTACCTATGGCTGCGTACTGGTTATACTTGAAAGTTACACAGATGCCAGTTTGTCCATTTTGTCTCCCTGTGGGTGGATAATCATAGCCTTCTTCAGGGATTGGAGGAAACCGGGGAATAGAATGAATCAGCCAGAACCCCTGGACTCTGTTCCACAGCAGTAAACCTACCAAAGATACAGTTAATACAGATACATTAGAAAAGCAAATCTCCTTTTTCAAATAGAGTTCAAAGTTACAACATTTAACCCCATTTATACTTCAGGCTAATATTTTATTAGCCAATAATCACAAGGTAATTTTTTCCAAAGATTTCAAAACCAATTCACGCACAATTGCCCCATTTCTGATCATAAGTCTCCACAAAAGGGGGCCCAGGGGAGCCATCCCGTAAAGAGTTAAGAGAAATTTCTTGTTGAAACCACAGAAGAAATTTGTTTTGACAGAATGCAGATTTGCTAAATCGGAATTTGACCTTGTTAAACTAATAGTTACCTGGCAAGCTTTAGATATGTCCTCATTGCTAAGCAGCTAAGTTATTTTCAAAAGCTGGCTAAAAAGCAGAGTTGAAAGAGAAAATATCAAATGAAGAAATGTACTTGCACTAATTTGTTGTAAGGAACTGGTACTCATGTATTTGCAGAAGAATCACCCAATTCCACAAACAAGAAAAAAAAAGAAAAAGAATCAAAGAGAAAAAAAAGGAAAACCATGCTGAAGCGTTTCAGTTAATTGTGTTTAGTAAAAATCTCTAGAGCCAAATAACATGGAAGCCAGCAAAGAAGAAATTTTCATCATCTTGTGACATGGCAAAAAGGACATGGTTCAACAGGTATCTATGATTATTTCTGTGTTTATAAATATACTAGAGGCCTGGTGCATGAATTCATGCACTGGTAGGGTCCAGTCGGCCTGCCCCGATGGGGGCTGATCAGGGGCGGGGCCAGCCAGGGTGAGAGGCCACGGTTGTTCCAGTCATTCCAGTTGTTCTGCCATTCGGTCACTGGGCTTTTATTATATAGGATTAGTCAGCTCAGACAGCCATAACAAAATATCATACATCTGTGTGGCTTAAACAACAGAAATGTATTTTTCTCACAGTTCTGGAGGCTGGAATTTGGGGTCAGGGTACCAGCATAGCATCGTCCCATACACCAAAAAGTGGTGGATCAATTGCCAGTCAGGGCACATGCCCAGGTTGCAGATTAAATACCCAGTCCTGTGAGTGCAGGAAACAGCAGAACAATGTTTCTCTCTCTCTCCCTTCTTCTCTCTGAGATCAATTAAAATGAATGATAAGTAAATAATGTTCTATAAGTATGGTTTTAACAGGAAAGATATTAGTGATCTATGAAGTGAAAAACTCATTATAACACATATATACAGCATGACCCTATTTAAAAAAAAAATTTATTGATTTCAGAGAAGGGAGAGGGAGAGAGAGATAGAAACATCAATGATGAGAATCATTGATCAGCTGCCTCCTGCACGCCCCTACTGAGGATCAAGCCTAAAACTTGACCCGGAATCATATCGTGACCGCCTGGTTCATAGGTCAATGCTCAACCACTGAGCCCCACCATCTGGGCCCCATTTTTATCAATACCAGGCACATGGGGTACATTGGCAAGATCTCACTCCTAGACAAAAGCCTGAAATTGCCCAAACTCGTTTGCAGCTAGGTTTATGGATATGAATTCGTTTCTGCCGATTGGATGAGCTTGCACAATATTTTGAAGGCAGAAGTGGGGCAGAGGCATCTTCCTGCAGTTTGGGCTGTTTGCTGCTGGTGATCACGTTTGTAGAGATGTGTAGGTTTTCTGCAGCGGAATCCAGGCTGTGAACAGGCAGGTGTGGCAGAGGCAGTGTCCAGTGACCTGTTTTGTGGGGGCTGGAGGGAACTTGCGGGGGCAGCAGTTTCCCGATCCCTGGGTCACAGCTGTGCCAGAGTGTCCTAGAATTCAGTTGTGGCTGAGGGGGCAGCTCCTCCCGCTGGCCAGGGAGTCTTTCCTGGGGGCCCAGCCTAATACCCACTCCTCCAGATTTATGATGATTTCCCAAGCACCAATTCCCTGTGCTAAATTATTTCCTGCCTAAAATAGCAAAGATCTAAAAACATTTTGGATCCACTACTTTCAATGAAAATAATGCTGCATGGGGTCAGGTATGAGAAGTGGCTAAGGTGTTGTGGAAGGCTACCTTCTTTGAGTCTCAGCTTCCTCTTCTGTAGAACTGAGACCAAAGATTATCTGTTCATAGTTACTGACGACCATGGCAGCTGTGTTTCCTGAAGATGGCCACAACATTTCCCATCCCTCCTGTGGCCTTGCCATTTTCCACCACGTCCTCTCTCTTGAAGTGGTGCTGACCTCTGATGCACTGGTAGCCAGTACACTGGTTGCCCGCAGAATTCCAAGGCCAAAGTCGAAAAGGCCTGGGGCTGCAGCCACACCCATCCTCCAGGGTTTCCAGCTCCAGCCCCGCCCACAGCACTCGGGGGCTCAGGCTGGTGCAGCACCTTGCTCTCCTGGCTCGCTTCCCCTCCAGTGGGTGGCCCAGTGCCTCGCTGCACACCATGGCCCACCTGCTGGTGCTACTGGGGCCAGCAGGCGGGGTAAGAGTCCAGGTCAGACTTTGTGCTTCCTGGCTCCTGTGTGCTGCCTCCTGCGCCCTGTGGCCCCTATTCCTGCCGCTGCTCCAACTGGCGCCAGATGCCTGGGTGCTGTGCATGGCCTGCAGGAACTGCTGTGGCCATGAGGAAAGAGTACCCGCCCCATCCCCGACTCCGGCTTCCTGATTCTGGGTCCACGTCCGCCAAAGGAGAGCTTTGCCTGTGCAGCTGCCTGAAACCGAGCACCTCCAAGGTCCCCGGACCCCAAATTTCTGCCAGCCAAAGTGGTTGGCTGGTGGGCCCCACCCTGATCAGAGTGTTGGGGGTGATCCAGCTCGGATCAGGCTGGTTGGCTGCCGCAGTGTGTATCATAGCCACCGGTCGTTCTGGTTGTCCTGGTCGTTCCGCTGTAATGGTTGCTGGGTTTTTATACTTATAGATTAGGCTAGTTTTTGGTAGTTTTGGTGTGCTAACAAGACTTTCTGGTTTGTATATGACCATGCAAACATAAAACTCATTCATGTTTGCCTTATTGTTAAGTGGAAACCAAATGCCTACCAATTCTTTCTCTTTCAAAGCACACTTAAGAAAGCATACTATTGCTCTCTCAATGCATATAGAATCAATACCTGTGTATGAATAGAAAATGTTCAAAATTCTGTTGCTTATCTGAGCTGGATAACTTTCAGGGCTATTTTCTGCTCAGATGAGTGTGCTATTTGGCTGAAATCTTAACCTCTTGGTATGAATGCCACAGGATGTCAAGACACCTGTTGGCAAAGAGAACTCCTCCACTTGACATTAAGTCCCAATCCTTTTCCAGTCCCTCTTCTCTTCCCCTCCCCCAAATTCCTGTAGCAACTAACAATGTAGATGACAATGCTGGTGAGAGATTGTTGGTGGAGAACTTAGAGAATGTGGCATATTATAAAAATTGTTGGGTTCCATGCAAATAGAAGGGCAACTTGGCTAAATCAAAAGCATTCAATGCTCATGACGTTTGACAGCCATTACAAATTATATTCTTAATCAGAGGTTGCAAACTGGCAGCCCACAGGGCAAAACTAGCCCACAAATCCATATTATTATGCTTGCAGAGTATTTTTAAAACTTTGAATTAATTGCCAACATTTAAACACTGGGGAGATTTCCCACAAATACTAATTTTCAACATCCTTTGAAAAATTGTATTCCGGTAAGGCATGCTAAGTAGTAACTGCCCCTTTAGACCAAGTATGTACTCTCTACCTGCCCAGTTACCTTGCTCGTCCCACCCACTTAACTTGCTGACATCTCTTGCCTGTTCCTGAAGACATTTGGGTTTGGAACCTTCTGAATACTTGCTGCCATGAAAAGTTATTCATAATACGTTAAGTTGAAAAAAGGTTGAAAACTAGTCATAATGATAGTTTTATAAAAATGTTTTAAAATATGTTTGATAAATAGGGTGGTGAAGACCTGTGAGGGTTGGGTAGGGAATGGGAGAAGGGGGGGAAAGGAAGAGAAAATGGGAGATATCTGTAATACTATCAACAATAAAAATATATTAAAAAAATTTTTAAAATATGTTTGATAGAAAAATTTAGAAAGCATTAAGTATGATTATCTAATGTATATTAAGATGACAGATATCTTTCTGTTTACTGGCATTTTGAATTTTTCTAAAATGCATGTACATGTGTAGATGCATATCTTATAAATAGAAAAATACTAAAAGCTACTATAATAAAAATTACTATAATATGTAATAACAATATATAACAAAATTACTATAATGTAAAAACTAATTTAAAATAAAAATTTAAATTTATAAATAAACATTTAAAAGTAAATGTTTATTTCAAAGGGAACTAAACACTAAGAAGAATAAGTTTTACTCTATGTAAATTATAACTTAATAAACCTGACTAAAATGTGCGGGTATACACACTGAGACACACATACATGTATATATATATATATACTGGCTACTTTTCCCAGTAGTCAATACATGAATTTCTGTTATAAAGCATATATCTAAAAATATGTTGAGAAAAAGGCATTTGTGAAAAGGAAATTATGTAATTATAACTTGTGATAGAGAAATCACATGTTTTGATAACTCAAAATAAAGCATTAAAAATTAAAAGCTCTCTTTTTAGTGTGGAATATAAGAATATTGAAGACAAAATGCTTAAGAAAGTGTTGACTTTCAGTAAGAAAGAGAAACTAAGAGCCTTTGTCATACCTTTGGAATGTCCATATTTTCTGCTGTAATTCACAGATTTCGGGACTGCGTCATTGTACATTAGATAGGCGGTGTTGTTATTCTGCAGGAACATATTAGGGTTATAATGGTGCAAATCTTCCACTTATCAATGCTCACAACATTTCTACCAGCTACCTAGCCTGCAATGCAGAGCTTTCATTAATATGCATGAGAAGTCACCCATTCTCCTAATGGGCAGCTTCCCCATCAATCTGAATTCTGGGACCTATAAGAACAGGGCCAGAAAGTCCATTCACACACAGGCATGGCTTTGTCTTGCATGGCAGGAGCCCTATGCATTGTGAGATGTGTGAGGATGACATTTCTATATCCCTTGGTTGTTTTGGACCCATGCTTCTGATTTGGCAACCGCTGTATAATAAAAAAGTAGTTAAGTATTTGTTCAGGAAATGAAGTAGGAACAACCAGCCAAGGATTACACCGGGGATTTTCCCATTGATATTATAGGCACAATGCAGAACAGGTTGTCAGGATCTGATTTCTTCTGCCTACTTTGTGCTCTGCTGCTTGAGCGTGGCGCTGTGTTGAATCAGGATTTCTCATTATCGGCTCCCCTACCTCACTGACTAGAGAGGATTTTCCTTTGGTTCCTTTCTCTATAACTTCATCTTCCTAAATTGGTATTTTCCTGCTTAGAAAAAGTGGTGAAACTGAAGGTGTGGTATAGGGTTTCCTCTGGTAACCCAAAATACTAATAAATTCTCCAAAAATTAAGCTACTATTTTGAGAGTGTCTCAGTGTCATGTTTTAGAAACTTAGTTGTATTTGCTCTGTGTGGTTTCATTTCATTTGTGTCATGAGGCAGTGATCTTTATTGAATCCAATAATATCGATATTTTTAAAAATCTCAGTGACAATTAAAAGCAGAAAAGGACAATCCATTTCCTTAAGAAAGGCCTTTGCTTTTCTCTCTGAAAAAAAAGTCAATAACTGAATCTCTTATAGCTGCTTAATTATTTGATGTAATCTAAAAACATTTGTAAAAAAATGTGCAGCGTAATCTGCATAGCATTCTTGGCTACTGTATTTGGAAACATCAGGGCAGTAAGCTGTATTCTCACCCTCATTTCCCCCAATTGACCATAGCTACCGTTGGCGTTTGCATCCTTCTCTGGAGACCTCTGACAGTTATTTGTTAAGCGGGCAGCAAATGTGGTAACGAGGGCAGTGTGTGCCTTTGGGGTGCAATGTGGAGGGGCTCTGGAAAGATTCAATTAGGAAATTTATTCTTATAATACGATGACATGAATTATTCTAACCAGGTTTGAACAACTAGCTAAGGTTATTGGGGTTGTAGCCGTAGTTGGAATAGCGGCTCTCTGATATAGGGGAAAGATCATGGACTTAAGAATAAGCAGATGTAAGCATGTGCCTTTGGACAGCTTTATTCCTTTAACACATATGTTGAGTATTATTTTGACTAGTGGATGTTGAACAAGAAGGGTATGGTCTCTGCCTCCAGTCTAGCCGGGAATATAGACAGACAGGTACAGACAACAGCAACATGGTTTGGTGTTATTAGGAAGGTGTATGGAAGATTCTTGTTTACA
The DNA here is from genome assembly GCA_026230045.1 of Corynorhinus townsendii. Classification (NCBI taxonomy): domain Eukaryota; kingdom Metazoa; phylum Chordata; class Mammalia; order Chiroptera; family Vespertilionidae; genus Corynorhinus; species Corynorhinus townsendii. The sequence goes on from JAPDVU010000002.1 coordinate 158,582,652, forward strand.
AAGTCAAAAGAAGAGAAACAATTTTAAATGTAATCCAGATATTGGTTTAGGTCACCTTGACATGTGAGATTTAAAACCAGTTGGTCTGACCTTGCATTCTACTCTCAGAAGTTCAACTCCAGGTCAAGAGGTGGGGAAGTATGTTCTCATGGTCACATAGTTCCAGTTTCCAAAAAGCACTCAATCTCACCTGGATATCACCCACTATTGTCATTCTTCTTCTGGTTCCATGCCAATCAGACCTGGAAATCAGCCCCTTTACTGTAATTTCTTCCCTAGAACCATCACTGAAGGCATTGTGTATGAGCAGGTTTTCATGAAGGTGTGAACATTGAATAATTGTACATGATCATGCTGACCTGCCCCCAATTTCCCTCTTTTACTTTTCAATTCCTAGCTCTCATCTACCCCCCTTTTTTATATTGCAGAGCAGTTTAACTCTCTTGCCCTTCTAGGCTCTGATTTTGAGCTTCCAAATATTATTATATTCTGCCAAACTAAGAACCTTCTGCCCCAACTAAGGTTGCTGACAGAGGCTCATTGCTGCTCCTCTCCACTCCCTCAAACCCCCTCCCCCCATTCAGTCTCTGAGACTGGAAGGGAACAATCTGTGTATTTTATCACTGCTGAGTTGTATTCCGGGCCTTCAGCCCCAGCATTGGAAAGCAGAAGCAGCCGCAGGCGTATTTGATTTTACATAATAATCTGTTCAAAACAGAGTTGTTGCTGAGATAAAATATTCTTTTTAAAGCACCTAGAGCAGTGCCTGCCACCTCACAGGTAATCACTTACAAATAAGTTTTGACTTTGAAACTTGGCTCTGAAGGCTGGTCTTAATGGCAAGGAAGTGAACATTAGCAAACACAGTGACAGCTCTCTGCACATTTTGAATAAATATTCAGATTCACATGCACAGCAGTGTCAGAGTCTAATAGTACTGCTGGGGGATTAATTAGTTAATGTATGTAAAAGCCCAGAACATTGTAAGTGCCGAGTCATTTTATGTATTTACTTCTCTCTAAGTTGTTTGTTAGCAAATGCATACCTGAGTGTAACTGGACATTGATTATTGTTTGATTTTACTTGTCACCCCTGATTGAAAGTGGTATCTTGTCACTGAACCGCGATAGTGCCAGGGATGCCGGGAAACTGCCCACGTTGAGCCAGCAAGCCTACTTACCTTATGTCTCTTTTGCTGGTTAGCTCATTGCCTGATGAGGGCCATATAGCAGGTTTAATCTCCATTCAGGCAAGTTAGATCTAGGGTCTTGAACAAGAGTCTAGACCTCAACCTACCATTTTGAAAAAGATTAATGAAAAGGAAGACTGGGTAACCCCTTACATAGGTCACCCCCATTTGTGGCTTAAACAACTCCATAACTAATGCCACGTTGATCAATGATCTGCATTGCATTGTACCAGGAGCGGATTTTTCTCCATAGTTCCATTAGAGGGAGGAGATAGCAATGCATTTGGCAGCCAGAAGACTTCACTTTTAATTAGTTTACACCTTGCCCAGTGATACCATTGGACATGGTGCTGAACGTATCAACAATTTGGCATTACTGAAGAGCAGCGATTTTCAACCTTTTTCATTTCATGGCACATATAAATTAATTGCTAACATTCTGCAGCACACCAAAAAATATATTTTTTGCCAATCTGACAAAAAATAGGTATAATTTTGACTCATTCACACAAGATGGCTGTTGTCTTAGCAGTTGTCATTTTTGATTTGACAATCTAAGGAAAAAGAGGTCACTGCCCCTGACTAACTAGTCAGATATTGCATGGTTTAAAAATTCTTGCGGTACCCCAGTGCACCTGACATGGCACACCAGTTGAAAATCGCTGCTGTAGAGTCCAATGCCATATTCCCTGAGGTCTTGCTCAGATTGATTCAGATTGTGAATCAAGGTGCAAGGGTTGGGGGTTGGATAGCTGAGAAGTTAAAATCTTTTGGAAGCTTTGGATTCTGTTTTATGCATTTTTATATGATTTAAATGAATAATTAACTATCACATACCTTGGAGGCATAGGCTTCATACAGCTGTTCTAATGTCCTTCCCAAAACGCTCTTGGTGCTGTTCATTAGCTGCTTGCTCTTCCTCCAGCTTCTGGTTGTAGAGTCAAGGTACAGGTATTCTAACCCAGTCTTTCTACTTTCCTCATCTTGTCTTTTAGGTAATTTATAAAAGGTAAACCTAGCAAAGGCAATAATTATGAATGGCTGACATATATTGACTGCTTCCCTGATGGCAGCCACTGTGTTTAGCACTTAAATATATCATTTCACTTACATTTCACGAAGGCCTCTAAGTCTAAGGAAAGGAATGCGCTCAAGCCCTCAGCCATTTCCCCCACCCTTATTCTTTTCTTTTTTTAAATATAGTTTTTATTGCTTTCAGAGAGGAATGGAGAGGGAGAGAGAGATAGAAACATCAATGATGAGAGAGAATCACTGATCAACTGCCTCCTGCATGCCCCCTGCTGGGGATTGAACCCACAACCAGGGCATGTGCCCCTGACTGGAATCAAACCCGGGACCCTTCAGTCTATAGGCCGATGCTTTATGGGCTCCCACCCTTATTCTTGCTTGTTCTCAGAGAAGGAAATGTGAATCTGACTGGACATATTCTAAGACATTAACCAGCCTGGTGGTGGGTTTCCTACAGTGATAGTATAGGAATATCGAGAGTGCCTCTCTCTGTCATTTCCACAGTCCATTTTGCTATACTGGGGAGAAGGCCAAGGCCCAGGCCTGGACTGGAGAGGTCTTTGGTGTGTTTTTTCTCTTCTGCCCTAAGTTCACCTTTGTGACTGGCTGACTGGGTCTGAGCTTTGGGTTTGGGCTTTCAGGTAGGTGGAGGCTCCCCTGAGCCTCTGGCCTAAGCCACATTCTTCAATTCAGGTTATAAGAATGCTCTGCATTGAGAGTTCAGGGCCAAGGCCGACAATTAAGTAGGCACTGTGCTTTCCTTCACTACTGTCTCCTGTTTGTGTATCTCCTTTGGGAGGAGAGGTGGTTGGGCCAATATAGCATGTGGGCATGTTTGGATCATCTAGCTCAGGGTTTCTCAATGTGCTCTATTCACATTTTGAGCCAGATCATTCTTTGTGGTGGGGGACTGTCCAGGGCATGGTAGCATCCCCGGTTGCCACCAATTAGATGCCAATAACACTCCCCTGTTGTGCCAATAAAACTGTCTGCAGACATTGTTGAAAGTCTCTTGAGGGCAAAATCATCTCGGTCCCTCCAAATACTTCCTAATGGTACAAACCCCACATCTAATCCTCCAACACTCACAGTACAGCAAACGTTGTAATGAATTTACTATTACCCCCAACAGTGTCTCAACTCTCCATAAAAGCTTCTCACTACGTACTTGGTTTTCTTTAATCTTAGGCTTCCAAGTAAAATTTTTCCTGCCCTGACCACGCTTTCTTACTTTCAGGGCAAGCTTCTCACATGTGGCAGGAAGCAAGAAAATGATTCTTTGGTGCTGACTTAATATTACTCCACCTTTAACTCTCACAGTAAGTTGTAGCAGCTTTAGACTGTCTCACCGTCTGCTCGGCTCAACATTCCCTCTGACTTACATTGCTAAGTAATATGTCCATGTAGTTAGAGCAAGAAAAAAATTTAAATATTTATAACAATTTGATGCCTCCCCCTCTCCCACCCTGCTCTTCTCCTCCCCCCTCCCCCGCCCACCCCCAGTAAAGGGTGTGTAAACTATCCATTTGCCATGGCACAGCAGTTGAGAACTAGTGCTTTTAAATATTTTTCCTGAGTGAGCATCTCCAATTATATGATTATATGTTGATGATTCCCTAAATCAATGTCTAGCCCAGATCTCTATGCCAAGGTCAGATAAATCCAAATGCAAGAATGTTCCAGAGAGGCTCATCTTTATATTTTTGAAACCAAGTTTGTGATATTTTGCTCCAAGTCTCCTCTTCCCCTGCTGTTGGGAAACACATTCCCGCAGTCACAGAAGCCAGCAACCTGAAAGTCTTTTTTAACTTCTCCCTTTCTCCTACAACCTTCAGCCATCCATTTCTAAGTCTTCTCAGAGTGTCCCCTCCTCTCTGTTTCCATGACCACTTCTCTAAGTTGGGTCTACACCTTTTTCACGTGTTATACTGCAACGGTCCTATTGGTCCTCATGAGTCTAGACTGATCCCCAGCTGCCCAGCTGTCACAGTACTGCTAGCGGGCTTTCTAAAATGCGAATCTGGCCACATCACATCTCTGCCTGAAGTCCTTCAGTAGCCCTTTCAAAGTCAAGTTCAAACTCTGGGGCTCAGCACATGGAGCTCTTCACCTGTCTCCCTAAACTCACCTCCTACCATCTCCTCACCTTCTCCTTATGTGTCAGCAATATTGAACTGCTTTCAAACTTTCCCCTTGTTTCTTGCCTGTGGACCTTCTCATTGCTCCTTCATTGGCCTGAGAAACCCTTGTATCTCCCTTGTTTTCCTAACTTATATTTGTTCTTAACTACTTAGTTCAAAACTACTTACTCAGAGAAGCCTGAGGGCTCTACGCTCCCCAATGCACCATCTAGCCCTTCGCACATAACTATGAGCTCATTAGGGCAAATATGTTTTGTTGATATTTCTGCATTCAAAGCTCAGCACAGGGCCTGCTATGAGCTGAGTAACTGTTTGCTGAGAGGCTGAGTGAATGTGCCTGCGTTCTCCAGCCTGAAGTTTACACAATGCTTGACGCCAACCACAGTGGCAAACGAAAATACTCTAATTAAAGAGTGAAAAAGTGGTCAAAGCTTTAGGGGAATCCATGACCATGATGCAAAGCTGTGTTTAGTCGCTTGATATTGCTCAAGAGGCCACTGACCTACGCCCAACTCCAATAGCTGCTTGTGCTGCCTAATAAATGAGGTGAACCAAACAGGACTGTATATGATCGTGTCCTCTTCCTCATTGTCAGAATGAGAAACGTAAGCTCCAGCGTCAGAAAGAAAGTAATCTGACTTCTCTCCTTTGTCAGTCTCTAAAGGGATGCTGGATGGGTTCTGTTAGCGAAGCCACAATGCAAGGAAATTGCTAACTGAGAGAAACTCTCAGCTCTACCCCACACCTGTGTCCACCAGTCTTGCCACTGAGAGCAGTGAGTCAGGCCCACAGGGCTGCTCAGCTCTTTCTCAAGGGGAAGCTCCCTCACTCGGAAGCCTATCTGGATATTAGACCCTTTACACACTTTCATTTCCTCTCTTCTTAAGGGAGAGGTGGGTGGAAGTCTCCCTTGGGAACTTCACAGTGAACCAGTTTGCTTCTACACTCGGGCTTTCTATTTGCATGCACAAAACCTTACATTTCTTTTACTTACCAATCCACAGCGTCACCTTCTTCATTTCTGCATGATATTGTCGCCTCCAGGACCCCGAAGAGGCCAAGGAAGAGCAAAGCAAGGGTTGTTCTTAGAAGACTTGCTGTCATTTTCCATCTACCATCTCTGTTTAGTGCCACAGCAGAAAACTTTCCCTATAGATTGTGGAGTCTGAGTTTCAGGTCTCTCTCAGGCTGTGCTGGCTCTGAAATTTGCTTTCATTTACCTCTGCTGTTCGTGATTCGGGCATTTTCAGAATGGGACGAGTCCCACATAGTCCTGTGATTCTGTCACAATATGCTAGCGTGACTCCGGATGCCTTTGTGCTGAATTGTTGACTGGTTTGCAAAGTCATCAAAAAGTTCTAGAGAGAAAAAAGGGACATAACTTAACCCTTTGGAGTGAACGTTGTACAATGTAAAGTTCAGTAGACAAGGGAATTCCATGTTGATAAATAGATGTTGAATTAAATATAGTTTATGTTTCCCCCATCATGATTGTCTCTCTATGAATGAGAGAGCAAATGCTTGTGGTTTACACATTAAATAGAAATGACAACACCTTATGGTTTAGTAATAACTAAGATCTATCACTTGTAATATATTCTATCTTGAGGAAACAGTTCCTGAAGGGTATTTCAAAGGGTTGTTTCCAAGTAAAGCAAACTCAGTTGTATTTTACCAAAGATGTTTACATATGCTCTCCACCTCCTGGTTTTAGCCACTCAACATGGTACTTTAATGAGGCGTTGGTGTCCAATTGGCTGTAATGCAATCAGGTAAACATATCGACCACTTACTCTTCAGGCCAAATAAAAAATGTTACAAATATCTGTTTTGCCCAAACTAGTCTTTCTCATTTTTGAGACTGAATCTGAAGTAGAAGGCCAAGAGAAAATGGTGCATTACCATAACGACTATAAGAAGGTGAGACCGTTCTCTTTTTAGAGGAGGGGAGGGGTAGATAGGCATATGAAAAGAATTCCTCTTTGATGCTTTTGAATCAGTTATTAAAGATGCTGTTATAATAAATAGCAGTTTACCTCACGCCTGGAAATCATTATGGCTCTGATCATTCCTATACGCATGGATCCAGATCAGAGCCACTTCAGGATTCAGACCAAACTGGACCCTTGTGAATCAGATGAGTTCTGTGGTTAAAAGCGAGTTGTTCAGGATTCTCAGGGTTTATAGGGAAGGGAGGGCTTGGGGTTCTATTTCTCCTAAAAAAGAATTTTGTGAGGTGTGTTTAGACCACCCACTCACATTTTCCCACGGTGCCTGTGAAAAGGGCAAAATTCTGGCCTTCAACTCAAACCTGCTAAATCAGAATCCTTCTAGTTAGGCGCAGGAGTCTACCTTTCTCACAAGATTTTGGGTAATGCTAGAGTACCTTAAACTCTAAGGCTCGCTGCCCTGAGGTCAAGGCTATGCTGTGTCTGGCAGATGCACAACCCACCAAATTGTTAAACCAAGGAACATTTTTCTGACCATTTCTCCATAGGTACTGTTTTGTTTTATATATGTTTTTACTGCATTCAGAAAAAAAAAAAAAAGGCATCTCAGCAACCCCAACCTTTTCATCAATATTTAAAAATTGTCATAGCCTGAAGTTTACTTTTCTAAGTTAAAATGAAATAAAATTATTTTGTTTATCTTGCAGTACCTTTTGGCATTACAATGGTAATAGCTGAGTATGCCAGGCTTACGATTCAGTGATGCATTTAGAGAATAAAGAGAATATAAGCATCTTGTTTTCAGTTATGTAGGCTAAACATATGTTGAATAAGATAGAAAACAATTTCTGCTGTCTCTTCATTACATGCTTAGCCCATTGCCTGGCAAATAGAAAATGATCCACAAATATTAGCTAAGATGATTTTTATTACAACCTGAGCCCTTTCTGTAATTGAGCTGGGGTACATCTGAATTAAGATGGTTTTTGCTAAATCAAATTTTATTTCAAGGTCTGGAAAAATGCTGATAGGTTACTTACTTTCAAATGTTGCTTTCAGTAAACTTTCTTATCTTCCATTGTTGCTGACGAGATCATGCTGATTTCAGTCAACAACCTTCCTTATGCAATCACTAGTGGTTGAACACTGTATTGGATGCTGTGGAGCTCCAGGGATTTCAACATCACCCTAAAGCCTAGATTCCAACGTGTCCCAGCTTTTACTAAAAATAGCAAAATAATGTTGTGGACAGAAATACAGTGAACTTGGTATACGGAGAAAATGTAAACTGTGCAGAATGTTTTTCACAATATTTCCTACCTTTTAAGCCCAAGCAATACAATATTATAAATATACCATCTCTGCCTCACAACATAATCACATCTAAAAAATAGTAGAAAATTCCTTCGTTGTAACTTGGCCAAGTGTATTGAACAAGAAAGAGTTCTTCACTTGTTAATGGGCTTCTTATATTATGGTTAAAAGTTTACATTTATTCGTCCAGTAATTCTAGAAAATCTCAGTCTTGATCTCTTGGAATTCTGCCTCTTCCACATTTCTCTATTATATATTTCTAGTACATTTTATATCTCTTTCATGTATTCTGTCTCCTGTGTATCTGCATTAATCCTTGCTTCTTTATTTGGATCTATCTTCCGGTTCTTTCACCCTCTCTTTGGCGCCATTAATCTATTACTTAATCTGTCCCTTCCAAAAAACTAATCCACTTATCAATGCACTTCTAGAAGGTCTACTGGGTTCTTTTTAAAATTTACTTGGTCTTTTTCATGGTTCCTTGCTTCTTGTTCAAGAGAAGCTACACTCTTATCTCAAGAAGAAGATAAATTCATTCTTCTCTCTTATGTCTATAAAATATTAAGTATACATTTTTGTACTTTATGTCTGATAATTTTAACATCTGAAGACTTTGCAAGTCACACTTTGCTGTCTGTGGTTTCTACAACTCTCTCTCTCTCATTGTGTACTTTTGATTTTGGACTATGAATTCATGCTCCTAGAAGCTTAATCTGTGAGAATTTTTTGAGACTGAGATTAAGTTTTTCTAGACCCTGGTCTGTGCTGGCTTCATCAAAGTTTAGTCATCCTGCCTGGCTGCTGTGGGTCAGTGGTTGAATGTCCACCTTTGAACCAGGAGGTCATGGTTCAATTCCTGGACATGCAGGAGGCGCGGTCCCCAGTAGGGGGTGTGCAGGAGGCAGCCAATCAATGATTCCCTCTCATCACTGATGTTTCTATCTCTCTTTCCCTCACCCTTCCTCTCTGAAATCAATAAAAATATATATTTTTAAAAAGTTTAGTCATCTTGTAAGGATTCCTGACTTTATTTATTTATTTTCAATAGGCTTTTTTGGTCTGATTTACATATCATAAAGTTTATCTAAGTTCAACTTTTATTTTTGTTCAAATTTTAAAAGATTGCTGATGTATGGACTAAAATCTAGAATGTGACAGACTGAGGGAAAAAGTTGATGCACTTGTTGAGGGAGGAAGGGCAGGGGACTTGAATTATTTTGATAAGAAGGGATGAGACAAGCAAAAAGACTCAGATATTTATAAAACAAAGATTTGTTCTTTAGAGATGTGTTTGAAGGAGAACATAAGTGGAAAAGGGCCAGAAAAATGTTATTTTGTTAATTCTTACTCATTGTTCAGGTGGTTTTGAGAATGCCAATTCCTTCTGGAAGCCATCCTGAATCTCTCTCCATCTGGCTTAGGTGTCCCTGCAATATAGACCCAGAGCTCACTGTATTTTTTCAATAAGAGTAATTATAGGAATGTGTTCTGATTACTTGATGACTTTTCTGGATTACTTTAGAGAGCAGAGGTCACCAAACTCCTGTGAGCCAAATCTGGCCCACTGTCTGTTTCTATAAAGAAACTTTATTGAAACACAGTCATACCCATCCATGCATGTATTATGTAGTTACTTCATGCTATTATAGCAGAATTGAGCAGTTGCACCAGAGATCATAACAGCTTGCAAAGTCTAAAATCCTAGCTTTCTGATTCTTTACCAGGAAAGTTTGTTCTAATGTATACTCTCTATCAGGGTAGAACAGTGTCTGTCTTGTTTACTGTTGTTTCTAGAGAGCTTACTGTGGTGCTTGTCACATAGAAGACACTAAGTAAATATAGGTGAATATAGGAATTGAATGGAAAATGGTTTGGGGTTATGTGAGTTTAGAATGAATTAAAACGAATCAGAGAAATAAATAAAAGTGGTTATGTAGGCAAAATCCCATTAAAAAGAACTTCATTGTAATGTGTCAGGAAGGCAGTGGGGATAGAGTGCAAATAATCAGGCACACCTGGGTTCCATGCCTGCCCCCAATGCTCATTAGCCAAGTGGTTTTGGCCAAATGACAATGATGAACATCAGCTTCCTTTTGTAAAGGTGGGATTCATGGTCTGCACCTTCACAGAGCGCTATCAGGATTCGATGAGATGCTGTGTGCACAGCCTCTGACACATAAACGGGAGCTCATTCAATGCTGGTTCCTTCCCACCTTGTTTCCTTTTCTTCCAAGATGTACCTGCTTCTCTGTCCTTACAGATGGACTAAAACCAGTCCATTGGCAACATGGTTCTAATGACCATACCTAAGTCTACATCAGCTGGATAAAAGTCAAAGTTTAATTCAAACATAGTGCCCTGTGGTTAAAGGCATGAAGCTGAATTTTCATCCTGCCCCGAAGGGCAATCACCCTCTGATTCTCCCCTTACTTCACAGCCTAAACGTTCTTGCAATAAACACAGAATCTATCTGAGCTTATATTTTCCCTGTAATTAAAAAAAAAATGACTGAAGTGCTAGAAAAAGTGATATTTTGGGTGGGGGCATCTCTCGGTGTTGGGTAAGTTCTGCCTAGCATAGTGTAAGTAAAATAAAACTTGACAGTCTCAGCAAGCTTTTTCTACTATACCTGTCTGCCTATCAGCTGTGTTACTTTGGACAGCTTAACATCTCTGAGCTAGTTTATTTTTATATTTATATTTTTAAAAATATATTTTTACTGATTTCAGAGAGACAGGGAAAGGGAGAGAGAGAGAGATAGAAACCTCAATGATGACAGAGACTCATTGATCAGCTGCCTCTTGCATGGCCCCAACTGGGGATCAAGTCTGCAACCCAGGCATATGCCTTTGACCAGAATCAAACCTGAGACCCTTTTAGTCTGCAGGTTGATGCTTTTTATCCATTGAGCCAAACCAGCTAGGGTGAGCTAATTTATTTTTAAAACTAGAGGCCCAGTGCACGAATTTGTGTACTAGTGGGGTCCCTCGGCCTGGCCTGCAGGATCAGGCCAAAACTGGCTCTCTGACATCCCCTGAGGGGTCCCAGATTGCGAGAGGGTGCAGGCCAAGGGACTGCACCAGTGCATGATCAGGGCCAGGGAGAGATGCGGGAGGTTGGCCAGCCAGGGAAGGACCACAGGAGGGCTCCAGGATGTGTCCGGCCCATCTTGCTCAGTACCTGTTGGCCAGACCCAGCAGCAAGCCAACCTATTGGCCAGAGCATCTGCTCCCTAGTGGTCAGTGCACATCATAGCAAGCGGTTGAGTGGCCTTAGTATATCATTAGCATATTATGCTTTGATTGGTTGAACGTTCGACCAGATGACCAGACACTTAGCATATTAGGCTTTTATTATATTGGATAGGGAGGTTTTTGTGAGGAATAGATAAGATACTGTAGGTCTCATTGGGTGGAAAATTTAAAAATGATGCAGAAATATAGGTTTCTGCAATAGCATGGCCATCCCCCTTCCTGTTGGGATCAGAATGCTTTTTTTCCTGTTCCTAATGAGTGGAGGGGCTTGCCAGCAAGGGATATAGGGACTCTGAGGTAGTGGGTAAGGGGATGTCATCTGGAGCCGAATGGGCTGGGTTCTCCTTCTATTCTGTCACCTAGTAACTGTCTGACCTTGGCAGATTACCCTACCCTAGTGTCTTCCTTTGTCAAACTTGGATAATATAACTACTTTACAGGTGTTTTTTTTAAGAATTAAAGGAAGTAATATATGCAAAGTTCCTGATGCATATCAAACCCTCTCTAAATAATTCAAGACATATATTAGGAAAGAAATATCTTTTTGTTGTTGTTAAAAATATCAATAGATATTTTCCCATTGATTTTTAGAGAGAGTGGAAAGGCAGGGGAGAGACAGAAAGAGAGAAACATCGATGTGAGAGAGACACATCAATTGTTTGCCTCCTGCATGTGCCCCAACCAGGGCTGGGGTTCAAGCCTGCAACCAAGGTATGTGCCCTGGACTGGAATTGAACCCATGACCCTTCAGTTTACAGGCCAACTCTCTATCCACTGAGCCAAACTGGCTAGGGAGAGATATCTTTTAGTGTATGCATTTCAGTAAAATTTTCTTAACTGCCTTTTTGGAGGTCTTCATCGATTCTTCGTTTGCAGGGTATCCTGCCCCCAATTCAGGGCTCTGTTCCAGTTCCCTCTCTTAAGGCTGCTGGAGCCCTGGAGAGGCTGGCAAGAAAATGAGCATTTCCCCTGGCATTTAGTGACGACTCTCTCTTCTTTTGTAGCAGGCAGAAGTATGGAAATAATGGAGCACCTGTAAATGGAGTCTTCATCAAGTAGCAGTTCACCCTTTCTCTCTACCATATTAAGAGTATAAATTGTACTGTTTCTGGAAACATCTGCTTGACAAATCCCTCTAGGGTCACCCTTTGAACATAACTCAGGGCACACCCTCCCCCTTGATGGCAAAAATAAACTACTCTATAGCCTAAAGCCCCATGACATTTTCCACTAGATATCAATATTTCCCCATATGACATTTAGTAGATCCTAGGCAACTAAAAAAATGCCAGCTGCCTCTGAGGTTGTTATATTCATCATTATTGTTCTTCTCATTCCATATTGTTAGAATTCACCTAAGTGATATAATATTGTCCATTAGAGTGCTCCTTTCTCTTATGTCAGTTCAGGATTTTCTTCCCAAGTCCTTTTGTTCACAAATGTGCAAGAAAATAGCTAGGCAAGGGGGCAAACCTGGGCAGAGAATTGGAAGAACTTCATCACATTCCAGAGGCTGTCTCCATGCATAGTTCTTCCAGTTATCACAGCACAACTACAGCTGAATCGATATTCATACTTGGGTGATGGGTCCTAAATAACTAGCCCTTTTATATTCCTCTCTGTTATGGAGGGTAGAGATGCTGCTCTTGAAAGAAAATTCCAGTTATTTTAAAATTTAAATTTGTGAAAGTTTTACCTTGTCATTCCTAATATTTTTCTGTCTCAATTCCATCCATGGGACCCTGTTGAGGTTAACAGACTCCAGGCTAAGACCCCTGAGACCTGTAGTGACGCCTCCATCACTTTCAATATGACCTGGGAGTGAGAGAACACTCACTATCTCATTACAGAAGCGAAACTTCATACGACTTACTTAAAATCTCTGAGAGTTTCCTCCAACATTACTTACAGGCAAATAATGGGTCTCCATCCTTTTGTATTTCAAAAGATGTCTAAGAAGAGGGGATTTTTCTCAGGTAGAGCCAGGAAAAGATTTACTCCTGCTGATATTTTGTCCAGAGTGTTTCTCCAGGAAATTGAGTCCTTTCGTAACCATGTCCTCAAGCCACACAGTCCGGGGCAGGAGGTCCTAGCAGAAGTATGAAGGCTGACTCAGGCCTCATCTCAGCAGCAGTCTTTGATGTTTGCCACCCTGGTTCTGGGTTGGTGTGCAGTCTGGGAATTTATCGCTAACAGTAACCACACGACCCTTTGATGCAAAATTTGAAATAGAATTATTACTTATCAACGATAACTATAGTTAACATTTATTGAACACTTATTATTTGCCAAACACTTTTCTAAGTACTTAATGTTTTTTCTTATGTAATCCTCACAGCAATCCTAAGAAATAGGCACTATGATTATTCTCATTTTATAGATGGAGAAATTTGCCTCCATTCACAGAGCTACTAGGTAGCAGGACAAAGATCCACACCCAGCCTGCCTGACTCCAGAGCCTAGAGCCCATGCTCTCAGCCCCTGCCCACACGCCAGATGAGAGCGACCTTTGAATTTTACTGTGCAGAGGTCTCGGATGTGGGTCTCTGCACCATACTGGGCATGATGCACAGTAGGATCTGGCACTTACTTCTGATTTCTCTGACTATGGAAGTGAGGAAGCCTTATTGAAAAGAACAAGGTCAGCTGGGGTCCAGGCTATTACCTGTGTTGTCAGGTCCTGCTGAGAGACCCTTGGGTGTCCCACATCATTCTTGTTCCATTCTGTTCCAGCCTCAGAAGGTTGTGTACTTTTTATTTGGACTCATTGCTCAGCAAGCTTGATTACTCAAGCCTTGCCCGGGTGCCAAAGCCTAGTCAGGAGCTCGCTAAAGAGCACTGACCACTCTCATGTGTGACATGCATAAACTCTGGGATGGCTGCGCTATGCTGGAGCGCTCGGTCTTGTTAGCAACTTGAACACTTTGTGCTGCATCGCTGACTCTGTCTACACTCAGCTCTGCCCTTCCTGGGCCTTTGTTCTCTGGCCAGCTGTGCCTGTGATCTCCAGGCTGGGGTGATCAGAGGAAAGAAGGGGCCTTCCCCACCTTCCCAGGAAGAGAAACTTCCTGATTGAGCTAAAGCAGCTCTTCCTGATTGAAATCTTTGGGGTATTTTCATGAACTATTCTGTGTCACCACACAGGGGTGGAGGTGGTAGTGCACCATTCATTCATTCATTCAAGACACATTTATTAAGCACTTTATTAAGTACCTCTTCATGTTCCAGGCACTGTGCGGAGCACTGGGGTTGCCATAACAACTAAGATAAAAATGATTCCTGCTTCCATAACTTACCATTCCTGAAGAAATTAGACATAAAATAAGGCAATTTCAATAGAGCGCACAGAAGGGCACCTACTCCAGACCTGAGGGGCTGGGACACATTACCGGGAGAAGTGACATCTGAGATTGACGGATGCCTAGAAGAAGTTAGGCAGGTGAAGAGGTTGGTAGTTGGGTAGTGAGGAAGAGAAAGAGTGTTCAAGAAAGAAAGAATAGCAAATTCAAAGGTCTACAGGCAGAAAAGCATGCGAGCCTAGGCAGCCACAGTCAGCTCAGGACAGCGAAGCCGTTCAAAATAGTGTGGCGAGATGTGAAGCTGGAAAGATGAGCAGGCTGGGGCTAGGAAGAGTGCCTATCATTTAATCTTTATATATATCACTTAGGGACCACTTGCTTTCACAGACTAACCTACTGTGTCTTGAGTATTTTGTGGCAGAGGATGGAACTGAGGAATAACATTTGTTAAGTCTTACCATGCACTGGGGACAATGGATAATTTCAGAGACTTTGGTTCTGGATCCCAGCCCATATCATCCAAGGGCCCCAAGCCAGCCAAGTGCCTCCCTCCACCAGGTAGAATCTCTTGTTGCTCCAGGCACATCAAAGTCTTTCTCGGCTGCTACCAGTAGCGCTCTCCACTCCAAAAACTGGACCTTCTCAAGGTCCCCTTGGCTCTCTCTGCTGCTCCTGTGCCCATAGCCAGGCCTGATGTGACCACTATTATTAGGATTGACCTCTCTGCATCGCTAGGTACTAGGAACTGAACCAGGTCTTTCACACTCACCAGCAACCCTACAAGAAGGAGTGTCTATCTTCATTGGTACAAATGGGAAAGCTGAGGCTCAGAGACATCAAATTATTTGTCACAAGCTACAAAGCTATAAGTAGGAAGGCAGCATTTGGGCCTGCTCTGATTCCAAAGCCATTATAACCATACAACATGCCCCTATTATAGTTCTTATTAGGATCCCTTAAGTCTGCTCCTTCTGTTTTCTTACTGATGCCTTTTTTGAAGGATAAGTCTCCCAATGATTGGGTCAGAGGCTTTTGAGGAGTCTCTCTAAGAGTTGTCCCTTAAATGTGTCTTTCCCACAGAGAAAGGATTGAATTCAGACACCACGCATTTTTAGGGTCTATCCCCAAGATTTAAGACAGCATCTCATCTCATTGTGATTCAGAACATTACAATAATTTCTGATGTTGGCTAGAATTTTAATCCCAGGGCATCTGGTGATTTTTTATGTAAACATTTGTAGGCAGCCCTGCTAACATAAATCTCAGCATATCACCTATCTGCGATGAGCAGGCCAGTTTCCTTCCTTGTGCCCTTCCCCACATTCTCACTGAATGTTGTTTTTTGATTTACTTTTGTCCCCTTCTTTCATTACAATTTTAATGTTAATTTCAATGCTGAAAAAAGAAAAGTTTTTCTGTTCCTCTGCTCCCTCCTGCCTCTCCTCTCAAACATGAATAAAGCCCAGGGACAAGTCCCGTGGAACCCAGCAGTGGAGACGGACGTATTAGCTAGCGTGGGCTCCAGCTTCAGACAAGAGTACTAATGACTCAATCACGAAGCTCTTATTAAGTGTCTCTTTGCTGAATCATAGCTTTCCCTGCGTCAGATGGCCCTGGCTCTGCACTCCTGAAGGTAATCTGGATCCTGTCACTAATTACACTGCTTCCTGGCAGCAGGTAGAAGAATCAATTTTCAAATTGTTTTTATCGATCACAGGACATTTTCTCCAGAATATCACTCTCTATAAAAAAGGGAATAAAATTATTTCCAGTTAACATAGTCAAAGCATTTTATACAAGAAAGGCTGTTTATGTAGTGGTTAGGAGTACACAATGTAAAGTCAACAGACCTCAGTGTGAGTGCTTGGCTCTCTCCTTTACTAACTATGTGTAGTAGGGCAAGTTGCTTAAACTCTTTGAACCTCAGTTTCTCCCTCTGTAAAATGGGAATAATATTAGTTCTCAGAGCTTTTATAAGGATTACCTTAGCAGGGATTAAATGAAACAGAGTAGTTTAGCCCATGAAGTACAGTTATTATTATTACTTATTATTATCAAGAAAGCCATCTAACTGTGTTCAGGCCAGTCTGATAGAGTTTCATTGGTTACTTGTGATTCTCCTTTCTCTATACAAGTTCTCATTCTTCTTCAAAAGTAAGACATGACCTTGCTTTCAAGAATACTCTGATTCTCGCTGTTTACAATTATAGTAATACCACACTTAACATTGATAGGTTCTTGGGACTACAGTGAAATAACATTATTATGTAACCAGTTTTAGCATAGGTTAATTGACAAAAATAAGAGTTAAGTTAGTATGGCATCTGATCAATTATAACAGAACAAGGACCTGCTGTATATGATACAATTAAGGCTTAAAGAAATTGCAATTGACCTTTTGCTTTCACTTAGCCTTTATCAACGACTATGTTTTCATTGTAGAATGATGAGGTGGAGTTTGTCCGAACTGGCTACGGGAAGGATATGGTAAAAGTTCTCCATATTCAGCGAGATGGAAAATTTCACAGCATTAAAGAGGTGGCAACTTCGGTGCAACTTACTCTGAGCTCCAAAAAAGATTATCTACATGGAGATAATTCAGATATCATCCCTACAGACACCATCAAGAACACAGTTCACGTCTTGGCAAAGTTCAAAGGCGTATGTATTATTGTTCTTAGATGCTGCCAATCATGATGCAGGATTCACTATTCTATAACATAATGATATTGCTTGCTTATTTCAAGTTCCCTTTGCTTTCAAACCTTATTTTTACATTTAAGCCATTAAAAAAAGTTTTCTTTTTCCATTCTAAAGTTCCCAGTCTTACAGAAAAGTTTGGTTGTTTTTTGTTTGTTTGTTTTAAATTCACCTCTTTGTTCTCTTTTCTTGGATCTCAACACTCTATAACACCTTTTAGATAGAGAATCCTATTAAAGAATTTTACAGTTATCTCTTGATTAAGACCATGACAAATCAAGGTCCTGAGAGTGTTTCAGATTATAAATTTACACATTTTTGTCATGCATTTCTTTGAGTTGAATTATTTATTTTTTCCTCTTAAAATTTATAGAAGAAAATACCACTTCTCTTCTTGGTGTTGCTATAGAAGAAAATCTTAAGTACAAGATACACTTTGAAATAAGTTTGTCCAACTTTTAATGCTTTCCTAGTCTTCCTAACTCCATGACCATTTAGAATCCATGTATGGTGGCAATTATACTCTTCCAAAGGGCATTGGAACTTATAAGAGTCTGATATTTTAGCACTTTCACCTCAAGTTTCTTTAAGTGTGAGTGAAGCTGTGCTGGCCTACCAGCAGATTTCTGGGTAATTCAAGAAAAACATTTTTATTTGCTAAGAAGCCTAAAAGACAAGAAATGTAGATAGGAAAGCTTCTTTTCTCATGCTTTTTTGCATGAAATCCACATCCATGAAATGAACAAATTTAACTGAAATACAAATTCTGCAAGGCATATCTCCATTCTGAACCTTTCTCTTGCTAATCAGAATGGCCCAGCAAGCACAGACACGGCTATGGACAAAGGCATTGCTCTCTTAAAAACATAAATTGAAAACAGGTTTTTGTACTGCACCAAAAAAGAGAGCTGGGTAGCATACATTCTTACGTTTTCTGTACTGTGTGAGAAGTGAAGAGAAGTGAAGGAATGAATCTGAATGTTTAAACACTAAATTAATTCATGTTAGATAAAATGATCATATAATTTTTTATCCAAACCAGAACACATTTTTTCCTATTTTTTAAATTGAGGTATAATAGACATATGGCATTACTTTAGTTTTAGGTGCACACAATAATGATTTGATATTTGTATTTATTGCAAAATGTTCACCACAATAAGTCTAGTTAATATCCATCACCTTGCATAGTTACAGAATTTTTTTCTTGTGATAACTTTTAAGATTTCCTCTCTTAGCCACTTTCAAATATGCAGTATAGTCTTATTAACTGTAGTCTCCATGCTGCACATTACATCCCTAGGACTTATTTTTTTACAACTGGAAGTTTGTACCTTTCAACTCCTTTTATTCATTTGACTCCTCACCCCCAGCCCCTCACCTCTGGCAACCACAAATCTGTTCTCTGTATCTATGGGCTTGGTTTTATTAGTTTGTTTTGTGTTTGTTTTAGATTCCACATACAAGTAGATCATACAGCTTTTTTCTTCCTCTGTTTGACTTATTTCACTTAGCATAACGCCCTCAAGTTTTCATCCATGTTTTTGCAAATGGCAAAATTTCATTCTTTTAATGTCTGAATAATATTCCATTATACACACACACACACACACACACACACACACACACTAGAGGCTCGGTGCATGAAATTCATGCACTTGGGGGGGGGGTGTCCCTCAGCTGGGCTTGCGTCCTCTTGCAGTCCATTGCGCTCGCCAGCTGTGAGCCCAGGTTCTGGCTGCGCAGCACTCCCCCTGTGGGAGTGCACTGACCACCAGAGGGCAGCTCCTGCATTGAGCGTCTGCCCTCTGGTGGTCAATGCACATCATAGCGACTGGTCTTTCTGCTGTTTGGTTGATTTGCATATTAGCCTTTTATTATATAGGTTCACATTTTCTTTATCCATTCATCCATTGGTGGACACTTAGATTAGTTCCATATTTTGGCTACTGTAATAATGCTGCAATTAACATGGGTGTGTATATATCTTTTCAAGTTAGTCCTTTCATTTCCCAAACCAGGACACTTTGAGAGTGGAATGGGATGCTATTAATAATTATTCTAGGACAACAGGGAGAAAATGTCAGAATTATATTGGGGAAACCTGTATAAATAGTCCACCTTAATTATAGGAAAGCCCTAAATAATCTGTAGATTATGATAACACCATCAAACATTGCCTGGAGATTAATATGGAGAATTTGTGTGGAAGTGGGGAGCTGCTTTATGGGGGTGAAGAGCTGAGGATGGTCAATAGAAAGCCTGTTTGCAAGGCAAAGAAAGCTGAAGCGACCCTTCATTGACATTTTTTCTTGGAAAACTGGGAGGCCAATTTGCCAGCCTCATAAAGAAACCAGAGTGCTTTGGAGTATAATGTAGTACTCTACCTGGTGTAGGTGCTGGCAAGCTCACTGTGAGAAGCATCTGAATAAGTTACTTTTGCTCATCTACTGATTGACACATGTCCTACAAAGCAGGTTTCTTTTAAAAAAATTATAGTCTCACTTGGTGATGGTGATTTATTAATTACACTTAGGAGCCCTTGTGAAAAATTGGAATAACAATCAATTCAGCTCTCAAGATTCTTTCTAATTCTACATTTCTCTGTCTCTAGATAGCACTTGATTCGAAAGGGAGATCCATGGGTATTAAAAATTATTTTTAAGTGGGACAAGTATTTCTGATCACTAGCATTTTGTTTCTTTTAAAAAAATTTTTTTTTTAATCTTTGTTGTTGAAATTATGACACTTATCCCTCTTTTTCCCCCTATTGCTCCATTCTACCTGGGTCCCGCCCTACCCCAGGCCTTCTTCTTCTGGCACCCCCATTGTCTGTGTTCATAGGTAATGCATATCTATATATGTAAAAGGCTAAGTGACCGTCCAACCATCTGACCATCCAACCAGCCGGTAAGTATGACACACACTGACCATCAGGGGGCAGATGCTCAACACAGGAGCTGCCAAGCTGCAGTGACTTCACAGCGGCAGTTTGCGGGTGATGCACCCCGGAACCAGAGAGGAGGGAGCCCAATTCTTCATGGGGCCATGCGATTCCACCTTCAGCAGTGGGTTATGTTGTTGCTGGGGCACTGTCAGCCCCGAATCTAGTTTACTGTGGAGCTGCAGTGACTGCAGATGCCCTTCGAGCCATGGCACCATCCAGGTGTGGTCAGCCTGGGAGGGACTGTGGGAGGTTGGCTCCAGGGTGTATCTGGCCATCTTGCCCAGTCCCGCCCCGCCGGCCACCTTCTAATTAATTTCCTTTTAATGTGCATGAATTTGTGTACCGGGCCACTAGTATACACATAAGATCTTTGTTTAATTTCTTCCTGTTCACCATCCTCCCTTCCCTCTGAGAATAATCAGTCTGTTCCATTTCTATGCCTGATTCTATTTTATTCATCAGTTTATTCTATTCATTAGATTTTGCATTTGTTTATTCTGATTTTTAGATTCAATTGTTGATAGATATGTATTTGTTGCCATTTTGTTGTTCACATTTTTTATCTTTATCTTTTTCTTCTTCATCTTCTTAAAGAATAACCTTCAGCATTTCATATAATACTGGTTTGGTGGTAATAAAGTCCTTTAGCTTTTTTTTGTCTGTAAAGCTCTTTATCTGACTTTCAATTCTAAATGACAGCTTTGCTGGGTAGAGTAATCTTGGTTGTAGGTCCTTGCTATTCATCACTTTGACTATTTCTTGCCACTTCCTTCTGGCCTGCATAGTTTCTGTTGAGAAATCAGCTGACAGTTGTATGGGCACTCCCTTGTAGGTAACTAACTGCTTTTCTCTTGATGCTTTTAAGATTTTCTTTGTCTTTAGCCCTTGGCATTTTAATTATGGTGTGTCTTGGTATGGTCCTCTTTGGATTCCTTTTGTTTGGGGTTCTCTGCACTTCCTGGACTTGTAAGTCTATTTCTTTCACAAGGTAGGGGAAGTTTTCTGTCATTATTTCTTCAAATAGGTTTTCAATATTTTGCTCTCTCTCTTCTTCTGGCACCCCCATAATGTGGATGTTGTTATGCCTGAAGTTGTCCCAGAGGCTCTTTACACTATCTTCAACTTTTTGGATTCCTTTTTGGTTTTGCTTTTCTGGTTGGGTGTTGTTTTTTGCTTCCTCATATTTCAAATCCTTGATTTGATTCTCAGGATCCTCTAGTCTACTGTTGAATCCTTGTATATTATTCTTTATTTCAGTTAGTGTATGCTTAATTTTTGATTTGTCCTTTTCCATTTTTTTTGGCATTCTCACTAAGACCCTTGAAAGTCTCACTAAGTCCCTTGGAGGTTTTTAGAAGATTCTTGAGTAACCTTATAACTGTGATTTTGAACTTGATATCCAGTAGTTTGCTTTCCTGCGTTTCTTTCATTTGTGACATGTTTCTTTGTCTCTGCATTTTGGCTGCTTCCCTATGTTTGTTTCTATGTACTGGGTAGCTGCTAAGTCTCCTTGAGTTGATAGAGTGGCCTTGTGTAGTAAGTGTCCTATAGGGCCCAGTGGCTCAGCCCCCCCAATCACCTGAGGTGGACACTCTAGCTGCACCCCTTAGTGGGCTGTGTGCACAGTTTTGTTGTAGTTGAGCCTTGATTGCTGTTGGTGCCACTGGGAGGAATTGACTTCCAGGCCAATTGGCTGTGAGGACCAGCTGCAACTACAGTGGGAGAGCTATTGTGCAGGAAACACTGTATGGAGCAGGACTTGCTTCAGTGGGGCTTTGGTGCTCACTGAGTCTGCCCCCTGAGTGTGTCGCTTATGGATGTGAAGAGTTGTAATCTGTCGTGGTCTCACACTGACCACTGGGTACACTGGCTCTTGAGTCTCCAGGGAGGTGCAAAGGCAGCCATTGCCTGGGGCCATTCAGCAGGAGCTACAGAAAGATCTGAAGATTCCTTCTCTTTGTATCAGTTTTGGAAAGTGCCCAGACTAAGCCCATCTGTGAAGCAAGGCAGGCTGGTGCTGGTGCTGGGTCTTGGGCCTTTTATTAATAGGTTTGGGGCTCCCTGACCTAGCTGCAGTTTGTTTGACAGATTTTAGCCTGAGCAAGGACAGGTTATTCATATGCAAAATCCGCTGCACACAGGTTGGGTGGGGCTGGAAATTGGATGAGACAGGGTCTCAGGGAATCACCAGGATGGAGCAAACAGAAATGTCTGCCAGTCAGCCCTGTGACTGGGGACATCCCAGCTTAGGAACAATGATCCCTGCAAGTACTTTGTCTGGGAGAATGCCACCCCCGAGTTCCTGCCCTGATGCCAGACAATCTAGTTCCTCCTTGTATGTGTCTGTGTCCTGAGAGCCTTGCCCTGGCGTTGGAGCTCAGAGGAAGCGGGACCTTGTAAATTCAGTTTGTTTGCCAACCTTTTAGAAGGAGCAGCTGGGTCTCCAGCAGCCTCTGTGTCTGTGAGCCCCAATTTGCACAGGTTTTTACAGCCATTAGTTATGGGGACTTCTTTTCCTAGCTCTGGGACCCTGGGCTGGGCATCTGGTGTGGGGCTGGGACTCCTTGCTTCTTAGGGTGGCCTCCGCAGAGACAATCTCCCTCCCAATTAAAAAAGTGGCACACATGGGTGCTGGATCAGCCCGCTTTGTGCCTCCACACCTCCTACCAGTCTCTGTGTTCTTTCTTCTTTACTTCTTTAGGTGTAGGACTTCCATTCAGCCAGCTTTCTGACGGTTCTGGATGATGGTTGTTTTGTATTTTAGTTGTAATTTTGATGTGGTTGTGGGAGGCCTATGCCACCATCTTGGTCTCACCCCCATTTTGTTTCTTTTTACAGATCAAAAGCATAGAAACGTTTGCTATGAATATCTGTGAACATTTCCTTTCTTCTTTTAACCATGTTATCAGAGCTCAAGTCTATGTGGAAGAAGTCCCTTGGAAGCGTTTTGAAAAGGTTACTTTACTTATTTGTGCTCTCAGTTTAATTAAAGAAACTGGCTTTATGACATGCTGAAATTTTACTGGAAACAATGTTGGTTTCTAATTTTCAGAATGGAGCTAAGCATGTCCACGCATTTATTCATACTCCCACTGGAACGCACTTCTGTGAGGTTGAACAGATGAGGAGTGGTGAGAAAATATTTTTCATGTTTTGATTCTGCTATAGCAATTTCAAGGTTTTTTTCTTCTAAGTTACTCTGTTTAATAGGAAACTGTCGAGAATTTTGAAGGCTTTTAAATCTGATATGGGAATGAGCATGTGACTTTAAATTATATTTTAAAACAATCTACTTTTTATCCTTAAAATAAAAAATGAAGTAATAGTTTTGCACCAAATCTGGGAGTTAAATGGAGTGGATTGTTTTTATTACCAGGTTTTGAGGTAAGGAAAAAAGGCTTATGCTGACAAACCCCCAAATTTCTGACCTTTCTGACCAGTACTTTTAATATCATACTGTGCTTTAATTATAATAACTGTTATAGGAAATAGCTAGTAAACAACAATCAAGTTTCCTTGACATTTTATTTGCATACTATTACTATAAAAATGAACCTCACTTAAAATAGCAGTGACAATAATATAACTATTAAGAAATTTTAAAATTAATGGTGGAACATAATTACAATAACCCCAGGCCTGAAAGTAGCACATAGCACCTCTACTTGAGAGCAGCCTTACCTAACTGCAAGGGAGGCTGGGAAATGTAGTCTAGCCAGGTACCCAGGAGGAAGAGGAAATAGATTTAGTGAACAGCTAGCAGTCTCTGCCACTGGAAGGTGAAAAGAAGACTGAAGAGGAACTGTGCAGTTTGGCAAATAGAATATTGGTGACTTCTATAAAGAATATTTTAGCAGAGCCCTGGAGGTGGAAGTGGGGTGGCCAAGTATAGGGTTCTTCTGATCACAATAAGAAACAGGCTGCTCTTCACACCCTTGTTCTTTCCAGGAATTTCCAGGAGTTATCATCAGCCTGAATTGTAGTCACCCGGCTGCTGTAGGGTGAAAAAACTAGTCACCATAATTGGGCCAAAGCTTTTTCTTTCTGCAGAAAGCTACAGAGCTTCAGGGCATTATGATCACTGTGGCAGTGTTCCCAGAAGCTCAGCTTGACTCATCTGGAATCCAGTGCCCCTCCAATATCCCCTGGGGCTGGAGGAACCAGGGGAGGGCAAGAAGCACAGTTGTCTCAAGAGTAGGCAGTATGTATATGCACACATATGTGAGTGCACACACAAATCTTCCAGTGTTGTGTGTATGAAGATGACATTTGTACTTTGTACCTCTGGAGAGTAAGGATCTGGTGCTCTTTGGGCAGCAAATTTTAATTCTTCATTTGTTTATTATCTAAGAGTTGAAACTGTGAGTTGAACCCGATATACAATTATTGTCATAAGAAATGCCCTTGTGTAGCCTTAACTGAAGAAAATAATCATTTTACACACACACACACACCAATCCAAAGTGAAGGCTGTTGTTATAAACTCCTAAATAGGGCTTTTGGTGGGGGGGGCTGGCTAGGTTGGTGAGAATTCTGCCCCCCCAAACACATGCACTTAATCACACATTCAGCCATGCAACTCCTAAAAGGGACTTTTCCCAGCAGAATATATAACGGTTTCTCTTAATGGACTGGATTAATTCTTATCAATTGAGCAAACATTTATAGAAAGCCTACTGAATCTCAAGCACTGTTTTAGGCCCTGAGAATTGCTGTAAAACTCCCATTGCATCATTTAGTGTCCTTTAGGCTGTCTCAAAGTCTGCTAGTTCCATGGGAGAATCTGGAAGAGCGAAAGAAATTTGTTCAGCCAAAGGAATAAGGACTGTTATGTTTGTGACTTCCCCAGCTGTGAGAGGAGGGCTGGGCCCTGCATGTGGGGTGCAGGCTGTTGGTTTAGGTGTTATATGGAACCTGGATCTTCCGAACTCTTCCTTTCATGTGTCTCTGTGAGCTCCAAGCTTAGCCATGCCTTGACGTCACTGGGATGGTTGAGTTACTAATTTAAACTCTATTGGGCCCCAAACCTCTGCACTATTTGAATTATAATTCATCAAATTTCTTCCAATCTTGACACTAATTATAAGAATTCATGGCTAAACAGAGGAATGGAAGATGCAGATGAGACCTCAACTGGTTGTGAAAAATAATCTATTAACAAGGAAACTAGTGGGAGTAGGAAGATGGTTTTAAGGAAGGGAGGATGCCATGGAAGTCCTGGAGGAGAATAGATTTAAGAGATGTCAAGCTAAGAGACCATAGAAGTGAGATGGGACATGTGGGAGACTCAGGCCAGAGACAGCCACTGACAAGAAGATTGTGTATGTCCTTTAGATATCCAGACTAAAGTGCTCTCCAATTCATCCCAAAGAAGAGTTCTTGGCAAACCCACGGTCTTTTAAAATCATCTTGATTATCGCCTAGTGGTACAAAAGCCCAGTTAGCTTCCTTCCTCTGGTAATGTCATCTCTCCCCACCCAGAAGTGCACAAGAGGGAGCTTTCGCTTTCCCTGCATGCGCTAAATGGACTCTCAAAGCAAATGACATTTAATTGATCTTCACTTTTTCTAGCACTTTAAAAGTTTGAGGTTTTCTACTAGAATGATTTAATATAGTCTTAAATTTTCTGCGATTAGCTATTTGTGTCCTTGTTGGAGGTGTTAAATGTGGAAGCAATTATCCTCTTCATGACAGATTTTTTTTCTTGGCTCAGTAAAGCTTTGTGCTTTGTGACACCTGATGCGTAGGTAAGGAATTGGACTTTTCTATTAATTCCCGGTGAGTGTCTTTTCCTTAGAGAACTAAAGGGGAGGATGTATGCTTCTCTGAGAGATACACCACAATCTGCTAAGTGTGTAGGAGGACACTAAAAACTGGAGAAGATTATATTCTAGCAAACTGAAATGTGAAAATCTTCCTTGTGCCTTACTCCATAACCATAACCATGGCAGACAGACAAAAAAAAAAAAAAAAAAAAAGCTGATTAAATGGTTTAATGGGAAGTAAGCTAGAAAAGGACAGTCTTTGGGGTTGAATTATTTCTTGTTAGTCTAAATTGGAATGTTTTTTAGATTATGTGAGGCATCATATTTTTAGTTGATGAGTCTATGAATTTGCAAGGCTCAGGTTCTTACAGTGTTTAGGAAGCTGGGGCACTGCCAACAGAGGAGATAAAATAAGCTCTCTGATTTCATCCAGAGTCTAATGTCTGCCAAGGGAAAAAAGTTCACATTCAAAGAGTATAGGTTTTCTGTTGTTGTTTTTGTTCATAGGATGATGAGTGCACCGGAGTAGATGGTTTGTGTTCTGCCAAAACTGTAGCAAACAGTTAACTGTCCTTGGGAACATGAGACATTTTATTCCGTGTGGAACTGAGGCCAAAACAAATTAGAAAATGCAACTGCTTTCTCCATTTTCTTATTCTAGCAAGAAAGGAGATCATTTCAAAGTTTCCCAGCAGGAGTGACCCTCCTGGAAGATGAGTAAGTCTCGTCCCGGGCCAGAGGTGGATAGTGATGGCACATCAGAAATAGTTTTCAGAACCCAACAAACCTTTGTGAAACCTGAGAAATATTTACAGGTGGTTGAAGTTTTAAGAAGAAGTCAGTTATGGCAAAATCATCATAAAAATCTTTATAGAGTATTTCTATGGGGCAGCCATTTTATTTTACAGGTGTTATCTTATACATCTATCAACTAGGAAATAAGTATGGTTACCACCTCCATTTGACAGATGAGAAAATCAAGGTAGAGAGAGTTTAAGTAACTTTCTCAGGGGAATAGTGCTCATAAATTGGGGAGGAGAGGCACAGAGAACACTTAAATTTGAATTTAGAGATTCTGAGGCCCGAGGCTGTGGGCTCAACCATTATGCAACAGTATCCAGGAATACTCCTATGTTTAAGACCATTGGAGGAGTCAAAGTTGTTTTTTTTTTTTTTAATTTACATGGATGCTGGCAATCAAGGACAGTTGTTTAGGAAAAGATAAAATAGATAAAGTTTGCCTTTGGTTCTCCTTCACCTTCTCTTATCTCCCTTCAAGGGTTCCCACTACTTTTTTAAACACTACTTTTGATTGCAAAACCACTTTTATTTCTATAGGATATTTTTTTAGAAGGGAATTACTGTTTGGAAATAGATTATAGTGTCCTATATAATAAAAGTCTAATATGCTAAGTGTCCAGTTGTCTGGTCGTCCATTCAACCAATCAAAGCATAATATGCTAATGATGTGCTAAGGCTGCTCAACTGCTCGCTATAACATGCACTGACCACCAGGGGGCAGATGCTCCAACTGGTAAGTTAGCTTGCTGCTGGGGTCTGGCCAATCGGGACCATGTGAGATGGGCTGGACATGCCCTAGAGCCCTCCTATGAGCCCTCCCCGGCCTTGATCATGCACCGGTGGGGTCCCTCAGCCTGGCCTGTGCATCTCGCAATCCAGGACCCCTCAAGGGATGTTGGAGAGCCAGTTTCGGCTTGATCCTGCAAGAACCAGGCCAAGGGACCCCACTGGTGCACGAATTCATGCACCAGATCTTTAGTTAACTTATAAAGGTTTAAAGAGTCCTTTAAGAGGTCTTTGTATTTCAATAGGACATTTTTAAGGAATAAAAAGTTTTCAAGAAACTTAGGAGCCACTCTAAAAGGGATGCTTCACATTTCATTTCAGAACAATGGAGATGGTATTTTTTCAGTCTGAGGCTGTATTAGAGGCCCCCAAAGTACACTATGGAATGGGAAGTGGCAACCTCATTATCTCCTGGAAAGACCTGTTATTGTAAATAAATGGGGAGAGTTAAAGGAAGGAGAAAACTTTGTGTAGATGAGAATAACCCAAAAAGGAGGAAGAGATGTATGGAATCTAAAAATGGGATATTGATTTCAAACTCCACTTCTGCCACTTCCTAGCCAGGTCACTATGGGCAAGTGATTAGAAGTCCCCTGGGTAAAATTACTTATGTAATAGACTTGTGAGAATTCAGTAAGGTAATGACTGAAAAGATAACAACTAAACTCATGCTGATAGTCAAGACATTCTTAGAGGATATTGATGCCCTCTCCCCCTCTCCTTGTCATACTCTGTATTAGAGTTGTGGGTGGGGTGATCAGGAAGGGAAACGGTAAAGACCAATGGAAGAGAACTGTCTAGAGAAAAAGAGACTAAGTTGTGAGACACTCATTTCTTGATGTGAACCAGACATGTTGCACTCATGCATTCATTCATTCAACAGATGCTTATTGATTACTTCTACACTTCTCTCAGATTTGGGACTTAGACTCACTTAGGATCAGCTCCATATTGCATTTAGAAATGCTGATTTTTCAGAACCATGTCTTCATCTACAATCTGATAAACCTGGCCAACTTAAAAGCATTCAGGCATTGCTGGTGTCCTTCTCTTGATTCTTCTGCAGATATAACTTCCAATGAAAACTTCAGAATCTATATATATAAAAGGCTAAGTGACCATTTGACCGGTAACTATGACATGCAATGACCATCAGGGGACAGATGCTCCAACTTGTAGCTATGATGCATACTGACCACTAGAGGGCAGATGCTCAACACAGGAGCTATTGAGCTGCGGTGACTTGGTAGCGGTGGTTCTCTGGTGACACATTCCAGAACCAGAGAGAAGGGAGCCCTCTCACAATCTGGGACCCTTTGGGGGATGTTGAAGAGCCAGTTTCGGCTCGATCCCTGCAGGCCAGGCTGAGGGACCCCACTTGCTGGAGGGATCCTGCTCACTCCACAGACACCCTTTGAGCCGCGGTGCCACCATAAGTGTGGCCCGCTGGGGAGGGACTGTGGGAGGTCCAGTCTCACTAGATCCAGTCCCACCCCGCCCAGTCCCACCCCGCCGGCCACCTTCTAATTAATTTCCTTTCAATGTGCATGAATCCTTGCACCGGGGCACTGGTGTTAAATAAATATAATTTTCAGTTTTACCACATTATCTTGGAACACTCTGGTCAGAACACCTTATTTAATCAGTATATGTTTCATCAGCAGATCTACCACTAACCCCTGGCCATTGCTCTGTCTACTAGATAGATGCACACATGTGGCCTGGAAAATATCAATATATAGTCATTACTCATCTACTTCTGAAACTCCACAGCTCCTGAATTAAATATGGCTTTGACACCACACAGGCAATGTAAACCATTGGATTATTAAAAGCTGCCCTGGATCGTTAATTGCGGAACATGAGTTATTCTTATTCTTCTCCTAAGACCATGTAGAACATAGCGATGTTTGACACCTCCAGCCCTTGGTTTATTTACTAAGCAGACCAGGAAGGTTAGATATTAATCAGGAATAACTTTAAGACTGAATAGAGCCCTAACCGGTTTGGCTCAGTGGATAGAGTGTTGGCCTGTGGACTGAAAGGTCCCAGGTTCGAGTCCAGTCAAGGGCATGTACCTTGGTTTAGGGCACATCCCCAGTAGGAGGTGTGCAGGAGGCAGCTGATTGATGTTTCTCTCTCATCCATGTTCCTAACTCTCTATCCCTCTCCCTTCCTTCCTGTAAAAAATCAATAAAATATATATTTTTTAAAAAGACTGAGTAGAGGTGACCTTTGTCATCCTGCCATGGCACTGTGCTAGGCTAGAGGGGGTGTGTACCCAAATGTCCCCTGAATGTCCAGCCTCACCAGACTGCACATACAAATCAGACTATAGTGATGTTAATTCCTGAATTTTTCTGGCCTTGTAGGTCTCTCCTTACAAAACTTCTGGGCCTCTCCAGCCAAACTCTCCCACCTTCTGGCAGCCGGAGACTGTGTCTCATGTGCTCAGGGAGAAGTTGGCACCATTGGGTACAGCTTGTGCCTTGCTGGCTCTGCTCAGCATTTGCTGTGCCAGTTATCACTGCTCCTTGAGAAAATGATGCTCTCCACAGAGCATTGTGCCTTGGGGCTTCTCAGTGTGTCACCTGGAGCCGTGGTCTCTTTAGGCATCACCAAACTGTTAGAGCTACAGTGTGTTCCATACAGAAAAAAAAAAGATAATTGTTCCCTCACTAACTCTGTGCTCCACCTGCCAGCTGGATCCTGAGCTAAAACTGCCTGGCACACAAGTAAACAGCTTATTCAGATTATGCCTCTCACTCCTCTACCTCCCCCATTTACCTCACGAGGTGACATCAGGTGCTGTGGGGAGAGCCACATCATCCCCTCCACTGTTTTCAGCTCTCTCTCCCCCAGGTCCTCAGGAACCAACTTTGTCCTTTCTCCTTCAGTCGAAAAACTTAGGTAGACCTATGCCTTGCATGTTATCAGCCTCATCTTCCCAGTCTCTATTTAGGCTCAGTCAGGCTTACACTGTTGTCCATTCATGAAGTTGTCTGGTTTTGCTGAGTTCATAACCACAAGGGAACTGAGGATCTAGTGGTGACTGGCACCATAAGTCAGTATAGACAATCCACATGAGGACTACCGCCATACAGGGAGTCCTAGCAGCAGACAGGACTGCTCTGTAGGAGCTTATTAAGTCATTTCAGCATGATTTTCTGTTGAAAGAGATGAAGCTCAAAAAGTAGAAAGTATTTGGCCTAGAAGACAACCCTACATGTAGCTGAGAGGAAGGTATTCATTTTTGTGGGCTTCAACAGAACATGGAGGTTTAGTCTCTGAACTTCAGTTCTTCAAGGGCAGGAGAGGGCAGTGAGTCGTGGAATCCAGATGGAGGGAAAGACATAACATCCTCATCATTTGGACTTCAGATGAGTCAAGGAGACAGAAAACATGGGCAGTGATGTAGTTCTCTGTATAAGCATAGTGAGCCATGTTTTAATGACCAGAATCCTCAGGGCTCTGGGTCAGTAAGAAGGTATTGTTTTATGACCCCATCCCCTATTACCTTTTTACTTAAAGCAGGACCTCCAGTCATTCATTCTGGGATCAAAGATCTCAAGGTCTTGAAAACGACCCAGTCTGGATTTGAAGGATTTATCAAGGACCAGTTCACCACCCTCCCTGAGGTGAAGGACCGGTGCTTTGCCACCCAAGTGTACTGCAAGTGGCGCTACCGGAGCAGAGACGTGGACTTTGAGGCTACCTGGTATGAGCATGTGCTAGGGCCTAGCGCTGGCACAGGTAGTGTCTGCCCTTGTCCTTGGGCCTGGAGTTCATGAAGTCTTCAATTTAAAGGGAACCTTGCAGGCCACTCAATTTAACTTCCCCACTGTTCAAAATCCTTTTTGTTGGACAACAGAAAGCCAATGTTCTTACTTTGAGTTAATAAATCTGCACTTGAATTTCAGATTCTATTAGCAATAATGACCTTGAATGGACCACCTAATTTCCATGACCCTCTGCTTTTCATTGGTGAAATCAGTAGTTCTCGAACATTATTGTGTTCACAGAATCACATGGAAGGCTTGTTAGAATGTATGTCACTGGGCTCAGCCCCCAAAGGTTCTGACTGTAGGTCTGAGGTAAGGCCTGATAACTTGCATTTCTAACAAACTTCCAGGTGATGCTGATACTGCTGGACCAGGGCCCCATGTTAAGAACCTCTGTATCAAGTGAGGATAATGATATTTGGCTTCATCGTAGATGCAGAAAGGGCTAAACTTTCTGCATCAAGGATTTTCCTGATTTTCAAACTGAAAGTCTAATGTCCCAGGAAACCCCTTGATCGCAAGCAAACTGTGACAGTTGGTCACTCTAGGCTACACTCAAAATGAGATAACATTCACTGAAGCACTTTATAAATGATAAATGCCTTAACAATATAAAGGTATGATTAAATAATAATATATTTACAAGCTGTAATTAG
This sequence comes from Corynorhinus townsendii, assembly GCA_026230045.1. Classification (NCBI taxonomy): domain Eukaryota; kingdom Metazoa; phylum Chordata; class Mammalia; order Chiroptera; family Vespertilionidae; genus Corynorhinus; species Corynorhinus townsendii. The sequence continues at coordinate 158,614,264 of JAPDVU010000002.1, forward strand.
GCCTCTGCACCCCCAGAGTTTACTTTTTGACCAGGCATCTCATTTCTTTGCCAAAGCTCTAATTGTTCAAAACTTCTAAGCTATGATGAGCTGGAATCTGCTCCCGGTAGCTTGTTCCCACTGATAACACTGAGCTCTGCTCTTTTGATTATGTGATAGGCTGGGAAATGCTTAAAGAGAAACTCACTTCAATTTGTTTTTCCTTTTTTATTTCAAGCATTTCCCATGGGCAGCAGCCTGATGTATTTTTGTTGAAAAGAGTACAAAATTGAACATGCCAGAGTTAGGGTGCTAGTTGGGCCTCCCACTAAAGAGAAGGACTTCAAGTGCATTATTTAATTTTTAAGCTCAGATTCCTCACTTATAAATTGGGGATAATAACAGCACCTGCCTCAGGTATATTAAGAGAATTCAATAAAATAATCAAATAAAATATTTAGTGCAGAGAAAAAACACACACCCTAAAACAGCAATTCAAGGAATCAGCCACACTGAGCAGTAAGAGTGCTGGAGTGCTTGGGAGTCCTCTTCATGGGTTCTTCAAACACAGAAGATTTATCCTGGAATTCTCACTGGGCCCTGGTGCCAAGTTAGGAAAATAGCCCAGTGATACCCAATATGTTTGTTGAGTGGTGTGTGTATGTGTGTGTGTGTGTGTGTGTGTGTGTGTGTGTGTGTAAGATAATAGGAAGTGAGTTTTTATTAATATTACAAGATATTAATCTTTTCTAAAATCAACAATAAAATTGCTTTCTGAGGGACAGGAAAGTCACTGCTTCATAGCTTTATAACACATTCCTAAAGACTACCCTATGAGTCTTCAGTTTTCTTTTCTGTGTTCTAGGGACACCGTCCGGGACATTGTCCTGGAGAAATTTGCTGGACCCCATGACAAAGGCGAGTACTCACCCTCTGTCCAGAAGACCCTCTATGACATCCAGGTGCTCTCCCTGAGCCGGGTTCCTGAGGTATGTTTTATCACTTGCCGTTCTGAGGACTGAGAGAACCTGTTGTGTCTCCTGTCAACTCTGAGAAAGAGTTGAGTGTTATAATAAGAAAGTGGGAGACACATGAAAAATGACATCTGTTGTTGTTCAAAAGCTTGTTATAGCAAGCGAGGAGAGAGTAAAAAATGGAAAAAAATCTGTCCAACCTGAAAACACAGGCCAGTGCTACAGTTCTTTAGTTTTGCTGAAAATTCTTTGAGTCTTTTCATCTAGCCACATTTAAAGTTCAGGAGATCCAGAAAATGAAGGATAGATGCGAGTGATTTTATCTATCCATCCAGCCATCCACCCAGCCATCTATTTGATATTATTGAATGGTTATTATGCCTCTGTCAAAGCATGAGGAATACAAAGATACGTTAGACATGGTCCTTACCCTCAAAGATGACATCATTCAGTGAAAGAATCAAATCAGTAAACTATATGCAATAAAGAATAAATTATAATTGAAATACAGAGGAAGGCACCTAACTCAGGTATAGGGGATAGGACCATCCAGGCTTTCTGGAGGGAGAGGTGTTTGAGTTGAGTCTTAAGGAACAAATGGGGGTTATCTGGGTTCACATTCCAAAGTGAGGGAGCAGAGTAGTATGGAGACAGGAGGCATCATGGAGCAGTCATTTACTGTCGAAGGTCTGCCGTATGTGAAGCCCCACGAGTGAAAGTCTTTCCATGTGCCTAGAGGCGAGGCAGGAGCTAGATCAGGAGGGCCTCTGTGGTCTTAGCGACAGTCTGTACTGTATTCTGAAAGCTCTCAGGAGCCACCCAGGGATTTAAGCAGGGTCTGGTGACACCGTATTTGCACTTGAGAAAGACCACTCTGAAAAAAGTATACTAAATTAAAAGGATGACAGACTTCAGACAAGAACTGTGGAGAGGCTGTAGCAGAAATCTGAAAAATGGGCCTGAACTGTGGCCATGAGGGGCTAGACAGGAAGACTACTACCCTTGGGCCTGGGCAAGAGGGACTCCTGCCATGGTCCCACACTCTGGACGCTCGCTTCAGGCCTTCCTCTGGCTGAGCTTCTCTCCACTGGATGAAAAGCCAGTAAGACCAAGGCAGGAGCCCATGCATCCCCCCTAGACCATTCTCTGGATAACTGTAGCCCAGAATTTCCTGCCCAAATAACTCTGAGACTAATTCCAGAACCTGAGCAGTCTCTTTGCTAGATACATCCTCTGGAGGGCAGATCATGCCTTCGGTGTGTGTACCCTTAGGCCTGAGAGTGGGCAAAAGTCAGATGTTTGTAGGAGGTATGAATGGGACTTGATATGCAAGCTGGGATGTCCAGCCACCTGACTATAAGAAAGAAGATGGGATGGGCCAGGGCTGGGGACTGACTCTTCACATGCTATCATGTCCTGGCATGGCACTGGGAGGAGTCAGAGAACTTTAAATCCGATACTGGCCTTCCAGGTTGCAATGAAGGTATATTTACCAAATTAGAAAGATAGAACATATTTCACAGAAAAAAAATTTTTAGCTTGATTTATAACTTCTAAATTTTTAGACATCTGGTATGCGGGCCTCCAATTATACTCTTACCCCAGGGCACACACATGTTAGGGAAAGGCCTGGAGAGTTAAGAGTAGAATGAGGAGGGAATTAGGAGCTTGACTGGCCAGGCCCAGGAGACAAGTTAGATGCTGAAGAGGCTTCCCAGGTTTCTTTCTTAAAAAAAAAATATATATATATATATATATTTTTTAGTGATTTCAGGGGGGAAAGGAGAAGGACAGAGAGATAGAAACATTAATGAAGGGAGAGAATCATTAATTGGCTGCCTCTTGCATGTCCCCTACTGGGGATCGAGGTGCAACCCAAGCACGTGCTCTAACTGGGAATTGAGGTTATTGGTTGACGCTCAACCCCTGAGCCACACCGGCCAGGCAGTCTCCCAGATTTCTGATCCAAGAAACTCTTGATTTTCTGAGAAGCAGGTTTTGTACATGGAGAGGAGAGGAGTGGGTCCACCGTCTAATAATAGGACCAGGAGGAGAGAACAGTGTTGGGCAGTAGAAGAACATCAGAGGTTGTTTCAGAGACAGATGTGGAACCTGAGTAACAGACTAGTGGGTAGGTGGGGGAAGGAAACGAGTGGTGGGTAGATAGATACATCCACAGTTGCCCAAAGTGATGTATACTATGGTGGATTCCAGATAGAAGACATGGAAATCAGCCTGCCAAACATCCACTACTTCAACATAGACATGTCCAAAATGGGACTGGTCAACAAGGACGAGGTAAGAACTTTGAAAATATTTAAAGCACATCTACCCTCCCACCACCTCCTTATAAACTTGGGTTGATAATGTCACTGACCAAAACCCCTGAGAGCCATTGCCTTTGGAGTATTTATAGTTGCCACTGACTGGAGCCCTCAGACTCTGGGCCTCTCACTAGCTGAGGCTGGAGCACCGGGAAGTGGGTGAGCGATTACAGAGGAGGGTTGGAAGTCGCAGAGAGTGAGAGACAAAGAAAGAACAGTGTGCCCAGGGAAACAGCTCTGAGGTCGCCTTCTCTGGAAAATGCCACACAAGGTCACCGCTTCATTATTTTCCCATCACGAGGCGATAAGGAGAAATAAAAGGTTCCCTTTTCATTTCGTCCATCATCTCTAATGTTTGATTAAGTACTCAATTCAGTAGCATACAATATACACAAAAACAGATGAAAGCGTGTTTGTGTTTCTACTTGCGATCACAGAAGGCACGATGGGATTATTCAGGTTTTGTCTTGGAAAAAGCGCTTACCCTGACTTATTTTTAGCCATGGCAGACGGTTAACCAAGTCAGTGCATCTGACGAGACAGCCTGAAGCCCTGACAGGCAGCCTGCGGCAGCCAGTCCTGGGAGATCAGGACCCATCCCTGACCTCCCTCCCCACCCTGCACCCTCACACACACACACCCTGGGCCCACTTTCAGAATGGCAGAATTTCTTTATTTGATCCATCTTTCCACAGACTTGGATGATATGAAAAACACCCATTTTGGTAGCTTTGTTTAGTGTGTGGAGGGAGGTAGGGAAGGGCCATCTATTAACATGGCCCTGCTGCGGACTCACAGCCTCTGGTGAACAAAGTCCCATGAAGGGGTGTCCAGAAGGTCCTACATTCCGCCTCCCGCCCCGGGGGCCCAGCAGCCTTATTAGCCGCAACCCTCCTGGCCAGGCACCTTGTTTCTCTGTCGCTGGCTCCCGCAGGCTGCGCACCTCCCCAGCTGTGAGGGGAGGCGGAGGAACAGCACTGGGAAGCCAAGGTCAGCTCAGGTGCCTGCTGGCGCCGGCCCAGAGCCCTGAGCTGCAGAGGAGCATCCCTGACCCCACGAGCTGTTCATTCAGGAAAGGAAAGGATGTCGATAATCAGAATGCCGTTAATTAGGGCGGGAAGATTTTTTAAATGTTTAGCTTTTAAAGGAGAGGAACCAAGTGTAATCCTGGCCATGTCCACCAACGGTGAAACAGAAAAAGGCCTCGGCTTCCTGAGGAGAGTGAGGCTTAGTTCAGAGCTCCCTTCCCGACCCCCACCAGCAGAGAGAGGTGCGGCTCCTCTGACCTTCAGGCCTGCACTGATCCCAGCTCAGAGCCTTACCCAAGGGCTGAGGCCACAGTGTCCTTGCTCTAAGAAGTCAGACCAGAAGCTCCCTCCCGGAGTCCAGCAGGGGACCTGAAGGCAAAAGGCCCTGTGTTCCTTTGGATCGGGGCTCTGCTTGAAGGCACCTGAGTGACTGAACAAGTTGTCCCCGTGTCTGTGGCTGCACTCTCAGGCCCTCACCCAGCAGGTGTGTGCAAAGAGAAGGCAACACATGGGAAGCAGGGAGTCAGGACACTGACAACAGCAGAGTGACAAATGACAGGGAGGGAAGAAGAACTCTAATATGCAGCTGTCTGGAGCCATTTGGCACAGGGATAGCAGCCCTGTGGACCTGCAGTGCTCCTGAGGGCGTGGCGGGCTGATAGCACTGCACGGTGACTGATGCTCAGTGAGAGTCATCGAGCCAAAGCCGAATTATGTTCACTCCACTCCATTTAAAAGGCAGGGATATGTAATGCATTTGAGAAACACTTATTACCTATGATTAAAATTTTTCTAAAACTCTTTAATTTTCTGGAGAATTGGCTCATCTCTCAACTGTTGCCAGAAAAAATAAGGTGTGGCCATGTTTGAAGACCCTGGATTGTAGGGCACATACATTTTCCTGCTTAGCAAGTTGTTGCTTTTGTCATTGATTTAATATTGACTCGTAGACTCCAGGAGAGATCTATTTTCATGTCTCTGAAGTTCCCATGTTTTTTTTCTGCAGGTCTTGCTCCCATCAGACAATCCGTATGGCAGAATTACTGGTACAGTCAAGAGGAAGCTGGCTTCAAGGCTGTGATGTTGCAGCCACCAGTGGGACTCCACTCTCAGCTGAAGACTTCCTTAGGACACTTGTGGAGCTAAAAATCGTAACATTTTTAACCTAGTATGTTAATATTTGGGCGCATTTTCCTCTTGTATGAACAAATTCTTCTTCACCTACCTCAGCAAGGTGTTTTATGATTAGTAGCTGTAACATGCTTTGTGGATACAGTTTATTTCACAAATGCTGAAGAGTATTAGAACAATCGTAAATTAATATTTCTTTTTAGTTGTCTTGTGTCTTCCTACCTTAGAGAAGCTTGGGAATCAATTCACTAAGAATCATGAATTAATGGAAGTTTCATATTAATTAACTTGTGCGCAAGTTTAAGAAGCAAGCATTGTTTCCATTCGACTGAGGCTAAAACTTTGCTTCTGGGTACTGCAGACAATGTAAGGACAAAATCGCATTTTGAAATAAATCACCACTCTGACTTCAATTAGACTGAATATTTGAATTTTTAAGAATGTTCTAGTTTATTCCTACTCTAAAAGTACTTTTGTAATGTTAATATACTGGTTTTATGTATTTTACAAGCCTTAGAGAATATTGAGTACACATTGGGGCTCTGAAAAAAACAGTATAAATTGCTTTCTTTGAATAATGCATCACTTTGTCACAAAGAACACATTTAATAAAAGCTAAGTCAATACACCGATGAATGAATATACATGTAGAAAGAAGACTAGAGACTCTATAGATGGAAATATCAGTGGTGATGATTTCTGGATAGAGGGATTATTATTTTTGGCCATGTGCTTTTCTGAATCTTTCAAACATGAACATTTACTACCTATGTAATCAGAGAAATAAATATAATTGATGATTTAAAGATGCATATAAATTGGAGTGGTGATTATATTAACTGACTAACTCTACTATTGTATATATCATCAAGCTTCATAAACTATAATTTTAGAAACCCATTATGAAAACTTGTCCACTTGAACATTCTAGATAACCTTCCTTCATTTAAAAAACTCAATTTACTAATTTTTAAATCTCTATTTTTAATATATGTTTGCATTTGAGCACTTAGTATAATTTGATAATTTTGTTTCTTTAACCTTTATAATATTACTACTTAAGGATGCATGGTAGTGTCTAATTTCACAGGCTCATTTAAATCCTGGTTCCACCTCTTAGTAGCTATATGACAAATTTCCTCATGTATAAAATGGAAATGAAAATAGAACGTACCTCAGAGGTTTTGAGGATTAAAAATGGGTTAAACAATTGTAAAGTGTTTTGATAGTATTTATGACTAACACACAGAGATTTCTGTATATGTTTGTTAAAAAATATATCCTAAATTCTTTTTCTTTGTTATTGACCCAAGTAGAAAGTCATGGTTGGATTTTGTGGGTGGGGTGAGAGATGGGAGGTCTGAGAGCAGCAAACCCTACAAGATGCTGGAGGCCATTCACCTGCTGGAGCCTGAAAGAACAGGAGATAAGAAGGATGAAATCATTAGATAAGGAAAGCTTTGTGCTGTGTCAAATACTCAGGTTACAAAATGTGCTTCCATATCACAGACCTCGCGTGGCCCAATGGCTAGCACATTTATCCTTCTACTGATTTTATAATTCTGTTCAAAGAGGAATTTAGAGTCTAACATGATTTTTCCTAAACAAGCAAACAAGAGCAAAACCCTTTCCCTTTGATATTCTCTTGGTCATGTAAGTTATAGAAACACTGGGGTCACTTCAGAGGAGAAATCCATGCTAAGGCACCATCCTTAGAAATGCTGGCCCATTGTATACATGGCTGCATTTGCTTTTCTTGAGCTCTTAAAACATTTATTGTGATGGGCTGCAGATGCGCTATTATATCCCAGATGTTATATCACAGGTGTGTGGCAGGAAAGCCTGTGGTCTGTGAATTTTCAACCAGGTTCCTGTTTTGTGAAGGATGTTGTCTTGTGGTTAGGATTGAAATCTATGTGCTGCTAACAGGCTTTGGGTTTCTCTTGCTGCGTTCACGGCTGGCAGACGGAGCAGGCCCCTGAGCTGTAAACACCTCTGTTATTTGTAATCAAACGCTTTGTAATTTTGTTATGGAAGGCGACAGGGGCTGTGTTCCAATATTCTGGGAAGCAGAACTGCTCTTACACACTCTCCCCTCTTCTTTCCTCATCTTACTCCTCCCCACCCCCCACCTCCCCCCACTCCTCATCTCCAGTACTTTCAAGGGGGAATAAAGCAGGTGGATTTACCACCTGGGAAGCAGTTTGCATAGCACACAAAGGAGTAGCCATTGCTTGGGGCTGGTGATCTTGGCAGCCAAGTATCTGGCTAAAACTTGTTCAATATCCTTTAAATTCCATCTCATGACTTTTCACTGAGATGGGCTCAGAAAATATGTCCTATTCCTGTTCCTTAAAAAGAGTCAGACTGAAGGTTGTACCATTCTTTACTTTTACTAACCTGCTTTTTCTCCCTTTTTGCTCCCCCGTAGAAGTAACTCTTTTGAGACAGCATTTTACTCATTTGTCATTGGAAGAAAATTTATCTTCTTCAATCACCTGCAAGGTTTACAGAAACCTTAACTTCCCTCTAACCTCCTAACCCTCTGTCCAGAAAGAACATTTCTTTTCCTTCAGACTCTGGACTAAATGGGGTTTGCCTTTTGTCGTCTTCTTTGTAAAATCTTTGCCATTTCTGCTTCCTCACCTGCATTTGTGAGAAAACCAAAGCTTCTTTCCAAAGACATGTATTTCAAGCCTTCTAACTAGACTCGCTGGTCCTTCCTGCTTTCAAATAATGGAAACTTAATCTCTTTGTGTTTTCATATTCTTTGTTCTCATTTCCTAAAGAACACAGCTGCCTCTCATTCTCCTATTCACCCAGACCCTTTCCCAGACATTCTTCAAGTCTTTTTTTGGCTCTTACTGAAGCCCTTTTGAGAATATAATGGCGATGGACCTACTTCTCAGAACGCTCATTCACATCCCCAGAGGTGCCATAGCATCTGCTGAGGAAGCAGTTGCCATTCTATCCTTAAGGTATAAAGGATCCCAATAGAAATTTACCACATAAGGAATATAGTCAACCAAGCTGAAAACAAGGGCACACTGATTACCTTTATATGCAAAAGGGAAGTAAGTCTATTTAGAATAAAAGGGAAGAACCCAGGTGCATTGGTGTCCCGAGGCTGCTGTAACAAATTAACACAAACCTGGTGGTGTATAACAACGGAAATGTATGCCCTCATTGTCCAGAGGCCGGGAGACCGGAAGTCCCAAATCAAGGTGTTGACAGGATTGTGCTCTCTTTAAGATCTGTAGAGGAGATTCCATCCTTGATCTTTCCTCTTCAGCATCTGATAATTTCAGGGGCTCCTTGGCTTGTGGCTCCACCACCCCAACCTCTACCTCCATGTTCACACTGCCTCTTTCTCTTCTGTCAGTTTCCCCTGTGTAACTCTTGTAAGGACACTTGTCATTGGATTTGGGACCCACCCAGATAACTTATGGTGACCTCTCCATCTCAGGATCCTTAATTTACTGACATCTAAAAAGTTCCTCTGTTCCACGTAAGGCCACATTTACAGGTCTGGTAATTAGGATGTGGACATAGGACTTTGGGGCAACTACTCAAATGACTATAACAAGCCAGGAGACAGTGAACATCTTGAAGGCAGACCTATTAAGAACTTCAGCTATGTACAGGCTACTCTTCTGTTCATATCTGGGGATGGTGACATTCCCCTTCCAGTTTGACCAGCTGTCACACAGATGTTTATAAAAGGTTGAAGTGCAGAACTTTGGATGTAGACAGTGCTAAGTTTTAGATTGGGTTCTACCAATCTCTAGCTATGTGACCTTAGACAACTTACCCTAAACTTTAGTGCTCTACTTTTGAAATGGAAATAATAATAATACCTCTAAGTAACAGAGGAGTAACTGGGATAATACACATTAGTTAGAATGCTATTGGTTTTAAGTAACAAAATACCTAAGGGTGTCTTAAACTGAAAGGACATCTTATTTACTTAAGAAGTTGAAAGAGATTAACCCAAGAATGGTTTGTCCATTTGGTGATAGCACAAATACTCAGGCTCATTCCACCCCTTGCTCTGCCATCTTCAGTGTGTGGTACTGTTTCCCCACGAAGTGGGTGGTAAAGCTCCTTGCTAAAGCTGTTTTGGTGCATCATCCAGATCTCCCTTGGGACCAAAGCACTCAGATGCTGAAAGTGTTTCCCTCTGATGGCTTATAGTTAGATCCCTGAACAGGAAGGGATATAAAGAAGCTGTCTCACCAAGTTCACACCCACTCCCTTGCTAGTCAATGTGGGAAATACAAAATCCTGACCCCCTTGCCTCAACTGGGACAACCTTGCAGGGACATTCCAGCTCCAGACTTCCTGATTGGCTGAGGCCTCTGTTGCAACTGCATTACAGTTCAGCTTCTCCCCCTGTCCAATCCTGCTTCCCTTACTGCTCACAGGCATTGTTCCAGAGAGCACTCCTCAATCAACCTCCTGCATGAAAATCTCTGGGTCTCACTGTGAGCTTCACAGGCAAGCCAACCTGGGATGCCAGGAGTAGTTTAGGGATGGATATTTGGAGCTGGACCACACACTGGCCAGATGGCAATGAGCCCATGAAATGCTATAGTCATGCAATTGTTAAAACTTTCACCAGAAGAGAATTGGAAGGGGTAATGGAGAAAGGGAATACACTGGCAGAGGCAATATCTTAGATGCTTGAGAGGTTTGGGAGAAATAATTATCACAAGAATGTGCTATGGAATTTGGATGGATGTGCTGGGAACCATTAAAGCATTTAGAAAGAATTAAAAGCTGAAGATGATTAATAACCAAGAGAAGGCAAAGCATTAAAGAAAGAGGTCTTCTTTGGTAAGTATACAGGGTGGGACAAAAGTAGGTTTACAATTGTTCATATGGAAAATCCTATCTAATAAAAGAGTAATAGGCAAATTAACCACCACTCCACTACACCACAAGCCACGCCTACCAGCCAATCAGGAGCAAGTATGCAAATTAACCCAACCAAGATGGCTGCGGCCATGGAGCAAGCAGGAGGATTGGGTTGTCCCTGGCAATGGAGGAAGACAAGCTCCTGCAGCCCTGGCCTGCCTTGGCCTCCACTCAAGGCTACAAAGTTTCAATTATAGAAGATAAATAAATCCCAACAAAAATGGCTGCAGCCATGGAGCAAGCAGGAGTCTTGGCTCCGCTCAAGGCTATAAAGTTTCAATTATAGAAGATAAATAAATCCCAACAAAAATGGCTGCAGCCATGGAGCAAGCAGGAGTCTTGGCTCCTTGGGCCGCTGGGGGGTTTGGCCGGTCTGCAAACCACCATAGGCCTCTCCCCCAGGCCGCCCCATGCCCAAGGGAATCCCCACCCCATGCCCAAGGGAATCCCCACCCTGATCTGGGACACCCTTCAGGGCAAACCAGCCGGCCCCCATCGATGCACCAGGCCTCCATCCTATCTAATAAAAGAGTAATGTGCAAATTGACCGTCACATCACTCCAACACACAAGATGGCTGCCCCCATGTAGTCAAAGATGGCTGCCCCCATGTGGACACAAGATGGCCACCACAAGATGGCCAGCAGGGGAGAGCAGTTGGGAGGGACCAGGCCTACGAGCGAGAAAAGTTGTGGGCGATCAAGCCTGCAGGGGAGGGCAGTTAAGGGTGACCAGGCCAGCAGAGGAGGGAAGTTGGGGGCGACTGGGCCTGCAGGGAAGGGCAGTTGGGGGGGACCCAGGCCTGCAGGGGAGAGTAGTTGCGGGGGGGACCAGGCCTCCAGGGGAGGGCAGTTAGGGGTGACCAGGCCTGCAGGGGAGGGAAGTTAGGGGCAAACAGGCTGGCAGGGGAGCAGTTAAATATCAATCAGGCTGGCAGGGGAGTGGCTAGGGATGTGATCAGGCTGGCAGGTAGAAACAGGAGCAATCAGGAAGGCAGGCAGGCGAGCAGTTGGGAGCCAGCAGTCCTGGATTGTGAAAGGGATATCCTAGTAGGATTGGGCCTAAATGGGCAGTCGGACATCCCTCAAGGGGTCCCAGATTGGAGAGGGTACAGGTTGGCCTGAGGGACACCCCTTCCCATGCACAAATTTCATGCACCGGGCCTCTAATAATACAATAATAAATAATAATACAAGAATAAACTCTGTTTCGACTACCCATAACTGTAAACCTACTTTTGCCATACCCTTTATAAATAAGACTCTATGGCCAGATGTTAGAAAAATCTTAGGATCAAACACAGGACTTTATTATAAGAAGAGCAGAGTTCCAAGAAAGATTGCATTCTCAACCCTGGGGTTTCCCCAACAAGGCCAGGGATCCAGTTGACGGACCTGGTACCTTGAATCCTCAGATTTCCCTGAATTCTTTGGTCTCTCCTCCCTGTTGAAAGCTAGCACTGCTCCCCTTTGCTTGAAGACAAGACAGAGGCTTCTGCCTAGCAAGGAAATAGTGCCCCCTGGGATGTATCCCCACCTCCCCTCCTGGTTATCAGACCTATAATTAGGGTCAAGTCCCATCAGAAACGAGACAGAGATATGCTGGGCCCACTCAGGGAGGAAAGGGACTACAGCTCAAAAGAATGACAGAGTCAGTAATACAGGGGCTAGAGGACTGACTATACATGAGACTGAATCCTGAGGATACTGGATGAAACCCATCAGACTTTCAAATCAAGGAGGAATGGAAGCAGTTTTCATTCACATGGAATGGATCATTGTATTCATTTATGGCTTTTCTCTTAGGACTACATTGTCTCCTGCTGTTGGAATATGGGATCCTGACCATCTAGATATTCCACAGAACATCACATTGGTCCATTGCATCCATATATCGTCATGTCAGTTGGACTGGAGGAGTGATGCTGTACATCAGAGAATGGTGGAGAAACCTCTCAGAAACCCACCTTCTTAGTGACATTTTCAGGAGTGGTTTAGGGTAAGAGTTGGAAAAATCTGTCCCACAACATGCATTTTGCAAATAAAATTTTATTGGAACACAGCCAGGCCCATTTGCCTACGTACTGTCTATATGGTTGCTTTCATGTTACAATGGCAGAGTTGAGTAGTTATAACAGAGACTATTGGCCCATAAAGCCTAAAATATTTATTCTCTGGCCCTATATAGAAAAAGTTTGATGATCCCTAGTCTAGGGCATTCCAGAACATTTCTTCCAAAATAAAGAACACATCACTGCATCTCAAATTTTCTCCCTCTAAGAAGAAAGCACAATACCTGGAAGACTCTTCAGATTTTGGAGGCATCATATTCCAATGGGATATCCAGTGGAAATACTGGTCCAACCCATTTTTCTGGGTGAAAAGGAAGGTTTCCAGTTTTGTGTGAAGCCCAGAGCAGTAAAAGGCTGTGCAGAAGGTCAGGCTCAGTACAAACATTCCTACTCATTGGGCCATATGAATTAGCAGACCCTATTCTATTAGAAGTGTCTCTTATTGGGAAAGACGCTATGTGGGGCTTACAGCAAGTCCCAATAGGAAAATTACAACATAGACTCCTAGGGTTTGGCATATGCTCTCTGTAGCAGACAATTATTCACCATTTGAAAAATAGCTCCTGGTGTGTTACCGGGTTTTAGTAAAGACAAATGTATGTCTATGGGATATCAAGGGAGTTTGTGGCCAGAGCTGCTTATCATTATAGGTGTCTGTCAAACCCACCATGCATCAGGGTCTGGTGAGCCCAGCAGGGGTCTGTTGTAATATGGAAATGATAGATCTGGGCTCAGGCACAAGTAGGGATAGAGGGCACAAGGAAGGTATGTGGGCTTCATCCTCCACGTCATCCAATAGTGGCCATAGAGGAGGGAAACTTTTACGCCAGTGGCAAAGGGAAATCCTCCTAATGAGTAAATATTTAGGAAATGCACCAAAGGTCATCTACTTTGTATAGAAAGGAAAGTAAGAATATATAAAAACTCATGGGCAAATAGCTCAGTTGGTTGGTCAGGCTCCTGGAAAGAGAAAGAATGACAGATTGGGGAGAAGAAAGACGCTTGTGAATGGATCTGTATGCATTAATCATGTTTTTTATTCTCTGTAGCTTGTGATGTTTTGAGATGTTGGGGGCACTTAAGAACCCAGGCAGAGACTGCCTTTCCCAGGATAGGTAATTCCTAAATATTAAAACTTATTTGAGTACATGCCTCTTATGTACAATCTAACCACTTCCTTTAACTTACACACCACGCCAGCATTCCCCTGCCCTAAGTCAACGCAGGGCCAAGAACCAGGCAGCTAGACAGCCCCTATGCCCCCAAAAGCCTGTGGCAATTATTCAAAACAACCAATCCTAAACTGTTTACTTTATGTTAGTTTGCCTTTCCCATGGAAACTCCAGTTAAGGCTCTGACCCAAGCTTTCCCCTTGCTCCTGATTTTTTCTCCTGACCCAAACCTAATGCTTTCCCTGTGGCCCTGCATGGTGTGGCATGTCCTCTTTTTTCCAGGAAACATAACTTTTTTTAAAATGGCATTGACTTCTCCATGTTGTTGCCATGTTGGCATTGACTTCACCACGTTGTTGCTCAGTCTTTATAAATGAGGATGTTACAAGTCACAGTGGGAGTGAGCATTAAATGTGAAGATCTTAGTATTATATAATGTCTATCAAAGAGCATCAATGATGGAAGAGGCACTGTCCAATCAAGTGAACAGAATGACTTGGCCAGTTGATATCAGTCATCCTTTGTCACTAGTGATCTCAATGCTGGCACAATGAGCTCATCAATGTAGTAGTCATAGTAGCAGAGATTGAGGCCATACAGGGGCCCAAAAGCATGGGATTCCACTTTCCATTCCTTATCACAATGGTTGCTAACAAATATCCAACTTTAGAGATCAATATCAAGTGAGACTTGATATGCCATCACCAATCCTTGAGAACACTAACCAGCTACTTGGTAGCAAGTTGAATACATTGTACCCCTTTCACTCTGAAAGGGGCAGTGACTCAACCAGAATTGGTACATACTTTGAATATGGGTTTGCCTTTCCTGCCTACAGGGACTCAGCTGGCAGCACCACCCAAGGGTCTACACAATCTTGCACAACATTGCTCATACCAAGGGACCTAATTTAAAATAAAATGACAGTATGTATATGACCACATGATCTTCTGGTCCTATCACATACTGCTCCATGCAGATGCTGCTGGCCCAATAGCGTGATGGAATGAAAGGTCTTTTAGGATATGCCAGCTTGGAGATGATACCATATGATGATGGAGTACCATCCTCTAGGATACAGTATATTCCCCAAATACTTGTATGGTGTTTTGTCTCCAGACAGTAGAACACATGGGTCTGGTAAACAAAGGGTAGAAATGGGAATGGATCCACTGGAAAATTCTGCTTTTCTATCCCCTCAACTCTAGGCTCTGATTGTGGAGAAATCCTGTTCCTAAAAGGGAAGTACTTCCACCAGGGATCCAGTGACAGTGATTTAAATTCTCACCTGCAGGCTTATACAATCAGCCAACTCAACAATTCTCAAGCTCACTGTTCCTAGCCCACTGCACAGCCAAGAGAGAATCAATCAAACTAAAATCTTAGAACATTTATGAAAGGGAAATGACATTGTAGAAGATGAAAATGCTGTGGGTTTTCATTGAATGGTAAAGGAGAGCAGGGGCACATATAACTCAAATAATTGCAGTCTCAGAAAATCACAAAAATTAACTGCTAAAATAAACTTCTACTTGGACTTATTCATTTAACATGGGAGGCAATTGAACCAACAGAAGTTAAGAGACTTGTACAAGGTCTTACAGGTAAGTCAGTAGCAGACCTGGGACCAGAACCCCAGTCTCTTGACCCCCCATTCAGTGTTTCCTTGCTCCTCCACTGTGGATTCACAGCTCCAAAGTTTTCCTTTTTAACTATATGTCCATTAGGCAATAGTAACTGACTCTGCATTATGTATGCATACCATACAGAAGACTGATGAATAACCTACATTCTGGTGGCTGGGAGAAGTCACCTTAGCATTAAAAATTCATTGCAAAATCTGCACAAACAGACAATTAAACAGACTGATGTCAACCTAATTGGCTCAAATAAATGAATGCAGATCTACTCAGATTTTAAAACTTTATTATTTTTAATTTTTTTCCTGTTTGTTATTTACCAATAGGTATCAGAGGTCTCCCTTTCATTAGGCTCACAAAACTATTTTGAATGTCATTGAGTGTTCATCTTTAATTAGGGACAGGATGTATTTAGAACTCACCAATGCCTCAAACTAACTTTTCTAGGTCTTTGGGGACCAATAAAAACATGCATTTTGCTTAGCACATTTCCCTTAACTCAGCATAACAATTTTTTATGGCACTTAAATAATGCAAGGTTGTTGTTTTTTATGTGCCCTTATGAAGATAAAACTCTAGAACCACTCCAAA
Source organism: Corynorhinus townsendii (assembly GCA_026230045.1). Classification (NCBI taxonomy): domain Eukaryota; kingdom Metazoa; phylum Chordata; class Mammalia; order Chiroptera; family Vespertilionidae; genus Corynorhinus; species Corynorhinus townsendii. Next base: position 158,630,090 of record JAPDVU010000002.1, read on the forward strand.
TCCAAGGACTTAAGATAATAATTGTTTTACCTTTTAGTAATATTAGGATGCATCAACTGAGCAGTATTTGGGTTCAACATATTTGTTAATCCTGTGATTTGGCTGGGTTTGAAATGGAGTGCGATCATACTAATAAAACCATACTTTAATTCATTTTTCATATAATACTGCTAGAGGCCTAGTGCACAAAATTCATGCATGGGTAGGGTCCCTAGGCCTGGCTGGCCATCAGGGACGATCGGGGCCAGGCTGATTGGGGCTGGGTTGATTGGGGCCTATAGGCCCCGGTGGGGTTGGTGGAGAAGGCGACTGTCACTGGGCTGGTGTGGAAGGAATAGACGCCAGACGTTGCCACCGCCATTGGTGCCCTGCCACCACACAGTTCCCTGCCTCTCCTTCTCCTTCCCTCACTGCTATGCTGCCACCAGGGCCTGCTGGCCAGGGGAGGGATGGGGAGAGGAACTGCGAGAGGTTTGCCGGCCTGGGGGAGGGGCCATAGGAGGTTGGCCACTGGCCCTGAGGAGGGAGCTGGCCCTCAGCCCCCCTGGGAAAAGGGCCATGTCTGCCACCACCCACCCCCGGTTCCTGTCTCATCCCGGGGCCTGAAGGCTCCAGCAGGGCTGGGAAAAGAGGCAACGGGCCGGGCACAGAAGGAACGACCGCTGATGCCCCTATCGCCACCCTGCCACTGCGCGGTTCCCACCTCCCCCGCTTCTCCTTCCCTCACTGCTGTGCTGCCACTGCAGCAGGCAGGTAGCAGATTGGAGCCTGCTGGCCAGGGGGAGGGACAGGGTGTGGGAGGTTGGCTGCCAGCCCCAAGGTCCTCCTGGGAAAGGGGCCACATCCACCACCACCCACCCACAGGAGGTTGGCCAGCAAGGGGAGGTTGGCTGTGGGAGTGCACTGACCTCAAGGGGGCAGCTCCTGCATTGAGCATCTACCTCCTGGTGGTCAGTGCACATCGTAGCAACTGGTCGTTCCGGTTGTTCTGGTCATTCGGTTGTAACGGTCGCTTAGGCTTTTATATATATAGATTGACTGTATGATGAAGTCTAATTCAATCCTCCATCAACCTTAGGTGACTGGTGTTATGGAAGGATTGCTAGCTTCCCCACAGTATCCATCCTCCTGTCATTTAGCTGGCTACTTGGCTGCCTAAAATGAAGACCACAGTTCCCAGCCTCCCTTTGCAGGTAGGCATGGCCCAAGGACTATGTTCTTGTTAAAAGGATGTAAGTGAAAGTGCGGTAGGCTACTTTTTTCCTGTTTTCTTCTTGGCTGGAATATAGTTGTGATAACTGAAGCTAGAGCAGCCATGTTGGACCTCACAGGGAGATGCACTGAGGATGGTGGAGCAACTCCCCTAGGAGAAGTCTGGGACCCAGTGATTATGGAGTGATCACACCAACCCTGGTCTGCTTACCTTCAGACCTCATATACATGTTCAAGAATCTCTGTCTTGTCTAAGTTACTGTTATTTGTTTTCTGCTGAAAGTAATCCTAACGGATACACTTGAGCTGTTCTGTCCCAAGGGAGATGTGCTGTGAGTATTAAATACAGTGAATTTTGAAGGCATGAAAAAAAGATTACAAAGTATCATTAATAACTTTTGTATTGATTTCATATGGAAGTGGTAAATTTGGGATATATTGAGTTAAATGTCTTATTTAATTCTCCTGTTTCTTTTTACTTTTTAAAATGTGACTACCAGAAAATTTACTGCATCTGCAGCTCACATTATATTTTTATTAGACAGTGCCAGGCTGGTGTTGTTTTGCTCTGTCTCTGTATCTGTCCTTAGAGAAAGGTAAGGCACCTGAGGCTGAGAGGAGCCATACAACTTGCCCAAGTTCCCATGTCAAGTAAAGGGTGGGGCTGGATTCAAGTTCAGATTCATCTGGAACGGCCCCAGTGCTTCCACCCACTGCACCACAGTGTATCAGCTAGTGCCACTAAGCTCTGGCACAGGAGAGAGAATACTGTCCCAAACACTACTTTTCAATCGTAGGATATGCTGGTTGCTTGAAGAGTTTTATTAAGTTTCTCTCAAAATTATGTTCATAATCAGATGGGTCTTACTTTCAAATTGTATTATTTCCCAGTGTATAAAAATAAAGTGTAATCCCCTAAAAAAAAAGGGAAGGAAACACAATGGGATGATTCTGCCACCTTTAATTCAGAAAGAAGATATTTAACTTGAAACCTTTGCGTAGATATGGCCCACAGACGACAGAGCTGAAGACCCTTAGGGCAGCTCTTTCCCTGGTTGCATTACCTGACTTTTCTGGAAGCTTAAGGGCTCTAAACTCTGTGACCTAAAATGCCCCGTAGGTGATGCCTAGGTGATAGTATGTACTATCTTGTGGCACATATTCCCTTATCTTGTTGTTCACAGATCTGGCTGCCCGGGCCTTAGCCTGCTCCACAGGTAATACGCATGTGTAGTATTATTTACACTTTCACTCACTGACCTCTCCCCTACCTGTGCTATGATAAAGGTGACAGGTCTGCCCATGTACTTATTATATGGAGGAGGGCCACATTTTCTATTCAGAAGTTGCCTAACATCCCCAGCTTTCCTGATTTCTCCTTAAAGATAACTGTAGTCAGGAACACCCTGCCTAGCTGAGGTAAATAGGCATTGATTAATATAGCTACCTCCTTGCTTTATCACATGCTCCTCCATTAATCTGCCCCAATGCAAGCTGGACACAACTCTTTTCTTGAGGTTCACAAAGATATAAGACAGCCACAGTCACCAGGCGAACTTGGATGTGATCATTTTAATCTCTTTTTCTCTCCGTGGAACTGCCACTGCTGGCCAGAAATGGTACCCAAGCTATTTAATTGCCTATGGAGCTACAGCATGAAGCTAACGAGCTGCTCGTTAATGCAACCATGGCTCTCTCCCTTCGTCCTGTGGCTTCTATTCCTGGTTTAGAAGTAGAATTAACAAGTTTTCTCCTAAGAAGCATATCTGTCCTGCAGCAGTCAGCTCTTTGAACATTTAACTTCCTCCTCCAAATCATTACAGAAAACAGTTAATGGCTCTGTGCCAGACCTGACCCCTGCAGATTCCATTTGCAATGACCGTCACAGGCAGATGGATCACCACCAGTAAGTTCTTTTTGTATTTGGCTTCCAAATATGGCAGCGGCTGGGCAACTGTGGGTCATTAGATTTCTCCAAATTAATTTCCTCCACAGATAGATTTCACTATTGCAATGGAAGGATGGTGTGTACCCCTGACAGGGTACACCGAGCTCAGAGGGACACATTCCACGTTCACCTGGGATATTTGTTGAGGACACAATGAGGAGACTGCCAGCAATGGGTCTCTTTTTCATCATATTCATCATGTCCACTAAGCATCAAAAATGATGCTCATATCTGCTGCATAGTCCAATGCAATATGCCAGCTTGTTTTCAATGAAATCTACTTGCAATCTCTAGTTCCTAAATTAACTCACTCTAAGGAGGATCTTTGTGTGTGTTCTTTGCTTTATTTTTAGATCAGGGGTCCAGACAGTTAATGTAAAACTGTGCACCTGCTGGTTACAAAATATTAGGGATTAAAAGATCATAATAGCCCAACTGGCATGACTCAGTGATTAAGTGTCAGCCTATGAACTGTCACGGTTCCGGGTCAGGGCACATGCCCGGGTTGCAGGAGGCAGATGATCAATGATTCTCTCTCATCATTAATGTTTCTATCTCTCTCCCTCTCCCTTCCTCTCTGAAATCAATAAAAAAATATTATTAAAAAGATTGTAATAAATGGGAGCTTTTGGCCTCGCCTAGAAGAATGCAAATGTAGTTGTAAAAATATACACATTCTTCACTGGCCAGAGGAAAACATGTCAGCTTAGATTCCACTGAAATGTGACCCGTTTGTGACCTTGTCTTTAATTCAATTCATTAAATGTCCTTTTTAGAGTCTGAATCATAGAGGTTCAAATGTGGGGTGGGGAGGGGAGGTGGAGTGGCAAGTACTTTTTAAAAATCCCTTGTGATTCTGATACCCTGTGGGGCCCTTTGGTTGAAAATAATCAAATTCCAACCTTAGATTTTATGTGAGAACATAAAAGCTACTGGCATCGAGGCATGCTCACTCCCACTCGTACACCTGAAGTGCTTCCCCGCGTGGCATGTGTATTTGCTGTATTAGTCGCAGACCCAGGTCACATTAATAAAAATCCAGTGCGATCTACAAGTGATCCCACTTCTAGGAATATATCCCGAGAAGCTAGAAACACCTATCAGAAAGGGTATATGCACCCCTATGTTCATAGCAGCACAATTCACCATAACTAAGATTTGGAAACAGCCTAAGTGCCCATCAGCAGATAAGTGGATTAAAAAACTGTGGTACAGCTACACAATGGAATACTACCCTGCAGGAAAAAAAAAAAAAAAAAAGGATTTCTTATCATTTGCAACAGCATGGATGGAACTGGAAAGCATTATGCTAAGCGAAGTAAGCCAGTCAGAGAAAGATAAATATCACATGATCTCACTCATCTGTGGGATATAATGAACAACATAAACTGATGAACAAAAACAGATCCAGAGACAGAGAAGCATCGATCAGACCATCAAACCTCAGGGGGAAGGCAGGGAAGGGTGGGGGTAAGGGGGAAGAGATCAACCAAAAGACTTGCATGGGTGCCTATAAGCCTAACCAATAGACACAGACAACAGTGGGGTGAGGGCATTAGTGGGGGAGGGGGGTGGTAGTGGGGGGGGGCAATGGAGGGATAAGGACACATATGTAATACCTTAATCAATAAAGAAAAAACATTTCTACAATTCCACCTAGTACTAGGATTTTGCTATGTAATTTGCAATATCCTTCAACACGTAAGAGCTTTCTTTACACTGAAATAAAGAATGGACTTCCATTTTTGTGCTGGGAAAAAAAAAACAAAAAACGGAATCAGACGTCTATGGTTTCACTGCTGTCTGGAGACAAAGGCTGCCTACCTGCTGAATTTCAAGGACTTCCAGCCACTCTCCAGGGCCTATTTGCTCACATTGATTTCCCCCTGGACTGGGGGTGGGCGGGGAAAGGAAGGGAAGCAGCTCCAGTTACTGCCAAGGCGCCCAGGCTTGCCTGTCAAGGCCTTTCTTCTGGGCATAAGAAAGGCGGACTGTCTTTAATTTGCCAATATTGCTCGAAAACTGTCAATGGAGGCTGAGAGGAATGATTTGATTATTTTTGGTTTGCTTTCCTTTCTTTTTTAAAAAAATTTATTGGTTAAATGCTAATTTATTGTAGATATGGTGAATGCTGTGGTGGTGATAAGGGAAAACGAGAGAACCAAGGAGCTAATACAAACCTATTAGCTCATTTGTGTGGAGACAAATGAACTCCTATGGCCTCCTTCAGGTGACAAGTAAATAGCGAGGCCACAACCAAATCCTACATCCCATTCAGCTTGTTCTGAGGCCTGCATTCTGACTCTGCTGCTCTCCACAATTTATTGGTGTCAGGGAATGAGAATCCTGCACCCTACCATTTCCCAGACAGAATGTAAGCTATTCTTTTGAGGCCCTACTGGGAGTCATTTTTCATGCAATCGCACATGGACCAATCCTTCTACATCAGCATTTCTCTGCATACCCCACTCTCCTGACCTCAGAATCCTTATTTCCTAGCTGACATCAAGGTTCACAATTTTCTTTATCATTTCATTTATAAAAATATGCACTTTATCAAGCTGTCTTCAACATTGATGGTGATAACACTCTTGCTTTGAGAGAGGGCTGTGAATGTCAAGTGGCCCCCAAATACCAAAGGAGCAGAGAGATCAAAGATGAGGCAGACAATCCAGCTGGTTGGTTAATGAGTTTGAAAGAAAACTTAGTGCAGAAATGCAGTACTGGACAGTCGGACGCTGGGGTCTCCGTGCCCACCCCCAGATATAGGATTTTATGGCTGAAGCCAGGGGTCTGGGTGTCTGGAGAGGAAGATGGACAATAGTTTGCTTTTCAGTTAAGATAATTCCTCCCCTCCCCACCACTTTTTTTTCTTCTGACAAGCATTTATACAGCAGTCCAGGTGTGAAGCTTAGTTGAATTAGGTTGGGGTTAGTGAACAAAGCTTCCAATAGTGGTGAAAGGTGACTGCTATAAAAACAGACTAAAAGGAGTGTGAGCGCAAGTTCAAATCTAGAGAAAAACACAACTAAGGAGATACTTTCAGTGTCATATGCCCCAAGTGTTCAATGGCCAGCTGAGTGGTGACAGTAAGTCATCCCTCAATATTCTTTCTCTTTTATCTATACAACTAGTGGCCGGGTATACAAAATTCATGCACTAGGGGTGGGGGGGCTCCCCCAGCATGGCCTGTGCCCTGTTACAGTGAGGGAGCCCGGTGATCCATCGCCCCAAAGAGGTAGGCCCTGCCCACCCATCCGGGGCTCCTCAATGGATTGCCCCAAAGAGGTAGGCTGGAGCCAAGGGAGGCCTGCGAACCCCCCGGCTGGGCTGTGGCGGAGGCCTGTGGACCTCCACGCACCTGTGGACCCCCAGGCTGGTGTAAGGGGGCAGGGACGCAAGCCTCAAGTCCTTGGGCTGGCGCATGGGGTAGGGACATGAGCCTCATATGCCGGGCCCATTGCCAGGGGCAGGGATGCGAGCCTCACATTCTGGGGCCCATTACCAGGGTCGGGGACACGAGCCTCATGTCTCTGGGCCAGCACAGGGGGCAGGGATGCAGCCTGCTGATCATTACGTGATGGCATCCCAACCAATTTGCATATTATCCTATTATTAGATAGATAATGGGACTTTTGAATTTTAATTGGGCCCAGGGTCTCTAAGGAAAAATAATATTTCCATCTCCCTTGCAGCTTAGTTATGGCAATGTGACTGAATTCTGGACAGCAATATATAAGAGGAAGTATTATGAATAATTTCTTGGAAATGTCCTTAAAGGAAGAAGGTATGTACCTTTCCCCTTTTTCATCTTCCCAGTGGTTGGAATTCAAGTGGTGATGGCCAGAGCTAAAACAACCATCTTGGGCTGTAAAATTCTAGGAATGAGTATCGTGCATAATAGGACAAAAAGAAAGGGGGAGTCTGTGTCCCTAATATTATGGGGACCATACCAGGGAATGCCTGATTCTGGACATTTATAAGCTTCTGTCTTGTTTACATTATCTGTGGAGGTGGGTTAAGAGCAAGGGAGGCAGGTTTTTAAAAATATGTATTTTTTATTGATTTCAGAGAGGAAGGGAGAGGGAGAGGGAGAGGGAGATAAGAAACATCAGTGATGAGAGAGAATCATTAATCAGCTGCCTCCCGCAGGCACCCCCACTGGGGATTGAGCACACAACCCAGGCATGTGGACTGACCAGGAATGAAACCAAGACCTCCTGGCTCATAGGCCGACATTCAACCCCTGAGCCACATGAGCTGGGCTGGGGAGGTGATTTTGATCACTCACAGCCAAACCCTATTCCAAGCTAATACAGGAGGTATCAGGTGGATGCACAGAAGCAGGGCCTGCACATTCCTCAAACTAACCCTCTGAAGTAGAGGGTTCAATTATTATCACTATTTCACTTGTGGGAAACTCCTTCAGAAAGCTTAGTCAAGTTCTTCATTCCAGCGCCCTCCTACATGAGCTCCCGTCCCTTCTTTTCCACCTAGGTCTCCAGCAGGTGCAGTGCTCCCCTTCTTTCAGTCTCTCTCCTCATAGTCCTTAACTATATTCTGCCTTTTACTTTCATGTTTCTGTTTGCTGTCTCAGGTAAACTGTGAGAAGTTGGGGATATAAAATGTTCCTTTTGTGACCCCCCCCTCTTACTTACAGCGCAAAACAAAGCACTACTTAAATTTCAGATACTTCATAAACTCCATATTCCAGTTAATTTGGAATGTACCTTTGAACCCCACTCACTATACTGTTTCCTGTGTTTTTCACTCTCATCTTCAGACTTTGTATTCTTTAGAGAAATGACCTCCATGGGGGACTGAATTATAACACTCAATAAAACAGTGATTCTTAACTTGAAAAGAAGGAATAGGGAACTTCAGGGAGTCCATTCACTCTTCCAAGTTTTGTATATGGGAATATGAGCTTTTGTCTGGAAGAAGTTTCATAGTTTACATCAGAATTTCCCCCCAAATCATGACCTCCCCTGCTCCCCCTGCGCCACTGACCTACAGCAAAAAAATTAAATAAAATATTTGGCTAAAAGAACACCTAAAATATGTTGTTGGGTGGGATAAGAGAAGGAACAAGACATACTTGGACAATTCCATTTGCAAAGAAGATAAATCCACATATAAACCTCATGTTTCTTAACATGAAGTGTATTTTTTAAGGTTTAACTTTCCATGGTTTTAAGAAGTAACCTTAATCCTTAATCCCAATTGCAAAAACAACCAACAGAAAAGATCAAATATACACCAGGAATAAACTGAAGCAATACTTTATTGCAACCACAAAACACAATCCAACAAGGCATCAACACAGAGATTGAACAAATGTCTCTTTAAACAGAGATGTAGCAACCCCACCTTTTCAAGTTCTTAAAAACAAGTACTCAAACCAGGAATCAAACAAAGCATTAGAGCAATTTTAAAAATATTACACCATCATGAAGGAATGTATATAAAAATAATCTGTACTAGTAACAAGGCTTTTTGATCTGTAACTCTTGGCAAATTTCTTCAGAAACAAATTATTATAAATACAACCATAAAGTGAAATAATGCTTTCTTCGGAAACAACCGATTTAAAAGCAATTCTATGCAGAAAATATCATTACCCCCTGTGAAAGCCAGCTGAATATGGATGGATATCCTCAATACACACAGTTTTTCTTTTCAGAGCTATGGTTTTGCTTCTAAAGGGGCCAAGATACATGTTCATTTCAAAAATCGCAGCATATCCCAGTGAAACCTTAATAAGGTCAAGTGGAGGACCCTCTGTAAAAAAGGGTGTCAGCAATTCCATCCCAGTAACACAAGCTCTAAGGAGCAGAGGAACTCAAGGGAGACAGCGATCCCTTTCTCTTTCTCCCCCTCCCCAAGTCTGTAACCAAAACATGCTCATCCCATTAAATTTTTTTAAAAATTTGGGAAAGCCATCTATGAAGAAACAAAGAATGTCCTTATGACCTCAAAGTTTTTCTGGGGAAGGGTATCTACTCATGTCAAACATTGATTTCTTTGTACTCTGACAAACTCCACAAAGAAAACCATCCCATCTACCTGTTTTTCTTGCTCCTCCTAGCTGAATTCAGGTCAGCTGATGGATTGCCTAGTCTATCCAATAGGATAACGTTTCATTTGGTTGAAATTCTTTACATATACACATGTATGTATCCTGTTTACAAAGTTTCATCACATGAAACTAAATTATGTCATTATGTATTTTTGAGGTCTGAGACCCCAATTTGACTGTACTATGAAGAGTTGTTCTTTAAATGCTTTGACTGCAGAGGCTTTACATGATACTCATAGATTTTCAGAGCAGGCCCCAACTTTAACTGAAGTCCTGTCAGCACATCATTTCTTGTCATCAATAGCAGGGATTTTCCATCAATTTCCTATAATGGAAGCAGAGGGGAAAGTCAACATGCAAGTCCAAAAGCTCAAGAATAATGAAACAAAAAGGAAGTTCAAAGGAAAAAGTCATATTGATTGTTTCCAAGCTAAAATCATTACTTGTTCACTTATGCCAAAATGGGGAAAAATTGAATCTTCTTTTATCTTCCATCTTCTATTTTTGGATTAAATACAATTGGTAACTGTTCTTGTTTTCAAGATCACATCACAAATATCTTTAAAAACTGACAGTAAGCTTGGAGTACATACCCTTAAGGATAAAAAATATTGCTTCCAAACGGAATAATGACACTTTCCACTTATAAAATATAATAGAGGCCCGGTGCATGAAATTCGTGAATGGGGAGAAGGTGGGGTCCCTCAGCCCGGCCTGTGCTCTCTTGCAATCCAGGACCCCTCGGGGGATGTCCGACTGCTGGTTTACGCCCACAGGGATTGGGCCCAAACTGGCAGTCGGACATCCCTCTTGCAATCCAGAACCGCTTGCCCCTAACCACTCGCCTTCCTGCCTCCCCGCTCCTAACTGCTCACCTGCCTGCCTGTCTGCTCGCCCCTAACTGCTTGCCTGCCTGCCTGCCTGCTCACCCCTAACCGCTTGCCTGCCTGCCTGCTCAGTGTGCATCATAGTGACCAGTCGTTCTGGTCATTCCACCATAATGGTCACTTAGGCTTTTATATATATAGGTTATAGTTTATGCAGAATTTTGAATACTTCGTTCCTAAAATAACTCTATAAATTAGGACAGGCAGGGATTATCATCTTAACTTTACAGGCAAACCAAGAATCAAGATTAAGAAGTTAGGAAAGGATGACAGAGGATTTGAACTCTCATCTGTCCTAAGCCAATGTTCTTTTCATAACTCTGCCTGTTTCTCTTGACACTTAGAAGTAAATATGTGTTGTTTAGATGGATCACAGGGTACTTAGGTTTTCTGGAATCTTGTCAATCACAACAGTGGACATTGGAAAAATGACTCACTCACCCTGAACTTCTTTCCTGCCCTTTAAAAGGAGAACCATCCTGTCTCAAACTAAAAATCAAGCTCTCATGCGGAGGGCCCCACCACACTTCCTCTTAATGTATCCTTGAGACTCCAAATAAGGTAATGAGGGGCAGAGCTCTGCCCACCGCAAATTCCCCCCTCTGTTCTCACAGTTCACTCCCCATACCCTTCAGGTACCCAACCAGGTATCCTGCACCCCAGCTACCCTGGAGACTACAGAGCTTTGGGGTAAATAAAAACGGGCTTCTCATGCAAGATATGCGGACACCGAGTGTTGAAAGTGGTGTGAAACTTTTGGAAAGGAAACACTGAGAATGCTGACTGCACCTTATTTTTGTTATCACTTAATTGTGGGAAGAAGCGGAACTAGCTTTTAGGGAACCTGAAAGAGATGAAGCAGCTGTGCATGCTTGGTAAGCCTCGACACATCTGTTTCATCATTCTACCCATGTACATCTGTACCCGCACCCCCCCACTGATGGACAGACAAGGGGACACAATGTGCACCAGGAAGAGATGACACTCCTTTCATTACCATACAACTGTAGGTACATAAAACTGTGACCCCCCTCCTACATCATGACCAAGGGGGCCATTCCTTCAAACTCTGTCATGTACTTTGCTATGCTGGGAAGAAAATTTGCTTTCAATGACTGTGTGTGGGAGAAATAGCACTGGGCTAGGGGGCTGGAGAATCACCCACTCTGTGACCTTAGGCAAGTGTCTTCCTCCTCTCTCCTCGGTAGGTAATAGGAGGTATGGGATTTAGATAGGATTCCATGAGATACCACCTTTGCAAATGCTCCCTGAGCTATAAGTTATACAATTACTTATCATTATTCTTTCACAGAATTATGGTCTTCATTCCAAATACCTAACATGAACCACAGCAAAAGGACAAGGAATTACTTCTGACTAGTCTGTGGTGTTTCTGAGTGTTGGAAACCGTTATTTCATCATCTACTAGAAAACAAAATGTCCCCCACTAATATGTAGGAGACAACTATTCAAGATAATAGCGCGTAACAAAGCAACTTGTTGACAGGGCAATTGGAAAATTAAGGACATAGGGATGGAATTTCCAATTGTAAAGTATTTTACTTCTTTTTCAGCAGCTAGTAATCCCAAAGATGGCCCATCAGTCAAATCTGCAAGTATGAGAGTTGGCAGAGGAGCTACCGACACCTGGAAGTCATGGTAGCTGTTCTGAAGGCACTGTGAGATCACAGGAATCTGAGTCACAGGTCACTTCAAAGCTCATGCTCTCGCTTACGCACTGAGATGACACAGACCTACTTGGAATGCTTTAGAAAGCTGCCAAGTCCTTCCTGCCCTCCATCTTTCCTTTGCTGGTGTCTGCTCCTACTTCACTTATTACGTATTTCAAACAGGCACCAGGAAGAGATGACACTGCTTTCATTGCTATACAACAAGAAAACTTCCTTGATTAACTGAAAGTGAATTTTTAAAAATCTTTGCTGGCAAAACATCCTACAACTCAGCATTTCTGTCAAAAGCCAAGTATGTCTGTGAAAAATGCTGAAATTGGGATTTTATTTGAGACAAAATGGGAAATCATATTCCACGCTCCAATTTGATTTTACCTTTGTTCATTAGCCACACTGAAGTTCACCTCGGACTAGGGTTCAAAAGAAAGCTCTACTTGGAAATCCTCATTTTAAAACTTTTGAAATGAATAGAGTTCAACAACAGAACTTTCCTATTAAATCAAACTATAACAGCTCAGATGAATGGGAGTAGAATACAGCATAATGGAAATGTGAGCTTCTAGATCACACCACAGTCTGAACCTTGTCTCCACAACTTACTGTGTGACCCTGGGTAAGGGACCTAACTTCCCTAAGCCTCATTTTCCTCACTTGTGAAATGGAAGTAAACCCCTTAAGGATTTTGGAGATAAAAAGTGATGCATTCATGTAAGGCAACCAGCACAGTGCCAGACTTATAGGAGACTCTCAATGCCTACTAAGTGGAAATGTGCGGGCTTTGAAAGAAATGAGATATATTTCTATTCAGAATCCATCTTCTGCTTCCTTTCTGGAAGAGTGCTCTCTGCCTGAATGCTGCCTGTGGCCAGAGGGATGCAGGAATATTCCTGTTCAAGTTTTAAAAATTTATTAAAATTTAAAAAATTCAAAGACTCATAAAACATTTGTCTCATAAAAATCGCAAACACAGGAATACTCCTGGAGTTAAGAAAGCTACTCATTTGTTATGTAGCATGTATAAAAGTTTGCCGGTCTGCATGGTGCACTAGAATGAGCCTGAGAGTAGAGACTGGCATACAAGCGTTCTAATGCAGACTCCAGCAGTAACTCTCCACAAGGAGCGAGCCCCCTGGACCTCATTTATTTAGTATAAATGAAGAGGTTGAAGTGTGACCCAATCCCATGATTGCAGGTATATCATGATTAAAGCCCAAATAAAAAGATAATTCACATTTTGGGATCCTGTTCATATATCTGTGTTAAAGGGATAATCATTTGCTAGTTTCAGTGAAACTTTTAACATTTAAAGTTTCTGTCTTCTGTCTTTAGGGAAGAATAACCAAGTGCCTATTGGGCAATAATATTAAAAATGTTTGCAGACTTAAGTTCCAGCAGGTACTCATGCATGGAAGTAAAGTTTAGAGATTACAGGTATATATTTCCAATGAGGACAAGACCCTAGATCTAAAAATAAATGAGTAGGAACCATAGGTGTTAGAACTCAGTAGACAAGCATCTTTTAGAGCAAGACACTATTTTATTGCATACTAGGTTGGGCCAAGGACAAGTTACTTAATCTCTCTAAACCTCACTTTCTTATCTATATCACGGGGGGAAAGTAGCTACTGTATTTCACTATTGAAGTATTATTGAGATAACACATGTGAAGTAGAATTCCTGACATCTGCTGAGCACTCAATAAAGGCTAACTACTAAAAAAGTATGTGGAAAATCTTTACCCATTTATTTTTCACTCTTTCTCTCTGCAAGCAATCCACACCTAGGTAACTCTTTCAATTGAGCCCAAATTTGATATGGTGCATTGGAAATGTATGGTAAGAAAGAAGATGAGGTGGGAAGAGAAGCAGCTAAGAGAAAGGCTAGAAAGAGAAAAAGAGGGATCATCAAGAAAGTGGCACAATAGCGACGTAGAGCAGGAAAAGAGTTGAAGACAAGTCAGTGGGGTTTATGATGGTAGGACCCTGACTCAGAAGGTCATATTCATGGTGGTGGTCTCTACTGTCCCAAATATAGTGCAGGGGACAGAAGAGTCAACTTAGAATCAAAAGACTTGGTCCTTAATTAAAAGTCAAACCCTGCTGCTTCGTAGTTCTTTATGTAACGTATGGCCCATTATTGTCCTCCTCTGTAAAATGTGATGTTGGGACTAAGCTGACCTCTGTCCATTCCAACACACTCTCAGATTCCAACTCTGGTCTCTGATAAGCATCAGACTCAACAGCGTCACAGGAAAGAGTGCCTGTAAAAAAATATTGCAGCAACTCCTTACCAATGGCGTAGAGGAAGCTGATGAAATGGACTTTCTTCTTTCCCTTCAGTCTTCTCTCTCACATTTTCTCGAAATTTCTTTGTAACAACTCTTTTGCCATTCACTATCTGGCTACAAGTGGTGACCAGTCTAAAGTTTCCCATTCCACTGCTTACAAAGGGGACAAATTTCCCAGAGGAAGGGGAACTTGGTCTGGAGCCCAGGGATACGAAAGTGGAAAAACCTGTGTCCAAAATGGGGGTCACATCAAAAAAGGAAGAGTGGAATCTCCTGGCTCTACCCACATGGCCAGTGGGGAAACAATCTCCGGAAAAGCGGTCTTCATCTTCAAAGACATTGTGAAAGCCACAGTGTGGCCTCTCAAACCACAGTCCCTCCTTCAAATCATTTTTGTCTCTGCCGTCTCCTCTGTTTTCCCTGTTGATGTGGTTCCTTCTGGACTTGTCATAGTTGTTGCGTTTCTCAGCATCAGACAAGACTGCATAGGCCTCAGCTACTCGTTTGAATTCCTCCTCAGATGCCTTTTTGTTTTCTGGGTTCTTGTCTGGGTGTACCTGAAGAGCTAACTGGTGATAAGCCTTCTTAATATCAGAGGAGGAAGCATTTTGAGGCACCCCTAGTACTTTGTAATAATTCACCATGTTTCTTTAAAGGATCTTTCCTCACCAAGACAGAGTTTATTTTCTGAAGAGTTTCCATATGATTTTGAAAAAGAAGATGAACTACTCAAGTCTATACCAAGATCTTTTGAATCTTATCACAGGGTTCCTGGAACAAAGTCTCTTTTGGGAGAAATTCCTCTTTGCTGTAGGTGTCCTTTGCAGTGCCTCCTCCCCTCCCTGCCCTCTGCAGCTCACTGTGGGTGGAGTAATTGTGATGGAACATTATTAGCCAATAACTCTTGGCTGATGCTGTGCTTGCCTTGTATTCCTATTGGTGGAAAATTTGGGGTGGGGTAATATACCTGCTGGGGAGATTTCACCTTATTTTAAAATATATATATATTTTTATTAATTTCAGAGAGGAAAGGGAGAGAGAGAGATAGAAACATCAATGATGAGAGAGAATCATTGATCGGCTGCCTCCTGCATGCCCCCACTGGGAAGAGAAGCTAAGAGAAAAGCTAGAAAGAGAAAAAGAGTGATCATCAAGAAAGGAGGGGAAATAGTGAGGCAGAGCAGGAAATTGAGCCTGCAACTCGGGGAATGTGCCCTTGACTGGAATTGAACCCAGGACCCTTCAGTCCCCAGGCTGGCACTCTATCCAAACCAGCTAGGGCAGATTTTACCTAATTTAAAAATCCAACACTGAGAAGCTTGTTAACAGGGAGAGAACATTTGTGTGGCTCTAAAAAGAAGTCTTACCTCATTTATTAAAGTAACAGTCTGAACCAAAATGGGTCTTGCACTTAAATCAGGCATAAAATTTATTTTGGATCATTTGAGCTGATGCCTTCAGTGACTTAATGGGTATCTTTCTGTATTATTTAATATTTGCTGCTGGCACAAAGTGAGTGATAAAGGGGTTCTATCTCACAAAAAATCTTATACACATTTTTGATGAAGGAAAAAGTATGAAATTCAGTTCATCAAATGAAGTAACCGGGTTATAGAGATGTCTGCCTAGATTTTAAAAAAAGAGTAGGTTTAAGGAACAGAATTAGAAATGAATGATGCCCATGCATGATCAGATAATGCTTCTTCATGTCAGTTGCTCTTTTAAAGTTAGCCTTTTTGAAATTTCTCTCTGTATTTAACTAAGTAACAATAGCACAACAAGAAATGCTTTAAAAATGGCTTTAAAGTTCAAGTGTAGTGAGGGCTGCTGGTTGCTTTTTTCCTAGGATACACAACTGCACATTTCCCAGACTTCCTTGCAGTTTGGTGTGGTCATATGACCACATTCTGGCCAAGGAAGGGATTGAGATTGATGTGCACCTCTTTCAGGTCTGGCCAATGAAACCACCTACATGAACTCCTCCTTGCTCTCTATCCTTATAACAACTAGATATCAATGCCCAGATAATCTTGAAAACTTCTGGTTGAAGATGAGAGAGCCTCCATCCTGGATCCTTGAATCACTGTGAAGCAGACACCCCTACTATGACTATCTATATGATCAAGAAATAAACTTCTACTTTAATTAAGTCATTATACATGTTTTCATTTACTTGTGCCAGCAGTTAGTCTACTCTAATACACCAATCATTTCTATAACTTCACCTTCACTCTTAGAGCCTACCCATATACTGTCATCAACCAGAAGAGTACTACCTCTACAATACTGAAAGTTAAATATCTGTTCTCTCACTCCTCACTCCCATTATTCCCACCTTTTCATTCGAACGCCACTTTCTCTAGGGTCAAGAGTCCCCTTAGGATCCTCTTTCATACTAAGTCTGCACCCTCTGGTTGGCCCTCTTAGGCTATTAGCCCTCTACTGTGCTCAAGCCACAAACACCCCATCCAGGAGCAATGTAGCTTTTCTGACTTCTATGCATGGTACAGCTGAGGGGGAAAATCAAGAAATCATGAAGATGAAACATTATACTTGTGCAGTGTACTAGTATCATAGGGTGCAGAATACCTTAACAGTTCTCTTATTTATCCTTGGTCAGCTTCCTCTTCCATTTCCCTTGGTGGTCATTCTTAACCTTCATTTGCTCTCCTCTAGTTCCTCATTAAAATTCTACCCACCCTGTCCACTCTAAGCAGAGGAACTTAGCTCTTGTTTAACAAAGGAAATAGAGACTTTTAGGAACTATCTTAATGTCCCTGAGGACGAGGGCAATTATAGCTGTATCTACATACATCCTCACCTATGCCCCAGAGCATTGGAAGGATAGGAAGGATACAGGAAGATATCCTTGTCTTGCTCAGAATTAATCCCTTCATGTTCTTTTTGTTAAAAAAATAAAATAATTGAACTTATTTGAACCACTATGTATATTATGGCTGACATTACACTGTATTGTGGTAAAATATATATAACATGAAATACGCCAGTTTAACTATTTTTACGTGTATAATTCAGCATGAATTACATTTGCAATGTTGTATAATTATCACCGCTATTTTTCAAACTATATAACATTTGCAATGTTATATATTATCACCTTAAACAGAAAATCCATTA
This sequence comes from Corynorhinus townsendii, assembly GCA_026230045.1. NCBI lineage: Eukaryota > Metazoa > Chordata > Mammalia > Chiroptera > Vespertilionidae > Corynorhinus > Corynorhinus townsendii. The sequence goes on from JAPDVU010000002.1 coordinate 158,647,332, forward strand.
AGTAATAACTGCCTCCTCCTTCTCAGCCCTTGATAACTTCTAATGTACTTTGTGTCTGTACAAATTTGCCTATTTTAGATATTTTATATACTAGTAAATGGAATCCAGACACTATTTGGCTTATTTTACTTAGCATGTTTTCAAGGTTCACCCATGTTGCAGCATGTATCAGAAGTTCTTCCCTTTTTATGACTGAATAGTATCCCATTGTCTGTATATACCACATTTTGTTTATCCACTTATCTGTTCATGGACACTTGGGTCGTTTCCACCTTTTGGTGATTGCTAACAATGCTGCAATGAAGATTGTGTGCAAGTATTTTCAATTCTTTTGTGTGAAATATGTGGGTCATGCAGTATTTCTACACTTAACTTTTTGAAGAACTAACAAACTGTTTTCCACAGCAACGACACCATTTTGTATTCCAACCAGCAACGCATGAGGGCTTCAATTTCTCCATATCCTTACCCCTCCATACTCTTTTGATCTCATCCCTTTCCTTATCCTCAGGGAGTTTTGCTTCATTTAACTGTCCTCAATTTCACTCAATTTTAACCTGTCCAATTCTTTTGGTTACTTTCCTGCATGTAAATCAGATTGTCTCCTCTCTCATGAGGAAAGAGCCCTCATGCTTAAAGGACCCTCCAGCTACTGGTTCTTCCTCCACTTGCCTATGTCCCATGTCTCATGTCTCACTTACTCAGCATCGCTCATATTTCTCCCTCCAACTCCACTGTTATGCACAAGCTCCACTGGGCTTCACCTTTTTGAGGTATTTGGCCTTGTTAATCATTGCATTTTCCCTGAAACTCTTCCCTTTATGAGTTTCTATACAACCTCTCATTACTGGTTCTCTGCTCACTTCCCTGAGTGTTCTTTCTCAGTTGCTTTTTCTAGTTGCCTTTCTTCTCCTATCAAAACCGTGGTGTTCTCCTTGGCCTTTTTCTAAGATCCCCTTCCAAATGCCTCTCTCATTCTTACTCTCTCTTACGAATGCTGATGACTCTCACATTTCTATTTCTAGGCCTTACTTGTCCCCTGAGCTGTATACTAGATATATCCATTTACAGGCCCTCACATTTGATGCACCCCAAACTGTGGTCATTATAGCCCTCTAAAATTTCCCCACAAGCATCCTGGTTAACGGCAGTACTTTATAACCACCAAACTGGAAACCTGGCAGTCACCCAAGTCTCCACGGCCTCCCACCTGTGAGCACTGAGCTCAGTCCTGGGGCTATCACAGAGAACCAGGATGGGACAAATCTTCAGTCTCCACTGTTAATGATCCACTAAATTATTCTGACTGCCTTCCTAGACTCCAATCCATCTCTTACTTTCCATCCCCAATGGAACTATTATAGCATCTTTCTCGCCTTTGGTCTCCATGACCTCCAAGCCACTCTCCACACTACCACTAGACTGTTCTTTCAAAAACACAAATCTCATCATGGCACTCCCCACTTACTATCCTTTCTTAGTGCTTGACAGGCAAAGTCCTCTTCTTCCAGGCAAACCAGACTGTCTGTTAGCTGGACCCCTATTTACCTTTCAGTCCAATCCCTTGGCATTCCCTGGACCACTCCTCTTACTCCAAGGTATTTGGCGTTCTCAAGATAAACTATGTTATTTCATGTCCCCATGCTTTGGTATTTGATCCTTCCTCTGCCGGAAATCCTCTGTGCTTCCTTCAAATGGTTCTCATACCTATAATGGTTTCAGGTGGCTTTTTATTGAACTAAAAGAATACTTACAATAATTATTTTACTGTAACAGTCTTATATTTATTTTAATGAATGTTAGAAAAAGCTGTAACAACCATGGAAACAATGTAAATAAGCCAAAGAAGCACCAGACATCTGTCTATATGATAATGTCTTACAGCTGTTCTCATTTCAAGTGAATGACTTAAACAACCTTTTAGGATTTTTGGTTTATGGAAATCTATTTCAATCAAGAATTCAAAAGATTCTTTCCTTATCAGTTTCACTTTCAATTATCTTGGCCATTTTCTTACTTGCTTTTTAAGTCTTTTCTAAGTTTTTATGGGCTGAAAGGACATATTGGCAGAGTTTGAGTTGACACTTCCTGTGTTCATTATGCTACAAAATATTTTAAGCATTTCAGAAGCCTTCAATTGTGAATAAATATCAGGTAGCAGAACACCTTGACTATTTTCAGTACTTAGTACTATGAAATGCTGATAAAGTAATAATGGTTATTTCCAATTTGTGGGGTTTCAGCTGGTGTGATTCAGAGCTAGATTTACCATGAAGCTAATGAAGCTTAAATTTTGCCTCAGCAATTGTGTGTTCATAATTTTGTACCCCCCAGGTGGTCTGCTAGAATTGTGTAAGTTTTATACACCCCTCCCCCCAAAGCCTGGCTTTGTCCTGGGTCTTATTAGAAACTAGAGGTCTGTGCACAAATTCGTGCACAGGTGGGGTCCCTTGGCCTGGCTGGTGATCAGGGCCAATCAGGGGATGGGGGGGGGGTGAGGGGGCAGGTGGGAACCATGGGAGGTTGGCCAGCTGGGAAGATGGACTGTGGGAGGTTGGCCAGCCGTGGGAGGTTGTCGTGGGAGCGCACTGACTACCAGGGGACAGCTCCTGCATTGAGCATCTGCCTCCGGTGGTCAGTGTGCGTCACACCAACCAGTCGACCGGTCGTTCAGTGGTCTGGTCACTTAGGTTTCTATATATATAGATTATCCATCTGACATCACCACTGTTGAAATCCATCTGGCTATGACTTAGAGCACATTCTCGGGGTTGTTCTGACAGGCTTCCCCAGTCGACTACTGCATCTGATGTGGTTAGTGCTACTTGGCACTTTGTAGCGGTAAACATTTTTACTTTTATTTATTATGTTAGTGGCCTTAGAAACATATCAAAATTTAACCAAAAGTCATCTGAAAAGAAATGGCAATGTCTGCATTTCAAATTAATGGCTTAAACAACCAGTCGGGCATTTCAGAGTGAAATACTGTTCTTATTTGGTTTGGGGAAAGTGAGGAGATAACAAAGAGTAAAATTAATTTGTCACCTTGAGTTCCATATTATTTTGTCATGATGCTCTGAGAAAAAATTATCGCAGTGATACATACTGTTCTTAAAACAGAATCACTGACGTCACTTACTTATAAGTTTGAGGAATCTGAACAACGTGAATTATATCACATTGATTGAATGGCAGATCTTCTTCAGGGTATGTATTCAGTATATATGAATATGAGAGTCATAAAAAGATAGAATTTAAGTGATTACATTACAAAAGGGCCGAACTATCTTTGTGGTTGCAGTTGGCATCCAGTTTAAGTGGTAAAGTTGCTAAACTGTATTGCTAGTATGCCTCCACTGGCCACTGCAAGTATTTGTCAACAGAGGCGGCTTTACACCAAAGAACAGTGCTCATTTAGCCTTCAGAGTTTTACAAAAATGAATCTGATCCTCATTGTTCTGTGTGAGGAAGGTGGCAATGTTCTTAAATTAGCTTGAAAGGTTTTCTCTTAAAAACTAAAGTTCTTAGAAAAGCAAAATTTCTAAAGTTTTTTTTACTCTTAAAAACCAGTGACCTATATCCAGGGGCAAATGCCAATTTGTTATCATCTAGTCACGAAAATTCAGCTGTGTATACAATAGCTGAAATGGTTCTGTGTCCTATGCTATGCCTAAAAGCATACTTCATGAGGGCAAGTTCTAAGATAACAACTGACTATTAAAGCAGGAGCTTGGAGCATATTCTGCTTGCTTAACTCCGCAGTCACTATAGAAATCTGAGTCCTAGAAAGGCAAACCCTCCGGGATCACCCAGTAAGTGAGCCAATCAGGAGAAAAGAAACCAGGACTCAAGACTCTCACGCATGCCTCTCACCGCGGCCTAAGAGGTCTGTCTGTTAGAAGACACGTGGGAAAACGGTCACCACGCCACTATGTCTGTGGGAAAGAGAGACAGGAGTGACAGTGCTGGAAACGCTGCCCTCTTTAGGAAGGGCTCCCATTGCCTCCTGCTCTGATGGGCCAGTGACCCCTTTGAGCGCAATGTTAACACAGCCAGTGGACACAACTCCCTTGATGACACAAACCACATGCCAACCTGAGAGAGAATGACATCACTGAGCATAAAAGGAGACTGGCCAGAACAGTAACACAACCCAACACACACACATTATGGACACTAGATCATTGCTATGGGTGTAGACAGGGGCTATGCAGGAGCCTAGGCCTTTCCTTTGACAGTTCTTTCAGCCTATAGCTGTTGCTCACACAAAAGGCTCAAAAGAGGCTTGCCAGAAGAAAACTTCATGGAGCTAACTGTAAGAGGGAAACCTAATGGAGATAACTGGAGGTGAAGCACAGAGAAGAGGAGGTTACACAAAGATCACCAGCTTATTCCAGCTGCCTCTCCATACCACAGGAACATAGGACACCATTCCTGTCTTTTGGACGAATGTCATTCAACGAACTGACATCTTCCAATAGAGCATGCTGCTAGAAAACCACATCAAGTCTAGTTGCTAAGGCAACCCAGTATCTAGTTGTGTACTGTGAGACCACACCATGAAAACAGACACTCTCCTTAAAGTCAGCCCATCTGAGTGGAGACATGTCTGGCATCAGTGTCAGTGCACACTGCTATAACAAGACACCACAAACTGGGTAGCTTAAACAACAGAAATTTATTTTTTATAGTCCTGGAGGCTAGAAGTTCAAGATCACAGTGGCAACATGGTTAGGTTCTTGTGGAGGACCCTTTTCCTAGCTTGCAGATAGCTGCGATCTTGCTGTGCCCTCACATGGCAGAGAGAAGGAGCAAGCTTTCTGTTCCCTTCTTTTCAGGCCACTAATCCCATTATAAGGGTTCCATCTTCATGACCCATCTAAATCTAATTATCTCCTAAAAGCTCCTAATGTCATCACATTGGATTTAAGGTTTCAACACACACATCTTGGGGGGGGGGGTCACAAACATTCAGCCCATAAGACATAGCCATGAAACTAAGCTCCCACACCATTGGCAACCGTGCTACCCTTTCTGGACTTGGCCTTTTCTGAGGTGGTTTAGGGGATGCTCTCCATGTGTTCCTGCTTACATTTAAGGCAGGGCAAAGCCTTCCCTGAGGATATTTAAGGATCTGCCTGCTGTGACCTAGAAGATGTGCCTGGGAAGGTCACGAGTTTGGGCTGGGTGTGGCCTGCAGTTTTCCCATCCAGAAGGAACTTGGTGAGTCACTGCTGACTGCTTGAGGTTCATTGCCAGGCAGGTCCTTGGAGGTGAAGTACTGAAGGCCTCTGAAGCATGATGACGGGAGAGGGAGGTTAATGTGGTGGAGGATCCTAACCCTCAGTCCTCATGAAAATCACAGCAGCTACTTGTCTTATCAGCCTGAGCCTGCTCAGTAACTCCCATTTCACTCTCTTTTAATGAGCAGAGGAAAGGCAATGAGAATTTCACAGCACCAGGAAGATTTGGATCACTTCTGGAGAACAATTCAAGGTAGACTCTTTCCCCTACCCAACAGCCCTTCCATGAGAATGAAGGAACTCCAGCTTCTGCACCATGCTTGCAAAACTCCAGTCCCCTGGGAATTCTTTTCTTAGGCTCCTGAATTGGCGGGTTCAACACAGTAGCAAGATGACGCTCCTTTCCCTCACTTGAAGGACTTCTGAATGAAATGCTTTAGGAGAGTCTGTTCCCTTTTGCCTCTAAGTGTCTCTAGGGCCAGAGTGATGTCATCCCTGGGAGAGAGAGCCTGCTTCTGAGCCAACCTCAAAGACGGCCAGTTGAATTTCTGAGGACTTGTACAGAATCCAGAAGGCCCAAAGAACACCCCCACTTCAATCTGGGACATATGCCACTGAGAAAGTCTGAGTAGACGCTTATTCTGAAAAATGCTTTTGGGCAGCAGGGAATCTGGCCAAGAGACCTTTTTCAGCTAAGTCCTTTTTTTTGTTTGTTTTGTTAACCTTTTGCAATATTGTCCAAATTTACTCAACTGCAATGATACAAGTGGACTTTCTACCATTCAAACCAAAATAATTTATGCTCCAGTTGATCAGTCTTCCACTTTCCAACCTGAGCTATTTTTCCCACATTATGACAAAAAACTTTAAACAAAGAAAAGTTGCATGTATATTATAAGTATCCATATTCTCACCACCTAGATTTATAATTGACATTTTCTCTACTTACTACCCATCTACTCATCCCTCTCTCCAACTGTCAATCCATATTTTGACACATTTCAAAGTAAGTTATATACATCAATAAGTTGTAAACTAAATACTTCAGTTTGTATGCCATTAATTGTTGAATTTTTTCAAATAATTCTTTTCCTTTTGAGGTAAAATTTAAGGGTCATATAATGCACAAATCTGAATCATTTGTATATACTTGTGCATATGCAGTGACAATGCATACACCTATAACCTAAACTCTTGTCAATATATAGAAACGATCATGACCCAGAAAGTTCCCTCGTGCTCCATCCATTGTTCTCCTCTCCCACCTATCCAGAGGTAACCACAGTTCTGATTTTTTTCTACCACTGACCCATTTTCCCCATTTCAACCTTTATCTAAATAGAACTGCTATGGCCTGAATATTTGTCCCCCCCCCCTCCTTCCAATTCATTTTTTAAAACATAATCCCCATGGGGTAATAGGGGTATTAGTAATGATATCAATAGGTGGGGCCTTTGAGAGGTGACAGGTCATGAGGGCAGAGTCCTCATGAATGGGATTACTGTCCTTATAAAGGAGGTCCCAGAGAGCTCTCACTCCGTACTCCCTGTGAGAACATAGCAATGCTCACTGTCAGGAAGTGAGCATTCACCAGACACAAAATCTGCAGCCGCCTTAATCTTGGACTTCCCAGCCTCCAGAACTGAGAAAAATAAATTTTTGTTGTTTATAAGCCACCCCATTTATTGTATTTTTGTTATAGCAGCACAGACAAACTGAGACAGGAACCATTCAGTATGAACTCTTTTGTGTAAGGCTTCTCTCACTCAGCATAATCTTTTGAGACTCACCCAAATTTATATTCATCAGTAGTTCATTCCTTTGATTACTGAGCAATATGCCATTGTACACCATTGTATGACTATAGAGTTTGTATATGCATTATCTTATTAATGGCACTTCAGTTTCCAGTTTTAGACTATTATAAATAAATCTATTAAGAACAATTTTGTACAGATCTTTTGTGGACATATGTTTTCATTTCTTTCTGGTAAATAGGAATGAAACTGCTGGGTCATGGCATAGATGTATGAGTGTTTATGTTACACTCCCATCAACAGTGTAACAGAGTGTGGTTGCTCCACATCCTCACCAACATTTGGGTTTATAAATCTTTCTAATTTTAGTTATTCTGGTGGGTGTGAAGTGACTCAACCTGCTATTTTGGCAAATGTTCCGAATTAAAAAAAAAAATAGGGATTAGATTAAAAGAAATGCTGGTTGAAGAAAATCTAGAGGTTGACATATATGATATTAAAAAAGTTCAACTATCCAAACCCATCTTGAGAGAATAAGAAAGGGCTAAAAGCATATGGAAGAAGCAGCCAGACACATTCTTCAGTTCATAATATTTTTGATTATATTATAACTAGAGGCCCAGTGCACGAAATTTGTGCACAGGAGGAGGGGGTGTCCCTCAGCCCAGCCTGCACCCTCTCCAATCTGGGACCCCTTGGGGGATGTCCATCTGCTGGTTTAGGCCCAATACCACAGGGATCAGCAGTCAGACATCCCTCTCACAATCCAGGACTACTAGCACCTAACCGCTTGCCTTCCTGATTGCCCCTAACTGCTTCTGTCTGTCAGCCTATCACCTCCTAACCACTCCCCTGCCAGCCTGATTGATGCTTAACTACTACCCTGATGGCATGATCGCCCCCAACTGCCTTCCCCTGTGGGGCTGAGGGGACTGGGGGACTTAGGCAAGATGAGGCAGGATGCTGCGGGGACTGGGTGAGGCAGCTATGGGGCCTGGAGGACTCTGGCTGGATGAGGCGGGGCTGAGGGGACTGGGGAACTGAGGCTGGACGAGGCAGGGCTGAGGGGACTGGGGGACTGAGGCTGGATGAGACAGGGCTGAGGGGATTGAGGCTGAATGAGGTGGGGCTGAGGAGACTGGGCGCTGCCATCTTGTGAGGACATGACAGTCAATTAGCATATTCCCTCTTTATTGGCTTGTGGGCACTGTCATATTTGTGAGGGCGTGATGGTTAATTAGCATATTCCCTCTTTATAAGATTTAATGCTGGGAAAATGGCAGCCTTTATTGATAGGGAAGTAGCTGGCCTGGTGTGGACCACAACCTGCTTCCCCAATTTACTTCCTCTTAGCAAAGCCCCTCGAGCACTATTCCTACAGATCTGAAATATAGGGCTAGGGATCACCCAGACCAGTGGTCAGCAAACTCATTAGTCAACAGAGCCAAATATCAACAGTACAATGATTGAAATTTCTTTTGAGAGCCAAATTTTTTAAACTTAAACTTCTTCTAATGCCACTTCTTCAAAATAGACTCACCCAGGCTGTGGTATTTTCTGGAAGAGGCACACTCAAGGGGCCAAAGAGCTGCATGTGGCTCGCGAGCTGCAGTTTGCTGACCACTGACCCAGACCATTGGGATGGACCTCTGCTTCTCTCTCTCTCCCCCCAATACCAACCCTAGACCTAAGGGAAGGGAATTAACATTTGTGGGCATCGACACTATTAGGGCCTATCCTAGGCACTGTGCATACATTGTCTTTGAATCCTCATACCACCCTCCATCAAGTGAGGCATTGATAGCTTCATGTTGTAGATGTGAAACCAAGACTCAGAGATGTAGTAACCTGCCCAGGTACACAGTGTGAGAATCAGGATTTAATTAAATCCTGTGCTCTTTCCACTCTACTTTACTAAGCACTGGGAAGCAAATTGGAGGGGGTTATTAAGATCAGTTGGTGCAAAGGCCAGCAGTAGACGGGGCTGCATGTCTCTTTGTCAGATTTGTCTCTCCTTTTTCATTCTTTTCTGCTTTCTGCTTTCTAGTGTGTTTGTGTTGGAGGTAGCGCTGTTGCATCTTTCAGAATATGCAGATGTAAATGAGCTTTAGCCCTCCTCTCTGTAGCTGTGACTATCTCCGGGCCTGGGTATTCCTCTTGCACTTTTAGCTTGTCATTTTTTTCTTCCCTTCCCCACACTCCTGGGGTTGTTAAGGCCTGATATGATTAGGACTTGGTATGGAATTCATGCAGAGAGCCTCACAGATCCCTCAGTACTCTCTGGTCCTCTTCCTCCTCACTTCCTTCTGCTTCTGTGGGAAGGGAGGTAATTATGTTCATCATGTGTTTCTCTAGACAGTTACCTGTTCTTGAAAAGCATTAGCTTGCTCCTCAAATCCCGCTGTCCGGAAGTAATTGACGACATCCACCACGGCCCAGTCTGCAGGATCGGGTGGTCTCCCGTTCTCCAGGGAACTGCAAAACACAAATCCAGACTGCTGTCAGCGCAGAACACAACAGCGTGGAGCCAGGCTCAGGACTCGGTCTCCCAATGGCAGGCCCGGCCAGCTCTTCCCTGGAGGCCCAGATCCCAACTCACCTCCCTCAGGACCACAGTCATGCTTGTGTTTCTTGGGTTCAGAAGATCATTCCTCTCACTGGCTCGGTCACTGCTTTCCTAATACACCATTAGACTTCCAATATAAAGCATTTCCTCATGTACTGTTTTTTAATCCAGAGCTAGTAAGAGTGGTCCAGTGATTCTGACAGCCTACAGTTTGAGTCAAGAACACCAGACCCTTTATAAAATAGCACTAACGTACTTGTCTTTTTCCATCTCCTACCACCTTCTTCATCCCCCTTCCCATGCATCCTTTTTGCCACTATGAAACTCAGGGCTAACGTCATTCACCAGTCTGCCATGCCCTTTTACAGCTCTGGGACTTTGCACATGCTGTTCCAGCCACTTAAATGCCCCTCCCCATTTGTTTCTACCTGGCAAAACCCACCATTCTTTCCTAGTTCATCCCACTTCAAATGCCTCCTCCTCTGTGAGGCCTTTTCTTATTCTACCAGGGGATTGTTTTAGCTATGACCTCCTCTGCATTCAAGAACTCTGTTCAAACTCCCTTGGTATCACTTCCCATGCTGGAGTATACTCTTTGCTTATCCAACAGTCTCCCACCGGAGCGAGAGATGTGGGCTAGAGATACACATTTGGACCTAGACCATTTCTAAAATATATGTATTTTATTGATTTCAGAGAGAGGAAGGGAGAGGGAGAGAGAGAGAAACATCAATGATGAGAGAGAATCATGGATCAGCTGGCTCCTGCATGCCCCCTACTGGGAACTGAGCCTGCAACCCGGGCATGTGCCCTGACCAGGAATTGAACCATGACCTCTTGGTTTATAGGTCAATGCTCAACCACTGACCTACACTGGCTGGGCTGGACTGGATTTAGAGAGGAGGGACTGGAGAAGTGGAATAGAGAAAGAATGGAAGGAACCTGCAGTTACTGTGACTCTGCCTCATGTCTCTTTGGGGAGTATTTGTCTGATATTGCTACACCTCATCCAAGATGATTCTTCCAAAGTGAGCATCCAATCACACTGTTCCTGCTTAAAATCCTCCAAAGACTTCCCAATGCCTTTAAGATAAATTTCAAATAGATTAATTTGGCTTAGGAGAGCCTTCAGTACAGAGCCCCTGCTGGCTCTCCAGCTAGGAACACACTGGTGAGTAAACAGACATGGTGCTTGCTCTGTGGGCCTTCAGTCCTGTGGGGAAGACACTGATCAGTAACCATACAATTAAATGTGCAGCTGCACATTGTGGTCAGTTTCAGGGGTCAAGGAGGCTTTTCTGTGGAATATTCTTTTGAGGTATGATCTAGAAAGCAGCCAGAAGTTAACCAGATGAAAAAGTCAGGAAAAATATTATTCCAGGCTCTTTGAGAGGAAGATACACTACAAGGGAGCTATGTAGGTCCTGGAGGCCACATTAAGGATTCTGGATTTTTGTGCACCAGCAATGGGGACTTCTTAAATGGGCTTATGCAAAGGATATGACCTGGTAAGATTCACATTTTGAAGAGCATTGGAGAGGAGCCAGAAGGAAAGAAGGGGTGCCAGTGAGAGGTCTACTGGAGTCACCTGAACAAGAGATCATGGTGACCAAGACTAGAGTAGTGGCTATGGAAAAGGAGAAGTGTGCAGATTTAAGATATATTTAACCAATAAAATCAGCATGACTTGGTGGTGGACTAGACATTGAGAATGAAGGAAATGTAACTGGATGGTTAATTCACTTAGATAACACCCTCAGAGTTAGTTGGATGCACTGAATTTAGGGTACTGTCTATATTCAAGTAGAGATTTAATGTGGGACATGAGTCTGGAGCTCAAAGCAGATGAGTGGGCTAGAGGTACACATTTGCGAGGCAGAATCATTTAGATCCCATTTTCCTATCCTCTACAAGGTTTCAATTACCATCTAAATCAGTGGTTCTCAACCTTTCTAATGCCGCGACCCTTTAATACAGTTCCTCATGTTGTGGTGACCCCCCAACCATAAAATTATTTTCGTTGCTATTTCGTAACTGTACTTTTGCTACTGTTATGCATCGTAATGTAAATACCTGTGTTTTCCGATGGCCTTAGGCAACCCTGCTAGCGGTTCTCAACCTGTGGGTTGCGACCCACAGGTTAAGAACCGCTGCAGTAGAGCCTAAGACCATGGGAAAACACAGGTATTTACATTACGATGCATAACAGTAGCAAAAGTACAGTTACGAAATAGCAACGAAAATAATTTTATGGTTGGGGGGTCACCACAACATGAGGAACTGTATTAAAGGGTCGCGGCATTAGAAAGGTTGAGAACCACTGATTTAGATGGTAATTGAAACCTTGTAGAGGATAGGAAAATGGGACCTGGAACTAAACCTGGGGACGTTCAACATTTAGTGAAAGTTGAAAAGATTCATGTTACTTTTAATGGAAATCAAACATCCAAACTTCCAAAAGTTCAGGTTCTAGCTGTACCTCTGCTTCTCTCCAAACACAATGTTTCCCACATGGTAGGAACTTAAAATATTTGATGAAAAAAACAAACTTCTGTCCTAGCTAAAGAAAAGGGAGTCACTAATAATGGCACTTGTGATCAATGATTTATCACCACAGCACTTAATTTTAAACCATTTAGAGTGAATGCTTACTAGTTAGAAGTATTTTCCATTTGGGGCTTAGGGACTGTGAATCCATAAACAATGCATGCCCATGCACACACACACTTGTGGATATGCATGCTCATACATGTACACACACACATACACACACACATCTTTTCTACCATTGAAGAGGCAATCTACATAGGGGAAAACCTGCTTTACACCATAACATTGTCAAACATTAATTATGCATTTTAATATCAAAGCTACATAGGTTTTAAAAACATTATACAAGTGCTGGGATTTTCTACCATTAACATAGCAACATGAGCGAACACTGGGGACTCTCTTTGAGGAACCATTTTCCTTCTCTTGCTCAAGGAGGGCTTGAAGAATGTTTGGAAAGGAGTTCATTGTTCTAACAAACCTTTTAAGTCTTCTAATCAGCTCACTTCTAGCAGTGAGCACAGAGTCCCATCGGATACACTTTTAAGTGCCCCAGAAAACATCTGAATTGACTCTCTCTGTGGATGGTTTCAATTAACTATAAAGAATAGTTATCTAATTACAATAACAAAGTCTGCTACATTCTAATTTTAGGGTGGGAGGCTTTACTGATTCTTATTCTGCTGGGATATGACATCATCTCATCCATAATTCTGAAATATTCTTGAGTACTAGCAATGCAGCAGAGAATAAGAACTTGGCAAAACTGTTGGCAGTGTACCATGAAGAACAGGAGCAGTAGGAACTGGGTGCTCTCTCATTCTTAGAGTGGGGGGTTCCATGCAGAAGAAAGGAGTTAGAAACCAATCAATGCTTTTAATAAGTAATCCACCTAAATTTAAGCCTGATAGCTCCCTGCCCCCCAAAAAATAACTTAGAAGAGAAATCACCATGTTGGACTATTCACATCCTGAAGGGAGAAGCCTGTCTATCTTCATCTCTGTAGCGCTCAGCACCTAGCACAGGTCTGATGGTGCATAATCAATACACAGCAAAGATCTGTTATGTTAATAGACCAAACAAAGTGCACTTAAGAGTCTAAAATACACTTTTCATTCATTACTTATTATCAGCGTGCTTTAATAGCTACTTGTGCCAGCTACTTGTGAACTGGCTACTGCATCCTGTTTTTAGGAAACTAAGGCTCAGAAAGGTTAAGACACTTACCCCAAATCACAGAGTAGACAGAGCCAAGATTGGATTTCCATATATGCTTGCCTCCAAATCTATGCTTTTCTATTCTTCTTACTCACTGATAAAACAAATATTTAGTAAAAGTCTTCTCAGTACTGTGCTGGATGCAGGGCTACAGAGATAGGAATGCATAGGCAGGCCCTCCCCAGAAACTGGCAATCTGGGGAGAGGAAGCAGGCATGTGAACAGTGAACTCTAAGTCATTCTAGCACTGAGGGTGAGCAGGTGCTATTGAGGACGCATGCACTGGAGGGCCCATATAGATTTTTCCATCCAGGACACTTGATGATTTTCAAAGGTTATTTTGAAAGGTATCTATTGCTCCAAACACATCCTAAATTAGGCTCTGAGAGGGGAGGCTTGCACAGGCAGATACATGCAGGTACACATGGTCACTTTGCAAGCATGTCAAACTCGGGGCCAGCGGGCCACATACTGCGTTTATTTAAACGAGGCATGTGGCCCACTGGCCGCGAGTTTGACATGCTTGTGAGCATGCTGAATGATTTCACTGGGCCCTCCCAGTGGTTTCAGTAACAGTTTTAAGGAGAAAACTGAAGATGATCCAAGGCAACATGATGGCTGGGCTTGGCGAGACCAGAGTGCCCGGGCTGGGTAAAATAATGAGAACACTGCAGAGAGCAGATTTAAGTGTCACTTTTCCCCACTGGGAAAGCCGCACTTCTCCTCAAGGACTGCTGTTTGTGGCCAAACTGGGACACTTTGTTTTCTTTTAAATGGGCCATTCTCTCTAAATCTTTTCTTATAACTTGTGCATATCAAATTCCAGAAGGAATTTAATGGTGCTGTTTAAAACTTAACCCCCCAAATGGTGGTTCCCATTGTGGCTGCTAATTTTGCAGTGATGAAATGAGATGGCAGATATAAAAGTACTATTATCATTTAATATTTATTATTCACTAGCATCATAGCAAAATGTTTCTTAGAATACAATGCATTAAGGTGATCAATTCATAAATACTTTTCCAGGCATTTTACCTTATTATAAAAAATTAGCAAAAAATGTGGGCAAAATTTGTCTATAATTCTATCACTTAATCAAATCAATGTATCCATTTAGCCCACTCACCTTTTGGTCTCTGTGGCTATGGTTAGGTACATCATGGATTGATAAAAATTATATCATGTGTGAATAAGTCACACTGGGAAATGATTATCCCTTAATTAAACAATCACCTCACATTTAAAGAGAGCTAAGAGACATTATCATGGGAACAGAAATGCAATAAATAACAAATTAGGCAGATATATGCAGATTGGGACCTTATAATGAGTGTTTTCATGTTTGCACATTATAATTTTAAGTGCTGGTAGCAATAGTCTCCGTTTCCTCTTTATTTATTAGTGAAGGCATGTGGAAAATAGTTGAAACTCTCTGAATCTAGTATGTGTATATTTTAGTGTAGTTAATGGTATTATAGAGTTTGAGGGTTGCTTAGACCAAGAGAAAACTGGATAAATACAATCCATATGTTATTCAAAATTCCATTATACTCAGTAATTGCATTTGCGCTTTAAAGTTCAGAGCAAAAGTTACTTTAGACACTGGTTAATATATTATGGTGATACATTTATCACATTACTCTTCTCATAAAGCTAATTCTCAATGTTACTTAAATTTTCACTCAGAAATGCACTCTAATTTTGTACTGCCTTGACCTTTATAACTTACTTTCAAAATTAAATTAGCCTACTCTTTGCCTGTCTTAAAACAACCTTCGGCTAAAAGCAATATAATTCTGATTGTAATAAATTAATATTGATCTCTTTGCCTATGACATATCTCAAAACGTAGCAACTAAATGAGCTTTAGCTTTATCTCCTTTCCTTTCTCCCTCTCCCTTCATCCTAACAAGCAGGGATCTGGCTACGGCTACAAGGCAGGCAGGCAGGCCCCAAAAGAGAATGATTCAAAGGTTCTTGACAGGCCATTTTTAAATTTTTAAATATTCAGATAAATAAACATTGACTGCATTTAGCTGCAGCATACCTAAGCAATGAAAACATTGAAAAAGCAATTCTTCAAGCCTTCTGTATATTTCAAATTCTTTAGCTTGGTATTCAGGGATTTGATTCAGACATAACTTTCCAGGTTTATTTCCCATCCCAATTATGTACCAAAATCCAACTGAGCAAAATCCTGGACTTTGCCAGGGCCACCGCTTTGGTCATGCCACTCAAAGCTCTGCTCGTTCAATTCCAGGGATTAGCACCTTACTTGTTTTTAGAAGGTACTGGTTCGCCCAGCCTGAGTGGCTCAGTGGTCGAGTGTAGACCTATGAACCAGCAACGGAACATACTTTGGTTGCAGGCTCGGTTCCCCAGGATGGGGGCGTGCAGGAGGCAGCCAATCAATGGTTCTCTCTCATCATTGATGTTTTTATTTCTCTCTTCCTCTCTGAAATCAATAAAAACTTATATTTTTTAAAAAGATACTGGTTCAATGTCCCCATAGGAATATCCCCAGTCAATCTTGTATTCCAATTACTCATTACTTTAACCTGCCTATTCTGAGCCAGTCACGATGAGTCTCAGAAACATTCCAGCAAAGAGGAAAGTCTCAAGTCAGCTGCGTGATAAAGAGGATCATGTGTATTGCCTGCTTTATTCCAAAAAGTGGTTAAGAGGAAGGTGGAGGAAGGAGGTCACAGAAGTAGAAGTCATCACGGCAATGTGAGTCAGGCCATGTTCAGTGTGGGGATGAGAGGCTTTGGAGGCCTGGATCCGCAGCAACGCCAGGAGCAGGTCCCAAGGTCAGAGGGGCGACTTCCTGCATCATTTCTTTCCACTAAAATAGGTATCTTCCCTCAGGCTGATGGCTTTCCTCTGAAGTGGCATAACATACTGTCCTTGGATATGTCTGCTGGGAATGTCTCCTCAACACCCCACCCCATCTTTCTAACAAGAAAGGATCCTACAACTGTCTCTTTTCCCACCTGTTCTTTTTTATATATATATATATATATATATATTATTGATTTTTTACAGAGAGGAAGAGAGAGGGATAGAGAGCTAGAAACATCGCTGAGAGAGAAACATCGATCAGCTTCCTCCTGCACACCCCCTACTGGAGATGTGCCCACAACCAAGGTACATGTCCCTGACCGGAATCGAACCTGGGACCCCTCAGTCCGCAGGCCGATGCTCTATCCACTGAGCCAAACAGGTCAGGGCCCCACCTGTTCTTAACTTTCTAGTGCAAATTAAGACCTCTGAACTTGTTTAAATAAGGACACTCCTCTCAAGAGGACTCAATGAACTTCTGGTTTTTATTCACTATCAGATACAATTTATGCCAAGATTCTTGCTAAACACAAACATATGAACGTTTCATATCCCAAGCATTAATACTAAACACAATTATGTAAAGACTAGAGGCCCAGTGAATGAAATTCGTGCACGGGTAGGGTCCCTAGGCCTGGCTGGCAATCAGAGCAGATCTGTGGGGCAACCAGTGGGGCAATCAGGGGTCCCCTGCCTGCTGGCACCCACCTTGGCTGGCCTGGGGCCTGAGGGCTGGGGGCAGCTCCTGCATTGAGTATCTGCCCCCTGGTGGTCAGTGCGCATCATAGCTACTGGTCATTCTGCTGGTCAGTCTATTTGCATATTAGGCTTTTATTATATAGGATTGCCCGAAGAACTTCCCCTCCCTGCTCTAAGCCACAGCACAGTGACACCATCCCAGAGGACTTAGGTGTGGCTTCATTGCTCAGACAAACTCAGTTTTCTTTCTGTAAGGATAGCAATAGCACACCAGAAACTATGTAGAAAATAGAAACCCTTCAAGGCTACTATTGTATGAAAGATAAATGATGCAGGTTTGTGAATTCTGCTGGCTTTGATGGAAGCTCCTGTTATTTTCATACTTAAAATATGACATTATGCTTAGCTGACTGTAGTTTTATGCATTTTACACTTTTGAAATGTATACTTCATTAAGGTAGTTATTTGCAATGGACATACTGGTATAAATCAAAACAGTAAACATAATTCTTAACCCAAGTTATAATTTGATTTAGGAAATAATCAAACATTTATCATAAGAAATGTGATAAGACTGAATGTGCACTCCCTTCTCCAATCCCTATGTTGAAGCCCTAACCATCAATGTGATTATATTTGGAGATAGGGCTGTTAGGAGATGGGGCAATTAAAGTTAAATGAGGACATAAGGGTGGGGTCCTAATTCAGTAGGTTTGGTGGTCATGTAAGAGCCATGTGCATGCACTGAGGAAAGTCGGTGTGAGGACATAGTGAGAAGGTGGCCATCTGCAAGCCAGGAGGAGCACTCTCTCCAGGAGCTGAATCAGCCAGCATCTAGATCTGAACCTTGCCAGCCTCCAGAAACTTGAGAAATAAATTTCTGTTGTTTAGGCCACCCATTCTATGGTATTTTGATAGACCACGCTTATACACCATATATCCAAATGAACAGCCAGCCATAAAATATTAAGGAATAAATTTTAGCTTCACTAAGAAAAATAAAACTGTACCAGTTAAAGTATCACTATTAACTCCATATATATCTGTGTTCAAGAAATATAGCACTCTAACTTGTCCCACCAAACATATCTACAGAAGGGTTACATCAGATCCTCATTGGAAAGGTCATTTTTCAGGTTTAAATTAGTGGTTCATCTTTGCTACCCTCCCCTACCTTTCCCTCCCCTCCCTTTCTCTTCTCTCTCTCTCTTTCCCTCTCTCTCTCTCTCTCTCTCTCTCTCTCTCTCTCTCTCTCTCTCTCTCTCTCTCTCTCTCGTCCCTCCCTTCCTCCCATCTTTTAAGAAATATTTGGTATTTAGCCACTTCAAATGTCTTAGGACTTTTATTGTTTTTCTCTGGAAAGAACAGCATCCCAGGAACCATCACTCACTGCATTCAGGTAGAGCCAGGCAAGCAGTGTAGTTGTGGGGTCTGGAAAAGGTAAACAGAATAGATGAGAGGGGTAGGATTGGGAGACTGTATCCCAGAACTACCTAGCAAACTAGGTACAATGCCTCATTGCTTTCAAAGAGCATACATCTAAGGACTGCTGATTATGTATGTGATGACACAAAAGGACAGGATTAAGAGTAAATGAATGAAAGCTAAAAAGCCAGTGATCAGACACACAAGTACTTCTATCAGTTTCCTCTTCCTCTTCCCTTAAGGAGCCAGGCAAGGCTTCCAGGCAAATTACCAAATGTCCCGTGAGGTTATTTATTCAATCCTAGAGCAATTGCTTGCTATACAAATGGAGAGCTGACTGATGTGTAGATTTCTGTACATGTGAACATTGTTAGATTGTTATGAAGTAATAGTAACCATTGTTATTGTTATATGAAAAGCCTCTTGATGATAATTCTACATTGAAATCAGAGTTTCAAAATTTTAGCATACCAATAATAAATTCTAACTTGACCCTAATATTTTACTCCTACCATCATCTCCTAATCCTCTAAATTCACACAAAAATGATAATTTATTTAACTTAAAACTTAGCTTAATAAACGGTGTTGGAAAAACTGGACAACCACATGAAAAATAATAAAACTGGACCATTATCTTATACCATTCATGAAAATTAACTCAAAATTGATAAAAAAAATTTGAACATAAGACCTGAAACTATAAAACTCCTTGAAGAAAACATAGGCAATAGTTGACGTTGATCTTGGTGATGATATTTTGGATCTGACTCCAAAAGCAAAGGCAACAAAAACAAAAATAAACAAGTAGGACTACATCCTATATCAAAACAAAAAGCTTTGGCAAAGCAAAGGAAACCATCAACAAAATGAAAAGTCAACCTATCACATGAAAAGAAAATTTGCAAACCACATATCTGATAAGGGGTTAATATCCAAACTATATAAAGAACTCATAAACTCATTAGCAAATAAAAAAAAAAACCCCAATCAAACAATCCAGTTTAAAAATGGGCAGAGGATGTGAACAGGCACTTTCCTAAGACACACAGATGACCAACAGGTGTATGAAAAGGTGCTCAACATCACTAATCATTAGGAAAATGCAAAACTAAACTGCAAAGAGATAGCACTTCACAACTATTAAAATGTCTATCATAAAAAAGAAGAGAAATAACAAGTGTTGGTGGGAATGTGAAGAAAAGAGCACTGTTGGTAGGAATGTACATCGGTGCAACCACTATAAAAAACAGAAGGGAGGTTTCTAAGAAATCAAGAACTACTGTGTGATCCAGCAATTCTACTCTGGGTATTTATTTATCTGAAGGAAACAAAAGCACTTGATGAGATATATGCATGAAAAGAGCAAGAGAAAAGATCAACAAAACAACAAGAAAGCCCACTGCATGGGAGAACATATTTGCCAATGTTATCACCGATAAGGGTTTAATCTCCAACATTTACAGGGAACTCATACAACTTAACAAAAAGAAGATAAACAATCCAATCAAAAAATGGGCAACGGACCTAAACAGAAACTTTTCGAAAGAAGACAGAAGAAAGGCCAAGAGACATATGAAAACATGCTCAAAGTCACTAATCATCGAGAGATGCAAATCAAAACGACAATGAGGTACCCTCTCACACCTGTCAGAATGGCTATCATCAACAAATCAATAAATGACAAGTGTTGGTCAGGATGCAGAGGAAAAGGAACCCTCGTGCACTGCTGGTGGGAATGCAGACTGGTGCAGCCACTGTGGAGAACAGTATGGAGTTTCCTCAAAAAACTAAAAATGGAACTCCCATTTGACCCAGTGATCCCACTTCTAGGAATATATCCCAAGAAGCTAGAAACATCAATCAGAAAGGATATATGCACCCCTATGTTCATAGCAGCACAATTTACAATAGCTAAGATTTGGAAACAGCCTAAGTGCCCATCAGCAGATGAGTGGCTTAAAAAACTGTGGTACATCTACACAATGGAATACTATGCTGTGCTAAAAAAGAATGAACTCCTACCATTTGCAACAACATGGATGGAACTGGAGAGCATTATGCTAAATGAAATAAGTCAGTCAGAGAAAGATAAATATCACACGATCTCACTCATCTAGGGGAAATAATGAACAACATAAACTGATGAACAAAAACAGATCCAGAGACAGGGAAGCATCAATCAGACTGTCAAACCTCAGAGGGAAGGTAGGGGAGGGTGGGGATAGGGGGAGAGATCAACCAAAGGACTTGTATGCATGCTTATAAGCCTAACCAGTGGACACAGACAACAGTGGGGTGAGGGTATGGGGGAGGGGGAGTTGGAAAGTAAAGGGGGGATGTGGACAAATATGTAATACCTTAATCAATAAAGAAATTAAAATGCAAAAAAAAAAAAAATAAAGTACCCCTCAGTTTTCTCATAGGTAATATGGGATTAATAATACATATCTTATATGGTTGTTGAAATAAAGAAATTGTATAATTGATGGGGAAAAAAAGATATATGTATGACAATGTTCAATGCAGCATTATTTACAATAGTCAAGACGTGGAAGCAAGTTAAGTGTCCACCAATGGATAAATTGACAAAGAAAACGTAGTATATACACAATGAAATGCTATTAGCCATAAGAAAGGAAATTTTGCCATTTGCTATAACAATGCTTTGAGAGTATTGTGCTAAGTCAAATAAGTCAGACAGGGAAAGACAAAGCCAGTATGATCTCACTTATATGTGGAATATGAAAGTTAAATATTTCAGGAAAATTGAAAAATCCCAATTTATAGATGCAGAGAACAGATTGGTGGTTGGCAGAGGTGGGAGGAAGAGGGTGAGAAAAATGGGTAAAGGTGATCAAAAGGTACAAACTTCCAGTTATAAAATAAATGTCATGGGAATGTAATGTACAGCATGATGATATAGCTAGTATAATGTACAGCATAAATAATATACAGCATGATGATATAGCTTGTATAATGTACAGCGTATATAATACACAACATGGTGATGATATAGCTAGCATACTGGGGCCTGGGTTCTTGAACTTAACTCATTCTGGAGAGCTGGTCCAGAAGTGATTTGTTAAAAAACGGAATCTTTTTTCCCTATAGAAATCATGTAAATTGAATTAATCCATTCCAGACCTCCAAATGATTCCCTGTTTTAACCTTTTTATATATAGTACATGTCTAAGCTCTATCATTATTCTCACAACTTTCCTTTTCACTTTGCTGCTTTTACTAACCTTCTTAGGACCAATGTGACTTACTGTACATCCTATATAATAAAGCCTAATATGCTAAGTGTCTGGTTGTCCATTCAACCAAAGTGTAATATGCTAATGATATGCTAAGACTGCTCAACCGCTTGCTATGAGGTGCAGTGACCACCAGGGGGCAGCTGACCAGTCGCTATGACCTTCACTGGCCACCAGGGGACAGACACTCCCACCAGTAGCTTAGCTTACTGCTGAGGTCTGGCGGATCGGGACTGAATGAGACCAGCTGGACATACCCTGGAGCCTTCCCATGGTCCCTTCCTGGCTGGCTAACCTCCCATATCCCTCCCTGGCCCTGATCGTGCACCAGTGGGGTCCCTCGGCCTGGCCTGTGCCCTCTTGCAATCCAGGACCCCTCAGGGGATGTTGGAGAGCTGGTTTCGGCCCAATCCCACAGGCAGGCCGAGGAACCCTACTGGTGCATGAATTTGTGCACCAGGCCTCTAGTATTTAATAATAAGCAGCAACAAAAGCAAAAAAACATGAAATGTTCACAGCACAATTTCCTGAGCTGTTAACAACATGAGGTTTAGCAGTAAACTGACTCATACTCATGCATTCTCTCCTTTGTCATCAGAGAGATGCGTGACTGATCATACAGGTTGTCAGCATGAAAGGATTGTCAGGTCGAGAACCGAAGTTTTGTTAGACAACTGAGACATTTTTCCATCAAGAACCAAATTGTTTGAGGTGGGAGACATTTGAGAACTGAGGTTTGACTGTAATACTATATTATATATTTGAAAGTGGCTGAGGAAAAAAAAATTGTAACTCTGTATGGTGACAGATAATGGTAAACATTTCACAATATATACAAATAATGAATCATTATGTTGTACATCTGAAACAAATAACGTTATATGTCAATTATATCTCAATTTTTTAAAAAAGCTAATAGCGTAATATTAAAGCAAGTTTAAAACATTACATTCATTACTAAGACAAGTTATCACTTTACTACTTATAAAAGAAATGTTAGTTCTAAAATTAAAAAAATATTTCATAATGAAACAACACGCTGAGCACAAAGACAGAGAAAGATAGTGAGATACACGTGTAACAAAAGGCATGACATTAATAAAAAATAGATTCTTTTGAAAGTCTTTGCTAAACTGTTGCTGTGAACTTTCTATTGTGGTAGAGCTTCTCCACTGAGGGGTAAGGGGCTTGATGGTGGGGAGATAAACTGCTTCCTGTTGAAAAGGGAAGAAGGAAAAAAAGACCAACTGATGAAAAAGAGAGTAAGATTAAGTGAATGTAAAAAACTGATACTGAATACTTGTGACTTATACAGATAAAAATATACATGTAAAATACTTAGAATTGTTTAAAAAATTTAGTGAAAATTCTAACATGGATCTAAGCATGGCCAAACATAGATCAATAAGAGTGTCAAGTACCAATGTTTATGATTAATTCAAAATCTGTTCATCTGAAATCCACCAAAAAACACTATAATTCCATTTGTTCAATAAAAGCTTATTTATGTGTCCTTTGAACATATGTGTGTTTTTTCAATGTACCACATATGTGTGTATATTTTTGAATACATGTGAATATATGTGTACACTGTTGTGTGACTATCTATCATAATAATAAAAGGTCAAGAGGTGTCACGAACAAAACGACCAAACGATTGGGTCTGGTGGGTGGTGGTGGCAGACAGAGTGAAGCAGCCCCAGTCCCAGGTACCTGGCAGCAGCGGCCAGAGCGAAGCAGCTCGGGTCCTGAGTACCAGAGGGAAGCTTGGTTTCTGGGTGCCAGCAGTGGAGGGCAGTTGGGGGCAACCAGGCCTGCAGGGGAGGGCAGTTGGGGGGACCAGGCCTGCAGGGGAGGGCAGTTAGGGGCAACCAGGCCAGCAGGGGAGGGTAGTTCACCCATGCACGAATTCATGCACCAGGTCTCTAGTATGTATATATGTAGATAGATAGGTACAAGAGTAATTGTACAGAAACTGTAGAAGAATATATTCCTAACTATTAAGATGACTCCCTCTTAGTCATTTATTTTTAAATTTAATAAGCACTCATGAACCCACCAGGCAAAATGAAAGCTAGAATCTTGACAATAACTAACCGAACCCCACTCCTCTGACCCAAAATTATCCTCATCCTCAATCTTACACTCATTTAACCCTCCTCTTGATGTACGTGTGCAAGGTTCTCTTGGCTACATACCTGTGCAGTGTGGTAGCAACTAATCACATGTGGCTATTAACATTCAAAATTTGAGGAACTGAATTTTTAATTTTATTTAATTTGAATTAGTTTCAATTTAAGAAATTGAACTGGTATAAAATATGTTTCTGTTAAAAGCAACTTCATTATTTTGGTGTGACATTTCACTTTAAATGTTGCATCACTTAGGATACTATTGTTAAATTGAAGTTCTCTTATCAGATGCCTGTGTCCTCTCTAGTATTACACATATATACATGGCCAACTAGTTGATGTCAACAGATTGATTCATTTTAAATGAATTTTCCTATGTACTCATGTAATGTTATAATGTGTTGGATGCAAACAGCACAAGTTATAAGGATCTCTGTATGTTGTAATTGGAAATTAACTTGACATTCTTCCTGTTTTAAATATAATAAAATGTTTTTTAGTTAAAATAAATTTAAACAAATTTTATTATTTTTAAAAAGATGTATACTCCTGATGCAGAATCAAAAGGAGATGCACTAGAAATTAGCACTAGCACTAACTATAAAGAGAGAAGAAGAGTGAGTGAAAGCATATTGAAAATTTCACAATGAATAGCAATTGCAATTTGTTGGAGCAGAACAAAAGGACAAAAGCTTTTGTTGTGTAAAAAGTGGTGAAGAAAAAAATGGAAAATATTAAGAGACATTTTCATATTTGTCTGCTTTAGTCTTCCTATGTGTCAATGGGGTTAATTTCACAGTGTGCCCTATATGTAGGATATGGTTGGAGAGCTGAATCTTGAAATTAGATTGCTTTGATCTGAATCCTATGTCTAACAAGTTATTAGCTTTTTGGGCAGTTCATCCAACCCCTCTAAGCCTCAATTTTATCACCTGTAACATGGCTTAATAGGATAATGAGAACCTCATGGGTTATTGTAAACATTCACTGAAGTAATATATGCAAAGCACATAGCACAGTGCTAGGTAAATTGTAGATATCAAAAAAGTTAATTATAAATAATTGATTATGATACTGAATATGATTCAGGGTTGCTGTTCAGAAAATTCTGATCTTTGTGTTCTGCTGACTGCAAATGTTTTATTATTATTGCATTTTTAAATTATGAGGTGATTTACGAGGGAAAAACATGGCATCTGTGCAGAGGAGTGAAGTTTAATTTTTTTGAACCTCTTTAATAACTGTCTCTTGTGTGGGTAATATAATTACCAGTATAAAAATGAATAAAAACTCAAAATCAATAAATTATATTTTCATTGAAAAAAAAAGAAAGAGAGAGACATTTTCAGCATATTTAGTGAATTTGGTAACTTTTTCTCAACAATCAAAAAGAAACTGATGAAGTCAAGTCATTTGAAATAAAAGTGTAATGCCCCACAACACATTCTGAAGTGGTTTTTAAAGAATCCAAGCTTACAAATTTATCCAGCTATAAACAGCTTGGTTTCTGGCACAAAAATGAAAATAGTTTTTGACAGATAAGTGGTTATATTCAGATTTGTTACAATATTATGAGTAAAGACTAAAAATGCACTTCACAAAAAAATGTTCTTTCATCAAACCACAAAAAAAAACTGTGTGAAGAATATAAGATTTACTTAACATTATCTAATATCAATTGATTCAAAATTTGAAAAACACAATTCCTTTTCTTTAGCTTTAGATGAATAGTACAGCATAAAAGACACTGCCCAAATAACTTGGAGGGTGCTTTGTCTCAAAAGATTCCCAAATTTATGAAGAAATTATGTCAATTTATGGCCTGAAAAATCAAACTCATAGTTTAAATATTTTCAAATCTTTTACATCTGTCTAAGAACTTCATTATTGGCAAAAATTAAATTCTATCCCAATGTATGAAACTTCAGCCACATGATTATTAGGTAAAAAATAAAATCTGGATTTAATGTAATTTTAAAACAAGCGACTTATGTTTTTCTTATTGCTTCATTCTACTGTTATGATATTCACGTTCAGTTTTCAAAAATAGACATGTGAAGTGTCGTAGATACTATTGTTAAATAAGTCAGTGTATATTTGCCAATGCTATGGATGAATGCCAGATAATGTAACTCTTAAAAGAAATAGAACACAATAAATTTAATAGTCTTGTTCTTTGTCAATGATTGTGGGACAAGTCATGGAAGAATTTTGCAAAGATCCATTGTACCGTTAAGTCCAATTCAAGACTTTATTAAAACAAAAGAAATACTTGCCAAATATTCAATAATTAAATACAAAAATGCCAGAATGATTTATATTTTCTCATTGATATCAGACTATGTGTAAATGATCTAACATGAAGCTAATTTGTGACCTAGTTAAACAGGCACAAAATTTTGTATGGAAATGAAAACTTTACAGAATACAACAAAAAATAATTTCACACATTTTTCTAACATAAATCAATTTTTTAAAAATTAAAGAATGATTTATTGATATTGACAAATTTATAGTTACTTATATTTTTGCAATACCCCTTTAATTCTATAACAATATGTTTTTATAAAATATATTTTTATTAATTTTATAGAGAGGAAGGGAGAGGGATAGAGTTAGAAACATTGATGAGACAGAAACGTCAATCAGCTGCCTCCTGCATGTCCCCTACTGGGGAATCGAGCCCACAACCAAGGTACATGCCCTTGACCAGAATAGAACCCAGGACCATTCAGTCTGCGTGGCCCTCTATCCAATGAGCCAAACCAGTTAGGACCTATGATAATAATATTAACATATAAATCAGTATATTTAACTTGGATAGAAGTAGTTTTAAAACTGATAATGCTTTTGCTCCAAAGTCAAGTCAGATCTTCTATAAAAGAAGAAACAGTTGTGTCAATGTGTATGCATGTATTAAAAGAAAATGACTTTTTGGTACTTGATTCCTTTATTAGAACTTTTAAGTATGCTTAGAATTATTGGGGTATGTGATTCTACTTTTTCAATTAATTTTATTGAATCTGATACAGATCAAAAACTGCTAATAAAATATTTATAATCAAATTGAGAAATAATCTAAATATAAAATATACAATGGATTTAGAAAATTTAGTACAGAAATGTCAACTATTTTATTAATAACTAGAGGCCTGGTGCACAAAATTTGTGCATGGGTGGGGGGGTGTCCCTCAGCCCAGCCTGCACCCTCTCCAATCTGGGACCCCTTGAGGGATGTCCAACTGCCCGTTTAGGCCCAATCCCAGTAGGACTGGGTCTAAACGGGCAGTCGGACATCCCTCTCACAATCTAGGACTGCTAGCTCCCAACTGCTCGCCTGCCTGCCTTCCTGATTGCTCCTAACCACTTCTGCTTGCCAGCCTGATCACCCCCTAACCACTCCCCTGCCAGCCTGTTTGCCCCTAACTGCCCTCCCCTGCAGGCCTGGTCACCCCCAACTTCACTCCTCTGCTGGCTTGGTCACCCCTAACTGCCCTCCCCTGCAGGCTTGATCGCCCCCAACTGCCCTCCCTTGCAGGCCTGGTCCCTCCCAACTGCCCTCCCCTGCTGGCCATCTTGTGGCAGCCATCTTGTGTGTTGGAGTGATGGTCAATCTGCATATTACTCTTTTATTAGATAAGATAGAGGCCTGGTGCATGGGTGGGGGCCATCTGGTTTGCCCTGAAGGGTGTCCCTGATCAGGGTGGGGGTTCCTTTGGGGTGTGGGGCGGCCTGGGCGAGGGGTCTGTGGTGGTTTGGAGGCTAGCCACGCACCCTGGCAACCCAAGCAGAGGTCCTGGAATCTGGGATTTATTTATCTTCTACAAATGAAACTTTGTAGCCTGGAGGGGAGCCAAGCCTTCTGCTTGCTCCGTGGGGGCAGCCATTTCTGTTGGGATTTATGTATCTTCTATAATTGAAACTTTGTAGCCTTAAGCGGAGGCCTGGGCCGGCCAGGTTGTGCAGAAAGCCTGGCTTCCTCCATCGCCGGGGGCAAGCCTAGCCTCCTGCTCTTTCCAGCTCCATGGCTGCAGCCATATCTGTTGGGATTTATTTATCTTCTATCATTGAAACTTTGTAGCCTTGAGTGGAGGCCTAGGTCGGCAAGGGCAGGCGGGAAGCTTGGCTTCCTCCATTGCCAGCAAAGCCCAAGCCTCCCTCTTACTCTCTGTGGCCATAGCCATTTTGGTTGGGTTTATTTGCATATTCGCTCCTGATTGGCTGGTGGGCGTGGCTTGTGCGTGTAGCGAAGTGATGGTTAATTTGCATATTACTCTTTTATTAGATAGGATACTAGAGGCCTGATGCATGAAAATTGTGCAAGGGGCTCGGCCCTCACAGCCCTGGCTTCATCCGGAAGGTTATCTGGACGGTCGTTCTGCTGTTTGGTCTAATTAGCACATTAGCTCTTTATTATATAGGATACTGTGTTGGTTACCTGTTAAAATAACATTTTGGATATTTTGAGTCACATGTAAAATATATTCATTTCATTTGTTTAAATATGTATGACCACTAGATAATTTTAAATTACATATGTGGCTCACATGTTATTTCTATTTAGCAGCACTAGCAAGTATCCAGAAATAAAATAGTTGAGTTATAAAATATTTGATTTTTCAATACTTGAAGATAATATGAAATTGTTTTCCAAAGTTGCTGTACCAGTTTAAACTTTCATCACCACTATATCCTATAAATCCACATCCCAATGATTGGTATAGTCAGATACTAAAATTTTTGCCAAGTGAATGGGCATATTACTGTAATACTGATATTTTCTTGGTCAATAAAGATATTGAACAACTTTTTATATGTTAATTAGTCATGTTATTTCCCCTTCTGTGGAATGTTTGCTCATATTTTGGTAACTTTTCTTTTTTTGAAAAATCATTTATTATTTTTTAATTACAGTTGACAATATCTTATTAGTTTCAGCTGTACACTCCAGTGATTAGACATTATATAAATCACTAAGTGATCTAGTACCCATTAGACACCATACATAGCTACTAGGATATTATTGACTATATTCCCTTTGCTGTACTATACTATATCCCCATGACTATTCTGTCACAACCAATTTGTACTTAATCCCTTCACCTTTTTCATCCAATCCTCCAACTCCCTTCCATCTGCCAACCATCAACATGTTCTCTGTATCTATGAATCTGTTTCTGTTCTATTTCTTTGTTTTGTTTTTTAGACTCAATTGTTGATAGATATGTATTTATTGCCATCTTATGGTTCATATTTTTTCCTTCTTCTCCTTCTTCTTCAAGAAGACCCTTTAACACATCATGTAATACTTATTTGGTGGTGATAAATTCCTTTAGCTTTTTACATGTCCTTCCGTGCCAAATGATAGCTTTGCTGGGTTTTAAGTTTTAGGTCCTTGGTTTTCATCACTTTGAGTACTTTTTTTCCAGTCCCTTCTGTCCTGCAAAGTTTCTGTTGAGAAATCAGCTGATAGTCTTATAGGGTAACTAACTACTTTTCTCTTGCTGCTTTTACATTTCTCTTTTTGGCTTTAACCTTTGGCATTTTTATTATATGTTTTGATATGGGACTCTTTGGGTTCATCTTGTTTTGCATTCTGCACTTCCTGGACTTTTATGTCTATTTCCTTCACCAAGTTAGGTAAATTTTGTCATTATTTTTCAAATAGTTTTCAATCTCTTGCTCTCTCTCTTTTCTTTCTGGCAACTCTATGATGTGAATGTTGGTATGCTTGAAGTTGTCCCAGAGGCTCCTTACACTATTCTAATGTTCTTAGGTTCTTTTTGCTCTTCTGAATGGTTTTTTTGCTTCCTTATATTCAAAATTGCTCATTTGATTCTCAACTTCATCTATTCTACTATTGATTCCCTGTAAATTATTCTTCATTTGAGTTAGTGTATCCTTCATTTCTGACTTTTAAAAATGGTTTTCATGTCTTTTTTCATAATGTTGAGGTTCTCACTAAGTTCATTTAGCATCCTTATAACCAGTGTTTTAAACTCAGCATTTAGTAGATTGCTTATCTCCATTTTGTTTAGTTCTTTTCTGGAGTTTTTTTCTGATTTTTCATTTGGTACATGTTTCTTTGTCTTCTCATTTTGGCAGCCTCCTTGTGTTTGTTTCTATGTATTAAGTAAACCTGCTATATCTACCAGGCTTGGTAGAGT
Organism: Corynorhinus townsendii; assembly: GCA_026230045.1. Lineage (NCBI taxonomy): Eukaryota > Metazoa > Chordata > Mammalia > Chiroptera > Vespertilionidae > Corynorhinus > Corynorhinus townsendii. Next base: position 158,677,189 of record JAPDVU010000002.1, read on the forward strand.
GCCATTATATAGAATTTGTTGTGTAGGATCCAGTGGCACAGACTCCCCAACCACCCAAATTGGGTACTTGAGGTGTGCTCCCTTCTACCGATGCGAGCTGGACAGCCTCCTATTGTAGTTGAGCCTGGATTGCTATTGGCACATCAATGGGAGAGATAAACTCCAGGCCAATCGGATGCAAGGATGACTGCGACCAAACAACCACGGAGGTGAATCAGCTGTACAAGGGCCCCATCACAGAACAGGACTTACTTCAGCCAGGTTCTGGTTCTGATTTAATCTGCCCCTTGAATGTGTCCCTGGGGAGGTGGTTTGGTAGTGCTAAAATATGGTCAGAAGCTGTTCACTGGTATGCTGACTCTGGGGCCTCCCTGGATGTTCAAGTCAAGGACAGCTACTACCTATGTTCTGTCCAGGGCATCCCAGCATGAGCTACAAAGTGATCTACAAAAGGCTGCTATTTGTGCTGGGCCTGGAGGTGCTGAGACTAGGCCAAGCTCAAACCACAGGCAGCTGTTGCTAGAGCCGGCCTTGGCCCACTTAGCAAGAGATATGGGGCACTCTGAGGCCAGGCACTGCTTGTTTGAGACATTTTAGGAAAGTCTTAAGTGTGAGCCAAGACAGGCCATTCCTATGGAAAAGCCACTGGAAACAGCTTGAGTGGGTGGGTGGGCCTGCAAGTATGGTGGGGGCAAACTGTGATAGCCTGGTTGATGGAGACTCAGATATGGCGCCTGTCTGCCAGCTCTGGGGGGAGGACTCATCAAATGAATAATGACCTCTTCCAGTACTTCCGTGTGGGAGAAAGCTGCCTCACTCATAACTCTTACCCTCATGCCAGGCAATTCATTTACTCCCTTTATGTCCCTAGCACCTTTTGTGCTGCAATCCCAGTACTGAAGCTAAAAGGGAGTGAGTTAAAGTCCATGTGAGGGCCCTTTAAGAAGAACTATCTGGACTCCAGTAGCCTTCCATCTCAGCCCCAATTCTCGATGGTTTTTACAGCCAGAAGTTATGGGGACTTCTCTTCCCAACACTGGAATCCTGGGCTTTGGGGTCTGGTATGAGGCTAGGACTCCCTTGCTCCTCAGATGGAATCTCCATAGCTGAGATATCCCTCCTGATTTTTATCCAACACATGTGGGTGTGGGACCAGCCAATTCTGTGTCTCCGCCCCTCCTACCAGTCTCAACGTGGCTTCTTCATTTTCATTATTTTGCTAATCCTCACCCAAGGATATTTTTCCATTGATATTTAGAGAGAGTAGAAGGGAGAGATAGAGAGAAACATCGACATGAGAGAGACACATTGATTGGTTGCCTCCTGCAAGCAACCTGACCAGGGCCAGGGAACCTGTGGGCCAACGCTCTATCCACTGAGCAAAATTGGCGAAGGCTGTAGCTTCTTCTTTAAATCTCTAGTTGTAGGACTTCTATTCAGCTAGATTTCAGGTGGTTCTGAGTGCTGATTGTTCTATTGTAATTTTGATATGGCTGTGGGAGGATGCGAGTACTGTGTTTACCTATGCTACCATCTTGACAGAAGTTTTGTCACTTTTTAAATGTAATTTTTCTGTTTGTGCTTTCCTATTGATTTTTTTTGTTTGTTTTTTACTGAAGACCCTGAACTAAAATTAAGTGTCAAGGTAGTATTTATCCTGTCACAGTAATTTAGTTAACTTTGCCAAATTGAAGGCCTGAAGCATAAGTTCCAAAAATCTTTTTTCCTTTCTTACAGCAATGACATAAGAATGCATGGTCTGTCTGGCACTAGAAGATACCTGTCCCAACACTAAAGCCAGGCTCCATCCAGTTTATGAATTGAATGAGGATAGTTATAAGACAAAGTTGTTTGAAAGGAAAAAAAAGTCATCTTGGGGCCCTAGCCGGTTTGGCTCAGTGGATAGAGCATCAGCCTACAGAACAAAGGATCCCAGGTTTGATTTGAGTCAAGGGCACATACCTGGGTTGTAAGCTCCTCCCTGGCCTGGGCCCTGGTCAGGGCACATGCAGGAGGCAACCAATCAATATGTTTCTCCACATCAGTATTTCACTCTGTCTTTCCCTCTCTTCCACTCTCTCTAAAAATCAATGGAAAAATATCCTCAGGTAAAGATAAAAAATAAAAGTCACCTTGGGGTCCTAAGAGCTGGGCTCAAACCTCAGCTTTGCCACTTTCTCATGTGAACTTCAGTCACTTCTCTGAGCCCCAGTTGTTCACCTGAAAAAAGACTGAAATAATATTTACCATAGCTTTTGTTGCAAGGATTAACTGAAGTAACATTTGCGAAGACAATTAGCAGAGTGTGGTTCACAGTAGGTGCTCTGGTGCTTTATGAATTGGTATATGAAGACTGTCACTGCTATATCACTTTGCAGTCTCTAAAGTGTCTTTTTTCATCCTCACAACAATCCTCTATTCCTATTTTAAATCAAGAAAACCAAGTCAGAGGGAAATTAAATTATTTGCCTAATAATCATTCTTCTGCTAGTAACAAAAACCAGGTCAAGCCCATCTGCAGAACCTGACTTGAAAGCTCTGTCCATTACTTACCAATGTCATGCTTAATTTTTCCCTGGTGTCCAAATTTGGGCTGGAAGTTTTGTTTCTGTCAGGTCTGAGTCCCTCTGCCAGAGACTGGACTCCCTTGGACGCCAGGTATTTGACAGAGAAGCCATGAGAAGTTGTGGGCATATGAGAGTCTTTACTGTAGCACAAATAGTCATTGCTACGACAGGAGCTATTAGAAAAAGCAGTTCTTCAAAGTAAAGTGCCATATAGTAGCCGTACACCGGCTGGGTAACAATACATCTTTCCTAAAAAGTAGTAGTAGCCTTCAACATAGGAGCTATACAAGAGCCATCCTTAGAGCTACAGCCTCACTAAGCAGCTGCCTCCAAGCGAGCTGACTGCTGGTTAGTAGCATACTTTAATACTAACTTAGACAAAAAGGCTTCTTTCCAAACAGTAACCTCACTATTTTGGGTTATAGAAGGGCACGCTTGCGCAGTATACATACAGTAAGATAGCTGTGTCCTTGCTTCTTGCACCTGCATATAGCCACTTAGCCTTGAACATTCTTGATTATGATTCCCATGCTCAGAGTGGCCTTGAACATTCAATGCACTCTAGACAGGGTCCCCACACTTCCTTTCCTAAAGGAAGATGAATTTTCCTTCTCAGCTAATAAATTGGCTAGATCTTTTTTTTTTTAAAAAAATCAGACTTATAACTGAAAAGTTGCAAGAGTAGTGCAAAAATCCCATATACCATCACCCAGATTCCCTCAAATATTTATACTTTACCGCATTTGCTTTATTCTTCCTCTCTTTACTGCCCCCTCCCTTTCTATATAAAGCAAGAGGCAGAAAAAGAAAGGCAGAGGAAGCTCCACACTGAAATTCATCATGTTTTAAGAGTCTTAAGCAGAAATGACAAATATAAATATACTAGAGGCCAGGTGCACAAAATTTGTGCAAGTGGGGGGGTCCCCTCAGTCCAGCCTGCACCCTCTCCAATCCCGGACCCCTTGGGGGATGTCTGACTGCCGGTTTAGGCCCAATCCTGGGGATAGGGCCTAAACCGGCAGTCGGACATCCCTCTCACAATCCAGGACCACTGGATCCTAACTGCTCACCTGCCTGCCTACCTGATAACTCCTAACTGCCCCACTGCCAGCCTGATCACCCCTAACCACCTCTGCCTGCTGGCCTGATCGCCCCTAACTGCCCCCCACCCCCTGTCAGCCTGGTTGTCCCCAACTGGCCCCCTGCCAGCCTGATCACCCCTAACTGCATCCCCCCGCCAGCCTGGTCGCCCCTAACTGCCCCCCTGCCAGCCTGGTTGCCCCACGCAGCCTGCTGTTCAGTTGTTTGGTCGTCCCTCACTAACCCCCCTGCCAGCCTAGTTGCCCCACACAGCCTGCTGTTCAGTCATTTGGTCGTTCCTCACTAACCCCCCTACCGGCCTTGTCACCCCATGCAGCCTGCTGTTCGGTTGTTACTGTTACTGTGATGGTGTCCTGGACAATTTGCATATTCCTTTATTATTAGTATAGATTAACTAGTCCTGATACCTAAAACCACTCTGTTACACATTCTTCATGCTGAGCTTAGCCTAGAACAGTGGTTCTCAAATGGGTTGATTTTGTCCCCAGGGAACAATTGGAAATGTCTGGAGACATTTTTGACTGTCATGATCAGAGAGGGTGCAGTACTAGCAACCTAATGGGTAGAGACCAGGACACTGCTAAACATCCCAAAATGCATAGGGTACACCCTTACCAACCCCAGCAAAGAATGAACTTGGCCCAAAGTGTCAATAGTGCATAAGTTGAGCCCTAGCCAGTTTGGCTCAGTGGATAGAGCGTTGACCTGTGGACTGAAGGGTCCAGGGTTCAATTCCGGTCAAAGAAGAATTACCTCAGTTGCAGTCTCAATCCCTGGTCCTGGTCAGAGCTCCTGTGGAGGCAACAAATCAATGTGTCTCTCTCACGTCGATGTTTCCCTCTCTCTGTCTCTCCCCTCCCTTCCACTCTCTAAAAATCAATGGAAAAGTATCCTTGGGTGAGGATTAACAACAACAACAAAAAATAGTGCCTAAGTTGAAAAACCTTGAGCTAGCCTAGTTCAGTGGTTCTCAGAATATCAGCATCAACATCACCAGAGAACATGTAAGAAATGCAAGTTCCTGAGACCCATCAGAGACGTAGTGAATTAGAAACTCTGGAGGTGTGGCCAGCAATCTGTATTTTAATACTCCTTCCAAGTGATGCAAACTAAAGTTTGAGAAATAACTGGTCTAGTGTACTTAGCACAGACATTAAAATATTCTGCATGTATAAGGAATACACCATTTTGGAAAGGGAAGTCCTAAATTATGGTTATATTATTAGATGTTTGCATCCATCTACAAATCTTGAAAACAAACAGAAAAAGGGCTTCTACAGCCGCACGCTTGTAGTAAAAGTGACTGAGAGCACCTCTGACAATCTAGTCCCTGCAATATAGAAGAAAGCACTTGGGCTTCAGAGCCAGCCTTCAATCTGAAACCTAGTCCCACCACTTAACTTACAGGCTGTGAAATCTTAGAAGGCCTTTAACCTCCTGGAGCTTTGATTTCCTCAGCTATAAAATGGGAATAACAACACATACCTCAAAATAGAATTAACAAGACTTACACAAAGTGCTAGACACAAAGAAGGGACTCCATAAATAGTAGCCTTGTAAAACTGAAGCTCTGATCAGAGGGAGCATGTGGCTGGTAAGGTCTATTATCCTAGGCTTCTTTGGAAATGACTCTTTGTAACAACAGTACATTTCCCAGTAAGCAACTATATTTCCCATACCTAGAAAGAAAATTGGAAGCAACTGTAAGCCCCAATTTTGGTAGATCTCAGAAATAGCCTTAAGATTCTATGTTGTTTTTTGTTGTTTTTTTTTTAAAGACTCTATGTTTTAAGCCTTTGGGGATTCTGTGATATAATCTTACTCTGCCCTGTCCAATAGGTTAACCACTAACCACTTGTTGCTATATAAATTAACTGGAACTTCTATTACTGTCTAGAATGGAGTAACAGGGCCCACGTTTACCCTTCTGCCTCAAACAACTAAAAAAAAAAATAGACAAACTGTATGAAAGAATGACACTCAAGGCATTGGACATAGGCAATAAAAATCAGTGATCCCTGAGGGATGGGAAACAAGCAAGGTAAATTGTATCCAGTTACTACCTGGAAAATGATTTTAGGCTGTGCACAGGGTGGAGTCCTAGAAAAAAAGAGCCAGCCGCACAGAGAGAACTCTGGAGATCTGAAGTTCTCAAGTATGTAGAGTAATGATTTTCACATACAAGTGAAACTAACTGAGGCTAGAGAAAGAACCACTCAAAAAAAGGAGAACAATCCTTAGAGATCGTGCAGGGATGGGAATCGTGTCTGTTTCATCTGCCAGAGAGAAAAAACTCATAATAACTCAAGAGCATTGGCCAGAGTGCAAAGGTGAGTCTTACCTCAATAAAAGGGAAAAATACCCTTAGCCTAAAGTTCCAGTGGTCGGCAAACTCATTAGTCGACAGAGCCAAATATCAACAGTATAACGATTGAAATTTCTTTTGAGAGCCAAATTTTTTAAACTTCTTCTAACGCCACTTCTTCAAAATAGACTCACCCAGGCTGTGGTATTTTGTGGAAGAGCCACACTCAAGGGGCCAAAGAGCCGCATGTGGCTCGCGAGCCGCAGTTTGCTGACCACAGGCCTAAACCATTCTTTTTTTTTTTTTTTTAAATATATTTTATTGATTTTTTACAGAGAGGAAGGGAGAGGGATAGAGTTAGAAACATTGATGAGAGAGAAACATCGATCAGCTGCCTCCTGCACACCCCCCACTGGGGATGTGCCCTCAACCCAGGTACATGCCCTTGACCGGAATCGAACCCAGGACCCTTCAGTCCACAGGCTGACGCTCTATCCACTGAGCCAAACCGGTTTTGGCTTCTTCTTCTTTTTTTAATCCTTACCTGAGGATATGTTTCACATTGATTTTAGAGACAGGAAGGAGGGAGGGATAGAGAGACAGAGGAGAAAGAGGAGAGAGAGAGAAGAGAGAGACAGAGAGAGAGAGAGAGACATCGACCAGTTGCCTCCTGACCAGGATTGTACCTGCAACCTGGGTATGTGCTCTGACCAGGAATCAAACCCACCACTCTTCAGTATACAGGATGACAACTGACCCACACCAGCCAGGACAGTCTAAAAAATTCTTAAAAGCAAGACTTAACAGGATCAAATTACCTGTTTCCTAGTAACGTAAGCACATCCCAGGACAAAGATCAAGAATATTTATAGTAATGCAAAATATCCAGCACCCAACAAGGTAAAATTCACAATACTAATATTCAATAAAAATTATGAGGCATGCCACCACTATGGAAAACAGTATGGAGCTTACTCAAAAAATTAAAAATTACTACCATATGACTCAGCAATTCCATTTGTAGGTATTTATCCAAATAAAATAAAAACACGAATTTGAAAAGATATATAAGCACCCATATGTCCATTGCAGCATTATTTACAATAACCAAAATTTGGGAGCTACTTAGGTATCCATCAACAGATGAATGGATAAATAAGATGTGGTATATATTTATATATAATGGAATATTACTCAGCAATAAAAAGGAATGAAATCTTGCCATTTGTGACAACATGGAGAGATCTAGAGGGTATTATGCTAAGTGAAATAAGTCAGAGAAAGACAAATACCATATGATTTCACTTATATATGGAATTTAAAACAACAAAACAAACAAAACAAAACAAGAACAGATTCATTGAAACAGAACAAACTTATGGTTACCAGAGGGGAGAGGTGTAAAGGGATAGGTGAAAAAGGTGAAGGGGAATAAGGTGTATATACTTCCAGTTATAAAATAAACTAGAGGCCCGGTACACGAAGATTCATGCAAGAATGGGCCTTCCTTTCCCTGGTTGTTGGCACTGCCTTCACTCTGGACAGAGCTGCCTTTTCACTCTGGTCCGGAGTCGCCTTTCCACACTGCCCAGAGGCCTGGAGTGGCTGGGGCAGTGCAGAATGCCTGCGTCATTGCCATGGCGACGAAAGTATCCCACTCCACCCCCGGCCACTCGGCGCCCGCGTATGCAAATTAACCCACCATCTTTGTTGAGTTAATTTGCATACTCACCTGATTGGCTGGTGGTCGTCACGATGGTACAGTCAATTTGCATCTTACTATTTTATTAGTGTAGATAAGCCATGGAGATGTAATGTACAGCAAAGAGAATGTGTGTAGTCAATAATATTGTAATGACTTAGTATGGTGACAGATAGTTACTAGACTTAGTGTGACAGTTATACCGTGGGGTATACAAATGCTGAATCATTATGTTGTACACCTGAAACTAATAAACTATTTTTAAATATATTTTTATTGGTTTCAGAGAGGAAGGGAGAGGGAAAGAGAGACAGAAACATCAATAATGAGAGAATTATTGATAGGCTGCCTACTGCACGCCTCACACTGGGGATCGAGCCTACAACCCAAGCATGTGCCCCGACCCGGAATCAAACCATGACCTCCTGGTTTGCAGGTCAATGCTTAACCACTGAACCACACCAGCTGGGCAGAAACTAATACACTATTGATGCCAACTGTAATTTAGTATAGTTTTAATAACAAAAATTACCAGGCATGTAAAGAAGCAGAGAAATGCAACCCATAATGAGAAGAAAAAGCAATCAACTGAAACTGAGTGAGAAATGACAGAATCCATAGACAAGTAGATTGAAACATTTATTATGAGTACATTTCATTTGTTCAGAAGCTAGAGGGAAGACTGAATATGTTAAGTAGAGAAATGGAAGATATGAAAAGAGATTTAAGTTGAACTCTAGAGGTGGAAACCATATTGTCTGAAGTGAAAAATATATTAGGTATGATTAACAAGAGATTATTCAGTTCAGAAAAAATACATTAGTGAAGTTGAAGGCAATAGAAACTATCCAAAATGAAACACAAAGATAAAAGACAAAAAAATTAATTGGCATTAGTGAATTATGGGACAATATTGAGTGATCAAATAGACCTATAATTGGAGTCCCCAAAGGAAACATGGGGGGAAACCAAAATAAAAATTGAAAAATGGTTGAAAATTTTGCAATTTTGATGAAAACTAAGCCTACAGATAAAAACAAACAAACCAACAGATTTTAAGCACCAGAAACAGGAAGAAAACTACACCAAGTCTCATAATCAAATTGCTTACAAGTCAATGATAAAGAGTAAAAGTAAAAGCAGACAAAAAAAGACATATAGAAAAAGAAAGATTTTTTAAAAACTTAAATGTTTTCTCTGAAGATCAGGAACAAAAGTAGGATGTCTAATCTCACTACTTCCATTCAACTTTTTATTGGAGGTCCTATTCAGTGCAATAAGGTAGGAAAAAGAAATAAAAGGCATTCACATTGGGAAGGAAACAGTAAAACTGTCTTTTCTCAGAAGACGCAATTGTCTATGTTAGATACCAAAAATCTACTAGAAGTAATAAGTGAGTTTAACAATGTTGTGGGATACAGGTAGATATAAAAGAATCAATTGCATTTCTAGATAGCATCAAATAATAAAAAATTTAAATTTAAAAAGCAATACAATTTACGATAGAATAAAAATAAGAAATATGTAGGGAAATATATGAGAAGAGGTATGCAAAATGTGCACATTGAAAACAACTAAGTATAGCTGAGAGAATTAAAGAAGACCTAAGTAAGTGGAGAAAAATGGGTTGGGAAACAGAATATTGTTAAGATGTCAACTCTCCCTTATTTGATCTACACTGAGTGGCCAGATTATTATGATCTCTGAATGCATAATAATCCAGCCACTCAGTGTGTGTGTGTGTGTGTGTGTGTGTGTGTGTGTGTGTGTGTGTATTAGAGGCCCAGTGCATGAATTCATACATGGGTGGGGTCCAGCCAGGCTGGCCATGGGGAGAGGACATGGGCAGTTGGCCGGCCTGCCTGCTGGTTGAACTCCTGGTCGAGGGGACAATTTGCATATTAGCCTTTTATTATATAGAATATACACTGAGTGGCCAGATTATTATGCATTCAGAGATCATAATAATCTGGCCACTCAGTGTATAATTCAATCAATGCCAATCAAATCACCAGTAGGCATTTTTTAAATAGAAATTGACAAGCTGATTCTAAAGTTCATATGAAAATGTGAAAGACCTAGGAGAGCCAAAACAAGTTTGAAAAAGAATAAAGTTGGGTAGATAACACAAATTGATTTTGAGACTTATTATAAAGCTACTAGAGGCCCGGTGCACAAATTCATGAACCAGTGGGGTCCCTTGGCCTGGCCTGTGGGATAGCGCCAAAACCGGCTCTCTGACATCCCCCAAAGAGTCCTGGATTGTGAAAGGGTGCAGGCCAGGCCGAGGGACCCCACCAGTGCATGATTGGGACCGGTGAGGGATGCAGGAGGTTGGTCAGCTGGGGAGGGACCACGGGAGGGCTCCAGGGCATGTCCGGCCTGACTCAGTCCCAATTGGCCAGACCCCAGCAGCAAGCTAAACTACCGGTCAGAGAATCTGCCCCCTGGTGGTCAGTGCACATCATAGCAAGTAGTTGAGTGGCCTTAGCATATCATTAGCATATTACACTTCGATTGGTTGAACGGATGACCGGATGACAGGACACTTAGCATAGTAGCCTTTTATTATATAGGATAGTTATCAAAATAGTTATCAAAACAGAAAATATATATTGGCATAAATATCTACAAAATTATCAATAGACTATAAAATAGAGTCCAGAAATAGATCCACACATATATGATCAATTAATTTTTCAACAAAATTGCAGAAACAATTTAACAATTGCTGGAACAATGGGATATCCATAGACAAAAAAACAACTACCACCATTAACAGAAATACTTTTATTCCTATCTCACACCATACACAAACATTAACTAAAAATCAGTCTAAGAAATCATAAGAGAAAATCTTCCTGACCTTGGGTTAGGTACACACTTCTTATATATGACACTAAAAACACTATCTATAAAATAAAAACTTGATTAACTGGACTTTATCAAAATGAAAATCTTCTGCACTTTGAAAGACACTAAAGAGAGAATGAAAATAAAAACCACATACAAGAAAATATTTTCTAATCATGTTTGTGAGGATATAGACTGGAATGCTCACATGTTCCTGGTGGGGACATAAAATAGCACAACCAGTATGGAAAATAAGTTTGGCAGTTTCTTAAAATGTAAAACATATACCTACCATACAGCCCAGCCATTCCATTCCTAAATATTTATCCAGGATTAATAAAGCATATGTCCACATATAAGACCTGTTCACAAATGGTCTGATCAGCTTTATTTCTAATACCTAAAAAATGGAAACAACCCAAATGTCTACCAACAGGTGGGAGGATAAACAGTGAACAAATGATTATATATCTCTACAATGAAATATTACCAGCAACAGAGAGTAATGAACTATTGGTACACACTATAACATGAATGAATCGCAAATTAATCATCCTGGGTGAAAGAAACTAGACCCCCTCCCCCTGCCGCTGAAAAAAAAAGAACATTCTGAAAAATTTCATTTGCACAAAATTGTAGACAAAATAAACTCATCTATAGTAACATATGAGTGCTTGCTTGAGGATACGGGGCAGGAAAGGATGGTGGGGTTTGGGGTGGAGAATACAAAGGGTCATGAGAAAACTCTGGGGATGATGGGTACATTCATTATCTTAATTGTAATGTTTTCATGAGTGTATGTGAATGTCAACACCTATCAAATTTTGTACTTTAAAGATATATGATATATTACATGTCAATTGTATTTCAATAAAGCAGCTAACTTTTTAAATTGATTAAAATGGAATAAAATTAAAAGTTCAATTCATCAGTTACCCTAGTAACATTTCAAGTTTTTAATAGCCACATGAGGCTAGTGGCTACCATTATGGACTTCACAGAATAGAACTTTGCCATCAATACTCAAAGTACTATTGGACAGCACTGACCTAACACATACATTAAAAAGCACCTGTTCCTTTCATTCCCTCTAAATCTACCTACCCCAAACTTCAAGAATGGGAGTAAGCATGGCAGCAGAGCACTGATAGGTGAATTACCTGAGAATTTTAGAAAGCATTTTTAGTAAGTTAAAGTAACTTTAATGAACAAGATACCTTCCATTCATAAACACATATAGCACAGTGTTCCCTCGTTTAGATATTACAGCTTCTATGAACTATATTTAATTAGTTCCCTCCAAAGCTCAAGATGAAGGCAATTTTAAACTAAATTACATGGAAAGTAATGAAACAAATAACACTGGGCTGGAACTTATCCTTTATCCTTGTAATCAAAGTGGTTATAGCTTTAATATAATTCCTAAGTGAGAATATACATTTTTTTCATATACTCACAGATATCTTTGTGAGTTAACTTTTGTTTTGTTTCAGCATATGCTACATAATGAAACTGAATTTTCCTATTTAAAAAAAATCAATCATATAACTCACAGCAAATATAATCAAAGTTTCAAATGTGAGAACAGACCTTAAAATAGAATGCTACGGTATACACTGAAATCTTTCACATCCAGAGAAAAGTTCATAAAATTAGGAAAGGAAAGTTGTTAAAACTTAGTATTCTCGCCAAAGCTTTTGTCCTTCCCTTATTATAGCTCTCAGTTTTGAGAGAGGTAATTTTATTTAAAAAGACATGGAAATAAATAAAAAATTAAATTAAAAGACTTGAACTCCATTTTCTGCCCCCACCTTTGTAGCCTATGGACTTGGAAGGCAGAGTATGCCTGCTCGATGTTTTTGTTTCCATACACAGAATGCAGGGCTGAAATCCTCAACTGTCCCTGTTCCAAAGCCTGAACCACTAACCCTTTATGCACAGTTTGATGTCTGAGTCACCTGTCTGAGAAATGGAATATGGAAAAAGACAACTTTTGTAAGGGGGAGAAGGGAGGCTGGTGGCCAGTGTAGACCAACCAAGTACAAGCCCCCAACAGTGTGGTGTGGTAGATAAGCAAGAGTATAAAAATAGAAACCAAGTCCCTCTGTTGTTTGCAGAAGCAGAACTTACAAGCCAGTTTCACTTACTTTTTCACACCGACAGAGCCATTTTTCTTGTTTTCCATGTCAACAGATAGCATGGGAAGGCTGCAGGTTTCCTTTACTTCAGCAACTAATCAATAAGGGAGAAAAGCTTGTGTTTAATTCTTAGAAAGTGAGAGAAGAATATATATTCTGAACCGGAAACATAATGCTTCCTTTACAGCTTCACACCAGTTCACGTATGTTTGTTTAAATCTCCAGTTCCTTCAGCGATTGGAGAGATGTGATTAAACCTAAAAACTGGAGGAGGCGGATAGGGGTGCTTTCCTCTGTGCTGGCACTCCCTGCCTTGACAATAAGCATTTGCAAATGAAATTGAATCCTTGTTCAAAACAAGTTCTGTGTGAACTGGCACAGCTTCCTCTGGGTGCAAGCTCTCACTTAAGACATTGCAACTCACAAATGAGTCCAAGTCGGAAAAAAAAAAAAAAACACAAAAAGACAAAAAACAATCCCCCTTTTCCTGCCCCTTCCCACCGTGGGCTGCACTTTCTTTTTTCTTATTGTATTTGTTTTGTTTGCTCCCACTCTTTCTGTATTTTTTTTTTTTTCATAGCAATGCTAAAGAGCACTTAAAGCTTTTGTCAGCAAGTGTCCCCCTACCTCACAATACTCTCAGTGAAAGCCTCAAAACCCTGTGAGATGGCCATGCTGGGAGCTCACAAAAATGTCAGATAGCCCTCAGCACAGAAAGGTGGTGCTGGTGTGTGCGTGTGCCTGTAAGAGAGGGAAGGCAGCTAATCAGATTTATGTTTTTTAAAAAAAATCACCAAAACATTCAAGGAGATAGAAAAGCATCCAACACTTTGTCTTTTTGTTTAGTAGGACAAGGACTGTGAAACAAACAAACAAAACACAAAACCCTCCGCAACTACTATGCAATTAGCAAGATGAAAAAGCTATGAACAAAACTGCTTAAAAAAAAAAAAAAAAAAAACTAGTTCTGAAACGAGCTTGCTCTTCTACAGCTGAAGCCATAAATGAAATACATTACTCTCCAGTCACTTTACACTTCGGCACTCCTTCTCCGGGGATGACTCTGACATGGCAAGTGCATCGTTTAGTCGTGCATCCACGAGCTGCCCCCAGTTAGAGAAGTCGATGGTTAACAAATACTCCTGTGAGTGGGGGATCACCCTCACCACACACACACACACACACACACACACACACACACACACACACACACTCACTTCCCCTCGCTGACCCCCGACCATTCCTAGAGAAAGCCAGCATCGCGCACAGATGACCAGACCAGACACCCTCACCGCGCGCGGAGGGGCCCGAAGGCTGCTCCGAGCCCGAGAATGCTTTCACTGCAGTTGGAAACTGTGACCATAGTCACCATTTTCTAAGCATCTCAGCAAACACAACAAAAACAAAACACTCACAGTGATACTCTGTAACACCCCCACTACACTGTCTTATTAATATTTTCCTTTCCTTTCTTTCTTTCTTTTTTTTTTTTGTGGAAGAGTAAAAAGAAAAACCTACCTAGAAGCAACTAAAACATGTCATTTTTTAAATAGGCTTATCAAGAACAGCCAAAGAAACCTCAATGTTTTCTTTCACAAAGTAGGCTGGCAAAGGAATTCAACAAGGAGGGACAATTTGACACCGTGAAATAGCACCAGGCTGGCGCGCCGCCAGCGTGACGTTGGGACTCGCACACGAGCTGCACCAACTGCCTGCTGGCTCATGGCGGCCTTTTTAAAGCGACAGCGCCCTTCCCCACCCGCGGCCGCGCTCCCGCCCCTCCCCCCCGCCCCGCCCCGCCCGCCCGGGAGGGCGCGCATCCCAGCCCCAAAGCCTCTCCCTGCACCTGTGTGGAAAACCAAGCTGTCTCAATGGCTTTCTTTTCTCCCTGCCCTTCCTTGGTGCTGCATGATCAACTGTGTGCTGTTCTGAACATCAATGTCACCTTTCAAACTCTCTCCCCCGTGAGAGAGAGAAAAAATAAAAGACATTAAAAGAAAGAACCTGGTGCTTAGGGTCTGCTATAAACAGTGACCATGCAGAAGCGCTGAGTTACTCTCTCTTCCTAATAGACACTTGTGGACAAATTTCCCAGGGCTGGCTTTTAAGTAATCGTTGCGAGGATAAGGAAAGCAATGCCCAGCAGAAAATCCTTTCAGTACATTATGCAGGAAGTAACATATATCAGAGGATGCAAAGTAGATGACCAGACCTCCTGAGAACACCCACACTCTTTCATTGAAGTAATCATCCTACCAGCAAAACTTCCAAATGAAACAAACCTTCTTCTCCAACAAAACAATTCGTTCTGGGAGGTTTAATTTGTTTTAAATCTTCACCTGAGGATATGTTTATTGATTTTAGAGAGAGGGGAAGGGAGGGAGAGGGAGAGAGAGAGAAACATCAATGTGAGAGAGAAACATCAATTGTTTGCCTCCCATATGCGCCCCAACTGGGGATGGGACCCACAACCTAGGTATGTGCCCTGACCAGGAATACAATCTGCAACCTTTTGGTATAAATGATGTTTCAGCCAACAGAGCCACATCAGCCAGTGCCTGGGAGGTTTAAGTTTAACTGTTTATCGCAGCTGCACAAAGTGTGTAATTCCATACACTTAATTAACTCTTATTATCTACTAGTAGCCTTGCGCATGAATCTGTGGGCCAGTAGCTCGCTGCCGCCCTCCTGTAGGTCCCCCCGCCCCCCACCCCCCACCCACCCCTCCTAGCTTTCTGTCCTGCCCCCTCCTGTAGCTCTCCGCCCCACCCTCCTGCTGATCCATGATCCAGTACTTATGCTTCTCGGTATAACGACCATTTGCATATTACATCTTTATTATATAGGATGAGCACCTGGTACTCTATTAGTTACATATGAAAAAGAAAATATTGTGTCAACCCCCAAATTCATAGTATCTCCTACCATCCTAAATCCCAATCAGGAAAGTAGGAAGTGGGGTAGAGACTGGGCATGGTTTTTTGATGAAGTTACCCAGTTCTCTTGCTTGGCTTGGGAAACCTCCCCTAGAGATAAACATTCCCATTCCACAAACATGCTGCAGACGGACATGAAACACATAGTTGCCACTGAAATAAACACCAATCAATATTTGGAAACTTTTAGGCCAAGATGTAAACAAAACCACTCAAGATAGGACAGAGAATACAAGTTTCCAGGAGTCATCTGCTGCTGTAATACTGTATAGATTCCAAGCAGAATTAAGAGGAAATCTGTGGCTTACCCTTTTCCTTAGTAAGTTTTAAGGGAACTACAAGATCAGCAATTATGATCTAAATTTGGAACCTGACATTTAAAGTCAAATTTTTTCTCTTATTTATTCCAGGAATGATATTAGAAATTTTCAACTTCTTAAAAAATCATTGCTGAGGAAGCTGTCTCTCTAACCATTTTTGCCATTGCCCCTTGAAAAAGCAAACAATAATTTAGGGATGAATTCTAAGTGTATATATTTTGAGCACCATTTATTTATTGAGCGTGGGTTAAATGGGTGGGTTCTTTTACTATAGCTGATCAAAATGATGAACTCTTCTGAGTTAGACAGCTCTCTCACTAAAAGATGTTACAGAGCTTTTGGCATTGAAATTCCTGAACTGTTCTCCCAGCTAAACTCAAATGGAAGAGGGCTGGTCGACAAGTCCTGGGGGCAAGGAAGGTGTCCTGACAGTATTATCCTGCCACTACTCAGAACAAAATCAGGTTCAGCTCTCTATTCTTGAAAGGAGAGGCAGCGAAAATGAAGTTACACCCAACTCTTCCTTAGACACAATCTCAGGAAGAAGGATTCTGTGAAGATTCTCCAAGAATTTTTTCCTACATATAGAAAAGGACATCCCCCTCCTGTCTTGCCTGCTGTGATCAAAAGTTTGCCTGTTAGACAAGGGAAATGGTTTACAAAGGTGTAGGAAATCAATCCCATTTTATAAAAAATGAGCCACAAAGGCATTTTAAATTCTGACACCAGTAGTTTCTACCTTTGGAATAAACTGACATTTGTGGGTATAAGTATATATACTGTTGCTCACCCACTTCCTCCTCATTCCCTTCAACAAACTGGTACTATCCTCTTTTCTGCTAATAAAAATGTGTAGTGTGTGTATGGCGTTTGTGTGTAGCATAAATGGTATGTGTAATGTATGTGTGTGATGAGTGTAATATTTGTGCTGTGTGTACTGTGTCTGTGTATGGTGTCTGTGGTGTGTGTAGTGTGTGGTATGTATCTACAGAATGTGTAGTGTCCATGGTGTTTGTGTGTCTCCTAAGTGTAGGGCGTGAGATAGATGCAAACGAACACGACTTTCTGTTCCAGGATATTATGGAATGTGCTAAAATACCTTCGTTAATCCTGGGATTCTGGAGCAGAATCTTGGGGCACACTTGGGAATGGGCTCAGATTTGGGGGAGACTGGTCAGGAGGGGATGGAAACCGGTGCCTCGGTTAGGCTTCTTTCATTGCTCAGCAGTCACCCCCAGAGAGCAGCCTGGCCCAGAAAGCCAGCGCTTTCCCAGGGGAACCACGGGCCCTGCCTCCCGTCGGGGAATCAGCCCCCAGAGTGTGCAGCCCACATCGCAGCGCGCAGACGTGGGGCCCTATGGCTGCAGGAGAAATCCTGAGAAGTCGCCCAGGGCGCGGCAGAGCTCCCCGGACACCAAGGGCACCTCAAGGGAAAGCGAGGAGCGGCCTGGAGAAGGGGCGCTGGGGGCGGGGCCGGGGGCAGGAGAGGGGACACCAGAAAGCCTTTTGGACCAGCGGCGCTGTCCGAAAGCCAAACGACACGTTTGTGGCACCGGCAACACAGGGGAAAGTTTCTGACCAAGACTTTTAAGAAGAAACAGTTCGCTTTGAGTTTGGGAGCTCCCGGGGCAGCCTGTCTTTGGAAAGGGTGTGTGGGGGGTGTGCCGCCACCCGGTTCCATTCTGCGAGCTCTACCCCGCAGCCCCCGGCGAGCCCCGCTCTCCGCCGGGCCGGGCACACTTCTGCCCTCAAGTCCACTCCAGGGTGACAGATTCCTCGCGCGTGGGTGCAACAAGCTGCAGAGGCACCGGACACACAGCAGAGACAAGGGAGGGTTTTTATTGTGGTTTTCTTCGTGTCCTTTCATACTGGAGAGGGGAGAGGGCGGGAGCGTCCCCAGTGCCCTCGCAGCACGAGTGGATCACTTACCTCCCCGCGTGGCCGGCGCCGGGAGGCTTTCCCCGGCGCGGAGCTCGGTGGCCGCCACGCGCCCAGCCCCAATGCAGCCGGCCAGGCGCGCGCGGCACGCCGGGACTTGTAGTCCCCCGCGGGGCGGGCGGGGCGGGGCAGGGCCGGGGTCCTTGGCTGGGGTCACCAGGAAGGGGGAAGGCCTGCAAGTGAAGTGAGGGGAAGGGCTCGGAGAAGGGGCCTTGTGAATGTAAGGGAGGACATTTTTAAGAACTTAAAACCTTCAGGGAGCTAGGGGAGGGCAGCACTCCCAGAAAGATTTTTAAATTGGGGCTTTTCAGATGAATTCCACGTTTTACTTAGTGGGTTTTGGCAGGAACGAGAAAGCGATTTTCCGGGCCAAGTTTATATTCTTTAGGGCCTTCCTCTCCCTTCACCTCCAACATGCACGTGGCATTCCCTGCTTGAAATACCTATTCTGTTGCTCACATAATAACTCAGTTGAAGCCCTGATATGCAAAGGGAGGGTGAATAATTGCACCTTATACTAGTATTGTAAAGCACTCTACACTTTACAAAGAACTTTTTATTTAACCGGTTCATTATATTAGAATCATAAAGCAGCACTGAGTTAGGCAGAGAGAAACTCAAGATGCAGGGTTTTTTTGTGTGTGTGTTTGCACCTGCCAAGGTTGGAGCCACTCACTCTCCATTTCCTTCCCCAATAGTACCTTGGTGGGGGGAGGGGCGAAGAGCGTGAGGAGAAGCAGGGCTGCAGACAGGTGTGGTGGGCCAAGTAAGAGGAGCCTGCTGTGAGGCACTTCCTTGAAATAGCTGATGAGTAAGTCCTTACTAAACAAGAAACTAAGTAAAACCAAAAGAAGAACTTATGGATTGGAAGAATAGGGTGGGAAGGAAAAGGCAGGTGGGATAGAGACTGAGTAGAAGGTTGTGATTAGGCTAGAAGCCATAGGAAAGTTGTATATCTATACTAATAAAAGAGTAATATGCTAATTAGACCAGGAGACCTTCCTCACAAAGCCAGGGGCTTGGCTGGTCATCAAACTGCCCCCAAAGGGCCCTCAGCCTCCCCTCTCCCAGTGGGGACCCCCACCCCGATGGAGGCGTGGCTGGCCTGCAAACTGCCCCAGGCCCCTTGCCCAGGCCAGCCCTGCCCCGCAAGGGGACCCCCACCCTGATCCAGGACCCCCCTTCAGGGCAGACCAGCTGCCCCCACCCATGCACCAGGCTTGTATCTATACTAATAAAAGGGTAATCTATACATATGGAAAACAAACAAATTTTAGAAGCCAGATAGACCTGGAACCCTGGTGTTGTCACTTCTGAGCCAGCGCTGTGACCTTAGGTAAGTTATGTACACTCCCCAAACCTCATCTTTAAGATTCAAATAATAGTTCCTACTTTATGATTGTGCAGATTAAAAGAGATAGAAAAACTTAGTATATTGTAATTATTATTATTTATTATTAAGTAAGTAAAATTTAAAAGTAAGTATTAATATTAGTGTGGTATAATAAATATTTATTCTCTTACTAGAGGCCTGATGCATGAAATTTGTGCAAGAATAGGCCTTCCTTCCCCTGGATGCCATCACCTGCTTCCCTCTGGCACCCAGGACCTGGGCTTCCCTTGCAGCCCGGGCTTCGTCCGGAAGGATGTCTGGTCTAATTAGTATATTATGTTTTTATTATTATAGATTATATCCCAGATAGTATACTAAGTATAAATAATATATATCCTATATAATAAAAGACTAATATGCAAATTA
This sequence comes from Corynorhinus townsendii, assembly GCA_026230045.1. NCBI lineage: Eukaryota > Metazoa > Chordata > Mammalia > Chiroptera > Vespertilionidae > Corynorhinus > Corynorhinus townsendii. The sequence continues at coordinate 158,696,808 of JAPDVU010000002.1, forward strand.
ACCATCACTCCACGACAAAGATGGTGGTGCCCATAGCAGCTGTGGAGGCAGGGGGAACACTGGCGGCATCAACTCAGCGACCATGAGCCCAGCGTCCCATGCCCAGCCACGTGGAGGGTGAGGCCTCTGGCCAGAGACCAGGGCATGGGATGCTGGGCTCACGGTCACCCCCAGCGCCCTGGCCACATAGAGGGAGGGCCTCTGGCCAGAGGCCGGGGTGCGGAACGCTGTCATCATTGCAGGCCGGGCTGAGGGGACATCCCCCCAGTGCATGAATTTCATACACCAGGCCTCTAAAATATATATATATATATATATATATATATATATATATATATATATATGCTATTATTACCTGCAGAAACTCCTTTTGTGGAAGCATCAAAAGATGAATTGGAGTAGAAGTACCAATTAGGCTATGAAAATTTTCTAACGAAGGAAGCAACTATAAGATACTTCAGAGGGAAAATGGACAGAGCAGTACAATCAATTGGATGTGGGGAAAAGACTAGGGAATCAAAGATGGTTGTCATTTCTAGATTGAGTAAATGGATATTGTCATTCACATAAATAGGTACAACTGATGGAATAACAGGTTTTGGAGGAAAATGACTAGTTTGATGTTGGACATGTATAACTGGAGGCTTTCTGTGTATGAATGACCAAGTAGCAATTGGAAGTATAGATTTGGATGTCATGTGTAGACTGGAACTTTTGAGAGTCAATTACTTAGGCAAGGCAGTTGAAAATCAGATAATGAGGAAAAAGGAAGGGCAGCAGAGGTGGGTAGGCAGGGGGAGGAAAGGAGTTAGACAATGACCCAGGCAGGAATTGGGGGAGGGAGGAAAAGGAAAGTTGCAAGTATACAAGGGGTGGGGGGAGGGGTTGAGGAGGAGCTTGTCAACAAGTTAAATGTTATATGGAGGAAGCCAATGACAACAGATCAAGCGTCTATTGGGATGGAACTCCCTCCAGGAGTTGTTTTGAAACTTACCAGAGTGATTTTGTTTGTCTCAGTGATTGCAGAAGGGGAGCTACTAGAATGCAGTTGGCCAGCCAAAGATACTCAACATCTTACAATGCCCAGAACTATCCTGCATAGCAAAGAATTGTCCTGCAGCCTGTGTGACTTGACCTTCCCACTGCTCATTCATGTAGATGAAAAACCTGTTTACATTTACCTGAGCCTAGAATCTATTTCGCATATAAGCACAAAGTATCTTTCACACAGTTTAAGATACATTAAATTTTCCTGGAATGTGGTGATAAATCGAATGGCAATGCCATTCTAGGAATTTGAATGACCAGTACAGTCCATTTTGTGGTTATTTCATGGCAATTCTAAAGATGGATGCAAGCATCTATTTCATTGTATCTTTTAGTTTAGGCATGCCTGACCAGTTCCATATTGAATCACCCATTTACTTTATCCTTTATGTTATAGTTAAGGCATATCTTTGAATTTTTAAAAATTACTTGTGTAGGTACTTTATGATTTTCCCCTTCCGCTGTTAAACATTATGTGCCCAATATTTGTTATTAAAAGGGGCTTTAAGTTTGACCAGGCTGAGAAACACTTATTCAATCAGTCAATAAATAGCTTTGGGTGCCAACTATGTGCTAGGCACCATTCTAGTTTACTGCCCTTATGGAGCTTACATTCTAATGTGAGTGTGGGAAAGGCAGACATTAAATAATTAACATAAACTAAATAAGTACATTCTATGGTACATTAGGAAGTGATTTGTTATAAAAAATAAAACAGGATAAAGGAGATTGGGAATGCAGGAGAGAGTGTGGGATGATATGGTATATATAGTGATCAGGATAAATTTTATTGAGAAGGTGACATGCAAGGAAAGATCTGGAGTTGGCAAGAGAATTTCTGAGAGAAAAACATTAAGAAAGAGAGAACAGTTAGGCCTAAGCCTCAAGGTAAATGTGTGCCTGGAGTTAAACACCAAAGATGCCACTGTGGCTGGATTGGAGAGAGTGGGGAGTGAGAGGACTGAGGGTAACCACTGGATTGGACCAGGTGAGGCGGGACTGGTAGGGCACTGCAAGAACTTTGGCTTTCTCGCTGAATGAAATGGGCAGCAGCTGGAGAGTTCTGAGCAGAGAAGTAACATGATCAGGCATATTTTCAAAGGATTATTCTGGCTGCTCTATCCAGGATAGATCATAGAGAGCAATGGTGAAAGCAAGTAGGCAAGAAGCGATTGCAGTGATCCAGGCAAGAAACTCGAGTGGCTTGAACCAGTGTTCACTGGATAGGAGGGATGAGTGTTTGGGGTTGGAGGTGAAGAGGTCTGATCCATCAGATGGATTCTTGATCCAGGTTGGTGGAATGTTGAAGGCCTGGAGAGGGGAGGACTCAGTCCCTGGAAATGCTCACTCATGGCTTCTGCCAAGAGAGGAGCTGACTTGTTTAGAGTGCATAGTCGCCCCACTTCTGACCTTGATCTTTTCAAGAGAGTTAACCCTTTGATGAAACTGAGGGATTGGGAGCAAGCTGGTAATTACTCTTAAGTACAAAGACCCATAAACAATTTCGATCCGATAAAAAGTATGTCTAGAAGAGGTGGATTTGGAATTGTGGCAGTGGAGGATGCAATACAGAATTTTGACAAAGACTGTCAGGAGGAAGCTAGGTCCTACATGTGAAAGGATGCTCTAGGATTGGGAATAGGTCACAACTAACTATGCTTATAAGGTGAAGTGAGGAAGCCAGTACAAGCTGAAACATGAAAATTCAGAGCATGAGGATAATTGATGATGGAACTATGAACTGTTTATTCTTGGAAGGAAGGTGGAACAGTATTTCCTATCAGAAAGGAAAGAAACATAATGGACTGATTCAGGAAAATTTTAAAGAGATAAGGACATGGAACGTTTAAAACTTTTATTTGTTTATCATGAAAAATGAACTATGTGGTAAGAAATTAAAACAACCAGAAATTAGTAACAGAATTCCCAGTAAATCAATTCCTGGGGTTTTCAAGAAACACCAAGGTTGCAGTGTGGCTGGATTGGAGAGAGTAGGGAGTGAGAGAATTATCCCTGTGAAGTGTTTGGTATATATTGTCTAAAATTGTTTCCTGTGACCATTATTTCTTTTTGTAGATGTTACACAGGTACCTACAATATTAGTATTTTTTTCCTTGCAGGCTATAAGATTGATATAAGTATTTATTGAGCATCTATTTTATAGCAGATATTACATCAATCTCTTTTGATCATGTTATTCACATCTTCTATAACTATGCATAATTTTTCTCTTCTTAATTTTTCAAGAATTAAAAACATTCACTAAGATTTCCTAACTTTTCTTTTTCCTCTTATTTCTTGAAGTTTTTCATTACGTATTTTAATGCTATAGTATTTGATACATGAAGATTCATGCTAGCAATAACTTTATAGTGAGCTGTATCCTTTGCCATTATAAAGTGACTATCTCTGTCCCATTTAATCATTTTCTAAAAAGTTTATTACCCACTTTAAATGATTGAATTAGCTATGTTTAATCTTTTTAAAAATCATCACCCGAGGATATGTTTTCATTGATTTTTTTTTTTTTTTGAGAAAGAGGAAGGGAGGGAGGGAGAGAGAGAAACAGAGAGAGAGATCCATGTGAGAGAAACATTGATCGGTTGCCTCCCATACTTGCCCTGACTAGGGATGGAACCTGAAACTTAGGTATGTTCCCTGACCAGTAATGGAACCTGCAACCTTTTGGAGGACCTTTAACCAACTGAGCCACAATTTAATCTTATCTGTTATATTTGTTTAAATTTCGAATCCTTATCATTCCTTTGTTTTCTCTTTTGCTTTATTACCTGTTTTCTTTGGTCTTGTTGTTTTATTATTTTTATCTTCCACTGTAAATTAGTTACCTATTTCTGTGTAAAGAACCACCCCCAAATTTAGCACTTTATGTGGGTCAGGAACCCTGGCATGGCTTAGTGGAGTCCGCTGCTTTGGGTGCTCACAAGCTGTACTCAAGACTGGACTGGCTCTGTGTTCAGCTGAAGGCCACATTTGGGGGAGGATCTGCTTTCAAGCTCACTCATGTGGTTGTGGCAGGATTTAGCCTCTATGGGCCCTGGAGAGCCTCAGTTTCTTGCCACCTGGGCGTCTCCATAGAGCAACTCACAACTTTATCAAAGCAAGTATGTGAGAAATGTCAGAGAAACCATGTAAGCAAGACAGAAGTAATAGTCTTTCATAGCCTAATTTCAGAAGTGAAATCCATCATTTTGCCACATGCTTTAAAAAAAAACTTCATCTGAGGATATGCTTATTGATTTCAGAGAGAGGGGAAGGGAGGAATGAAGGGATGGGAAAGGGAAGGAGGGAAAGGAAAAGAGAGAAAGAAACAAAGATGTGAGAGGGAACACTGATTAGTTTCCTTCCAGAAATCAAACCAGCAACCTAGGTATGTGCCCTGACCGGGAATTAAACCCTCTACGCTCCAACCAATTTAGCCACACTGGCCAGGACTGCCACATGCTCTTTTGGAGAAGCAAGTCATTATGTTTAACCAACACATAAGGCCATGAATACCAGGAGGTAGAGACCATTGGGAGGCACTTAGAATGCCACTTACTATACTCGGGCAATTTTGACATTGTAAAGTGTGGTAAATAATATGTTTACATTTGTATTTCTCAATTTACCTTAGAAATGAAATGATGATGAAAGATAATGAAATTGATCTACTTAGACTATCTTCTTTTTATTAGTGTGGAGAGCAAATATGATTCTTGTTTTAATGTGTTGTCATCAAAATATTATCCAATTTAATAATCCTATCTAATAGAGGGAACATGCTAATTGACCCTCACACTGTCACAAAGATGGCAGTCACACGGTCACAGAGCAAGCAGGAAGCTTGGGTTTCCCAAGTGATGGAGGAAGCCAAACTTCCTGGCCTGCCCTGGCCTGCGCTCAAGGTTACGAAGTTTCAGTTATGGAAGATAAATAAATCCCAGATCCCAGGGCCTCCCCTTGGGTTGCTGGGGTGTGTGGCCGGCCTGCAAACCACCACAGGCCCCTTGCCCAGGCTGCCCCATGCCCCAAGGGAACCCCTACCCTGATCCAGGACACCCTTCAGGGCAAACCAGCCTGTCCCTACCCATGCATCAGGCCTCTATCCCTATCTAATAAAATAATAATATGGAAATTGACTGTCACTCCAACACACAAGATGGCTTCCCCCATGTGGTCAAAGATGGCTGCCCCCATGTGGACACAAGATGGCTGTCACAAGATGGCCAGCAAGGGAGGGCAGTTGGGAGGGACCAGCCCTGCAGGGAAGGGTAGTTAGAGGCAATCAGGCTGGCAGGGGAGTGGTTAGGGGCAATCAGGAAGGCAGGCAGGCAAGCATTTGGGAGCCAGCAGTCCTGGATTGTGAGAGGGATGTCTGACTGCCCGTTTAGGCCCGATCCTACCGGTAGGATCCCTCAATAGGTCCCAGATTGGAGAGGATGCAGGCTCAGCTGAGGGACACACCCCCTCATGCACGAATTTTGTGCACCAGGCCTCTAATATTTTAATATTGCTATTTTGCCCTTTCTCTATAATAGAAGTGTCAGAGATGAAAGAAAATTAGTAAAATGTATATGAAAATCTTCCTCCTGTCAGAGTCTGGGGTGTGCCACAGACCCAGAATCAAGTCCCCAACCACCTGTGGTGCCTCAAAATTCCACAAGACCCAGACCCAGCCAGCCCCATCCCCATCAAGCCCCTCCAGGTGGGGGGTACAGCCTCAGGTCCTCCTGCCTGGTGCCGGCTGGGGGTTGCAGCCTTAGGTCCCCCATCAACCCCCACCAGGTGGGGTGCACAGCCTCAGGTCCCCCGTCAAGCCCTGCTGAGCAGGGGCACAGCCTCAGGTCCCCCAGTGCACCCTCAGGTCTCCAGCCTGAGGTGCCTCGGCCTGGTGCCAGGGCAGGCAGCACGGCCTGAGGTCCCCCGACCCGGCACTGGGGTAGGGGGCGCATTTTGAGGTCCCCTGTCAAGCCCCGCCGGGCAGGGGGCATGGCCTGAGGTCCTCCGTCAAGCCCCGCCAGGTGGGGGGCACAGCCTCAGGTCCCCTGTCAAGCCCTGCCAGGCAGGGGGCACAGCCTGAGGTCCCCTGGCCTGGCACTGGGGGAAGGGGGCGCTGCCTGGGGTCCCCTGTCAAGCCCCACTGGGAGGGGGAGTGCAGGCTCAGGTCCCCTGCCCTGGCCCAGTGCCAGGCAGCCTCAGGTCCCTGCTGATTGCTCCTTAAAGCTCGTTATGGGAACTCATCCTCCACTGTGGGCGCATCCATCTTGTATTACGGAAACCCCCGCCTCTGCTGTGGGTGCAGCCATCTTGTGTTATGGAACCTCCCCCTTCAGCCGTGGGCGCCGCCATCTTTGTGACAGTGTGATGGTCAATTTGCATATTACCTCTTTATTAGATAGGATAGAGTCATTGCAGGTGTAATTAGTCAAAATTAAGTCATAATGGAGTAGAGGGACAGCCCTAATCCTGTGGACTGATGTCCTTGTAAGAAGAATGAGACAGAGAGGAAGGTGTTGTGTGAAGACACAGAGACACACAAAAGAAAGACAGAGGTAAAGAATGGGGTTAGGCTGCCTCAAGCCAAGGCACACCTGGGCCTACAAGAAGCTGGAAGGGTTAATGAATGATCCTCTCCTACACATGTCAGAGGGGGCTTGGCTCTGTCAATACCTTAATTTCAGACGTCTGGCCTCCGACTGTGAGAGAATAAATTTCAGTTGTTTAAAGGCATCCAATATTTATATCAATGAGTAGATACCACATCGCATTGTCTTTTGACACTATCCCTAATTATTGAAATCGAGGTGTTTTATTTTTATCTTTGTTTTAACAGGGTCTATTTTGTTGTATGAAATAAATAAACTTTGCTGATGTTCATTTAGTCTAGGCCAGTGGTTGGCAAACTCATTAGTCAACACAGCGGCAAACCATGGCTCATGAGCCGCGTGTGGCTTGTGAGCCGCAGTTTGCCAACCACTGGTCTAGGCCAACCATGTCAAACTCGCTGCATGTGGGCTGCATACCTTGTTTACTTGGCCCATGTTAGCTTTTGAGTTTGACATGCTTGGTCTAGGCAGTTTATAAAATACGAGATACCTGTTCCTTACTGCAAGAATTGGATTGACATATGATTACAAGCCATAAATCAGTTAGAAGATGCATGATAATTTTGGTAGAGTTGATAGGCCAGTATTTATATCAATGAGAAGATAGCAGATCGAATTGTCTTTTGAAACTATCCCTAATTATTGAAAAGATGTCATTGGAATATGGGATACCTCAGTAATAGAAAGGAGGGGCTAAGTCTCTGAGAGTTAAAAATAAACTCCTGAATTAAATTAATGAAGTTTGCAGTAGCCATATGACCAGCTGGAGACAGACTCAGTGACAGGAGAAATATATACTAAGTAGCAGGCATAGAGTGATATTAGTTTACTTACAATAATCGTGTTGTATAAGTGAGAGCTGGGTCCATAGTGATAGCTGGACCCAGACATCTAGGGGCAGGTAAGGATCCAGTGTTAAGATTCTTATATCCTAAGCTATAAGCAATTGGAAATAATAAAAATATTAAGTAAAAGTATATAGAGGACTTCGCTTACTCTGAAGCGGTTAACATGAGTGATTATATATATATATAAAAAATCTTTCAAATTCTTTTTAATAAGTTCAAAAGTAAATTGAGTGTATTTAATATGTTAAATTATAAAGAAAAAAATGTGAGGAAGGCGAAACAGACTATAAAAATACCCATTATATTTGAAACATAACAATATAGAACGTCTAAAAGTGAAAAATGAAAAGATTGAAATTAAAATTTCAGTGGAAGTATTAACAGCAGAGAAGACCACAGCTGAAGAGAGAATTGTGGAGTGGAGAGTATAGATTGGAGGACCTTACACAGAATGCAGCACAGAGATACCATCGCTGGAAAATACAGCAGAGAGGTTAAGAGTTATTGAGGACAGAGGGCGAAGCTTCAATATGCCTCTAACCAGAATTTCAAGAAGAGGTAATAGAGGAAGGGACAAAGTAATATTTGAAAAGAAAATAAATGAGACACTTTTGGAATTGATAAAAGATAGTAACCTTAGATACTATAACCTAAAGGGTCCCCAGTGAGATAAATCTCAACATACACACACACACACACACACACACCCTAAACACATTATTGAAAAACTTCAGAATACCAGAGACAAAGAGAAGTTACTAAAATTAGCCAAAGGGAAAAATACAGATTACGAATCAATAAAGGAATAACAGTGAGACAAAGGAATAATAATGAATTCTCAGCAAGGAAAATGAAAAACAAGTTTGGTACAGACACATCCTGGTTCACAGACAGCTAGCTGTCTTTTGGCTCTCTCCTCACATGATGGAGGGACAGGGAGCCCTCTCAGGCCTCTTTATAGGGCACAGATCTCACTCATGACTGAATTACCTCCCAGAGCCCTACCTTCAAATTGCATCACCTTTAGGATTACGATTTCAACATGTAAATCTGAAAGGGACGGGATTGGGGGGTGGGTGGGTAGGACAAACATTAGGACTATAGCAAGATGCAGTGGCATTAGCAACATTCCAGAATAGTGATTTCACTGGGTTTGCTGTTATGCTTTGTTATATGTATAACATGTTATTGTGTAAGTACCAAATATTTCATATTTTAAGAAATAGGTGGGAATAAAAAGAAAAAAACAACTAAATATTACCAGAATTTATCATTGTCTTATGGTGTTTAAAATAATTAACTGAGCTGTTTGAGACATTACAATTGATGAAGATGCTCAAATGAGCATTAAATATGCTATGTTTACATAAATTCTGTAACTGGGAATTACTGAGGCTTAATTGGCAGCTGATTCTCATCCAGAGAGTCAAAGCCAAGAAGCCAGTAAAGGCAGCCGTCTTATAGAGAGTGGTTTGGAGGCCAAACAGCCTTCCTAGTATCACCTCTAAATACTGGTCATCGCTGATTGCTTAGTCCATGAACTATTCTAACCACTTACAATCCTCATAGCAACCCTTTGAGGCAGGTATTATTATTCCCATTTTACAGATGGGCAAACTGAGGTCCACAATGGTTAAATACCTTGCCAAGGAAACGGCAGAGTCCTGATTCAAACAGAGTTTGAGTCCAGCCCTATGTTCTTACCTATCACTCTGTGCCCCAGCTCAATTTTTCTTTCACTTTATTGCAAATAAGATTTACACTGAAGCATTGGATTAAAATATAGGTTCTTCTGACATAGTTGTTCTGAAGTTGATATTCATGAGCTCTGAGTAGCATCTTAGCATTTGCCACTAGTTTGACTTCTATCTAATTTACCCTTCCCACAAATCTGACCACACTTCTGCTCAACATTAAGCCTCAAATTTAACCCTCTTAGATTAGCACACAAGACTAATCAAGCGCTGGTCCCTGAGCATCCCTTTTATATCACAGCCATGTATTCCCCTAAACCCTTTCTTTACTTCCATCATATGGACCCCTTTCCAAAACCATGCATAATCATGTTTCATACCTCCATGCCTTAGTACACTCTGCTTTGTCTGCCCAGAATTGCTCTGCCTACCTTCTTCTAGCTAACTCCATACATCCTTCAAACTTCTGAAACTTCACTCTATACTTACTTTCAATATTGATTTAGAAGATTACCTTCTGCTCTTCAGCAACACCCCATGCTTTTTATATCATGAAGCTAATTGTAACCTTCAGCGTCCTCGGATGTCTCCTCCTCAAATAGTCTGTAATTAACAGTAATACATGTTACTTATGGAGAAGCCCTAGTAAATTTACATGCAACATTTCTAATTTCAAATACAACTCCAAAAGGTATCCATCTTCAGCTGCCTTTTAAGGTTGAGGAAACTGAGGTTTAGAGAGTGAGTTAGCAGGCCCATGGTTATACCATTACTAGAGGCCCAGTGCACGAAATTTGTGCACTGGAGGGGAGTGTCCTTCAGCCCAGCCTGCACCCTCTCCAATCTAGGACCCCTCGGACAATGTCCAACTGCCAGTATAGGCCCGATCCCTGTGGTTAGGGATTGAGCCTAAACCTGCAGTCGGACATCCCTCTCACAATCCAGGACTGCTGGCTCCTAACCACTTCTGCCTGCCAGCCTGATCACCCCCTAACCACTCCCCTGCAAACCTGATGGATGGCTAACTGCTCCCCTGCAGACCTGGTTGTTCCCAACTGCCCTCCTCTGCCAGCCCGGTCACCCCTAACTGCCCTCCCCTGATGGCCTGATTGCCCACAACTGCCCTTCCCTGCCAGCCATCTTGTGACGGCCATTTTGTGACCACATGGGGGCAGCCGTCTTGTGTGAGGGTGTGACAGTCAATTTGCATATTACCTCTTTATTATATAGGGTAATGGCAGCATCACACTCACATCTGGTTGCATATGTCCCCCCAGCGCCTGGCATTAGTGCTGACACTTTCCTGGTTAGATGGATGTGGATGGACAGATGATCTGGGTTGATATAGATCCAGGTGTGTAAGACAGAAAAAGCCAAATGTGAAGTCACTGTGCAAAGACTTGCACTTAGGCTCTGCCTCTGCCTAGCTGCCAAAATAAGAGAGTTCCCATTGCTGAGCGTGTCCAGAGGTGATTACTGTAAAATGGGCTTCTGGGAAGGGGAAGAACTTGGCACTAGAGGCTGAAAATCAACAGGGACCACAGAGAGAGCTTAACCCAGAGGCAGGGTGCCCATAGTGCAAATTTTCTTTGGGGAAGGACTATGTTGTCATGCAACCTTTATCTTAACTCCTCAGATGGGGAGATAGCGATTTGCTATCTCTTCGTGCAGCTGTGACCAGAGATTGATGTGGGTTTGGTCTCAGTGCGAGTGCGTGCACACCACCTGCCTTTTGGTTTATGTCCAAGGCTGCTGTTTTCTGAAAATAGAAGCTGATACTGCCTCTGACTAGGTCCCTTTCATCTCATGTTCTTTTTGGTACATTTGTCCTAAATGTATCAACCCATCTCTTTCTTTGCTACATGTCAGATTTGTAAAATTTGTGAAATTTGTAAGTTATTGCTGAGAGATTTAAGTTTTCTTTTATTAATTCCTGGAATTTGGTGTCATGTGAAACAGAAGAAATGGATGTCTTTGCTTATGTTGCCTCGCTAATGATATACAAGGTCATGGGGCCTCCTTCACCCTGAATCCTTTGAATAAAGTAACAGTGTGTTAAGGCCACCCCCTTGGTCAGGGGGTGAGGGTCTACTTCTGGATTAGCCTTTTTCACTTGCTGTGACATGCTGTCCTGTCTTAACTCCCTCTCCACGTGGCTCCTCTCCACCCTCTCTCTTAATATCTTCTCTTTAAGAGTCTGTTTAACAAGGTCCTCCTGGCACCTGTGTAACTGCAAGTGGAAATGCTGCAGGTTCTGAGCACCTGCAAAGGCTCCCTCTGTTCTAGCCAGCGGGTCCCCAATCTCCATTCGGCACCTCTACAAAGACCCAGGAGGATTCTACTTCCCCTGCCCGCCCCCTCCCCCCCAACTATAAGACAAACAATGATGATCATTTTTCAGCTTGTTTTATATTTCCATCCACTGGTTAGCCTCTGGGCATTTAATTTCCTATGATGCAAATTCTCTTCGTTTTATGTAACTAAGTTTATTTCTCTCTGACTTACTATCTCAATCAATATAGTGTTTGGTTGGCTTAACAATGGAACCATTTCTATTTTGTGCCTCTAACTCTCTTCTCTCTGTCAGAAAAATCAGATAAATGGGGCAGGCGGGTATTTGGTACATTCAGTGACTAACTTTCTTCCCCTTTTTTTTTTACGTTAGGTATTTTTATTTTGAAAGTAATAACATGCTCACCATTAGGAAACAATGCAGAACTATACAAATTTCTCAATCTCATCTCCCACTAACAGTGTGGTAAGTGTTCTTTCAGTTATTCTTCAGGCATTTACTAAAATAAAAATAAAATAAATCACACACAATACACATACAAAATGCACTTTATATACACAAATAGAATGCTACCAATGATACTATTCTGCAATTTGACTTTTTTCATTTAATAATTACAGTGATCATTTTCTATGCCAGTATATTTGTTTGTTTGTTATTCTTTTTTAATACTTTCAGAATAGTTTTATTACTTAGAACATGCTGGTTTCAAGTTGCAGAAACTCAACTCAAATGATCTCAAGCCCCAAAGATAATTTATTGGTTCACAAGAGTGGGAGGAAGGACAGGGCTAGCCTCCAGAAGGGTTATGCTCAGGACTCAAAATACATTCTCTTCCCATTTCTCAGAACTGATGCTCTGTGTTGGCCTTATTCTTTTCTAGAGCATCCCCCTGCCTCAGGACCTTTGCACCTGCTGTTTCCACTCCTAGAAAAGTTTCTCTTCAATTATCTGGATTATTTGTTCCTTAACCTTCTCTGTACTTTATTCAAACATCATCTTCTTAACACATCTTATTCTGACCACCCTACTGGAAATTGAATTATTCATCCACCTCCATTCCTGTATTCATGGAGCCCCTTTTCTAACTCATTTTTCTCTATAATGTTTGTCACCATGTAACATACTATATATACACTGAGTGGCCAGATTATTATGATCTCTGAATGCATAATAATCTGGCCATTCAGTGTGTGTGTGTGTGTATATATATATATATATATATATATATATATATATATGAGGCCCGGTGCATGAATTTGTACATGGATGGGATCCGGCCAGCCTGGCCAGGGGGAGGGGACATGTGCAGTTGGCCGGCCTGCCTTCTGGTCAAACTCCTGGTCAAGGGGACAATTTGCGTATTAGCCTTTTATTATATAGGATATACACTGAGTAGCCAGATTATTATGCGTGAGATATATATATATATATATATATATATATATATATATATATAGAACCAAATGCATAATGAACCAAATATATATATAGCATTTATTTTTGTTTATTGTTTATCTTCCCTCTAGAATGCAGGAAGTAAGGGAAATTTTATTTAAAGCTGTGTTTCCTGCACTTAGAACTATGCTTGGAACACAGTAGGTACTCAACAAATATTTGTTGAATAAATACTGACTAAATTTTAAGAGACCACTTAATTATACAGATGAAGAAACTGAGAATAAGTGGCTTTTCCAGGGTCTTACTGTGAGTTAGGGGCAACGAATGGGTAGTTAGAGTGGAATAAACTTAGTTTAGACTAACTTCAGCAAGGCCTTGGAAGCATTTCTTCAGAGAGACAGTGCCCCTGGCCACAGGGCAGCTCTTTTCCTTCTGTGTCGGTGTTAAGTCCCAGCCTAAGTTGAAAATAATTTTCTAGTGCCATTTCATATTATCATACTTGTAATTGCCATTCTTTGGATGCCTGCTGTATACCACACTGCTTTGCACCTTACATTCACTTATTTCATCTTTGAGACCTGTAATGTTATTATTTACTTTTTATAGATGAGGAAACTGAAGTAGGTACTGCCATTGTTCCATTACACAGACAAGGAAAGAGGCTTAGCTAGTGGGAGTAACATTGCTCAAGGTTACATGGTAAATACGTGATGGACACAGGTCTCAAATCCAGACCTTTTGACTGCAGACTCTGTGCCTTAATTGAACTGCCACTTGCCTTGAGCTTTATGGAATTAGAGACACTCTCCAGCAGGCCTGGGGTGAGGTGGAGTGATGATTTACAACCTGATGGTGTTACAGACAACAAATAAATCAAGCAGGGACAAGGCCAGAAATCCACATATACAGTGGTGTGGAGAGAGTCGAAGGCCCTCTTTCTGTGAAAGGGAACCAAAGTTTTGCCACCCTGAAACTGTCTTTTGGGATATTGATTTTAAGCTGTTTATTAAAAAACAAGACTCAGAAAGAACCTTTGACCCTGCCTCCTTTCCTTCCAAAAGATTTCTACAGAAACACCTGCTTCAGGCAGGAGATTGGAGGATGTTCATCTTAGCTTACATTGAATTCTGGCAAATAGGAGGGCTGTCCCAGCCTTTCCGAGTTGCCTAGCAAGAATTTGCTTGCCACGCGTGTTCCCCTCTTCCTCAACTTACCTGTGTGTCGCCCATTCTCTCTTCTGAGATCTAATAACCCATTTCCCTGCCTTTTGCGTGTGTGTGTGTGTCCAAAACATCATCTATACCCAATGTTGCCTCACTGTCTTTGGGATTTTCATGCTTATTTGAACTGAAGTCCCTGTGCACATGTATTAAAATTTTGATTTTATCAACCTAACCTATTTTTGTTAATTTGATTAGTTAGCCCAGTTAGAAGAGTTTAGAAAGTGGGAGAAGAAGGTTTTTTGTGTTCATTCGTTTGTTTGTTTGTTTGCCCCCGCACTGTCCTAGAGAAGAGACCTCTGGTCCTCAGGCTTCCCACAGCTCAGAGTGTGAGAGTGCAGGTCCCATGGACAGGAGAGAGATACTTCACAGCCTATCAGCTGGAATGTCCCCATAAAGCAAAAGACAGGCTAAATATAGGCTTTCACCTTGAAATGCCACAAAGGTAATAAAAACAAGGCATGGTAGTTTATGACAGGTTGATTTTCAACACTCCCATTTGACAATTTATGTGATTTTCCAAGTTATAGAGCTTATTGAAACTAGAGAAGTAGGGAAGTGAGTTGATGAGTCTGGAGAGTTTGGCCATCCGGGTGCACCAGACAAGGCCAGGCACCAGAGAACTGATAGTCCCATCTCCCTGGTCTGAGCTCCTCCCCACCATCCTGCCTCTCTACCCCATCACCCTCAGAACCTGTAGAACCCCGGCACATAGTAGCTGTCCAATCAGTACTCATCTCCTTGCCTTCAGGGATACATGATACTTTTGCATGTCGATTTATTTAGAAACCATCCAACATTATTAGGAAAATCAGTTTCATCATGATTTCCTTTGATATTTTTTAGTTAGGCAAATGAGGCAGTGCAGTATTTATGGGGAGTCCCAAGTTTGGGGTAAGTCATTATTCAGCTTTTGGGACACAATTCTTCTTGTTGTGTATAGCTCATAGGCCTTAACAGCATTCCTGATTCTGGTTTAGGGTTTCAAACATTAGCACTTAATTAAATTAAATTTAATTAAAACACACCAACTGAGTTTTCTTTCTCAACTAACTTTAACACAATTCTTTTTACTTCTAACTTTTATTTTTCTGTTGAATGAAATGTATATTCAAAGAAAGAAAGAAAATAATGAAACTTCTCTAGTCTGGGTTAATAATTTGTGCTTTGGTGCCTGTAAATATACTTGTTTGTACTAATATCAAATGGGCTAACTACACACAAATAGGCTAAGGAAAGCAAAAAGTATATAAAAACTGCCTAACAGGAAACTAATCCACATCTCTGGAGGCCCACACTAATAAAGTCAACTGCTGAATATATGAAGACTTATATTACACTAGAGGCCTGGTGCATGAAATTTATGCACAGGGGTGGGAGGAGGAGCATGTCCCTCTGCCCAGCCTGCACCCTCTCCAATCCGGGACCCCATGGGGGATGTCTGACTGCGGGTTTAGGCCCTATCCCTGTGAGCGCTGCTGCAGTGGGCTCTGGACTTCCCACAGGGATCAGGCCTAAACCGGCAGTCGGACATCCCTCTCGCAATCTGGGACTGCTGGCTTCTAACCACTTGCCTGCCTGTCTGCCTGATCGCCCCCTAACTGCCCTTCCCTGCCAGCCTGATGCCCCTAACTGCTCCTCTGCTGGCCTGATTGCCCCTAACCACTTCTGCTTCAGCCCCTGCCACTGTGGCTTTGTCTGAAAGGACGTCTGGAAGATATCCGGTCTAATTAGCATATTACCCTTTTATTAGTATAGATGTTAGCACACTATTACCACATATTCCACTATTACTAAGTCGTCATGGGAGATCATTTCAAGGCCAGAAGTCAGTCAGTCCAAGGACAAATCCAGCCTTCAGTGTGAAACTCTTTTACCACAATCACAGAGATCTTTCAGGCTCTGGATGCTCAGCACTACTGGACACGAAGACCAGGATGTTAGCACATGTTGGCTACCTCTAGGGAGAGGAAGCGCCCCATACCCACACATGGCAGGAATACTCAGGCCTCTGAGTTCCAAATGGAACCAGCCATAGAAGACCCAGCACCTCACTGATTGTAGTTTAACTTGTCATCTCCCTCCAATTTATCTTGTTAGTTCTTCCAATTTAATAACTCCATTCCTCCATTCCCGCTGATGGGCTTCCTACTTCTAACTTCTTCTATACTAGTATACTCTATTTTGCCTCCTATTCTTTGATCTGATGCTTTCTGCAGACACAGGTCTTGGTAATTGACCTCTTCTGGGAGCACAGCTGCATTGGGCTACGGACTTCGCCCCTTTGAGGCCCACCTCAGTGCCCAAGGAAGGACTCAGCCAGCCCCCAGGTGCTGTAAAGATTTTACTTATTTATTTGGAGTCTTTTTAAGTTCACAGCAAAATTGAGAGGAAGGTATAGAGATTTCCCATCTACCTGCTGCCTCAATACGTACATAGCAGCCCCCACCAGAGTGGTGCATTTGTTACAATGAATGAATCTACATTGACACATCATAATGAACCCAAGTGCATAGTTTACATTAGGGTTCATTCTTGGTGTTGTGCATTCGGTGGGTCTGGACAAATGTATGACTTGCATTGTACAGAATATTTTCACTGCCCTAAAGATCCTCTGTGATCCACCTATTTATCTCTCTTTCCTTACTAACCCCTGGCAACCACCATATGCAGAATGTCATATAGTTGGAATCAGAGAGCATGCAGCCTTTTCAGAAAGGATTCTTTCAATTAGTAATATTCATTTACATTTCCTCCATGTCTTTCCATGGCTTGATAGCTCATTTCTTTCTAGTGAGGAATAATATTCCATTGTCTGGGTGTATCATAGTTTATTTATTCATTCACCTACTGAAGGACATATTGGTTGTTTCCACATTTTGGCAATTATGAGTAAAGCTGCCATAAATACCCAAGGGCAGGTTTTTCTGTGGACGTAAGTTTTTACTCCCTTTGTGTAAATACTGAGGAGCAGGATTGCTGGATCATGTGGTAAGAGAGTATGTATAGATTCATAAGAAACTGTCAACCTGTGTTCCAAACTGGCTGTGCATTTTGCACTCCCATCAGCAATGCCTGTGAGTTCCTGTTGCTCCACATCCTCACCAGCATTCAGTGTTGTCAATGTTGTGGATTTTAGCCATTCTAATGGGTATGTAGTGGTATGTTGTGGTTTTAATGTGCATTTCCCTGATGACATTTAATGTGGAACATTTTTTCATATACCTCATTTTTTTCAGTACAGAGCTTTTATTGCATCTTTAAAACACCACAATGATGTCCTAGGAATCATCATCCCCTCAGGTCTGACAGATGGCTAGGATCAGCTCAATTAGATACTTACCTCCTGGCAGGCGAGGTAAGCTCTTATAGCACTTCAGCATATTACTGTCTGGTTACCTGGTTTCTCTGAGGCCAGGCCTTGTTAAGATGAACAGAGCACTCTGGTATATTTCAAATTGGTTCCTTTTCCCTCTCCCTGCTGGAAACCCGAGGTTATATTTCTCAGATACTTGCTGTGAAAACCTAGCCAAGTTCTTGGAGCAAAACTCACAAAAGCTTGCCACTTACTCCCCATACCTCAAGACAGATTCCCCTGGCGTGTTTTAAAAAACAAAACAAATATTTTTATTGATTTCTGAGAGGAAGGGAGAGGGAAAGAGAGAGAGACATCAATGATGAGAGAAAATTGTTGATAGGTGGCCTCCTGCATGCCCCCTGCTGGAGATGGAGCCCACAATCTAGGCATGGACCTCCTGGTTCATAGGTCAATGCTCCCTGGCATTTTTAATGCTCAGAGGTATCCATGTGGAGTCTTCTTTAACTCATTAGTTACAGCTCAGGTTTTCCCACCCAGAACTGGAACCCGGGAGGCTCCCACTCCTCAGTCTCTGCTCTGGTGAGTTGAGACTCCCTCTATTTGTCTGTCTGTCTCTCCAGTATGAGGGGCCGCACTTTGCCTGTGTCTTCCCCTTTCTTTGGAATCTGAGAAGAGTTGTTTTCTTTTTCTGTCCGTCCAGAGATTTATTTGCTGTTAGGATAGAGCTCCTTACATGCTGAACCGTGAGAGGGACCAAAGTTTTGCCACCCCAAAAGTATACCTGTGAGCTTAAAATCTTGATTTTAAGCTGGTTATTAAGAAACAAAAGCCTCAGAATTGCTTACCTGTCTGAAGGCATTCATAGAGATCAGTGGTTCTCAACCTATCTAATGCTGCAACCCTTTAACACAGTTCCTCATGTTGTGGTGGCCCCCAACCATAAATTATTTTCGTTGCTACTTCATAACTGTAATTTTGCTACTGTTATGAATCGTAATGTAAATATCTGTGTTTTCCGATGGTCTTAGGCTCTACAGCAGTGGTTCTCAACCAGTGGGTCGTGACCCACAGGTTGAGAACCGCTAGCAGGGTCGCCTAATGATTAGTGATGTTGGGCATCTTTTCATGTGCTGACTGTATTTGTATGTCTCCTTTAAAGAGATGTCTATTCATGTCCTCTGCTCATTTTTTAAGTGGGATTGTTTGTTTTTGAGTCAGGTCAGAAACCTGGTTTGTTTAATGGTCGCACCCAAATGTTAAATATTGGTTACTAGGTAAAAAAAAAAAAATTTTTTTAAGGATTATGAAAAAACAGCAACAACAACAAAAACTGTGGTGGTCAAACAAACCCTATCAGGAGGGTGGCTCTGGCCTAGTGCTGTTTTGGCCTTAGCTGGGTACAGAGGCTTTAAGGTGTGTTGTCCAGAAAACAAAGTGTGGGGGGAGGGACCATCTGAAGAATATTCTGTGTTTAACATGCAGTGCTTTCCAAAGTCCCCTTTGCTTCCCTTTTATTACCAGAATCCATACACCTTTCCTGTGCTTTACAACAATGGAAGCCAAGGACATACTTGACTTTGGCTAAAGGAGGGCCTTCCTGGTGAGGAGTCAGAGAAAACTTCCCATGAACCGAATGTGAAGCATTAAAGACCTTTGTCCCACAGTACAACTTTTCATATGAAGGAATATGAAGAATATTCCTTCATAAAACATCTGTTGACTCACCCATTGTTTACAAGAGGAGAAAATAGCACATTAATGTGAAAGTACATTAACGAGATAATTCAAGGAGACAGCCACCACCTCCACGCTGACCTCTTCTAGCCCCGCTGGCAAAGGTGCTTCCCGTGGGCTCCGTGGAAACGTCCTGGTCTGGAAGGTCTCAGGACTGATGTCTGCCCCTGCTGCTATTTTGCTGGGTGAACTTCTGCTCTGAGCTCTGCTTTCTTTCCCTATAAGATGGGCTTAATAATATCTCCATGAAGGACTAAAAGCTTTCTTTTTTAAAGTGGAAGTGTTTTTTTAAACATAATGTTCTATGCAGTGCTTACTTTTAAACGCTCATTTTTCCAGGTCCTCCTGGTTAGGGGACGAGCGTGGGAGCGGCTGACATGCGCAGTGGTGCTTGGGAGGGCCTACTCGAGTGTTGTACTGGGTGCCAAGCCCCCTGGACCTTGCCCTTTGAAGGTCAGTGAAGTTTTTTTAGGCTGTAATCATTACGGTCCTTGACATTTCCCACTTGGCAGCTTACATGCCTCCTCCTGGCTTTCTGAAAAGCTACAGCCATCCCTCTCTGACACATCCCTGGCAAAGGTACTGCTGTGGTTAGCCATGTGGCCCTGCTCTTTGCAGCCCCCACCACAACAAGCCCAGTACTTGCTTCTGAAGCTCCTGTCCACAACTGTTCAGGGCTGACAGGTATCTCCCCACCAGCGAGCACACTGCTCCAGGCCAAAGTCTGAAACTCTAGCAAATTACAGGCCCTTCAAAGGAGGAAACAATCTCACAGGCCCTGGCAGGACATTTGAGGGCCTTCAGGAATCTCTGGACCCCAGGGCAGGGAGCCATGTTCCAGGATCCCCAATAATAGAAACCAGGAGGGCACGAGACGGACAAGCCAAGGCCTTAACCCACCCAGACCCTCTCCTTAGCTGTATCACTTTAGGCAAGTTTATCTTATATCTTATCAATACGATGAGAGGGCTAAATGAGATCTCAAAGTGCCTGGTATTCAAGAGGAGCTTAACCAAAGTTAGTTCCTCAACAGCTCCGAGGTAGAGAAAAGTACCAGAGACAGGGCCATGAAGTGTTTGCCAGGTACCAGCCAGAGGTGCCACCTGCACTTTCTTCATGTCCAAGGAGCCAGGGACTGGGAGGGGCCCAAGCACGGGGCATCCTCAAGCCATCCAGTGAGTGTCCTGTCCATAGAGGTGAGAGGTTTGTGTCATACAGGCCCACTCTCTCTGCTTCTGCACCTCATCTCCTAAAAGGCTTAGAAGCCCTTGTACAAATACAATTGCTGGGTGTCTACCGAATAGCCTAATTCTCCCAGAATGGGTATGAAGATTGGGGTCCTCGCTGTGCCTTTCCACACAAATGGCCATCGCTATGATTATTCAGGGCTGAGCCTGTGGAGAAAATTGTATCACTGTGCAAATTAGGGCCATGTCAAATTCATGGCGTTCAAAATCAGTAATCCCTTAATGATCCTTTTGGCATGGCTCAGCCCCTTTTCCTATTTCCCTCAGCTGTTCTTCCAAACCTTAACCCTTTTCCACAAGTTCCCTAACTTACCTCTGCCCTATCCTCTCTGTACGCTCACTGGCTTCCACCTCTCCAGGAAAGCCAGTGTTCCAGGTATTGACTTTCCCGTTCTCACCCTGCATCTTCAAAGTTGTTCACCTTGGCACCAATCCTTTCCTTCTCTGCTCTGGTCCGAAGACAACAGAGGCATTTCTTTCTTATCATGAGCATCCACTCTACAGTGGACTCCCAGTGTCCCTTTTTCTGGCTGAGAAACCAAAATTGCCTTTTTGGAAGCATCCTCTTCTGTTCTGGTGAGTTAATATTGATCCCACCCCAACTCCAGCTCTAGAGGTGGACATGTGACCAGTTTGAGGCCATTCAAAACACCCCATCTCCCTGGCCACAGTTAACGGGTAAGAATGGACACATAAACGAAACCTGCACAATCAGAGTCAATCCAGAGAATCCTGGTAGATCCATTGATTGAGATATATCTAGTCTATTTGTTTTACTGAGACTATAGGCCTTATGGACCCCATAATGCTGAAGATAGTGGGCACCATGTTTGCTACCACATGAGTGCAGGGAGTGTCAGTACCCTGACAACAACATTTTTGTTATCTTTGGAGGCAGCCATACCAGGATTATTTGTTTTCTGTTATGTAAGTTACTCTTTCTCTCTTAAGCTGGTGGGTTTCTCTCACTTGCAACTAAAGAGAACTTAAGGAAAACACACTCTCTTCTAGGCTCTAACTATCCCTGGGAAAGGAACATAACTGTGTCTGTGTTGTTCATTCCCAGCATTTAGGTCAGTGCCTGGCACATAGGAAGGGGTCAATAAATAGTTACTGACTAATCCTACCTGTGACTGGTGTTGATGATCCCATTTCTTCACCTCACCTCTATCTTTGTTCCTTTATAATTTTCTTTCCTTCGTTTTAAAACCTCTCCCTTCCACAGATAGTATATATGTTCAAGTCCTCCTAGTTCTCAAAATAAATTCAAGCACATATCAATAAAATATAACATCTTCCTTCATTATGGCATCTCTTTTTAGCATCCTGACCTAATTTCCCGTCTCAATTGAGCTTTTCAAAAGCATTTTCTTCACTCATAGCAACTGACTTCTGTTCCAACTAGTTATATCAGTGGTTCCTGACATCACTGACATGAAAACACATAGTCAGCACTCTCTGTCAGTCACTCGTTACTATTCACACAGTTGATTGATCTTCCTTCTTCTTAGAAGCCAGGGTGTCCCTCAGAATCTCCCAGACTCCACCCTCTGAATTTTAGCTCATGTCCCTTCTGCCTGAAAGTTCTACTGGAATTCTAGTCTTCCATTCAATGCAGAGCATTTGGAATTCTCTCCTTGCATTGGAACTTCCTCTCCTTGTCCTTTGTAATTTGCCCCAGATGGCAAAATAGATCAGGTCTGTGTCACACTCTGTCACCCAGTGTGTCGAGGGCCCACACTAATGTCAAGATTTGAACGTCAGAGTTATACCAGTGTATTGTAAGAAGGCCATTGTGACTGGCTCATGGGTGCCCAAGGCTGGCACTCTTAGCTTGATAATTTTCAGAGGCCAGTCTCCTAGCTCAGCCCTTTAGGTATTTAACTGGGACTATTCTCTACAACCTCCAGGATCAGGTTAGAGATAGTTTTCATTTTATGTCGGCTAATGTACTATTACCAAAGGCCATTTCAAGAAAGGACCATGAAATGAGGTGCTTTGTCACACAGATTGGCGAGCCCCTTGGGGATTAATCCTGGCTGGTTCTGATGACCTGACAAGCAGTAGGAGATTCCAGGCATCTAAGTAGAAAATTACAACTCACCCACATAACTAGAGAATGAATTATTTAATTCAGGCTTAAGAGATAAATGATCTCTGTTCATCCTGCCAAGCTTTGGAAAACAATGAAGTCCTCCAGTGGCTACATTCATTTTATTTATTCATTCAGCAAATATTTGGCAAGCACCTACTACCTCCTGCAAGGAGTTTATTACCCACATAGGGACAAAAATCATGCAGATAAATAGCTTTAATAAAATGTGCCATTAAAGTTCAAATGGGTTTTATTCTGTTAAAAGGCTGCAAAGAGTCTTAGAAGTAAGAGTTAAGTCAATAAATGTGAAGTACTTATTTAATCTAGTCAAACATCAGGCCATCTCCTTTAGGGATGGCTAGACTTGTCGCTGTATCAGAGCCTAAAACAATAGCCTGGGATGGACCGTGGCAACTGGAATTTCAAACAATGTCCCTTAGTCATTCTGACTGCCCCTAGGTTTAGACGTCATTGACAAATTCCAACCTTTGCCTTCAGAACTGGACTTCACATCTCAGTGTCACTTGATAGCATCCCTACTTGAAAATGGTCATCTCTAGGTGATCTAACTGCACTGCCTCTGGTTCCCTCTTCTCTCTATGGCTTTTCTCAGTCCCTTTCCCTGTGTACTCATTTTCTATCACAGCCTTGGAGGAGTTTGCTATGGCTGTCATAAGCTTCAAATTTAGTGGCTTGAAAGAATGCAAATCTAGCCTAACCAGTTTGGCTCAGTGGATGGAGCTTCAGCTTGCGGACTGAAGTGTCCCAGGTTTGATTCCACTCAAGGGCATGTACTTTGGTTGCGGGCACATAACCAGTAGGGGTTGTGCAGGAGGCAGCTGATCGATGTTTCTCTCTCATCGATGTTTCTAACTCTCTATCCCTCTCCCTTCCTCTCTGTAAAAAATCAATAAAATATATATATTTTAAAAAGAATGCAAATTTATTATTTTGCTGATCTCCAGGTTAGAAGTCTCACTGGGTTGAAATCAGGGTGTCTGCTGGGCTGTGTTTCTTTCTGGAGACTCTAGGGAAGCCTCTGTTTTCTTGTCTTTTCTAGAGGCTCATGGGCCTCACCCATCTTCAAAGCCAGTAATGGCTCGTTAAGTCTTCTTAACATCTCATTATTCTGACCATGCTTTAATAGTCACATCTCTTTCTCAGACTCTCCTCTGCTTCCTTCCTCTTCTACTCTTAAGGACTCTTCCATTCCTCTGTTTTCAAAGTCAGCAACATGGGGCTGAATCCTTCTCACACTGCATGACCTCCTCTTCTGTCTCCCTCTTTTGCTTTCAAAGACTTATGTGATTATATTGGGCCCATTTGGGTAATCTACAACCCCCGCCCTATTTTAAGGTCAGCAGAAGAACAACCTTAGTTCCATCTGCAACCTTACTTACCGTAACTTCACCATGTATCCTAACCTCTTCCCAGGTTCTGGGGATTTGGACGTGGATGTCTTCGGGGGCATGATTCTGCTTCTTGCAGGCCCCTTTACTGCAGATGTTTGCTAGCCCTCTCTTTGCAAACTCAGAACTTCAGGGGCCAAATAGGTGGTGTGAGTGAAAATGGACAGGCAGACAGAGAGGTGAGCTGGATGCCCCTTTTAAAGGGGAAGCAGTTCATCATCAGTCCAGTTATCACTATGAGAATATGGGCTCAGTGTTGCCAGATACTCTGATTTTTCCCAGAAAATCCATAACTTTAGATTTTCCTTCTTTGTTATATCTCCCAATTTTTAAACGTTGGCAATGCATTTAAATATTTAAAAGCAGTATGCAGGCCAAACAAAACATATCTACTACTATATTGGGCCTTGAGCTGCCCATTTGTGATTGCTGCTCTGTATATTCCCCTAAGGATTCAACTCCCACCTGTACTATGCATGATGACTCCCAAACCTATATGTCCATTCAGACCTCTCTGAGTTGCTGAGAACATCTCCAACCACATTCTCAACAGCCACACCAACTCATGATATCTGCACAAATCTGCTTCTCAAGCCTAAAACCTGGGAGTTCCTTGCTTTATACTCCAATGGCCACCAAGTCCTGCAATCTGTCCCCTCCTTTTCACTTTACTTGGGACCTTTTGTGCCTCTTTACTGGATTATAACACTTTTTACTCATTCCTTAGGATCCATTCTTCTTCCTGATCCCAGCCTAAGCTCTCAAATACAACTAAGATCCCATTATCTTTATCTAAGATCACATTCTATGTAATGTCCTTCAATGGTTTCCAGTGACCTACAGGGTGAAGGTCAATGATCATAGTATGACATTCCTTGCCTCTCAAGTTGTGACCCTATATGACCTCTCCAACGTCATTTCTTAACACTTTCTGGTAGCTGTCTGGTATTCCAGTATTACAGAATATTAATTGCAATTCCCTGTATACATGGTTTAATACTCTCTGTTTCCTTTGACTGGAATGCCCTTCCCTACTGATATACCTAGAGACAAATTCATCCTTAAACCAAAGCTCAGCACCTACTCTGTGAAATGTTCCTGACAGCCTTTCTGAGCTCTGCATCCCAGCTATCACTGTGCTTTGCTTATGCATTTCTTTGCACTTGTCTCCTGTGGCTTTAATTACTTGTTCATGTATATGTCCCCCATATTTGTGTCTTATCATCTTTGTATCCTGAGTACTGAACAGAAAGTGCTCACAACTGACATGCCTAATAATAATATTTCTGAATGAACAAATGAATGAATGAAGAAGCCATGGTAGGCAGATGGCATCTGTCCTATTTATAATCAAAATTGCCCTGAGGAGTTGTAATTCTTTGATGAGCTTCTCATTCCTCTCTTCAAATAAGTTTCTATCTTCCGCCAGCTGCAGAAGCTCTTTGACTGATTCAAAATGCAGCATTCAAAATTAGCTGCCAAGAAATGCCACTTCATTTCCTTCCTAGAATAACGCAATTTTCCACATGACCCAGACAAAAAGAACAACCCTTGGCTAATGTTTCATAAAAAGGGCATTAAAAAAACATGGTTTTATTGGTTTCAGAGAGGACAGGAGAGGGAGAGAGAGAGAAACATCAATGATGAGAGGTGAACCATTTTTCAGCTGCTTCCTGCACACCCCGAATGGGGATTGATCCTGCAACCCAGGCATGTTCCCTAACCAGGAATCGAACTATGAACTCCTGGTTCATAGGTCAATGCTCAACCACTGAGCCACACCAACCGGGCAAAAAGGGGCATTTTTCAAAGGAAATGAGGTTAAACTAGAATGGATGTTAGCTTTGCTCATTGCCATGGTGTTGCCTATGTGTTCCCGTCCAGGTGTGCAGGCTCTTTCCTGTCGAGATGCACAGGGCAAGGCCACTCCAGGACAGGCTTTTAATCCCAGGGTGACACCACCTCAGGAAGTGCCAGGCTCTTGCAATATAGTCATAGATCTGGGCAAAGACCACAACTTGCAAGGCATTTATCTCTCAGACACAGAGCAGATTAGTCATCTTTCTAAGAATGGAAAGAGCAGGCACAAAGGGGCACTTGTCTTGACAAGGATTGGGGCCAGCCACGCCCACAGGCGGGCTGGGAGAGTTAGCCTGAAGACTGGCCTTAAGGGCAGTCCCACGGGCACTCACAATCTGCCCAACTGTAGTAGGGCAGATGACAGGGGCAAAAAATAAAACCCAGCTTCTGGACCCACAGAGTTATCAGACATCCCTTTTTTGATGTCTGAGGTTTCCTCTTCTCCTATGACCCTGGTTATATACCCTCCCCAACCCCCGCCCCACCCCTGCTCCTTGAGGGAAAGGGATGAGGAGGAAGAGAATTAGCATCCACTGCATACCTATCTGAGCCAGGAAGTGTGGTAGATGCTTCCCGTTTTTGACTTGTTTTCATTTTATTTGCATTCTTAAATCTCCATTTTACAAGTGAGAAGACTGAGGAACAGTGAGGCCAAGCAACTTCCTCAATTCTGCACAACCAGTGAATGATAGGGCCAAGATATTATTCCGGGTAGATGTTATTTTAAAACCTTGCTTGTTCCACTTATGATGCTGCTAATAGAGGAAAATAGCTGTGAAATCTAATTTTTGGGCTGGTGTATCAGAATAGACAGTTTATGTCAGTCCATTTAATGTATGATTTCATTGGGCTAATGTGTCCAGAGCCTTCTCAGGCCAGCATTTGGGCACTCAATCAACACACATTATGTGACAGGACCGCCAGGCTGATTCAAAAGGGCACACGACCAAATCCTTGCCTGCCGGGAATTACAGGCTATCTGGTGAGACGAAGACAGCAAGGAGCAGCTCTAAGCCCTGCGGCAGCACAGGAGCTGCTACAAGCGCGTCAGCAATTCTGGGCATTTATACCATGACACCTACGATGGTGATAATCTCATGGGTGACGCACTCCCCTGGGTGTTTGTGGGGCCTTAGCTGTCACTTCTCTTTTGCCGACCCAGGAAAGTGTGTTATATTTCAAGTAACTGAGAGAGTGTGGTTAAGGGGACTACTTGAATCCAAGAGGATATTGGGTATTTTAATTATTAATAACCAAGTACCAGTTGCAACCTCACAACAGAAGATAGTACATCGTATGTTTAGAGCTATCATGCCTGAGAGTCACGGCAGGGTTCAGCCAAATGTCTAATGCAGACAGAACATGCTGAGAGCTGAGAGGAGGGGGAACTCACTGAAGCTGGAAATACTTGGGGTGTCTTAAAAGAGCAGATGATGTAGACTCAATGTCAGCATAGTGCCTGACACGTGGAGGAACAATGCCTGAGAGCCCTTCCCCAGTGCAATGGGAACACACAGGTCACCCACTCCCTCCCTTCCAGCAGACATGTTATTTGAGGTAGAGAATCAGGTGGGGGCCAGAACTCTCAGAGAGACTAAATTTTTTCTAAAGGAGCTGCTTGATTTCTTAGTCTGGATTATACATTAAATTGAATAGCCTAAAAACTATTTCCTTAGCCAGAAGCTGGGGAATTGGAGGAGGGGGGACCTGGATTGATAAAGGATAAAGTAAAGGAGCTACATATTCTCTATTCCAAGTGGAGTGTGAAATAAATGTTGTGACTCCATTATATTTACACTAGGGGCCCAGTGCATGAATTCATGCACCTTGAAAGGAACTGTGGGACGCGAGGCTGCAGTGGGCACAGGGGCAGGTCTCAGCCCATCCTCTGGGTCCCTGCCTGGCCCCTCCTGCTGCAGCCCCTGGTCCCCTCCCTGCTGGCAGCCCCACTCCAGTTGCTGCCACTCCCATGCGCTGACAGTGCCAGGCCCGCTCGCACCTGCTGACTACATGGAGCGATTGGGGCCAGGGCCATCAGCGGGTGTGAGCGGCAGCTGCTGCCTGATGGTCCCTCAGGAGCCAGAGGAGATGGGGAAGCCCTCAGAAGTGATCGGGAGTGGCAGCTGCAGCTTGCACCCCCTGATTGCGCTGAGAAATTGGGACCAGCATCAAGCGCCAGCAGCAGGTGTGAGCCATGGCTCTGGCGCTGGCAGTGGGTGCAAGCAGGGCTGTCACTGGCAGTGGGTGCGAGCACCGGGCAGGACCATGGTGGACGAGAGCAAAGAATTTTCAGTAACCACCAGAGGCTCAACCTGATGACAGTGACTGGCGCCCTGCCTTGGTCTGGTGCCCCCACTCACCTGTTTCACCATCCTGCCGCGGCCAAGACCTGCCATGTTTCATGCTCTGCCACCTGGTAATGATGCCCGCTATGTTCCATGTGTGCCCCCGGATGGTCAGTGCACATCATAGTCACTCATTGTTCAGTTGTTCGGTTGTTTGGTTGTTCCACTCTTCAGTCTATTTGCATATTAGGGTTTTATATATATAGACTAGAGGCCTGGTGCATGAAATTCGTGTACGGTGGGGGTGGGGGGTGTCCCTCAGCCCAGCCTGCACCCTCTCCAATCTGGGATCCCTTGAGGGATGTCTGACTGTCTGTTTAGGCTTGATCCCAACAGGATCGTGCCTAAACGGGCGGTCAGACATCCCTCTCTCAATCCAGAACTTCTGGCTCCCAACTGCTCACCTGCCTGCCTTCCTGATTGCCCCTAACCGCTTCTGCCTGCCAGCCTGATCACCCCCTAACCACTCCCCTGCTAGCCTGATTGATGCTTAATTGCTCTCAGGCTGGCCCGATTGCCCCTAACTGCCCTCCCCTGCAGGCCTGGTCTCCCCCAACTGCCCACAACTGCCCTCCCCTGCTGGCCATCTTGTGGTGGCCATCTTGTGTCCACATGGGAGCAGCCATCTTTGACCACATGGAGGAGGCCATCTTGTGTCTTGGAGTGACAGTCAATTTGCATATTACTCTTTTATTAGATAAGATTGCTATTTGCTGGTTCAACCTTAATAAATCAATTATTCTGTTATTATAATTCACTGTAGTAGCATCCATTCCTAATTTTAAAATTAAAAATAACTTAGTAAATTATAAATAGGAGAAAGCTTTAGTAATATGGTAGTGGTAATCTCCAAAAACCCTGTCACAAACATTAATAAACTAGACACCCGGTGCACAAAATTTTTGCACAGGGGAGGAGGAGAGGTGTGTCCCTCAGCCCAACCTGCACCCTCTCCAATCAGGAACCCCTCAAGGGATATCCGACTGCCTGTTTAAAACCGACAGTAGGACATCCTTCTCACAATCCAGGACTGCTGGCTCCCAACTGCTCGCCTGCCTGCCAGCCTGATCACCCCCTAACCACTCCCCTGCCAGCTTGACCAATGCCTAACTGCTCACCTATAAGCTGATTGCCACTAACTGCCCTCCCATGCTGGCTTGGTCACCCTTAATTGCCCTCCCCTGTTGTCCTGGTCACCCCTAACTGCCCTCCCTTGCCAGACTGATCGCCCCCAACTTGCCCTCCCCTGCAGGCCTGGTTGCCCCCAACTGCTCTCCCCTGCAGGCCTGGTCCCTCCTAACTTGCCTCCCTTGCCAACCTTGTTACCCCTAACTGCCCTCCCCTTCCAGCCTGGTTGCCCCTAACTGCTCTCCCTTGCCAGCCTGGTCACCCCTAACTGCCCTTCCCTGCTGGCCTGGTCACTCCTAACTGCCCTCCCCTGCCAGCCTGGTCACTCCTAACTGCCATTCCCTGCTGGCCTGATTGCCCACAACTGCCCTCCCTTGCAGGCCTGGTTCCCCCCCCCCCATCTGTCCTCCCCTCCAGGCCAGTTGCCCCCAACTGCCCTCCTCTGCTGGCCATCTTGTGTCCACAAAAATGGGGACAGCCATTTTTGACCACATGGGAATGGCCATCTTGTGTGTTGGAGTGATGGTCAATTTGCATATCACCTCTTTATTATATAGAATACTAGAGGCCCGGTGCACGAAATTTGTGCACGAGGGTGTGTGTCCCTCAGCCCAGCCTGCACCCTTTCCAATCTGGGACCCTCGGGGGATGTCCGACTGCCCGTTTAGGCCCAACCCAAGTAGGATAGGGCCTAAACGGGCAGTCGGACATCCCTCTCACAATCCAGGACTTCTGGCTCCCAACTTCTTGCCTGCCTGCCTTCCTGATTGCCCCTAACCACTTCTGCCTGCCAGCCTGATCACCCCCTACCCACCCCCCTGCCATCCTGATTGATGCCTAACTGCTCCCCTGCCAGCCTGTTTGCCCCTAACTGCCCTCCCCTGCAGGCTTGATCACCCCCAACTGCCCTCCCTTGCAGGCCTGGTCCCTCCCAACTGCCCTCCCCTTCTGGCTATCTTGTGGCGGCCATCTTGTGTCCACATGGGGGCAGCCATCTTGTGTGTTGGAATGATGGTCAATCTGCATATTACTCTTTTATTAGATAGGATAGAGGCCTGTTGCATGGGTGGGGGCCAGCTGGTTTGCCCTGAAGGATGTCCCGGATCAGGGTGGGGGTTCCCTTGGGGCATGGGGTGGCCTGGGCGAGGGGCCTGTGGTTGGTTTGCAGGCCGGCCAGGCCCCTCAGCGACCCAAGTGGAGGCCCTGGTATCTGGGATTTATTTATCTTCTATAATTGAAACTTTGTAGCCTTGAGTGGAGGCCTGGGTACATCAGGGCAAGGGGAAAGCTTGGCTTCCTCCATTGCCAGGGAAACCCAAGCCTCCTGCTCTCTCTGTGGCCGCAGCTATTTTGGTTGGGTTAATTTGCATACTCACTCCTGATTGGCTGGTGGGCATGGCTTGTGAGTGTAGTGGAGGTACAGTCAATTTGCATATTAATCTCTTATTAGATAGGATTAGCAACATTTGCATTTATGTGAAGAACAAGACACTATTACTATGCAATCTTTCTTGAGACCTTATTCAATGCAATAACATTAGAAAAACAAACAGGTTTAAATATTGGCACTAAAGAGGCAAAACATGTTTCCTTGAAACCACTTTGAATCATTGGAGAAAAACCTATTTCAGTGTTTTTCAAAGTGTAGTTAGAAATGGCTTGTGGTTTCAAAAGGAACATCTACACAATAATCTTACTCATATTCATCTCACAAATCTTTATTGTATTTATTTATGCTGAATGCTTACTAATATATTTGCTAACTCCTTTGTTTATTATTGCTTCTTGTATCTTCCTCCTCATGGGCTCACTTTCCTACTGAAGTACATTTAAAAAATATTTCTCTTAGTGAGGGGCTAACTTGAAAATGACCTCTCTGCCTCCCTCACTCTTCAGAAGAGCATAACTTGAAGTGGGTTTGTAGGTTGACATATTTATTCTGAGCGATTGAAGATATTATTCTGTGATCTTCTAGAATCTATGTTTGCTGATAAAAAGCCAATCTAATTGTCATCCTTTGTAGGTAACTTTTTTTTATCTGATGCTCTGAAGATTTTCTCATACATGCTCTTTGATGCTCCACAGTTTCTCTCTGCTATATCTAGTGTACATTTGCTTTTATTCACTTTTCCATGGATTTGGTGTACTTTCCAATTGGAAAACTCATGTTTCTTTAGTTCTGGGAAATTCTCAGTCATTGTTGTTCTGAAAATTGAATATCTACTGCTCTCTCTTTGATATATTTTAGATCTTCTCATTTTATCCTACACATTTTTCATCTCTCTGTGCCACATTCCAAGTTACTTATTCAGTTCTCTTTTCCAATTTTTAAATTCTCCCTTTACCCCTGCACAGGTTACTATGCAATAACAATCTGCTGTTTCTCTACTCCATTAATATGTATTTTGTTTCTTGAATTTTCATTCGGCTCTTCTCCCAATCTTTCCATATTCTCAACATTTAATTTTTGAGGATGGATTACTTAGTTTTTGGTTCTTAGAGTGCTGATTTTTCCATTTTGTTGTATTTGCCAACCCTTCCTTCATGACAGTTGATTTCCTCAAGTGATCTGCAATTTTTTAAATATCACTTTTAGATTTTTTCCTAGGGAGAGTATTGGGTTATGGAGGTATCACCATTATATGGTATTTCCATTTATATCTGACAAAAGGGTTTAGTCTTGACAAGTTTCTCTGTTAATTCCTTTGCTTGAGTTTCCAAACCATACATTGTGACCTCACATTTGTGTTAGTTTCAGACATGGGGATATGATTTCTCAAGCTGTCTTTTTTAAAAATATGTGCCCCCCCCCCTTTCCCACACACACACCCCAATCCCTACCAAATGACTATCTTTCCTTTTCTCGGCCAGGGATGGAGGTTGGAGTTTTTCTCAGTACCCTTTTCATTGATATTCAGTCTTTAGGCTCTAGGCTTAATGCTGACGTGTCTGCTATTCTTTTGGTATGACAGAGCACATTTCCTCTCCCAACATTAGTGAGCAGTAAAACTCTCAATGGCCCATCCCTAGGGCCTCTAGCTAGTTTATTATCCCCAGGAGCCACCCTAGTATCTCACTCCTGCTTACACCATAGCTTTGAGCTCCTTCTTCATTTGTTGCACCTGAGTATTTTCTTTATTTTCTTCTGAAATCATCTGAGATTTTGTGCTATTGTTCTATTTTGCTCCACATTTCTACATTGGCTAGGGCCAGAAGTGTCATTTCTAAAAGTTAACATGTACATTTCGTGAAGGTGTTCCCAGAAAATCTTCATGATAGTCTTTGTTCTTTTCAGTAATTATTGTGGAATATTGAAGACATAAAAATGTATGAAATATAATAAACACTAATGCATGTGCCACCCCGGAAACACTGATAGTACAACAGAAGCCCCTGTGATCCCCTCCTGAGTTTTATCTCCATCCTTTGCTTCATCCCTGTCCCAGAGGTAATCATTATCCTGAATTTGGCATTCATCACTTTCATGTACTCTTTTCATTATGCAAATAATAAAATAGCCAAATGAGCACTTACCATGTTCAGGCACTCTTTGAAGGGCTTTAAAAGTGCTAAATTTTCATAAAATCTTCTATGATATAGGTAATATTGTGTTAGTTATCATTATCCCCATTTTCCCTAATGAGGAAATCCCAAAGGGGTTAGGTAACTCTCCCGGGACACACAGTTGGTTTGTATGTGTAATTTGAACCCAGTTAGTTTCTGGCTTCATAAGCTTTGCTGTTAACCACTATGCTGAGGTAATATGCATCTAGAACTTGTGATAAATCATATCATATTTACAGATTTTTCTGCAATTTCCTCCTCTTTGTTTTATGCTCCTGAGGTTCATCCATGTTGATGTTTGTAACTCAAATTCATTTGCTCTCCCACTTAGAACTCAATCATGTAAATTTACCTCTGTTTATTAATTCATTCTTGTTTTGCTGGATACTTACATTGCTTTAAATGTTTTTGCTATGACATATAGTTTTGCAATGAATATTTTTGATGCATATGTTCAAACGGACAAATGAGTTTCTCTAGGCTATATTGCTATGAGTGGTACTGAGGCCACTAGGCATGTGCATGAGCAATTTTACTAGATTTGTCTTCTATAATGGTTGACCAGTTTACATTTCCAACAGCAGTGTATGAGATTGCCCTGTATCTTTGCCACAAATATATTTTAAGGCTCTCTAGTTTTTGTCCAGCTGATTGTATACCATAATAAAGTCTTATAATTTTAACCATTACATTCTTAGTATTTGATGAGGATATACCTGCTCCAGTTATCTATTGTTGCATAGCAGATTGCTCCAAAGCTTAGCTTCTTAAAAAAACCAGTTTATTAAGTTCAGAGATTTGACGGTTCACAAGTTCAAACAAGTAAGAGTAGAAATGACCTATTTCTGCACCAAGATGTCTAGAGCCTCAGCTGGGAACACTAAACATCTGGGAGTGACTCCACAGATGGAGCTGGTATCAACTGGAAGCAACATTACTCACATGTCTGGTGGTGGATGCTGGTTACTGGCTCAGACCACAGGTGAAGATATTGACTCCAATGTTCAAATATCCTATATAATAAAGAGGTAATATGCAAATTAACCCTCATGCCCTCACAAGATGACTGCCTACAACCAGGCCAGCAGGGGGGTTAGTGAGGGATGACCAAACAACTGAACAAGCAGGCTGTGTGGGGTTACCAGGCTGGCAGGGGGGAAAGTTGGGGGTGATTAGGCTGGCAGAGGGGGCAGTAAGAGGAGACTAGGCTGGCGGGGCGGGGGGGGGGCAGTTAGGGGTGACCAGGCCGGCAGGCAGGTGAGCGATTAGGAGTCAGTGGTCCAGGATTGTGAGAGGGATGTCCGACTGCCAGTTAAGGCCCGATCCCCAGGATCGGGCCTAAACTGGCAGTCAGATATCCCCCGAGGGGTCCCAGATTGGAGAGGATGCAGGCTGGGCTGAGGGAACCCCTCCATGCACGAATTTCATGCACCAGGCCTCTAGTCTATACAATAAAAGGGTAATATGCTAATTAGGGCGGAGTCTTCCGGACATCCGTCTGGACGTCCATCTGGACAAAGCCACAGCAGCTGCGAGGCCTGGGGCTCAGGCAGCCATGGGCTCAGGCAGCTGTGGACTCAGGCAGCTGCTGAGGCCGGCAGTGGCAGCAGCAGCAGGGTGCTGGGGGTGGCGCCTTCCCCTGATCAGCCTGTTTGCCTCCCGCTGATCATCCCCTGAGGGCTCCCAGACTGTCAGAGGGGGCAGGCCGGGCTGAGGGACCCCCCTTCCTGTGCACGAATTTTCGTGAACCGGGCCTCTAGTCCTATATAAAATAAATAAAAGCCCAGCGATCGAATGGCGGAACAACCAGAACGGCTGGTCGACTAGTTGCTATGATGCACACTGACCACCAGGGGACAGATGCTCAATGCAAGAGCTGCCCCCTGGTGGTCAGTGCACTAACACAGTGGGAGCGCCACTTGGCTGACTGGGATGAGCAGCTGCTCCTGATGCAAACCCTGGGCCGATGGCCAGGAATCCAAGCTGCGATCATTGCTTCCTCACCCCAGGCTCCTCCTCCTTGCTCCGTCACCTCCTCTGGATGCCTGCAGGCTATGCAGTGCTGCCGCCAAGCTCACAAAGCTGACCCTGGAGGCTGGGAGGTGGGTTCGTGGCCACTACAGGACTGAGGCCTACTCCGCTGCCACCTCTCAGTG
Source organism: Corynorhinus townsendii (assembly GCA_026230045.1). Taxonomy (NCBI): domain Eukaryota; kingdom Metazoa; phylum Chordata; class Mammalia; order Chiroptera; family Vespertilionidae; genus Corynorhinus; species Corynorhinus townsendii. The sequence goes on from JAPDVU010000002.1 coordinate 158,731,774, forward strand.
CTATTGTCCCTGGGCCCCAACCGGGTCCCCTAGAGAGGGGAGTGCTCTGGCTCCACAGAAGATGCCAGACCAGGAAGCAGCCACTCAGAGGGCAGGTCCACAGTGGTTCGGCTGACCGAGATGAGCGGTGCTCCCACAGCGGGCTGATCCCTGCAGGCCATGCCCCCCACCAGTGCACGAATCCTCCACTGGGCCTCTAGTGGTCTCTATATGGGGCCTGGGCTTCCTCACAGCATGGCACGTACAGAGAGTTGAGCTTTTAGCCTCCACATCAGTGTATATCAGTCAACAAGGTGGAAGCTGTGCTGCCTTTTATGACCCAGCCCTAGAAGTCACAATCTGTCACTTTCACTGCATAATATTGGTTAAGAACAAGTCACTAAAGTCAGTACAAGTTCAAAGGGAGGGGACATAGGCCTCATTTCTCAATGGGAGACGTGTCCAAAAATTCATGAACATGTTTGTAACTACTGCAACGCTCCACAGGTGCTGTTTGGCCATTTTCCCTAAAATAACAGGGTGTAGTTTGTTTTGAATAACACTACATTAGAGGTTATTGTTTAATTTTACATTTTATCGAAACGTATTAAAGTCTCCAAAGAGTGCATTAAAAGATAAAAGTAGTGATAAAAGGGTAGTGATGAAAATAGCAAAATAAATACTTTACCTCATGATAATTTAAAATCATAAATAGTGAAGTAGATTCCAGTGAGAATGTGAATCTATGTATTGGGACAAATAAATTCCTGAGTTTGATGATTTCCTACAAGCAGGAGAAAAAACTGGCAAGAGGGATGAACCAGAATTTTTTTTTTTTAATTCTTTATTGTTTAAAGTATTATATATGTCTCCTTTTCCCCCCATTGACCTCTCCCTGGCCACTCCCACCTCCCAGCACATGCCCTCACCCCCCTAGTGTCTGTGTCCCTTGGTTATGCTTATATGCATACATACAAGTCCTTTGGTTTATCTCTTACTCCCCTCCCCCTCCCCTTCTTCCTGTGAGGTTTGACGGTCTGTTTGATGCTTCTCTGTCTCTGGATCTATTTTTGTTCATCCGTTTATATTGTTGATTATATTCGACAAATGAGTGAGATCATGTGATATTTATCTTTCTTCAAATGGCTTATTTTGCTTATCATAATGCTCTCCAGGAAAAACAGCCCATGTTCACTAGAATCTCTTCTACATTTTCAACAATAAAAACCAATAATTTTCTATGGAAAAGAATTACTTTGTGTGTTCTGAAAATTTTTTTATGAGTTTACCAAAGTGATAAATGTAAAAACTTCACTGTTACCATACCACCTATTAAGAAATTATCCTAAAACACAATATTACAGTTAGGGGCAAATCCTACCAAAAAATCCTACAGAATTTTAGTTTCAAAATTTTCTGTTTCTTAGCAGATGAATGGATTAAAAATCTGTGGTACATCTACACAATGAATTACTATGCTGCTGTAAAAAAGAAAAAACTCTTACCATTTACAACAGCATGGACAGACACGGAGAGCATTATGTTAAGCAAAATAAGCCTCCCCAGTCCATGTACTTCTGGTGATGCTGTCAATCATGTGCATCCTTTATGGGGATCAATATAGTGCATGACAGGCCTCCTTCTCCTTTCTCTGGGACCATAAACTCTTTTGAATGGATAAATCTGGAGTGGCTGGTGGTTTTAGTTTGTGTACCATGAGGATGAAGTCAATTCTGAGGAAAGCAGGGACAAAAGTTGGAGAGAGAGAGACTGATTTCAGATGATATAGTTTGGTCTTTCAGGTCTTTTGTGTTAGAAATCCACCCTTGGACTTCCTCGTTTGTGAATTCACTGCTTCTGTTTTTTTGCTAAAGCTACTTTGCCTTGTGTTGTCTGTCACTTTTTAATGAGAGAGTCTTGACTACTATCAATTCCAAAAGTGCAAAAGCAAGACTCAGTCTCCCTCCTTATATGAAGAAACTAGAGGCCCAGGGCATGAAAGTTGTGCATGGGTGGGGACCCTAAGCCTGGCTGGAGATCAGGGCCAATCAGGTTCCCCGATCCCCGCCTCCCCCTTCCCTTGCTCCCTCAGCACCCTGCCGCCACTGCTGGTCGTCCGCCATGTTTCGTGCCGCCCCTGGTGGTCAGTGCACATCAAAGCGAGCAATCGAACTCCCAGTCTCTCCATTGAACTCCCAAGGGGACAATTTGCATATTAGCTTTTTATTATATAGGACTAGAAGCCCGGTGAATGAAATTCATGCATTGGGGTAGGGGATCCCCCTCAGCCCAGCCTGTACCCTCTTCAATCCAGGACCACTTGGGGGATGTCCAACTGCCGGTTTAGGCCCGATCCTGGGGATCTGGTTTAGGCCTGATGGAACATTCTGGACTGCTGGCTCCTAATCACTCACCTGCCTGCCTGCCTGATCACTCCTAACTGCCCCACCCCCTGCCAGCTGTCACCCCTTAGTGCCCCCCTGCCGGACTAGTTGCCCCAACTGCCCCCCTGCCAGCCTAATCGCCCCCAACTGCCCCCTTGTCAGCCTGGTCGCCCCCAACTGCACCCCCTCCCCACCAGCTTGGTCACCCTTAACTGCCTCCCCTGCTGGCCTGGTCACCTCTTACTGCTCCCCACTCCGCCATTCCCCGCCAGCCTGGTCACCCCACGCAGCCTGCTGTTCAGTCATTTGGTCATCCCTCATCAATGCCCCTGCTGGCCTGGTTGCCCCACGCAGCCTGCTTGTTCAGTCATTTGGTCTTCCCTCACTAACCCCCCTGCCGGCCTGGTTGTAAGGCAGCCATCTTGTGAGGGTGTGATGGTCAATTTGCATATTACCTCTTTATTATATAGAATGGTACCAATCACATGATATTAAGAAGTGTGCAAACCCAGCCCCAAACAAATGACCAGTATGTATAGAGGGAAAGCAAAATGACAAAAAAGAAAAACAAAACAGTGGCATGCAACCTAGAACAACTTAGGCAAGACCACTGATGAGTAGTCTGACACTGGGTTTTAGGTGTTGAATAAGGAGATGTGCTCAGCAGTTTTTTGTTTTTCCTCACTTTTGTTTGTTTGGTCAGTGATTGTTTCCTGACTCATGGTACAGACAAGAAAGAGTTATCCACAGATCAGTAAGCAACAAAGAAGGACATTGCTACTTCAAATAAAGTTTTTTTGGGGGATGCTAGTTAGCACATGATTTATTCACAGAGAGCAATCTGTGCTAATTCAGCTTTATGCTTCCTGACTTTGACTTAGTATTACAGAAAAACGTAAAACATTTAATAACAAATTGGTTGTGATCATTGAGTATGAGCTTTTAGCATACTGTGTGAAGAAATGAAATGGGCAGCAAAGAATAGTCTTTTTCCCCCATGTGACATTGGTCTGGCTATTAAAGGAAAACTGCTCATGAGCTTGGGATATGAGGAATGAGATGAAAACATTTTTTGTTAATGACAATGTTAATGCTAGGGAGGTCATTTCAGTGATATCTGTTGGCTTGCTCAAAAGCATTATCAGTGATATAGTATCTCATTTTCAATCTTGAAAGGAAGGGATCAGGATTTCTTAAGAAGACTTAAGTGCTTAAAATGCCTTAATTGCTAAGAGTAAGCCTCATTGTATTTGATACTTTTTTTAAATGGATAAAAATATCAGTGTTCTGTTATTGGGAACATTTTATTTATTTTTGATTAATTACTTTATTTTGCCAATTACATTAAAGATTCAAGCAATTTGTCAAAGTACAGAGGAAAAATTATAAAATAATCATACCATCAGTAACATTATTATTCCAGGCTTATCTTGTGCATATATAGAGATAAAAGGTGAGAGAGAGAGAACTAAATAGCATTAGTTTTATAAAAATTATATCATACTTTTTCATAGAAAGTCTTCAGTTTGATTTTACTTATATTATAAAATCCAATTTACCAAAAGACACTGAAATGAAAGTAAATGTAATTAAATTTAACACAAGAAAAAGAAATTGAAGTGAAAATGAAAGCTGCTGATAAATGTTCCTTCCCTAAAAAAGAATTGCAAAATTATAAATAAATAAAAGTAATTGAAAAGTTAGAGTCATCTTATTTAACCATATGTACTAATTTTAAATTCTATTGGTTGACTTCCTGCCAGAAATGGCAAGGAAATTACCAGTCTCACTTGCCTTCCCCATCTTCCAATTTTTTTAGTTATCTTATTTTAATTTTGCCAAGTTTTAACACATTTACATTTGGTTCTATAATTATCATTACCATAGTTGCTTATAATTTAGTATGACATTTAGACAGATTAAATGTTCACCATAGGATTTTATCACTGCTCCATTACAAAGTTGATTCATATTTCAGTTGGACGTAAAGGGTACAAATGTTTTCTATTTCTTTCTTTTGGTTGTTCAAAGGCACCTGTCTTAAGACTTTAAATTAAATACAACTTGGTTGGGTATAATGCTTTTGGCTCATACTTTTTTTCCTCTAGAACTTTATAGCAATTGCTAAATTATCTTTTGGAACTGAATATTATTGTGAAGATATCTGAGGCTAGCCTGATTTTGTCTCCACGTTGGAGTGACTTGATGTTTTTGCATAAAGTTTTAATCATTGAAGTTCAAAACTTTCACCAGGATACAGCGTGGTGTTGAAAGCTTTGTGTTATATTTTCCTGAAAAACAGTATTGTCTTTCAATATGTAAATTCAGTTTTTTATTTTAGCAAAAGAGTTTCATATGATATATTAGAATACGTTTCCCTATGTTATTCATTAGTTTCTTAATTCAGGGATGACAATAAAGGATCATCTTTGTTCTCAATATCCATTACTGCCTCTGAATTTTCTTTAATCTTTTTATCTTTTCTTCTACAAGCACTGTAATGGTCTCACTGTAACAACAACAACAAAAAAAAACAACAACACACCTTTTTTTTCTATGTTAGTAAGTCTGTGGCTTCAACTCCCACTTACTACTGTATATTTCTATGTGTTTGGAAGGGAGAGTGGGAGAACAAAAGGAGGGTTTATGTGTCTTTGAAGTTCCAGCTTGATCAGGAATCTCTTCTAATTCCTTTTCTTTCTCTTCTAATTCTTAAAGCTCTTCTGTATCTATCTCATTTCTTACTCACCATTATATTGATTTCAGGTTTTCTTTCTTCCTCTTTGCTTTCCTTTAGATTTCTCAGAAGCTATTTCTTTCTGGGACCATTTCCTTTTTCTTAGAATACATTTTTAGAAGTTCTTTTCATAGTTTCATTTGGTAGAAAACTTTCACAATTTATTTTATTTGGAATGTCTTTTTGCACTGTTGTTTTTTTCTCTTACTACTAGAGGCCTGATGCACAAAATTCATGCAAGGGTAGGCCTTTGCAGCCCCGGCTGCTGACTGCACCCACCTTGGCATGGTGCTGCCCACATCAGCTGCCACACACCTCCCCCCCCAATTCCTTGGTTCCATGGAGCCCCTTTATTGATTGCCTTGCAGAGGGTGGCCTGGGTCTCTCTCTTTGGGGCAATCATGGAGCCGCCTGATTGATTGCCCTGCCGGTCAGTGGCCTGGGCCTCCCACTACAGGGCAATCATGGGACGATGGCCAGCCGAGCTCCCGACCCATTGCATCACACCCACCTTGGCTGGCCTGGCTACAGTGGGTGTCAAAGCATGGTTGTATGGACAGTCGTTCTGCTGTTCGGTCGTTAATTCGATTTGCATATTACACTTTTATTATTAGACTTGAGGCCCAGTGCATGAAATTGTGCAGGGGGTGTGTGTCCCTCAGCCCAGCCTGCACCCTCTCCAATCTGGGACCCCTCAAGGGATGTCCGACCGCCTGTTTAGGTCCGATACCACTGGTGGGATTGAGCCTAAACAGGCAGTCGGACATCCCTCTCACAATCCAGGACTGCTGGCTCCCAACCACTTGCCTGCCTGCCTTCCTGATTGCCCCTAACTGCTTCTGCCTGCCAGCCTGAGCACCCCCTAACCACTCCCCTGCCAGCCTGATTGACGCCTAACTGCTCCCCTGCTGGCCCAATTGCCCCTAACTATCTTCCCCTACAGGCCTGGTCACCCTCAACTGCCCTCCCCTGCTGGCCCAGTCACCCCTAACTGCCCTCCCTTGCCAGCCTGGTTGTCTCCAACTGCCCTCCCGTGCAGGCCTGGGTCCCCCCTAACTGCCCTGCCCTGCAGGCCTGGTTGCCCACAATTGCCCTCCCCTGCTGGCCTGGTCTCTCCCAACTGCCCTCCTCTGCCGGCCATCTCGTGGCGGCATCTTGTGTCCACATGGGGGTGGCCATCTTGTGTGTTGGAGTGATTGTCAATTTGAATATTACCTCTTTATTATATAGGATGATGACTAGGATCACTTTTGCTTCTCTCTCTCTCTCTTTTTACAACTGTTGGAACGGCCTTTATTGGTTGCAACAAGTGGAAGAGGAGGAGATACTACAGCTCCAGGTTCTGTGGCAGCTTCACAGACTTTGTGGCTACACTGTGAAAGCTGTGTTTCTCATACTGTGATGACTAGGGTCATCTTTGTTCTTCTCTTACTGTGATGGCGAGGATCCTTTGGTAGAATGTAGAATAGGAGTGGTGATAATGGGAACATCATTCAAGTTCTGTCAGAACAATAAAAACCATTCTAGCTCTTTCAACAGAAAATATTTTTATTTCTTTTTTTTTCAAGGTCCTCACCCTACCTTAGGAACTATTGGTGTTCATCAAAGTAACCATAACCTACTGCTAATTAAGTTTTATGAAAAGTACTTTAAAGTTTTAGTCAAAAGATCTGGGCTAGGTTCATTATCACCTAGGAAAAATTATACAATTTGGTCCTTACTTCATCGGACTATAAAGTGAGAATAATAATTAACATATCAAGTCTTTCATGATTGTTATTTTTCAGTCTTAATATAGAAATTTGTTCCCATTGTACTTAAAGTAAGCCTTTACCTATAACTTTATAATAAATCACAATGTTTATTCTCTTTGTAAAACATTTCTCAGTAACAATAAACTTGTTTGTTTGCTTGTTCATTTGTTATATTAACATCAAATGCACTAGCATGTTAAGTGCATGAGGGTCAACAGAGAAGATGCAATAGAAGAAACTGGTTACCTAGGTGATGGAAGAATAAACAGCTGTACTTCATAATAACAAAAATAAGCACCAGGCATAATAGTACTAAAATTTTTATAAAACCAGCCCAAATTAAAGACAAACATTAGGAGAATGAACAACAGCAGGGAGCTCTATCAGCCTTAGGACAGGAGGGAAAAGGCAGCTGGGGTTTGTAGAGCTCAGCAGCTAGGGATACCTGATGGAACACGGAACCTTGACAGTGACCAGGAATTGGGACAGAGGACTCAGGAGACTGATGGTACAGATCAAAGACAGGGAGGGAAACATTCGGGTCATACCTTTCTGCTTCCCTTCAGTCTTTTACCATCAATTTCCATTGGCTAGGCTTATCTAAATGCCAGAGGGTTAGGGTGCCTGGGAACTAGAGTGCCCCCTTTACAGTAGCTTGCCCAAGTATATAAATCTAAGTAAAACTATCATTCAGCACTTTGAAGACATTATCATTTTTTTTAATCTCTTCATTTTACAATTTTAGACAATTATCATGTCTCTTGAAGCTAACTTCCCAGTTTTAAATTTACCTTTAACATTTTTCTCTATCTTTTGAATATTCAGATTTCCTAGACCATATCTTCCAGATCACTACTATATTCTCAAATTATTTTATGTAATTAAAAAAATCATCTTTACTAAGGTATCTATTCACTCATTTTAGGTGTACAGTTCAAGTAGCTTTACAAATGTATACAACCAAAATGTTTTTTAGATGCACTCATGTTGCTGCTTGCATTAGTATTGTTCCTTTTTCATTGGTGAGTCGAATTCCATTGTATGAATATACCACCAATCGTTGATTCATTCACTTATTGCTGGACCTTTGGGTTGTTTTTAGTTTGGGACTGTTATAAAGATGCTATGAACATTCATGCTTTTGTGTGGACATATGTTCCCATCATCTTGGGTAAATACCTAGAAGTAAAATACTAGTCAAATAAGTGAATGATTAACTTTATAATAAACTGCCAAAATGTTTTCCAAAGTGATTGTGCCATCTTATATTCCCACTAGCAATGCATAATAGTTCTTGTTGCTCTACACTAAGCACGTCAAACTCGTGGCCCACGGGCCGCATGCTTGTTTATTTGGCCTATGTTAGCCTTTGAATTTGACATGCTTGCTCTACATCCTCACCAACACTTGATATTATCAGTGTTTTTAATTTTAGTCATCCTATTGGTGGGTAGTAGAATCTAACTGCAGCTTTAATTTGCAATTTGCTGATGAATAGTGATGGTGAGCCTCTTTCAACGTACACAGAACTGATATTGCTATTCAATTACATTGTGACAATGTACTTGGCTACTCACTGCATGCTAAGTGTTTTGCTTCAGGAAAATCTCAATTTAAGCCTTGGCTGTCTTTGAATTGTGAGAATTGTCTTTACTCCCATTTTTCAGATAATCCTATTTTCCCAACTAAAATGACATTATTAGGTGTGGGAGTCAGTATATTTTTCCCCCCAAGATGTCCATGCCTGGATCCCCAGAAACTATGAGTGTGTAAGGTTATATGGCAAATGAGAAATTGAGGTTGCTCATTAGCTGATCTTAAATGGGGAGAGTATCTTGAATTACCCAGGTGGGCTCAGTTTACAGGCCTTTAAAACTGGAAGAGGGGACAGAAGGGGAAGTCAGAGGGATGCAACATGAGAAGCACTCGCCTGATGTTGCTGGCTTTGAAGACGGAATGGGGTTGGGAGGCCAGAAAATTGAGCAGAAGCTGGAAAAAGCAGGGAAGCAGATCCTCCCCTAGAGCCTCTAGAAAGGAATGCAGCCCTAATGACACCTTGAGTTTAACCCAGCGAGACTGACTTCAGCTATCAGACTTCCAGAGCTTAAGGTAATAAATAAAGTTGGCGCAGCCAGCATCGCTCCGTGGTTGAACATCAACCTATGAACCATGAGATCACATTTCGACTCCTGGTCAGGGTACATGCCCAGGTTGTGGGCTTGATCCCCATTAGGGGGCATGCAGGAATCAGCCAATCAATGATTCTCTCTCATGACTGATGTTTCTGTCCCCTTCTCCCTTCCTCTCTGAAATCAATAAAAAAATTTTTTTAAAAAAAGATAATAAATTTGTGTTGTTTTCAGCCACCAAGTTTGTGGTAATTGGTTACAGTAGCATTAGAAAACTACACAGTAAGACAATCTTTTGCTGTGAGCATTACAACCCACTGAACAATCAGATGACAGACCACCTGGGCTTTTGTCTCTACCCTTTATCATGCCCATTCCCACTTTCCTTTTGGCCACTTCATTAACATCACCATTAAGATACAGGCAGATTTTCTAAACTCAGTGAGCCTGGTGTGTTCAACTTTGTGCTGCGCTAGCACTGCTTCAAGAGGATAGCCTGATGCCATGGGTAAGTCCGACCACGAGTGCGGAGTGGTTTCAGTGACCCAGGCTTTCCCCGACTTCCAGCAGCAGCAGTTTCCTGTTTCCTGCTTGCATTCCAGGAAATAGAAACAAGATTGCAGGTGCATTGAGGTTTGTGACATCTGATTTTTTTTTTTTTAATTGTGCTTATGGTAAATTAGTTCAGCTTTGGCTAAGTAGAAAGCATTTGAAGGAATTTCAGTGCAAGCTTTTCATCATGGGAATACAGTGTATACCATGGGAGCATGAGCAGCAGGTGTACTAGCTGACGAGGACTGCCAATACAAAGTTCCACTGGGCAGCTTAAACAATAGATGTTTATTTTCTCACAATTCTGGAAGTAAAGTCCAAGATCAAAGTGTCATCAGGGTTGGCTTTCTTTGAGGCCTCTCTCCTTGGCTTGTAGATGACTGCCTTCCTCTTATGTCTTCATATGGTCTTCCCTTGGTCTGGGTGTTCTCTATGTCCCAATCTCCTTTTCTTTTTCTTTCTTTCTTTTTTTTTTTTTGAGAGGGAAAGAGAGAGAAACATTGGTTGGTTGCCTCCTGTACACACCCAGACTGGCAACCTTTTAGCGTATGGGACCACACTTCAATCAACTGAGCACTAGGCCAGGGCCTACTCTCCTATCCTTATAAGGACACCACTCACATTGGATTAGGGCCCATCCCTATAACCTCATTTTACCTTAATGCTCTTTTTAAAGGCCCTAACTTTAAATACAGTCATATTCTGATGCAGTAGGGTTTAGAATTTCAGCATACGAATTTTGGTGGGACACAATTCAGTCCTTATCAGGGGACACAAAAACTATTAAATAAGGCATAAAGAAAATGTTTGGTAAGGCGAAAATGAAAGTATTCAAGTTCACATTCAAGATTTGTGCATAAGAAATAAAATTAAGTGGAGTTCAAATAATGATAGTTCTGCACTGAAGGCCTGTTCATATTTTTAAAATTAGTTACATAGGGAAATGAGCAAACAAATTTATATTAAGCTCTAACAATGATATAATGATGTAAACACTGGTATAAAAATAATAAGCACCATGCTTTAAAGTGCATCAATATTTATAAATGTGTGTGGCAATAGCCACAGCAATAAAAAATTATTTCTTGACGTCAAGGACAATTATAGAAACACACACTAATCCACCCTGGCTAAAACTGGAAGAGGGAATATGAAGTTCAAAAGCACTTCTGGGGAAAAATGTGTAATCACAATTCATTGTTATAAAAGGATGAGAGATCTTGTAGTGACAAGCCTTTAAAGATACATATTTTCATATTTAGGTTAAAAGTAATTTGGACAAATAGCACAAGGAAGAAGTAGAAACACTGTTTAGAAGTGATGTAATGAATCTAGTAGTTTCTTAGTAAACACCCAGTTGGAGTTGACTGGTGGCCATTCCTCCCCCTGTTACTGTTCCCACCACTCAAAGACCAACCCAAACACATACAAATTAGGAATCTGTAAGCATCTGTAGTATCCGCAGAAAACAAATCAGGAGAGAAGGGCAACAAACAGAATTCAATACTCAGTAAATCGTTTCATCCTTTGAAGATACTTTAATTTTACAGTTACTGATTAATTAAAAAACACAGTTGTTTTCAGCATTTCCTAGCTACAGTAATGCATAGGAAATTCCATTCGAAACAAAGAAATAAGTGATGAAATAACAATACACCTTAACATTTTACATTGATAGGTTACAGGTTATAAGGTGCTTTCACGTACATTATTTCACTTGATTCTTACACTAAGCAGAAAAAAACAATCAGTGGGAAACAAAAAGGATTTTTTCTCCAAGCTTATAATGAGTATTTCAGGCCAATGGGCAATCAATATATGAACATATCAAAAACATGATAGTGATACCCACAAGCCACAATATCTTTTTTTTGTGTAGGTTGACAGTTTGATATCAATTGGATATTTAGCATCAGTGAAGGAGGGAATCCGAAAAGACACAGGTTCTCATGATATTCAAAGAGCTGTAAGAGATAAGAAGAAAGATGCCCTAAAAGATCACCTTAACCAGATTAATGTCAAACCATGTTATCCCTTCAAAATGTCATAGAACGAATCCTATCACCTGTGAAAGTTAGAAGGGACCTTAGAAACTGCCTAATGGAACTCTTACGTTTTACAGGTAAGACAACTGAGGCCAACGTCATGCTGACCAGATCAGGCCTGAAACTCAGATGTCATGACTTCCAGTCTAGGGCTTATATGCCATCTCCTTATTCTTTACCGAATTAATGCATAATTTCTTTCGTTTCAAATAATATAATTTGAGGTTAAATACTGATTCATGCCACTTATTTCTTATTCAAGTTTTTATATTGTTCTTGGCTAAATTGTGGCAGAAACTGAGAATTTTGTATAATTGTAAGATATTCTAATTCAGTATACTTGATCAGTTGGAAATAGACTCCCTTGATATATTTAAAAGTTTGCTCATGTCCTTTAAATAGAGAGTAAAATGTAATGGCTAAATAGCTCTCAAACCAATAATTTATTGCCTATGGGTCAACTACCCAGATAGATTCTACAGCAAGTTGTGCTGGACAATATCAATTTCATTAAAAAAAATACTTTTAGAATTCATAGAATTTTTTTGAATTATTGAAAACTAAAATGTAATAATCAAATTGTCATCCCCATGATTTATTAAAATAATTTTACAATAATATACAACAAAGCTACCATAGAATTTGTAGCATCCATATAGAATACAATGATCAGCATGTTCTTGGGCCTAAATGAAATACAAAAACACTAATTAAAATACTTTATACAAATGGTGTTTTATAAGTTTATTAACATGATGATATATTTTTGTTACAGCAAACTTGCTACAGCAAAGTAGTTCATAGTTTTCTTGCACATTTTAAATATAGGTGGACAAAAAGCTGAAATCAGTATCAGCCTGTAAATGACATAACCATGCAGAAACACTTGACAACCAAAAGATGTACAGATTGAGCCAGAGAACACCTCAGACAGGCTTTCCCTATGTCTACAAAGGTCTCACAAAGGGATGGCAGAGATGAAAAGAAGCAGTCAGTGACCTACCTGCACCAATAATGAAGCAAATAGAATGCTTATATACATTACGATCAGTTTGACTAAAAACAACTCTAATATGCATGTACATTGATCATAAAAAATGAGCACAGTTTATTTTCAGCTATTTGGGTGTGTTGTTTTATGATAGGTCACTGACAGAGAGAAAACCAGATGGGAAATTTTAAAAGCAAACAAAAAACTATTTAAAAAACGGAGTTAAGCCATGAATTCTCAACAAACACTAAACTAAATGTGCCAAAGTGCTTGAAATTTTCACATGGCCACAATATTGTTAAGTCGGTTGGCAAAAGATTATATAAAGAAACTAAACTCCAATGCTAAAATTGTACCTCCATGATCACACATTCTGTTTACTGAAAGAAAAGAGGCTGGAAATTATTACATATCTGAAAAATATCACACCTCAAAATTAAAATACAATTGTGGCCATTTTATAAAGTTTGACCCTTTCCTCCTTGATGAAGCCGAGGATAAAAGACAAAGTTGCCACAGTGCTTCCACTCAGGCTGACAAATATAGCACACCACAATAATACCCTGAACAACTTCCTTTTCCTGAACTGTGACAAAACACAGTGAAGCAAAAACACGTGAAAAACCTCATTTAAATAAGTGTGTCCACAGTGTTTACAAAAATTCAGCCATTTGTTTGATTTAGCAAAGTATTTGTCCACATTAATGTTCTTTTTAGTTCATTTCTTTTCCTTTAAAAAGTTTACAATGAGGACTTATTTGAGAAACTTAAAATTCTGTCACTTTCATTAGTCATGTTCTATTAAACTACTGGCTAAAACCCTTATGGAAGAGTCAAGGTTTAGAAGTCCTAGAACTCCCTCAAACACTACAGAAATGCTGATACCAAGGGGAAGAATCTGGGTGCTGATAATCCATATCATTGGTTTTGCCTGTGAATGAGATGTTTGTCACACTGCACAGGCTGGACACATAAGGGGAGGATGATATAAAAAAAGAGGTGAGGGGAAATAGAACCTTTGATCTAGGATTCCATATTTCTGGGTCTAGCTACTCTATACTAGTCTATCCAAATTTATTGCCAGAACAGTTCATTTTAAGAAAGTTACTGTTTTAATTTGTATACATTTCCTTGGTGACTAAACAATTCTGTCTTCAAAAATTGTCAAGAGTTCTGGCAAAACTGAGTCTGAGCTACTCAAAGTAAAATAATTATTGGACAGTATATGCTCGAGCCATTGACCAACAAAAATATTGACAAGAACTACTAAAAGCAACACTTACCCTTCCCTTCAAAAATCACATAGCCATAACCCTGCCCATTTGAAACACCAACAAAATAAAATGGAGCACTGTTTGGAGAAGAACTAATGAAAAGGAAAAAGGAACAATGGGTGTAAGGGGAGAGGAGAAAGACAAACCGAAGAGAAGCAGGAAAGTGTCTAGTTCTGTGTTATGGCACAGACAATGCTTGCTTAGCGGTGCCTGGTTACACAGGAGGACGCAGAGTGCACACACGGATGATGGCAATAAAGACCTCACTCAGTCGCTGGAATGAAGGAACTAGGTAACTGCTTCAACAAGGACGGTCTCAGCTCCACCTTTTCTCCCAACAGAGTGCAAAGACTGAGCGTGAGCTCTGCTGTCGTCTCGTTGCTCAACTTTAAAATTCACTAAATTCTTTTCCACATTTTTCTGTTATAGAGACACGGATATCTTCTTCTTCATAGTCATCAAAGTTGCTGGTATCTCCAGAGCCTCTGAACTTTGGTATGAATGGAGCTTCAACCTACAATTGAGATAGTACAGTAAGTGTGATATGGTAATTTATATTAAGAAATATATTTGGTCTTCATCTTGATTTGTGATAGAGTTCCTAAAACCCTTGGGAATTCCAAAGTACAGAGAGTGGCAAAGGCATCCTTTGTTACATTAATGAGGTGACTCTAGGAAAGTCCCAGGGTTACCTAAGGGTGGGGCTGGTTGACAAGGGAACCAACCAAGTGATCAGAGCAGCGATTTTCAACCAGGGAGCCACATGCATTTTTAAAACATGCAATACCTGACTATTTAATCAGGGGGCACTGCCCTCTTTTCCGTTAGATGGTCAAATAAAAAATGACAACAGCCAACACACTAGCTGTCAGGTGTGAATGCCTGTCTTGAACCATAAATATATAGGTCATATAACAGAGTTGCATCTTATTGGTCACATCACATAATAAGGTTGCATCTGATTGCTCAATCACCAAAGGCCCATGATTTAATCAATCATGCCTAGGAAATGAAGCCTCCATAAATCCCCAAAGGACAGGGTTGGAGAACTTCCGGGTTGTGGAACACATGTGGATTTGGGGACAGTGGTATGTTGGGAGAGTAGGAGCTCTGAGCCCTTCCCATGTTCCTTGCCCCCTATGTACCTTTTCCACCTGGTGATTCCTGAGTAACAGCCTTTTCTAATAAAGTGGTGATGTTGTCAGTAAAGTTCCTCAGTTTTGTGAGCTGCTCTAGCAAATGAATCAGTCCCCAAGAGCTGGGTAGTCAGAAGCACTGGTGACTAACTGGACTTGAGATCAGTGGCTGAAATGGGGGTGGGGTGAGAGGTGGGGGGTGGTTTTCTGGCACTGAGCCCTCACCTATGGATCTGATGCTATCTCCAGGTTGATAGTGTAACAACTGAGTTAACTGCTTGTTGGTATGGAAAAACACACACACCTTTTGGAATAACAGGAAAAACAAATGCTTGCCAGTTTCCAAACGCTAAGGAAATAAATTCCCACTTAATACATGATGGCATCTTTAAATGCCTGTAAGTCCCTAAATGATAACAACATTAGAAAAAGCAGCAAATAATCTCAACGTTTTCATTCAAGGAATAGTACAGGCTAACACACACTTTTAGAGACTTCTAAAATAATTAACTGTTGGCATCAAGTGCTGGCACTGAAGGTTATAGAACTCTCGTTTTTCTTTTATCAGTTCCTTATTTCTAAAGACTTTATTTTCCACCCTCTTTTCCTTAATTTCTTTTTCCTGAGGTTACAGGTTAACTCTTAGACTTACTTTTAATCTCCTTCCTTTTTAAGTCCCCAAGTTTATTTTGTCTAAAATATCTGGCTATCAAAACTTTCTGAAAGTTGGGAAAAGCAAATTTCTTTTAAAATTACAGAATTGTTAAATTCTGAACATTTTTCTTTTTGGACCCTAAAACTGTCTTTCCATTATTTAAAATGTGGTCTTTATAAAGATTATGTGGTATACTGAATATGTTTGAGGAAAAGATTTTAATTGCTGAGTTGAAAATACAACAATATACACAGCATTTATCGTGCTTACAAATAATCATACATATGGTTGTATCATTTCTTCCTCAATACAACACTGAGACAGAGGGAGGGCAGGTATCCTTATTACCATGTGACAGATTATGAAACAGAAATTTGACCAAATTCACATGACTAATAAGGGGCTACAGAAGTCTCAAATTCATGATTCTCTACCACTAGCCCAGAGTCCTTTCTAACAGCTACACCTGTGGTCTCCAAAGTATTTTGATTTATCTTTTAATAAAACATAGAGTATATGCCACAAATATATGCATATTTATTTATTTATAAATTATTTACATGCATGACTCTACTGTTATAAGACATACATACAAATAGGACATTTTAAATAAGATGAAAATAAGTAGGACTGGAAAGTCTAATATCTTTTTGCTTGCCAGCTGGTTGCCTTGCATGTCCTGCTTTGGGGAATGGATGCTATTTGCACCAGGCATAGGAGGAGCTAAGGAGACAGTTGCCTCACGTCTGGTCAGGAAGCAATTGGGATCACACCTAGAGAATGATTGTACAGTTCGAGTTTCTAAACTACTTCCTTGTTACTGGTCTTTCTGCTAGATTCCATTAGCTATTTCATTGTTCATGAACACTTGGTCAGAGAGTAAAATAATATAATACTATTCAAATTAGCTATTATTTTTGCACTGCTGTACATAGTTACAATTGAGAAAATATTAAAACAAATAGCTATGTTAAAGTACTGAATTACTTTTATTTGTAAATTATCCTGGGATCCCCAAGTCCATTTTTTTTTTTTTTTTTTTAATAATCAAGATTTGCTGTCAATCCATTTGCCCAGTACTATAACCTGGTTTGTTCCAGTGTGTTACTTTTTTTTAAAAAACACATATTTTTATTGATTTCAGATAGGAAGGAAGAGAGAAATATAGAAACATCAATGAGAGAGAATCATTGATTGGCTGCCTCCTGAATGCCCCATACTGGAGATCGAGACTGCAACCCAATTATGTGCCTTTGATTGGAATTGAACCTGGGATCCTTCAGTCCGCGTGCTAATGCTTTATCCACTGAGCCAAACCAGCTAGGGCTAGTGTATTACTTTTTGGCAGATAAGCTATGTACTACCTGGGATAAGGCACGGCCTTTGGAAAACACATAAACTCTAAATGAGCAGTAGCAGTTCAGTTCTATACCATCCTAATCCTAATATGTAAAAACCCTGGGTCGTAACGACCAGTAACAACCGAGGCTCGACCAACCGTGGCAACCAGCGCTGACTGCTTCTGCTGCAGGCCTGGTGCCCAGCACTGACTGCTGAGGGGGCTGTGAATCAGGGCCAGAGAGGCCTGAAGGGAGAAGCAGGGACTGATCCGTTGCCTCTGTGGCAGCTTTTGATCAGCACTTGTCTCTCTCTTTCTCTCCCAGTCTGGCCAACAGCCACACCTCCATTTCTCTCCAGGCCTCCACCAGGGCTGCTGATCAGTCCTGCCTTTCTGATCAGGCCCTGTTGATAGGCCCAGAGATGCTGACTGGCATAGACACTGACCAATCAGAACCAAATCTGGGTGCTGTGGGGAGCCAATGGCTGCCTAGGAGGCAGAGCTTTTGACACTGACTGGCATAGAAACCGAACAATCTGAACCAAATTGGCCAGCAGAGGGTAGTTGGAGGCAAGATCAGGCCGGTAGGGGAGGGCAGTTGGGGGCAAGATCAGGTCAGCAGGGGAGGGCAGTTGGGAGCAACCAGGCTGGCAGGGGAGGACAGTTAGGGGTGATCAGGCAGGCAGGCAGAGGCAGTTAGGGGCAACCAGGCCAGCAGGGGAGGGCAGTTAGGGGTGATCAGGCTGGCAGGCAGAGGCAGTTAGGGGCAATCAGGCAGACAGGCAGGTGAGCAGTTAGGAGCCAGCAGTCCCAGATTGTGAAAGGGATCCCCAATTGGAGAGGGTGCAGGCTGGACTGAGGGAACCCCTCCTCCATGCACGAATTTTGTGCACTGGGCCTCTAGTTTTAAAAATAATTGTTAAAAATACAATAATGATATGCATAGATTAGCAAATGTTTGCTAGCAGCAGAAATTTTTATATCTAACTATAAATATGAAAAGATGAAAAATATGTCATAATCTTTAAAATAAGAATAAAATGGACAAACTTCAAGCAAATTTAATAAATATATCTATATGTAGCATTAACAATAAATATAACAATAAAGATAATATAAACAGTGATAATTACAAAGGAACATGAATAATTTTATTTAAAAATATACATTTCTAAAACTGACTCAAGAAGAAGCAAAAAATTGAAGACACCAATATCCAAAGAATTAGTTTGTTAAAACTCCCAAGGAATAAATACAAGATAATTTCTATTAAGTTTCTATTAAGTTCCTTAAGTTTCATAAAGAATAACAAACAGAAAATTTCCAAACTCATTTTATGAATTTACGTAAGTTCAACTCCAGAAAAATAAAAGCTATAGGTCAATAAAAGTTATGACTATGGAAGTAAAAACCCTAAATAAAGTTTTAGCAGGTTGATTTCAGGCAAATATTGAAATAATACCCCATGATTAAATGGTGTTCACTTCAGGAACGTGAGGCTATCTCTCCAATACACTTCATCATAGTAATATGTCAAAGATAAAATACAGTATACTAGGTAGGAATCAAGGATGTACCCTTAACTTGATCAAGAATACTTATGCAAGACCAATAGCTAATCTTGTATTTGATGTTTGTAAAACAGGAAAGGCACTCCATTTTAAAGAGGAACAAGACAAGTAGCTTAACAGCACTACTGCTTTAAAATATTATTCCAGATATTTTAGCATATATAATATAACAAAATGGAAATAAAAGTATAAATATTGAAAAGGAAGAGGCAAATGATACCTCTGCATCTGTCAATAAAGTCATTGCATCACTGAAAAAGTTATGGAAATCAATAACAGAATTTAGCAAGGTGGCCAATTACAATAAAAACATAGAAATCATATATTTCCTCTTCTATCTATCTATCTATCTATCTATCTATCTATCTATCTATCTATCTAAAAGCCTATCGACCATCTGACCAGCCAACCATCCAACCAGTAGCTATGACATGCAATGACCATCAGGGGGCAGATGCTCAATGCAGGAGCTGCTGAGCTGTGGTGACTTGGCAGCTACGGTTCTCAGGTGATGCACCCGGAACCAGAGAGAAGGGAGCCCAATTCCGGGGTGTGTCACCCAAGAACCGTCCTCTTGCAATCTGGGACCCTTTGGGGAATGTCAGAGAGACAGTTTCAGCCCGATCCCCACAGGCCAGGCCAAAGGACCTCTACTCTACTATAATGGGAAAGCGAATACATTCATAGTAACAAGGGGGATAAATGGTGATTAACAGAGACTTGACTTGGGGTGGTGAACAAACAATACAGTGTACAGAAGACGTGTTATGGAATTGTGCATCTGAAACATGTATAATTTTATTAACATTGTCACCCCAATAAATTCAATGAAAAGGGGGGAAAATATTTCTACTACATATAACTTAAACATCAGCTTTAAAAAAGCTTTTCAATTGAAGAAGGGAAAGGCTCACCTTCCTCTGGTAAATAGCAATCCAATCTGTTGTGGCAAACCACTTGTGAGTCTTGATGTCACTCACACCGTTCTTCAGATTTCCAAACCGTTTTGTCAAATCCACCTGCAGCAGGTTCCGTAGAAGGTCCTTCAGGTCTGAACTGAAGTGCGATGGGAATCGAACCTGCACACACATACCGTGGATCAAACACACATCCCAAGACTCATGCTATTTCTCTTTGGATTTCAGAAAGTTTTCTTAAAAAGATGATAGGTCATTATATGAACAAAAAATATGTGGTGGTAACCTTCAAATACTTTTAACTACACATTTCAGTAGTCTTAGAGGAAAGAATTTTTGAGTGAATGAAATTATGCTTTCAGGCTCCTGTTTTGGTCATGAACTCTATTCAAAAACAAAGACCCCCCCCATCCCCTGGAAAAACATGTATGACATATAGAACTTTTCCAGCAGTGCCAGAAGGTTCCCCGTTTCTTGAATCCCACTTTACAAAGTTCTGTCTTAGAGACATACAAATTTAAACTTGTAACTTAAATATAAAAAGCAGAATATAAAGATATCAGTATGCACATTTTAAAAAGAGATGATAAAAAAAGGAATCTAAAAATGATTATAAAAACCCACACTTCCTTTCACAGCACAGGAAACCGTTTTCCATGTATTTATTAGTGGGTGAATTTTTAACATAATTCTGCTATTGTGCAACAGTATAAAAATGATTTTAGATTGCTTTACAAGCATTTCATACTTCCTAAATTATGAAGATTTTACAATGAGTTGACTTGACCTTCAGTCTTAAAACAAAACAACAAAAAACACCCAAAGTAACAGAAGACATTATATATTAGGCAAGCAATAAAATAAAGTATTAGTCCTAGGAGACCTAGGACTATTTTTGGTTTTGTTTTAACAAATTCTTCTCTAACTTTCTACTCCAACATAACTCCCAGTTCTGACCCTCTTATTAATGTGTACTGAAAAATTAAAGGATGATATTAGAAGGAATAGCTATATCTACATCTTTTTACTCTTTTCTTTCATTACTGCCCCTTCTCCACTGTCCTTTTCAACTTATCCTCTTCCCCGTCACACATGCAGGTATATATGTGCTAATATCTACGTATGTCTGTGTGTGCTCATCTGCACTTTAATTCGAATCCCCTTTCTTTATTATGCACGTCTTGGTCTCATTTCATATTCCCATGCCCCACTCAACACAAACTCTATTTTCTGGATTATCATAGGCATTGACTTCCAACTGACTGTAGACCTCTGTAGAAAATGCTTTAAAGAGTTAACAGATCCATTTCTAAATTTCCTGTATTCTTACTTTAGTTCTCTACAAGTACCACCATCACCTTATAACCTGCAAAGTGACTCATCATATTACCTCAGTTGATTTCCACAATGCATTCATTCAACTATGCTGTAGTATTTGTGGATGGTTGTCTTTCACAGAGTAGGAGTTTCTAGAGGGAAGAAACTGTGCCATTTTCGAGTTTTGGTTCCCAGAACTCATTAGATCATTTCAAATAATATAGTTCATTGATTTTATAATTACTTATTGAGTATCTGCTATGTACCAGGCACTATTCTAGCTGCTGGATATATATCAGTGAGCAAAAACAAAGTCTCTGATTTCATGAAACTTATATCCTAGCTAGATAAGACATACTCAGTGGATATGGCATTAACTCTAGAGATGGAGAAACTAAGATTCAGAGATATCATATAATTTACCAAATCATCTGACTATAAAGTGGCTGAGCTGGGACTAGGCATCTAGTCTTATGATTCCTAGCCTTATAAATTCTGCTCTTTACACTGTCTTCAAACATATATAACTCCCACTTTCAAAAAGCTCAACATACTTGATGTATATTCTTATGTTCTCAAAATAGAAGTTAAGTCATGAGCATGCACAGCTCGATTCGATGGCAATGTCCAATACTGCAGAGCTAATAACTGGTAAAGCTATAATTTCAAACCAGGTACTCTGACTCTAGCATATACACTTTTAATTAGTCTATACTATTTCCACGACTCAATAACCTGATGATAAGTTATTGTCAGTAACTTTACAAAAGACTGAAATTTTCATCTTAAAAATATTTGCTATACATTCTTTATTCCTAGTTGGAATAAAAACTAGAGCATATGGGTATTCAAAAGGCACACTATTTAAAACATAACACAATTTATCTATATATGGTGGTTATATTCTTTGTTTAGATTCCAAAGAAATAACTTATTTGAAGTAGAGCTATCTTTGTTGATGAATAATTCGCATGAACTGTTCAATGTAATGTGTCAGTTATTCTCTCCATGGTGTTCAGAATGGTGGACAGTATGCACTACATATACATTATCTTCTGAATTCAGGTAATATGCAATGCAATGCATGAGGAATATGTACACATAAATAAAGTAGTAGTTCTTTATTTTAGAATGCAGATAAAATGATGGTTTTGAATTAGTTAATGTGTGTGTGCATCTGTTTAATCTTCAGAACTATGACTTTCAAATGGGGGGTGGCAGTGGGGGGTGGTAATGGCAGATAACAGACTCATTTAGGAACCTTTTCAAGTTGTAGACACATCCTCCTCACCTCCACATCACACGCTCCCCAGAGTTTCTGATCAGTAGCCCACACTCTCATAGTAAGCCATGTTAATAATGGGAATCTGTCATAGCCTTAAAGCATACTGAGGGAGAATAATGAGAATCCTTGTGAAAGAATCTTCCCCAGGATTGTTCTATAATGTAATCAGAAATCCAGTTTCTTTTTGATGGAACATACACCCATGTTGATTCATCAAACTGAAATTAGCAAAACAAAACAAACCAAAACAAAAATTCCCAAAACAAAAGCAAAAAAAACAAAACAGAAAATAACTTAAAATTATGTTTTAATTGCAAAACCTTTACTTATAGTATAGGGTGGGGTAAAAGTAGGTTTATAGTTGTTCATACGGAAAATAATAAAATCATTAGTTAATAATACAAAAATAAAATGTGCTTTGCACACTCACAACAGTAAACCTACATTTTGCCACACCTGAAAACACTAAAGATTTCTATAATGGGAAGAATGACTCATTTTTTCCTTCAAAACTGTATCAGGAATGGCATTATTTCTATCACTATTATCAATTATAACTGCTATTGAAAGTGTAATCAGAATCCTGGAATATCAGACTAGAGGGAGCTCAGTTTAATTTAGTCTAAACCTTCATTTTAAAGATAAGGAACCTGAGCTCCAGTGAATCTACCAATTCAGTTACTGGGAAAATAACTTAATCTTCCTGACTCTTCCATCTTCCTGCCAGGCCATGCTAGGGCAAATAATGTGGAAGCAGCTGTAAAGAGCCAGATATGGAAAAGAGACGGTCTAGACCCATTAAATTATTAGCTCTAAGAGAGAAGATTACTGGAATTGGCATTATTTAACATGAAAGAGGTGTTTGTGCAATATACACTTTTTAGAGTGTTTATTTGGTCCTTTCCCCTCCCAATATTTCCCATTTATGATTCCCCCCCCCCCCCACCACCACCACCATTTAGAGACCAAGTTACTTCTGAATTTCCTCATGGTATATTTTTTAGAATAAATATATTTCTATGGTGAAGTATAGGCAAAATAGATGGTGTGTACCAAAATTGTCTGTGAACATTTAAAAACACAGACGTTCAGATACACAGAAGATCGAGTCAGTATCCCTGACAGTGGGCATCTGCTCATGAAAGCTTCTTGGAGGCAGGGACCACACTGATTTGCTGTATCCAGCACTGGTATGACATATATGATGAGCTCAAGAAATATTTAATGAATGCGTATGTTCAAATTTGACAAATACCAACTAGACACCTTCAATGGGCTGGGCACTGAAGTAATTTGGTGGCAAACAAAATAAGACAAAGATTCCTGTCTTCACAAAGTTTACATTCTTGTGAGGAAGACAGATAACTTAGTGATGAGTGACACTTTAAAAATGTTGTCATCCTATCACTCCTCACAAAACCTTGCATTGTAAGGTCTTTATTTTTTATTTTGAAGAAAATGGAGAATCATTGCAAGGTTCTGGGCAGAACAACAGGATCTGATTCAATATTTTTAAAGGCTCACTCTAGTGACTCAGAAGACAGCAGTGCCAGTGGAGGTGGTAAGAAGTGATTGAATTCTGCATATTTTCTAAAGATAGAGCCAAAATGGTTTTCCTGTGCCTTGGTGAGGTCTCCAGGGTGTTTTGGCCTGAGTAACTGAAAGGATGATGTTGTCATCAACTGAGAGGGGAAAGGTGGTGGGAGAAATGCATTAGCTAAGGAAAACAGAAATCTGTCAGTTTTAGACAGGTTGAATTTGAGATGTTTATTAGGCATGGAGATCTCAGGTGGGAAGTTGAATACAAGAGTCTGTAACTCATGAGTCAGGTATGGACTAAAAAAATGAATTTAGAAATTGTTAGCTGGCATTAAAAGTCATGAAGGAGTATGAAGAAAGAAAAGAGGGCCAAGCCAAGGAGAATGAGAAGGAAAGATCAGTAATGCAAGAATACAACTAAGATGTGAAGTCACTGCAGCCAAGTGAAGGAATAATAAGTGAAGCACTGCTCTTGAATCTATTTCTTGCTTTGCCACAAACTTCCTTTTGTCTTTGGGCAATTCTGAGTCTTGATTTACCTACATACAGGACGAGGGAGTTAAACTAAATAAAACTAAACATTTTTGTCATCTCAAAAATCTACCAAATGATTTCTTGAGTAGAAAGAATACCTGGCTTCCAACCACCACTCCAGTTACATATATCCTCTCTGCTTTGGAGAAAACCTCTTTACCTTTCTGAGTCTCAGTTAACTCTCCCATAAAATGATGGAAGTATATTGCATCTGCCAGGTATGAAAAGAAACTAAATAATTTTTATGAAACTGCTTTGCATCATGTCTAGTATCTTGCAGGCACTAATTCAATACATTTTTCACTTTCTCAGTTGTTCCATTAGGATAACATTAAATGATCTGGAGCTGAATTTTTGAACCCAAGAAGGAACCTGGAGGACAGCAACATTTATCATTATGTTTCTAGACAACCAAGGACTGTTTGTGCTCTAAGAAACATCTGGAGGGTACAGGAAGTCCCCCCTTTCTTTTTGTCTCATGCTTCACCTGTTACTTTACAGAACAAACTCTTTTTTTTCTTATGTTCTTAACATTTGATAGAGAAAATAGATAAGTGTAACCCTGTTTTGTAAGACAACATTGTAAATATAGCTGACATCCCCAACAACTGTCAAATTACGTTATGTAATATGCTAAACCAACTATGAAATTCACTCCGAATTGAGCACTCAATAAAATATTTGTTCTGTTTTCAGCACCCATTATAAAGTCTTGTACATTTTGGTTTTAGTAATGACTATTATTTCCTAAAATTTAAGAGGGAGTTACATCCAAAAGCCAATCAGTTCACGTTGTTATTGTATCCACACTCGGTAGTTTAAACTAAATTCACTAACTGGTTTACTGACTGTTTCTTCTTTTAGAAATAAAACAAGGTCAAAATCAAATTTGTGTACATGCAGCTCAATCACAGAATTACAAAGCTTATCTTTGAAGAAGAAGGGAAAATTTTACTGCTGTTCTTCAGGAACTGGCAGGACAAAAGATCATTTAACTAGTTCATTATCCTTTATGCATTCGGATAAAATTTTCTGGGCCAAAATGACCCAAAAGTGTTTGCACACAGCTGACAACAATAATCTGTTAACTTCTGTCCACAAGTATGTTGGAGTGAATTTAAAGAAATTATCTCTTATAAATTAAGTACAGTCCTTAGGAATCTACAATCCCAATAAAGAATTTACATAGCAAAAATTAGCAGGTATAATCATTCATTTTTAAAAGGCATAACAACTTTTCATATATTAGGCTTTCTATAGATGTGGTGCCAAGTTCCTCACTGCCTCATAGGTCCTGGGGAAACTTTAATCAGCCTGGATCCTATCTATAAACAGAAATATCTAGGACAATGAAAAATACTTATTAATATTGATTCCACAACTGTGGGCTTTCTGATCTGTCCTCTTATCTGTGCAGAAACAGTGGTAGATACAACAAATGCCGTTGGTTGCAGAGGGCTGTCACCCACCCCATCCTCATTCCCTCTTCTGCCAAACAAGTTGCAAGCATTTGCCCATAGGCCCGCTAGAGTAAAGGGCTGTCAAAGCAGGTATTATTAAGAATTTTCAATGATCTCAGAAAGGTGTTAAAAATGGCCCTGGGTTTTATGCAAATAGAAAAGAATGCTTTTGTATTTTATGAAAATGACTTCTGAGTAGTCTAAGTGTCTTTAACTATAGCCATAGTCAAATAAAAAATGGCATTTTAATCTCCCCAAAAGCACATGTATACCTATGTATACCTTCACCTTTTCACACATCCCCCAATACCCCTCCCCATCTGGCAAAGTCAAAATGTTTTCTGTTTCTGAGTCTGTTTCTGTTCTGCTTATTCCTTTATTTTGTTTTTTAGATTCCACGTATAAGTGAAATCATATAGCGTTTATCTTTTTCTGTCTGACTTATTTCATTCAGCACAAAACCCTTTAGGTACATTCATGCTGTTGCTCATGGTAAGAGTTCACTCTTTTTTGTGGCTGAGTCATATTCCATCGTATATTGGACATTTAGGTTGCTTTCATGTCTTGGCTATTGTAAATAATGCTGCAATGAACGTATGGATGTATATGTCTTTTGGGTTTCTTTGGATAAATACCCAGAAGTGGAATTTCTGGGTCCTTTTTTGTCTCTTGTTATAGCCTCTATTTTAAAGTCTATTTTGTATAAGTCTTGCTGTCCCAGATTTTTGTTCATTTCTATTTTCATAAAGTATCTTTTCCATCCCTATACTTTTCAGTCTGTGTGTATCTTTCAACCCGAAGTGAGTCACTTGAAGACAGCCCATGTAAGGGTCTTGTTATCTATTCAGCCACTGTAGTCTTTTGATTGGAGCATTTAATCTATTTGCATTTAAAGTAATTATTAACAGGTATGTATTTATTGCAATTTTATTATTTATATTATTGATCTTTTCTTCTTCTTAAAGAAGACCCTTTAACAGGGGGAAAGGACTCTTTTTAAAAAATATATATTTTTATTGATTTCAGAGAGGAAGGGAGAGGCAGTGAAAGAAACACCAATGATGAGAGAGAATCATTGATTGGTTGCTCCTGCATGCCTCCTACTGGGGACCGAGCCTGCAAACAGGCCAGGTCCCCTGACCTGGAATGGAACAGGTGACCTCTTCCATTCATGTAGGTGCAGGCGTCAACACTCAACCACTGAGTTCACTGGTGGGGTGGGAGAGCCTGTGCCCGGTTTCCTCTGGACTTTCCCCATGGGCAAACTTTTCCCTTTGCTGATTTTGCTTTGTATCTTTTCCTTGGAAGGCACCTTACAATGAAGGTATACGTTATAACATAAGGTATCCATTCCTTGATTATCACTATATGCTGAATTCTTTGAGTACACCCAGTGAATCACCTAACCTGGGAATGGTCTTAGAGACTCTGGACACATGAGGAATAGCCATTTGTCTGCTAATCAATTTCCCTTCATGTGAATTGCATCTGTTTACAACTTTATTTTTTATACAGTGTTTCCTTGTACATTTTTGGTGCTTATTAAAAATGGAATAATATTTACTTTATATATAATGAACTTAACAATTTTTATTAAATTACATAAGTCAAGGGCTCTAAAGGTATGGTTTCCCTAACAGCTGTTCCTTGACTGACTTATTTGCAAGTATCATTTTTGAGCACAATATTAACTTTCATATTTCCAAGAATAATGCAGCCAGATAGAGTTGCTATGGAAACCATAACTGATTCTTGTCATAAAGTATATGGAACTGAGCACAAAATTTAAAGACTGCAGAAACTCAGCACATATATTGTTAGGATGAAGCACAAAATGCAGGAATTATAAGACTTTTCTGTTCACTGTGCATTTTAAAACCTGAACCTTAATGTTGCATGAATAATTTGACATTCAAATACCTCCTCTTTTGTTTTTTTTTAAAGGCAAATAGGTGTAGGAGAGACTCTCACAAGCTGATTGATCATCTTTTTGTATATTTATACTTGAATAAACTTAAAAATACCAGTTTGAGTTACAATATTGTAATAGAGACAGTACTTAACAATATAATGTTCAAATATATATATATATGTTAGTGAATTAATCACTTCATTAAATACATTTTATTTTAACTTGTATAGGCCACTGATATCTATAATGTTCATAACATGGTTTCAGAATGGAAAATATAATCAACATAAAATGTTGCTACATAAAATTATACATTTTTAAAAATTAGAAAAATTCTGGATGCAAGTATATTTTTAAGTGACATACTGGATCATCAAAACATTTTAACTACAAATAAAGCATTTACAAATAAAAGGCCATAATTGGATTTTTTAAAAAATATATTTTTATTTATTTCAGAGAAGGGAGAGGGAGAGAGAGAAAGAAACATCAATGATGAGAGAGAATCATTGATCGGCTGCCTCCTGCATGCACCCTACTGGGGATCGAGCCTGCAACCCAGGCATGTGCCCTTGATTGGAATCAAACATAGGACCCTTCAGTCCACAGACTGATGCTTTATCCAAAGACCCAAACCAGGTAGGGCCATAATTGGATTTTTAATGACTTGAGCAATAAAAAATAAAATAAAACCAGTTAGTCTCCTATTTGGTTTTTAGCCACTAAGCAGAGGGATAACACTTTTGTAATATGGAGAGAGGTACATCTAGTTTGGATTTCAGTGTTGAAACAAATGGTTTTATTGGGGAGTGATGAGTATGATTTTATATTCACCTAATACAGATTCTAGAGATCACTTAATAGCAATATTCTGCTTTCAGGAGTTCTCCTTTACCGAGGAAAGAGAACAAGGAATAAAAATATAATATCCAATATGGGGAGAGACTATCTGGCATCTTCAGTCAAAAGCAAAACACCCTATCATATTTCTAAAGAAATGAAGAAAAAAATCCATTATCGTCATATGACAAACTTTTATGTTGCTACTCTTCTAAGGTGATTAAGATATAAGCTGTTATTATTTTTAGAATATATGCAGATTTAAAGTTTAAGCTAATATTGGATCCTAAAATTAAAGTTTGATATGAAATAAAAACATATTCATGAACAGCTGAAAAAAATGTATGCAATATAGAATGATTGGCAAACGGAGGCCAGTTCATACAGCTGAAGATATATTTGTTTTATTAAAATAATTTTTCAAAGTAAATGAAATTTACTTGTGACAGCATCTTGTCAGATAATTTTATTCCTTTTAGGAAGTCAAGCATAAATAAAAGCAATATAGTAAAGATTCAGGAACTTCATAATTACCAGCAATTAAATTATTTGGAATTATTATAGTTTTGCATTTTTAGTCTTTGGATTGGTAAAATATACTTCTTCCATTCAGTGATTTTTAAGTATCTTAGTTCTTGCATCATTCTTCATATGACCTTTGGTTTTTATTCTCTCTTGAGAGTTTGCATAATTACTTTTCAAATTCTTAAAAAACAAATCACTTCCTCTATGAATTTCTCTTGATGTTTTCTTTTGTTCGTTTCAAAGGTTCTTTTACTGTGACTTTAACATTCTGCTTAGTGGAAACAATTACATAAGAAGTGTGAAGCCTAGAGAGCTACCAAAGTAATAAGGGCAGCACTGATACTTAATGACTTAACATACTTCCCTCTGCCTTTCTGTAAAATTTTCACTGCCCATCTTTAGTTTACTTATCTTAAGAGGTATTATTTTTCACAAAAATTTCCCCATAAAGTACATTTAAATATAACTGAAAATCTTTTGACCACAGTAGACTGCATAAGCACTATGAGATAAATCTGGGTCTTGGTAAAAACTTTAATTACTAGGTTATGGACATTTAGGTTGCCTTCTTAACATTGCAACTTTTAAGTTAGCATTGTGAATTTTAAGTTCATTGATGCTGACTGTCAGCTTTCATACTACCAGTAAATGTAGAGTGTGAATGAACCTGGCTGAGCTACAAAGAAATATAGACTTTTCCTCTACCTGCTTCCAGATTCTTTAGGTTTATTAGGCTAATTTCTGCCTTAAAAGGTCAGAAAGTACAAAAAGGTCAACTACACCACATTTCAGGGTGATGTCATGTCAAATTAACACCCTATTCCTGGTCATATTCTAAATGGGGCTACGTAATCTAAAAAACAAACAAACAAAAAACCCCACAGAACATACTATGTGTAAAAATAGTAAAAGGGAAAAATAAAAAGGATCCCTTCCCATAAACTTTATCATAAACATGGAAGGCCTTCTTCTGGGGATTTTAAAATTACTCTTTCTTCGCTACATAGCAGAAAGAATCAGACTCATCTTTATTAAAATTGACTGTAATATTTTTTTAAAAGACTTGTGGTATGAGCCAAGGCAAGAGCGAATGACTAACTCTAAACAAATACTTTGGAAACAAAACTAGGGATTATAAATGTAAAAAAAAAGAAGGTTTATGGAGTAATTACAAAATGTAAAATACTGTAACAGTAAATGTACTCATGGTCAAGAAAAATTAGTTATTTCCATTTTTGCTAAAGATAAATGACAATTAAAATCACAATGAACATGAACAATTGTTTACATAATTTCTATGTTAAAAATATCTATTTTATATTTACTCTCAATTTTGTGGTGTATGACATAATTCAAACAAGAAGTCTTTCCTGAAAAAGCAAGAGCATATTAAAAAAAAGCCCCTAAAACTTCTCTACAAGGAGACATCTACATGAAATGACTAACAATTTTTATTCATTTGAAGGAATACTCAGAATTAGGGCTATGATGCTGTGTTTTGCAAGTGATAAAATTACAAAAACTGGAAAATGTTTTATTATTTTGCTAATGTATTTATCAAAATGTCCTTTTTTCTTAAGAGACTTTGATAATTTAACATTTATGCTATTATCTTTAATGAATGCTAGATACAAGGGCAGCAACGCTGGACATTTCCATGTTTTTTGAATTTAGGATAATATGATGATACCAAATGGCTTCAATCTATAAAGCTTAAAATTCATGTACAGAAATAATGAATAACAGAGGAATAATACAATGTATTTCTTACCTTTCCAGAAACAATCTTTTCATAAATCTGAATTGGTTGGTCTGCAAAGAATGGGGGGTAGCCAGCTGCCATTTCATAGATTAACACCCCTAATGCCCACCAATCCACTGCCTTATTGTAGCCCTAAGAGAAACCAACACCAAATGTCAATTAGTATCCACTCCGCAGAGAATGAAGTCATTGATGACTTCAAAATAACCTTCAAGCATGGGACATTTTTTTTCAAAAGCAGTTACTGGGTTATTCAGGATAGAATAAAAAAAATGAACAAAACTTATCAGGTCAGGTTTAAATTAAATACGGGAAACTTTCTAAATATTGAAATTGGGTATTAGAAAATATTATTAAATCTTCTTTCTAAAATCATTAAGAATATTACAGACAATAAAATATTCCCTATTCAACTGCAATACTTTAATTGTTGCTCAACAACAGAAAGGGAGTAGGACAAAATTACCCCTTGAAGTCCATTTTAGGCCTATGATCTTTTGAACCAGGTTTTCTAAAGAATGCTAGGAATGTCAAAAGTTGTGAAGCAAAATAGTAGGTATTGCATTTCATAATAAGTAATGGAGTTGACTTCAGAATATGCTTTACGTTGGATTTTAGGAGGGTCAGTATACTAAGGAAAGTCCCACCCACTTCACAAGATTTTATGATAGCTAAACACTTAATGTGGAACCCGATAAATGTAAATGTTTAAGTATACTTTATCGACTGTATTGCTTCTCATCTCTAAAAGGTATACAGAAAAGGTATTTCATAGGGTTTTACGAGGACTGACTGTATCTAATGAAAGGAAGCAACGTGTGTAACAAGTGCATTGAATGTGCACAGCACATATCCTGAAAGGGCGTTGTGAACCAAATGTACAATGCTAAGGTTATTTTTACATGGGTTGTTTATTCAGTTTAAATTTACTAAAATTAAGATATAGAAGTATTTAAGAAGTTCAAATATTAGCATGTTTACATAAAGTTTGTTATCAACAATGATCAGTCTCAATTGGCACAAAAGATTATGAAAGAACTAGAGGCCTGATGCACAAAATTTGTGCAAGGGGGTTGGTCCCCACCACTGCCTTGGCCTCCGCCCTCACAGCCCCGGCTTCATCTGGAAGGCTGTCGTAAGCATGTGCGGAAGGACATCTGGTATAATTAGCATGTTATGCTTTCATTATTATAGATAATCCAATCATGTAGAGGAATGAGCTGAGTTCTTGCCAGATCTTTGGTTAAGTGTATCCTCTAATTATCTTCACCACTCCCCACATTTCAACCTTTTCTCAAAAATGTAGCTTTCCAAACTATTTAGTTTTCAAATTATGAGCTAAAATATAATACTATAAATAGAGATTTTCTTTTCATTTTTGTTCTGCTTTTGCATGTTTTTTAAAAGGGAGAGACTAGTATAATAGGAATAGCACTTTGTTTTGCTAATGGAAATAGGCATCAACTTCGCTTAACTCTTTTAACTCACTAATGCTGTCATTCATTACAATATTTTTATTACAATGAAAGCATGTCATGTTGAACCAGATCCTTTTACTAAACTTTGATTTCTATGTTGTAGGTTGTGTGCTAATGTTCATAATAAATGTGCCAGATGTTTTTAATGCCCTAGATATAAAGAATGAAAACAAATCAATTAGAAAAACTAAATTACAATAAATAAATGGGCAAAGGACATGAAATAATAATTCATACACACACAAAGAAATACTGAATGGTTATAAGTACTAAAACAAATCTAATAAAAACATGAGGCTTAAGATAATATTTATTGCCTATTAAATTAGTAATGATTTAAAAGATAAGAATATGCAATGCTGGAGAGAGTGTGGTGAAATAGGCACTCTCATATATGGCTGGCAGGAGTATAAAATGTTACCATCTTTTTGGAAAGCACTTTGGCAATATGTATCAAGAGGCTTAGGAATTTATCCTAAGAAAATAATTTAAAATGCAGAAAAGCTTATACACAAAGACCAAAAGAAACAACTTAAATATTCAATGATAGAAGAATGGTGAAATATTTCGTGGTTATATTTGCAAAGGAGCCATTAGAATGATGTTTGCATACTTGTTATCATTCAAGTGAAAAAAAAAGCTGAATACAAAAGTGTACATTCACTATATCTCAACTATGATAACATGCATATAAATTATATAAAAGTGTTTGTTTTTAAAGGCTGCCACTGGGTGGTGAGATTATATTGTTTTTTTATTGTTTCTTTATTTTATTTTTTTGTATTTTCTAAATTTTGTACAGTGAACATCTATTACTTTTACAATATATGTACATTTTAAAAGTTTGGCACTTATTCTGCCATCATATTATAGGGTGGGCAAAAGTAGATTTACAATTGTGAGTACATGAAACAGAGTTTATTCCCGTTTCATTATTTATTACTTATTATGTTACTAGAGACCCAATGCACGAAATTCATGCATGGGGGGGGGGGGTGGGGTGGTGTCCCTCAGCCCAGCCTGCACCCTCTCCAATCTGGGACCCCTACCAGGATTGGGCCTAAACGGGCAGTCGGACATCCCTCTCACAATCCAGGACTGCTGGCTCCCAACTGCTCGCCTGCCTGCCTTCCTGATTGCCCCTAACCACTTCTGCCTGCCACGCTGATCACCCCCTAACCACTCCCCTGCCAGCCTGATTGATGCCTAACTGCTCCCCTGCCAGCCTGTTTGCCCCTAACTGCTCTCCCCTGTAGGCCTGGGTCCCCCCCACTGCCCTTCCCTGCAGGCCCAGTTGCCCCCAACTTCCTTCCTCTGCTGGTCTGGTCACCCCTAACTGCCCTCCCCTGCAGGCTTGATCACCCACAACTGCCCTCCCTTGCAGGCCTGGTCCCTCCCAACTGTCCTCCCCTGCTGGCCATCTTGTGTCCACATGGGGGCAGGATCTTTGACAAGATGGGGGCAGCCATCTTGTGTGTTGGAGTGATGGTCAATCTGCATATTACTTTTTTATTAGATAGGATTTTCCACATGAACAACTGTAAACCTACTTTTGTCATACTCTGTATTTGTTAAGTATAGTTAAAAAAGAAATGTGTTAACAGCAATGATATTTTGATTATAAAAGACTAAAAACTAAAAGATTTCAAGTGTGAAAGATGTATATATGCCTAAGCAATGGACAAAGACAAGAGTGCTGTAGGCCTGAGGTGGGGGATACAGGGATGCAGGGGAAAGGGGGACATTTGTAATACTTTAAACAATAAAGATAAATTTAAAAAATAAAGTGTGAAAGATAATGAGAGAAAGCTAAAATAAATCTTTTTTATTCTAACATTTCTATAGGTTAGCCATTTTCAGTTAATCAGGGGTAGGTATTCAGTTTCTAAATACTGAGGTATGTGGCTTATCCCTTCCTCTTTTCTTGTTCCTATTTGTGCCCAGTTATTGTTAATTTCTCCTTTTAGCTTTCTCCACCAAAGAATGGCAGTGGAAAAGAGAAGTTAAACCGTTCTTTCAGATATGAGTACACGTTTCTCTCACCACATTTTCACTGTTTGGAGAAGTAGAACTGTCTTCAATAAGACTGTAATTATTCAATTGCTGTGATATTTCTATGTTTAAACTAAAATTAAAAAACAATGAACATACACTTCTTTCATGTGAGTGGTAAAGTTGAAACAAAGAACTGACGGCTAGCACATATCATCTTTAGATTTGCCTCTTGTTACTGCTCTCCTGTGACTGGGGATGATTATGAAAAAGCTATGCTTCCAGCTTCAAATCATGGATCTAGAGGGCAGAATCTAATCTAACTATTAGATTCAGAGTTAAAATGGATAGTTTATGGGATTAGCATTAGACTCTATTTTTTTAGTAATTATGCACAAATAGATTTAAATTTATAATTTAGATTAAATAAAAATGTAAGATTAGGTTAATAAACAGTTTTCATAACAGTCCACACTGATGGGTGCCTTCTATCTCTACTTCTTATGAGATGACAGTATAATTATACCTTGCTGAGGATTATTTCCGGAGCCAAGTATTCTGGAGTGCCACACAATGTCCAAGTTCTGCCTTTAACTCTTTTGGCAAACCCGAAGTCTGTGACCTCCAGAAGACAAAAAAACACACAAAACGGTGAACATTATTATTTCACAATAAATGTATTTATTGTACTGATGTTGAAAGTTTAAAATCAGGGTGAAAAATAGAACCAGGTAAAACAAATTAATTAAATGGAATTGAGGCTAATCCATGAGGACCACTACTTAGTGAATATAGTTGAAACAACCCAATGCTGAGGAACATTTCCCATCTCTAACCAAGGAGCAAATGAACAACAACAAAAGTCTCAATAAAAATGGACTGCTAGGCGTGTCCTTAAATCCAATATGTCCTTTGCTATTAATTATCTCATCAGAAGTGCAGCAGCATCACTGGGGAGATCTGCTAAGTGTGTAAAAAGGGACGCTCTCACTCCATTGATAGCAGAAATGGAAAGAAAACAACACTGTCACCAATCCAGATTTGGCAACTGCATTGTAGTGTAAAAAGCATGGACGCTGGGGACAGACTGGATTCAATTCTGACTCCACCTGGGTGACCTTGCTCTTTCTTAGTGTCATCAGCTTAAATGAGGAGAACAACAGTATTTTCACTTCATGGCATTATCAGGATTAAAAGAGATGACACAGCCCTGCTGGTGCGGCTCAATGGTTGAGCACCGACCCAGGAACCAAGAGGTCATGGTTTGTTTCCCGGTCAGGGCACATGCCTGGGTTAGGGGCTCAATTCCCAGTAGGAGGCAGAGGATCGATGATGTTCTCTCTCATCAATGTTTCTCTTTCTCTATCCCTCTCCCTTCTTCTATCTCTAAAACTCAATAAAAAAAAAAACACCAACAAAACACAAAAAAACATGGTCTCTAAAAAAAAAATAGAGAGAGAGAGATAATACATAAAAAACATTTGGAATAACGTATGGCACTAAATGAGTGCTCACAAATTTAGCTATTACTAATTCTTTTTGCAGGAGCCTGTGCTCAGTTTACAACCACAGATTACAGGAGATATAAACAGGGTCTATTCTTGAGGGGACTTTTTGTTCTCTGTAATAGCACTGGAACCATAAGCTCTGTTTAAGCTATTGGGGAAAAGTAATTGTCTTCTCAAAGAAAAAAACATTCTAATATTGGTAGTTGTCAAATACGTACAACTTGTCACCTAGTATTATCTCAAATACATTATATATTGTATGTTCAGTTCATACCTGGATATAACCTTGGTGGTCAATTAGGAGATTTTCAGGTTTTAGATCTCTGTAGATGAGGTCTAGTGAGTGGAGGTACTCAAATGTTAGCACTATCTGAGCTGCATAGAACCGGGCATGGGGTTCACTACAAAGAAACAAAACATTAGATTTCTGTAAAATGGGTTAACACACAGTAATCAGTAGATTATACAAAAAATTAATATGGAGTTGAGGCATTTGGGGAGTAAAATGTAAATAATCTTGTTAATTTCCAAATACTTAGTAAATCTCTAAATTGTCTTCAAATAATGCTTTGATATGATTAATGAGAATCATACATTTAAGAAAAAAATATAACTTTCAAATTGTCATCATATGTTAAATTATTATTGGCTATAGTAGAAGATATTGATATTTTTGTAATTATGTCTGACCTTCAGGATTACTGAAAAGCAAATGTGCCAATTAGATCATCTGTCACGGTCATCGCTACTGTTGATAGGTTCCATTTACGTTTCTCAAACATTTCAATGCTTAAAGAATTTTACTACATAGAAGAGTTCTTTACTTGAAATCATCTGCTGATTAATGCCATTTTTACCTAGTCTGTTCTTATTACAAAATGATCTATGCTCATTATAGAAAAAAATATAATGTCAGTGAAAAGCAAGACATCCATAATTCTATCCAGAAACCATAGAAACAATCCTGGAGTCTAATTTCCAATCTTCTATGCATGTTTCCACAGACACATAAACACAGGGATAAGCTGTATATTTGTGTATGTACAATTCTTATAGACATAGATGAGATCAACTGATAGATCAATGTGACTTTGATGCCACATTCTGAGTATTCCAAAAAGATGTACTGACTTTTTAGTCTGAGTTTCTATTTCATCATCTAAAGTATACACTGAATTCTGCTAATCTGCCCGACAAATTGCAATGACTTTCAGATTTGTATTCTCAATGAATAACCTTAACTAGGAATAGAATTTCCTTCAAGACCATTGGCATGAATTTGATCTAGTAGGACCAGAAATACAGATTAATTTCAAAAAAGGATTACATATGCTGTTCTTTTTACTTGTCACTATATTTTCTAGGTACTAGCCTCAGACACATGAGGTGCTCAGTAAATATTTGTTGAATGAATAAATATGTAAAAAAAAATACATTGCCCTAACAGGTTTGGCTCAGTGGATAGAGCGTTGACCTGCGGACTCAAGGGTCCCAGGTTCGATTCCGGTCAAGGGCATGTACCTTGGCTGCAGGCACATCCCCAGTAGGGAGTGTGCAAGAGGCAGCTGAATCGATGTTTCTCTCTCATCGATGTTTCTAACTCTCTATACCTCTCCTTTCCTCTCTGTAAAAAAATCAATAAAATATATTTAAAAAAATACATTTTGGGGGGCAATCCTATCTAATAAAGAGGGAATATGCTAATTGACCCTCAGGCTGTCGCAAAAGATGGCGGCGCCCACAGCCAATAAGGAGGGAATATGCTAATTTACCGCCCCGCCCTCAAAGATGGCAGCCCCCGCAGCCAATAAGGAGGGAATATGCTAATTGACTGCCACACCCTTAGAAATGGTGGTGCCCACAGCCAATAAGGAGGGAATATGCTAATTGACTGCCCCACCCTCAAAGATGGCAGTGCCCACAGCCATCAGATGATGGCACCCAGTCCCCTCAGCCCCGCCGGGGTGCCTGCCTCTGGAGTCACCCAGTCCCCTCAGAACTCCAGCCACCCAGAACCAGCCCGAGGCGCAGGTAACCAGGGCCGGCCGAGGCTTGCGCTGCCAGCAGTGGCAGCAGCAGAGATGTGATGGGGTGTCGCCTTCCCCTGATCACCCGGTTGCCTCCCGCCCCTGAGAACTCCCGGACTGTGAGAGGGGGCAGGCCAGGCTGAGGGACTCCCCCTCCAGTGCATGAATTTTCATGCACCGGGCCTCTAGTATTTATAACACCCTTCCAGTTTCAGCCCCATCTCATCAACACTGTCACAACTGACATCATATGTTGTATGATAAGGAATGAAAATCTATGTCTATCATCATGTTTTTATGAATCTAATTACCATCATGAGTCCTGTTTGAACTCACACTTATATGTTAGTTACACCAATATATAATGTACTGACAGAAGCTGGACCTAGTCTTGGTTACAGCTTCATTCTATTAGTGATTATTAATGAACAGTAGAAGCTTACAAACTATTACACACAGTAAAGATAACAACCTATAACTTATTTTAATAACTGTGTAGCCTTTATTTGTAATAACCTAATGAGGTATAGTACATATATGTTATTTAAACCTTAACATAGTAACAGCATTAAGGAGAATTAAATTTGTGCAAAACTAATTGTCATAATTTCATCACTATGATATCATTATCTTTTCTATATATTGCCTTTTATCTTCATCCTTACACAAACCTCTTCCCTAGAATTGTGTAATAGTTGTTCAATAAATACTGACATGTTTAAATTCAATTAATTTTTACATTTCTGGAAATTCTAATAATAGATTTCAAACAATACCTACTAATGGTAGAATATTTACATTGGTATGATAGTGCTTTTATTTGATTTTTAAAAGTCAGTATGTGGCCTTTTATTAATGTTTCCATGTAATTTTTCATACAGATAAAATATTACTAAATTAAATGAAATAAATTTTTACATTGACCATCACTTAAAAGTTTGTTTTTAAAAACACACAGAACGATTTAAGGAGAGTAAAGTATTAGTTACCTGAACCTTCCAATTCTTCTTAGATGTGAAAACATTTCACCCCCAGGGACATATTCCATAACCATATATAAATTAGAATTATCCTATAAACAAATAGGAAGGATAAATAAATCAAAATATTTTAACGTAGCACCATGTTCAATTAGAAAAAGACAAATTTAAAACTCTACCTGGTAGATTACTAACATTGGGAAATAAAGATTAAATAAAAATGCTCTAACTTTTCTACATTGGGGCACTCATGTTTTCCCCCCTAGTATTCTCCTACAATTTATTCTGGGATTTTGGCTGTTTTTGCTCTTGAAGGGAACACTTAACTTTTAAACAATTAAACAGCGCAGTAATAACTTAATGTTATAGTGTATGCAAAGGAATAACTAGATTAAAAAATAATTTGCTAAAGTTAGCAAGAACATTTACATTTTATGTACTACATTAGGTCAGAGAAATTAAGGATTTTTAGCATCATCAGGAATTCACGGGTCTTTATTTTATTTAAAGAATAAAGAAGGAAAAAGAAAAGAAGATTAAAATGCTTCATATGAATCAATGCTGCAGAGAGGTGCCAAGGATCAGTTCAAGGAACTGAAAAGCTGCCAACTTAACGAATAAATGTTTTGAAAATTTATGAGACCCTTGAGCGGAGGGTCAAAGTCTGTTCTAACTTGTATGAATGAAAAGACTAGAGCGCAAATTACTAAGTGAAAGAAGATAGTGAGATTGTGGCAGAAAAGGCTCTGGAGAAAAAGAAGACATGTAGGTTTACTGATTTGCCTTACTAATTATCACTATGGATTTTGGTAAATTGAAATTTTTATTTTATAATACAGTATCATGAAAAATTACACATTTTCCTTAATAAATTCCCCAGGGAGAACCAAAACCTTTTTTTAAACAAAATAACCTCCATGTTTATTGCCTGGTTTAGAATCCTATTATAGCTTTATAATTTTAAAAATTATGAGGTGAAAATATTTTATTTGGATATTAATAAAATTTACCTTAAAAGAATACTCCAGTCGAACAAGAAAAGGAAAATTTACTGCCTGTAATATTCTTTTCTCATTCAAAGTATGCTCTATTTGCTTCAGTTTAACAACCTGTAATTGAGAGATAAATATATTAGATGCATTTAAATGAAATTTCAGTTACTATAATTTTATAAAAAGAAAATGAAATAAATGGTTTTCATAAATAATGAACTTGGATAAAACAAAATCGTTAGAGTTGGATAAGGATGACAGTAATAACTACCAATGAGATTTATTAGATTCAAATGAAAAACACAGAGGATTTAAAACTTGGTCTTAAAATGTCAAACTATGATTTTCAGTAAAGAAGCAAGAGCTAAGAAGAATTATAATTATAATACCTGAATAAATACAAGGACTAGTCCTGAAAATTCAATTTGCACAGCTACTAAAGAGGATACACACTAAATATTGGCAAAAAAAAAAAGAGACTATGTCTTTACAGCAAATAGATAATTTAGGATTAATCAAGCTTTCTCTGAGTTGTCTACTCAATCATGTACATAGCAGAGGACAGCAACTTATCTTAACATCAAGAAGACTGATTCTTCCCTACATGTGATTCTATTTTTAATTTAAGAAAAGGTATCTTTAGGGAGATAGAAATAACTCTTTTGCATGTGTGCAAATCATGTGTGATAGAGGCTTATGTGGGCTAATCATAGAATTCAAGAAGTTGAACATGGATTAAGAAAGGCAATTAAAGATATCACTCAGTAATTAGTATATAAAATTATAGTATAAAAATAATTAACTACAAGTCAGAAGATTTGTATTCTAATCTAGGTCTTCTATTCAACCAGTTTTGTGACTGTGGAAATGTTATTTTAATTCTTAAAATATCAGGGTTTTTAAAAATCTGTAACACGAAGTGGTTGGATCACCATTGTCAACATTCTAACTAGTTACAGAACCAATTAGTCCATTCTTATCATGATAAACTATATAACACTACCTGGAGAATTAGTATTGCTTTGTGCTTACTATTTTTTAATATAATATAATTTATTTATTTGTTTGTTTATTTATTTATTTGTTTGTTTATTTATTTTTGCGGTCTCAGGTTCACAGTAGAACTGAGTGGAGGGTACAGAGACTTCCCATATACCTCCTTCCTCCATACTTGCATAGCCTCCCATGATCAACATTCCCCACCAGAATGGTAAACCTATTATACTCAGTGAACCCACACTGATACATCGTTTACATTAGGGTTCACCTTGGTATTCTATCTGTGGATTTGGACAAATGTATAACGACAGGTATCCACCATTATAACATCACACAGAGTAGTTTCACTGCCCTAAAAGCCCTGTATGCCACCTATTCATCCTTCCTTCCCCACTAACCCCTGGCAATCACTGATCTTTTGATTGTCTCCATAGTTTTGCCTTTTCCATAAAGTCATGTAGTTGGAATCATACAGTATGTAGCCTTTCAGATTGGCTCCTTTCACTAAATTATATGCATTTCCATTTCCTCCATGTCTTTTCATGCCTTGATAGTTCATTTCCTTTTAGTGCTGAATGATACTCCATTGTCTGAGTGTACCAC
Source organism: Corynorhinus townsendii (assembly GCA_026230045.1). NCBI lineage: Eukaryota > Metazoa > Chordata > Mammalia > Chiroptera > Vespertilionidae > Corynorhinus > Corynorhinus townsendii. The sequence continues at coordinate 158,772,990 of JAPDVU010000002.1, forward strand.
AGTGTTTGCTTTCGTATATTATGATATAGTAGGTTTTTTAGTTAGGCACAGACACTGTGTTCCCTTATGAAATAGGTAATAAAATCGGCAACATAGAGGCTTTCTGCATTACAGCCCTAAGTCAACTATGTATATATGGGGCATAACAATTAAATAGACACAAAGACGAGAGAGTGTTCGCCTTCGTGTTGCATAAAATCTGTCTGGAAGTATGATGCATGAATATTTGAATAACAATACAGAACAACTGCCAAATGAGAGTTATGTATAGTGTTCAGAGGGGAAAATATACCAAGGTAAGTCTGAGTGCTAGTCCATTGGACTAGAGCTTAGGACAGTACCTCTCAAACTTTGGTAATGAAGTATCCCTAAAAGGCAGAGAAAAATTAACAAGTACCCCTAGGGGTTTTGTCCATGTTTTATTTCAAAATTCATATATCATGTTTACTTCCTAATATTTCTGGTGGTTTAAATACATATATTTAAAAGCATTTAAAAATGATTGTTAGCGATTTATTTTTTTTTTTAGCCAAGCACTTGAGGAGTTTTTAATAAGGAAGATAGGTCATATATCATCACATACTCCCCTACCCGACCCAGCATAGCACCATATACTTCTGTGGGTCCAGTTTCCATCAGAGAAGTAGACTACAGAGGACATGTAGGGGAATAGTGAAAAGTAAGACTGGAGTGGAGTTAGGAAGTAAATTATGAAGGCTTTGAAAGTAGGCTGCCGAGTTCTGACTTCATTTAATAAACATTAGGCAGCCTTCTGAGTGAGATGATATGATACAATAAGAAAAACTTGTTGCAATGGAGAAGGTAAATTAGTAGAAGGTGAAAATGGAGACTGTGGAAATTAAGATGTTATTGTGAAAGTCCAGTTAATATTAATGAGGGACCAAGTAGGTGGTGGCAGAAAAGATTTCAGGGATAACGAATACATTTGAAAGGAAAAATGAACATGGAGTGTGAGAATAGAAAACAGACAAGCCCTGGTCAACTTCTTGGTTCCTCTTACTAGCTGTTCGACTTTGAAAAGATTACTTAAAGAGAGAGGTTCTTGGCTTAAAGGGGAGATGAATGTCACACAATGTTGTGAAGATTCACTGATATAATAAATGTAAAGTGACTTGTAATGCTTGACACATAATATGGGATAAAGAAATGGGATTTCCTTAATCCATTGTGAGCCATAAGTGTCTGCAGACGGAAGCGGCGGACCTTCCCCACACGCCACGCACGTCTATAGCCGCAAACCTCATGTATCATCAACTCTGGTTGCCCAATTTTAAAATCAGGCTTGTGAGTGACATCTCTGGGTTTGAAAAGAAAGTTATGGTAACTTAAGTTCGTAAATATCCCAGCGCATATGTAAGAAATGGGGTGGTTTCCGTTTTGGATGAGTGGCAGTTAACTGGTTAATTTCTGTGCTGATTTATTCCCCTCACCTCATTCACCCTAAGATAGGAGAAGCCAAAACGAATTAACTGAAAGACCTCAGACTTTATGAACAAAAAGGGTTATTATGGAGTGTTATTTTGTTACTTAGTTTTAGTAAATTAAAGTAAATAAACTTGAAAAAAACAACAGAATATAGTCTTTGTAATAAGTCTGAATAGATCCAGAACAATACCATAGAGCAGTGGAGGCCAAACTCATTAGTCAACAGAGCCAAATATCAACAGTACAACGACTGAAATTTCTTTTGAGAGCCAAATTTTTTAAACTTAAACTTCTTCTAACGCCACTTCTTCAAAATAGACTAGCTCAGGCCGTGGTATTTTGTGGAAGAGCCACACTCAAGGGGCCAAAGAACCGCATGTGGCTCGCGAGCCGCAGTTTGCCAACCACTGCCATAGAGCAACGATTTTCAACCTCTCAAGGCACACATAATTACTAAAGTTCTGCAGCACACTAAAAAACATTTTTTGCGGATTTGACAAAAAATGTATAATTTTAAATCATTCACACTGGACAGCTATTGTGCTGGCTGTGATCATTATTTTATTGGACAATCTAAGGGAAAAGAGGTCAGCGCCTCTGACTCAAGAGGCAGGCACTGCATGTTTTAAAAATACTTGCGGCATGCACACTGGTTGAAAATCGCTGCTGTAGAGAAATGACTTAAAATGGCAGCTACTCTTCTGGGAAACAGTCTTTCACCATGATTTATTCCCAAGGTAGCTTTCTTAGTAACTCACTTAACAAGTCGCTGTCTTACAAATTATTTTAAAGAGTAACAATACGTTTTGTAATCCTTTTAATATTTTATGACTAAAGCACATCTTGTTAATTCCTTAAGGAAGATAATATAAAGTATTAGGGACTATACAGATAATAACATTTTAATGACGGGTTTAATAAAAATACAAATTCGAAGCATTTTGCTGTTGTTGTGTTACCAACAGAAGCGTACAAACCACGTGCCCTCTCTGAGACCCAATTATGTCATCCAGAAAATTAGGGGAAGCACTAGCTGCTCTCTAAGAGTTCCGTGCTTGGATTGTACAAATTAGAGCACAGGGCCCAAGGATGAGCCGAAGCTTGGATGAGAGAGCACTGGGCGAGTGTACAGAACACAAAAAAAGAGAAGGAATCATCCAGAGATTGGTAGACAGAAGGAAAAAATAATAAACAAAAAAAGGCACATAAAAAATAAAAAAAGAGGTCAAAGAGGTAGGAGCATAATTAGAAAAGAATGAGGATCCAGAAATCCAAGGTCAAGACAGTTTTAAGGGAGTGGTCAACACGGTTGTAGACTCTAAAAATGTCACATAAGACAGGCAAAAAGAGTCCATTGGACTTGGTGATTAGGACACTGGTTTGGTGACCCGTGGCAGAGACATTTTAGTGACGTAGCAAGAGGTAAGAGATAAACAAGGAGGCAGCTAAATCATTATGAGTTAAAGAATTAATAGGAAGTGAGTTAGGGATAGAGTGATTAAACTTTTTTTTCCAAGAAACATGGTTAGGAAAATTATGTGAGAGGGCAGTAGACAAAGATGCACAATTATGCATGTGTGTGTAGGGGGTGTATTTAATTTTAGAGAGACTTAATAAGCCATTACTCGTTTCATGTTAGAGGTTAGCTTTGTTTTTTTGTTTTAAAGCAGAGATTGGATCAGAACCACAGACGAGTCTAGTGCTGTGCTGTCCAAAATGGTAGCCACTAGTCACATGTGGTTTTTTAACACTGGAAATGTGGTGACCTGAATGGAGATGTGTTGTAAATGTAAAATACACACCAGATTTTGAAGACTGGTATGCTCAAAATATCTCAGTAATTTTTATATTAATCACATATTGCAGTGATAATGTCGTGGATACATCGGACTAAACAGAATCTATTATTAACATTAATTTTAACTATTGCTTTTTACTTTTTTAAAATGAAGCTAATAGAAAATTTTCTTATCTATACTTTCCAGTAAGCCAAAATGTGATTACTAAGAAAATAGAAGCTTAATATTTAAAGCATGAAGAATTCAGGTATCCTGATTATTTATATATACCAATATGTGATACACTTAAAAATTACTTTTAATTTTTAACTTAGCTATAATTGACATAACATTATATTAGTTTCAAGTATATAATGATTTGATTTTTAATAGTATGTAGGTTTTCAAGTTTTTACTGCTTTAATTGATATTTTTAATTAAGCAAACTCAATCATCTTAAACAAAAGAGCTACTACTGTCAATTAAAATGTCATAAGGTAAAATCACTAAATTTCTGTTACTTCAATCTAAGGATCAAATAATTTTTTCCTGTATTTTTCCACAAGGCAGAATATAGTAGAGAAGCCTGTTCTTTACATGTTAAATTCAATATTTTGTTCGTTAACATACACATAACTATTATTATTGAAATACTGTTCTCCTATATACTAAAACTATGCTACAGTGTCATACAGTCATAATAATAAAAATGACAATTAAATGCAACAATAAGATTCTTTGAAGGTGTCAATATTTAAGTCATTATATTGCATCTATTTAATAATGTAGCTGGTAAAACTGAAGTTTACCCTTCGAGTAAATGACAACGAAAACACTAACCTTCTGCTTATCTAAGATCTTCATGGCATAATACTGCTCAGTGGCTTTGTGTTTCACCAGCATGACTCTTCCAAAGGAACCTGTTCCAAGGGTCTTTTTCCTTTCAAAGTCCTCCAGCCCGGCATTATTCTACATATGCATCAAAAATAAAATGAGCTTTAAATTTAGAAAGTCTCATAGGAATACTATGGCAACAACAACAGATTTAGTGATAATCAAAACGGTAATTTAATTTATTAACCATCCATTTAAAAATAGTATGAAAAGCTATTGAAATTCCAAGTTCTTGGTCCTATTTTTCCCTTTGAATAAAAAAGGATTTAATATTTGAGAATTATATTGCAAAACAAAGCATAATAGTAATGGGAGGAAATAAGAGCCTCAGCTGAAATATTAAAGGCTATATGCCAATATATATTATTAGCACTGGACTTCTAACAAATTAGTTTCATATTTTAATAATTACAGACTGACCAGAAGGTACACTGACCAAGACAATCATGAAAGCCGCAGTCTTAGTGCACTTGCAAATAACTGCAATGACTAGATAAGCTGAGGAATCAGAGTCCTTTCACTAGAGTTACCTCTAAAGAAAGCACCATGATCACTTCATTTCTATCTTTACAGGAGCTTACAGAACTGGAGAGTAACAGCGTGAGAGATTCTAATAGCTTTCTTTCTGATGTTATAGTGACCCAGTATTACCTAAAACAGTAACAATAGGAAAGAAGAGTTCCTCATGCCCACAAAGATAACCAAGAGTCACAGTCCCAGAACAATAATCAGCCTCTTTTTCTCCTTGAATGGATGCTTTGTTATAAGCAAACATCTTTGTTTGGCTTTGACTATAGCATAGAAGCAAAGAATTGGAAGCATCAATCTATTGAATTTGTTGCTGTCACAACAAAATGAAAATTACTAGGAACAAATTATGTGCTAAATAGCAATAAATAGTAATTGCTGATCCATTTTTAATAGGTTTTCATTACAAAGATCTCCATAAAAACCTTAGAAAAATTATTTCCAGCCTGTACAGTGTTGAGCTTGAGAAAGTTGAGATGAAATAGGATTCTTGCATAAGCAACTGAATCCACTGTAGCTGGACTTCATCTCCATTGAAAACCATATTTTCATTTCAGATTTACAATGATTTTAAATTGCCACGAGGTTCGATGTCAATGCAAAGAATATGTTCTTCTAATTCTGACTGAATTACTTAAATTTATGAATGAACAAGAAATTCATGCAAGGGGCTTGGCCCTCGCAGCCCCGGCTTCATCTGGAAGGTAGTCCAGAAGGACGTCTGGAAGGTTGTTCGGCTGTACAGTCTAATTAGCATATTATGCTTTTATGATTATTATAGATATTTAATGTTTCGTTTTATCAACATAGATGGATTGAAATGTTTAATATTAGTTCCCAACTGAACAATGAAAATAGACTTCGTTAATAGACCACAGAACATCTTTTTTTGCTAGTCATTGCTTTTTATATAAAAATGCCATCTTCTTCACCTCCTTAATGTTTCATATTAGATAATGTCTAACTTTTATACCCACCAGAGGGATTTAAATTATAGGTCATGCTCTAAATCTTGATAATGATGGCATCTTCATAAAACATCACATTTATTTAATATTAAATATTTTTTTAGTGAAAAAAATACTTTAAAAGATTTTTTTGTGCTAGGATAAAGGTTTTCAAAATTTAATCTACTATTAAAATTCATTACTTATTTTATATCTTCAAAAAGAGATTTTTAAAATAAGTATAGATGACTTTTTATATAAAATTTTTAGGTCACAGTTAAAATCTAAAGTACTTAAATTATATAAAATTTACTGCATCAAAATGTTTATGAAAGAATCCCTGTGTTTGGTATGTTATCAACAGCCAAATGTTTGGGATTAAGAATTTGAAACTGTACAACAGGATCCTTATTTTTGTAATTAATAAAAATAATAAATATGCTAGCATAGGCTTAAATCAAAATTACTATATTCGAAAATATCAAGAGTTTGTAGTAGCTTGAAATTAGTATCAAAATTTATAATCAGGTATTATACTGGAAATTAGTTCCTTCTCCAATTTAAGTATACATAAAATTATTAATAAAACAATATTATGGCAAAAATTCCCATGTTAACCCTACATTTATTAATGCTACATATAAATTAAAATTTCTGGAAGCAATAAATTATTTAGGCAAGAATCATTTTACTTAATAATTTTTAAATCATAGAAAAATTAAAATATTCCTTACCTGAGCAGGATTTTCCCATTTTTTTAAAAAGTCTTCTTTGGCTTTGGCTAGAAACTCTTTCACTATAAAAATAGAAAAAATATTTTTAAAAATTTGTCTTGTAACAACTTTCATATTACATATAAATATTTGTGCTTTAAAAACACACACATCAACTATGGTCACCATAAAACATGTATTTACAACATGATCTACTAGAGAGCTATTCTGTTCCTCTAAATAGGAAACAAATATTTTCTCAAATTTCTAAAAATCTCTAATATCTTCCTATATGGAGATCACTTTGATAATTTCAAATCTAATAATAAAAGTCCTATTCCTGAAGACATACCCGGAAGTAATGTAAAAAGGTTAGGAGACAATCTAGAACAAAATACTAGTAAATAAACCAGCTGCAATAGTTTAAAGGCCTTTATACATCAGAACTGAAAACATCTGGAGAATTCAAACTTGTTGATTTGTGGAGTTTCAAATGTAATCGATTTTGACAAAGGGCTCTTTTTAAGTATTGGAATTTATATTATTAGTTTTTTCTCTACCACAGACAAACACATAAAGAATACCCACAAAGACTTAAAACAAAACAGAACAAGCCACCACAAACAACCAAAAAAACCCAAAGAGCTTAAAAATCTCATTCTAACTTTGGAGCAAAACTAAATGTCTGAACGACTAATTTCAAATGTACATGAAGGAAAGCAATTCAAAACCATTTGCTTATACAGTGATTAATAGCCACATTATTTTATAGACCTGTGGTTTGAAGTTTTAGATTTGTTAAATGATAATTTAAAAGATTACTCGTTTTCATTATCTTTCCACAAAGTTACTAGCAATGAATTCTGTTTACAACCAACTTCATGCGTTTAAAAAGAAATAATAGAAAAAAAATTCCAGAGAGGTAAAAAGGTATAAACGATATGCATTCTTGTTCCTAGTTAGGTATGCAAACAAAACCTGACTATACAAGAAAAAATTATTTTAGTCTTTTGTTCAGAAAGCTTCCAATATTTCTCTGACACATGAATCTATAAATAAAGAAGAAAATAGCAGAAAAAAGTATTTAAACAATGTTAAGTAGTAAAAGGCTATGCAAACTGAACAAAGAGTGGCGCACTGGCATTTATTTCACATATACTACAGTGCTGATTATGATAGTGGTGGGTGATGAGGATGATAAGGAAAAGGCAGAATTGAGAAGCTCACAACTTCTTGAATAAGATAATCCAATAAGGTATTAAAATGAGGCACTTTAAGGTACACACTATTATTGCCCCTTCTCCCCAGTGTAGTACCTTTCCCAAAACACTGCTACTAACCAAAAAGGCTATTGGCATTCTAAACCTTTTGAGATTTCAAAATGGGATGACAAGGTACCAAGAGCAGACATTATTTTACTAGTTTATGTAAGCTGTCATTTGTATTTTGCTGTTAAAATACTTTCAAAATACCTATTTTAGAAAGTTTGAGAAAAATAATTTTTAAAATTAGAATTTTCTCATTGTATGAAAATCTCACCCACCAAAATAATGAATCAAACAAATTGAATGTAATTATGCAAATTGATCTAATTCCTCCCCCCCCCCCCCCACCACCAAGGGTGGAAAATTACATTTTTTTTGAGTTTAGGATGGCTGGAGTCATCCTAATTCTAAAAGTTAATGCACTAGTTACAACTGGTTTTATAAGTAAGATGGGGGGCAGGGTGGTGCGCGGATGGAGCAGACATATCTGCACTTGGCAATGACAGCTATAAAATAAAGAAAGAACGTGATTTATTGCTAAATGCAACTGTAGATTTTAAGAAACAACTTGTGATTCCCAAAATATAACTGATTATTTTCTTGAAAAATATTTTTAGTTATCTTCTATTTATAGAACTTGCACATCAAGTTGCAGTACAAACTCTCCAGATGCCTGCCTGAGTGTAGATAATTGGAAGACAAGGAAGAGAATCAGAGTAAGAAAAAAACAATCCCTAGTATCCTGTTCCAGATTCTCCCATCACTTACTGCTAAGTGGATCTGGAGTTAAGAAAACCTAACTGGTCAAAGGAGAAACAAAGCAGTATTGGCCAAAGATGGTAAATTGAAAGAAAATTTCCTTCTCCCTGCTCGGAGAATGAGCTAGAGCAGTGGTCGGCAAACACATTAGTCAACAGAGAGGCAAACCGCAGCTTGTGAGCCGCATGTGGCTCGCGAGCCACAGTTTGCTGACCACTGAGCTAGAGGAAAAACTGCTGCTGCTACTTTATTTTATTCACTAAGAGGATATTCAGGAAATTCTTTGACATATTCTTAGTTGACTGACCAGTGGCACTACAGAAAGTAAATAATAATTTTCATAAAAATCTTTATATATAAAGTCATCAGGAATGGGTATGAATCAACGATACTAAATTTGGGGAATTATTTCAATAAATAGATTCCCTTTTAGAGTAAAGGATAAGCACTAACTATAAAGCCACTAAAGAGTTCCATGAAGAAAACTCAGTTCCTGAAGCACTTTTGGTCACATCTTATCTAATAAAAGAGTAATATGCAGATTGACCATCACTCCAACACACAAGATGGCTGCCCCCATGTGGTCAAAGATCCTACCCCCATGTGGACACAAGATGGTCACCACAAGATGGCCAGCAGGGGAGGGCAGTTGGGAGGGACCAGGTCTGCAACGGAGGGCAGTTGTGGGCAATCAGGCCAGCAGGGGAGGGACCAGGCCTGCAAGGGAGGGCAGTTGGGGGCGATCAAGCCTGCAGTTAGGGACAAACAGCCTGGCAGTGGAGCAGTTAGGCATCAATCAGGCTGGCAGGGGAGAGGTTAGGGGGTGATCAGGCTGGCAGGCAGAAGTGGTTAGGGACAATCAGGAAGGCAGGCAGGCGAGCAGTTGGGAGCCAGCAGTCCTGGATTGTGAGAGAGATGTCCGACTACCTGGATCAGGCCTAAACGGGCAGTTGGACATCCCTCAACAGGTCCCAGACTGGCGAGGGTGCAGGCTGGGCTGAGGGACACCCCTCCCCCCCATGCACGAATTTCATGCGCCAGGCCTCTAGTAAGTATATATAAACACATAAAATCTCTAGTTTACATGTGCACTATTTATACACGAAGATGAACATAGTTAACTCTTTGTAAAAATATCAGTAAACCAAACTACACATCTTATAAATACAGACACCAAACATAAAGTATTTCACAACATGCCGGATTATGAACAACTTTAACACACTAGGCAGTCCAGAACCACATGTATTGGCTTGAATTTTATTCTTTTTAGACACTGGTGAATTTAAATTTCTAAATGCTTTTCTCTGGTTAGTTTTAAAATTTATATCCACGGATACAAGGTAGTGACAGCTAATTAAGAGAATAAATGGTGGAAGAGACAGCCAAATTCAAACCTCACAGCAGAGTTCCCTATAAAGCATAAACATTCTCAATGTTTTGGGTTTCTTGTTTCTAATATATAATCTATGCCTACATTTTACCATTTAAGCCATTGTGATATCCTGAAGCAGCCACAGCTTTGGAGCGTGGTGCATCTGAATGAAGATGTTGGCTCTAATACTTCTCAGCTACAAGATCATGGGTACCTATCTACAAAGCATTGAACAATGATTAGGGAGAAAATATCTCAAGGAAGGATCTTCCTGCAAATACATTTTGTCCTGTACTGATTTATAATGTAGCAAACTAAGTCCATACTACAAACATAAGAAGGACTCTCTGCATATTAACTTAATTTCTTCTCAGAAGTAAACATTTCAATTATGTTTATTTTCCAAATAAACGTATTTTGTCTTCAGTTTGTGTTATTGCAAGAGCCTATCACATTGCATTCTGAAGAAATCAGCCTACCAAAGGAATCTTTCTGTCACTCAGGGTTGGTGTGTAGGAATGTTACCCACATTCGCGAGACGAAGCAGCTAGAAACAAAGTGCCAGTTTTTATGCGTTCCCACAAGAACATGAACACACTCCATTCTTATCACCCTCAAAATATCTCTGTATATGTTTATACATAGGACACAGTATAAAAATTATATTACAAAGTTCATGTTAAACATTAGGAAATTTATTAAAAATTCAAATATTGCATATCTTTATTGCACGATATTCAGATACATGACATTCATGTATATTCTTATACAATGAATAAGAGTGCTTTATTAATTACGCTTAGTAAACTTATTAGGTGTTTTGGGGTTCTATGCTAAATAAACCACATTACTGCTTATATAAAAAGAGCACGTTGCTAATTATAGTATGCCATTCTTCAATGCTTAAAAGAGACGATCATTTGTGTTTTGTAAGAAGAGTTTAAAAATTACTATACAGATTACAACCATTCCAGATGTTGAGTTCTCCAGTCTCTTTGTAATAAGATAAATGCCACCTGCATCTTTTACACCTCATTATAATAAAAGCATGGCATTATTTAAATTTTATAATGGATGTCAGAAAAATAGAAGGGACACAAACAGAAAATAGAACAAAATAGATTATAAACTTTCTAGGATAAATACCCAATTAAGTGCCAGCAGTTTTTTACTCAAAATGTATAACTTATAGTAGTATATTCTTTCAAAAACCATTCATTAACTAAGTTATCTAATTTAAGTGGTGTGTATTAATCTATATTCTGCTACACTGTCAACTCCCACTGCTTCACAGTGCTATATTTGCTGTTTCTAAAATACCACTAAAAAACTGCAATATAAATAATTTCTATAGATAAAACAACATAAAGCTAAATAAACCATTTCCGTCATTAACTGAAATGTTTTATTAACTCAGTATGCTTTATAAAAATATAACTTTATGAGGAGCATAACAACTTGTAAACAAACATGTAAAATCTCTAAAGATAACTTTATTATTATTATTAAAAAGTATTTAGTTGCCTACCAGATACTTCTGGAGAAGAGCAAGCTTGTATCCAAAAAAAAATAAATAAATTAAACAATGATTAAATGACACACATAAAAACAGCATAATCTATACACATTTTCCCAAAATATTATTATGCAGAAATAAAACAATAATGTAGAAACTCAATTATTTGGCTAAATACATTCAGATAGGACATTTTCAAATTAAATGGTAAAGAAGTAAAATCAATAATTACTGTTTAGTGCCCAAATCAATACCATTCTAATTCTTCTTAAAACTACTAGCAAAACCTTTAACTCCTCATAGTAATGATGCTAATAATATTAAGTAACATATATCGAAATACATATCCTATAACTATTGCAATACCATTTCTGGACTTCATTATTTATTCAAAACTTTACTGAGGAAAGATACTCTGAATTTTAACACTTAAACTCCCTTCTGAAAGGCTTTAGTGTTGTTCAGGAATTTTACTTCCTTGGGGCTGGTTTAACAATCTTTTCAGCAACATGTATTGAGCACTGGTTAGTGGTACCAGAAAGTGAGCTAGACTCTGGGAACACTACAAAGAATAAATGCATCTCCACTATTTAAGGAGATGAGAAGCTGATGGGGAGATAGAACCATTATCCTGGAATGTGACAAGGACAACTAAGAAAATTATAAGATGTTATGCAAGCTTGAAAGAGGAAATTCTTGGGTAGTAAAGGTAAGGCAAAATAGAGGACACAGCATTTGTGCTAAATCTTGAAGGACAGTTTCTTTGGCATATGGGTTGACGAAGAAGACATTCCAGGCTGGGATGCTCTTGTATAAAAGGCTTGGAGGAAGAAGCATGGTTTATCCAGTAAATGGCAACCATTTACTTGTAATAGGTGCAGCCGAGGGTATAAGGCTACAGCAGCAGTGGGAGGCAACGTGTATAGGCAAGCAGGTGTCCAATCATGAAGGTAATTGTTTGCCATGGTGATGCTTGTCAATGTGTGGGAAGGAACCGGAGTAAACGAAGTTATTCATAGTTGCTAGGGTCTATTTCTTCTGGGAAATAGGAGGCAAGATCACTTGCTAAGGGATAAGGGAGCCAGAATAAGGAGGGATAACTGGGGATTAGAGACCTGAATATTTTAAACCTTGATGACTATCAAATGTAGTGAATAAAGGAGGGGGCTTATGGAAAGAGCAAGTGTTAGGTATTAAAGCAATTATATTTCTTAATAGTATGTTTTTTGTAATCATAGTTTATAGTTTTTTACTGAACAGATTATAATTCATGGGCTCTCTAATCACTTTATAATTAAATTATTTCATCCTTTACTTATCAGAAAGCACAGAACAGGATGGAAACTGAGATAAATTACCTATAAAAATACCAAGTTCTATCAACAAAGAACAGTACAATCCTTTCCAAAACCTTTGCAAAGTGAAATAGTTTGTTTTCTGTACCCCTACTTCAAACACCCACCTCTTTAGAATTCTGTATTTGTTATTTCTAAGAATACCCTCCCACACACATGCTACAATACAAATATTTTCAGTAAACTAAATATAAAACATTCTAGTTGTCACAACATTCCTCATAAAAACCAAACATATAGCAATCAAAGTAACAGAATTATTCTGTAAAAGGTGGTTTCCTACCAGATGCTTCTGATGATTTGCGTGCTTGATCAAAGAGAATAAATTAAACAGATAAATATCATATCCAATAACAGGCCCAAAAGAAGTTATCCATCCATATATGTTCATTAGTATATTTACACATAGAAATAGAATGAAAAATACTTGAGCATACAAATTCAGAAGTGTTTTATATAAGTATTACAACACATTCTCTGTATGTATATATATTGGTATGTTTGTATATACATATATATGTATATATTTTTAACCAACAAAACCCAATTCTAGAAATGTGTTAATGAAATATCATATGCTACTCCTTTAATCTGAAGAGTAATTGTATTCACTTTGCTGAAGGGACACTTTATTTGCTTTACCATATTCAAACATGTTCATTGAAAGCAAATTCACTGTAGCCTTAAAAATGATATTGGGTACAAAGATCTTTAATTGCTGTAAATGAGTTTGTGTAGTCGAGTGGATGGGACCATGCCCACTTTTGTAGTTGAAGATGTCAAGAAGTCGTGCACCAAGCCACACGTAAGTGCTTGGAAATTTAACAAGCAATAAAAGCTACATTTCCTATTGTGACATTTATCTTACTTTACTCTCCTCTTCTTATGCTCTTTTTAATTGATTCTTTATCAAATCTTATTTACAAGTGAAGAATATAATTGACTAACTTTCAGTAAACTGTAAAAAAAATAAAAACTTTTGATGAAACATCTGTTTAAATGATCAAATTATAAAAAGAAACACATTAACCCAACTAGTGTCTACAAGGACAGATAGATATACTAGGGATCCACAGTGTACTACACACAACTAATTACATATACTTGCTTTCTCTCCCAACTCGCTCTCTGTTAGAGATGCTGCGGATTTTTTAGGCCATCCAAGCCATGTTTGATTGGAGATGTTCCCTATAGGATTTTGTAATAAAAACCTAAACTAAAAAGATAGTCATAAAATTAATGACCCAGGCAATCTTTGAAATTTTCTTTGAAATGCACTTTACTTCCATAATTGTTCACTGAGGCATTTTCTCAGAGGACTATCACATGTGCTAAAGATTTTCCCTTTGATTCTTAATATTGTCTTGTTGGCAGGCTGTATAGAGGTAGGAGTGGGTCCCTACATGATAGGAGTGGATCCCTACATGATAGGGTATATACATTTTTCACTTAACTAGATGGTAATTGCCACCATATCCTTGATGCTCCATATCTTCACAACATGTCAGACTTTCTAATTTTTGCTAATCTAATGGTTATTAAATCATATCTTCTTGTTAAAAATTAGGTAAATATCTTTTTTAAAATTTTTCTTTTTAAAATAGATTTTTATTCATTTCAGAGAAGAAGGGAGAGGGAGAGAGAGATTGAAATATCAATGATGAGAATCATTGATCGGCTACCTCCTGCATGCACCCTCCTGGGGATCTAGCCCGCAACCCAGGCATGTTCCCTGACCAGGAATCAAACCATGACCTCTTGGTTCATAAAGTCTTATTACTCTTTTATTAGATTCATGATTTATTCATAGGTTCTTAGAGCTTTGGTTGATACTGTAAAAGGGAGATTTTTAAAAATTACTGTTTCTGTTTGTTGCTGATGCATAGTACACTGTTGATGCTTATATATTGATCTTATATCTGACAATGCTACCAGACTGTTATCTATATATATAAAAGCCTAAGCGACCATCACAACCGAACGGACGACTGAACAGGCTGCAAGGGGTGACTAGGCCAGCAGGGGGGTTAGTGAGGAGCGACCAAATGACCAAACAGCAGACTGCATGGGGCAACCAGGCCCACAGTGGGGGCAGTTGGGGGTGACCAGGCCAGCAGGGGGGCCAATCAGGCTGGCAGTTAGGGCCGATCAAGCAGGCAGGCAGGTGAGCAGTTAGGAGCCAGTGGTCCTGGATTGTAAGAGGGATGTCCGACTGCTGGCAGTTGGACATCCCCCGAGGGGTCCTGGATTGGAGAAGGTGCAGGGTGGGCTGAGGGCACCCCCCCCCCCCGCACGAATTTCATGCACCAGGACTCTAGTTAATTATAAAATAACATTCATATTGAATTTTCTATATAGACAATTACATATCACTTGTAAGTAATGACAATTTTGTTCTCCCTGTCTTTTTGTTGTGTTAATGTACAGGTTATGGCTATCACTACAGAAACAGACAATGAGCATTCTTTTCCTATTTCTAACTTCAGAGAAAATGTTCCTAATTTTCTTTTTCCACACTTTACTTGTAAAGCTATCCTAGAGTTAAATAAGTTTAAGAGTATCTTCTTATTTTCAATTTTTTTGTAAAATTTTGTACAAGATTGAAACTTTTGTTCTTTGGCTATCTCCCAGAATTTGACTGTAAAACAGTCCAGTCCTAATTTTAATAAGCCTGAGTAAGGCTTTTAACTGATTACATCTTAAATGGGTACAGTTCTAATCAGTTATTTTAAGTCCTTGCCATGAACTGACCTTTGGCTCTCATTTATCTTTATTTTCTATTCCACTGATTTTTGCTAATGTCTTTATTAAATATTTTCTTCTTTTGATTAACCACACTGTGCTTTTTATTTTTTGTTTACTTGAATACTTACATTGCATCATGAATATCATTCTCCTTTCCTAATATAAGCATTAAAATTTTTCACTAAAAAAATTTTTGTCTCTAAATCCATTTTAGCTGCACCCTAAAAGTTTTGATGTATAGTTGAATTTTAAATTTATATTGAGTTACTTCTTGGCCTGTGAGTTATTTGAACTTTTAAAATTCAGAGATATAATATTTGTGTGTTTATTTGTTTAATTTGTCTTTTATTATTCATTAAACTTCATTGCTTTATGGTCAGATACCATGGCCTAATATATCTATTCTGTAAAATATTTTTAATTTTTTTAGTTGTACTATCAATTTTGTAAGTGTTCTATATATTTCTTTATTTTTAATATATTTTATTGATTTTTTTTACGGAGAGGAAGGAAGAGGGATAGAGAGTTAGAAACATCGATGAGAGAGAAACATCAATCAGCTGCCTCCTGCACACCCCCTACTGAGGATGTACCCGCAACCAAGGCATGCCCTTGACCGGAATTGAACCCGGGACCCTTCAGTCCACAGGCCGATGCTCTATCCACTGAGCCAAGCCAGTTTCGGCATGTTCTATATATTTCTGTGTATTCTCCAATTACTGGATGAGAATTCTCTCTACATATATCTATAAATATTATAGTTATAATTTCTTCCTCTAAATGGGTCCATTTGTGTTATATATTTTGAATCTCTGTTAAGAGGTGCATACAATGTTTTCTCTTAATTTATATTTTTTATGTGATTATTCATTTTAAATGGTAATGTGTGTGTAACAGTTCTACTCTCTGATATTCCTGAGAGGGTCTGATCCAGTTGAATCTGCTGAATATAATTTATACGTCTGTGTGTGTGTGTGTGTGTGTGTGTGTGTGTGTGTGTGTGTGTGTGTGTGTATCTGAGAGAGAGAGAGAGAGAGAGAGAGAGAGAGAGAGAGAGAGAGAGAGAGAGAGAGAGAGAGTCTTTTGGTTTGGGATTGTGAACTCAAAATCCAGTGGGTCTTTTACCACTCCCCCCCGCCCCCTGCCCCAAATATATCTTTATTGATTTCATAGAGGAAGGGAGAAGGAAAGAGAGATAGAAACATCAATGATGAGAGAGAATCATTGATTGGTTGCCTCTTGCACGTCCCACACTGGGGATGGAGCCCACAACCCGGGCATGTGCCCTACCAGGAAGCAAACCATGATCTCTGGTTCATAGGTCGACACTCAACCACTGAGCCACGCTGGTCAGGCTCCAGAGGGGTTTTTATCTGAGAAACCTGCAGGGCTTGACTAGAAGATGTTTTGTATTAGCTTCAGCCTGGCATCCAGTGAATGTTACTAGCCTGGGACTCTTGCAATAATGTTATTTTATCTCAGCAATTTTCAACTGCTATTGTGTGTGTGCTGCAAGAATTTTTAAATCATGCAACACATGACTATTTAGTTAGGGGCACCAACCTCTTTTTCCTTTAAATTGTCAAATTAAAAAATGGCCATAGTCAATACAACAATAGCCACCTGGTGTGAATGAATCAAAATTATACCTTTTTTTCTTTTTGTTAGATCAGCAAAAAAATATTTTTTTGGTGTGCTGAAGAATTTTAATAATTAGTTTAAGTGTACCACTGGATGAAAAAGGTTGAAAATCACTGCTTTATATTATTGGCAATTCTGGACCACACAATTAATACAGATTAAAACCTTAAATCTACTGGAGGAGAGGCAATTGATCACAAACTCTCAGGACACGCATCCCACACACATGAATGCACACCCCTCCCCGTCCCTAGGAAGCCAAGCCAAGAAATACAAGCTTCCTCGTTTTCTCCCAGGGTCAGCAGAGTGATTTTAATTTCTAATCTATTCTCTTACTGAGGCTGTAATCCTTTGAGGATCCTAGCTTTATGTAAGAAATCCCATGCTGTATGGATCAAAGAAATTGTTTTCTGTCTCTGTGAGGCCATTTAGCACCAAAGCCCTTTGGTTACCAAGGTATGAAAATCTCCTTGGAGTGGTCAGGTATGCTCCCTCTTATAGTTCTGGTTTTCACCTACCATTTCACTTTTTGCACACTAGGTGTTTCTATTGTATTCTTGTAAGTTCAGGTATTCATTGAGAGGGATGCTTGCTTTATTTTATTCAGCATTTCTAGGTGCTGTTGGATCCATTAATTTTTGCTCTAGAAGTATTTTCTAATTATCAAGTCTCCAATTTTTGGATTTCTTTTTCTGTATAAGAGAAACTGTGTGTTAAGCATATGAGACAAAGAGACTTGAAAGTCTGTGACATTCATTTTTTTTTTTTTTTATTCTTGAAGTTCAAAACTTCCATCAGGATATAATTAGCTGTTGGGTTTTTTTGTTGTTAATCATTATCAAAACTCAATGAATCCTTTCAATCTACAAATTCAGGTTTTTCTTCAACTAAGTTTTCCTAATCATTCATATATATATATATATATATATATATATATATATATATATGATTTATCATTGCTTCTGTTCTACTAGTCATTACCTGTTCTTTGGGAATGCTAGTCACTCAATTCGTAGAGTTTCCTACTTTTATCCAACTTGACTTTCATCTCAAAATTTCTATCCTGTCCATTTCCCCTACATTCTGGTAGGTGTTATCAAGCTACTTCTTCACACCATTAATTTCCTTTCTGCAATGATTATTTCAATCTTTACTGCCTCTAATGCGGCTCTGCAAATGCCAGGTTCATTTTGTTATAAGCTTACTTTGTATCATTATTGCTTCTTTTCTACTCATGCCTCCTAACCAGCTCTCTTTTCATTCTAGTTACTTGTGTTCTATTCCATGTTCACTTGAAAATTTCAAGAATTCAACACAGATGCTAGCTGTAATTTCTTATTTTTAAATCCCCCCAAATATTTTCTAAACATAACTTCCGTCTCTTCCTACAAAGGCTGTGATTTTATCCTTTAAATGATGCACAATGTCTTTTCATAGGCTCCATGCTGTTGCTTTTCTTGTTTATTCATTCATAAACAATGAGAAGCCTTTCAGAACTTTCAAATGACCCCCAAGTAAGGTGGATCTTCTCATCTCCTACTCAGGCGTGTCAGAAGCAACTTCTCAGATCTATTAGTTGATACATATTTACATTATCAGTTAAATAATCCAGTGACTTTCCGAAGTGGTAATGCAGGCAGGACTATAGGGTTTCTTACTAGGGGTGACATCACCACACTTCACAGAAGAGTCCTGTCACGTCTGGGAGAAGAAAGGCTATTTTTTCAACTGAATAGCTAACAAATTTTTGGTTGTCCCACTATAACTGTTTTAAATGAAAGTAATCAGCATATTGGATCTGCCACTTATCAGTCTTTCTTATAAGCCTCATCCCTCCAAGTTTGCAAGGGTGAAACTACTATTTATTTCTTTTCCGTGAAGCAAGCTACTCAAAGTAAAACTGCTAGTTAAACTTTGGTGTCTGATTGTCAATCTGATACTGTACACTCCTGGGAAAGTTTCCTTCCTTAATTTCAGAACTCATGCACTGTTTTCCCCATTTTTGTGTTCTTTTATATTTAATAAAGATCTAGACAGGGGAATTAATTAAGTGCTTGTGCTCAAGTCTTTAACTTTCTGAAAGTCATAAAGATTAATGCCTTCTTTGGAGATTTGCTTTTAACTACAGGTGGACTAATCAGAGTTTTCATTTGGAATGTTGCTATAATGATACTATGTATGTTCTGATAAGCATATGAACCAAAAAAATTTTTAAATGGCTATTTTTATTGATAATGTTAAGAAGTGTTCAAATATGTAAAAATTGAGAATGTATGAGCTCACCACTGTGTTTGGAGCTCTAGGGTAACTACTGGAAATACACTGATGAACATGGCACTCTTAAGGAGTTCAAAGGTTGGAGAGTGGAAACTGACATGTTAATATATCATTTCATTACAATATAAAGAATTATTACAGTTTATAAGCTTGCTTTGGGAGTGCAGGGGGATCATCTAACTCCATAAAGTCAATGACATAGGCACTAAAAAGCACATGTGGTTTTCAGAATTTTTATGATATGATATAAATATGGAAAGGTAGCAAGAAATAATATGTGATGTAGTGTAGTATGACTAGATCAGAATTTTATGAGATGCAAATAAAGCCAGAAGGGGCGGTCCTGGATCCTGTATGCCCTACTAAGGAGGCTGAATCGCTATCTGAGAGACAACAGGAGTAACTAAAAGTTTCGTGTTGGGTTTAGAAATGGCAGCACGGAAAATGGTCGAGAGGGATATAAAACGAAAGGCTGAGAGACAGTGAAGTAGTTCCTGCAGTAGAATTGAAAGACACAGAACTCTGAGCTAAAAGCATTCCCAGTGTCAGTGAGACTAGAGAAAATGGATTTCCGAGCCCATTTCTGATGTCGATTCAGTAGAAATTAATGACTGTGTGCATGTTTGGGGGGGTAAGAAACAAGTTAGGAATGACTATCAGGCTTCTGTTTTAAGCTCCTGCATAGACAGTGGGGTCATTAAGAAACATCAGAATCTATGAAAAGGGAACAGATTTGGGATGAAGAGAATTCAGTTTTGAATTCAATGTTCAGGTAATGAATGAAAATGTGGGCATGGATGAAATAATTCAGAGAGACCGTAGCATTAAAAGAGGGACAAAGATTCCTAAGAAAACTAACATTTAGTAGGCAGGAAGGAGAAAGGGGATAGTTTTTTAAATAAAAGAGCACCACATGTACACAAGTACCAAATGTACAGCTCTAGACTTAGTATTTGCTTATTTCTACAAAGAAAACTACACTCCATTTGTAATTTTCCACATTTTGAAATAGCCAAACATTTAACCACTTATAACATGAGTAAAAATTGAACAATCCTGGAAAAATCAGGATGTCTATTTGTGATTGCTCTGATTCCTGTAGTAGAAAAGGCTACAAGGGCATGGCCATATGATCAAGTCTTTCAAACAGTATCTGACTAATCCAGAGCTTTCTTGAAAAAGAAATAAAGTAGCAAAGAAGCAGCAACAATTTTCTTCAGCTAAAACCAACACTTCCAATCGTAAAACCTCTACACCACCACAGTGGTTATCTATAGATTCTATTATAATCTGAACTTTCAAAGAGAAAACACACATTGGCCGGATTCCGAGAAATCTAATGTTTTAAGTATAACTAAGTATATTCAGTTTTGATAACGATAGAAATCCTAAGGAATGTTAACATGTTGATTTTGTAATATTAGCCCAAATTTAAAAGACTAGACCAGAAATAACTAGCTACTAACAGTTTAATAACAATAACATTTAATTCTTAATATTTTGCATGTAAAATTTTTCCTTTAATGTCCAATATCATTCCATAAACAAATATATAACAGCGAGGATGAGGTTTATGTTATATTATAGCAGGATAAAAATATTTATTGGCAATAATGAGGTAATCTTCAGTTATAGAAGAGAGGCCCATCTATTTTGACTTATATCATCACAGCAAAAATTTTACTTTCTCAGGTTCTGAATTCCAATTCCAAATCTTTTAAGTGCAAATTATACTGTTTTAAAAAAAACATATAACACTGCCTTAAAAAAAATAGGATTCAAAGATTAACTTATAAATATCCTCTCTCTTTTTTTTTAGTAAGTACAAAAGATACTAATGAATTATGCTCTAAGCAAATATTTCTCACACTAACAACAGGATATCTATTTTTAGCTGCAGGTTTGGCTTAAAGTGAATGGCGTTCACCCTATGATAAACTGTAGTATATACTATAGTATATTTTCTCAAAAACCATTTTTGGAACATCTGAAAATATGTCATATTATAAAAACAGAATGAAACCAATTATCACAAGAGTACTTATTCTAACAAATTATTTCCCCCAAAACATTATTTCTGAAAAATTTTAACAAAGCTTCCAAAACCAAAATGTACATACTTGTTTCATCACTAAATCTCTATTTCTCCATGAACTATATACAAAAGCACCAATAAGTCAATAAAATGTTAGCAACATTTTATTCAAGATTAGTATTTTTTTATATAATTAGAAAGGAGCTAACAAAAATATTAGAATGACATAGCTAATAAAAAGAAAGTTTATCTCCAGGATCAGATACAAAAACATTCCTCTTATGATGGTAGGTCTTTTCACTCACTAATTTATAACATAATTAATAGCAACAGTATCTAATAAATATAACAAATCAAACCTAAAGAAATCTAGGAACTGATTATGTACATTGACTACTAACAGTATTAATTTTTACAGTTCTTAATGGATTTTAAAAGCAAATTAAGTATAATGCCTAAATGTAAAAGCATCACAGAAATTGTAATTCATTGTAGCTCCGGCTTTACAACTGCTCCTTTAAAATACATGTTTCCTCTTGTAATTAAATATTTTTTAAAAATACAAAGCTGCAGAGTCTCAGAGAGCATACTTACCACTCATGATGAAAACCAACCTTTCCAAAACATATTGCTCAAAACAACAATCCAGCAGCAAAGGGAGCTATGCTAATCTCTAGAGGTGGAAGCCGATGGTGTAAACACACACACTGGAACATGCAGCACACAGAAAATGAAAAGAGCTGTCTATTGTTTTAGAAAGAAAAGCACTGGAAGCAAAGCATAACTGCACAGCACGAGATAGATATCACTAGCAAACATTAAATTAATGCCAAAGATGCATCTAACTGGATTTAATTTCTTTCCAGCTAGTTATCCTAGCCTCTTTCATATACCACTAGAACAACTCAAAATGGCAGGGAGAAAATATTCGAACCAGGATGTATAAGATGTTCTCAATTATATCAGCATGAGTTGTTACCACGGCAACATTAGACCAGAATTATCGGTTCACATGTAACCAAGGAGTAGCTTTTCTAACGCTTTAATCAACCGAGACAAATACAATACTGTTTTATTTTAGAGCCACATGATTTTCGATTTACCACGTCTCTTAAATTTAAGCACATATTTACGCTTTTACATGTTTCAAAGATAGAAAAAAATTGCTGTTTTCTTCAAATACTCACACAATCCCATGTTGAACCTGGCACGGAACAAACAGCGGAATGATTGCACCTAAACGTCTTTCAATTACACCAGCTCTTACTGCTGGCTGCAGACCTCACTGATATTAAAATGCTGTGTGCTATTGCTAGTAACTATTGGCGATGAATCTCATTGCCCAAATCGCTGATAGCTTTCATTTTTCATGACCCATAGAGCTATACTGCACCACAAATGTTAACCATTTAAACAGTCTGCATTATGGATAAGACAAAATATAATTCTTTATATATCTTTATCTGTAAAAGAGATCATAAAATAACTTGTTTATAAACTTCTATTAAATTCAACATTACAGTGTCAGATGTCACTTAGGTGCTTTTCAAAAGGGGGATGCACACTAAAGTTACTGGCAATCACTGCTGAAGTGTACAATTCCTTACATCAAACAGGATTAAGATGACAGATTGTATAGCAAGGTGGGCAGACTGGACAGAATGGTGAACAGGCTTTTCTGACTCCCAGAGACCTAAAGTTTGTACCAACATCGTACAAATGATCCACAGAATCATGCCATAAGTGGAACTTCAGCAAGTGAACCTGCCATTTTTTAAAAATATATATTTTTATTGATTCCAGAGAGAAAGAGAGAGATAGAAACATCAATGATGAGAGAGAATTATTGATCGGCTGCCTCCTACATGCCCACACTGGGGATCGAGCCCACAACCCAGGCACGTGCTTCAAGTGGAATTGAACCCGGGTCCCCCCAGTCCCCAGGCTGATGCTCTATCCACTGAGCCAAACCAGCTAGGGCTGAACCTGCCATTGCAAAAGTTGCCAGATGAGACAGGAGTTCCAGTGGTGGGGGAATAAGTAACTCAGCTAATCTTATCCCCAAGAAGCAACTATGAAACTGGACAAAACTGTCAAAAACAACTTGGTGGCTCTGAAAATTCAGCAATCACAAGCCAACTGAGAAGCATTTATTCATGAAAAACTGCTGAACTATGCATAAGAACAGTGGGACTCTTGGGGGGTCTTGCTTGGTGCTGCTCCTGTTCTCCCACAGCTTGGTCAGTATACTAGCTCTTTCTATCAGGGTGGGGGTGGCCATTGACAACTAGCAGCTTTGCCACCAGAGAGGGCTGCTTTGATTTGAAGGGGAGGCCAAAACCCCCAAACAAGTGATGTTATTTAAAAAAATAAAATAAAAAGCAAACTATAGGAAAAGAACAGAGAAGTGTCCAGCTTCGGTAATCTGAAGTGCGGCCTTGGTGGGGTTAAGAAGCAGACTAGTGGTCTAGCAGGAAATTTAAAGGAAAATGGAAATTAGAGAGGCAGAGAGGGCCTAGAGAGACTTTCTGCATATACCTGGCTGACTAGGAAGCTATCCCATTGGGGAGACCCACCTAGGCCCAGCAGAAAGTTAAAAATGGTACAGACTTTAACATGTCCTGAACCCCAAATGTGTTCCCCCACCCACAAACCACTCCATCAGCACAGACTGGCTCAAAGTGTGTGAGTACAATGTTTGATCAATCACCGACTAACAACAAAGCTATGCAGACACAGGGTAAACCCTGGCAGAGAAATCAGCAGGCAGACACCATGGGTGATGCAGTCCACAGACTAAAACAAAACAAAACATAAATAAAAACACCCTTCAGGGGAGAAAAAAATAATCAGAATCCAGAGCTACTACAAAAATATTATTTTTTTAAAGTCCATATTTTGACACAAACATTATATAATCCATAATGAGGAAAAAAACACAGTCAATAGAAAATGTCTCTGAATGGGCTCACATATAGGATTTAACCAGCAAAATACTTCAAGACAACTATTTAAAAGTGTCAAAAGAATAAAAGAAAATTGTGTTTAAAGAATTAAAGGAAAATATGATGTCAATGATACAACAAATAAATATTTAATATAGAAAAAAATTATTTAGGATAAAAATTATAGACTTGGAAAATAAAAGAACCAAATTTTAAAACTTACTACACAGGCCCAACAGCAGATTTGAGAAGGGCAAAAGACTGAATCAGTGAACTTGAAGATACATCAATAGAAACCATCCAGTCTGAAGAATACAGAGAACAAATGACAAAAGAAAAATGAACAGAGCTTCAGGTTACCAACAAATATGTAATGGGAATCATAGAAGGAGAGGATAGCAACAAAGGTGAAAGAAAACATATTTACAGAAATAATGGCTGAACATGCCCGAATTTGATGGAAAATATTAACCTACAAGAAGTTTAAGTAACACCAAGTAGTATAAACAGAAAGAGTTCCATTCCTGCAAACATCATCTTCAAATAATTGAAAGAAGAGAAAAATGAGTAATCAAGTACAGGGAAAAAGCAATACAATTAATTATGACTTTAACAGAAATAAAAGAGACCAGAAAGCAATAGAATGATATATTCAAAGTGCTAAAAGAAAACAGAAACAAACTAGTTTACAATTCTCCATCTGGGAACACTAGCCTCCAAAATCTAAGGAAAAATATAAAATTCTAAGATAAACAACCCAACAATTTCTGTTGCAAGCAGAAATACTTAAGGGAGTCCTTCAGGCTAAAAGAAAATGACAAGACACTAGCCAATACTCAAGTTGACAGGAAAAAATAAAGAGAACAAGAATGGTAAGTATATATAAAAAAAGATTATGTAAATACATATTTTTTATGTTTTCTTCTCTTAATTTCTTTAACGGACTAAACATTTTAAGACAATAATTATAACAGTGCATTGCTGGGTTTATAAAAAATATATAATATATGTGAAAATAATAACACAAAACTGTAGAAGAAATTGAGCTATGTTGGATCAAAGCAGCTATATTTTACTAGAATTAAGTCAGTACTATCCTAAAGTAGATTGTGACAATATAAAATGCATATTAGAACAACTAGATCACTATTAAAAATATATATTTGGAAGATGGGTGGGTGGGAAGAGATCAACCAAAGAACTTGTACATATGTCTGCATAACCCATGGACATAGACAGTAGGGTGGAGAAGGCCTGGGGCTAGAAGGGGCCAATGGGGGATGGAGGGGCATATAGGTAATACTTTCAACATAAATATTTTTAAAAATATATCTTAAATAAAGACTTAAAGTATATCTTTTAGTTATTTAGTTAAAAAAGTCAGAGGAATTAAAATGAAACCCTATAAATATTTAACATAAAAGAGAGGAGTAACAATAACAAAAAAATCTATAAGATACAGAGAAAACAAACAGCACAATGGAAGAGGTAAATTCAACCATTTCAATAATTGTATAAAATGTGAGTGGAGTAAATATACTAGTAGATCAACAGCTAGGAATTATCAAACTGGATAAAAAAGTAAGGTCCAACTAAATACTGACTACAAGAGCCACACTTAAGATTAAAAAATATAAATAAGTTTCAAGTAAAAAGAGAGAAAAGAATATACCATGCAAACAGGAACCATAATACACCTAGAGCACCTATATCAGTATGAGACAGAGTTGACTTTAAGACAAGAAATATTACTAGAGACAAAAAATATATTTCATAATGACAAAAGGGCCAATATATATGGGAGCTTTAGTAATTAGAAATGCACTGAACAAAAGAGTCCCCAAAAATTAAAACAAAAATGATGGCATTTTGTCACTCAAAATATGTTCTCTGATCATATGTTTTCCTGTTCTATTGAATTCTGCTCAACAACATAAGACAAAACAGAGAAATACTAATTACCAAATTTAGAAATGAAAAGACAACAGGCCAATTAGATAAGAAAACTTAGATGAAATGGAGAAATTCATACAGGGATACAAATTATCAAGCAAACTCAAGAAAAAATATCTGAAAAGACCTATAAAAAATAAAAATAGGAATTAGTAATTCATTTTTTCCCTACAAGGCTTAGGTCCACATGGCTTTCCTGGGGAAATCTATAAAACACTCAGAGATACAACGTCAATCCTACAAAAACACTTTCAGAATACAGAGAAGGATGTAATACTCCCTAACTTAATTCTAGGAGGCCTGATACCAGAATTAGACAAGATCAAAAGAAAATTACAGCCCTGGCCGGTGTGGCTCAGTTGGTTGGAGCATCATCCCATGCACCAAAGGATCGCAGGTTTGATTCCAGGTCAGGGCATATAACTGAGTTGCAAGTTCAACCCCTGATCAGGGCACCGGATCTGTCTCTCTCCCCCCTTTCCCTTTCTCTTTCAGTTAGGGGCAATGAGGCCGGCAGGGGAGCAGTTAGGGGTGATCAGGCCAGCAGGCAGAGGTGATTGGGGATGATAAGGCAGGCAGGCAGAATGAGTGGTTAGGAGCCAGCGGTCTCGGATTGGAGAGGGTGCAGGCCAGGCCGAGGGACCCCACCTCCCCCACCGGTGCAACAAATGAACAAACAAGGCCAACAAAAAACTCGCAGACACAAGACAACAGTATGATGGTTACCAGAGAGAAAAGGGGATGAGGGAAAGGTAGCAAAGAGAAAAGGGGTCAAATATATGGTGGCAGAAGAGATTGATTTTGGGAGGTAAACACTTAATGCAACATACAGATGATGCATTACAGAATTGTACATTTAAAACCTACATAATTTTATTAATCAGTGTTACCCCAGTAAATTTAATTAAAAAAATAAATAAGAAAATTACAGACCAATACATCACAATGCAAAAATTTTTATTAAAATATTACCAAACAATACAGCAGTATATAAATAGGTTAACAAACCATGACCATGTAGGATTTATCTCAGGAAGGCAAGCTTGGTTCAACAGTGAAAATCAATTAATGAAATATAGCACATTATGGAATAAAAAACAAGCCAACATAATCATCTCAATATATGTAGAAGAAGCATGCAAAAATCCACTACCTGTGATAAAACCTCTTAACAAACTAGGACTAGAAGGAACTTCCTCAGTAGATAAAGACCGTGTGAGTGTGTGTGTGTGCTTCTGTGTGTGTGGTGGGGGAACCAAAGGGTGAATAGCTGACATCATATTCATGGGTAGGCAAAAGTAGGTCTACAATTGTAATACAAAATAATACAATAATTAATAAATAATAATAAAAGAATAAAATCTGTATTTTGCATACTTAGCCATAAACCTCCTTTTGCCCACCCCTGTATAATGGTAAAAGACAGGATCTTTTCCCCAAAGACTGGGAATAAGGCAGGATAGCTGCACTCACCACTTCTAAGCAACTCTGTACTGAAGGTCCCAGCCAGTGCAATGAGGTTATATCTAAAAAAGGATATTAAAGGCATAGATTGATGAAAAAGAAATAAAACTGTATTTGTGGACAAGTCTATATGTGGAAAATTCTATGGAATGTACAAAGAAACTACTAGAGCTAATAAGTAACTTTATCAGTATCATAGGATATAAGATCAATATACAAAAATCAATAACATCTTAATATATTAGGAACAAACAATCCAAAAATGAAATTAAGAAACAAGTTCATTCACAATAGTATTAACAGAAATTTTAAATAATGCTTAGGAATCAACTTAACAAGACTTGTTCCCTAAAAATAGAAAACATGAAATAGAAATTAAAGAACATTCAAATAAATAGAGACGCATTTCATGTTTATGGAATATTGTTAATATGGCAATTCTCCACATATTATCTAGTTTCAATGTAATCTCTATTAAAATCCTAGTAAGCTTTCCTTCAGAAACTGACAAGTTGAGGCTAAAATTTATATGGAAATGAAAAGGGCTAGTATAGCCAAAACAACTTTGGGAAAGAACAAAGTTGGAGGACTACAATAATTGATTTTAAAACTTATTTTAAAGTTACAGGAATCAAGACAGTGCATTACTGGCATAAAGATAGACATATATAGATCACTGGGATAAAACTTAGAATTCAGCAGTGAACCCTTACATTTATGGTCAATTGATTTTTGACAAAGGTGCCAAGATAATTCAATAGAAAAAGGAAAGTCTTTTCAACAAATGGTGCAATAAAAATCAGCTATCCATAAGAGGGGAAAAAGATCTTCACTCCATACCTCACATTACATACACAAAATTTAATTCAAGTAAAGGATTTCTAGATGAAATTGTAGAATAAAAATTTTTATTACTTTGGTTTAAACAAAGATTTCTTAAGACTTAGCACCAAAGGTGCAATCCATAAAGAAACGAGAAATATCAGTTGGACTACATTAAAATTACAATCTTTTGCTCTGCAAGGACATCATTTAAGAAAATGAGACAAGTCACAGAGTGTAAAAAATATTTACAAATTATGTAATTGGCAGATAATTTGTGTTCAGAATACATAAAGAACTTTTAAGACTTGATAATAAGACAAAAAAAATCCCTCAATTCTGAAAGTGGGCAAAATATTTGAAAATACATTTCTCCAAAGTAAATACAGGAATGGCTTATAAGAACATGAAAAATATGCTCATCATCAATCATTACAAAATACAAAATGAAAACCACAATGAAATACAAGAATAGCTATACAGACACCTGAATAGCTATAATAAAAAATACTGATGGTAACAAGGATGTGAGGAAAGTGTAACCTTAGCAACAGGAACATAAAATGGTAAATCTACTTAGGGAAAAAACAAAACTGAAAGTTAAGAAGATAAACATAATTTACCATATGACCCAGCAATTTTACTCCTAGAGGACCGCTGCATGAAATTCATACACAGGGGTGGGAGTATGTCCCTCAGCCCGGCCTGCACCCTCTCGTAATCTGGGACCCCTCTGGGGATGTCCGACTGCCAGGTTAGACCCGATCCCACTGTGGGATCGGGCCTAAGTTGGCAGTTGGACATCCCTCTCACAATCCAGGACTGCTGGATCCTACCTGCCCACCTGCCTGCCTGCCTGATCACTCCTAACCATTCTGCCTGCCTCATCACCCCTAACCACTCACCTGCCTGTCTGATCATCCCACCCGCCTCTGCCTGACCACCCCTAACCACTCTGCCTGCCTGCCTGATCATCCCTAACTGCTCTCCTGACTGCCTGATCGCCCCTAACAGCCTCTGCCTCAGCCCCCGCCACAGAGGCTTCGTATGGAATGACATCCGGAGGGTCATTTGGCTGTCTGGTCTAATTAGCATATTATGCTTTTATTATTATAGATAACTACTGAAGAGTAAGGAAAGCACATGTCTATCCAGACTTGTATACAAATGTTTATAGCAATATTATGCAAATAATCCCAAACTAGAAACAATCCTAATGTTCATCCATTGCTAAGTTGATAAACAGAATATGTTATATCCAAACAACATAGTACAATTCAGCAATAAAAAGGAACCAACTATAACATGGGTGAATCTCAAAAGGCAATTCTATGACAGGCAATTCTAAGAAAAAGGAGCTAGAAACAATAGATTATATATTGCATAATTCCATTTATACAAAGTATCCAGAAAAGGAAATATGCAGGAATAGAAAACAGATCAGAGTTTGTCTGAGACTGAAGTGAAAGTGGGAATTGATTTAGGGGTGATGAAAATGTTCCAAAATTGAATTACGGTGACTGCACAACTCTAACAATTTATTGTTAAATTTATCCGTAATTGTACACTTATAATGAGTGAGTTTTATGGTATGTAAATTATACTTTGATTTTAAAAAAGCTGCCAAGTGCTTCTCTACGTAAGTGGAGCAGTTGGCTTGAAGCAAATCTTTGCTGTGGGAAGAATAACTTCAGTGAACAACGTAATTATGTAAATGTAAGGTTGCTAGGTATTCGTTACCTTGGGGGAATTAGATAACACAATCTTCTGAAGCTTGGTCAAGGCTGTTCCTTCTCAATACCCCATGGTATTGAGATGAGATCCACAACCTGCTTTTCCAGACAATATCTTATTATATCTTTAAGTAAATCCTAAATTTTCATATTTTCACATATTTATGGATTATCCTATATAATAAAAGCCTAATATGGAAACTGTCCCCTCCACCGGGAGTTTGACTGCTTCCTATGACATACACTGACCCTTGGGCATGGTGTGGAACATGGCACTGGCAGCGGACAGCAGTGGAAGTGCTGCCAGCTCCAATGGGCCCCGACAAGAGTGGGACCGCGGTGGGATGGTGGAGCAGGTGAGCGGGCAGCGCCAGGCCGAGGTGGGTGTGAGGGCCCAATCGCCCTGCCAATTGCCCTGCTGACAGCAACCAGCGGCAGTGGCGGGGTGCCTGGCTCTGATCCATCTCTCTGTAGGCAGATGGTGGAGCAGGTGAGGGTGTGGTGCCAGGCCAAGGCAGGTGCCAGGCGGGGCTGCAGAGCTGTGAGGCTGGGACCGTGAGCTAGGGCCCAATCTCCACAGGCCACCCTGAGGGACCCCACCCATGCATGATTTTGTGCACTGGGCCTCTAGTCTATAATAATAAAAGTGTAATATGCTAATTAGACCGACAACCTTCCGGATGTCCTTCCTTCTGAACAAAGCCACAGCGGGCGTGGGCTGCG
Organism: Corynorhinus townsendii; assembly: GCA_026230045.1. Taxonomy (NCBI): domain Eukaryota; kingdom Metazoa; phylum Chordata; class Mammalia; order Chiroptera; family Vespertilionidae; genus Corynorhinus; species Corynorhinus townsendii. The sequence continues at coordinate 158,803,904 of JAPDVU010000002.1, forward strand.
GCGGCGGCAGCGGCAGGCGGGGGCCGGGGCCAAAGCCCTTGCACGAATTTCGTGCATTTGGCCTCTAGTTGTCTTATAATAAAATAACCCTTTCCCACTTTGAGTCTTAAAATTTTATTCATTCTGTAAAATGAAAATTCTATTCATTCTTCAGTATTCTCCAAAGCCCCATCTTCTCTTTAGCGTTAATTTCTTCTTACATTAAATGCCCACAGCAAGCTACTTACACACTTTTAAGCAACCATTTCACTATGCTTTGAATTGTTGTTTTATGTTTCCTTTTCCTACTCTAGTTTTTGAGGGTAAAAACTAGATCTTTTTCTTCCCAGGCTTGTTTATAGACTGACATAGTAAATACTCAAAATTTGAGTTTGCCAAATGAATAAAAACTGACTATTATATCCAGAAGCTTATGGAATAGTTGCAGGTGGGAAAAGTAGATAAAAAGGTAACGTGGAAGGTCTTCTAGCTTAGAAGTTACAATGATACAGATCCAATGGACTAAGAAATAAGCATGGAAGTGAATTATCTTAAAGATTGTGAGCTTTGGAGAGGTAAAACTGACTACATAAAGTGTTCTGTTATAATCATTTTAGCTATCTGATTCTACCTGAAGAATCCTATATAAAATTGTTCATTTGTTCAATATAGTATTTATTTATTTACTAGAGGCCCAGTGCACAGATTTGTGCACAGTAAGAGGAAATTAATTAGAAGAAATATTTTAATATCGCTATTCGCCCTTTCTCTATAATACAAGTTTCAACCAAATTCACGATGAACAATGATAGATCAAAACACACGCATGTGATTGGTGCCAGCGAAAACTTTATATGTGTCACGCATGCGTGAGTCAATATTTATTTATTTATGTATTTATTTTCCAATATCTTTATTGGTTTCAGAGAGGAAAGGAGAGGGAGAGAGAAACATCAATCATGGCTGCCTCCTGCATGTCCCACAATGGGGGTTGAGCTTATAATCCGGGCATGTGCCCCAACTGGAAATTGAACCGTGACCTCCTGATTCATAGTTCAATGCTCAACCACTGAGCCATGCCCACTGGGCTCAACGTTTATTTTTAAATTGCCAGTGTATGTCATATGTATCGGTCAGTCAGACAGTTGGTCACTTAGCCTTTTACATATATAGATTGATCTATTTATTTAACTTAAATTCTTTATTGTTTAAAGTATTACATATGGGGGAGAATCCAAGATGGCGGCGTAGGTAAACACCTAAACTGCTGCCTCGCGCAACAATTTCAAAAATTCAACTAAAAGACAAAACGTCTATCACCCAGAACCACGGGAAAGCTGGCTGAGTGGAAGTTCTACAACTAGAAGGAAAGAAAAAAAAGCATCGAGACATGCACGAGCGCTGAAAAGCTGAGGTACGGAGGCGCGTGATCCGGGCTGGCAGCGGGCGTTGCTTTTTTCAACCCAAAGGGAGACAAGCCCCCGACTACTCTGAAATCCAGTTTCTGGGGAGACGCAGGGGACCCAAACTCCTACGGGGAAAAGCTGGACTGTCTGCCGTGAGGGTGGCTTACTTGCAGAGCTGCGCGCAGGAATAACTGTTTACGGCACTGGGGCACGGGACTCCGGGACGCCCTTGGGGACACAGAGCCGGCTAACTAGCAGCCATTGCTGTTTGTCATGCCCTAGCCTAGTGACACCCTGAGACCCCGCCCTGCATAACCTACAAACCCACCCAAGCTCCAAGCAGCAGCGTTAGCAGAAGAAAGCCCCGCCCTATCGCAGCTTAACCTAGCAAACTTGCAGCCTGGGTCAGACAGCTCCAAAACCTCCAAACCCCAAGCAAAGAGGAGAAAACTGTAGCTCTCACTGTAGCTCCTGCTGGATCGCCTCAGACAGTAGCTGACCTGCACCCCATTAGAGATCCAGAAGCCAGTGTACCTAGTGGTCAGAGTGAGACACCAGATTTCAACTCCTCACATCCATAAGTGACACATTCAAAGGCAGACTCAGTGAGCACCAAAGCTCCACTGAAACAAGTCCTGCCCCATAAGTGTGTCTTCAGTTCAGCAGTTCTTCCATTATAGACACAGTGAGTGCTCACAGCTAATTGGCCTGGAGGTCAATTCCTCCCAGTATACCAACAGCAATTAAGGCTTTAACTGCACCAAGTCTTTGCACTCAGCCCACAAAGAGGTGTACCAAGAGTGTCCACATCAGGTGATTGGGGAGGCTGAGCTACTGCCCCCTATAGGTCACCTACCACACAAAGCTACTCCATCAACACAGGGAAGCAGCCAAAATGAGGAGACAAAGAAACATGTCACGAATGAAAGAAACGGAGGAAAGCAAACTACTGGATGACATAGAGTTCAGAACCACATTTATAAGGTTACTCAAGAATCTTCTTAAAACCGCTGAGAAACTTGATGAGACCTTCAAGGAGCTTAATGAGAATGCCAAAAAAATGGAAAAGGATCAGTCAGAAATGAAGCATACACTGTCTGAAATAAAGAATATACAGAAACTCAACCGTAGATCAACGTACCCCAAGAATCAAACCAAAGATCTGAAATATGTGGAAACAAAAAACATCCAACCAGAAAAACAAAAAGAAAAAAGAATCCAAAAATATGAAGATAGTGTAAGGAGCCTCTGGGACAAATTTAAGCGAACCAACATCCGAATTTTTGGGGTGCCAGAAGAAGGGAGAGAGCAAAATATTGAAAACCTATTAGAAGAAATAATGACAGAAAACTTTCCCTACCTGGTGAAAGAAATAGATGTACAAGTCCAGGAAGCGCACAGAACCCCATACGAGAGGAATCCAAAGAGGACCACACCAAGACACATCATAATTAAAATGCCAAGGGCAAAAGACAAAGAGAGAATATTAAAAGCAGCAAGAGAAAAACAGTTAATTACCTACAAGGGAGTACCCATACGACTGTCAGCTGATTTCTCAACAGAAACTATGCAGGCCAGAAGGGAGTGGCAAGAAATATTCAAAGTGATGAACAGCAAGAACCTACAGCCAAGATTACTCTACCCAGCAAAGCTATCATGCAGAGTTGAAGGTCAGATAAAGAGCTTCACAGACAATAAAAAGCTAAAGGAGTTCATCACCACCAAACCAGGATTACACGAAATGCTGAAGGGTATTCTTTAAGGAGAGGAAGAAGAAGAAAAAGGTAAAGATAAAAATTATGAACAACAAAATGACATCAAATACATACCTACCAACAAGTGAATCTAAAAATCAAGTGAATAAAAAATCTGAAGAACAGAATGGACTGGTGAATATAACAGAATCAGGGACATAGAAAGGGAGTGAACTGACGATTCTCAGGGGAAGCAGGTGTGAGGGGTGCGGGAAGAGACTGGACAAAAATCTTACTCCTATGGATGAAGACAGTGGCGGGGGTAAGGGCATGGGGTGGGGTGGGGAATCAGGTGGAGGGGAGCTATGAGGGAAAAAATAGAGGAACACCTGTAATAATCTGAACAATAAAGATTTATTAAAAAAAAATAATAAAGTATTACATGTCTCCTTTTCCCCCCATTGACCTCTCCCCAGGTACTCCTACACTCCAGCGCATGCCGTCACCACCCTACTATCTGTGTTTATTGGTTATGCTTATATGCATGCATACAAGTCCTTTGGTTGATCTCTTATTCCCCCCCATCCCCTGCCCCTCTGAGGTTTGACAGTCTGTTTGATATTTCTCTGTCTCTGGATCTATTTTTATTCATCAATTTATGTTGTTCATTATATTCCACAAATGAGTGAGATCATGTGATATTTATCTTTTTCTGACTGGCTTATTTCACTTAGCATAATGCTCTCCAGGTCCATCCATGATGCTTTGAATAGTAATAGTGCTTTCTTTTTTATAGCAGCATAGTATTCCACTGTGTAGATGTACCACTGTTTTCTAATCCACTCATCTGCTGATGGACACTTAGGCTGTTTCCAAATCTTAGCTATTATAAATTGTGTTGCTATGAACATGGGGAAGCATATATCCTTTCTGATTGGTGTTTCTGATTTCTTGAGATATATTCCTATAAGTGGGATTACTGGATCAAAAGACAGTTCCATTTTTAATTTTTTGAGGAAACTCGATACTGTTTCCACAGTGGGTACACCAGGCTGCATTCCCACCAGCAGTGCCTGAGGGTTCCTTTTTCTTCACATCTTCACCAGCCCTTATCATATGTTGATCAGATACATGCAAAAATGAAATTAAACCACCAAACTTACACTATACACAACAATAAACTCAAAATGAATAAAGGACTTAAACGTGAGATGGGAAAATATAAAAATCTTAGAAGAATCCATAGGCAGCAAAATATCAGACATATGTCGTAGCAGTATCTTTACCGATATGGCTCCTAGGACATGGAAACTAAATAGAAAATAAACAAATGGGACTACATAAAAATAAAAGCTTCTGCACAGCAAAAGAAACCATCAACAAAACAACAAGAGAGCCTATCACATGGGAGAACATATTTGCCAATATTATCTACAATAAGGTTTTAACCTCCAAAATTTATAGGGAACTCATTCATCTTAACAAAAGGAAGATAAACAATCCAATCAAAAGTGGGCAAAGGACCTAAATAGACACATTTAGAAAATGGACATACAGAAGGCCAAGAGACATATAAAAACATGCCCAAGGTCACTAATTATCCAAGAGATGCAAATCAAACGACAATGAGGTACCATCTCACACCTGTCAGAATGGCTATCAATACAGTATTTAAATCTAAGATTCACTAGTATGGACTTGTCTCTGCCAGAAAAACAGGCTGCCAATTCACAGGAAAGGAGGATAGGTAATGTGTTTGATGATATTCACCTCTTTAGTCCTTTAAATGTTGTAATTAGACAGTCATTAAGTATATAAAGTCCAAGATTTAAAATGTGCAAAGCTTCATCAAATTCATCACTATATAACTTAATACACCATTTACAATCCATTTTAAAGGAATTATTAAAAGTTAACTATAATAAATCTGCTAGAAAGAGAACTCAATGAATGTTAATACTCCTATTCATTTTGAGTCAAAATGAAAAGCAGAATTCCTCCATGTTTTTCTTTTGAACTTCATGTACTTATATGTGCATGGAATCAGCTGTTAAATATTTATGTTATCAAACAGGAACTCTTATTTTTCAATTTAGTAGTAAAAGATGAAACACATTTAAAGCACCTGGAAACCACTATGTGGACTTTATTCTGCATTTCTTCCTATACTTAATGTCACTAAAGAAGAAAGTTGGATTAAAACTTGTTATATTTCAAACATGTCTAAATTGGTAATTAATCTTTACTCCATAGTTTATGAACCTACTTTTAAAAATATTACTTGTAGCTTCTGTGCTTAGTTGATTTCTTAAAATAGCACTTTTGGAACAATCATATTCCAAGTATTTATTATCGAAATATATTACATTCCTTTTTCTTGTCAAACAAGTTGTGCAAGTAAGCTGCTTTGAGTACCTTTGAAGAATGTGGTTTGCATAAAATCTTCATATAGTCAAAACTCCTTCTATAACTTATTCTATAAATGAATATAATTTTGTGCTTTCATCACAAAAATAAACCTTGGAATTTTGCACAGAAAGGATTCCTCTGTTTCTGTTGCATCAGTGTTTTCTCCTCTATCTCAACAGATTCCATAATAGGAAACAAGAGCTGTAAGCTCACCATGCTCATTATTACATATATAAAATTATTGTGTGTATTTGATATTTTGGGGTTATGAAAGACAGAAGAGTTAAATAACACTTGATTAATGAACACTCAGTTACTATTTTAGTATTTCTTATATCATGGCTATTATTTGAAGGTTACAAGGTTCTCCTAATTTTACTTGTACATAATCCTATTTATTTTATTTTGTGACACTGCAATAAAAAAAGTTAACAGCATTTTATCAGTGTGTTTTTTCAAAGAAAAAAAAATCATGGCTCATGATATTATCTTCCACAACTTATACTTTAAAATGTGTCTCAGAAGGCCCCATACACTTTAAAATGGTGAAAGTATAGTTCAAATATAACCTTTAATCATTACAAGCCCATGATACTCGTTCAAGATACATTTATTAAATACCCACTATTTTGAGGAACAGGTATTAGTGAAACAAAAACAAGTTCAGTTTGTACATATTCCTCATTGAACTTTTAATTAAAAGATCTTTGAAATGCATAAAAAAGATTTCCAAAAGGCCTTAAGAAATGGCAATTTAACAGAAGAGAGCAAAGAATGAGTAATAAACTTTTGTTGTGTACCACATAAATTTTAATAATATACTATTATTTCAGTATTCAGTAACTTGAAGATATTTGAAATTCCTCATCTATTAACTTGCTATGTAGTAAGAAATACTTATAAATAATGAAAACCTTTAGAATAAAAAACATTGTACAAATTCTTTCTTTCTCAAATATCTTGAAGGTAAAAAAAATTCAGATGGAGTAAAAGAAAAAAAAAAACTCAATAAGCTTCTATAGAAGTATGAAGGTACTGTATAAACCAGGGAGTAAATTTTGTAAACCACTCTTGTTTTTGTTAAAACTGAGTTTTTTTCCCCCTTAACTGCTATGGAATATATAAACAAAACGAGGCAAACCTATGCTGTTTGATGATCAAACAAACATACCAAAAAGGGCAAGAGCAATAAGAGTAGTTGTATTGTTCCTTTACTCAGAGTAACAAAAATACCTTGGGGAAGATTCAAAGTATAATGTGGAATGGAGGTACCGGTATTGTTTATATGTGAAATACATCTTTTAAAGTTCATGTCACCAAATATGGTTACATATCATTCTTGTAGCAAAGCAAGCAATAAATCCAAACATTTTTAACATGCCTGGGAAGAATGTGATGCATGCATAAACAACTCCCCCCTTTAACCATAATTATAAGTAACATAAAATATAATTATGAATGCTTTTGATTTTTTAAGATGTTGTAAATATAAGATTTCACATAGACTAATCATGCTATGCTTTGATATTAGAAATCCTGCTTGCAAAACTAAAGTAACTTTCACACGTGTTTAAAAACAAAAGTTGGCAAATAAGTGAGAAATTTAATTAAAAATTCAAGAATCTTCTGTGTCCTATCAAATTTTAAGGCTTATATAGCCAAGAAATTTTAAAAAATAAACTATTCATTGTTTCTGAAATTTAGACATTTCATTTTTATATAAGAATAACAACAACCAAAAAAAGCAAAACAACCAGAAACAGACACTAGAAATGATGTAAACATTCTGTAGAGGTTTCCCACTGATATTCAAAAGTTGTAGATAAAACAAAATAATGAACTACAGGTTCAGCTCAACTTATAATCGAGTTTTTGTGGAACTCTTTCAACTTCAACTCGCAAAATGTCCTTGGGAAAATCATAAAAAGACAATCAAAACACAGTTTTTATGTTTGATTCTAAAACTCCAGTTAGCATTTTAGCTTCCAGTTATAATGTATTATTTAAAAACAAAACTTACTTGATCTGTCCCATAAGGCAGTATGTTCAGAGAAATGAAGGCTGTCATTTTCCAGAGCTGTTTTCTGATCATGTGCAGTACCTTTAGAGTGTCTATGAAACAATCGGCTAGCAAAACCTTCCAATTTCTGAAGAGCAGTTGTACCTGAATACTGGCTACCGGAGAGTTCTCGATAAGCTGCCATTCATGTGTATTTACACTTTACTTAAAGTAGCTGAAAATTCTTCCAGAAGGAGCTCAACAAGTCCTTACACAGAAGCTAAGAGCTATGCATGTGTCAAACTTCCTGTTTGCAGGGTATTCAAACCACTACTGCTGTTCTGTTTCCTGTTAATATAAAACAGCACATTACTGAGCCTTTCTTAGCAAAACTCTTCATCTCAACCAGGGATGAGGATTTTAAAGATTTGAAATATAGATCTAAAAGGCTCTATGTTTAAGAGTGTTTTAATATCAACATACAGGTTAACTGGAGCACTAACTATAAAGCTTTATCTATACATAGTAGGCAAATTTTTTAAAAAAAGGAAAAGTTGTTAAATATGTATTACTACCCTATGCAAACAAGTAAAGGTTCATATAAAAAAACCACTCTCAAAATAAAATATGTTAAAATGGTCATGTGTGTTTTCTAGGAATTCAGCTAATGTACAGATTTTAAGACTCCTTATAAACAGTTAACTTTTCATCAAAAACTGGTATGGGACAGATATTGCAAAACTTGTAAGACAAATTTATAACATATTTTAGCTAAGAAAAAAATCTGAACTAGCACTTAAGAAACCTCATTGACTTAAGTCTAAGATATACAGGAATGTGAAAAGCGTAGTATGTTAGTATTGCTTATCAAACTTATAATTTGCTTTCAAGTACCTATGAGCAGTACATTTTAAAACGTTTAAAAATTTAAGCACACACACACACAAAATATAAGACTTAAAATTACATAAAATCAGCCATAGCAAGACATTTCAATTGAAAGGAAAAAATTCTTTCTAGTTGACCGAGACAGGTTAACTTTTAAACATAACACAGAGAACTACAGCTTACCTGACCCCTGATCCAAAAGTCTCACTTAGCGTGCCTTCAATTAAAAGTCAATAAAATTTGCCACTGTCCATTTGCAGGGAAAAAGTAACCTGTGACATATAATGATGCTTTTTGACTACTTGTCTTGTTACACTAATTAAAAAATGAGAATTTTGAGTGGTTTTCTCTTTAGAAGCTCTACATGAGGGAGGGAGGGACAGAGGGAGGAAGAAAAGAAAGGAAGGAAAGAGGGAGAGAGAGAGGGAGAGGGAGAGAAGAGGGAGAAAGAACCTTTTAAAATAATCTATCTAAAAAATATCTAAGCCCAAGCTTCCTTCCAGGTACTTGACAAATAGAATAGGAATAATGAAAAATAGAAAACACAGGAAAAAAGTGTAATCAAAGACAACACATAACAACAACAACACACACACACACAACACTGACTAAAGAACTTTGCCAAAGAACAGCTTATTTATGTACTTTGTTTTGTGTAATAAAATTAATATCAATCTAAGCAAACAAATAAATAACAGTATCTCAAAGACTAAACTTAAATTTGTAGGTTTCTTTATGAATGTGCATATACTAATAGATCATTTGTTTTAACATCTGACAGTGCTTTACACAAAACAGACACCGAACAAGTGCCTGCACTCCTCAATAAACATCTGCAGAGCCAGACTGACTGTATGGACAGAAGTAGATAAAATTCCTGAATGCTTTGACTTGCTCTCTTGAGAGAAATTTATTCACTTCAAGGCTCACCACAAATGTCACCTCCTCACTGAAGTTTCCCACATACTTCCTAGAAAAATAAACTGCTTTCTTCTGTTTCCTTGATCTTAAAAATTTGCTGTTTATAAATATATGCCTCAAATTGTGAATTATTTGAATTCATAAATGCAATGTATATATTACATACTCAATAAATAGATGTTGAAGTAACCATTCATTTTTAACAAATTAAAAGTCTAAGTAAAATGATCAAACACTTGAATATATTTTAATTTTATTTGATAGTTCACAGTTGTAAATGATCCAACAAGCACCAAGTTGTTCATATATAAAAACAACACCCACAGAAGTAATGTCATTTAACTCCTTTTTCTCTATATTCATTCAGTTACTAAATTTTATTCATATTTTGAGTTTTGTTTTTATTAGTGCAAATGTGGATTTCTAAAATAACTTCTTGTTTTCTCTGTGTCTAGTTATTTCTTCCAATCATTCATCTCTGACATATTAACTTCCTCAAAATATTACACTCACAGTATTCCCTTGTCAATGCACAAACATCCTACCATTTCAGCCTCACCATATTCACTTTTAACACAACATGGCTAGCCAGACTTATAATCATTGTTGCTTGAGTTTAGTACAGATATTTCAGATTCCTTATTAGAACACTAAGAATAATTTATTTTAAAAAATGCATAAACCTTAAAACAAAATTACTACAGGGAAAAGAAAGAAAGTAAGCCTCACTGGATAAGTATCTAGCAAATGCTGTATTTGAAATCTGCACTTTTTAAAAAATTTTAATTAAAGTGTTTTTACTTGTTGCAAAGTCCTTACAGAAAGTACAATCTTTAGTCCTCAGAGCAATGTTCCTATATATGGTAATGTGACCAGGAAGGGGTTGCTATGGAGGTACTCAGGCATTTGATTTTTATTAAAAGAACTCTACTGACATCTACTGCTAGAAAGAAACAACTGCAGCTTTAACTAAAATTGAATTCCTTCATAATTCAAATTAATTTAAAGAGGTATATTGCTTGTTATTCTTCCTGATGAGTTCTTTCAGAACTTCAATTTGTACTAAGATGTCTAGTCATGTACCCAAAAATTGCTGTAATGCTATAACTTATATTTAATTAATAGTTTAATTAAATAATGTATGATAAACTAAAGTGTAATCAACTTTAGGTTATAAAGTTCTTATTATTCGTTTTGCTTGCCATAAGATATCACAAAATACTGGTTTCTTATAGTTAATAAAATAACCCTTTGAATTTCCTACGTCCCTTTGATACACGTGTGTGTGTGTGTGTGTGTGTGTGAGCACTTACTTTCTAGTACTATAAATGCCCCATGCTCACTTTCCATGCTTCCTGCCTTAGTTCTAGAATCAGCCAAGGAGCCCTCGCTCTGCTTATTGGAGAACGGTATTAGAAACCAAGACCTGGGAACCAGGTGTTCTTGCAGCTACTGGGGTGTTGTTGCAACTAGGCTCTTTCAGCTGACAAAGAAATATATGTACATACGATGTGTATATACACTGATATCTATGAGGTATTTCTATAAGTAACCATCTTTGTCTACAATAAGGTAAATAACTTCTTGGTGTTTTAACTTTAATTCATTATTGCATGGTTCACTTTAGCTTTGTCCTCTTGCAATCTGAAAACTCCCACTCCAGTGAGCAACCTGGCTTTCACCATCCACTTACTTGTTTAATTTCAGTACACAAACGTGGCAATATCAGAATTGCTAACCTGGTACAGTTTTAACACCTTCATTCTCATGGGAAACACCTTAGTCAACAAGACTACACTACTATGTACAGTTTTTTTGTGTGTGTCTCTAGTCTTACAGACTTCCATATATTTCCAAATGTACTTAGGTCAGCACCTTTAGCCTCATTTTGGGTGATGGTGATACATTTGTAATACAGTTAAGATTGTTTTTGTCACATTCGGATTTTATTCTGGGATCCCCCGACCTTCTAAATAATGTTTTTGAAATTCTGCATACATTAAGGTTTACTCTGTGTAATGTAAGTGCTATGGGTTTGGACAAATGCATGTCATGTATCCCCAATTATATATCATAGAGCATAGATTACCACTTCAGTAATCTCCTGTGTTTCCCTGATCTTTGGCACCTACCAACATTTTTACCAGTGCTAGAATTCTTCCTTTTCCAAAATGCTATATAACCGAAACCATACATTATACACACTTTCAGACTCTTGTATCACTTAGCAATATGCATTTAAAATGCATGCATGACTTTTTGTGGCTTTATTGCTCATTTCTTTTTATTGATGACTAAGTTGCATTGCATGGAATACCACAGTTTGTTTGTCCTTCACCTACTGAAGGACATCTTGGTTGCCTCCAGTTTGAGGCAATTATGAACAAAGCTACTATAACTTTCATGTGCAGGTTTTGTGTGAACATAGTTTTTAAATCAGTCGAGTAAATTTCTAGGTGATTGCTGGATTGTATACTCAGACTATGTTTAGTTTTGCAAGAAATTGCCGAAAGCAGACACTTCCAAAGTGGCTGTTTTCATTACCACCAGTAATGAAGAGTTTTTGTGCTCTGCATCCTTGTCATCAATCACAGTTAGTTGTGTGTGTCTTAATTTTAGCCATTGTAAAAGATACATAGTGTTTCTCATCGTTGCTTTAATTTGCAGTTCCTTAATGACAAATGTGTTGAGCAACTTTTCATATGCTTATTTGTCACCAGTATCTTCAGTGAGATATCTGCTCAGGCATTTTGCCCACTTTTTAATGTTTGTTATCTTATAACTTTTGTTTGGTTAGAATTCACCAGTGAATCCATGTGTTCCTGATGCCTTTTTTTTTTTAATTGTTTAATTATAATTTTAAATTTTATTTAATTTTAATATAGACTTATTCAAATGATCTATTTCTACTTGTGTGAGTTTTGGTAGTTTAAAAGTCTTTCAAGAAATTGATCCATTTAATCTAAATTATCAAATCTGTGGGCATAGTGTTTCATAGTATTCCTTTCTTACTTTTTAATCCCCATGGACGCTATAGTGGTACTCTAGCTTTCATTTCTGATATTGGTAATGTGTGTCTTCTATCTTTTTGCCCCTTGATTAGTCTGGCTAAATAACAATTTTATTTATCTTTTTGTAGAACAAAATTTTGGTTTTTCATTTTTCCCCCAATTTTATTGATTTCTTCTCTATTTTTTTCTTTTCTTTTGCTTGCATTGGGCTTAAATTGCTCTTCTTCTCTAGTTTCCTAAGGTGGAACCTTACATTACAGATTTTAGATATTTCTTCTCTCTAGTTATGTATTTGTAAATTGCCCTCTATGCACTGCCTTTCTAAATCCCCCAAATTGCAATAAATTGTATTTTCATTATCACTTAGAAATATTTCAAAATTTATCTTAACACTTATTTGACCAATGTGTCATTTAGAAGTGTGTTTTTAAATTAATTTCCACACACTGGGGGATTTTCCAGCTTACTTTCTATTATCAATTTCTAGTTTAATTCCATTAATTCCATTGTGGCTTGTAAATACACTTTGCGTAAGTATTATTTTTAAAAAACTTGTGGTTCATGGCCCAGAATGTGATTTATCTTGCTGAATGTTCCATGTAAGCTGAAGAAGAATGTATATTCTGCTGTTGTTGAATGGTATACTCTATAAATATTAATTAGATCAAGTTGATTGATAGTGTTTTCCAGGGCATCTACATACTGATTTTCTGCCTGCCTGATCTACTACTTATTGAAAGAGGGGTGTTGAAGTTTCCAACTATAATAATGGGTTTGTCTATTCCTCCTTTCAGTGCCATCAGCTTTTGCCCCATGTGTTTTGACACTCTGTTAAGTGCATATGTTTAGGATTGTTAAATTTTCTTCAATAACTGATTACCAACTCATGATGGACTGTCCCTTTGTAGCCATCATCATTTGCATGGTCCTGAAATCTATTTTGTCTGAAATTAACACAGCTGCTCCAGACTCTGTCCTTTTGGTTAGTGACAGCATGGTTTATGTTTCATGATTCCTTTTCTTTTTACCTGGTTCTTTAAAGTGATTTTAAGAGAACACATAACTGGGTGCTCTCTTTAAATATAGCTTTGTTGTTTTTTAATCCTCTTTGACAATCTTTGCCTCTTAGTTGGTGTTATTTATGCTGTTTACATTTAAAGTGACTATGACATAGATTAGCATCTATTACATTGTAATTGTTTTCTACTCGTTGCATTTATTTTATTTTTTCCCCCATTTTTCCTGTCTGAATTATTCTGATTTTAATTGACATTTTATAGGATTCTATTTAATATCCTCCTGAACAATCCACCTTTAAATGGCACTATACTGCTTCACTTGTAATGCTGGTACCTTATAACAGAGTATTCCCAAATCCTTTCTTGTAACCCTTATGACACTGTTGTCATTCATCTCACTTATCCACATTCTATAAACCTATACGTTGTTATTTTTATAACTTCAAACAGTTACTTTTAGATCAATGATGAATAAGAAAAATATTTCATTCTTCATTTTCTTATTTAATGCTTTTTCTTTCTTTATGTACATTCAAGTTGTTAACATATTGTTTCCTTCTCATTGAAAAACTTCTTTTATCATTTCTTGCAGGACAGGTCTGCTAGCAATAAATACCTTTAGTTTTTGTATGTCTGAGAAAGCATCTGTCTTTCACCACTGAAATATAACTTCACTGGATATAGAATTATCGGTTAGCATTTTTTTTTTCTTTCAACATTTAAATATTTTATTCTACTCCCCCACCCCCTCTGGGTGCTTTCAAGATTTTCTTAGTTTCTGGTTTTCTTCAGTTTGAATATGATGTGCCAGATTATTTTTACATTTATTTTGCTTGGTACTAAATTTTCTGGGCCTGTGTTTGGTGTCTGTCATTAACTTTGTAATATTCTCTGCAATTATTCAAATATTTCTTCTGTTCCTTTTCCTCCTCCTTCTGGTATTCCAATTGTGCACATGTTACAGTTTTGGAAGTTGTCCCATAGCTCTTGGATTTTGGCGTTTTTATCCAATATTTTTTTCTCTTTGCATTTTACTTCAGGCAGTTCCTATAGATCTATCTTAAATCTCACCGATCCTTTCCTCAGTTGTATCCATTCTATTGATGAGCCTATCAAAAGTATTTATTTCTATGTCAGTGTTTTTTACTTCTAGCATTTCCTGTTAATTCTTTCTTAGAGTTTTTCTTTGCTTACATTACTCACGTATTCTTGAATATTGCCTACTTTTTCCATTAGAATCTTTAACGTATTGATTAGTCATTATAAATTCACTACCTGAAAAGTCAAACATCTGTAATACCTGAGTCTGATTCTGATGCTTGCTTTATGTCTTCAGACTTTTCTTGCATTTAAGTATGCTATCTAATTTTTTGTTTAAAGTTCACCATGTAGCACTGAGCAACAGGAAAAGATATAAATAGACATTTACTGTGTAATTTGTTAATTTGGCCAGGAGGTACGCTGTGTATAATGTTTGCTATCGGTATCAGAAGCTTCAAGTTCCTCTGGTGTCCTCGTTTGGTCTCCTTTACGGACTCTTCTCAGTACTCTCGCTCAGTGAGCACCTATGCCTTGCAACTCTTTCAGCTGCAACTCCTTGTTGTTATAATGGAGCCCTGCTATATATCTGCATTTTTCCATAGTTTTTTCTTTTTTGTGTGTTGATATGAGTGTAAGGTTTGCAACAGGGAAAATATTCTATAATTTTAAGATTAAATCTCAATTTTTCCAATTGGCCTATTCCTCTGAGCTGTACCTTCACAGTTTTTTCTCCAGTGGTATAGCTTTTTTCCTACCTTAACTTGAGGTACGATGGCCAGAGGGGGCTGCAGTAAAAGGTCTGACCTCCCCAAACTGAGACAGGGCTCTGGTAAAAAATTTCCCCGAAAGAGCAAGCCTTTGTCAGAAAATGCTCTAGGTATCTATCTATATATAAAACCTTAATATGCAAATAGACTGAACAGCAGAACAACCGAACAACCGGTCACTATGACATGCGCTGACCACCAGGAAGTGCACGCGGAACATGGTGGGCGGCGGTGGCGGGATGGTGGAGCAGGTTGAGCGGGGACGCCAGACCAAGGTGGGGTGCTGGTCACTGTCATTGGGGCGAGCCTCTGGTGCATACTGAAAATTCTTTGCTTCCGTGCACTGCGGTCCTACCCAGTGCTCGCACCTGCTGCTGGCGCCAGCTCTGCTTGCACCCGCTGCTGGTGCCAGAGCCACTGCTCGCACCTACTACTGGCACCCAGCACCAGCCCTGATTGCCCCTGAGGGCTTCTCCACCTCTCCCTGCTCCTGAGGGGTGATCAGGGCAGCAGCTACTGCTCGCACTTGCTGACGGCGCCAGCACCAATCGCTCTTAGCTGTCAGCGGGTGTGAGTGGGGCCAGCACAGTCAGCACGTGGGAGTGGCAGCAGCAGGAACGGGGCTGCCAGGAGACAGGGGACCAAAGGCCATGGCAGGAGGGGCGTGGAGGATGGGCCAAGACCCACCCCTGTGCCCACCACAGCCTCACGGCCCACAGTTCCTTCCAGAGTGCACTATTTGTGCACTGGGCCCCCAGTATTTCATATAATTACTCTTCCCTCCTCCTGTGACAGTGACAAGTGGACCTTTCTTGGGATCTTCATCTTATGTATGCAGTTCCCAGATTTTTAAATACTGATACAATTGAGTATACCTCCTGCAGAATTTCATAGAACAGCATTTTTGTTTTCAGTTTTTATTCTTCCTTCCAACAGTAAAGGCTTTAGAATACAAGTCCTGTGTCTTATAGGTATTTTTAAGGGACAGGAGAAAATTAGCATGCTTACCAATGATATGTTTAAACCACTGATGCACCTATTTTTCAGATTTTGACAGATCACTATTTTCTAACTGTTAAACTTAGCAGCTTATTCTATTCTTTGGTTTTCCTTCCTTACACATCTTTACACCATGTGCAAACATACACATTCTAAACTGCATTTCAGGTAACATGCACAGTGAAATTTATTCAATTTGTCTAATTCACTCAAATAGGACACATTGGTCATGTCTTGAATCAGATTCTATTAGTGAATATTTTATTCTGTGGAAGAATGGCATATATTTCCCAAAAGGAATTAGTGTTATTATCTTTTCAGAAAAGTGTGGTTGCTATTGGTGTAATGCACTCATTTAGAAGCTTGAGTTAAGAAGTTGACATAATCCAATGGACCAGCGCTTTTTTTTTTTTTTACACAATCAACAAAGAAATAGAGAATATACAACCATCCACAAATGTATACTGAACATCTAACAATGTCCAAGCATTGTATTATAGAGAACATAAAGTAATTATGTAAATATAACTACCCAAGGAACTTAAAAGTCACGGTAAAGCCAGTAATATTTACCATACGTATTAACTCAAGATTTATATGATAAAATTAAATACATAACTGTAGAAGAGAGACAAATTTCTCTATGGAGTTAAACTTTTGTGGATTGCGATAACAACTGCTTAACAAAATAACCCTTCTGATACACTAACTCACACGTTTGTGAATACATAGAGGAATTTCAGCCACTTGATCTAAATGGAAGACACCACAGCAAATATAAAATTAAAACTTTGACCATTTTAGAATTCTAACATCCCTGACTATTGGTACTTCTTTCTTAAGGGTTCTAAAGAGCTAAGGAAATTTAAAAGAGATCCTGGCCTCACCACCACCCAGTGGCGTCTCAGACGCAAACCAGGACCCTGCAGCCACTGGGGACAGAGAACTGCGACCACAGCTTTAGACCAACAGACAACAAGAATCCAGACTTCCCGGCCGCAGATTTCTGTGAGTCAAAGAGCTTATCTCCGTCCCGGCAGGATCACGGACAGGGCCATAGTAACTGATAGACCCGCCCCTAGCTCAGGCCGCAGTGCCCCTACGGAATTTGAGTTTGGGAGCGCACGCACGCACGCAGGGACTGCAGCGCTTCTATGGGAATTTCAGCACAGAGACTAGAATCTGCTCCCCGAATGCAATCGGGCGACCAAACCCAAAGCCCACGCAGGGCGGCAGTGGCACCTGACTTCGATTCTGGGCAAGCGCACACAGAAGTCTGTTTTCCGCAGCGCAGGCACGCCACAGTGTTACTGTGCAACCTAGTCCCCCAAGGTGACTGGGACCCAGATTCTCCCGGCAAGAGGCAGCACTGAGCACCACTGACTTGACTCTGTTTCTTACCGTGTACGCCTGGGATCCCTGACTCACAGTGCATTCACACTAAGGGCCAGTGACTCCAATTCTTGGTGCATATGCACACGGGGACCCTGATTCTCAGTGAGAAGCTACACGAGGCAACAGAGACTCTGATACTTGATTCTTGGTGCAAACACAGGGAAACTCTGACTCCTGGCATGCACTAGGGGACTCATTTTCGAAACAGCCAACAGCGCAGTGCAGACGGGGTTCATGATTCTAGATGTGCACATGAGACCACACTGAACGCTGGTAACACTGACCCTGGGCGAGCCTGGTTCCCACCAACCCACGGCAGCCACATGTCCTAGTGTAGGAGCACTTCAGTGACACTTGGGTGGTGCGAAGCTCCCACGGCACATGGCCCAGGTCCACGCAACTCGAAGTTTGAACCTTCAGGTGGTAGTCAGAATGGGGAGATGACACAATCCCCAGAGGAAAGAAAATGAGGAGTCACCAAGAAAGGAAATTAGTGAAATGGAAGCATGCAACATGACAAAAAAGAATTCAGAGTAATGGTCGTGGAATTCATACATCGGATGGATGAGAAAATCAAAAACCTATGCAAGAATCAGGAAGAAATGAAAAGTGATATAGCTACAATCAATAACACCATGGAAAGTTTCAACAGTAGACTAGAAGAAGCAGAGGACCAAATTAGTGAGTTAGAAGATCAGGTACAGAAACAAGCCCAATCTGAACAGCAATGAGAAAAAATTAAAAAGCAGGAGGAGAGCCTAAGGGAGCTTTGGAACAACATGAAACGAAGTAACATATGTATAACAGGGCTGCCAGAAGGACAAGAAAAGCAGCAAGGATTAGAAAATCTATTTGAAGAAATAATTACAGAAAACTTCCCAGATATGGAGAAGAAAAAAGTTACACAAGTACAGAGAGTCCCAAGCAGGACCAATTCCAAAAGCCCCACACCAAGACACGTCATAATTTCAATGGCAAATATTAACGACAGAGACTCTTAAAGACGGCAAGAGAGAGACAGAGGGTTACCTACAAAGGATCCCCCATCAGATTATCAAATGATTTCTCAACAGAACACATCAGGCTAGAAGGGAATGGAAGGAGGTATACAAAGTGTTGCAAAGCAAAGGACTGAATCCAAGAATACTCTATCCAGCAAGACTATGAATCAAAATTGAAGGGAAATCAGGAGCTTCGCAAACAAAAAAAGGCTAAGGGAGTTTATCACCACCAAACCAGCAATGCAAGAAATGCTAAAGGGAACACTGTAAAAAGAAGAAACAAAAAGGTAAGAAGGAATACAGACACAAAAATAGATGACTACAAACAAGGACCTTTCAGTAATAACTTTAAATGTAAACGGACTAAATGCTCCAATCAAAAGACATTGAGTGGCTGCATGGATAAAAAAACACGAACCATATATATGCTGTCTACAAGAGACCCACCTCAGAACAAGGGACTCACACAGATTGAAAGTGAAGGGATGGAAAAATATCTTTCAGGCAAATGGAAATGAAAAAAAAAGCTGGGGTAGCAATACTATATCTGACAAAATAGACCTCAAAGTGAAGGCCATAACAAGAGATAAGGAAGGCCACTTCATAATACTAAAGGGATCGATACAACAACAGGATATAACGCTGATAAACATATGCACCCAACGCAGGAGCGCCCAAATACATAACAAAATTCCTGGAAGATATCAAGGGAGAGATCGACAACAATATGATCATAGTAGGGGACTTTAATACACCACTGACATCACTGGATAAATCCTGTAGACAAAAAAAATCAGCAAAGACACAGCAATCCTAAATGACTCACTAGATCAGATGGACTTAACTGACATCTTCAGAACATTGCATCCCAAAGCCATGGAATATAAGTTCTTTTCAAGTGCACATGGGACATTTTCAAAAATAGACCACATATTGTGTCACATGCAAAGTCTCCACAAATTCAAGAAGATTGAAATCATACCAAGCATCTTCTCAGACCACAATGCCATAAAATTAGAAATAAACTACAATAAAAACAGTCCAAAAATCTCAAACACTTGGAAGCTGAATAGCATGGTATTAAATAATGACTGGGTTACCAATGAGATCAAAGAAGAAATTGAAAGCATCCTGGAAACTAATGACAACAAAAACACAACAATCCAAAATCTATGGGACACAATGAAAGCAGTCCTGAGACGGAAGTTCATAGCTCTACAGGCCTACCTCAAAAAGCAAGAAAAAATGGTAGTAAATCATCTAACTCTATAACTCAAAGAATTAGAAAGAGAGCAGCAACAAAAAAGCCCAGATTGAGCAGAAGGAAGGAGATAATAAAGATTAGAGCAGAAATAAATGACATAGAGACCAAAAAAAAAAAAAAAAAATTCAAAAGATCAATGAAACCAAGAGCTGGTTCTTTGAAAGGATAAACAAGATTGATGAACCTCTAGCCAGGCTTACCAAGAAGCAAAGAGAGAGGACTCAAATAAACAAAATCAGAAATGAGAGAGGCGAAATAACAATAGACCCCACAGAAATACAAAGGATTGTTTAAAAATACTATGAACAACTCCACTCCAACAAACTAGACAACCTGGAGGAAATGGACATATTCCTAGAAAAATACAACCTTCCAAAAGTCAATCAGGAAGATTTTAAAAATAACAATAGGCCAATAACTATGGAAGAAATTGAAGCAGTCATCAAAAAGCTTCCAGCAAACAAAAGCCTGGGGCCAGATGGCTTCACAGGGGAGTTATACCAAACATTCAAGGAAGAACTAAAACCTATCCTCCTCAGACTATTCCAAAAAATTCAAGAGGAAGGAACACTTCCAAGCTCATTCTATGAAGCCAGCATCACCCTAATACCAAAACCAGATAAAGACAACACAATGAAAGAGAATTATAGGCCAATATCCCTCATGAACATAGATGCCAAAATCCTCAACAAAATTCTAGCAAATTGGATCCAGCAATACAACAGAAAGATCAGACACCATGACCAAGTAGTATTTATCCTGGGGATGCAAGGATGGTACAACATCTGCAAATCAATAAACGTGATACATCATCACATAAACAAATTGAGAGATAAAAATCACATAATCATTTCAATTGATGCAGAAAAAGCAATTGACAAAATCCAACACCCCTTCTTGATAAAAACTCTCAAGGTGGGAATAGAAGGATCATACCTCAACATAATAAAAGCCATATATGAAAACCCCACAGCCAACATCATACTCAATGGACAAAAACTAAAACGATTTCCCCTAAGAACAGGAACAAGACAGGGATGCCCACTCTCACCATTCCTGTTTGACATAGTGCTGGAAGTACTAGCCATTGTGAGCAGACAAGAAGAATAAATGCATACAACATGGAAAAGAAGAAGTAAAACTGTCCTTGTTTGCAGATGACATGATATTGTATATAGAAAACCTTAAAGACTCCATCAAAAAATTATTAGACTTAATAAATGAATTTGGCAATGTAGCAGGATACAAAATTAATGCCAAGAAATCTATGGCATTTTTATACACCAATAGTGAACTTATAGGAGAGACTAAAAAAGCAATCCCATTTACCATCGCACCAAAACTATTAAGATACCTAGGAATAAACTTAACTGAGGAGGTAAAAGACCTATATATGAAAAACTATAGGACACTGAAAAAAGATATAGAGGAAGACATAAACAGATGGAAGAACATACTGTGTTCATGGATTGGTAGAATCAACATCATCAAAATGTCCATACTACCCAAAGCAATCTACAGATTAAATGCAATCCCCATTAAAATACCAATAGCATATTTCACAGACGTACAACGAACTTTCCAAAAATTCATCTGGAATAAAAAAAGACCCCGAATAACTGCAGCAATCCTGAGAAAGAAGAACAAGGTAGGTGGGATCTGAATACCAAATATCAAATTGTATTACAAAGCTACTGCTCTTAAAACAGCCTGGTACTAGCACAAGAACAGACATATAGATCAATGGAATAGAATAGAGAACCCAGAAATCGACCCAAACCACTATGCCCAATTAATATTTGACAAAGGAGGCATGAACATAAAATGGAGTCAATACAGTCTCTTCAACAAATGGTGCTGGGAAAATTAGACAGATACATGCAAAAGAATGAAACTAGACCACCAACTTACACCATACATAAAAATAAACTCAAAATGGATGAAGTACTTAAATGTAAGACGGAAAACCATAAAAATACTAGAGGAATCCACAGGCAGCGAAATCTTGGACATATGCCGAAGGAACTTCTTCACCGATACTGCTCCTAGGGCAATGGAAGCTAAAGAGAAAATAAACAAATGGGACTACATCAAAATAAAAAGCTTTTGCACAGCAAAAGAAACCATCAACAAAACAACAAGAAAGCCCACTGCATGGGAGAACATATTTGCCAATGTCATCACCAATAAGGGTTTAATCTCCTACATTTACAGGGAACTCATACAATTTAACAAAAGGAAGATAAACAATCCAATCAAAAAATGGGCAAAGGACCTAAATAGACACTTTTCGAAGGAGGACATAAGGAAGGCCAAGAGACATATGAAAACATGCTCCAAGTCACTAATTATCCTAGAAATGCAAATCAAAACAACAATGCGGTATCATCTCACACCTGTCAGAATGGCTAACATCAACAAATCAACAAATGACAAGTGCTGGCGAGGATGCGGAGAAAAAGGAACTTTTTTGCACTGCTGGTGGGAATGCAGACTGGTGCAGCCACTGTGGAGAACAGTATGGAGCTTCCTCAAAAAACTAAAAAATGGAACTCCCATTTGACCCAGTGATCCCACTTCTAGGAATATATCCCAAGAAACTAGAAACACCAATCAGAAAGGATATATGCATCCCTATGTTCATAGCAGCACAATTTGGAAACAGCCTAAGTGTGGATGAGTGGATTAGATGAGTGGATGAGTGGATTAAAAAACTGTGGAACATCTACACAATGGAATACTATGCTGCAGTAAAAAAAGGAGGTCTTACCATTTGCAATAGCATGGATGGAACTGGAGAGCATTATGCTAAGTGAAATAAGCCAGTCAGAGAAAGATAAATATCACATGATCTCACTCATTTGTGGAATATAATGAACAACATAAACTGATGAACAGGGACAGATCCAGAGACAGAAAAGCATGGATCAGACTGCCAAACCTCAGAGGGAAGAAAGGGGAGGATGGGGGAAAGGAGTAGAGATCAACGAAAGGACTTGTATGCATGAATATAAGCCTAACCAATGGACACGAACACCAGGGGGGTGAGGGCATGAGTGTATGGGGGGATGCGGGTTGGGGGGTTAATGGAGGGATGAGGACACATATGTAATACCTTAATCAATAAAGAAATTAAAAAAAAAGAAATTTAAAAGACCATAAAGGGGAGTTCAGTGTACACTAGGTATTGAGGGAAATAAAATGGAATATATAAAATTCAGATACGACAGGTAGAATTTTGAGGATAGGTAGAAATTTGAAGGATAGAATTTAGATAAGCCAGAAAAAGTAAAAAGGGCAATTTAATAAGATAAAACAACATGAATGAAGGCTTAGAGGTACAAATAAATATGATATGCTGTAGTCTACCCATTCACTCTCCTTTTCAGGAAATGTGAAGGAAATAGGAGATATGACAGAAAGTAACCTGCAGGGAGAGAACTATTTTATATAGGATGATCTAAAAATATCTGAGAAATGTGATTTTCGAGTCATTAAAACCTGAAATATAAAGAAAAGGAACAAGTCAGGAATGATGGAAGAAGAAGTTACCAGGCAGAAGAAATAATGAATTAAAGACCTTGAGAGATGAATTAGGCAGAAACAACATGACCACTGGGCAGAGAATGAGTTGGTAAATGGTCTGTGGAGTTTGAAGGCAGCAGCAGAAGCAAGGAAAACAGTTGAAGACTACTGGCAACAGTCCAGGTAAGAGATAGTGGCCTCTTGAACTGAGAGGGAGAGAGAACTGGACAAATTTCATATATACGTTGGAGAAACAAAGAGATTGGCTGATAGACTTAACCTAGAAATAAGTAAAAGGAAGTTATCAAAAATAATACTTATATTTTTTGCTTCAGCATCTGGGTAAATAATGATGCCAATTACTAAGAAGAGGAAGAGTAAAGAAGGAAAAAGTTGGAAGAAAGTTATTACAAAGAAAGATTTTGTTGGACATATTTATTACACATCAAATTGGAGATTTCAATTTGGATGTGAGTCTGGAACACATCATTGCATACTAAATTCTAAATCACATGCATATCTGCTGTCAACTGTTTTATATTTCTGGTTGTCCAGGAGAAGAAAGAATGACTTAAATTTACTTTAAATAGTAAATAAATCCTCGTCTTAATGCTGACCAAGAGTCTGATATGAATACCAAGGTCACAGTCATTTTGTAATTCCTCTTCTCTCCAAACTTCCAATGTCTTAATCCCCACTCTCATGATATTTGTCATATTACTAAAACACAATTGTTTTTCTAAAACACAATCCTTTGCCATCCCAAAGAAAAACAAACTCAAGTGACTTCCCATGGCCTACAAAGCCCAAACTTTTAGCACAGTAATCAAGGACCTTGCCAACCTGAAACAGGCCTCCATTTAGCTCCATTTCATCAACTTGTATCACAAACAATCTACACTAATAAAAGAGAAAGATGCAAATTGACTGGGCCTCCACGACACCCACCAGCCAATCAGGAGTGAGTATGCACATTAACCCGACAAACATGGTGGGTTAATTTACATACGTGGGTGCCGAGTGGCCTGGGTCCTGGGAACATCCTCGGGACCCAGACCACTCTGAGCCTGTAGGCCCGCACATAAGCCCTGAGCGGCCGGGGTCCTAGAATGCCCCTAGCCAGGAGTGGCCTATGGGCACTGGCGCCAAGTGGCCCAGGTCCTGGGATGAGCGGCCAGGGGCGCCAAGTGGGCTTGGTCCCGGGACAAGCGGCCGCTTGCGCATGCGCCCACAGTAAGTGACCCGGGTCCACGTCCCCCCTGCCTGGCGGAAACAGCGAACGCACG
This sequence comes from Corynorhinus townsendii, assembly GCA_026230045.1. Classification (NCBI taxonomy): domain Eukaryota; kingdom Metazoa; phylum Chordata; class Mammalia; order Chiroptera; family Vespertilionidae; genus Corynorhinus; species Corynorhinus townsendii. The sequence goes on from JAPDVU010000002.1 coordinate 158,828,508, forward strand.
GCTGCCAGGATTGGAGGTGTGCCCCTGGCAGCCGCTGCACGTTGTGTCCACCGGGTCCATGCTCCCCAACCCGGTAGACAGAGCGAACATGGGCCGGGGACATGCCCCTAGCCCAGTGGACACAAGACAGAGGATCCTCTGTGCATGGGCTGCAGAGGAAACACCTTTTCTTTTCTTTTTTTCAAAAAATATATTTTATTGATTTTTTACAAAGAGGGGAGAGGGATAGACTGTCAGAAACATCGATGAGAGAGAAACATCGATCAGCTGCCTCCTGCACACTCCCCACTGGGATGTGTCCCCAACCAAGGTACATGCCCTTAACAGGAATCAAACCTGGGACCCTTCAGTCTGCAGGCTGACGCTATATCCACTGAGCCAAACCAGTTCTAGCATAAACACCTTTTCTGACAGCTCATTGGCTAAGCTCCCTGTTTGCAGCCACTTGCAGTGTTCTTGGTAACTTGGGTAATAAGAATCCAAGAAGGTGATTTAGGGTTTTTCCACCACACTCCTGGAGAAAAAAACGAAGGTCCGCTGCTGGAGGGGCTAAGAAATGTCATATCCTGCTCTAGCCGGTTTGGCTCAGTGGATAGAGTGTTGGCCTGCCAACCGCAGGGTCCAGGTTTGATTCTGATCAAGGGCATGTACCTAGGTTACAGGCTCCTCCCTGGCCAGGGCCCACGTCAGGGCTCATGCAGGAGGCAACCAAAGTGTCCCTCTCACACTGATGTTTCTCTCCGTCTCTCCCTCTCTCTCTCTTCCACACTCTCTAAAAATCAATGGAAACATATCCTCAGGTGAGGAAGGAAGGAAGGAAGGAAGGAAGGAAGGAAGGAAGGAAGGAAGGAAGGAAGGAAGGAAGGAAGGAAGGGAGGAAGGAAGAAAGGTCATATCCTATGAAAGACACATCTTGAAAATGCCTAAAGAAAGTTGTCATTTTTTCATGGTGAAGGGACTGGAGTCCGTGTTGATGAAAACACCTTGGTGGCTGCGGTGGCTGGTAGTGGCTTGCAGCAGCGGGGTGATGGGGCCGTCGCCTTCCTCTGATCAGCCTGGTCGCCTCCCGCAGAGGGAGGCCAGACTGTGGCTTAGGTCCGCTCCCTAAGCCGTCAGTAGGAGATTCCCCGAGGGCTCCCAGTCTGTGAGAGGGGGCAGGCTGGGCTGAGGGACCCGCCCCCTCCAGTGCACAAATTTTGTGCACTGGGCCCCTAGTAATAATAACAACTTTCATATCTTGAGTACAACATTCCCTTTCTTAACTCTATGCCTCTGCACATACAATCTTTAGCTTTGGTTCAAAACTCTATTTGAAAGGTAAACAAGGGATCTATGATAGGCAGAATGACCCCTCCCCGCCCTCACTGGTTCCATCTATTCCCTCGAACCAGTAAACATATTACAATACATGGCCAAGGGGACTTTGCAGATGTAATTAGGTTACCAATTAACCTTAAAATAGAGTCTTGTGGATTATCTAGGTGAGCCCACTCTAATCACATTACATCTTAAAAAAAGAAAACTTTCTCCAGCTGTAGCAAAAGAGCGCCAGGACAGGAAACTGTCAGATTCCAAGCATGAAAAGGTTTCGGCACACTATTGCTGGCTCGGGGATACTCGTCCATGTGCAAGGACAGAGAAGGGCCTCTGGGGCTTAGGCAGCCCCCGGATGACAGCCAGCAAGGACACAAGACCTCAGTCCTATAACAAAGAACTCGATTCTACCATAATATGAATGAGGGTGGAAGTAGAGTCTTCCCCAGAAATGACAGATAAGACACTCCCAGAATTCTGACCTATAGAACTGTGAGCTAATAAAGGGGGTGTTGTTTCAAAGCACTAAATGTATGGTTATTTGTTAGAGCAGTAAAAGAAAACTAATACAAGTGGGATTCTATTTTCAGAGTATTGAAACATATGAAATATGAAACTTCTAATCATGGATGATACAGGTACTCTCTCCCTATAGACCTTACAACCCTTTATGTTGATAGAACCTTCCTGATGAAACACTACTGATGCACTAGCCAAGATCATGGCCAGGCAGCCCAATAGCTAACTCTCCATGGAGGTTTCTAAATACCTGACACAGAAGGGGAGAAGGTGAAACATATTCCTCCGACCCCCATTACCAATACACAAAAGGAGCCACTCCTTGCACTCACAGGAGTCCTCGTCAGCATAGATAAGGCCAACCTCCAGGCCTCAGGAATCTGACAGCAGTGAGGCAGGCAGGGTTCCACAGGTGAACACAGGGGACTTGTAGGCTCAGACGGCAGCGTTGCAAAAGCCCACCCAGAAAAATACAGTTTACCTTTTTTCAGAATTACCATGCTGGAAGACTGCTCTTCCTCACTAAACACAAATGCTTGAAAACTCATTCTTCAGGTGACAAAGCATTCTGGATATGAAAGGCAGTACCACAGTAGTACTAATATGAAATGTGAGAATGTGCAGGTAAACCAGGGTCAAAAATGAAGCACAGACGTCCTATTTTTATGTGTGAAAAATAATATAAATGACATGGGTGCTGCCATCTCAGAGGAAGTGCCATGCATATCTTATTCCTCAAACCTGGGGAATGTTTGAAATGGGCAAAATAATCACTGGACTGGGTCAAAGCAACAGCATATTTATTTCAAACTACTGTTTGCAAATCTAACAGGAAAGCACATTTTGACTGTGGGACTGAAAAGACATTCTTTAGAATTAGCACCACCTTGTATAACTACAGAAATTTCTTCTTTAACTTATCACACTAATAGAAATTCCTTCCTTTTATTCATGGAATTTTCCCATTCCCTTTCTTATGAAATATATTAACACCCACATTATTGTACTGACCACACTGTATAATCCTATTTAATAAAGAGGGAATATGCTAATTGACTGCCACACCCTCACAAGATGGCGGCACCCACAGCCACAAGATGGCGCAGTCCCCTCAGGCCCGCCTCATCCAGCCAGAGTCCCCCAGTCCCTTCAGACCTGCAGGGGAAGGCAGTTCGGGGTGATTGGGCCGGCAGGGGAGGGCAGTTGGGGATGATCAGGCCGGCAGGGGAGCAGTTAGGCGTCCATCAGGCAGGCAGGCGACTGGTTAGGAGCCAGCAGTCCCAGATTATGAGAAGGATGTCCGACTATGGTTTAGTTGGACATCTCCCGAGGGGTCCCAGATTGGAGAGGGTGCAGACTGGGCTGAGGGACACCTCCGCCCCCCCACCCCCCCCCCTCCGTGCATGAATTTTGTGCACTGGGCCTCTAGTAATTACATATTTATACTTCTAACTCTTCTAGTGTGCTCCTGCCATAATTGTCTACTTCTGAAATCCCACATATATTGAATGCTTACTATGATTACATAGTAAGCATTCAATATATGTTTTGAACTGATTAATTTTTTTAAGAGACACCATAACTCTTTCATGAGGTTTTCTTAAGTGAAGGATGAGTCAGGGACAGAAACACAGGGCCTTTGTTAGGCCACAGTATATCACACACAGTTCTACTTTAGAAGGCTATGTACTTCTACTACCTTCAATTTCTCTATTTTAATTTCATATTGGATATAAAACTACAACAATATGAAACGTATTGTCTAGGATATTTTGGAAACTATATACTTATATAAAATATGTAATATATTCTAAATGTTGGAAGTTGATTATGTGTCCGGCATTATTCTAAGCATTCTACATGACGTAAATAAGGTATTTTTTCACAACAACCTACCTTTAAGATGAGTATTATTATCTCATTTTCCAGAGGCACAGAGTGGTAAAGTATGTTGAAAAGGTCACAAAATTGCAATATTCTATATTCTGTTTTAATTCCTCTCCCTACTTCCCCCAAGAAGTATATCATAGTTATTTTAAATTAATTACATTTTCCAGTTTTAGACCTCTACCCAAATGTTTTGGGGTTATTTAGTTAATCCTCACTTGAGGATATTTTTTCCATTGATTTTTTTAAAGAATGAAAGGAAGGGAGGGAGGGAGGGTGAGAAGGGAAGGAACAGGAAAAGGGAGAGATAGAGAGATTGGCTGCTTCCCGAACTCATCCTGATGGGCAGGCCAGGGATCAAATCTGCAACCCAGGTATGTGCCCTTGACCTAGACTGGGAATCGAACCCATAATTCTTGATTACACAGATGACACTCTAACCACTGAGCACATCAGCCAGGGTTCTACCAAAACGTTTTTTAATTAAAATGAAGAGCTTTTTAATGAAGAGTCACAAATCCAAGGACATAAAGTACTAAGATTTCACTAACATGTATATGATTTCTACTTTTAGAGTTCTAATGTTGACTACAATATTAGTTTCTCTATAAGAACTTAGCGTAATTTAAATAACTTTCATTTACAGATCAATCTCCAAATAATTTTGTTACTGTGACTGTGATAGCTAAAACCCTTGATATAGTTTTAACATCAAATAATGTCAGAAGAAACTTTAATGTTCTGGAAAAGCCCAAAGTAGTTGTAACTGCATACTTCTAGAAGAAACAGCCCCACACATCATCATGTGGTACCCTATCCTATAAACTCGAACACATTTTAGAACTGAGAAGTAAATATGAGCCTAAGTCATTAGAACCACATTATAGCTTAAACTGACCACATCTGAAATCTCCTAGACCCTCAAATAAATGATCCGGTGCCAACCAGGCAGGGACAGGTAGATGCAGACGACACTTAGTTCAGAGCAATGAGCCTGAGTCAGCCAGAAGGTGGCAGAAGGGGGCCATTTAGGCTTCACATACAAATTCAGAAAAAAATGTTATTATCATTACCTTGGGTTTTAGGAATTTTAGATCCTTACACAAGCAAAAACTTTATGTACTAGAGATAGGTTAGAGAAGTATTTCATGTATATAAGTAAAACTACAAAATACCCACAGAGATTACCACAGTAGAAAATAATCCCCATTCTTTGTCTCTGAAAAACCTTCCCTACTTACAGAACCATATGAAAAAACAAAGTCCTCCAAAGTTCCCCATATCATTCCAATATTCCATTTGAATTCACTAATAATTCAATGCATTATTGTAAATGTTGTATCATGTAATATATTTCATTCCCTAAATTCAATCATAGTTACTATATTCTAATGGAAAAGTGAAATTTTTTAAAAATATATTTTTATTGATTTCAGAGAAGAAGAGAGAGGGAGAGAGAGACAGAAACATCAGTGATGAGAGAAAATAATTGATCAGCTGCCTCCTACACACCCCCTATTAGAGATGGAATTTGCAACCTGGGCATGTGCCCTGACTGGGAATTGAACCATGACCTGCTGGTTCACAGTCGCCACTCAAGCACTGAACCACACCATCCAGATCAAAATGAAATCTTTTGTAAAAACTCATATAACTTTAAAAACAAAAGTTGTTTTCACACTGGGTATTTAAAATGGGGTTTAGACACTGGTTTAATACATGGCAGATTAATCATATTATTCTTCATATTATATATTACATGTTTACAAGAATCTGTTTACTTTTGTATTCCTAGTACCTATCATAGGACCCAGAACACATAAGCCCCTCAAACACACTTGTTCAATTGAGTATAGGATTTTAAGGAGAACACTGAGGGCTGAAAGCAAATAAGCAGATACCTGAAACAACAACCTGCATTAAAAAGGGTGGCAGTCAAGAACTGTATTGGGAGGGCGCCCCACTTGCAATGGCAGGAAAATACGTCCATGTCCCATGGACCCCGGGAAAAGGAGTGTGGGCAAGGGAGTCTAAAATGTCCAGCCAGAGACACATTCTCTCATAAAGAGAACCAAAACCCAAGTCCACAGCAGATTTACAGTGAAGCTAAAATTTCAGCACCCTCAGGTGTGGGGGCAGGGGACGGTCCCTCGCTCCCTAGGACAGACTAACATTGTGTGCACAAAGATATACGTTTTTGTAAAATTTGCAAAAGTAAGATATTTTAACTACAATTAGTTAAAACATCTGTCTCTCTTCGTTCCATCTTCCCCTCTTTCATACTTCCCATTATTTCAGGTGTTAATGGATTGGCTGCAGGTATTTTAAGAGACTCTGCTAAGGGGAAACTGAGATGGGAATATGCCATTTTGGCTACAATTGGGAAGCTGTTTCAGATTTCCCAATAAAAAAGAAATTATAGACTCATGATTTGAACATATGTGAGAACCTAATTTTTCATCTCAAATTTGTGTTAAAAAAAACAAGGTAAAATTTAGATAAAACCATAATGGAATATAAAACAGAATGAAAAAGCGCCATGAAATCAATAAATGTTAATCTTATCTAGAAAAGTAACAGCAAAAATTTTCTAGATCACACAAAAGCATTAAAAGGAAATAATTCTAAATAAAAATAATGAAGGCACATTGTTTCATGATTAAGTTAATGAAGAGAATATGCATGTTAGAAAAAATTTTTAAATCTCTTGCTGATTTGACACAAAATACTAACATTGACAGAGATACATAAAACTCATAATAGCTACTACAGTGAAGACACTGAAGACAAAATGATTACTGAATACTGTTAATTCAAAATTATTTAAGAATAATTATTGCCTAGAAAACCTGAAATGTCCTCGAACCTTAAAGCTCATATATGAGTATATGGTGGTGTTTCTTCAACCACAGAAAACACAGATGTGAGAACCAGAAGACAGAACATTGTTATTTAAGACCATGAATTGTAAGAACGATCATTTTCTTATGTACCACTTACAAAGAAAAAAGTACAGCAATTAAACTAAAAGATAATGCTTTATTAGTTATAATTTTATTTTTAAGATAACTATTTTATACCTATTTAGTTATAACTTTCTATTTTATATCACTTGTGCACACATAAAATGAAAAATAAATATATAAACAAAAAAATGGTTAAGAAATTCCTAAAACTCCTTTACATTCAGAGTCTGACTTCTGACTCTTAGGAATTATTTTTGAGTCACAATTAGTGTATTTTTACACAATTATTGTCCTTTTTGATATCAAGAATTTGTCGATGCCCTATTTCTTGGTTTTCTACTATCATCTCCTAGATTTTCTCCCAAGCAGCGGATACCCATTTTAACGTTTGTGCATGTGGAGACATTGACAAGTATATCACAAGCACTGCCTGACAGACAGTAACTACAAGATGCCACCAAGTTTAGGAAGCATCCTTATTTCAGAGCCATTAAAATGTGAAAAAAAGTATGAATTACCCATTTGAAAAATGTTTGCTTCCTTTCCCTGTAACTTTGGACTCTGCTGATTTAGAATTCTTAGTACCCTTGCAAGGGATACTTCTACCAAGGGCACATAACAATGAATGCCTTGAAATGGAAGCTAAGAGTACCACCCAGGTATTCTGATCTCTTCATTGAACTGGAATAATAGGCCAGAAGGGGATGTTATTTTAACTTGAGTATTTAATTCTAATTATCAGTGAGACATAGGTTCTTGTTATAAAATGAAGCAGGAAGAACAAGACTGAAACCTCAGAGATCTTGTGGTGTATCTTCTTGAAATTTCCATATAGTGTTTTGTTTTATTTGTTTTTTTACTCTTTATTGTTGAGAGTATTACAGACGTCCCACTTTTGCTCCCCGTTGCCCCCCTCCACCTGGCTCCCAACCCACCCCAGGCCTTCACCCTCCTACTGTCTGTGTCCATAGGTAAGATCTTTGGTTATTCTCTTCCCACACCCAATCCAGTCCCCACTTCCCTCTGAGATTCATCAGTCTGTTCCATGCTTCCATGCCTCTGACTCTATTTTATTCACCAGTTTATTTTGTTCATTAGATTTGTCTATTTAGACTTTTAGATCCAATTGTTGATTGGTATATATTTGTTGTCATTTTATTGTTCACATTTTTTATCTCCCCCCGCTCCTCCTCCTTCTTCTTCAAGAATACCCTTCAACATTTCATGTAATACTGGTTTGGTGGTGATGAACTCCTTTAGCTTTTCCTTGTTTGTGAAGCTCTTTATCTGACCTTCAATTATAAATGAGAGCTTTGCTGGGTAGAGTATTCTTGGTTGTAGGTCCTTGCTATTCATCATTTTGAATATTTCTTGCTAATCCCTTTTGGCCTGCAAAGTTTCTGTTGAGAAATCAGCTGGCAGTCATATGGGTGCAGTTAGTTGGTAACTAACTGCTTTTTTCTTTCTGCTTTTAAGATTCTCTCTTTGTCTTTAGCCCTTGGCATTTTAATTATGATGTGTCTTGGTGTGGCCCTCTTTAGGTTCCTCTTATTTGGGACTCTCTGTGCTTCTTGGATATGTAAGTCTATTTCTTTCACCAGGTAGGGGAAGTTTTCTGTCATTATTTCTTCAAATAGGTTTTCAATACCTTGCTCTCTCATCTCCTTCTGTCACCCCCATAATGCGAATGTTGGTACACTTGAAGTTGTCCTAGAGGCTACTTACACTTTTTTCATATTTTTGGATTCTCTTCTCTTCTGATTAGGTGTTTTTTGCTTCCTCATATTCCACATCATTGATTTGATTCTTGGGACTCCTCTATTCTACGGTTGAATCCCTGTAAGTTATTCTTTATTTCGGTTAATGTATACATAATTTCTGACTAGTTCTTTTTCATGTCTTTCACTTTTTCACTAAGATCCTTGAAAGTCTTATGAAGATTCTTGGGTAACCTTATAACCATGGTTTTGAACTCTATACCCAAAAGTTTGCTTGCTTCCATTTCTTTCATTTGTGACATGTTTCTTTGTCTCCCCATTTTGGCCACTTTCTTGTGTTTGTTTCTATGTACTAGGTAGAGCTGCTACGACTCCTGGAATTGGTAGAGTGGCCTTGTGTAGTAGGTGTCCTATAGGGTCCAGTGGCTCAGCCTCCCCCGTTACCTGAGCTGGGCACTCTAAGTGCATCCTGTGTGGGCTGTGTACACAGTCTTAGAGTTGAGCCTTGATTGTTGTTGGCATACTGGGAGGAATTGACCTCTAGACCAATTGGCTTTGAGGACCAACTGTGGCTACAGTGGGAGAGCTGCTGTGCAGGAAGCACCCGTATGGAGTAGGGCTTGCTTCAGGGGGCTTTGGTGCTCACTGAGTCTGCCCCTTGAGTGTGTCACTGATGGATGTGTAGAGTTGTAATCTGCTATGGTCTGAAGCTGTCCACCAGGTGCACTGGCTCTAGGGGCTCCATGGAGGTGCAAAGTCAGCCACTACTTGGAGCCACCCTGCAGGAACTATTTATATCGAGTTTGAAAGTGCTCAGGCCAGGCCCAGCTGTGAAGCAAGGCAGATTTGTGCTAGTGCAGGGTCTTAAGCCTTCAATTGATAGGTTTGGGGCACCCTGACCCAGCTGCAGTTTGTTTGAGAGATGTTAGCAAAGTCTAAAGCCTGAGCAATGACAGGCCATTCATATGCAAAAGAGGCTGCAAACAGGTTGAGTGGGGCTGCAAATTGGATATGAAAGGGTCTCAGAGAATTACCAGGGAGGAGCAAACAGATATGGCTGCTAATCAGCCCTGTGACTGGGGAGGTCCCAGCTCAGGAGCAATGACCCCTGCAAGCACCCTCCAGTTTCTGCCCTGATGCCAGACAATATAATTCCTTCTCATATGGGTCTGGGTTCCCTAGATCCTCACCCTGGAGCTGGAACTCAGAGGAAGTGGGAACTTGTAAGTTCAGTTCATGTGCTGGCCCTTTAAAAGGAACACCTGGCTCTCCAACAGCCTCCTGTCACTGAGCCTCAATCCCTGCTGGTTTTCACAGCCTGTCATTACAGGAACTTCTTTCCCCAGTTCTGTGAGACTGGGCTGGGGTCTGGTGTGGGGCTGGGGTCCCTTGCTCCTCGTGGGCAGCCTCCACAATTCCATGCCTCCACCGCTCCTACCAGTCTCAGTGTGCTTTCTTCTTCACTTCTCTGGTTGTAGGACTTCCATTCAGCCAGCTTTCAGGCAGTTCTGAATGATAGTTGTTCTGTATTTTAGTTGTAATTTTGATGTGGTTGTGGAAGGCAGTGAGTACAAGCATTTACCTATACTGCCCGCCATACTGAATGTTGAAAAATAGATAGGTTACTTCAGCAACCCAATATAAGAAACACCACCAAGGTCTCAATAATTCAAGAATGATGGTCTGAACTATGATCCTGAACTAGAATCTCTTCTAGATTATATGCTGGCAGAGGGAACAACAGATTGCCACTACGTGTTTACAAGTCTCTGAATTTATGAAACTTCAGTAGAAGGGTATATAAAGGTGAAGAATAGTCAAAGGAGTGGACTGTGTTGGATGTTGCAAATTGACTCATTTGATATCCTTTCTATTCTATAAGAGAGGCTTGAAAGCTATATGTATTTCCTAAACTCTCTATTCCTAAAGTTTAAGATGCAAATAAAGTTCTTCCCATTAGATGCACTTCTACAATATTAGGAAGGTAGAAATGGGGCCCTTTTATTGGATAATTTTTATGGCAAGCGTGGTCATGATATAAGGTCTCCCAGAAGCAGTATTTCAGTGACTTTTGGCTCTAGCTTCTGACCATGAAAGATTCATATCAATAATATAAGACAGAAAAAGAAAGACACAGAAAGAGAGAGACAGATGAATCTAATAACATCATTTGAGGTCCTGGATAACTCAATGCCTAAAGTCAGTTTCATCACCTGAACGCTCCAGTTACTTTAGAAAATTCTCTTTGTGTTTCAATCAGGTTGAATTGGGTTTCTGCCTCTTGCAACTGAAAGAAACATTTAATACATATACTCAAAACAACTATAATTGTTTGGATTATCCCACTTTTTGCAAAAGTCAGCTATTTTCTAAATGTAAACTCATTGTAAGAGCTAAGTAATGAGAGAAGTGAATTCCCACACTTGTCTATGATGAAGTGAATAACGTAGTTTGAAAGACATTGTCAAATTTCATAAGCAAGATTATTGTTGAATGAGAAGTAGAAGAGGATGGCACATGTGTCTCATGTGGCTATAGGATGTTCTAAGTTCACTTACAACATGATGGCCCCTGCCAATAAAATACATAATCCCGAAGACTTTTTCCAGGCGGAGCCCCAGGGTTTCCTGTTGCCGTCTCTGATGCTCCTGTCCAAAGGCCAGTGAACTCCAGGGCCAGGTGTTCTGCTCTTGTGCTGTCTTCAGGTCTGCTTTTGCTCACAGGGTTATCACTGACATTTGGGGGACTTATTTTTTCAGTTTTACATTTTCTTTTGTATATATACATTAGGTAACCAAAGAGAAGGGTGGCTCTTCTGTATTTGTTTCTTACATTTTGTGTTTTCTCATCCTTATTCCCACCACCCAGAAATACTAGTATTGATATTTTGCAATATTTGCTTCAAGTTCATTTTTCTGCTCATATTTTAAAAAATTACATGATGTGGAATATCGATCTATTTAGAAATTAAAACATTACATACACTACTAAAGGCCCTCTTGATTCCCACCCACATCCTGATTCCTCTGCCGTTTCCTGGAAGCAAGCACTATTCTAAATTTGCTTATAGCCTTCCAATCTCGTTTTACATAATTCCAAAGAAAACACATATACTATTTTTTAAAAGTATACCTGAATGGTACCATGCATTATATATTTGTCCTTTTGCCAGTTACTTTTACGAATGTATCATATTTTACTTAGCTGGTTCTCTATTAATGGGCCTTAAGGCTATTTATTTCCATTATTACGAAGAATGTAATAATGGATATCTGTATTTCTCCCTCTCCCCACGTGCATACCTCCCCCTCCCCCAGTCTGTGTGTGTGTGTGTGTGTGTGTGTGTGTGTGTGTATGTATTCCATAATCTTTATTTGTTCTGAAAGTCATGATATGTCTCTGGTCAAAATTTCTTCCAGTTATCCCTCATACAAGGGTTGACCTTACTATGTCATGCTACAGTGTTTATAAAGTCTCTTAACAACCTTTTTTTTTTTTAAACACTTTTATAGAAATACAATTTACATACCATAAAATTAATCAGTTTTAAGTGCTCAATTCAGTGGTGTTCTTAAAGTAAATTTATAGAATTGTGCAATCATGACTATCACTTAATTTTAGACCAGTTCCCATCACCCCAAAAGGAACCCGATGCCCATTTGGAGTCAGTCTCCAATCTTACCACTGTTCATGGGCAAAAATGAAATCATACAATATGCATTCTTTTATGTCTCACTTCTTCCAGTTAGCATGTTTTTGAGGTTCATCCATGTCATAGCATGTTACTTTGTTACATTTTATTGCTTAATTGTATTCCATTATAGGGATATGGCACCTCTGTTTCTCCAGTTGAATTGTTTCCAATTTATGGCTATCCTATATAATAAATGCCTAATTTGCTAAGTGTCCAGTCGTCCAGTCACCATTCAACCAATCAAAGCATAATATGCTAATGATATGCTACGGCCACTCAACTGCTCACTATGATGTGTACTGACCACCAGGGGGCAGACAGTCGACCAGTTGCTATCATGTGCACTGACCACCATGGGGCAGATGCTCTAATCAGTAGGTTAGCTTGCTGTGGGGTCTGGCCAATCGGGACTGAGTGAGACAGTCTGGACATGCCCTGGAGCCCTCCCACGATCTCTCCCTGGCTGGCCAACGTCCTGTGTCCCTCCCCAGCCCCAATCGTGCACTGATGGGGTCCCTCGGCTTGGTCCATGCCCTCTCGCAATCTGGGATTCCTTGGGGGATATTGGAGAGCGGGTTTTAGCCCAACGGCGGAACGACCCGTCGCTATGATGCGCACTGATCAATGCAGGAGCTGCCCCTGGTGGTCAGTGTGCTCCCACAGGGGAAGCACCACTCAGCCAGAAGCTGGACTCATGGTTGGCAAGCACAGTGGCAGTGGCAGGAGCCCCTCCACCTCTGCGGTAGAGCTACCGACTGAGAGCTGAGGCACGCTACCTGGGCCTAAGCCATCAGTTGGACACCCCCTGAGGGCTCCCGGACTGTGAGAGGGCACAGACCACGCTGAGGGACCCCCCGCCTCGAGTGCATGAATTTCGTGCACTGGGCCTCTAGTCCCATATAATAAAAGCCTAATATGCGAATTGACCAAACAGCAGAACAACCGGTGGAGCAACCAGTTGCTATGATGACCAGGGGGCAGACGCTCAATGCAGGAGCTGCCCCCAGCCTGCAGGCCCCAGGCCAACCAAGGTGGGTGCCAGCAGGGGCCCCCCATATTGCCCCACCAGTCATCTCCCACAGAGGCGGCGGGGGAGGGGGTGGGACCAGCAAGCGGGCAGTGCCAGGCCAGCCAAGGCGGATGCCAGTGGGGGCCCCCTGATTGCCCCGCTGGCTGCCCCACAGATCAGTCCTGATCGCCGGCCAGGCCTAGGGATCCTACCCGTGCATGAATTTTGTGCACCGGGCCTCTAGTTATAAATAATGCTGCTATGAATATTCATGTGTAAAGACTTGTGTGGACATATTTTTATTTCTCTTAGATAAATTTCTAGGAGTAAAACTGCTTAGTATGGTAATTTAATGATTAACATTCTGACAAATTGCCAAATGTTTCCAAAGTGGTTGCACCATTTTGAACAAATAGAAATTGTGTTTCTATTTGGAATATACCTAAAAAGTGAGTTTTTGGGGACAGGTTATAGCCATTATCAGTTTAATAGGTACAATAAAATAATCTTGGGAGTGGCTATCCCAATTTACATGTAACATGCTTATCATACACGATACTGTGTGACTTATTCATCTTTGCTAACCTGGTAAATGAAAACAGACAAACAAAAAAAAACCTCAATATCTCATTTAAAGTCACATTTCATTGATATTAGTGAACTAAAATATATTTTCTATTGATCATCTAAATTTTATCTACAGTAATTTACCTATGCATATCCTTTATTATATTTCTTCCTCATTTTTTACATTTTTTAAAAATTGATTTTAGAGAAAGGGAGAGAGGGGTGAGGGAGGGAGGGAGGGAGTGAGAGAGAGCACATGATCAGCTGCCTCCCGCATGTGCCCTGACCAGGAATTGAGCCCGCCATCTTTTGGTGCATGGGACGGTGCTCCAACCAACTGAGCCACACAGGCCAGGGCTCCTTCCTCATTTTTTATATTTTTGTTGACTTATAAAATGTGCTTTTTAAGTTCTAGATATTAAAACTGTCAGTTTTATACATTGAAAGTATTTTGTCAATCTCTTTTCTTAAGGAATTTGGAATACTGTCAGAGTTCTGAATGAAAAACTTTCTCTAAACATACTCCTTGAATCCCATGCCTAGGAGCTGAACTATCCATCTTAAGAGTATTTTTCGGTGGTTTCCTGGGAGCCCTATGAAACATGCATACAAACAAGACCCTAGTTGCCTTTCCTAGGGGACATATGAATTAAATGAGTATATTACAGAATGGTTAATGCAGAAACAAAGAAGGCAAGCCACAGTTGCAAAGCATCCCATTTAGAACATTTTCTATTGTGAAATGGACACTCACCTCCAATGCTGATAGCAATGCTGGCAATGGATATTCATTGCTACACCAACACATTCTCAATTCTCCATCTGATCTTGTGTCTTTGAGCCAAGTTCCCAAAACTTCCTTGTAATATTAGTTTCTCATTAAGACATTGCCCTTAGCCCTGGCCAGTGTAGCTCAGTTGGCTGGGGACTGAGAGGTTACCAAATTTGATTCCTCTCAGGGCACATGCCCAGGTTGCAGGCTCAAACCCCAATAGGGGGCTGCAGGAGGCAGCCTATAAATGTTTCTTTCTCTCATTGATGTTTGTCTCTCGCCCCCTTTCCTTTCCTCTCTCTAAAAAATCAATAAAAATATTTAAATAAAAATACACTGCTGCTAATATAACAAGTAAGCCCTGGCCTGAAGTTAAAGTACATACTTGTAATTATCTCCAGGGAAATAATTAATGTTCTCTACTACCAAGCAGAGTATTTTAATGGCAATCTTCCCAATCTCATATTAGAAATAAATGCAAAATAAAAATTTTAAGCACCAGTTGGCATATTATTCCATAGGTTGAGTAGATATTTTTTTACAGTAACATTTAGATATGTTTAAAGTTTTATGATTATACTAGAGGCCCAGTGCACGACTTCATGCACGGGTGGGGTTTCTCAGCCTGTCTGGTGATCGGCTGATCGAGGCTGTGGAAGGTTGGCTGGGGGTAGGGACTGTGGGAGGTTGGCTATGGGAGCCCACTGACCACCAGGGGGCAGTTCCTGCATTGAGCATTTGCCCCCTGGTGGTCAGTGAGCATCATAGCGACCCTCAATCACTGAGCCACACCAGTCAGGCAATTTGTAATATCTTAATAAGCACTGGCTAGTAGTACAGAAAGAATGATTATATTTTAGTTTAGTTTTAGTTTTATTGTATTTTTAAAAAGCATCTCTCTGAAAAACAGTTCAGGTCCTCTTTTGCCTATCAAGAAACTGCATTTATTTACCTGTCCAGTATTTCCTGAGTACCTATTTCATGATGAGCAAAAACAGACATAACAGTTCAGTGGAAAAGAAGGTACTACCAAAAAAAAAAAAAAAAGGGATTATTCTATGAAAACATGTAAGAGGGGAATCTAGTGTGGGAAAATCAGAGAGCACCTTCCTGAAAGTACAGTGATTGAAATGAAATGTGAAGGATATGATGAAGAGTTAAGCAGACAAAGAAAGAAGAGTATAGAGACTTCCAGAGAGAAAACAGTATGGCCTGATGAAAGAAAAGTATGGGGGTGAATTTCAGAAATCATAGTTTAAAAGGAAGCATACCTGCCTAGCCGGTTTGGCTCAGTGGATAGAGTGTCGGCCTGCAGACTGAAGGGTCCCGGGTTCGATTCCGGCCAAGGGCACATGCCTGGGTTGCAGGCTCAATCCCCAGTAGGGGGTGTGCAGGAGGCAGCCAATCAGTTATTCTCTCTCATCATTGATATTTCGATCTCTCTATCCCTCTCCCTTCCTCTCTAAAATCAATAAAAATATATATATTTTAAAAAAAGCATACTTACCAACCAAGTAAAATATAATAAAGAAATTAGTAATTACATACAGGTACTATATATATACTTGGTTTATTCCTCTGAGATGTTTCTATAATGTCAAATAATGTAAGATCAGTTAATTAAGTCTTCAATAATCCATACTAATGGAAACAGCAAACAAAATAATTTTTACTTTTAAATTAACCCCCTATATGTTTCCAGTAGTAGATTGATTTGTTTTACTCAAATTAATAAAAATATTTGATTGGTATTATCTTTTTTTAATATTTATTTTTATATATTTCAGAGAGTAAGGGAGAGGGAGAGAGAGAAACTAGTGATGAGAATCATTCATCGGCTGCCTCCTGCACACACCCTAATGGGGACCAAGCCTACAACCTGGGCATGTGCCCTCACTGAGAAACGAACCATGACCTCCTGGTTCATAGGTCAATCCTCAATCACTGAGCCACACCAGCCAGGCAATTTGTAATAAGCATTAGCTAGCAGTACAGAAAGAATCATTTTGTGTTTGGGTCACACTTCTGAACACAACTTACGGTCTTAAAGTCAACAACAATGCCAATGAAATCATAGTAACAACAATGTTGTACTGTGTCTTACAAAGCACTATAAGGAGTGGAAAGGAAAGAAATCAAACAAGGGAAAGGGGCCAAATCATGACAGGCCTTATACGTCAGGCTCAAAATAATCCTATCCTATATGCAATGGAGCACAGTAAAATAATTTTAAGTAGGGAATAACCAAATCAGATTTGAGAGATGGCTAAGATAATTGAAGATAGGGAGACTGGTTAAGCAACTATTTTCTTTTTTTATTTATTTTAAATTTTATCTTTATTATTGAAAGTAATACAGATGTCCCCTTTTTTCCCTATTGATCCCCTATGCTGTAACCCTTCCCCAGGCCTATAGCACTATTGTCTGTGTCCATGGGTTATGCATATATGCATATAAGTGCTTTGGTTAATATCTTCCTACCCCCTACCCTCCCTTCCTTCCCTCTCAGATTCCTCAGTTTGTCATCAACAAGTGCTGATGAAGATAAGGAGAAAAAGGAACCCTAGTACACTATTGGTGGGAATGCAGACTGATGCAGCCACTATGGAAAACAGTATGGAGTTTCCTCAAAAAATTAAAATGGAACTGCCATTTGACCCAGAGACCCCACTTCTAGGAATAAATCCTAAGAAACCCAAAACACCAATCAGAAAGAATATATGCACCCAGCAAGCGAAGATCAGAAAATAGCCCAAGTGCCCATCAGTAGACAATAGATGAGTAAATAAAAAAGCTGTGGTACATTTACCCCATGGAATACTATGCAGCTGTAAAAAAAAGAAAAGAAAAAGAAGGATCTCTCAACCTCTGGGACAGCATGAAGCGACCTGGAGAGTATTATGCTAAGTGAAATAAGCCAGTCAGAGAAAGACAAGAATCACATGCTCTCATTCATATGTGAGTCTAATGAATAAAATAAACTGACAAACAAAATAGATCCAGAAACATGGAAACATGGAACAGACTGATGAAGCAACTATTTTAGATATTCTGAAAAGTGATGATAAATATCTGAACTAAGCCAGAAAAAGTAAAATTGGAAATGATGGGATAAATCACTGATAAGATCCAATCACCAATGAGAGGTAGAGATAAGGAAAATTAAAGAATCTAGAATGACTTCTGATTTCTGACTTATATGATTGGTAAGTCTCCATTTTTAGCAAAATAGGGGGTATAGATTTAGGAAAAGATAATTTTCTCAATTTGATTTTCCAAGGAACACATCCAGTAAAAATCAGATATGCCTAGAGTACAGAATCGATATATGTGTTGATCACAAAGTTGAGAAATACACCAACAGGAAGTAGCGGTAGTTGAAATACTTGAGTGGATGACTCATTTGGGGAAACTTTATTACAGAGTAAAGAAAAAAGCTCACAAACAGTAACAATGCTAGAATCACTAATGATGCTTGCCAGAGCAGGTAGAATAAAAAACAAAGAGGATTTAGAGTGCAAAATTTGCATGAGCCCTGACCTGGGTCCCAGCCAGGGAGGAGCCTGCAACCTAGGTACATGCCCTTGATCAGAATAGAACCGGACCCTGCAGTCGGCAAGCCTAGGCATTATCCACTGAGCCAAACTGGCTAGGGCAGGATATGGCATTTCTTACCCCTCCAGCAGCGGACCTTCGTTTTTTTCTCCAGGAGTGTGGTGGAAAAAACCCTAGATCACCTTCTCAGATTCTTATACCCAAGTTACTAAGAATATTAACAGTGGCATACAGGGAGCTTAGCCAATAAGCAATAAGGTATTTCCTCTGTAGTTCCCGCGGATTGCCTCCGATCTCTGGCTACGCCCCTGCCCAGGCCCCAAGTCTCTGGCCAGGGCTTGGGGCCTGGGCAGGAGACCTCCAGCTCCCTCCAATTGCCAGCTCCACCCCTGCCAAGGCCTAAAGCCTCGGGGCCTGGGCAGGGACCCCCATTTCCCTTCAATCTCCAGCTCTGCCCCTGCCCAGGCCCCAAGCCTCTGGCTGAGGCTTGCGGCCTGGGCAGGGGACCCCCAGCTCCCTCTGATGGCCCGATCACCCGGCTTCGCCCCTGCCCAGGCCCCAAGCCTCTGGCCGGGATTTGGGGCCTGGGGAGGGGACCCCCAGCTCCTTCTGATCACTCGGCTCTGCCCCTGCCCAGGAGCCCCCTGGCTCAGGCCCTTCCCAGGTTGCTCAGGACCCATGGGGGTCCTACCTCGGAGTGACCTGGGTGCTGAGAAAGTTTCCTGGACCCAGGCTGCTGGGTGCCTACCTATGCAAATTAACCTCCATCTTTGTTGGGTTAATTTGCATACTCACTCTGATTGGCTGTGGGCATAGCGGAGATAGGTCAATTTACATGTTTGTCTATTATTAGGTATGATCCCATTTTTGTTAAAACTCAGTCATATATTTCTGAAATGGATATACAGTAGTTCCCCCTTATCCATGGGTGATAAAATCCAAGAATTCCAGTGGATGCCTGCAACCAGGGATAGTATGGAACCCTACATATACTAAGTTTTTCTATCCATACTTTTCACTTAAGGGAAGTGCTTTATGGATTCTCCTTAGCATATCCAAATTTCCAGCATCATTACTTTTGTGCTTTGGGGTCTTTATTAAGGAAAATGAGTGTTATTTGAATGCAAGCACTGTGATACTGCAAGTCTATGATAACTGAGATGGCTACCGAGTGACTAATTGGAGGGCGTATATACAGTGTGAGTACATACACTGGACAAAAGGATGATTTAGGTCCTGGGAAGGACATGAGACTTCACCATGCTACTCAGAATGGTGCACGATTTAAAATGTATGAATTGTTTATTTCTGGAATTTTCCATTTAATATTTTTGGAATGTGGTTTACTGAGGGTAACTGAAACCATGCAGATAAAGGGGGACTACTGTATTGAAGAAAAAATGCCAACAGTGGTTATCTGCGAATGGTGGGATTCTGGTTGAGACTTTTGTAATCTTTTTCTAATATATAGGTAATGATAATTAGAAATTTTCACTTTCTTAATAGTGATTATGAAAATTGGTTTGTTGAGAAAAATGGTTTGGTAAACCCACTCTAAGTTAAAAAAAAATAGTCCAGTATCAGGGCTTTGATGTCAAATTGGTTTTTCTGTGAGAAGTTTCTCTGCATATTAAGAAGGTGGGAAGAACTGGAGTTCCAGAAGAAAACACCCTGAAGGGAGAGTGACCAGGGTAGAATTCCCTTCTGGAGAATGGGCCAGAAGGACCTTGATCACCAGTGCAATCAGAGGGACAGTTAAGAAAAAGCGTAATGCCTCATGAGGACTAAGTTGTTTATTTTTTGACATATTATATAAATTATTCTGAATTTCCTCTAAGACATTTTAAGTCAGTTGTACTTTGTTAACTAAATGCTTTTGTGTGAGGGATTTGTTTTACAAAACGCTGAGAGGGGAAGGTCCTACTTGGGATTGTTTAAAATAGTACCCAGCTGTTTGTCAGATTATATCATTACTCTATAATTAAGTTATACTAACCATAACTGTCCAGTTATTAAATGTAAGGTGCAAGGGAATAAACCTCCATTACATAGAAAGCCTGTAGGTACTGATGGGTTAGCTAATGATGAAAAAGGGGTTCCAGAGGGTCCTCTGGGAAGAACAGGGACACAGCCAGTTAAATATGTGATTGAAGATAATGGTTCATGCTGTCTCTGAGCAGGTGATAGAATTTTCTGTATTTTAGTTCCTTCATTTGTGCTTCAGTTGTCTATTGCTATGTAACAACTACAAAAACTCAGTGTTAAGAGAATAACTACATTTTGCTCACGATTCTGTAGCTCAAGAATTTGGATAAGGTATAGTAGGAACTGCTTATCTCTCTCTGGGGTCTGGGATCCACACTGGGTGGCTCACACAGCTGGAGCATGGCTGGAACAGCCCCACTGAGGTCACACATCTAGTATCTCAGTTCTCACTGTTGGCTGCGTCACTCACTGAAGCCAGATGAAGGGTGGGCTGACTGAAAGGTCTAAGAATGTTCACCTGTCTAGTGCCAGGTGCTACTAAAACATGTAGCCAATTCTCATTTTTCTCTCTGTCTTTCTGTCTCTCTTTCTCACTCTCTCTCCCTTCCCCCTCCCTCCAGCCCCTACCTCAAGTGGCTGGTTGGACTTCTAACTGCAGGCTAGCCTCAGAACAGTCAAATATCTTACATAGCAACTAGCTTCTATGAGAGCAGAGGCTGTGAGTCCTCTAGAAGGAATAAGCTAGAACTGATCCAGCGGCACATCCACTCTATTTTATTAGATAAATAATCATAGACCAAGCCCAAATTCAAAGGGGTGAAGAATTCAACAAAGGCTCTGAATGAAAAGAGTGGTTAAAAATTTGCAGGCCTCCCTACTCAGTCTACCCTTTATAGATATATTATTTACACTCCTCCATTTTCAAAATATATTCAACCCCTGCCAAGACCCCCCAAAGTCTCATCCCATTACAGCATTGGCTCAAAGTCCAGGACCTAATGTAAATCAGGTGCAGATGTAGACGAGGCTCCTCAGATCCAGATGCTTGGATGCAGCTCCTCGGTAATGATTCTTCTAATCTGTAGACCTGGGAACTAAATATTCCAGTTATCTGCCCAACACATACCCAACGTACAACAGTGAGAAGAGAATAGAAACTGCAATGAGAGAAATTCAAAAAGGGAGGGTAGAAGAGGCACATACCAATACTAGTCATTGGTCAACAGCAATTCTGAAACCCAGTTGGTACACATCATCAGTTCCTTGATTAGTACCAGGAGTGGACCCCATGTCTCTTAGCTCTATTCTGTGGTATTTAGATTGTATCCGCCAACTCATGCTTCATTTTCCATAAGAAATGGCCTATATTCAGAGCTGAATAGCTTCTCAGCTTCTTCACTATCCATAGGAGACTGAGGGTCCAGAAGCTTTTCTCATTAGGGATTCTCTGCCTTTTCCACCTAAGTGATACAATTTCTTTAAAAACACTGTGGGTTTATTATCTACATATTTATATATATAAAAGCCTAAGTGACCATTATGACCAAACGGATGACCAAACAGGCTGTGTGGGGCGACTAGGCTAACAGGGGGGTTAGTGAGGAGCAACCAAAAGACCAAGCAGCAGGCTATGTGGGGTGACCAGGCCGGCAGGGGGGTGGGGGGGTCAGTGAGGGGCAACCAGGCCGGCAGGGGGGTGGGGGGATCAGTGAGGGGCGACCAGGCCAGCAGAGGGGGGCAGTGAGGGGTGACCAGGCTGGCGGGGGGTGGCAGTTGGGGGTGACCAGACCAGCATGGGGGGCCATAAAGGGCCAGCAGGCCAGCAGGGGGTCAGTGAAGGGCGACCAGGCTGGCAGGGGGAGCAGTAAGGAGCGATCAGGCTGGCGGAGGGGCATTTAGGGGTGACCAGGCCAGTGGGGGGGGGGGCAGTTGGGGGCAACTAGGTTGGCAGGGGTGGGCAGTTGGGAGTGACCAGGCCAGCAGGGGGGGCAGTTAGGGGTGATCAGGCAGGCAGACTCCTGAGAAGTCCTTCTCTATCTTGAACCTCAGGTATGGCTGCTGCTATGGGACAATGTCCTCCTTTCTAGAAAATCCAATTGTCTAATTGAGAGGGTCTGTGAGCAACACACTTAAGAATCTTACAAGCCTTTTAGTCTACTTTAAGTCTTCTATATCTTAGTAAAGAATCTTACAGCATTTAAAATTTTATTTATCAAAAGAGGATAAAAAGGTATACACACACACACACACACACACACACACACACACACACACACCCCCTAGAGGCCCAAAGCACGAAGATTCGTGCAATAATGGACCTTCCTTCCCCTGGCTGCTGGCATAGCCTTCACTCTGGCCGGAGCCACCTTTCTGCGGAACGCCTGTGTCATCGCAATGGTGACAACGCCAAGTGTCCTGCCCTCGGCTGCTCTGTGGCTGTGTATGCAAATTAACCCACCAGCTTTGTTGGGTTGATTTGCATACTCACTCCTGATTGGCTGGTGTATGTCATGAGGTTACAGTCAATTTGCATCTTTCTTTTATTAGTGTAGATATAGTATAATTTATATATATATTATACTATAAATATATGAAACCCTCCTTCTTGTACCTAAGAATCTAGAGAGAGAATTCTCTTTTATGAAACAGTAATTATCTCTTCAATTATGTAGGCCAATGCTTCTTGTATTTAATAGATCAAATTCCTGATGGAATTTCAGTGAATTTGGAAAGAGATTCTATACTGCTATAACTCCCTTGCTGAGACATCATAAGGACTTGGGCCAGGAAGCCAAGTTAAGGCTAGGTAGTGAGAGGGAACACGGGATAAGCTGACCCCAAATATGTCACCACCCCTCCAATCTCTATAGCTGATTTTATCTCCCTTCTAACTGCCTGCTTAAACTACTGACCCGCAGGCAGGCAGGTAGGTGAGCAGTTAGGAGTGGTCCCCGACTGGAAAGGGTGCAGGCTGGGCTGAGGAGACCCCCCCCTCGTGCACAAATTTCATGCACAGCTGATCAAGGTCTGATGACCTTCCTAGGTGGTCAGTAATGAGCAGTCATCATCTTGTAAAGTCACTGGACTCTGAAATGGAAAATTCCACAAGCCTGCCCTTTTCACACAAGCCCACTTTGTCCCCACCTTATAAAAGCAGCCAAGCAGAGCCAGCCTCCAAGTCACTTCAGAGGACCTTCCTCCACTCTGTGCTGCCTCCCTGTGCTCAAGCATAAGGTTAATAAAATCTTTCTGGAAATTTCTCTGGGGTTTCCTCTAAATTTCTATCTTCTTGGGAGGAAGCTAAGAACCCCAACACCAGTAACACTGCTTTATAAACAGTGCTAAATTTTATGCTCAAACACAGTCTAGCCTCAGCATAGATTTTCTGGTTAAGTCATTTCTGTACAGTTTATTTTGAGGCTTGTGTTTATTTTTAAAGGTAATATGGCTTATTAGTATGTACATTGCGGGGGGTGAGAGTGGACTTGAAGAATGATCAATAAATACATGATGGTTAAAAGGGAAATAGAAGGTTCTGTTCCTGGCTTGAGAAAATGAGCACCTTCTCCCCCCTCCCCCACCACTACTCCCATCCCCACACACATACTCTGGGGTTAAAAAAAAAAAAAAAGATGTCTGTGATGGTCAGTTTTAATGTCAACTTGGCTAGGGAATAGTCTCCAGTTATTCAATCAAACACTAACCTAGGTTTTGATATGAAGGTATTATGTAGATGTGATTAAAGTTCATAATCAGTTCACTTCAAGTAAAGATTATCCTAGATAATCTGGGTGGGTGCCTAAGGAAACTCAGCTGTGGACTGCAGCTTCAGCCTGTGCCCCAGAGCATCAGCTTGCCCTTCCCGACAGCCTGCTCTGTGAGTTCTGGACTTGCCTAGCCAGATCCCACAATCAGTAAGTCAATTCTTTGCATGTATCTGTTACTATATCCTAGTGATACTGTTTCTCTGGTGTAACCCTGACTGATACATGCCTTATAGAGTAATGAGTTGACCATCAATGGAAAGATTATTATGAAGAGATAAGTAAATGAAGTAAAAAATTTACAAGTTTTTAGAAAAGTAGCCAATATGGCATGTGGTTAAGAACACAGACTCTAGAGTCAAAATGCCTCGGTTCAAAGCCCCACTTTACTGTTTACTAACCATGTAGCTTTGGACAAGTTACTTAACCTCTCTAAGCTTAAATTTTTTCTTGTGTTAAAAAAAACAAAGTATCTATCTCAAAGGGTTATGAAGTTAAATCAGGTATTATATATGTAGTACTGACAACAGTGCCTAGCACATAGGAAAAACTAAGTAACATTCTAAAATGATGATGGGTAAGTAGACAGACCTTCTAAGAGCCCTTTGGATTCTAGGACAGTTTCAAATGCACAATTTTTAAATATATATATTTGTTATTGATTTTTACAGAGAGAAAGGGAGAAGGATAGAGTTAGAAGCAGATGAGAGAAAAACATCAATCAGCTGCCTCCTGCATGCGCCCTCCTGGGGATCAAGCCCGAAACCAAGGTACATGCCCTTGACCAGAATCAAACCCAGGACCCTACAGTAGGTGGGCCGATGCTCTATCTACCGAGCCAAACCGGTAAGGGCTCAAATGCACAATTTTTAAAAGAAAATTATCATCTTCATGTTAGAGGAGCAATGTAACATAGTGATTATGAGTAGAGGGCCTAGTCAGACAGACTAAGCTGTGTAACTTTAACTTTTCTAATTCTTAGTTTTCTTACTAGAAAAAATGATTATAATAATAATAGTAGTATCTATTACATAGGGTTCCTGTGAGAAATAAATAAGCTGTTTTATGTAATTTTAAAAAATATATTTTTATTGATTTCAGAGAGGAAGGGAGATGAAGAGAGGGATAGAAACATCAATGATGACAGAGAATCACTGATGGGCTGCCTTCTACACACACCCTACTGGGGATGGAGCCCATAACCCGGCCATGTGCCCTGACCAAGAATTGAATGGTGATCTCCTGGTTCATAGGTCAAACTCAACCACTTAGCCACACCAGCCAAGCCATTTTAGGTAATTTTTAAAGTTTTGATGGATAACTCTAAAATTTCTCCCTGAATCTTTTTATTCTGGGTGGTCCTGAGATTATGGATATAAATCACCTCCTATAATCTATAATTACTCCAGTAGATTAATTTTCTATTTCTAGTTGTCCATTGACTGGCAATTTAGACTTGTTAAAAACATGTGTCCAATCTATATATAAACAGTGGCTAAGGATTTCCCTTAAAACATTTATTGATCATCATCTAGGTGCTAAGAGAAGCACATCATGTACCTAAATCTCACAGCTCAGCACTGTCTCCATTTTGCAGATTAGGAAACAATTTTAAAGTAACTGTATGAGCTTATGTAAATATATTGTAACACCCATTACAATATATTATTTTCTGAATTGCAGTGTGATCCAGATACCACGTTAATAATATTAAGTACCCAGGTCAGTAACTTCTGAGAAACTAAGTAGCTATGTTCTAAATTCTCAATGGACAGCCAGTTAATTTATTTTAAAAAAGGGGAGGGGAGGGCCAATTCAATTCCTTTCTTAATTAGATAAATTAATATTTGCTGTTAATAAAAGCTACATTTCCACAGAGAGTAAGAGTACATACCCATTTAAATATGCAGCTATGTATATTTTTAAATTCAAGTAAAGATATTTATTTTAAACTCAAGTATATGCTAATTTGCAAGAGACTGGTAAATGACAATAGGATGGGGAACTGGGGCACGTGGTAGTACAGCTGAATGGTGTAGGCCTTGTCTGTCCAGACTGCTCTAACAAAAATCCATAGACTGGGTGGCTTATAAATCACAGAAATGTATTTCTGACAGTTCTAAAGAGGTGGAAGTTCAAGATCACAGGGCTGGCAGATATGGTGCTGGTGAAAGCCCACTTCCTCACCACAGTCATCTCCTCAGTATAACCTCACATGGAGGAAGGGGCAAGGGAACTCTCAGGCCTCTTTTATAAGGACACTGATTCCCCTCATGAAGGCAGAGCCCTCATGACTGCATCACCTCTCAGAGGTCCCACCTTCTAATACAGTATCCCTAATCCAATGTCTTCCTACCTGAAGCCTGAGACCAATCTCTCCCTCACGATGAAAAGAGATATAATTGTGACATATAAATGTCAAATAAACTGTGTGCTAAGAAAAGGGGGAAAGTATCCTCTGATCAAGCAAATGGACTAACATACTCAAATAGTCACTCTATTACAGAGACAGCACCTGCCGACTGAGGAGGGAGGGAAAGGGTAAACAATTCTAAATAGGCTTGAAATTTTTATCCATTTAACGATTCCACTATGAGCTAGGAATTGTGCCAAATTCTAGGGATTAAAACACTAATCGATGTAGATACTGTCTCTGCCCTAACAGATGACAACGTGTAGTGGGAGAAACAGCTGAGAAACCAATGTTGGTGTAAGTGCTACAATTACAGATGTAAACATCTCCAAAATGGACTCAAAGCTAGTTTCTATTTCAGTAAGTTATAGTCAGAAATTCTATACTTATTCCTGTATAAACTACTGCTTTATTTTTAGCCAAGTATCCATCTCAGGCACCTGTGTATCATTGTAAATTTTATCAGAAATATCTGTATGTATCTGTCCTCCAGCTTAAGAAACCGAGTCTTGCTTTTATTTAAATTTATGGACAAGGGACAGTGCCTGGTACAAAGCAGGCATTCAATAAGTACTGATTGAGGATAATTAGATGATTGAATGACTAACAAAGAAAAGACTTTTATTTCTCTATCATTCTATCAGTTGAACTATGGTTTATTTAGTGACCTCAAGACTACAGTCTAAAGAGGAATTCATATTCTGCCCCAATTCAATTATTTTTATGGCTCCTACTCATCTAGAGAGCTGAGCCAGGATTGAATTAGAGGGGCTAAATTATCAATAGAACTGGCTCCTACAAAGAAGCAAAGTAATCCTATATAATGAAAGGCTAATATGCAAATTGTCCCCCCGGGAGTTTGACCAACCAGGAATTCAACCACCCGCTATGACATGCGCTGACCACCAGGGGCGGCATGGAATGAAGGAAGGCCCTGGCCAGCAGCCAGAAGGCCCCGATTGGCCCTGATCGCCGGCCAGGCCTGGGGACCCTACCCATGCACAAATTTTGTGCACTGGGCTTCTAGTATCTATATAAACATGTTCTCTCAAGTTTGTGGCCTACATACCAAAATGATCTGCTGATGCTATATGATCAACTACTTAAAAATACTTTCCGGCCCTAGTCGGTTTGGCTCAGTGGATAGAGCATCAACCTGCAGACTGAAGGATCCCAGGTTCGATTCCGGCCAAGGGCACATGCCTGGGTTGTGAGCTTGATCCCCAGTAGGGGTTGTGCAGGAGGCAGCCTATCAATGATTCTCTCTCATCATTGATGTTTCTATCTCTCTCTCCTCCCTTCCTCTCTGAAATCAATAAAGAAATACCCTATCTAATAAAAGAGTAATATGCAAATTGACTGTACCTCCACTACATCCACAAGCCACGCCCACCAGCCAATCAGGAGCGAGTATGCAAATTAACCCAACCAAGATGGCTGCCGCCACAGACAGAGCAGGAGGCTTGAGTTGCCCCCTGCAATGGAGGAAGCCAAGCTTTCTGCCTGCCCTGGCGGGCCCAGGCCTCTGCTCAAGGCTACAAAGTTTCAATTATAGAAGATAAATAAAGCCCAACAAAAATGGCTGCGGCCATGGAGCAAGTAGGAGGCTTGGCTCTGCTCAAGGCTACAAAGTTTCAATAATAGAAGATAAATAAATCCCAGATACCAGGGCCTCCGCTTGGGTCACTGGGGGGCATGGGGAGCCTGCAAACCACCACAGGCCCCTCGCCCAGGCTGCCCCACGCCCTAAGGGAACCCCCACTCTGATCCAGGACACCCTTCAGGGCAAATCAGCCGGCCCCCACCCATGCACCAGGCCTCTATCCTATTTAATCCTATCCAATAAAAGGATAATATGCAACACACAAGATGGCTGCCCCCATGTGGACAAAGATGACTGCCCCCATGTGGACACAAGATGGCCACCACAAGATGGCCAGCAGAGGAGGGCAGTTGGGAGGGACCAGGTCTGCAACGAAGGGCAGTTGTGGGCAATCAGGCCAGCAGGGGAGGGCAGTTGGGGGCAATCAAGCCTGCAGGGGAGGGCAGTTAGGGGTGACCAGGCCGGCAGAGGAGGGAAGTTGGGGGTGACCGGGCCTGCAGGGAAGGGCAGTTGCGGGAGAACTAGGCCTGCAGGGGAGGGAAGTTAGAGGCAAACAGGCTGGCAGGGGAGTGGTTAGGGGGTGATCAGGCTGGCAGGCAGAAGTGGTTAGGGGCAATGAGGAAGGCAGGCAGGCAAGCAGTTGGGAGCCAGCAGTCCTGGATTGTGAGAGTCCTGGATTCAATCCCGGTAGAATTGGGCCTAAACGCGCAGCCAGACATCCCTCAAGGGGTCCCAGATTGGAGAGGGTGCAGGCTGGGCTGAGAGACACACACCCCTGTGCACAAATTTCCCACTCTAGCCAGTTCGGCTCAGTGGATAGAGCATTGGCCTGCGGACTGGGTTCGATTTCAGTAAAGGGCACATGTCTCAGTTGCAAGTTCAATCCCCAGTAGGTGGCATGCAGGAGGCAGCCAGTCAATGATTCTCTCTCATCACTGATGTTTCTATCTCTCCCTCTCCCTTCCTCTCTTTGAAATCAGTAATATATATGTGTATGTATGTGTGTATGTGTATGTACATGTGTATGTGTATGTATATGTATATGTATATGTATATGTATATGTATATGTATATGTATATGTATATAAATACTTTCCCTACCCAGTATGGCTCAGTGGATAGAGTGTCAGCCCACAGACTGAAGGGACTGAAGGACTGCTGGTTTGATTCTGGTCAAGGGCACGACCTTGGTTGCAGGCTCGGGGCACATGAATGCAACTAATCAATATGTCTCTCTCATGTCTCTCCCCCTCCCTTCCATCCTCTCTGAAAAAAAAATGAGAAAAAAATTCTTGGGTGAGGATTAAAACAAATTTTATAAAAATACTAATGTGTTATAGAAATTAAATATTCATTTAAGACCCTAAAATAATGAGAGCTCAAGACAGTATCTTTAATTTTTTGAGGACAAAGTCAAAATGGAGAATACAGATTTGCCAAAGACTTAAAGTTTTAGATTCAACAATTGCTTTATAGGAAAAGAAAAGTTTCAAAAATCATTAAAAAGTGAACATATGAATAGTAGGCAATAAGGAATAAAACATTAAACCATGACCATAAAGCCTGCGACTTAATAATGGTAAGTCAGAGAAAGATATGACATCTACATTCGAAGGCAGTCCTGTTGTCAGATATGCTAGTGTATTATTCATCATTGTGAATGACCAAGTAGTGAATATTTCTTTTAAAAAATATATATTTTATTGATTTTTTACAGAGAGGAAGGGAAAGGGATAGAGAGTTAGAAACATCGATCGGCTGCCTAACACCCCCTACTGGGAATGTGCCTGCAACCGAAGTACATGTCCTCGACCGGAATCAAACCTGGGACCCTTCACTCTGCAGGCCGATGCTCTATCCACTGAGCCAAACTGGTTATGGCAGCGAATATTTCTTTTTATGAGTCCCAAGTTTGATTCAGAAAATCATTTGCATAGATACAGAGTATTACTGAATGTAATTTACATTACAACCAAAAAGTGAACAACCAAATTATTACTGCAGGAAACATTCTATACGATGCTTTCCACAAAATTCTCATTTACTAATCTAGATCTTCCAATAGACTGTGAGCTACATAAAAACAACTCTTTAGCTCCCATCCTCTGTAAATTAAAATAACAATAATTAAATGGGTGAAATATAACAGATTAAAATATAAAACTTTATGTTATACCTCCACATCAGGGAAAAGAATTTATTATTTATGTGATAGTAATAAACCTCAATATTAGAAAAAGGGAAGGTATATTTATTAATAGTGGTGATTCTTTTGATAGGTGTAAAAGCTGAAGGGGTAACAAAACCTATAAAAAGAGGAAAAAAACTAAATTTTTCTAGCACTTGCTAAAAATACTATCTGCATTTATAAGCATAAATGTTTTACCTTTAACATAAATGATTGCAAATCAGTTAAATATATTTATTGTCTAAGCCTAGTTCATTAATGTGTTACTGTACTTCCTTTTATTTGCTCTACAGTTAGCTTTTATACATTTTGAGGACTAGCCCATGGTTCTAGTGTTTCAGATTTAGGTGAACAATCCCAGATTTTCTGTTTATACTACTTGATTTATATACTTCAATGATGTAGCCCTAAACTTTCTAGATTGAAGAGTTTTTTGTTTTTTTGTTTTGTATTTAGTTTATCCTCATACAATAGGCCTTCCTTTCTCTTACTCCTATTAGTTACCCCTGATTTTACTTTTTCTGGATCTGCTATAAACAAAACATCACAACTACACATTGTATGCTAAGAGTTTCACTTTAAGTAGAATGAATAAGCCAGTCAGAGAAAGACAAATATCACCTGATCTCACCTATATGCGGAATCTAATGAACAAAATAAAATGACAAATAAAATAGAACCAGAGGCATGGAAACATGGAACAGACTGATAAAGTTTAGAGGGAAGAGGAGAGGAGGGGCAGGAAGAGATTAACCAAAGAACTTATATGCATATATCATTGCCCATGGACACAGACGATAGTGTGGTGAAGACCTGGGGTGGGGCAGGAACGGTTGAAGGTGGGCAACGGGGAAAAGGGGAACATTTGTAATATTCCCAACAATAAGAATAAAAAAAAGAGTAAAATGTCCTATGTTTTATTTCCAGTGTATTCTCCTGATGACCAACATTCAGACAGTCCCTTTATCTGTGGAACATGAAAGTACCTTCAAAGATCAACAGTTATTCATAAATTTCTTAAGTCAAAATTTAGAGACTATCATTCTTTAAGTATTAAAAAAATTTCCCTAATTAATTACCATATACTTGCTCACCCTGAGGCTCATTTACCATTTCCCTACCCGCATTATTTTGTGAGAACCTTTTATAATTTATTCCCAAATCTTACTCCTTTTAAAATGTGCATTCTTTCTTTTAATAAGTACATTGGAATGATTGGATTATGAAGCTGAAAGAGTTCACAGCCTCATTATCAAACCCATCTTTCTTAATTTGATATTATAGCTTGGAGACATTAAAACACTTGTCCAAAGTGAAGTAACAGAATGTATTAGGAAACAGAATTCAGATTTTCTTATTTGAAGTTCATGTTCTTCTTATTAAATTATATCTTAACTTTAAAAAAATATATTGTTATTGATTTCAGAGAGGAAGGGAGGAGAGAGATAGAAATATCGATGAGAGAGAATCATTGATTGCTGCTTTCTGTACCCTCCCTGCGCCCCCCCCCCCCCGCCCCTTACTGGGGATCAAGCCCAAAACCCAGGTATATGCCCTGACTAGGAATCAAACCATGACCTCCTGGTTCATTGGTTGATGCTCAACCACTGAGCCACTCTGGCTGGGCTATATCTTAACTTTTTAATATCTATTTTAAAAGACTCTTGGGGAAGAAAACTGATAATTACTTAACACAATATGTGTTTGTACTATATTTTACATGTTCTGTCCAATATCCCACGACTCTACAATGTTCAAAAACTTACAGGATGCATACTTTAATTATGAAAGTAATATTATATCAGACTTTACATTAATTTGTGTCTTTAAAAGTTACACTGTTCTCATCAGTGATTTGGATTTGCTCTTTTCAAAACAAACATGTTAAACTTTTAGTAGCTACAGTCCTTAACTTATAGAAGTTGTATCAGATATTACAGTTCTACTAGAGGCCCGGTGCACAAAATATGTGCACGGGTGTAGTCCCTAGGCCTGGCCAGCAATTGAAGTGCGAGTATCTGGCATGGAAGGGCAGGTCCCAGCTGACCTCTGGGCCCTGGGCAGCACCTGGGCCCTGGGGCCACCACGCACACCCCTCTGCCTGAGTCACGAAACCTGAGTCCCCACACGGAGATGTGGCGAGCACGGCTGGATGCCACAGGCCGGGGTGCAGCATGGGCCTCTGGGCCGCCCAGTGGCACTGCATGGGGAGCATGCTCTTTCCTGGCTGGCCTGGCAGACTGGTTCCTGCACGAACCCACAGGAGCCCAACCAGCCCCTGCAGTCCTGGCAGTTGCGGCCCGGCTCACCCAGATGCTGCGCAGGTGCAAGGCGCAATCCTTGCAGGTGCCTGGCACCTGAGCGCAGGAGCTTCCCAGGTGCACAAGGTAACAGGGGGAGTGAGAGCGAGCTTGGGCGGATACCCATATTCTCACCGCACCTCTGTCCCTGTCACCCCTGACCCAGGGAGCTGGTGAGAGGTCGCAGTGCGTCGCCAACGCCTGCCATGTTTCATGGTGCCCCCTCATGGTCAGCTCACGTCATAGCGAGCAGTTGAACTCCGGGTCTCCCAGTCCAATGACTGACCGAGGGGATAATTTGCATATTAGGATAGTTTCTAAACAGCTTTTCTTAAAAGGGGGAGCAAAATGAGGATGAAATGTAGAGAAGATCCCTTGACCATCCAAGATCATCCCCCACTCCCATAGCTGGGAGAATAAAAGAATATCCACATATAAAACAACCAATCAGGCATAATTTCTAAAAATGCCAGAGGCACCACCCCAAGTTCAATATGCCCCTCTAACCTGCTTTTTCCCTTGTATTCATTTCTGGCTCCATTATAGGCATCACAACCCATCCACCAAGACAGAGAAGCTAAAAACTTGGGAGTTATTTCTAATTCCTCCTTTTCCTCACTTCCCATGCGACCAGTTAAGTACATTCCTTCTTTTCAAATTTCCCACATTTCAGATCCTTTCCGCATCCCTATTGCCAGCACCTTGAGTCAGACCCTAAAAGCCCCTCATTTGAGTGAGGAAGTCTTCTAATTGATCTTCCTGCCTCCACCCCACTTGTTCCAGGGTGACTCATCTTCACATTAACACCAAAGTAATCTCTCTAAAACCCAAATTGTATGTCTCCTCCTTATTTCAAAGTCTATAATAGCTCCATAATGTCTATGGGATGAAATTCAAACTCGTTCCATTATATGGCCTCTGTCCATAGCTACAGTCTTTTATTATACAGTCTCCCCTCTTCCCTACCATGAACCCTACCCTCTATCATTCAGTCTAATGGACAGCTTGCTTCCTTTTCCCGAATATGCTATGCTGCTTCACTCCTCTGCATCTTTGCTCACTCTGTACCCCTCTATAACGCTGGCTGTTGAACACTCACCATTATCAATGCTCACCTCAGGGTTCACCTCCTCTTTGAAATCCCTTTTGAACCTCACCCTCCCTACTCTAGTGTAAATGGCCATACTTTCAGTTGGTTCCCCACTGAATTTCTATGAAAGCACTGTAACAGCTGTGTGTGTGTGTGTATGTGTATAGTGTGTGTGTAAATTAATTTGCTGACATGTCTGTCTCCCCTTCTGGAATACAGGCACTCTGGAGAGGTACTGTGTCTTGTTCAATCTTTATTTTCATAGTCCTCCTTATAATCTGTCATATATTGAAAGCTCAATTATCTAGAATGAATGAACGAACAAAGAAAAGAACTATATAGGATACTCTTGAAGGAATATTTTTTAAAAATTAAAATACTAAAAATTAAATGCCACTGTCCTGGGTATATTTACCTCCCATAAATTTCACATTTTTCTATTTAACATAATTTTTTTTCATTAAAAACTTAAGATTTATTTCCTGAGGAAATCTGGTCACATGTGTAAACTGACATTTATTATCACTGAGATATATAGATAATTTTATAAATTATACTAATTGTTTTATTTTATCAATTTAATGGAATATCAAAATGATTTATGGTCAACTCCTGACTACGAGAGGATCTGAACAGCTATCCTGGCTTACCTAGGATCTTTTCATGTGCTGCTTCTGCCACTCATGGCCTCCCTGTTTTCTAAGCTGGCTTTCCCACTTCTAATTAACCTGCTGCTGGCAAGGAAGAACAACCATCTGTCCACATCTAAGTGGAGGAGGACACTGACCAGGAGAGTGGGAAAAATGGTTCCTGAACATGAGATAATTTGACAAAGTTGATAAGCTGCACAAAATGAATCGCAGAATCACAAAACTGGATGAGATCATATGTATTTATCATCCAAATAGTGTTACTGTTTGTTTTGACTTTTTAAATTCTTTTTCTTATTTTTTAGCCCAAAGAAGACTGTTCCTAAGTACTTCTGCTAATCCAGTGAATTGCAAGAAATATCTTCTACTGACTTTGAACACATATGTATCACTTGAGTATTTAGGGATGCAGAATGAAGCCAGGGCACCAGACTCTCCCTATTCCTCACCCTGCTATCACTGATAGTGTGGCTCAACTCCAGCTTCTTCAGAGGTCAGGCTCTTTGGCTTTGAAATGGAAGGATTACATAGGCTGATCTCTAAAATCACTTACATTTCTAAAACTTTATGCTTTCATGTACCCACGGAAGTTTAAATAAGTACAATTCAAACGTTGAAAGGTATATATTTTCAAGAGTATATTTTAAAGAAAAACACAGAAGAGTTAGATATATATGGTAAAGTTGTTCTGTTATTAAGTTTTAAGACGTATCAATAACATTTCTTTGTCCACTACAGTAGGACAGCAGCAACATGTGCCTGATACATTGCTCCAAATAAAAATTACAAACTGACCAACCCATTTGTTACGTTTCAAATAATTGTCCCAATGAGACATCATCTGATATTTTCTTTTATCACTTCCCAAGATTTATTCCAACTGCCATAATGACCTTCAGTTCCCATTAATAAACTTACATAAAAAGCTGTAACAGTTAAAGCTTAGGAAAGAATTATTCATTGGAACAATTTAAACATATTTAGATAAACATTTAAAGTTTCCATTCTGTTTTCTGTAAATATTCCAAGATTATCCAAAACTATGAGCTTCAAATTATTAATGTCCAGAGGAAGAACTGTTTGATAACTTAATAAAAGAAATACAGTAGTTCCCCCTATCCATGGGGGATACATTCTCCAGACCCCCAGTGGACGCCCGAAACTGTGGATTGTGCTGAACCCTATGTATACAATTTTTCCCTATATGTATGTACTTATGATAAAGTAGATATAGTTAGTGCTTAACAATAGCAATAATGAAATAAAAACTACAGCAATATACTATAATAGAAGTTATGTGAATGTGGTCTCTCTCTCAAAAATATCTTACTATACCATATTTACCCTTCTTCTTGGGATGATGGGAGATGATACAATGCCTATGTGATGAGATGAAGTGAAGTGAATGACAGGCACTATGATGTAGTTTAGACCACTATAAGGATTACTTGAACATAAGCACTGTGATATAATGACAGTCAATCTAATAATCAAGAGGGCTACTAAGTAACTAACAGCAGGTAGTGGGTACACTGAACAAAAGGGATGGTTCATGTTCTGGGCAGAGTGGAGTGGGATGGTGCAGAATTCCATCATGCTACTCAGAATGGCACAAATTTAAAACATACATTTTTTTTCTGGAATTTTCCATTTAATATTTTTGGCATACGACTAACCACAGGTAACTGAAACCTCAAAGAGCAAAACTGTAGATAAAGTAGGACCACTGTACATAGATCATACAAGAGGTTACTATCATTATGAAAAATATAAGCACTATACAGGCCAGTACATGCTAATAAAAATCACTGATATGATTCAATTACCAAGTACACTTTTTGTTATACAATTAGCACATGATTTAGCTTCAATTAATACAGCTTTAAATTAAGATGGGAAAAATGACAATAGATCAGGCACAAATAATTCTTTACACTTTCCATATTCTTTATACTTTTTATTATAGTACAGTTAGTTATTACATTTGTGCAATAAAAACGATAATGAAAGTTCTACCTCTACCTTTGTTTTTTAAAATCTTCATATCACCTTGGTTGTAGAGGACATTTTATGAATTGGACCCCAAGGCAAGATAAGTAAAGGCAAAAAATAAATGAATGGGGCTATAGCCAACTAAAAAGTTTCTGCACAGCAAAAGAAACTGACAAAAAACAAAAAGGCTACCAACCGAATGGGAGATGATATTTGCAAACAACAGCTCTGACAAGGGGTTAAAATACAAAATATATAAAGAACTCATACAACTCAACACTAAACAAACAAACAAACCAGTTTACAAAGTGAGCAGAGGACCCGAACAGATACCTCTCCCAAGAAGACATACAAATTGCTAATAGATATATGGAAAGATGCTCAACTTCACTAGCTATTATGGAAATGCATACCCTAACTAAAATGAGATACCATCTCACACCAATCAAAATGGCTATTATCAACAATACAGGTAATAACAGTGTTAGAGAGGTTGTGGACAAAAAGGAACCTTCATTCACTGCTGGTGGGAATGTAAACTGGTACAGCCACTATGGAAAACAGTATGGAAGTTCCTAAAAAAAAATTAAGAAAAGAGTTGCCATATGACCCAGCAATCTCTCTTCTGAGTATCTACCTGAAAAACTCTAAAACATTTATTTGAAAGATATATGCACCCCTATGTTCAGTGCAGCATTATTCACAGTAGCCAAGACATAGAGACAACCTCCTTTAATAGGTGATTGGATAAAGAAGATGTGGCACATATATGGTATGGAATACTACTCAGCCATCAGAAAAGATCAAATACTGCCATTTGCCACAACATGGATGGACCTTGAGAATATCATGCTAAGTGAAATAAATCAGTTAAAGCTAAGAACCATAAGACTTCACTTATATGGGGGATATAGAACTGAAACTCATAGACACAGACAACAGTATGGTGGTTACCAGAGGGAAGGGGGTGAAGAGGTAGTAAAAGGTAAAGGGGACTAAATAGATGGTGAAGGAAGATGAAAGTGTGTCCATTGATAATTTGTATGATAGTACATCCAACTTTCTAGAGCTCCTGAAAATTAACACAAAACCTTATTGGTGAAATATACACCATATAATCCAATATCAATATTCATATTAAACAAAATGAACAACTAAATCTTTCCAAATCAATTTTGCTTTACTGATACAGGAAAAAAAACACACAACTTTGTCCTTCATGCTAAATTACAAAATTAGCCTAAAATAGGTTACAAACATAGAAACATTAAAAGATACTGTTTACACAACTGGAATAAATCATCAGGCATTCCCTCAAATGCTGAGATGTAATTTACTCAAGGTAATTTGACAAATACCTTTTGTTATTCGGTCATTCTGAACTATAAAATCTGAGATGAATCTGACAAAGGCAAATAAATATTTTTTACACAACAATACTGCTATGGCAGTATATATTGAGGGCGACCAAAGTTTTGCCACCCCAAAATGTGCCTTTTGGGATATAAGTTTTTAGCTGGTTTTTAAGAAACGAAAGACTCAGAACATCTGACCCTCTCCCTTTACCTGCCTACAGGAATTCAGACAGAAAAATGTGCTAAATGGAAAAAGAGCATCACCTTAACATCATAGTATAAACTGAAAGTGTCAAAGAGAAATGTAGCAAAGCCTGTTTGTTAGACTTCTCTCTGTGACCCACTGTTCCTGGGTGCCCCAACAAGAATTTGTTTAGCACGTGTTTGCTCTTTTCATCTACCTGTAAATTGTCTACTTTTTCTTTGGAATCCCAGACTGCTGACCTCTTCTCCTTTGTCCAAAGGGCTATATAAACCTCAACTGCCCAATGTGTCTTCAGGTTTCCTATCTTGTGCTACCTCCAAATGTGTATCAGTATGAATTCTGGAGATTTTCTCCTGTTGATCTGCCTCATGTTAACTTATTAGCCCAGTTAGAAGAACTTAGAAGGTGGGAGAAGAATCATTTTTTTCGCCTTCACTATATATCCTTATAGCCATACAGAAATCATTTTCATAATTTTTCCTTGCTTGGTGTGAAGTGTGGCCTGCCTGCACTTTGAGGGCTCAGAAGAAATCCACCATATTCTGGAAGTTCTTCAACTCCGAGTGACCTTTAAGTTTTACATGGCAGTAGCAGATTCCTGAATGTCCTAAGAAAAGGCAAGCCTGCATTGCTTTTTTTTTTTTTTTTTGTCTAGTGGATAAAGTTGCTGTTTAGTAATATCATATTTTCCATTCCTAATCTGAAGAGGGAGGATCTCTACAACGTAGTTTCCCACTCAGGATTAACGTCACCTGCGGAGAGCAAGACTAGCAGCCCCGCACCTTGTGGAAAGGTTGGGTTGCAACGGTGATGGAGGGGAAAGAGCCAATTCCGCCCACGGCACTACCTGTGGCTCCCAAAGAAGGGGGTGTGGGGAGAAAAGCGCAGGTTGGGATGATACCAGGGCCTTCTTTGTCCGAACCATATTTGGGGAAGTGTTTCAGAATGTGTGAATCCCCTCGCTCTAGAGAGAAGGGGGAATCGCGGGGACCTCTCCTCTCCCTCCTCCCTCCATCCGGCCCAACGCGCTCAGCCCTCACGCCGGACTGGGGGAGGGAGGAGGAGGAAGACAGCTGGTCCCCAGGGTCCCCTCAAGCAGCTCCCGATCGCTGCTGCAAGGCCTGGACCATGCCCGCGGCCTCGGGGCACCGACCCGGAGGAGCGCCCGATGCCCTCCCAGCCGCCCAGAGGGTCCCCAGACCCGGCCCCGGACTCACCGCTCTCCACCTCGCTGCCTTTCTTGGCGGTCGCCGCGTTCCCCATGCCTGGGGCGAGGGGAAGAAGGGGTCAGGGAGGGGAATGGGGGCTGGGGCCGCCCCGCCGTTCCACAGGCAGAGGCGACTCCCACTTCTGCACGGGTCAGAGCGGCGAGCGCTCCCGGCGCTGATGCGCTGAGTACGGGCGGGAAGACGGGGCCGGTTCCGAGCGCGGGGACCCAGCGAACTCCTCCGCCCCGGCGAGCGGGAGCGGCGGCGGCGGCGGCGGCCCGGCTGCCACGAGCAGACACTCCCCCTTCCCCGCCCCGCCCTCCCTGCGCGCCTCCGGGCAGCCGCGCGCCCCGGCGGTCCCGGCCCCTCTCCTTTCCGCGGACGGGCGCGCGCCCCGGATGTGACGCACCCGCCCGGGACGCGGATGCCCGGCCGAGGGGGGTCGATCCGGCGGAGGTGCACCCGGGTGGCCGGGACTGGCTGGCTTGCGGCCCGCCGAAGCCGGATGTCGTCGTCCGGGCGGGTGTCCGGCTGAGCCTGGCGCCTCCCTTGCCCTGGAGCGGGGCCTGGGAAGCCGCGCAGGGGCTGTGTGTCCCGCATCGCCGAGGCCTCTCACTCTAAGGCCGCCCTCTACCCGCAGACCCTGCCGGAGAG
Organism: Corynorhinus townsendii; assembly: GCA_026230045.1. Lineage (NCBI taxonomy): Eukaryota > Metazoa > Chordata > Mammalia > Chiroptera > Vespertilionidae > Corynorhinus > Corynorhinus townsendii. The sequence goes on from JAPDVU010000002.1 coordinate 158,867,917, forward strand.
AACCGCACCGTCGGGTAGGAGATGCTTGCGAGGGGACATCCCTGGTCCTCGCCTCTGGGTCCTTAGGACAGATCGGCTTCAGCCGCGGAAACAACCTGGTTCCGAACCACGATCGTGGCTTGGCGCCTCTGGCCTCGCAGGCTCCAGTTCTTGGGCACCAGCACGAGCCCTTTGGTGTTTCCAGTGCCGTTTTCACTCGCCGGTTTCGCGGATCGCTGTCACAGTTTTGGTCAGACACCCCAGGCGGAGATCAAGGAAAAATACAGTTTCTGCAGAATGCCTCTTGATGTGCGGCGCTGTCTGTAGCCACTTTCTGTGTAGATGTCAAAATAAACGCATTTCCAAGTGTAGCTGCGTTTTTATTAATTACATCTTAGAGCACTTAAATTTGCGAATAGCTTTACTTAACGGGCGATTTATGTGGCACTATAGTACTTTTTTGATGTATGTTTCTTTGAACTTGGCCCTGTGAGCATTTATTCCATACTTAGTATAGGAAGACTGCCTTCCCGAGGGGCAGAGACCACATACATTATTTTGTGTTCCCAAGGCAGTCGGTGTTTAAAGGATACCTGTTGATTTGAAAGTAAGCCGGGAAATTTTCTCAGAATTTAAAAAAAATATATTTTTCATTACTGACAAAAACGCCGTGGTAACTGTAGAAGTTTGTCAGTACTAGTAAGCTCTTCCTGCTATTTCTTATTACCGGGTCTGTTAAATCAATTTGACAGATCACATATACTGTATTTTAAGTACTATACAAATGGTAACTCACTGTATCCTCAAGAGCCTTATAAGATGTGTTGCTTTACTATCATTTTCCTTGTGAGCAAACTGAGGCACAGAGAAGTTGAGCAACTTAGCCTAGGTTACATAGCTATTTGGTGAGAGCAGGATTTGAACCTAGGTAGTTGGGCTCCAAAGTCTGACCTTTTATTCATTATATTGATCAGGAATCTATTGATGCTGTGGTAAATTGCTTTCTCTCCATTGGAAATCCCACTGACTTAAAAAGATACATGCACAGTGACTTTACTACTTGGGGAAATTTATTACATCTTTTCTAGGTTTCCATTAAACCCAAGTAACATAAAAAAAAAAAATAGAACAAAGGATTTAGACAGGATGTTGTAAGGTTTTTGTCAGCATGCAACAATGTTGCAACAGTATCACATCCTTTGGATCACATTTAGTTTTGTGTTGTGGATGTGACATTTTTCCCTACATGCATTAGGCCATGCATATACCCAAAAGACAACTTTTTGATATACTTTATTCTGGAGAGTATCTTTCTGGACTCCTGTAATTCTCATACTGCCCTCATTGGGGTGAGTTTTAAAATGTATGCCTTTATAGAAACCAGATTTAATAATAAAAGAGTGAGCAGTGCATAATTTGTCCCTTAACATAATTTTTAATTCTAGACCTCTAATAAGAAGGCCATCTGTTTAGTAAATCATTAATTTGCAAAGGAGACAGTTGACAGTGAGTACAGAATGAGATACATCATAACTACATCCCAGAAAATTAATAAGCAAAAAATTCAGCTTTACAAAATGTCTCCCTTTCTCAATTTAACGTTATCATTCATTTGAAAAGTAAATTAATTGCTAATAAAGAAAAAAATGATCAACAATTGGAAATATCATTTTCCCTTATATATTATTTATTTCCTATATCAGCTTGCACTAATCAAGTAAAATTATACTTTGACAGTATAGTTTCATATATAGTTTTTCGTTAACATGCACAATAATTTAATTGTAATTATATACAAGTTGCATTTTCTTTATTAGAAAAGAGTGCTCTGAGAATTATTGTTTATGTAACATCTAAAATACTATGTTTCAATAATTTTTTTTTTTTACATTCTAGAAGAGGCAGAAATGTCATTAACATTTAAATAGTTCTTGAATGATTGGAGACCTGAGGTAGTTTGGGGCAGTAATATTCTTTGCCATGAATGACTTGGCTATAACCTAGACAAGTATATCTCATTTCCCTAGAAAAGCAAATACAGTAAGAAGAGAGTCATACAAAGGAAAGACTTTGAGTCCCCTTTCATATAATATTTTATCTAAGAACATTCAGCACTATGTGGCAGGGGAAATTGTACCAGTGGTAGTTGTTTTGGAAATAATATCCTTATATTTTCTAATACTTTATAAAAGCATTTTCACATGCCATTTTTAAAATGTGCTCTCCACAGTAACCCTACATAAGCAAAACATGTTAGTCCCATTTTACAAATGAGTAAAACTTAAGTTTAAAGAAGTAAAGTAATGAGGCCAAGGTCATTCAAATGGTGAGTGGCAGTGCATTATATTATACTAGAGGTCCAGTGCATGAAATTCGTGCAGGGGAGGGCGTGTCACTCAGCCTGGCCTGCACCCTCTCTAATCCGGGACCCCTCGGGAGATGTCCAGCTGCTGGCAGTCGGACATCCTTCCTGCAATCTGGGACTGCTGGCTCCTAACTGCTCACCTGCCTGCCTGCCTGATCACCCCTAATCAATCTGCTTGCCTGCCTGATGACCCCTAACTGCCTCTGCCTTGGCCCCAGCCGCCGTGGCTTTGTCCAGAAGGACCCTGGCAGGCATCTGGTCTATCTGGTCTAATTAACATATTACTCTTTTATTGGTATAGATGCCATTACTGTGTGAAACAAATATAATCCCAATCCTTATGCAGGTAGATTTTATATCCCCATTTTGCAGATAAGAAAACCAAGGCTTAGGAACAAAGAGCCTTGGTCTTCTCCCTAGACTCACCTTTTTACTTAGGCGCAAGAATGTAGAAAAAAAGTTAGTAAATTGTTATTCTTATTTCTTTTGTAGTTTTTACTTATATTATCAGCTTGATTCCAAATCCTTTTAAAATAAAGCACTCTCAAAAACCCTCTGTATATCAGCAATACTTGTTTTTCCTATACAATCACCAGGACAGAGAAGCCACAATTGATCCTTCTTGAAAAATATGATCAAGTTATTTTGTTTTTATGTGGTATTTACATCAAATAAGTGCAAGTGAGAATTTATTTAAACATAAATTATGATTATTTGAATGATAACTAGTAATCCACATAGTCTAATATGTCATTATTATCCAGTATTCCTAGACCAAATGATACCACATTCAAAAATAGGTGAAGTGAAGGGCAAAAAAATTCTTCCAAAACAAAGAAGCAATTTTATAGTTAATAAATTATAAATGTGATTGCTAATTGTTCAAATCATTCTAGTGCAGTACAAAGTTTTCTTGTTGAGCATAATTCTAATCCCTTTGTTCAGTAACAAATTTATTATCTGAAGTTCAGTGTTCATATTTTTGGGTATTCCATTGTGGATAAGGAGACTAACATAGTTGAGAGTGGTTAAGTGACCTGCTCAAAATCAACAAAAATGAGCTTGTACCAGAGTGGAATTGTAGCTTATCTCTTGCATAGGGACTTGCATTAATAAAAAAATATAAAACATGGGCAATGAATAAAACCAACAACTTTTTTATCCTTTCCTAATATGTAATATACTCTATGAGAAAAGGTGTATGTCTGTTTGGATATTCTGATTTTATTAGTTATTTTATTAAAAGTATGGCTGAATTTTTGCTATTTCAGTCTTGTGTTGTATATTCTTTGACAGTATCTGTAAATAAAAAATACCCAAATTTACAAAGCATTTCTTTCTTTATGAAACCACGAAGCTGATGAGCAAGAGCTTTCATGAAATCTCTGCTTTTTAACTGAAGCCCATCTCTGATCAAGATGAATCTGGCCCACTAAATTAAAATTATATTCATATTATCTACATATATAAAAGGCTAACATGCTAAGTGTCTGACCGTCCAACTGGTTACTATGATGTTCACTGACCACCAGGGGGCAGACGCTCAATGCAGGAACTGCCATGATGCACACAGAGAAACATCACTGTGGACCTGATGCCCACAAACCAACACTCGGCTTCCCCCAAGTGGGACACAGGCCCCACCACCACCCCAGAGCGACAGCCCACCAAATCGCTGCCAAGACTCCATGGCGCAAAATGTGGCCCACAGCCTGGCCCAGCCCAGCTCAGAAATGGTGGCTGTGGGCGCCCGCTAATGATGTGACGTAGCAACGCCCACTTCTTCTCCCTAACAATGACTAGCCTCCTTGCAGTTTCTTCAGCCCAGAAACATGACTTGCTTTATAGCCAGGTGCAAACATTTCACACTTTAACCAAATGTCTGTGAAGCATTTTCCCATGCCTCTTCTCATTTGATCCTCACATAAGTCCTGGAGTGGGTAGATAGGAGACTTGGTGGATTTCTATTTTCTTTTCATTAGCCAGAAAATGGAGATTTAGAATGCTTAGGAACTTGACCCGGCTGAAGAGAAGTAAGAAATGGTGGAACTTGAAAATGACTTTAGGTTTTCTCACTGTGTAGAATATAGTCAAACACTGGTTCAGTTAAATATTGTTCTCCCTGCGTGATCTACAATAATCTGCTTTGTGTTGATATTTACTGCTATGTTGCTAACAATTACCTGAAAGAGAAGTTGGGGTGCTTCACTGGGCTGGAAAAAGTTTAGCTACATCAGAAAGCAGGCTTAGTTAAGCAAGTTCATTCTATGTATTAAAAGGCTAAGTTGATTCGCACATGTGCGATACACATAAAACTCTTACTGTTACCAATCGCACACGTGTGTTTCGATCTGCCATTGTTGATTGTGAATTTGGTTGACACTTTTATTATAGAGAAAGGGCAAATAGCGATACTAAAATATTTCTTCTAATTCATTTCCTTTCACTGTGCACGAATCCATGTACCAGGCCACTAGTTGATAATGACAAACCATAGTGCTGTGTGGTGAAGCTGAAATGGTTTGAGCTTTATGGTCAGAAATAGTGGGGCTTATGTTATGGTATTGCCACTATCTGCGACCTTCACATAAATTACATAATTTTATTTTGCCCTAATTTTCCAAAATGTGAAGTTATATGTATTAAATTAAGTCATCTATGAAAAGTACCCAGGATAACTTGTTATATAATAAGCACTAAATAAATGTAGCCCTGTATTCCATCCCTCCTCCCCAATAATATTCTATGCTCCTGTATTTATGTTTCAACAATCATTTAACAAATATGATTCCAATAAATGTAGTGTGTTCCTACTATATGCAAAGCATGATGGGAATACAAAGATGAATAAATCTGTCCTCTGACCTCAAGAAGTTTTTGTGTAAGGCAAGAGGGATATGTAAGTAAGTATGTAATTCTATAAAATAAAACTAACTTTGTAGTATAGTGTAAATAAACACAAATTACTGAGGAAGCATCAAGGGAAGTGCTGTTAAATCATCAACCAAAGAGAATTTAGCGATGATTTGCTGTTAAACAGATCATCAGGGGAAGAGCATTGAGAACTAAAAATAGCATGAGCAGAGGCTTGCATGACAGTTCTCCCTAGATCATACAGTTCAGATTGTCAGCGTAAGAAACGTTCAAATCTGTTGAGAATTTGTGAGTTTATTTGAGCCAATCTGATGACAATTGCCAGGAAGCAAAATCTCAACGGATTGAGAAAATCCACCAGTTAACAGTCTGTAGTTAACTCAGTCACAGTGAGGGGATTTGTGGCCTCCACTCTGGTGCAGTACCTTTGCTTTGAGGAGTCTGGAAAAAGGAAATTACCTTGATATTCTAAAGGTATATTATATGAGATGCAAAAAAGACAATAGACAGGCTCAATTAAGGTAAAGATTGACTTTTGTCAGGGAAGATTCCAGCCTATGACATGACTACTCGCCATAAACTGCTTTTAGTTAAAAAGTTTTAATTTCACCCTTTGCTGTACTTTTAGGTCTCTGAGTTTGTCAGGCCAGCATGTAGACCTCCCCTGAGCTTGTCAGGTTTAGTATGTGGCGCCTTTTTGTCCACAAGATGTTATGAAAGAATTTTGTAGGAGTTGCCACATTCCCACTGGAATGTAAGCTATTTGTCATTCCTGTGTCTACTGATCTAGAGTGATGCCTGGAAAAATGTGGTGCTCAGTAAGTATTTGTTGAATGAATAACTAAGTAAATGAATGGTAGTTCCAGACTAGATCATGCTCACTTAGAGAAGCCTTATGTGCCACTTAAAAAATGTGGGTTGTGTTCACTATGCAATAGAAAACCATTGAAGATATAAAGGAGTAATATCATCCCACATTTTATTAGTAAGCTAACTTTAATATCAGTGTGATGGATATATTGGATGAACAATAAATCGGCAGCAAGGAGACCTGTAAGGTAGCTGTTGTGATAGAAGAGTGATGTGAAGTTACTTAGTAGATAGCAGCAGTATTAGAGGAAAGAAAGGATGCATGTGAGACATTTGAATATAAGATCAATAGGATTTAGTAATTATGAAGGTTCTTTAGCATAATACAAGTGGTAGAAGCCCAATTTAAACTAAATTGAAAAAATAAGCAGAATTTATTGGGTTAAAGAACTGGAAAGACTTATGGAACCTGATAGTTTGCATTTTCAGCATTCTAAGTCTTTCTTTTTCTTAAGTTTTAATACTCCTTATCTCAATATTTGATAAATGTTAAATTTTCTTTATTCATGTACACTACCAGTTATATGTATAATAATAGGAAAATAATTTTCTATGAATTTTTCCTATGAGTTGTGGCTCTCAAAAGAAATGAAATAAATTAATCATACATGTTAAAAAAAAAAAAAAGAACTGGAAAGTCTAGATTGAACATGATGTTAGACTTAGATGGACCCAAGAGTTTAAGGCAATGTATCTCCACCTATCCACCCTCATTCTGTTTATACATGAACTGTGTTCTGCCAAACAGGTTCTTTCCACATGGGAGATTTGCATCCTTACAGCTGAGCAACTTAAAGAACAATGTTTTATCTTTCCAAATATTTATATATTATAAATATATTATACATATTGGTTCTATATGGGTCACATGACCATTCTTGTGGAAGTAGGGTACCGTGCTTGACATGGGATAAGAGAAGTGCAATTTTCTAGAAGGAATTGTCCTATAGGACAGACAGAATAGATACTTAATACAGTGAAAATAAGAAAGACTTAAAGCTCTCAATCAGTTCTCCATCCTGCATGACTGGATAACAAAGGTTAGAAATGAAGTAAAGAAAACTTGTTTGTTTTTAATTAATGGGAGATGTGTGACTTAGGTATTACAGGATTTGAGTTGGTAGTTTGGCATCTATATAAGGGTGAAGAATAGCAGGCAAATGGAGAGTTCGATCAATATAGAAGTTGTGAATACAGTGCACAGATGAGAGTTAAAGCTATAGCTCTGAGTGGAATCTCACAAAGATAAAATGTAAAGAAAAAAGGCAGCTAACAATGGGCAGTTATGGAACAAAAGAAAGGAGACCTAAAAGTAGCCTGGAGTCCTCAGACAAGTTGAAACAGAACCAGAAAATACAGTCATAGATGCCACGAAAGGAAGAGGGGTATCAATTTTATTAACTGCCTGCTAGAACTCTAAATACTGTAAGCAACACAGAAATTTACTGACAGAACATATAGATGCTTTTAGAAAGGAAAAGAGGGAGAAAAACTAGGTTTGGCACACTCAGGAACTAGGCAGCTCCAAAGAGTCAAAATAGTGATTGTTGCATGATATTTTCCCTGCAAAGAGCCAATGGAACAACAAGAAAACATATACTGCTTTCAGCCTTGTGCTTTTTCCCACAATTCCTTCCTAAGGAGAGTATTTAATTAGCCTTGGGTTAAGTTTTTGCTTCTTACCCAGAACAAGGCAACTGATTAGCAATCTCATGAGACTCCTCAATAGGGAAGCAGAAATTTCCCAGTTACAAAAAAAAGTTGGAATAGAAGTTGAACTCTCAGCAAGGCAACATTTACTACAAAGCATTTATTTTATAAAATTAGTAAAGACAGGTAATTTTCCTCAGTGGAGCTGTAATAGACTACCTTTCCTCCCCTCTAAAAAATGTGGTAGAATTATCATAAAATCATAGATTTTTTGGAGGGGAGTTAAATATGCCAGACATATTTACCTGATATGGTAGACAGAATAATGAGTTTAGCAAGGTTGCATGATACCAGGTCACTATTTATAATCACTTGTATTTTTATATTTTAGTAATAAGCAATTGGGAATTGAAATTTTAAAAATACAATAGCATAAAATAGATGAAATAGTTAGGAATGAGTCTGACAAAAGATATGCATGACCTATAAAGCATTGCTGAAAGAAGTTAAAGAAGAACTAAATAAATGGAGATACATACCATGTTCATGGATCAGAATACTCACTTTTGTTAAGATGTCAATTCTTCCAAAATTATCTATAGAGTCAATGCAATTCCAAGCAAACTCATAGCAAGTTTTTTTTATAAAATTGACAAGCTGATTCTAAAATCCATATGAAAATACAAAGATCTTGAAATAGCTAAAACAACTTTGAAAAAGAAGAACCAAGTTGGGAGACTTTACCTGACCTGAAGATTTATTTAAAAACTACAGGATGTTAGGGTTCTCCAGAGAAACAAAACTGTAAGCTTTTTTTTTTTTTTTTTGAGAAACTAGGAAAGCTGGTTGTATAATTTAATCTGAGTCTGAAGGCCTGAGAACCAATGGAGCCAATGTGGTATAAGTCCCAGAACTGCAAGGCCTGAGAACCAGGAGCTCTGTCATCTGAGGGCAGGAGAAAATGGATATCCCAACTGAAGAAAAGAGAATTCACCCTTCTTCCACTTTTTTGCTCTATTCGGACCTTAACAGATTGGGTGATGCCCACTCACGTGGGTGAGGGTGAGTGGATATTCTTTATTCAGTCAATTGCTTCAAATGCTAATCTCTTCTAGAAACACCCTAATAAACACACTCAGAAATAATGTTTTACCAGATATCTGGGCATCCCTTAGCCCAGTAAAATTGAAACATAAAATTAACAATCACATACAGTAATTAACATAATGTGCTGTTGGTATAAAGATAGACAAGTAGATCAATGAAACAGAAGAGAGAATCCAGAAAGAGAACTATACATATACTTTCAATTGATTCTTGACAAAGGCACAAAAAGGTTGTTACATATTCAGTGGAGAAAGGCAGTCATTAGACAATTGGTTCCACAATTAGGTATCCATATTTAAAAGTAACTTTGATCCATGTGTCACACTATATAGAAAAATTAGCTCAAAATATATCATATACATAAACGTAAAACCTACAACTATAGGATTTTTCTAGTTAGATTTTGTTATTAATTTCTAGTATTATTTCATTGTTCTCAAAGTACAGTCTCTATATTATTTCACTCTTTCAATTTATTTAGAGGGAGTTTATGGCCAGTTATGGTCAAATTTTGTTTATGCTACAAGTCTGCATGAAAAGAACTCTTCCACTAATAAGTAGGAAAACAGTTCCCTGACAATGTCTCCTACTGGCAGCCCTGGGCTATTGGTCTCCCTCATTATGGGGATTCCTCACTGCCTTAGTGAGTAAAGTATCCTCTGGGCTCTTCCAAGAAATAAAGTCAGGTGGGGTTCTCCAGTATCACATTAAGTATCTATCAAAATTCACATACCTGGATCCAGCTGAGCTTTCCTTTAGTACTATTCCAGTGCATTTCTAGTATTCCAGTTTCACTGATGTAGGCATCATTATGTCTAGGCTTCAAAATGTCATCTCAAACCATATTAGGACTGGCCCCAGAAGTCATTGCCAGAATGTTGAATCACAAGGCATGGGAGAAAGTTGCTTCTATCCAGTCATATTTTCCCACCTCCATTACTACCAATCTACTTCCACAGGTGTTCCCCTAGTTCCTACAAATACTTTTTAGCCAGGACCCAAACTTCCTTTTGTGTATATGGTACAGCCAATTCTTGTTATTTGAGACTAGAGGCCTGGTACACAGATTCGTGCATGGTGGGGTCCCTAGGCCTGGCCTGCGCCTTCTTGCAATCTGGGACCCCTTGGGGGATGTCAGATACCTGGTTTCGGCCTGATCCTTGCAGGCCTGATCCAGACAGAAGGGAGCCCAATATTGTGCACTGAGCGTCTGTCACCTGGTGGTCAATGCGCGTCATAGCGACCGGTCATTCAGTCATTCGGTCGTTTGGTCCCTTAGGCCTTTATATATATATATATAAATAGTTATGTTCTATAAAGTCATGAGCCATTATTCTTAGGTTAAATACAAGGTTAGATTTCTGGTTGCCTTGGTTCACAACATTTTCCTTAACTGACCAATACATAACCTTGTTTTATATGTGTTGCTATTAATAACACCATATATATATATGGTTGATTCATTAATGTTGTATAACTCATGACTGAATGAAGCTAATCTAACACACATATTTTCTCCATAAGGCACATCACATTTTTCTTCCACTTAGAAACATTAAACAGCATTTCAGAACTATCTTTGGAAGCTATTTTAAATAGCAAAATCACCAACAAAAAAGCAGAAAATGTGAAAAAACATGGCATTATATAGACTGGAAAAAGGACATTTGTTTAAAGTGGAAGAACTGAAATAAGGTAGAGTGTGGCCTTGTTCAACTTCATCTGAGTATCTGCCACAAGCAGCTCAAATTTTTTGCAATGCATATGACCACAAATGACCACGAAGGTGCTGTGCGTATTAATTTGGGGGCTACACATAAACTTTAGTGAGTAGATAGATTTGCAAATCTGTAGACCATGAATAACATGATCAATTGTACTTCCTCAAGCTGGGACTACATCTCCCTGTTCAATTCAGGGAGGAGTGGAGAAGGTAGATCTTGAAGATGCTAGGCATTATCTTTAAGGCACATGTCTCAAGTGAGGTTCTTGAAAGATTTTTAGCTAAGGAGATACTACTCTCTTCTCACAAGGGGCAGGGCTGTTCTGCTGTTCTAAGTATTCTCATGATTAGACTCAGGCTTGCCTATGGGTCTTAGGATTTTACCCTTTGCCTGTTAAGGCCATCTTTGATATTGAAGTCCTGGAAAGGCTGGGCATTCCATCTTTATCATATCACTGACACTCTTACAAAAAGATCTTGAGTCTAATTTTCATATAGCCTACAGGAAAAAGGATCACTTTAAACAATACTATTGGGTCACAAAAATGTAGATTAATAGTTGGATAACCTGAGCTTGTCTTTTTCTTTTTCAAGGCTTCTAAAAGTTAACAACAGCCAGTATCAACACAATTCTTATAATTACCATTGTTCCCACACCTTTTGAATACCATACCTATCCTATAACCCAATGTTTATCTTTCATCTTCACCTATCCCAATCCTGATTCATCACGGATAAGAGAGAACAGCCAGCAAAATTCTAAAATAAAAAGCAACACTTTTCTTTATCAGATGTTAAAATAGATTTTAAACTAAGGTGATGTCCCTCTTGCCCCTCCCCCCTTTCAAACACAACAGCAAATATTTTGGCATCCATCCACAAACAGAAATGCCACCTGGCCGGTGTGGCTCAGTGATTGCAGGTCAACCCATGAAACAAGAGGTCCTGATTTGATTCCCAGTCAGAGCACATACCTGGTGAAGGGAATGCAGGAGGCAGCCAATCTAGATCTCTCTCTCTCTCTCTCATTGATGTTTCTATCTTTCTATCCCTCTCCCTTCCTCTCTCTCAAATCAATAAGACAATATTTTTTTTAAAATGCCTTTGTGGAAACAGTGTGATCCAGCACCACTCACTAAGTGACCCAGGACAAGTCTTGCCTGTTTGTGTATCAGGTAACAGGCAGACAGACCTTAGTCCTGGTTGTGCACACTGCAGTGACCCATGAACCAGCTCTAGCTGTACTTGATCTCACTCACTTTCAGAGCCCCTGTATAACATTTATTTAGACAGCCACTCATGGATAAGAGACCCTTTGCTGAAGGCCTGGTTTCCGGAGGAGAGGACCTAGCATTCCATTGAAGCAAACAAACAAACAAACAAACAAGCAAAACTATGAGTTTGAACACATTGGAATGGGCAAGAGGAACAGTTTGGCTTTACCTGGGTCACTTCTCCTCCAATGCAGCACAGGTTAGGACCAAGAGGGACTGTCCTTGGCCCTTTAGTTCTCCTGTGGAGGAAAAGGAGAGCAGGCAAATGAACACCCAACTTCCTCAGCTGTATAGAGGGTGACAATGAGGCTCATTTTTTTCTTGCTCCATCCAGAGTACTAAGAGGAAATCTCCATGAGTGGGGAGTTGGAAGTGACTAGGAAGGTGGCATATAAGACTTTTAGGGGGCATTAAACAAGCAGAAATCATACTAACTGCTTGGTGGACTCCATCAAGCAGCCTGCCAGTGAACTGCTGGGAAAGTCCACCTGTGGATCGCCCCAATTGGCCCATGGGCAACTCTAGCACCTCGTGTGCTTCACCTACACACACCCACTCTGTGGCCAGCACCTTGCAATGTGCTGCCAAAAGTGACACAACCTGAGTGAAGATGCACTCACACCACAGGAGCTTTAGAAGATGGCTAGTGAACATACATAGAAAGCATGCCCAACTCTGCAGGACAGAGAGAGACCACACACTTGTGCTGTAGCATCACATTTGGGAAAACAAAAAGAGAGGCTGTCAGCACTCAGCCTGGTGCATTGTAGGATAGAGAGAGGGCATAAAGCTTAAGAATTCTGCCACAAGAGGGAGCAAGAGTGTGTCCATAGAAAGTCTGAGAAAGCCTCAGAATCTAGCAGGGCTCATGAAGGTATTTTTGCCCTGAAGGCAGTTAGTAAAGACTAGAGGAGGTGACTGCTACTTCAAAGGCAGAGACAGCCACACAAAACTCCAATGAATGGGAAACATTAAGAAAACATGATACCATCAAAGGATCACAATAATGTTCTAGTAACCAAAGATATGGAGATCTAAGACTTACCCAATAAAGAATTCAAAATAACTCTTTAAAGGAACCACAATTAGCTACAAGAAAATACAGTAATATAATTTCACAAAATCAGGGAAACAATACAGGAACAAAAGAAGAAGTTTAATAGTGTATATCATACAGAAGAACCAAACAGAAATTCCGGAGCTGAAGAGGTCAATGAATAAAATGACAAAATGCAATCGAGAGCAACAATAGTAGACTTGATCAAGTAGAGGAAAGAACTGCTTAGATTGAACACAGGAGCTTAGAATTATCTAGTCAGGAGAGCAAAGGAAAACATTAAAAAAGACTATAAGATCTGTAAAATACCATTAAAAGAACCAATTTGTGAGTCATCTGAATTCCAAAAGGAGCAGAGAAAAAGAGGACAGAAAGCTTATTTAAAGAATGGCTGAGCACTTCTGAAATCTGATAAAAGATTTGTATATCCAAGTTCATAAAGTTTATAGAGAGATAGTGCCCAACCAGTGTGATTCAGTGGCTGAGCATTGACCCATGAACCAGGAGGTCACTGTTCGATTCCCCATCAGGTCAAATGCCCAGATTTAGGGCTTGATTCCCAGTGGGGGATGAGCAGGAGGTGGCTAATTGATGATTCTCTATCATCATTGATGTTTCTGTCTCTTTCTCCCTCTCCCTTTCTCTCTCTTAAAGCAATAAAAAAATATATATATATATTTAAAAGAGCTTGTAATTTACAAGGCAATCCCATAAGATCATCAATGGATTTCTCAGTAGAAACCTTACATACTAGAAGAGAGTGGGATGATATATTAAAAGTGCTGAAAGAAAAAAAAATGCCAGCCAAATATTCTTTACCTCACAAAGCTGTCCTTCAGAAATAAAGGAGAGATAAAGACTTTCCCAGACAAACAAAAGCTGAGCGAATTTACTACTACTAGATCTACCTTACATGAAATACTAAAAGGAGTTTTTCAAGCTGAAATGAAAGGATACTAAGTACATATGAAAATCAAAGACACACTGGTAAAAATAAGTATGTAGTAAAATTCAAAATACTTCAATACCATAAAAAGGTGGTAGTTAACGCTAATGTTTAGTGGATTACTGAAACCACAGATACTAAACCCTATATATACATATTTTTTCTATACGTACCTATGATATATTAAACTATGATATAGTTTAACTTATAAATCAGGCACAGTAACAGATTAACAATAATAACTAATAATAAAATAGAACAATTATAAAAATGTACTGTGATAAAAGGTATGTGAATGTAGTCTTTATTTCAAAGTATCTTTTTAAAAAATATATATTTTATTGATTTTTTACAGAGAGGAATAGAGAGTTAGAAACATTGATCAGCTGCCTCCTGCACACCTCCCACTGGGGATGTGCCCACAACCAAGGACTGGCTGGAATCGAACCTGGGACCTCTCAGTCCCCAGGTCATGCTCTATCCACTGAGCCAAACCGGTTAGGGCTCTCTTTCAAAATATCTTATTGTACTGTGCTCACCTTTTCACTTAGAGGAAGCACTTTATGGCTTCTCTTTGGCATATCTAAATTGCCAGCATCACTACTGTTGCATTTTAGCATCCATTAGTAAGTAAAATAAGGATTACTTGAACAGAAGCACTGAGATACTGTGACAGTAAAAGGATGATTCATTTCCCAGGTGGGATGGTTATTTCATCATATTACTCAGAACAGCATGCAATTTAAAACTTATAAATTGTTTATTTCTGGAATTTTCCATTTAATATTTTTGAACCATGATTGACAGTGAGTTACTGAAAATGCAAAAGGTGAAACCATGGATAAGGGAGGACTACAGCTAGAATTTTAGTGGATATTATATCAGGAAATAACATCATAATAAGAAAATTGGTAATACAATTAAGTACAAAGTTTACCTTACATTCCAAAAAGATTGCTTACATGACCTTTCCTTATGGTCTAAAATCAATGGCTAGATCAAATTCTTCTTTATTTACATTAGTTCAGAATTTAAATCACTTTTCTCAAAAATATCTTCTTGTACTTGAGCCAGGTCACTACAGTAAAGACAAGAAATTTCTAAGCATATTACTTCACTCCTTACTTAATTACCTCTAGTCTTTTCTCACTAGTCAGGAAATAAACTCCAAACTCCATGGTCTTCTGTTTAGCTGCACAGAAATGTTAGTCTTGCCCAGCCAGTGTGGGTCAGTGGTTGAGCATCAATCTATGAACCAGGAGGCACATGCTCAGAGTGCAGGCTCAATCCCCAATGTGGGGTGTGAAGGAGGCAGCCAATCAATGATTCTCTCTCATCATTGATGTTTCTATCTCTCCCTTTCCCTTCCTCTCTGAAATCAATAAAAATATATTAAGAAAAAAAGAAATGTTAGTCTTTGGTACTGCACAGACAAGGAGATTCAAGAATGGTGTTTTGAAATGGCTGGTGGACATAATTAGGAAAGAGGGGTTGGAAGAGAATTATCTTTCAATGGAGTGCAAAACATGGGCTAGAACACAGAAGAAAGTGAATTGGATAAGGTTAAATTCTGGAGGGCCTCTACAGCTTTTATTAGGAATTCAAATTGGATTGAATTGATAATTTAGAGACCATTGTATAGCATCTGAAAAGGAAAATGTGATAAAAAGTCCTTTTTAGGAATATGATTCATACTATAATGTGCAGGTTAGGTTGGTACTGAGACTGTACTATCTTTTTAAGGCTTCCAGTTTAGTAAAATAAATCATAAACACAGAAACATTTGTAGTTGATTTAATGGCATATCTCTATTTCTTTTGAATAATACTGTAGTTCTGATAAAAATGAGAAACCTCATATATATGGTCTCAGTGAGAGAACACAGAATATGAAAGTAAAAAAATTAAAATAATATGTTTCTGGACCCATGTCTTTGTGTCTTTTTAAAAAACTTTCTTTGAACCTTAAAAATAAGAATAAAGTTTGATTTTTCACTCTTGGTGTGTGTGTGTGTTACTAGATTTTGAGGACAATTAGAGGGGCAAGAAAATTTTTAATTTTTTGGCTTTAGTTCGCCTAGATATGGGTTAAAGGTAGGATGAAGTGCAGTTGAAGCTTTCATTGTGGTATTACATTAGATGACAACTTGCCTTTTTATAATGTTCTCAAAGGCCTAATATAATGATGAAAATAATTTCTGAATGGAAAGAAAATCACTATATTCCTTAGGCTTAACAACTTCAAGAGTCCTCTCAGATTAAAGACATTTAGTATTTACCAGTAAGAAGACACAGAAGCAGAGTTTTGTGATTACTTTTGAAACACTAAGTTAATTTCTGAATTCTAAGGTTTTCTTTTTTCGGCTTTAGACAGAGTAAATAGTTTATCTTACTCTTCTAAAACTATCAAAAGATTCCATTTTTATCTTTAGAGAATAAAATAGAAAAATAATCTCTGGGCTTCAAATAAGGGGATCTGAATAAATTCAAAATTCATTATTAACTCTCTTTTCCCTCATCAGTAAAATAGATTAAATTAGTGCCCACTTTATAATATCACTGTGAAGAGCAAAATGGGAAAAATCATGCAAAGTACCTATCACAACATATGATACAAAGTAAGTGCTAAATAAAAATGTTAGTTATCTCTTGCCAGCATTGTTGCCACAACTTCTGTCTCAGTCAGGGGTCATTCAGAGAAGAAAAGCCATTCTGAGTTTCATAGAATAAGGAATTTATTATGTGGATTACACCTTACACAAATGTAGAAACCACTCAGGAAGTCTCTGCCAGATTGTGTGTCCTTTGCACCTGGTTTTGTGCCTAAAGCCACTCTCGGTGAGCTGGCCGGGCCATTGTAGAGAGCTGGATGAGAACCCGAGGAGGACCAAGTAGAACTTGCAATGATGAATGGAACCCATGAGAACAAACTGGGTTTCACGAGGACAACTGGAACCTCTGTGGTGGGAGGGACCTGCTGGAGAAGTTGGTATTCCTTGCCCAGGATTTTCACATGCACTTGGCCCAGGACACTAGGAAGAGATGTTGTGAGAGCTGGAGAAGCTGTGGGCCCTGGTGGTATCCCACACCAACAAGGTAAACTAGAATATTGTGATTAGTGCAAGCTGTCACATGGCCTGGTGCCTACACTGACCGTGAGAACACAAAAGAGGCAGCTTCTAAAATGTTTCCACCATGTAAATGTTGAGCAAATGTCTCTTGTGGCTAACATTAACTTGGAACTACAAGTTCCAAGGGGATTATAAGATTTTCCTTTTCTGGACATTTCATATAAAAGAACTCATACAATATGTGATCTTTTGCATCTGGCTTTTAAAAAGCAGCATAATGTTTTCCAGGGTCATTCGTGCTGTGATATATATACTAGTATACATATATATTAGTTGTTCTTTCCTTTGGCTTTGCTTTTCTATCATAGTACATGTTGGTAGTATGAGTTATTATGAGTTGCTCTGGGTGATCTCCTGAAGTCCAGATATACTCTTGCTTACCCCATTGTATAGTAATAACACAATGTCCCCTTGATAGACTCAGTCACCCCAGTAATACATTAATTCTCTTTGTTGATTCACTTACATAGCAAACCATAAGCAGGAAGATATTAATCTTAACTTCTGGTTTAATGGAACTATTGCTGTGTCCACTGACGGAAATATGCCACCCTTGGGAATGAAATTCTAGAGTAGCAGAACCCAAAATCATGGACAAAGGAAGCAATAATTTTTATAGAGGATTACAAAGTGAAGTGCCTGTGTAAAAAGGGAACATATGCAACCCTATATACACTTGTCAAAATATCCTCCATATTTGAAGCCACTAGAAAAAGTCAACGAAAGCTCTGCAATTAAAAAAAAATGACTTTATATGTAGCCAGGTTGCTTAGTCTGTTTGCATGTCATTGTCAACCCTCATCCATCCACCTAGTGAGGGTGTGATGGCCACTTGGACCCAGGAACACTGAACTGATTGGAAATGACTGTTCCCTTTGCATGATAACATAGAGTCATAAGGTAAGCAAAGACATTTATATTTTTGTGTTATTTATCATGATTTTTGCATTTTCATGTTTAAAAATATTACATTAAAATATGATTTCTTGAATACTAAGTTTTTGACACTGCATTAAATTTTGCACCCTAGAATAGCGCTTCAGTCATCTCCTCTTAATCCTGGCCCTGATTAGAAGTAATATTGGGAAAAAACATTCCTGTTGCAACCAGTTAATTTCAAGAAAATGAGAGAGAGCATCATATATTGGTCACCGATTTAGAACATGCATTGCCCCAGCCTTGCAAGATGTTGTCATCTAGCAGATGCTTTCAACTGAGCCTTTAAAAGGCTGCTCCACCATTCTATTTAGCCAGCTACTTCAGGATGATGCAGTACATGGGAAAACCAGTGAATTCCATACAGCTGATTCCACACTTCATTTGCTGTAAAATGAACTCCTCAGTGAGAAGCAATGTAGTGTGGAATATGAGGACGGTGAATAACGCATTCTTTGAGTTCATAGATGGTGGCTTTGGCAGAAGCACATAGGCAGAGGAGGCAAATCTACATCCAGAGGATGTGCCCATTACAGTGAAAATAAGGTACTCTGTCTTCTATGACATAGATAGGTAATATAATAAACTAAGAGATTCTCTGATCCCCCTGCGGAATGCTCTCATATGGGGGCTCAGTGTTAGTCTCTGCTGTTTGTAAGTTCCTTAGCCAGATCAGCTTTGGTGATTTAGAAGTCTGTGTTGCTATGAAGGATATAACCTTCATTCCTGCTGCCTTGGTCAGTTTGTCATAATTAAATTGGGCAAGGATGAGGTGGCTAAGGAAAGAGGTTGACTGATGGCCAATGAATTGGTCATCATGTCCATTTGATTATTAAAAGCTTTTCTGCTAAGCTTGTTCTTTGATGAGTACTTCCCTGGGATGTAAATATCTTCACTTTCAGAGATACAGCTCTTCTCCAGACCTCCTTGTCACCAGTTTTCCAATTATGTTCCTGTCAATTCTATGACCACGCAGTCAAATCATTAGCCACTGTCCATGATTTCTACCTCTGGTATTCCAGCGAAAATGAACAAGCCACTAGAAAAAGTTAACTAAAGGTAGGTACACTGGTTAAAGTTCTGTCTACTGGAAGGCGTTTTCTTCAAGGCCATATCAGAGTGGGCTATAGTGTGACAGTAGTCCACTATTATCTACTTTTGTGTAGTGTCAGCATATCATGCAGAACCATATGTAAATAAAACTCTTTTTCTCCTAAGTCAATAGACTATGGAACACCCCATAAGAGGAAGGAGGAACTGCAGCAGCAATAAGAGCCATGGATATATGGGTTATTTGCTCATGCGACTTACTTATACATTAAAGTCCTTCTCAAGGTAAGTCTCATATGTCACTTCTATTTTATAACAGTGCTATTGTGTATGCCCAACATTATGACTTGGTGGATTAGACAGCACTCAGTTCATGATGGGCAGCTGAGGTTGCATGTTACTTTATGGTTTCTGGTAAGTCAGAATTCCATCTCTACTAGGGCTCAGTAACAAACCAGATGCGGTTTCTTGGAGGAAGTATACTGATATGCTGAGAGTGGCAAGAGATTTGCTCCAAGTCTTAAATGTCATTTATAGATATCTGTCAAAACTCTATTCAGCATCCCTGCCTTCTGCATACATTTTAAGCACCATCACATCTGTTGGGCCACATAACCCAAATGTCAGAGCAGCTTGCATGGCAGCCTAACCTATACCAGAGCCTTCAATTCCTCTGCACTCCACTCAAAATTGGTAACTTTCCAATTGCACACTACAGAGGTCAGAATAACATACAAAAATGAGTATATGTATTACCTTCAAAATTCAAAGAGGCCCATTCATTGTAATGCTTTTTTCTTAGCAGTGAGGGGGCCTGATACAACTCATTCTTTATCTTGGAAGGAATAGCTTAATATGCCCCAGAACATTGAAAACTTAGAAATTCACTGAACTATCAGGTCTTTGATTTTTTATGAATTTACATTCCACCACCTGACATTCTGTCATCTTACCAAAATGTTTACAAGAATGGTGCCATGATGTCATCAGTGAACTGGACCATAGTAATGCCCTATGCAATGCAGAGGCAATTCAGTTCCTGAGGACCAAATGTTGGTCTGAGCTGAAGAGTAGGAGAATGAAGAGATATTGTTGGCCCTAGTAGCTGAAAAGAAACTGTTTTTGATAGATTTGCTGATAGGTTTAGAGAATAAAACCTATGCTGGATCAGCAACCTGCATACAAAGTATGAAATATGTTGATTTGTACTAGCAACAAAATTCAAATAAAGTTAACATCCAATTCAATTTAGAATGCTGCACTGTCATTCTCTAAGGTACATCTGTCTTCAGCAGTTTTAATTTTCAGTTCAATGGAAACCTTGTCATGTCTCCTGGTAGAAGCATTGTGCCCTTTGGAATTAAAACCTCTAGGCCACTAGAGCATAAGGTCATGGGAACAGGAAGAAAAACTGTACTAAGGTAATAGTGAGTGGTGCCACTCCCATTCCCAGCCCTTGATTTATGGATATGTGAAGTTTAGCTGTAGGAGAAACAGTACCATATATTGGGTGCTAATTCAGAGCATATACAGCCTTGCAGAGAACCGTGCCCCAGCCCTATAAACTATTGCCACCGAGCTGGTGCCATAACTGAATTTTCCAAAGGCCATCCCACTGTTCCATCAAACCAGTGGCTTCAAGGGTGGGATCATGGTAAAATCAGTGAATTCCATGAGCATGGGCTCATTGCTGCAGTTCTTGGCTGTGACATGAGTTCCTTGATCAGAAGCAACACTATGTGGAGTACCATGCTTTGGATAAGGTATTGCATAAGTCCACTGATGGTAGTTTTGGCAACTCAGCAATGTTGAGGGCAAGGAAGGAAAATCTGTAGCCTGAGTAAGTGTCTATTCCAGTAAGAACAAAATGCTGTCCTTTCCATGATGAAAGTGGTCCAATGTAATCAACCTGCCACCAGGTGCTAGCTGACTGATCACCCTGGGGAATGGTGCCATATTGGGAGCTCAGTGTTAGTCTCTGCTGCTGATAGCCTCAGTAGCAGTTGTATCTAGGTGAGCCTTAGTGAGTGGAAGTCTGTATAGCTAAGCCCATGCATAACCATCATCCCTGCCACCATGGCCACTTTGTCCATGAGCCCACTGGGTGGTGGCAGGGGTGGCTGGGGAAAGAGGCTGAGTGATGGAATCATCCTATTCACTTGATTATTAAAATCCTTCTCTGCTGATGTCATCCTGTGGTCAGCATTCATGTGGGACACAAATAAACAACTATCTTCATGGTTTATGCCCATTCTGAGAGGTCTATAGATGTAGATAGATACCTCTTTCCCAAGTTTCCTTGTCACCAATTTTCCATGTCCCTGACCATTCAGCAAAACCACTGGCCAGAGCCCATGAGTTGGTATAGTAATCCCATGTCTGGTCATTTCTCCTAAGCAAAGTGAACAACCAGGTGCACTGCCCAAAGTTCTGCTTACTGGGAGGATTTTACTTCACCACTGTCCTTCAGGGATGTCCCAAATACGGGGCTATAGTACTGAAGCTGTCCACGTTTGGGTGGTACCTACATATTATGCAGAAAGGTCTGTAAAGAAGGCCTGAGTCTTCTCTTCCACCATCAACTGGTCATAGGGAATCCCCATGAGAGAAGATAGGGTAGCAAGAGTAAGGATCATGGGCATTTGGGCCACTTCTTCATGTAACTTGTTCCTTCAGGGCCCACTTGTGGCTAGTCACATGTATACCACTCCCATTTGATTATAAAGTGCTGCTGTGCACAGTCAATTTTGTGGCCTGGCTGATCAGATTACACTCAGTTCATGATGGGCAATTCAGGTCACATGGCCCATGGTTAAACATTCAGTTTCTACTAGAGCTCAGTAGCAGACCAAGAGATACTTCTCAAAAGGAGAGTAGCTAACTGTGGAGGATATCAGGGCTTTACTCAAAAATTTTAAGGGCCTGTATGGTGATTCACCTATAGGGACCCATCTGCAAGGGCTCCAAACAGCATTTTAATCTGTCACTAATGCTTTAAACATCATTTGCTAAATCATATGGTCCAAGTGGCAGAGCAGCTCACACAGCTAGCTGGACATGTTATAGAGTCTTCACATATTCTCAGTCTCTCTCAAATCTAGCAGCCTTTCAGGTCACACAGTAAATGGGCCAAAGTAACACACCCAAGTGAGAACACGTTGCTTCTAAAATTCAAAAAGGCCTACTAAGCATGTGACTCTTTTCTGGTATAGTAGCAGCTAGATGTAACAACTTACCCTTTACCTTAGAAGGGATAGCTCAACATATCCCATACCACAGAGCTTCTAGAAATTTCACTGAGAAAGAAGGTCCCTGAATTTTTGTTGGATTTATTTCCAATCCTCTGGCACAAAGATATCTTACCAATAAGTCTAGAGTAGTTATTACTTCTTACTCACTAGGTCTAACCAGCAAAAAAAGGTCACCAAAATAATGGGCCTATATGATAGCATGTGGACAGAAAGGGCAATCAAGATCCCAGTGAGCCTAGCTGGTGTTGCTCAGTGGTTGAGCATTGATCTATAAACCAGGAAGTCATAGTTTGATTCCTGGTCAGGGCATATGCCCGGATTGTGGGCTCAAACTCCAGTGTTGGGCATGCAGGAGGCAATCGATCAATGATTCTCTAGCATCTTTGATGTTGCTATCTCTTTCTCCCCCTTCCTTCCTCTCTGAAATCAATAAAAATGTATTTAAAAAAAATATCCCAGTGATTACATCCTAGGGCTGGAAAGTTGATAAACCCCTGAAGTAGGACAGTGAAAGTGTGCTTGTAGTCTTGACAGCCAAAAGCAAATAGCTTCTGGTGGGCTTTATTGACAGGGATGGAGAAAAAGGCATTTTCCTGATCAATATCTGCATGTCAGGTACCAAAGGATATGTTAATTTGCTTACACATCTATTACAGTGGCTGCAATTGGAATCACCACCTGGTTAAGTTTATAATAATCCATTGTCATTCTCCAAGATCCAGGTGTTTCTTCACAGGCCAAACAGGCAAGTTGAATGGAAGTGTGATGGGAATTACCACCCCTGCATCGTTTAACTCCTTCATATTTGCAATAATCTCTATAATCCCTCCAAGAATCTGATACTATTGCTTTTGATTTACTATTCTAGCTAGAAGAAATTTTTTTAGCTTCTATTTGACCTTCCCCATCATAATAGCCCTCATTTCCCAGGTCAGGAAACCAATGGGTTATAATTCTTGACATGACAAGATTTAGTGTTTTTCTCTACTGAGCATAAATAGAGCAGTGTGGTCATAAGCAAGTTAAGTTCAGTTACAAAGAAATAAAGGTGGTTATAATGCTGCTTGTCTGTATTATGACTATAAATTTCACACTGTTATACCTATAAATCTCTAGCATGTATTAAGCATTCCATAAATGTTTAAAATTATTATTAAACTCCTCCCCCCTGTAAATTTCCATGGTTCTCTACCTAGGCGTCTTCTCCCAAAATTCTAGGTTGTGTTTTTTTCCCCTCTCTTTTCTCCCAGTGGTCTCCCCTGATTCAGGAGTTTTTCAGTAGTGCTATAGTTTCTAATACTGGTTACTTGCCTTATAAAGCACACTCTTGGCTCTTGCTGCTACCATTAGATATACTAGTATTAGTCTGCTCAGGTTGCCATAACAAAATACCAGAAACTGGGTGGATTAAATAACAAAAATGCATTTTTTCACAGTCTGCAGGCTAGAAGTTCAAGATCAAGATTCCTGACAATTTGGTTCTGGTGGAGACCCTCTTTGTGGCATATAGTAAGCACATGTGTCCATAGCTATAATGTATAGTTGTAAAATGTAGGGAATAAATATTTAAATTTAACACTATTCTTATGGGGATATTTATAGACATAATAACTGAACAACTATGATGAATTGTGGTTAGTGGTTTATTAGAAGTATCTAAAAAGTGAGAAGTAAATGTGTAGGGAAATTGGGGAATGCTATAAAACTAGATGATTTTTTTAGTTAGAATTGAGGAAGGAGGGTACTTCTCTAAGTAGAACACATTGATTAAGATTATTTAGACATAGAAATATTGAGAGTTAGCTAACATCCCTGAAGTGGTTATGTGATGCAATGCAAAAATTCTCATCTATACTCAGTATCACAATCTTATTTATATACTAGAGGCCCGATGCATGAATTTCTGAATGGGTGGGGTCTGGCCTTCCTGACCCTATTGGGGCCGGGCCAGCTGGGGGGGAAGGGCCATGGGAGGTTAACCAGCCGGCCCCAACCCCAATTGAGCTGGTTGGCCAGTCTCAGTGTGGGTCATAGTTACCAGTCATTCTGGTCATTCCCATTGCTTGGCTTTTATATATATAGATGCAACTCGGGTTTTTTATTTTGTTTCTTTCTATTTCCTTTTTCTACACATAAATTTTACTTAACACAAACAGTTTTTCCATAATGTGATGTAGCTGGCAAAAAATTTTAATATGGTTTTGGTTTGAATTAATAGAAATACAGAAACATGGAGATGGTAGCCTCTCTCCACTCTAAACCAATATCAAAAGATGCTTTGGTTACTGTAGTCTGTACAAGGGATAACAAAAACTAGTGCTTTCAGATGAGAGCAAACACTGTAGTGATGAGAAAATGCAATTAATTCATTTATTTTTAGCTTAAACAACAAATTAATTTTCTCACAGTTTCAGAGGCTAGAAATCTGAGGTCAAGGTGTCACAGGGTTGGCTACTTTCAAGGCCTCGCTCTTTGCTTTGTTGATGGCTGCCTCCCCCGGTTTCTTCACGTGGCCTTCTCTGTGTGTCAGTGATGAGGTATTTAAATCACAAGCTATAATCCGGAAACAAGTAGCCTAGAGAAGAGCAGACAAGGGAGAGGAGAGAGAAGCATATGGCCACAGAGTAGAACTAAAACCACTGGTTACACAAAGTTAAGGAAAAACACATTCCACTAAATGTAAGGAAGAATTTTCTGTTGCCAGTGCTACAGGCTGCCTTGAAAAGGAGTGAGTTTCTAACCGCCAGAGCTGTTCAAGCAGAAATTTGTCATGGATGTCATATAGAATTATTAAGTGCTAGACAGGGAATCAGGCTAGTGACGTTAGGATGCCTTGAGAACCTGGGATTTTGGGAGTCATGTCTCACTTTGAATTTTGAAAATATGGACTAAGAGACCATTATGGTGCATAGAAGCCAACCAAAAATGCTTCAGAGACCATGGATGAGAATGTGTCAATAATCCACATGGTGGAGAATAGAGCGGGGAAGTATCAGAGTCCCTTTATATCAGTCCACTTCTGCTAGATATACTGGAGTTATGAACAATCCAAAAATCTTGGTGACTTTCTACAACAAATATTTCTTTCTTACTCTCATTATGTTAACTGAATGACTAAACTTCTGGATAATGTCCTCTTATCTTGGAGTTCAGGCTGAAAAAGGTATCTGTATCTAGACACGTGAAGGTTTTTAAAACTTCGGCTTACAGTTGGCATAACCATTTCCACTCCACTTCACTGGCCACAGCAAGACATTGAAAGGGCAGGAAGGATGGCCCTGAAAGGTAGGAAATATTTTGACTATATTTAACCATACTACATCAAGTCTTGTAGTCATGGTTTGAAATTTAACAGTTCCACACAGTGAAATAAATGATATCTAGGGAGTAAGAAAAACCTTTTCATTTAGCATTTATTTTAGAAGTGCATTTTCCTACCAAAAGATAGAATAATCTAAAAACCTCACTGCAGAAAGAGAAAATAGAACTCCCAGACACTCATCTATACTAATGAAAGCCTAGGTGGCCCTAGCACCCTCACATCATCACAAGATAGCCACCCCCATGTCGTTACCAGATGGCTGCCCCCATGTCATTATAAGAGGGCCACTACAAGATGGCCGGCAGGGGTGGGGGCTGTTGGGGGTGACTGGGCGGGCAGGGGATGGCAGTTGGGGGCAACTGGGCCTGCAGGGGAGGGCAGTTGGGAGAAACCGGGCCTGCAAGGGAGGGCAGTTGGGGGTGACTGGGCGGGCAGGGGAGGGCAGTTGTAGGGGACCGGGCTAACAGGGGAGCAGTTAGGAATTGATCAGGCTGGCAGGGGAATGGTTAGGGGCAATCAGGCAGGCAGGCAAGTGAATGGTTAGGAGCCAGCAGTTCTGGATTGAGAGAGGGATGCCCGACTGCCGGTTTAGAGATCGGGCCTAAACTGGCAGTTGGATATTTCCCAAGGGGTCCCAGATTGGAAAGGATGCAGGCTGGGCTGAGGGACAACCCCCTCCCCCCACCTCAGTGCATGAAGTTCATGCACCGGGCCTCTAGTAGCAGGTATACTTGCAGAGGTGCAAGAAAAAGGCATATCCTTACATTTCATCATTGGCTGTGAAGAAACATATAGGAATATAAATATCCCTGGCTCCCTAAATATAGTTGATAAAGACTTAGTGCTTCAAAAGTAAGATTTTGGATAATTAATAAAAGAGATAAAGAATTCTCTGTAAGTCCATGACCAGAATTGGTTGGATGATGGGAGATATGATCCTGATTCATGTGGGGATTATGCAGCTGAGTATAGAGGACCTGGTTTTGGAACTGGACCAGAGCAAAAGAGATAATACAAGGAAATATTTCCAAGGTTCTTTCATTTGAAACTAAGAGTATATCAAACTAAGTGTCTGAACTTATTCTGAAGGCTATGGAGAACTAATGAAGACTTTGAAGCAGGGAAGAGACAAAAATCATTCAGGTAATAGCATGGATGGATTGGAAATGGGACAAAATCTGAGACAAGACTATTAGAATTAGAGTAATGTTGGTAGAAGTGAAAGGCCCTGAAACTAGGCCAGGAGCAGTAGTAACAGAGAGCTAAGAACAAATGGTAAATTGTTATAGAAACTCAAAGAAAAGGACTTGGTGACTGACTGGATGAGAAGTCTGAATGAGGACTCCAATGATTGCCAAATTTTGAGCTTGGTGCAGTTGGGCAAGTATTATGAAATAGCTTAGAAATTGAGATTTAAGTACTAGTTGCTGCATTCTAGATTTGTGACCTTGAACAAGTTATTTTATCTTCATGCATAAAATTGAGCTGATAATAATACTTCCATAAGAACTATTGGGAGAAGTTACACACTGTTACCAGTGCCAACTTCAAAGACCCTCTAAGGCACTTTAGAGACTTGGGGACACATTAAGACAGATTAGTCTGCCATCGAGACTACTGTTTTATTAATATTGTGTTGCAGGAATGCACAAGCCATATGGAGAGCAGAGCACGAACTGTGTCAATTTGGGTTTACCTCAATATGTTAGCCTTGGATGACTTTTCTTCTCCCCTCCTTATTAGATGGCCTTGAACATGAGCCTGCACCCAATGTAGGCTCAGTAGATGAATTACTCAGAATTAGTATAAATCTTACACATCCATTAGGAAGGAATGGTAACACATTTTGAGATTAAGTGATTTGCTTAATTAGAAAAAAAATTGCACAGAAAGTAGGCAGTCAAATTTTTAAGTTTTGCATCAGCTATGACAGTAAACCCCAATACATTAGTGGGGAATCAAGCCTTGATATCAGTCTACCGGCTATCCACAGGGATCCTGCAATTGGTGATGTAGTCCTGAGGTGCACCAAAAATTTCTTCATTTGCAGGCTAGCAAGCAATCTGTAGTTTTTCCAAGATAACCAAGATGGGGCTGCATAAACCTTACCTGGGCTCTTTCTCCCATCCTTCCCCACCAGGTAGGAGGTGGGAAGGAACAAGGAGCAAGACCTCTGTTGGGAAGCTCCAACATATATCCCAGAGCCCAGGATGATGACTTTGGACCAGCCACCCCCCATTTGTCTCAGGTAGATTCAGACTTGGTTGACATACTTTGAGTAGAATTATAAATCTATGGTAAGTCATAACATGCTTAATTTCAAACAGTGATCAAAAGAATATGAGTTAGTAGCCAAAACTGGTTTGGCTCAGTGGATAGAGCATCAGCCTGCGGACTGAAGGATCCCGGGTTCGATTCCGATCAAGGGCATGTACCTGGGTTGTGGGTACATCTCCAGTGGGGGGCGTGCAGGAGGCAGCTGATCAATGTTTCTCTCTCATTCTCTCTCTCTCTCTCTTCCTCTGTAAAAAATCAATAAAATATATATATTTTTAAAAGAATATGAGTTAGTAAAACAGAACAAACTTAAGAAGGATTGACTGAAACAACCCCATAAGGGCAAAAGAGAGCTCTTTTGGGTCAGCTACAACTAGGTAAGAGAAGGCTGTATTTCACCCAAGTCAACCAACAGCGCACTCTCCCAGCTACTCCCACACTTCTGCAAGCAGATGTTCCGGTTTGTAAGACAATGAGGTGTCTGCAGCTGTATTTCCATCCCTTTTCATGAGACTTCTAGTCTCCTTGCTGCCTATTCTTTATTACTCTGAATCAGGTTCATTTGCCTAAACTTCTGTGTTTCTATCAGCCTTGGCTTATATAGCGTAATAGGATATGATAGGATATAGAATATCAAAGGACAGGATAATACAGCAGAACATGATTATGTTTGGGAGGAGCTATGATCCTCTCCAGAATTACTGTCTTAACATTTGAAATGACAAACTGGTCCACACCATCTAGTTCAGAATCTATACTAATTAGAAATTGACAATAGTTAACATTTCTTTTTTTAATTGAATTTATTGGGGTGACATTGGTTAATAAAATTATATAGGTTTCAGGTATACAATTCTATAATACATCATCTTTATATTGTATTGTATATTCACCACCTCAAGTCAAGTCTCCAATTCAGCATCATTTATTCCCACCTTACTCTCTCCTACCTGCCCCATCCCCCTTTTCCTCTGGTAATCACCATACTGTTGTGTGTCTATTAGGATTTTTTCTTAGTCCCTTCACCTTTTTCACCCAGCACCCCCAATCCTCTCCCTTCTGACAGCTGTGAATCTGTTCTCTGTATCTATGAGTCTGTTTTTATTTTGTTTGTTTTGTTCATTAGATTTCACATTTAAGTGAAATTATATGGTATTTGTCTTTCTCTGACTGGCTTATTTCACTTAGCATAATATTCTCCAGGTCCATCCATGCTGTCCCAAAAGGTAAGATTTCCTTCTTTTTCACCTCCAGGTAATAATCTATTGTGTAAATATACCACATCTTTTTTATCCACTCATTTATTGATGGGCATTTGGGCTGCTTCCAAATCTTGGCTATCCACCCTAACTGGTTTGGCTCAGTGGATAGAGCATTGGTTGCAGACTCAAGGGTCCCAGGTTCGATTCTGGTCAAGGGCATGTACCTTGGTTGTGGGCACATTCCCAGCAGGGGGTGTGCAGGAGGCAGCTGATTGATGTTTCTAACTCTCTATCCCTCTCCCTTCCTCTCTGTAAAAAAATCAATAAAATATATTTTTAAAAAACAAACAAATCTCAGCTATCCTATCTAATAAAGAGGGGATATGCTAATTGACTCTCATGCTGTCGCAAAGATGGCAGCGCTCACAGCCAATAAGGAGGGAATATGCTAACTGACTGCCACATCCTCAAAGATGGCAGCACCCACAGCCACAAGATGGCAGTGCCTAGTCCCTTCAGCCCTGCCAGGGTGGCAGGTGCACAGCAAGGCCAGGCCTGCCTCCAGGCAGGTCCAGCCGCTCCCTGCCTGCCTCCAAAGTCCCCAGTTCCCTCAGCCCTCCAGCCACCGAGAGTCGGCCCGAGGCACAGGCAAGCCTCGCATGGAGACTGCTCAGCTGATGCCCGAGGTGCAGGCAAGCCTTGGATGGTGGCTGCCCAGCCACCCAGGGCCACCCTAGGCTCAGGTAACCAGGGCTGGCCGAGGCTTGTGCTGCTGGCAGTGGCAGCAGCAGAGGTGTGATGGGGCTTCGCTTTCCCCTGATTGCTGGGTTGCCTCCCACCCCTGAGGGCTCCCAGACTGTGAGAGGGGGCAGGCTGGGCTGAGGGTCCACCCCTCCAGTGCATGAATTTTCATGCACTGGGCCTCTAGTTGTAAATAATGCTGCAACAAACATAGGGGTGCATATATTCTTTTGAATTAATGTTTTTGGGTTCTCTGGATATATTCCCAGAAGTGGAATCACTAGGTCATAAGGCATATCTATTTTTAATTTTTTGAGGTAACTCCATACTGTTTTCCACAGTGGTTGCACCAATTTGCATTCCCACCAAGAGAGTACGGGGGTTCCCTTTTTTCCACATCATTGCCAACACTAGTTTGTTGATTTATTGATGACTAGAGGCCTGGTGCATGAAAATTCATGCACCGGGTGGAGTCCCTCAGCCTGGCCTGCCCCCTCTCACAGTCCAGGAGCCCTCAGGGGCAGGAGGTGACCTGGCGATCAGGGGAAGGTGATGCCCCCATCACACCTCTCCTGCTGCCACTGCCAGCAGCGCAAGCCTCAGCCAGCCCTGGTTATCTGAGCCTTGGGCCGGACCTGGGTGGCTGGATGGCTGAGGGGACTGGGGGACTCCAGAGGCAGGCGCATGGAGTGGCTGGACCTGCCTGGGGGCAGGCCCGGCCGTGCCATGCGCCTGCCGCCCTGGTGGGGCTGAGGGGACTGGGCGCCACCATCTTGTGGCTGTGGATGCTGCCATCTTTGAGGGTGTGGCATCCAACTAGCATATTCCCTCCTTATTGGTTATGGGCACCACTATCTTTGTGAGGGCGTGACAGTCAATTAGCATATTCCCTCTTTATTAGCTAGGATAGCCATTCTGAAAGTATATCTTCTTTGCAGAAATGTCTATTCAGGTCCTTTGCCCATTTTTTTTTTTTATTAGATTGTTCATTTGTTTTGGTGTTGAGGTGTATATGTTCTTTACACATTTTAGATATTAACCCCTTATCAGATGAATCATTGGTGAATATATTCTTCCATAGAGTGGGTTGTCTTTTAATTTTGCTGATGGTTTCCTCTGCTGTGCAAAGTCTTTTTAATTTAATTGAGTACCTTTTATTTATTTTTTCTTTTGCCTGAGGAGATAGCCCAGAAATAATATTGCTATGAGAAATGTCTATTTTATTGCCGATGTTTTCTTCTAGGATTTTATGGTTTCAAGTCTAACATTTTTAAGACATTAATCCATTCTGAGTTTATTCTTGTGTGTGTGCAAGAAGGTGGTCTAGTTTCAGTATTTTGCACATACCTGTCTAATTTCCCCATACCACTTATTGGATAGACTACCTTTACTGCATTGTATGTTCTTGCCTCCTTTATCAAATATTCTATGAACATAAAGGCATGGCTTTATTTCTGGAATCTATGTTTCATTGGTCTATAGCTCAGTTTTTATTTGCCACCACCATGCTGTTTTGACAATAGTTACCATTTCTACATATCACTCTCTTCATTATCATACAATAAGTAGGTAATTGTAATATAAATTTTCTCAGTGTTTTCAGGATTACCTTGGTAGCATTCTCCTCATGGAAAATCTCAATAACTTTTCAGAGAACTCTTTAAATTAAAATAATAATAAATAGACATTTTTTATAAAGAGTGATAATAAAATAAAAAGCAATGTGGTGATGAATTTATTCTCTAGTCAGCTTAGTTTGAACAATAGCATCCCCTCCTTAGGTACTTTCAGCCAACCTCTTTCTGAAATGCTAAATGATATTGACATTGATATTATTTTTAATGTTGCTATTTTTGATCTGTCAAGTTATAAAGTTTGCAACCAAAACCACCTCTAAAACAGTACAATTTGATGATTCTGATGCTTGTCATGTCATTTCACACATCACAGCATGCATGGCATGGCAAGAACACTCAGAGAAATCCTCCATCTGTTGGAAACACACCACATGGCTTCAGTGAACCTGAAATGAAAGAGACAGACAAAGGCCCTGGAAGGACCATGACTATAACTCTCAGACACAGCAGTCAGTTCTTCTGAGGACTTAGAGCATCTTCTCTCATGATCTTGGGCAAAGCACTCCAGTGAATGATGCCAGCACAAGCACACGAAAAAAGAATTTCCTGTAAATCCTGTCAGAAGAAACCCACTCACAAAAGATAAACATTCAAACTTCCTGTCATCTCATCTCATCTCACAAGAGATGAGCAAAGGGTAAATCTCACCATATCCCTTTCCCTGAAGAATAAATCATTAATTTTCCCATTAATGATTTCAATAAAAGCATGTCAAAGGAGCAATTCAATAAGACTCAACTTGCATTAATTTGAAACAGCCACAGGTAGGGTAAAGATTAATTGTTCGGAATTAGAAAAGGAAACTGGGAACATACAGAACTGGAGCAAGATCTGAATCATTTCAAGACCTGAATTATGTCCTCAAGCATGTCAAACTCATAGCCAGCTGGCTGCATGCCTCATTTGGCTCAGTGGATAGAGTTTGGCCCATGGGCTGAAGTGTTCTAGGTTCAATTCTGGTCAAGGGCACGTATCTCGATTGAATTAGTCAGGATAAGTAGGAGCTTTTTTTTTTTAATTAAAAATTATGTTTTTATTGATTTCAGAGAGAGGAAGGGAGAGGGAGAGCCAGAGATAGAAACATCAATGATGAGAGAGAATCATTGATTGGCTGCCTCCTGTATGCCCCCTACTGAGGATCATGCCTGCAACCCAGGCATGTGCCCTGACCAGGAATCAAATTGTGACCTCCGGGTGCATAGATCAATGCTCAACCACTGAGCCACACTGGCTGGGCTGAATAGGGACTTAACTTTCCTCTTTCTTTCATATCCATAATCAATCCATAAGAAAATCCTTCTGGACAGCCCTGTGCAGTTTTTGCCACTCTTTTTTTTTTTTTTTCTGTTGCAAGTTTGGGAGCTTGAAGGTTGTTTAAATGTTAAATAGTTAAATGTTGTTTCAGTCAGAGTTCATAGTCTTTTTGGCAATATACAGATGCGGCTCTTGATCTATTTCTCTGCTGAACGGGTTTTGCATGTTCTCCAACTTTTACATTCGATTTTTCAATGTTATTATAATTATTTTAAAGATTGTGTCTGATAGTTGCATCATCTGGGTAATCTCTGAGTCTATTTCTGTTTATTGTTTTGTCTCCTTTCAGTAGGTTGTTTTGTTCTACCTTTTTAGTCTTGTAATTTTTTATTGACTGCTGGACATCATATATAGCAGAGACTAAGATAAAATGTATTTATCCCTGGATATGGGCATACCTCTTCTTCTGTCTGATTTTTAGTGTGGAGTTGAGTCAATATAATTAGGAGGTGAGCTAGGTTTGGGTTTGTTTTGGCTTTTGTTGCCTTTGGTGCACCACAAACTTCAAATGTTTTAGAAGCTGCACTACTGCTCCTTGTGCTTGGGATAAGGGCTTCTCTCATTGTTTCTGCCCATAATCTTGCCCCTCCCCCAATAGTAGAATGCTGGTGTGGGGGAATTCTCTGCTGTCCTATTCCAGCCTCATTCTTTGGAAGCCCTATACAGCTGATTCTTGAAGGCGAAGATTTCCTAATATGTCTACACTAGAGGTCTGGTGCACGAAATTCATGCATTGGAGGGAGAGGGTTCCTCAGACCAGCCTGCACCCTCTCCAATCCGGGACATCCCTCTCACAATCCTGGACCGCTAGCTCCTAACCGCTCACCTGCCTGCCTGCCTGATTGCCCCTAACTGCCCCCCTGCCAGCCTGATCAACACTAACTGCCTCTGCCTGCTGGCCTGATCGCCTCTCACTGCCCCCCCCTGCCGGCCTGGTTGCCCCACGCAGCCTGCTGCTCAGTTGTTTAGTTGTCCCTCACTAACCCCCTTGCCAGCCTGGTCGCCCCACTCAGCCTGTTCGGTCATCTGTTCAGTTGTTTTGGTTGCGACAGTCGCTTAGGCTTTTATATATAGATAGATATCCTGCCAGTGGCAACCAAACTCTCTATTGTATCTGGGGTTGGCAGCAGAATGATAATTGGTAAGATTCAAGATCTAATATGGTTATTTGCCTCTCCTCCAGAAAGTCCTCCTCCTTCCTTAGTAAATGCAATTTGTCTTTGCCTGTACCCTGTGGGCAAGAGGGTTTGCTGCCCTTTCTCACAGTGATTTAAGGCTTTCGCTTCATAGAAGAGAAGAAAACAGGGAAGCAAATAAGACCTTGTGTCCAACCCCTAACAGCTAATTTGTTTGGTGTCTACCAGTTTTCTCCCTATTCTGCCACAGGTCAAAAAGTGCCTGTTCCATCTCTCCTTGAAGGAGCTTATCTCTCATTGGAATTTAGATTACTCAGTTGCCATGTGGTCTCAGCTCTCTGAAATGCTCCAGGAAAGTTATGATTTTATAAACTACCTTGTTTTATCATTTTTAGGTTTAGTGTGATAATCTTTACAACCTTGTACATCCTAAGTGGAAGCTGCAGGATTGTGTTCTTCAGTTTTAAGTGCTAAAATTAATTTTGGCTAACTTAAACATAAAAATATCTTATGTTGATACTGGTGAATTACAAAATCTATAGGTAAGGTAGAGAACCAAGCTCCAATTAGGCAAGAACCAGGGTAATTCTGAGGTTGCAGGCAACAAGGACTACTTAACTATCTTGTTAAGGTATCTTGACTGGCAGGAATGAATTCCAGCTATCCTAGGTTCTCAAGATTCAAAGTTTTGGGAGAATTTCTTTTCCTTTTTAATTCTCACCTGAGGATATTTTCCTCCACTGATTTGGAGAGAGAGAGAGAGAGAGAGAGAGAGAGAAACATGTGAGTGAGAGAGATATATCGATTGTTTACCTCTTGCAGCGGCCCTACCAGGTCTGGGGAACCTACAACTGAGGTACATGACTTTGACTGGGAATTGAACCCTAGTGCCCTTCTCTCTGCAGGCTAATGCTTTAATCACTAAGCAAACTGGCCAGGACATTGGGAGAATTTCTGATTGTTCACTCCTCATGCTTATCTCTTGGTTTTTGAAAACCACGGTGATACAAATGGAAATTTGTATAAACAGGGTATATAAGTGGAAGATAGGAATGCACCAAAATAGGTGTAATATCACTGGAATAGGATAAATGTATTCTGAGCCAATTTACCATAGATGTTGCTGATTTACTGATTTTAATTTGTTACAAGCAAGATTTCATTCATTTGTTTGTTCAACAAATATTTTTTGGTTATTTGTCATATGCAAGGCAATGCTTCTGTTGGAATTTTGGGCAAATAATCACAAAAAGAATTTTTTTTGATTTTCAAAAATCAATGAAATTATTGATTTTTGTGAGATATTTGACTCTCTTTGCTTTTTTCCTTGTTCTCAGTTGTATTTTTTCAATATGTAGATAATAATGAACATACAAAATGCTAATCAGTTTTGTTTTGGCAGTGGGTTATATAGAAGAATAGATAGTAATACCAGGGAACCTATTTTTACGCACTGAAAATGCAAAATCATCATGTGGGTTATTATATGATACTTTAAGGAAAATCAGTAGAATAGCTTTTGGAAAGTAAATTTCTGTCTAGTATCAAAAACACTTAAAATCTTTGTATAATTAGATTAATTTCAATAATTATTCTCTGTATTCTGAGAGTATTACGAGATTTATTCATCTTGGCAGTGACTTAAGGCAAAAGAGCAAGATCAGAGGCAGTACAGAAATACATTTGCTAGAATTATTTATCGTGAGTCAGATTTTTATTCCTGTACTTCTAAGGAAATTACTCTTCTCAAAATCTGAAAGTGGGCCAAAAGGTTTGCAAGTTTAATTTTGCATTTTTGCTTGGTAAATGTAATGGGTTTTCCTGAGGAATTGGCCTGGAAGAAAAATTTTTATGTCTGTGATACTTGGGTCTACAAATTGGATGAAATATACTAGCTTCTCTTCCTTAATGAGGAGGTGGAGTGGAGCAGTAAGAATGAGAACTTAGAAATCAGAAAGACCTAGATTTAGACAAACTTGGATATTAGCCCCACTTTGGCAATTTCTAGCCTTATAAGACTGGGGAAGTTATTTAATTCCTTTAAAATGTCAGTTTTTCATACAGGATGAGAATAATGTGGTTTCTTCATAGGGTTTAAGTGACAATTAGATAAAGTAAATGAAGTACATAGTATAGTGCATTTCACTTACTGGAAGGTCAATATAAAAATAACTATCATTATTTGATCATTTACCATAACAATCTACTGGCTCTTTTCCTCTCTGGATGATTTAGGTTGGATTGTTTAAAATTTTTTTTGGAGGTAAACTTGATATACTGAAATCCTGTTATTAAAACATTGATTTATCATAATTATCAACCAGCATTGTTATAAATTCTCTTAAAATAAACAGATGTGCCCTAGCCAGTTTGTCTCAGTGGTTAGAGCATTGGCCCGAGGACTGAAGGGTCATGGGTTAGAGTCTGGTCAAGGGTCAAGGGCACGTACCTTGGTTGCAAGTTCCCATCCCTAGCCTCAGTCAGGAGGCAACCAATTGATGTGTCTCTCTCACATACATGTTTCCCGTTGTTTCTCCCCCACCCTTCCACTCTCTCTAAAAATCATGGAAAAAATATCTGGGGGTGAAGATTAACAACAACAACAAAAAATTACCAGGTATGCAAATCCTATCTAATAAAAGAGTAATATGAAAATTGACTGTCACTCCAACATGCAAGATGGCTGCCCCCATGTGGTCAAAGATGGCTGCCTCCATGTGGACCCAAGATGGCTGCCACAAGATGGCCAGCAGGAGAGGGCAGTTGGGAGGGATCGGGCCAGCAGGGGAGGGCAGTTGGGAGGGATCGGGCCAGCAGGGGAGGGCAGTTGGGAGGGATCAAGCCTGCAGGGAAGGGCAGTTAAGGGGGACCCAGGCCTGCAGGGGAGGGCAGTTGGTGAGGACCAGGCCTGCAGGGGAGGGCAGTTAGGGGTGACCAGGCCTGCTGGGCAGGGCAGTTAGGGGCAATCAGGCTGGCAGGGGAGCAGTTAGGCATCAATCAGGCTGGCAGGGGAGTGGTTAGGGGGTGATCAGGCTGGCAGGCAGAAGCAGTTAGGGGCAATCAGGAAGGCAGGCAGGCAGGCAAGCAGTTGGGAACCAGCAGTCCTGGATTGTGAGAGGGTGCAGAGGGGTCCCAGATTGGAGAGGGTGCAGGCTGGGATGAGGGACACACACCCTGTGCACGAATTTGGTGCAACGGGCCTCTAGTTGTAATTATAAAAAGAAAGATGTCTTTCATTGAGAAGCACAAACAGAAAACCTTAAATCGCATTTTTAAAAAATGTATTTTTATTGATTTCAGAGAGCAAAGGAGAGGGAGAGAGAGATAGAAACATCAATGATGAGAGAGAATCATTGATTGTCAGCCTCCTGCACACCCCCTACTGGGGATCCAGCCCATGACCCAGATATATGCCCTTGACCAGAATCAAAACTGGGACCCTTCAGTCCACAGGCTGAGGCTCTATCCACTGAGTCAAATCAGCTAGACCTAGGATGACCTGAAACCACATTTTTAACAGAGTGAAAAAAAAATGGATTGAATTGGATAAGAAGGACCATGTTCCTTCTTCAAAACATAGCACTTCTGTATGGGAACCTTGCACAATAAATAAGATCACTCTCTTTGCTTGAGGTCTTGACAGTTTCTGGGCCCTCATATCCAATTATAAAATCATAGAGCCATAATCAGTAGGACAAATATTTGAGGATTTTTATTTTTTAATCTGCTTTGTGTATGATTTACTTTGAATTATTCCTTTCTTAAATGAAAGTGGGATGAAATTATTGGTCATAAGTTAGATGAACTAGACTTTAGTTCTTGTACCAGTCTTTGATTTCTTATGTGACTCTGGCAAATGGTTCTGTGACTCAGTTTCCTTCTCTGTCAAACTTTGATTATAAAATTGTGTTTTCTTAAACTCAGAAGCTATAGGGTAAAAATGGAGACACAGTAACTACAGCAATTATTGTTCCTTCTTTCTTTCTCCATCTCTTCTAGGTTCTTTCCCCACCTTTGAGTGAGGTGCCTTGGGTTCCATTTAACTGATCATCCTCTGTTATTTCAAGGAGAGAAATGGGACTGGTGAAGAGTTGACTGAGAACTTAGGCTGCCCAGTAATCATAGCATGTTTGCCATTTTCCTTCCCCTTTGCTTGAGCTCCCAAGAAATCAGACGCTGTTGCTGCCTCTGGTGCCACTTCTCCCTAGTTTGCTGTTATTGCTGATGCCTATGAGAAGTTACTGTCCTCAAAAATGGGTCTGGCTGAAATTAGGAAAATAAACAAGCAGCAACACCCCCAAAATAATCCCATCTTTGTCATGAAGGTCCCAAATATTGCAGTTCTGTGCTTTCAATGTCTTCTCGAGTTTCCAGTAGAACAGGTGTTAGTTTTTCTTGAGTCACCGCCTTCCCAAGACCTGAACCTGAGAGCTGGGCTGGAGGACAATGTGCACAAAAGATATCAAGCTGTACTCAAATTCTGGCACAGAGGCATACTTATTGAAACAAGCTTGTGTGCCCAATAGTGTTTGTGTTTTTGGTTTTTGCCTTAGGAATTCTATTTTACCAGGAAACTCCTCAGTCCAGCATTCAGATGTATTTCTGGCAGACATTAGGCTTCCAGAGAAGCCCTAACTGAGCTTCAGAGCTCTAGGACGACTTAGGCCCAGACAGGAACCCTAGCTTCATTGTCCTTTATGGATCCTTTTTATAACATGAAGATAGGTGTTAATCATGTAACAATAACTAACACAGATAGTCTGGCTCTACGCAGGTGGAGCTTGTTAAATGGAGAGATGACTCAGACCAGATGCCCACTTCTCCTGTCCCACCATCTTGGTGCCATGTAAGAACTCCAGAATGATGATCCAGTTACAGGGTAAATGAGGGATGATCTTGAATTGACTGAGATTAAATCTTTATCACCTGATGAAGTGGAGACTTAAATAGAAGTTAATTTGAATTATAGGAAAACACAGTTAGGCCTAAGGGAGATTCTGGTCATATGGTGACTGAGCACAACTCCCTTTTCCTTTATCTTCAGCTCCGGGCTATCTGCCTCTTAAAAGCCTAATGGCTGTTGGCGCCCATGAGCAACTGGGTAGAAATGAGGTTTCAGGCTTTGTTGGGGCTCTTGCAGAGAGAAATTAGTTTGATGTGTTTTCCCCTCATGGGTTGGGCAATGAATATCATCAGTGAACTAGTGATGACTGAAAGCAGTGGATATTGGGAAATGGTGGGAGGTAGAGATTTGTGAATTTCTAGACAGAAGACAATGTTGGTTTAGAACTTCTCACCCTCACATCTTCATGAAAGAGCTGTGATGAAAGACTGGATATCCCTGTTTCTCAGGCTGTGGGAGTACCAGGAGATCTGAGAGCAAAGGGGTTTCCTTCAAGACAGCAACAGGGTCTGCTATAAATTACATGCCCTAAAGGCAGAGATGGCTTCATCTTTCATGGTCTGTGGGATTCCTGTCATTTAGCATCTGAACTCCAGGGAGTTGATATAGGAAAATGACCCATCCAATGGCTAAGAGAAAAGCAGTCATCAGAACAAATATACCATTGATCAAGTGTTACTGCACTTGAGGTAGTGACATCTGTAATTAGCATTCAAGACCAGCATTAAAAATTCTTTTTGAAATTGAAATCATGGCCTTTGGAAAAAAAATTCAGAAGTAGAATTGAAGGAGAGGATAGTCTGTATTGAAATCTGAATCAGTGGTATAAAAAATCAGTGCTAAGAAATACCTCAAAGCATAAAGAGAAACAAAAGGTGAACCTAAAAAGAAAATGGAAGTCGGGTCCAAGGGGCCTAATTTGAATGAAATTTCGAAGAGAGAGAAAAGAACAAATGGAAGTCAGGCAACTTATATATATAAAAGCCTAAGCGACTATTACAACCAGTTAACCAAACAACTGGTCGACTGGTCACTGTGATGCGCACTGCTGATCACCAGAGGCAGACGCTCAATTCAGGAGCTGCCCCTGGTGGTCAGTGCACTCCCACGGCCAACTTCCTGTGGCTGGCCAACCTCCCATGGTCCCTCCCTCCAGCGGGCGGCCCTGACCAGCCCCAATCAGGACTGGGAGAGACGGCCCCGATCCACTCCATTGCCAGCCAGACCAAGGGACCCCAACCATGCACGAATTAGTGCACCGGGTCTCTAGTAATTTATAAAATCAGAAAAAAAAAATTATACTTTAAGACCTAAGTCTGATAAAACTACTGGATGCTAAGGATATAGGGGGAAATGTTTCCAAGTAGTAATGAACAAATTACAAAGGAAAAAAGTATCAGACTTGTTTTAGACTTATTTTCAACAACGGAAGCTAGAAACAAGAATGAACTAGTAGCCATAGATTACTTCAGAATAGGACCACAACCAAATTATTCAGTACCTGGGCAATATATCATTCACCTCTCAGCATGAAAGATATTTGAAAATGTACAAGAAAGAGTTTACTACTTATGTATTTTATCAGAGAAAAGTCCATAAGAAAAGGCTTTAACCAAGTAAGACATGGACCAGACTAGAAATTTCAAGATGGAAAAAGATGAAGAGAGAAGTAAAATAGAAGGGTAGGAGAGAAAGAATGTTGAAATAGGAAAGTATTTTAAAAGATTTATTCAAGTAAAAGAAGAAAAGAGGGAAATATGGGATTTTGGTAAGGAAAATAATATCTTGTTTTCTTATAGTACTTCAGTAATAATATTTGATTATGAGAACAAGCGAAGGGAAGTTAATCATTTATAAAAAGAAAAAAAATACCCAGTAGAACTTGCAAATAAACATGGGAAAAGGGGAATGAATGAAACTTGATCAGATGGAAAAGCATAAGAAAAAGGGGGAAACAACATGGTATGATAACTAAGTAAAAAATAAAAGATAGAAAGAATAAAGTAAGTATATCAGGTATTACACAAAACATGATGCAAATAAAAATCTTCTATTAAAAGAGATTGTTAAATTTACTTTTTTAAAAAAAGACCAGTTTTAGGCTCTTTGCAAAAACACATATTTAAAATATACTAGTAGTAATAAAAAAGATTTGAAAGTAAAAGAACTAAAAAACCCCCCAAGGAAACAAAACAAAGGAAATGCATAGAAAGATATCCAGAGAGACAAGATTAATAGCAAACAGCCCTGGCTCAGTTGGTTGGAGAATTGTCCCATACACCGAAGGTTGGAGAGTTAGATTCCTTGTTGGGGCACATATCCAGGTTGTAGGTTTGAGCATACAGGAGGTGATTGATTGACGTTTCTCTCTTTCTCTTTAACGTCAATTAAAAAAAAGATTAATAACAACAATATGGAACAGAAGATTAAAAGAACTAAATAGGATAGGAGCAGACATTGTGAATTTGTTAAATTCACTGTTTTCAGCAAACAAAATAAGAATCTAAATACACAAACAAAATTTTGAAGACAAGAAGGAGACAAATTATTTCAATTAAAAAAATAAAATTAAAGAACATAATAAAAATACATTGTTCTTGATTTTTCAGTATATTATAAAAAAGAAAATTAAAGAATATGATAAAAATATGTTGTTCTGGATTTTTCAATATATCTTCCAGAATTAAATAATTTAAAAGAACTCTGCAAAAAAAGCTATAGAGAGGACATAGAAGAAATAAATAATACAATTAATAAGCTTGACTTAATATATTAATACTAGAGGCCTGATGCATGAAATTCATGCAAGAGTAGGCCTTCCTTCCCCCGGTTGCCTGCACCAGCTTCCCTCTGGCACTTAGGACCCAGGCTTCCCTTGCAGCCCTGGCTTCATCCAGAAGGTCATCCAGGAGGACTTCTGGTCTAATTAGCATATTATGCTTTTATTATTATAGATAATATTCCCTGAATAGGAATATTTTGTTTCTAAAATAAGAGATATGTGTATTTATTTACATTAATATCTATATATATAAACCTAAGGGACTGTCCAAAAGTCCAACCATCTGATAGCTATGGCATGCAATGACCACCAGGGGGCAGATGCTCAACTCACAGGCATGGAAACATGGAACAGACTTATGAATCTAAGAGGGAAGGGGGTAGAGGGGAGGGTAGGAAGAGATTAACCAAAGATCTTATATGCATACTAGAGGCCTGGCCTGCAGGGATTTGTGCACTGGTGGGGTCCCTCGGCCTGGGCTGTGGGGATCGGGTCAAAACCGGCTCTCGGACATCCCCCGGGGAGTCCCAGATTGAGAGAGGGAATCTGTGCACTGGATCTCTAGTATTATATATAACAATATACAGTATATTATATATATTTCCATAGGACTTTAAAAAAAATGAATCATGTTCTTGGCCCAAAAGGAAACCTTAACAAATTCAAATAAGTAGAGAGTTTACAGATTACATTCTTTCATCATAATCCAATAAAGTTAATTGGAAATTAAGAAACACACGAGATAAATCTTGTGTGAAAGGGAAAATTACAGAAGTGTCTTAGCCCTTTGGAGCTGTTCTAACAAAATATCACACACAGATTGAGTAACTTATAAACAACAGAAATTTATTTCTCATAGTTCTGGAGGCTAGAAGTCCTAGGTCAAGACACAAATAAGGTCACCTCTGGTAAGGGTCCTCTTCCTGGTTCACAGCAGGCCCTTCTCATTGTGTCCTTGTCTGGTGGAAGGAGCTAGGGACCTTTCTGAAGCCACTTTTATAAAGTCACTAATCCCAGCAATGCGGGTTCTACCTCACAACCTAAGAACCTCCCAAAGGCTCCACATCCTAATACCATCATCTCTAGGGGGTTAGGATTTCAACATATAAATTTGGGGAAGAAGGTGCACACACAATCAGACCATAGCAAGGAGAAATATGGAAATACCTAGAAGCACTGGAAAAACAAACCCTTTATACTAAAACAATGGGGAACAGCAAAATAACTCACAGGAAAGTGGGGAAGCAGAATGGTAAAAATAAAGGAATTAAGTGTTTATTTTAATTAAAAATAATAATTCAGTAAGAACAAAAATGAAACAAAAGAAATTTTGAAAGGGTAATTAATATTGATAAAAGTTGAAATTATTAAAATAGATGAAATAGCAGAAAAGAATAATAAAATCAAAGACTGATTCTTTAAAAAGACCAATAAAAATAGATAAATACCATGTGAGCCTGATTATGAAAAGAGAATGAAATAACAATTAGATAAGATTAACACTGTGAAAGCAGGAAAAAGATTAAAAGAATTCTAAGTAAATACTAAAGATGCCTCT
This sequence comes from Corynorhinus townsendii, assembly GCA_026230045.1. Taxonomy (NCBI): domain Eukaryota; kingdom Metazoa; phylum Chordata; class Mammalia; order Chiroptera; family Vespertilionidae; genus Corynorhinus; species Corynorhinus townsendii. The sequence continues at coordinate 158,911,001 of JAPDVU010000002.1, forward strand.
GGAGAGTACATAAACTAATAAAACCTAGAAAAAATAAACACTTCCCTAGCAAAACAGACATTATCACAAATGGCCCAGAATTAGTGAAAACTTGACTAGACCTATTATTATAGAAGAGACTGGAGAAGTGATAAATGATTTCCTATTGAAAAAGCAGCAGACAGATGGATTCACAGTTGAATTTTTAATCTAACCATTAAAGAATAGATAATTCCAATATTATTTAAACTACTGTGGGTCTTAGAAAAAGATAGAAAGCTCTTTTGAGTTAATTTTATGAAACTAGAATACCTCAAATACCAAAGCCGAAGAAGGAATTCAGCAGCAACAACAACAACAATTAAAGATACAGGCCAATTTCATATATATATATATATATATATATATATATATATATATATGAATGCCAAATGTTTACGCAATGTATTAGAGGATACAATAGAGAAATGCATCAAAAGAGTAATACACTATGACAAAACAGGCTGTATTAGAGGAATGTAAGGGCAGTTCCTTTCCAGAAAGTCTATCTACATATTGATTACATTAAAAATTAAAGGGAAAGCAACCCAACCATTATCAGTGGGGGAGGGGGGAAAAGACATCAGATAAAGGTCAAGCAATTCATCCAAGGAAAACTGGAAGCAAAATAGGAACGGCAGGAAATTACTTACAAAACAAAGAAAAGGGGGAAGGGGAGGTAGAAGAGGGTGTAGGCAGGATAAATAGTGATGGAAGGAGACTTGACTTGGGGTGGTGAACACACAATACAATATACAGATGATGTATCAGAGAATTGTACACCTGGACCCTATATAATTTTTTTAAACCAGTGACACTCCAATAAATTAAAAAAAAAAGAAAGATTTTCTGAAATTAAAAAAATAGAGAAATGCCCACTCTCAACATTATCTTAAATGGCAAAAATTAAATCTTTCACTTAAAACCAGGAATCAGACAGGCATCACTATAATCACTTGTATTGGAAAAAGAGATATGGTTCCTGTGGAGAGCAGCCACAGTGTTTGGACAAGTTCAAGCCTCGGACTAATGAGAGGGCACAGTCCTCTCATGGCCACATACAAGTCCCAGCACAATTATAGCCAACAGCTATAGTTTTAAGCTTGAACATATGGTCTGAACACATGGCCCCGTGTGTCTGAATGATGTGGGCTTGATAGAGATCAGGTACATGTAATTGAGTAGGATCAAAACTCACGAGAATGTTGTAAATATCTTGACCACACCCTTACTTTGCCTCCTGGAATCTGGCTATAAAATAAAGACACGGCTTATAATCCGTGGCGCTGTCTCTCTCCATCAGAGAGGGCAGTGTCCCGCCGAGACCCAGCTTTCATTCTCTTCTCTGTCTTTTCTCAGTCCTTCACCAGCCCCACTTGGGCTCACTGAACCTGGCTGAGCTGGTGTGGCACATAAGACGCCTAATGTGGGGCTGAGTATGCCATGACTATGCCAGCCCGCCACAGGTTCCTGCTGCTGGTGATATGTCGTGGTTTTTTGTTTGTTTGTTGTTTGTTTTTTAGAAAGCCTAAGAGACTCGTGTGAAAAAAACAAATAAGAGAATTTGGTGTGTTAGGTGAATACAAAATAATCTATAGAAATAACCAATCCCTCTCTATTCAGGTAAAGGCACCTAGGAAAGGAAATGGAAAGAATATACTGCATTGGGAAGACAAATACAAGAAAATAATTTTGTATAAATTTACAAGAAAGGTGCAGAACATATATGAACAGAACTACAATAACATCCTTGGGAAATGCAAGACAAAAGTACAGACCAATAGAAAAGTCTATTACCATTTGGATGTAATGACTTAGTGTTGTAAATACGTGAATTTTCTAAAAATTAAGACATAAGTTTGATGCTGTCCTAATTAGACTCTTAATATCACTGCTTAAATGACATTTAACAATCATCTTCAATTTAACAATCATCTCCCCCTACCCAGGCTCTCTCATTATGACAGGAAATCCTCAGCTGTGCCCTCAGGTTCTCAGGAACAATCCCTCTCATGCTCTATGGCTGCATGCTCGCGAGTCAGGTTATTTTGAGCCTGTGTTCGTCAGCAGTGTCCGTTATGAGACTATGCCTTCATTGGGCAGAGCCTTTCTGTATCAGTGGCAAGGCTGCACAGAAGACTACAGGCAGACCGGGTGAGAGAATGGCCCCCTGTGCTGTACTTTGTCACCAGGGCCCAAAGTAGTACTTCTTAGACCCTAAATTCCACAAAGTAATTTATGAAAATGATTCCTCCGTTTCTGGCCCTAATTTCCATCCTCAGGGGGCTCAAAACCATTGGAAGTCTCTGTGGGAGAGCAGGGCATGCAGACACCACACTATTCCCTTTATTGCTTTTGGCAGTTTTTCACAGCTACTGGCGCAAAATTTCCCTGTCCTTCATTCAAAAACATGCCCTCGAGTAAAGTCAACTTATACACAGAGATGGCTGGAGATGTCATCAGTCTATCACTGATCAGGTTCTAAATCTCAGCTTGGTCTCAGGTGGACCACCAAGACTTTATTCTCTTTTCTTATATCTCTGTCAACAGACAGAGAATACTACTTCAAAAGGCATCTTGTCTACCTATCCCAATTCTGTTCCTTTGTTGTCTCCTTTGAAAATGAAACTACTGTGCATGGAGGGGCGAATCACACATTTCTGAGGCTGATGCCATTCTGCCAAAGAGTTACAGCTGCATGGCTTCTCTGGGAATTTAGTGCTCCGCTCTTCAGCAACATGGAGCCCTGGGGATTTCTGTTGCACTGGTACTAAAGTGCAAACATTTATAATAAAAGTTAACATAATAGCAATGGCACAACATAGGGTAACAATTTAATTTAATGTTTCTCAAAAAGCTTTCCTTAAGTGATGTGAGAGTTATTAAGGCCCCATTACTTCTCTAAATTCTGGTAAGGCATATAATATTAGGTCCATTTAAAAATTCTGGAACTGGAAGAATAACAGTGTAAAGTATAATATATAATATGGTAATATTAGTTTAAATGTAAAGTGCAATCTAGTGTAAATGATAGTGAAAATGATTAACAAAAAGGTAATGAGGAATTCCTCCTCACCCTCATGTGACCCCTACCAGTGTATTTTTGACATTGACCTTTCTAGGCTAGTTCTGAATGAACTCCAGTCTCTTCCTTCTGATCTCTGTTTCTGACCTAAGTGTGATGGTCACCTTAGATACTTAAGAATCCCTGTCTGCACCATGAAACCTAGTTTCCACAAAGGGAGAATAAACATTCAAGTGCCAGTCACGGACATGATCAGGCTTTTTGTATGTTTCCCAGAGGTTTTCTGGTGGAAAGGAACTAGTGAAAAATTCCAGATGGCAATGACTGCTCTGCCACTCAATCTGGGATGTACTAGTAAACCCAAACTCCCTTAGCCTAGTTTCTCTCTATAAAAAATAGCGACAATATTACCAATTTCACAGTTTATATATAGAAGAATAAATAAAGGAATAAAAGTGGAAATACTCTCAGGGCAGTGTTTGGTGTACTAGTATAGTAAGTGCTCAGTTTATGTTAACATTATGTTAATTTACTCAAAAGAGGACAAAACCTTTATCCAGAGAAAATGGCTTTTTAATGTGAAATTTTGTATGGTTTGGGAGGCACTTAAAGGGTCTTTTTCTTTGCTCCCTTAAGTTATATTTTACCAGTATAGGTAGTTGCCAACCCTGTTTGGTCTCCCCCTCCCCCCAATCCCCCTCCCCTGCCCCGCATCTATAACAAAAATATACGTTTGTTTCCATCTGTATCGCGGACTGAAATGAACATGGATAGCCTGGGGCAGGGACCACAAAAGTGCTTTCACAAAAATCAAAGGGATGACAGTGTGGGGACTTTCCTCCAGTTCTATCAAGTTCATTTCCGATAAGGACATCATTCCATCCCAATTCCCAAGACACTAATTCTAAAATGGAGAACAAGGAACCTCAAATATTTTAAAATTTATCTGATCATCTTTTATAGATCTGTATGCTAAAATGATTTCCTAAATCTACATTTTCCAAACTACTGTGGTTCAGCGTTTTCTGAGCAGTAACTCTGGGATTCACACCTGTCCCTTACTTCCCAGGCTTTATCTACAAAGGAAGGAGCCTCCCTGGATTTTATTTTCTAACTTTCAAGCTGCCTGGGATAGCCTTTTATTCTTTGCTCCACAAAGTGCTAGGATAAAAGACGCGAGGAGCCTCTTCAATGACTCAAGATGCCCCGCTCTGTTTTGTGGTCAGATGAGCGCCCTGAACTGGCGCCACGGGCCCCGCGGATGCATCTTTCGCATCTCTAGGAGGGCACCGCCCAGGGGCACCGCCCGGGCGCCCGGTTGCTAGGTCCTCTGTTTGCGGGGTTCTAGAGGAGCCCGAGCGGGACCACGGCAACCCGGGAAGGGGGTGCCCGGAAAAGCCGGAGGGCTGCCTTCAGTAAACAGCCCGGAAAAGGAGCTGCTCCTCTGTGGGTCCCCAGGGCCCCAAGTCCTGCCGGGGCAGGGGGTGCTGAGGCTTCGCCTCGTTCTGGGTTGCTCCCCACTGTCGCCGCCCCGATACGCCCTGGGTGACAGCTTCGCTCCACTCGTCGCGCACCCCCGGCCGCAGCCCGCGAATGGTCTGGCCCGTGGGCAGCCACCTCCCCCTTCGGTGGCGACAGCAGCTCCAGCAGCTGCGGGTCCCGCGCCTGGTCCCCGAGCCGAGCCGAGGCTGCCGCTGGCGGTGGGCGGGCGGAGGCGAGCTCCGGACGACCAGCTCAGGTGGCGGCCGGGGCGGCCGCCCGCCGAAACCGGGATCGCGAGGGACCTCCTGCCACGGGGGAAGCGAGGACGTGGGCTGGGCTTTCTGCACCTTGGTGAGTACCTGCTGTCCCGATCCTCCCCGACCCCTTTCACGTACCCTTGACCCGGAGGTCTCTGTCCCCACCCGGGGAGGTCACTGCTCTGGGGACACTTTCCCTCGCGGGAGCCGCAGAACAGGGCGCTGCTGCTGTTGGTGCTAATGATTCAGCACCATTGGCACCCAGAGGTTTGAGCATAATGGGGGACGATGGGGGTTGAGGTCAATTGCTGTTTCTAGGCTCCAGTTGAAAGACCTGGCGGGCAGGGTCAGGTGGGGTGAACCAGGAGGCCCGGCTGGCTTGTTCTGAAATTCCATCCTTTCTCCACACCTTGGTACAAACCTCCTTGCGTTTGCCCTGCAGACTTCAAAGTGTGTCAGATTAGTGTCTTTTTCACACAAGCGAGTAAAGTCTAGGGCCATTGTGAAGACCTGTTTCTCTACTTCTTGCCCGATTGGATGTCTAATTCATGCCATCATCCACTTCATTTTACAACACATGCCCCCCCCTCCCCCCGCTTCCAATGTGTGAGAAAGATGCTATATCTAAGTTGTCGCTGCATCTAAATTGTCTTGTCTTCAGGGTGGTTTGATTGGTCCTGGCATCATAGGAGGAAAAAATTTAAAGTAGGAAATAATACTTTCAGAACCTATGCTCATATATATATGTATAAGATATATATTATATTATGTATTTTATATATATATATATATATATATATATATATATATATAGTCTCATTAAATCATCATAACAACCCAGAACCAAATGTGGAAAGTGAGGAGCAGGAAAGTTAAATTATGTGCTCAAGGTCTCAGAACAGGAATTTGAATACAGATCTTTATGACTCTAAAGCCCATGTACCTTTCACTGTATTAAGAAGTTGTTAATCCAAGTGTACTTATACTGTATGGTCTATTAAAAAGTATTAATATTCATAGGAGTGATCTCAAACAATAGCAACAACAACCTGTAAACTTCCTGTATGTGGAATTATTGTTCTTTTATATGGGGTGGGGAACCTTTTTTCTGCCATGGGCCATTTGGATATTTATAACATCATTCTCCGGCCATACAAAATTATCAATTTAAAAGTTAGCCTGCTATATCTGGTCAAATATTTAATTAACTCACTCCTAATGTATTGGCAGGGCCAGAAAAATGATTTCTCAGGCCTTATATGGCCTATGGGCTGGATTTTCCCCACCCCTGTTTTATATGAAAGTAAGATATGCTTTGAATTATGTGGGAAAAACCCCTATTTTTTTAGGAAGCATATGTCAAAAGGTAAGATGTGATTTTGGTGGACGCTCGTGTTGGAGAAACCAATCAGGAAGGTAAAAACAACTGAGTATCATTTTCCTTTTTAAACTTTAGGAAAACATTTGCCGTAAGAACAATGATTTAGTTCTTAGGGTGTGTGACTGAACTGTTTTTGTGTGGTGTGTTACCTCATTATAAGGTGACAGATAAACCCAGACTAATAATGTTGTTTGATTCATTACAGTTCTGTGATTTGGTATAACAGATGATAATTCCATTTTACAGATTAAGAAACTGAAATATAGAGAAGATTCAAGATCATAAATGGTGGAATCTGAACACGCATTGACTTTTACAAAACACATGTGTGGTAGCAAAATGTAGTTCTATATAGTGGAATTGACTTGTTTTTGCCCTGCCCCGCATAGTCAACAATTATACGGACCTTGTGTGCTCCTTCCACAAAAATAATGGTGGCTAGGTTTTCCTGTGTCCCTTGCTTGGTCATTTGACTTGCTTTCATTTATGATTTATGTATTTTCTGTTAAGATATACAACTCTCGTTAATGTCTCAGGAGGCAGGTTGCTATAGCACAAATGCTCATTATCTCTAAGTGCTGGAATAGTATTTAAGAGCAGAGAGGAACATAGTCATCTTAGCTCATCGTTTCTAAAGTATCGAACCATTTGTATTGGAGAATTCTTTTTTAACTTAATGGGGGACATCGATAGACTAAAGCCCACTGCCTAAAGAAGCCATAAAATGGAGTCATGAATTTACATTTGTTGTTCAGACAAGACTGTAAGGGAAGTAGGGTCTTGTGATGAGTCTTAAGTTTGATTTCTAGGAGGTCATTTCTTTTAGTTCTTTACATGGCTGTAGACTGTGTCCTGAACCTTGGTGTGAAACATCTTGTAGTCCAATCTGGTTAATCCGAAGAGGGACAGCAGAATTGGTATGAATGAGTAAGCAAAAATAAGTGCCGCTGCTATTTTTTTTTTAAGGAAGGTGTATGTTCTAGTGGTGGAAGGTCAGCAGGATCTTTTAAAATGGAAGCAATACATTTTATTTATATAGTAGAGGCCTGGTGCATGAAATTCATGCACGGGGTAGGGGTAGGGGGTCTCTTCAGCCCAGCCTACACCCTCTCTAATCCGGGACCGCTTGGGGGATGTCCAATTGCCGGTTTAGGGCCGATCCCATGGATTGGCCCTAAACCGGCAGTTGGGCATCCTTCTCACAATCCAGGACCTCTAGCTCCTAATTGCTCACCTGCCTGCCTGCCTGTCACCCTTTACTGCCCCCCCCCCGCTGGCCTGATTGCCCCCAAATGCCCCCTCTGCCAACCTGGTCGCCCCCAACTGCACCCCCCCCCACTGGCCTGGTCACCCCTAAATGTCAACTGCATCCCCCCCTCCCCTTGCTGGCCTGGTCACCTCTTACTGCCCCTCTGCTGGCCTGGTCACCCCAACTTCCCCCCTCCCCCCGCTGGCCTGGTTGCCCCCAACTGCCCTCTCTTGCTGGCCTGGTCACCCTTCATGGCCCCCCTACTGGCCTGGTCACCCCACGCAGCCTGCTGTTCAGTCATTTGGTCGTTCCTCACTAAACCCCCTGCCGGCCTGGTCGCCCCATGCAGCCTGCTGTTCAGTCATTCGGTCATCCCTCACTAATTCCCCTGCCAGCCTGGTTGCCCCACGCAGCCTGCTTGTTCAGTTGTGTGGTCATCCCTCACTAACCCCCCTTCCGGACTGGTCGTAGGCAGCCATCTTGTTAGGGCGTGACGGTCAATTTTCATATTAGCACATTACCTCTTTATTATATAGGATCATTACTGAGAGTGTGAATTTAATACCAACTTGGCTTTAGAACTGCTCTCCCTATGTTTTTATTTGTCAAATGACTATCTTCTGCAGATCATCTAAATTCTTGACTTCAAGGAACTTAAAATGTATCTGGGAAGATATTTATTTACATATAAGTAATCAATAAAATAATTAGAATTGCCTTAATACTAGAAAAAAGGTGGTCAACAAACTTAAGTGCTATATCAACACCTTAAGAAGAAGGAGAAATAGTAGAGGCTGGGATCATCAGAGGTTCACGAATGTCTCCATGGGTGGAAATGAATTAAATCACTGAGAGATGGGGAGGATTTTGATAGTCAAAGAAAAAGCCAGAGAAGATGTTCATCTGAGAAGTGCACATATACTGTTTGGATAACCTTGAATATCAGACAGTGAAATCTGCTCCTTATCTGGTAGTCATAGGGAACTAGTGTATGTTTCTAAGCAGGCCACATTTATCTTTGACTGGTCTTGCTCACATTCTTCATATTCTTTGCTCCAAGTGTCCTTCAGAAAATGGTATATTTCCTGAATACTGATAGTAAAAGGATTAGTTTTCAATTAAACCAAGAAAAAGTTTTTTATGCAAGTAAAACTTTTCCAAAGAAGTTTGTCTTTTGGAAAGCTTCCCCTCTCTATTATAGAATTATGGACGATTTGGAAATTTTAAGAATACATGAAGGAAAAAAAATCACTATAATCTTACTAACTAAAGACAACCACTATTAATATTTTGATGTGTTTTCCATGCATAATTTTATACATGCTATGCATATTACTTTTAATATTTTTTTTTACTTTAAAATTTATAACATTAATTATAATTGGACAATGAACATTTAAAATGCCTACATTATTTTCCATGAGGTCGATGTACCATAATTTTCTAATCTTTCCTCATGGCCACTATATTATTGATAGTAATAAATAACATTGTGATGAGCACTTTTGTTGATAAGTTCTGTATTTTTGAAATCAGTTCTTAAGATAAAGTCTCAGAAATAAAATGTATGTGTTAAAAAAGTCTGACTTCTTAATTTGACTCTTTAAAAATTGAGATATAATGGACATATAACATTATGGTAGTTTAAGGTGTGAAACTGAGCAAGTCAAAAGGATGTTTGTGGCCACCTGTGTGCATAGTAGGTCAATGAGAACTGACACCGGGCTTTGTCCTGGCGAAAGAGTGGCTATCCTATATAATAAAAGCCTAATATGCTAAGTGTCCAACCATTAGTTCAACCCTTTGACCAGTCGCTATGACGTGCACTGACCACCAGGGGGCAGATGCTCTGACCGGTAGGTTAGTTTGCTGCTGGGGTCCGGCTGATCGGGACTGGGTGAGTTGGGCTGGACATGCCCAGGATGAAGAAGCTGTGCACCAGGCCTCTAATTTTATTATGAATGTTGCCACCCAGGAGAACAGGAAGCTAGTGCTCAAAAACCTGAACTCCTTGAAAGTTTACAGACAAGAGGTTTTATAGAGCAAAATTCATGAGTAATCATGAGGAATGGGTCCAGGGTTGAGGGCTATGTTGATTGGTCAGTTAATATGCAAGCTTCCGCAATCTGATTTATTCAGCACTTGGTGGCATCCAATCCAGGTCTACCTGACTATGGCTAGATGGTTTCTAACAGAAAGAGAAGTCTGTGACACATCTTGGGATTGCAAGTTAGTGACACCATTTTAAGAGCAGAAAGGCAAAAAAAAAAAAAAAAAACAGAACTATTTCATGCTTAACAGGCTACATTCTTCTCTTAAGCAGAGTAGGCCTTCTAAAATTTGCTATCTAGTTTGCTATCTAGGCAGGCCAACAGGCCCTAGGACATGACTATATTCCAGTGCAGTGGCTGGCTCTTAAAAGGGCACATTTAATAATTTTCATTAAAAGCTAAATTTTGATATATCTAGTCTGTTATGATTTGCTATCTGAGTCAGGTGTACAAAATAATTATTTGATATTTGTATACATTGTGAAATGATCACCACGATCAGTCTAGTTAACATGTATCACCACACATAGTTGCAAAATAATTTTTTTTCTTATGATGTTTATTCAAGTTTTAAAACTCTACTGGATTCTGTATGTTCTCTTTGGAACATTTGCATATTAAGTATAGGATATTTGCATATCCATAATAACTCGCAATCTTCTCAATGGCTCCTCATATTACACTCTTTCAGTCCACCTCTTTTGACTGGAAGACTGGTTAAATCCTGGGGACTGGGAAAAAGGCAGGCAGTTAGGGACACTGAGGGAAAAAGATGTTAATAAAGTTGGAGGACAGGTTTGGTGAGAATGACCAAGAGTTTATAGCTAGAGAAGGGTCATATGTGATAGACTATTTTCTGGTCCTAATGTTGTACCAGGTGTTTGTGGACTTTAACCCCCCCTGCCGGAAATATCTATCTCTTTAAAACTTCAGCTTGTTCCATCCTTCTGTCTCAGATTCCCAGGTCTCCAGCTTTAGTATCCTGCCAATGCAAAGCCTATGGATTCACTCTTGCACTCCGATTTGGAGAATGCACATAGGTGAGGGCAGGAGTTCCAGATTTCCCAGTTATTAGCTGAAGCCCTGGTTACAAGGTACACGAGTGTGGTGGACAATGAAGACATCCCCCACCCCCATTCCCGGCTTGGCCCCTTCCCCATGCACATTGCCAGAGGTGGCCTCTAAGAACAGCAGGCCAGTGGCTCAGTGGTTGAGTGCCGACCTATGAACAGGAAGTCGAGGTTCAATTCCTGGTCAGGGCATGTGTATAGGTTGCTGGCTTGATCCCTAGTAGGGGACCTGCAGGAGGCAGCCAATCAATGGTTCTCTCATCATTGATGTTTCTTTCCCTCTCCCCCTCTTCCTTCCTCTCTGAAATCAATAAAGATATATTAAAAAAAAAAAAAAAAAAGAACAGCAGTCCACCTGAGTTTCCTCCTGGTCCCACCCCCACCCTCATTGAGGCCATTAACTGTGAGGCTAGGTAGGAGGGGAGCCAGGAGATATGAATGTGTCTTGAGGGCATAAGGAGGGAGTAGAGAGGCAGGTTCTTAGAGTATTTTATCAGTCCTCGGAAAGCTGAAAGGAAGCGGTGAAAACAAGCATCACAGTATAAACCCAAAAAGAGAGCCTCCTTTTCAGGACCTGACAGGTGGATTTCTGGTAGAAGCAGGATATTGAGGTAAGTAGAGTATTTTGGGCAGAATTTGCCCTGAACTTATTTGGGATTATTATTTAAAAGAGTTTGCTGAAGCTTGTAGAAGTTGGTAAATCTATTTCTATTCCTCTGTCAGAGTTGAACTGGACTTCGACAACAGTTTCCCCAGGCTTGAGTTAAAGTTAAAAACTTAAATTTAAATAGGCTTGCCTATTTATTCTCCACTACCCCTTATTTCTTGTTCCCATCTGACATTTCTTTGCTAACATACTCATATAGTACATAAAGCAGTTGGCAAAGCCAAGGTGTTGGGATTGTTTAGCCTCTGGGAATGTGTATGATAAATATATATTTCTCTTTCATTTTTTACTTGCAAGCAAATGGTTAGCCTCTGTTTCTTCAACTCCTTTGAAAGCTTAGAGGTAGGTGCTCATATGGTCACCTAAAGGTCTCTGAGAACTCCTTCTTTTTCAAATGGATGATATCCTTGGTCCACTGGGTATGCCGGATTACCCACATTTTTTTATTTTTCTAAATTGGTTGTGGCACCCAAGCTTTCAAACTTCTTATTTTTGTTCCTCTGCTTATCTGTGTTAAATGGAACATTGTTTGACCAAGGGTTATTTTGAACATTTCTCTCTCTATTTTTGAAAGTCTGAACTGATGCCACAACTAATCAACAAGATGACAATTGCTTGTTTTTATAAAAATTCTCCTCTCTCTCCATTAGTGTATTTGTAGTCAAATAGATCTTTTTAAAGTAAATTGAGCATTTGTAGATTTGGAAGATGGATCAGCAGTAATTCAGGCAGCAGCTTCAAAACTATTTCAACGTTTTCTGTTGGCTTAGATTTTTAGAGTTGCTTAGGTAAATAAAGTTGGAGGACAGGTTTGGTGAGAGTGACCAAGGTAGTACTATATTCCTTTAGTAAGAGAAGTGGCCCCACTTAAAATTTGTGTGTGTAAAATTGCTTTACTTGATGTGGTCCTAATACTAGGTTTGACTGGCTTTGTGATATGAGTGGTTATATGGGAGTATTGGTAGGGAAATTAGCAACTGTGGATTAAATTTGAATCATTTCATTGGATGGGAAAATTTTCATGTGTAATTTTATCATCAATATTATTTAAAATCTATTTCTTCAATGTCCTTAATAAATAAAATGTGTAAGGATGTGTGACATTCATAATGGTTGCTAGAAAAACCAGGACAATAATTTTAGTACACGTCTCAATTTATATTTAGAATCAGTCAGTCTGCAGTTACCCAACAAATATGTGCTAGCTACTCTGTGGAAGGGAAAGATAGGAATTGAAAACTTTCCATAATCAGCTTACTGTACATGAAACCAGATGGGGCATTTCATTTAGCTCTAGGTTTGATGACATCCAAGGTTATAATATTTAATTACTTAGCATCTCTTAATCTAGAATCCTAAAGATTGGCAGATATGATTTCTTTCCTTCATTTTAGCAGTGTGAAAAATGAAGCTGGAGGGAGAGGGAAAAAAGAAAACAGGCAAGATTCACCTGAAGAATCACATAGAAAAGGTCTACAGCTGCCCCTTTTAGAAACTAATTTTGACACTAGAAGCTAGTATTTACTATTATATGTAAACAAGAGGATAACCTTCATTAGTTTGTTGGATAGTTTTGAAGGTTTTATTTCTTAAGGGAATTTGAGAGAAAAATAGCTTGTTGAATTTATTGAATGTTTTTTCCTAACCTCTGACACCTACTTTTAGTTCACATTTGCTTCCCCTTGGTCCATACACACATTTCAACTCATTATTTTTGGAAAATCGAAACAAGGTATTTCTAGTACTTTCTGCAAAAAACTAAAGGAAAGTAACTCTTTAAATATTAAGGAAAGTTTGAAGGGAGGGATCAGTGCTTCTTAAACTCAAGCAGATGATATATATGTGGAAAAGCTTTTTCACTTGTTAAAAACCAGTGCTAATGAGCATTTTTGGTAGTAAAAAAAGTTTGCTGCTACATATGTTGGGAGGGTTGTCATTTTGGAATAAGAGGCATTTTCTCTTTTAAAAAATTTATCTTGGGTACATATGTCAAGAGCTATTTTCATCCTTGACTAAGGAATTAAAAATTAAATCTATTCTTCATTAGATGTAGTATGGTATATTTACTTCCATAATGTGCTTGTGAGTGTAACTGTGAATTTTGTTTTTAGAATTCATAAGGAACCAGAATAATAAATATAGCATGGAGTGAAGTTCCTAAATTGTAGCTTCCATTAGGAACAAAATTTAGCACATACACTCAGAAATATCTATGAATATAGAGATTTAGATTCCCAAGTAAAATTACCTAATAGTAGCCCAGGAGTTTTTCTGTCCTTGATATAACTGTATATTCTGATAATATGAAAATGATTATCATGTTTTATGGAAGAAAAACATAGTGAATTTTTCTTTCAAAGTTGTATAGAAATGTTGTGACTTATTTAATTATTTGGGTAATTTCTAGCATTTTGTAGGCATTCCACAAATGCAACTTTTTCTTCCAGTTAGTATTTTGTAGCATTTTGGAATATATACTTTTTATTGTGGTAAAGAGACGTAACATGAAATTTATAATGTTAGTCACTTTTAAACAACAACCCCCCCTTCCCCAGCCCTCACATCCCTGGCATGACCATTCTGCTTTCCGTTTCTATTAATGTGATTACTTTAGGTAGCTCATATAAATAGAATGATATAGTATTTGTCTTTGTGACCTTTTTTTAAAAAGTTATATTTTTATTTATTTGAGAGAGAAAGGAAGAGGGAGAGAAAGATAGAAACATCAATTATGAGAGAGAATCATTGATTGGCTTCTTTCTGCACACCCCCCCCGCCCCCCCACTGAGGATCAAGCCTACAACCCAGGCATTTGAACCCAGGCATTTGTCCTTGACTGGAATCGAACCCAGAACCCTTCAGTCCACAGGCCAGTGCTGTATCCACTGAGCCAAATCGGCTAGGGTGTGACTGGTTTATTTCATTTCATATAATGTCCTAATGGTTCATTCATGTTGTAGCATATAACAGGATTTCCTTCCCTTTTAAAGCTAAATAATATTCCATTGTGTGTATATACCATATTTTGTTTTTCCATTCATCTGCTTATACATTTGGGTTGCTTCCACCTCTTCACTATTGAGAATAGTGCACTATGAACATAGGTGTGCAAATATCTCTCTGAGACCCTGCTTTCTATTCTTTTGGATATATATACCTCAAAGTGGTATTGTTGGATAATATGGTAGTTCTATTTTTAATTATTTGGGAAACCTTTATACTGTTTTCCATAGTGATTGTATGTACCATTTTACCATTTCACCAACAATACTCAAGGCTTCTAATTTCTTTGGCCTCATCATCACTTATTGATTGATTGGTTGATAGTTGCCATCTTGATAGATGTGAGGTGATATCTCATTGTCGTTTTGATGTGTGTTTCTCTGATGATTACTAATACTGAGCATCTTTTCAAGTGCTTATTGGCTGTTTGTGTATCATCTTTGGAGAAATGTCTATTCAAGTTCTTTGTCCGTTTTTTCATCAGGTTATGTGATTTTTTGTTGTTGAATTGTTGGCATCTTTTTATATATTCTGGATATTAACCCCTTATCAGATATATGATTTTCTTCCATTCCATACATTTTTTTCATTCTATTGTGTCCTTTGACATACAAAAAATTTTGTTGTCCCGTTTGTCTATTTTTGCTTTTGTTGAGTGTATACCATTATTTTTTAGCAGCTAATAAATGTATTCACAGAATTGTTTCAAGTTGTGTTCCTTCTTTTTCTTTAAAGTCCACAAGATTATTTTTGAGACTATCTATATATATAAAAGGTGAAATGTCCGTCAGTTTGACCACCAGGGGCAGATGCTCAATGCAGGAGTTACCATGATGCTCACTGGCCATCTATACTAATAAAAGGGTAATATGCTAATTAGACCAGGAGACCTTCTGGACATCCTTCCAGACAAAGCCATGGTGGCGGGGCCAAGACAGAGACAGGGGTGATCAGGCCAGGAGGGGAGGGCAGTTAGGGATGATCAGGCTGGCAGGGGTTCAGTTGGGAGCGAGCAGGCCAGTGGGGGGGGAGGGGAGGAGTTGGGAGCAATCAGGTTGGCAGGGGGTGCAGTTGGGGATGAGCAGGCTGGTGGGGCAGTTGGGGGCGATCAGGCTGGTGGGGGTGGGCAGTTGGGGGAGAGCAGGCTGGCAGGCAAAATGGTTAGGGTCGATCAGGCAGGCAGGCAGGTGAGCGGTTAGGAGCCAGCAGTCCCAGATTGTGGCAGTCGGACATCCCCCGAGGGGTCCCAGATTGGAGAGGGTGCAGGCCAGGCAAAGGGACACCTGCCCCATGCATGAATTTCATGCACTGGGCCACTAGTTTAAAAATAAATGGCACCACGGACTTGGTACTGACAAATCAACACTCGGCTTTCCCCAATTGAATACAGGCCTTGCCCCCACCCCAGAGTGACACCCCATCAAATTGCGGCCAATGCTTCCAAGACCCCATGGTGCAAAACACAGCCCAGCCCAGCCCAGAAACTGTCGCTGTGGGCACGGGTAATGATGTCGCATAGCAATGCCCGGCTTCCTCTCCCTAGAGACTAGCCTCTTTGGAGTTTTTTCAGCCCAGGAACCCAACTTGCTTTGCAGCCAGGTGCAAACATTTTATAGTTTAACCAAATGTTTGTGAAGCTTCTTCCCCTGCCTCATCTCATTTAATCCTTACATAAGTCCTGGAGTAGGTAGATAGGAGACTCAGTAGAATGCTATTTTCTTTTCATTAGCCAGAAAATAGAGATTTAGAAAGTTAGAAACTTGACCCAACTGAAAAGAAGTAAGAAATGGTGGACCTTGAAAATGACTTCAGGTTTTCTCACTGCGTAGAATATAGTCAAACACTGCTACAGTTAAATATTTTTGTTCTCCCTGCATGATCTACAATAATAATCTGCTTGGTGTTGATATTTACTGCTGTGTTGCTGACAATTACCTGAAAGAGAAGTTGGGATGCTTCATTGGGCTAGAAAAAGTTTAGCTAAATCAGAAAGCAGGTCTAATTAAGCAAGTTTATATACTAGAGGCTCAGTGCATGAAAATTTGTGCACTGGGTGGGGGACAAATTTTGTTGTCCCGTTTGTCTATTTTTGCCCCCTCAGCCAGGCCTGCCCCCTCTCACAGTTCGGGAGCCCTCAGGAGATGTTCTACTGATGGCTTAGGCCATGCTCGCCTAAGCCACAGTCTGGCCTCCCTCTGTGGGAGGCAACCGGGCCGATCAGGGGAAGGCACTGCCCCCATCACCCCGCCGCTGCTGCTGCTGCTGCCTGCTGCCGCGGCTGCCTGCTCTCAACCCTCACAGCCGCCACGCCATGGCTTTGTCTAGAAGGACGTCTGGAAGGATGTTTGGCTCTCTGGTCTAATTAGCATATTATACTTTTATTATTGTAGATATAAAAGGCTAAGTTGACTCGTGCATATACACAATACATATAAAGCTCTCGCTGGTGCCAATCACATGCATGTATTTTGATCTGTCATTGTCGATTGTGAAGTTGATTGACACTTCTATGATAGAGAAAGGGTGAATAGTGATATTAAAATATTTCTTCTAATTAATTTCCTTCCAATGTGCACGAATCAATGCACCGGGACAGTAGTGTAATTATAATGAACTAGAGGCCTGATGCATGAAATTCATGCAAAGGGCCTGGCCCTTGCAGCCCTGGCTTCGTCTGGAAGGTCGTCCGGATGGTTGTCCTTCTGTTTGGTCTAATTAGCATATTAGCTCTTTATTATATAGGATGGTGTAATTACTTTAACAAATTCAACTTAATTTTGATTGACTTTTTTTTTTTTTGGAAGGCCTATTTTTTAAACTTTTCACTTTAGAATTTTGTTACTATAATTTAACTTTATGTTTAATAGGGCTTGTTTTAAACCTGCATATCAATTTAGAGAGACTTAACTTCTTTCCTATGTTGATTCTTCTAATCTGAGAAAATGGTATATTTCTCCACGTATTTAGGTCTTTCTTGATTTCTTTTATCATCGTTTTATAATTTTCATTATAGGTATCTTATATTTCATTTTCTTTTGAGCAACTGTAAATGATATTGCATTTTAAATTTATGTTTCCATTTCTTTGTTATCATTATATAGAATTGCAATTAGTTTTTGTGTATTGACGTTGTATCCTGAAACCTTACTGAACTCACATTTTTGGATCAAAGATTATAGATACTTTTAGCTTTTCTAAAAAATACAGACAATAATGTCATCTGAAATTTTTCTTTAATTTTTCTTGCCTTATAGCAATAGTTAGAACTTCTAGTATTGTTCCAAACAAGAATGGTGAGAGTGGACATCCTTGCCTTGTTTCCAGTCTTAGAAGAAGAAAATTATTCTGTGTTTTACTGTTAAGTACGATGCTAGCTATAGGTTTTTTGTAGATATTCTTTGTTAGATTGATGAGGTGTTCCCTCTCTTCCTACTGTATTGATACTTTTTATCTTGAATGGATGGTAAATTACATTAAATGCTTTTTATGTATTAGTTGATATAGTTAGGTGATTTTTTTATTAGCCCATTGTGCATTGATACATTTTTGAATAGTGAAATCAGCCTTGAACACATGGAATAAGTCCCATCTGATCATATATATATATATATATATATATATATATATATATTAACATATATATACTAATACATATATTACATATCATACATCATTGCATTTAATTTGCTAAAGACTTTTGCATTTACATTTATGAGATATATTGGTTTTTAGTGTCCTTTTTGTTCTGTTTTTTAATTTGGTTTTGGTTGTTGGAGTACTACTGGCGTCATGTGGTTCTAAGAAACTATCACTTGCTGAGTTTTGGTGTTGTAGCAAATATCTATAATTACCTGAGAAGGCTATTAAAATACTCATTTTTTGCAACTACATATCTCTGTGAGGCCAAATTTTAAAAATATACTTCAGTCAAAATAATTTATCAGAATGAATGCAGAAGCAGACCTGAATAAATATGGTAAATATACCAATAGAACTTGACAATGTAATCTTCACCAAATGAAATCCCTCAAATTATTCCCATTCTAACAAATGCCATATATGGACATATAACTGTATTTTAAGTTATAAATTATAATAAATAGAATAACAATATTAACTCAGTGATGACTTATGCAAGGATGAAGTCATTCAGAATGTTTTATTAAGGTTTGACTCTAAGATAGTTCAAGAAACACTTGAATTACTGTCCTTTTATTTTGATTATTCTAAGTGGCTTTTCTTTTATACTTTTCCTCAGCACTTAGTAGTTTGTAATAGTATGAACATGCAAATTGAGATGGAAAAGAATCTGATTATATCAGTGAGAAAAAAAGATGAAGCGAGATAGGGAAAACATTGACATTAACTTACAACACCTTCCTCCTGAAATTGTGTATGTTTATTAGAGCTAGTCCCACATTTAATACTGAGTTTTCTATCAAAGAGGGAAACACAAAAACTTAATGATTAATGGAAAAGCTCATGAGAAAAACAAAACAAGAGGAACAAAGTTGCTCCTGTATAGAATTCAGAGTGAAATTTCTGCTATTGTTTCTTTTAAAGTGGATTCCGTATAGTGTGATGCAAAATGTCCTTAATTTTGTTACCATGACATTCAACAGGATGTGTTGGGCTAATTTTTATAATATCCTTCAATATAGGCCTATGGTGTAGCTCTGTGTCTTTGGGGGAAATAACCTCTCAAGATCTGATTCTTTTCTTTCCCAACATAAGCAGAATATTTACCTTGAGAGCACTGAGATGTAGGCAAAGATCACACTATGTTCTCAATAAGTAACTACATATCAATTTAGAGAGACTTAAAGCAGTTCTGCAGGGTGGCTGTGACCAGCAATGTGGGGTGGCCCAGGTATACAGCTCTCTGATGACCTTGGCTTAATCCAGGAATGGATGTTACAGTGTCTCAAAGGAGGAGGGTTCTACATATCTTTTTAATTATTCCATACATATATTTTTATTACCTAAGATTTTGAGGGGCAATACATTTGAGGTTTTATTCCCTGAAAACAGAGTATGGTCTCCTCTCTGTTTTGAGTGCTCACAAGAAAAAGAAGGGTCCAGATATTTCCTGTCCAAACTGTCAGTGCAGTGGTCATGGTCTTAGGTTTGGAGTCATTTGGGAACTTTTAATATGTGTTGAAATAATAAGTGAATTAGAATCAAGTTTATATCCTAGCCCCCATAACTGTTTTGAAATTATATGCAACTAATTTGATAATAACATAGCTAAATATCTTTCATATCAGAAACTTCTATTTTCATCTCTGCCAGATTAGAGTTTCCAGATTTAAATCAATGCTCATTTGTTTATAATATATAAAAATAACATATTATTATAATTATTAGTCAATAATTACTAATATGTAGTATTAAATGCTATAATAATAATATAACTATAATTCATGTTTACATCTTCTCTAAATACCAAAACACCTTTTGCTTTATTGGAATGCCTTCTGGTATAATTTTGACTTAAACTGATTCTTTAAAAATGAGTTATAAAATGAGTTACAAAAATCCATTATAAAGATATTTAAATATTAGATTTTTGCTGCTAATTTATTAGTTTTACTTTCATGGTTGAGATGAGTAGTTTCCAATAGGAAAACTAGATGAATGATTTTTGGCCAAGAGTATTTCTTCTCTATAATATGCAAGGTCTTCAGTATGCCATTCTAGAGGGTGATTAAGAGCCCTCCCTCCCTCCCTCCCTTCTTTCCTCCTTCCCTCCTTCCTTTATATGATTACTAGGGGCCCATTGCATGAATTCGTGTACCTTAAAAGGAACTGTGGGCTGCGAGGTTGTGGTGGGCACAGGGGCAGGTCGTGGCCCATCCTCCATGCCCTCACCTGGCCCCTCCCACTGTGGCCCCCAGCCCCCTGTCTGCCGGCAGTCCTGCTTCCGCCACTGCTCCCATGTGCTGATGGTACTGGCCCCATTCGCACCCGCTGATGGCGCGAGTGATTGGGACTGGCGGCAGCAGCGGGTGCAAGTGGGGCTGGTATCGTCAGTGGGTGTGAGTGGCGGCTGCCAGCCCTGATTGCCTCTCAGGAACAGGGGGAGGTGGAGAAGCCCTGGGGGCAGTTGGGGGGATCAGGGCTGGCAGCCGCCGCTTGCACCCATTGATGGCACTGAGCGATCGGGGTCGGCGCCGGGTGCTGGAAGTGGGTGCGAGCAGGCAAGCACCAGCAGTAGGTGTGAGTTCCAGGCGGGACTGTGGTGCATGGGAGTAAAGAATTTTCAGTAACCACCTGAGGCTTGCCCCTATGACAGTGACTGGCACCCTGACTTGGTCTGGTGCCCCCCACTCACCTGCTCCACCATCCCGCCACAGCTGACGCCCACCATGTTCCACGCTCTGCCACCTGCTGCCAATGCCCACCAGGTTTGCATGCACCCCCTGGTGGTCAGCGCACATCATAGTGACTTGTTGTTTGGATGTTCGGTTGTTCCGCTGTTCAGTCTATTTGCATATTAGCCTTTTATTATACCAGATAATTTGTCTGACTCATTTGAGTTTTGGGTAGGGTTTAGGTTTAGGGTCCCTTTGTTAGGCTGTGTCCTCTAATTTGTGGGTTCTTGTTTGTGAGGAGCCCACTAAATGGACTGGGAAGAGGAGAAAGAAAAGCTTCTTTGGTTCATGTAGTCCCCTGGGCACATTTGTAACTTGATCTCCCTTTCTGACTGGTGTCTGTAGCATTTTTATCCTGATAGTCTACTTAAGCAGCTGCCTCAGATGAATAGATGATGAATATAATAGATGATGGTTTATTATTTTAACTCTGTGATGAAGTTTAATTGTGTATTTGGTAGGTAAGAGAGATGTTACATAAAATTAAATGGAGGAAAATAGGAAATTCATTGTTTGGTTAAAGGCTACCTGAGGGAGTTATATGCAGAGTACAAACTAAATATTTAGCATAGTATTGGTGAAATAGTCATATAAACATTGTTAATGGAATTAAGTGAATAAGGAAAACATTGCTATAAACTTACCTAAATTGTCTGTCTTGGGACCACAGTAAGTAAGGCTTTGCAAATTATTACTTGTACCCTCCCCCACTGGCCCTTTTTCTGGCCTGAAAGAATCACGTTTAAATTGAAATCCAAATGTAGCAAACTCTGAGTTTTGCCTACATCCAGTTCTTCTGTCTGTGCTTGGAGAGGAAATACTTGGCTTATGACCAATTCTTTACCCTCTTTGGACATCAGCAGAACTGTAGATGCTGCAGCCTGTTTTTTCCTGAGATGAATCAGCGGTGCTGTCTGCCAGTCTGCTCGGGCATGGTTGGCTGTTGACTAATAGTTGGGCCGGTAGTGTTACGTGAAGCTGCACAAATTAGAAGAACATAGAGTCATTTGATTTGAGCCAAAATTTGAAGCAAAAATGTGGTATGTGATTTTCTTTTTCACATTTAAGATTGTATAAGTTTGTAACTAGGAATATTAAAGCTTAACTTTGCAGAAAGACTGGCGAAGGCATGGATTCCTGAAATAGATTTTTATGAGCATGATCTCTGGAATGCTTCCAATTATAGTTCTCTTTTCTATCTGATTAAAATTTAAAATTGCTTTCTTTGAATTTTAAATTTATATAGTTTCCATACCAGCTGGTACTTAATATATACAATGAATGATATGTGTTAAATCTTTTAATTAGTCAGATCACTGTAATAATATTGCACTTTTGTCTGATCAGGGATATAAAATTAACACCATATATTTGTTTATATATACATATATATCTATATATATTATATATTTTTAAAAGGCTTTTTTGATTTATCAAATAGTCCCAATATTTCAATAAAGTTAAGAAATTGGAAAGATATGATAAAATGCCTTTATTTAGATGGACATAGATGATAAAAAGAGTTGGATGATGTTAAGAAGTTAAGATCAAGAGAGAGTAAATGGTTGTTTCTTTCCTTTTGATTGATGTTTTAGCAGATTTTTTCCCCCCATTACCATTCATAAACTGGAAACAAACCACAACTTATTTAGTGTATTTTATTTGGTAAGTGTTCAATAAATATTTTTAGTTAAAAGTAAATGTGGAAACAGGAATGGAGAAAGTCAGTTTAATATTAAAAGAGGTAAGAGAGGAGGCTGTTGTAAACATTGTAAGCTAATCCAGTAGAGCTCCTTTAAAGTTTGTCTTCCTTCTTCTTTGATGTAATCTTTGGCAGAGCAGAGGATCGTCTAGACTAGATGTGGATAAGCCAGATGTTAAAGTGACTCTAGTGGTAATTTGTGATTATTCAGAAAAATGGAAGATGTGATTCATTCTTAACTTATCATTTGTATCACCACAATGTCATGAGTAAAATAATGGAGAGCTGCTGTACCTATTAAAAAAGTTATGCCCCCCTGTGTATCAGGCTCTGTCTTATTCCATTGCTTGGAGAGACACTGTCCTTTCCAATGAAGAACTTTAAAACAAGTGCTTTAAAAATGCAGTAAGTGTGGTTGATGTAACAGTGGTGATACACTGAAGGACATTTAATTCTGCCTAGGGACAGAAGGAAAGAGGGGACAGCTAAGCTGTGCTTGAATGGTGGGTAGAAAAGAAAATCACCCCAGGAGCAGAGGCAAACACAAATAAATATATGCAAATTAGAAAATGAATAATATTTTCAGGATTGTCTTTGTAATTTCATGCTTTTATCTCTAGCTAGAATATCTTTCAAACATATTTGGCTGCTATTCATGTTAATACGATTTACTTCACACACACACACACAAATAAGTTTCAAAACTCAGTACTTATAATTAATACTTTTATACTATATGCAATGCAGTCTGGCACTGTTATGTTTTCCTCTAGTCTATTCTAATTTAAAAAAAACCCACGTTTACTGACTTGCACTAAATTGTTTTTATTACTCTCTATGGGTTATGGTCTGTATTTAAAAAGAAAACAAACAAACAAAAAACAAAACCGGTACTAGAGCTCAGGATTCATAGGGAGGCCCCTTTCAAACCCAATGCGCATATT
This sequence comes from Corynorhinus townsendii, assembly GCA_026230045.1. Classification (NCBI taxonomy): domain Eukaryota; kingdom Metazoa; phylum Chordata; class Mammalia; order Chiroptera; family Vespertilionidae; genus Corynorhinus; species Corynorhinus townsendii. The sequence goes on from JAPDVU010000002.1 coordinate 158,934,224, forward strand.
TGCAAAGGAACTAGCACTGCTCTTTCTCAGCAGTGTTTTGAGACTGTAATAAACATACTGGTGGCTTTAGCATATTGGTAGTTCAGAAGGTAACATGGTATAGTACACAGGTTTTGAGAGTTGAGCAGACTTGTTTAAGTTGCTAAATCTCTCTGAATCTCAGTTTTCTCATCTGTAAAATGGAATTAATAAAACAATCTATTAGGACTAAATGAAATAACACATCTATTTTAAGATGGCTCTCAAATTTGACTATATATTTAAAGCACAGGGGAGCTTAACAAATTGCTGTACTCAGGCTGCTTCCCAGACCAATTAAATTGGATGTTTGGGGCTGGGACCCAGGCATCAGTATTTTTTTTTGAAACTTTATATTCCTTGAATAGCAACTCTCTGTATCTACCTCACTCCAGCCCTTGACAACCACTATTCCTCTCTCTGTTTCTACTTGTTTGACTATTTTAGATTCATCATAAAAAGGGTATCATGAGATATTTTACTTCTATAACTGGCTTATTTCACTTATCATACTGTTCTTCAGTTTCACCCATATTGTTACATATGACAGAATTTCTTTTTTTAAAGCTGAGTAGTATTCCATTGCATGTACACACCACATTTTCCTCATCCATCAGTGGACATTTTGGTTGTTTATACTTCTTGATTATTGTGAATAATGCTGCAATGGCCCTGGGAGTGCAAATATCTCTTTATAGTCCTGATTTCAGTTATATTGGATAAACATCCAGAAATGGTATTGCTGGATCATGTGGTAATTTTGTGTTAATTTTTTCCAGGAACCTCCATACTGTTTTTCATAGTGGCTGTACCATTTTATATTCCCACCAATAGTGTGCAAGGATTTCAGTTTCTTCTCATTCTTATAAACATTTGTTAACTTTTGGTTTCAGCCATTCTCACAAGTGTGAGGTGATATTGTGTGTGTGTGCGTTTTTTAAAAATCTTTATTGTTGAAAGTACTACAGATTTACCCCTCTTTCCCCTCCTTGCCCTCCCCCCCATTCCTGCCCTTGCCTCAGGCCTTCACCTTCCTACTGTCTGTGTTCATGGGCAATGCCTATCCTATATAATAACACTGTATAATAAAGAGGTAATATGCACATTGACCCTCACACCCTCGCACCAGATGGCCGCCCCCATGTGGTCAAAGATGGCCACCACAAGATGGCCTGCAGAGGAGGGCAGTTGGGGGTTACCGGGCCAGCAGGGGAGGACAGTTGGGGGTTACTGGGCCAGCAGGGGAGGGCACTTGGGGGCGATCGATCTGGCAGGGGAGGGCAGTTGGGGGCAATTGGGCTAGCAGGGGAGCAGTTAGGCATTGATCAGGCCGGCAGGGAGTGGTTAGGGGGTGATCAGGCAGGCAGGCAGGTGAGCGGTTGTGAGCCAGCAGTCCCGGATTGTGAGATGGATGTCTGACTACCGGTTTAGGCCTCAATCCCTGTGGGGTCAGGGCTAAACCGGCAGTCAGACATCCCCCAAGGGGTCCCAGATTGGAGAGGGTGCAGACTGGGCTGAGGGACACCCCCCAACCCCAGTGCATGAATTTCGTGCACCAGGCCTCTAGTATGCATATAAGTTCTTTGGTTAATCTCTCCCCCCTACTCTGGCCCTGTTCCCTCTGAAATTCATCAGTCTGTTTCATGTTTCCATGCCTCTGGTTCTATTTTATTCATCACTTTATTGTGTTCATTAGATTCCACATATAAGTGAGATCATGTGATATTTGTCTTTCTCTGATTGGATTATATCACTTAGCATAATCATCTCTAGGTCCCTCCATGCTGTCTCAAAGGGCAATAGATTCTTTTTTTTACAATTGCATGTTTCATTGTGTAAATGTACCACAATTTTTTTTTTGTCCATTCATCTACTGATGGGCACTTGGACAGTAGTTTCCAGATCTTGGCTATTGTAAATAATGCTGCTATGAACATAGGGGTGCATCTGTTCTTTCTGATTGATGATTCAGGTTTCTTAGGCTATATGGTGTCTTTGATTTGTGTTTCTCTGACAAATAGTGATTTTTGAGCCCCTTTTCATATACCTTTTGGACATTTGCCTGTCTCCTTGGGAGAAATGTCTATTCAAGTTCCCCGACCCTCCCATTTTTAAATTGGTTTGTATTTTTTTTTGCTATGGAGTTGAAGGAGTTCCTTATATATATTTGGATATTAACTCCTTGCTAGATATATGATTTGCAAATATTTTCTCACACTCTGTAAGTTGTCTTTTTACTCTTGTTTCATTAGCTATGCAGCAGCTTTTTAGTTTGTCATAGTCTCACTTATCTATCTTTGCTTTTGTTACCTGTGCTCTTGGTGTCCTATCTAAGACATCGGTGCTGAGACCACTGTTATGGAACATTTATCCTATGTTTTCTTCTAGGAGTTTTACAGTTTAGATTTTATGTTTAAGTCTTTAATCCATTTTGAGCTGACTTTTTGCATGTGATATAGGATAAGGGTCCACTTTCATTCTTTTACATACAAATATCCAGTTTTCCCAATTCCATTTGTTGAAGAGATTATTTTTTCCCCATTGCTTATTGATCATTTTTACATGGGTTTATTTCTGGGCTCTCTTATTGTTCCATTGGTTCATATGTCTATCCTTACCTCAGTATTATACTGTTTTAATTACAATAACTTAGTAATATATTTTGAAACCACTAAGTGTGATTATTTCAGCTTTATTCTTTCTCAAAGTTGTTTTGGCTTTTTGTAGTCCTTTGTAGTTCCATATGCATTTTAGGATTGCTGTTTCTGTTTTTGTAAAAAAAGCCTTTGGGATTTTTTTTCAAATATTTTTTTATTGATTTTTTTAGAGAAAGAAGAAGGGAGAGGGAGAGAGAGATAGAAATATCAATCGGCTATCTCCTGCATGCCCCTTACTGGGGATTAAGCCTGCAACCTGGGCATGTACCCTGACTGGGAATCAAACCGTTGACTTCTTGGTGCACAGTACAGCATTCAGTCCACTGAGCCACACCAGCTGGACAATGCCTTTGGGATTTAGATAGTTGCATTGAGTATATAAATCACTCTGGGTAGTATGGATAGTTTAACAATTTTAAGTATTCCAATCTATAAACATGGGATGTTTTTCCATTTACTTGTGTCTTCTTTCATTTCTTTCATCAGTGTTTAATATTTTTTAGTGTGTAAGTCTCTCATATTTTAGTTATACTTATTCCTAGATATTTTATAGGGATGTGAATTTTTTTTAAAGGTTCTCTGGTATAGACTAAGTTGGAATGCCTGATTGTGAAGCCTATAGCAAATGTGTGGAACTTGACAGGTATTTGATACATGTATGGTTCCCTTGATAAACAGTATCTTACCTAATAATAGAGAAACATGTAAATTGACCATATCTCCCACAGCCAATCAGAGTAAGTATGCAAATTAACCCAATAAAGATGGTGGTTAATTTGCATACATACCTGGGTCCCAGGAACCTCCTCCAGCACCCAGGTCACTCCCAGCCGGCCATCGGAGGGGCGGGGGGCGGGGTGCTTTCCCAAGCCTAAAGCCTGGGGCGGAGGCTTTAGGCTTGGGAAGGGGCCAAGCCTGTGATCAGAGGTGCAGGGGAGGGGGAACTCCTTCCCAAGCCTAAAGCCTGGGGTGGAGGCTTTAGGCTTGGGAAGGGGCCGAGTCTGCGATCGGAGGTGTTGTGGGGGGAACCCCTTCCCAAGCCTACAGCCTGGGGAGGAGGCTTAGGCTTGGGCAGGAGCCAAGCCTGGGATCAGAGGGAAGGGGAAAAAAATCAATGGAAACATCCTCAGGTGGGGATAAAAAGAAAAATAAAGAAAGAAATGCCATATCCTATGAAAGACACATCTTGAAAATGCCTAAAGAAAGTTGTCATTTTTTCATGGTGAAGGGACTGGAGTCCGTGTTGATGAAAATACCTTGGTGGCTGCGGTGACTGGCAGTGGCTGCAGCAGTGGGGTGATGGTGCTGGCACCTTCCCCTGATCAGTCCGGTCGCCTCCCACAAAGGGAGGCCAGACTGCGGCTTAGGTCCGCTCCCAACAGGGAGCGGACCTAAGCCATCAGTAGGACATTCCCTGAGGGCTCCCAGTATGTGAGAGGGGCCAGGCTGGGCTGAGGGACCCCTCCCCAGTGCATGAATTTCATGCACCGGGCCCCTAGTCAACAATAATATATAGCTAACTCTTCTGTGGTGCTTACTATGTGTTGGGCACTGTGCTAAGTACTTTTCACATTATGTAGGCAATGCTATGCTTTTTAAAAATTATTATTCTGTCAAACAATAAAATTAAATGGCTGAGATAAAAAGGGAGAACACTGTTTACTAGAGAGAAAAATGACTACTTTTATCATTAGGAATTCAGTTACCCATGTAATTATTTTAGTGAATCAGAGGAATTGGCTTTCCTTGAACAGCCTCAAGAATATAGAGTAAAAACTTTAAAAAATATTTTAGATTCTAGTTTAAACCTTACACCATGACTTACCTAGCAGGTGTAACAGATGAATTTGATAAATACCATAAACACATAACAATTCTAATTTTAGCAGAATTGTATGGGGTAGATTGTGACTAGTATATATATTCCAGATAGTACAAAGAGTATTAACCTATGAATAATTCTTCCATATTATCATAACTTGACATTAAAATGTGTTAGGTTTAATATCATGATGACAAGACTATTTTTATTAACAAGGTCAATATTTTTCTGTTAAATTAATTAGAAATATTTACTAGTCTGCTGGTATGCTTTTTGGTATTGTTTGATTTTGGTCTTAGAAAGCTTATTTATTAATATTTGGTTTTAGGAAGCTTACTTATTAACTATTTTTCAATATAACTTTTCTATAGTAGCTGCTTTAAAAAGAACATCTGAATGAAGATTTATTTCAATTTATGATTTATTAGTGTTTTGCATTTAAATAAGAATTTACTCATTTTTGTTATAATCTTTAGTTTGCTTCTTAGTTTTCAATAAAATATTCTATAATGGTTATTGAGAAAGTATTATTATTTTTAATGGATATATGTGTTCCTTACACTTAGTACATATTTAAAGCAAATATTTTTCCCATGTCAAGGAAGTGGATTTATGAATTGCTACATCAACTTTTGCTTAGATGAAATGCATGCTTATCTTACATTTTTCTTTGTGAATTTTTTCAACCTATTCAATTACTAAAACATTTGTAAGATACCATCTATATTTCTAAATTCAAATGAGTTAACAGAGGTAAGGTTCTTAGAATAGGTCCTGGTGATTAGTAAGCATTTAACACATGTGTTATCATTATCCACTCACCAGTGACTTACAAAAACACACGATGCAAAAGCTCTTTATGGTAGTCAGATATTTGCAAAAGAAGTGAGAGAATTTTGAGTTTTGTGACTGGGTAAAAGTTTGTATTCCTGCCTGTCATTGCACCTGGAAATGGAATGCATGATATGCCAAGTGGCATCACATAGCACATATTTACTAGTAAAGCTGTAATTAGGTATTTAACTTGGAAGTGTCTGGTTCTAGGAGGGGATATTTGCTTCTTGGCAGTTTTACAGATAATTTAGTTTAAACATCTTTGCTCTTAAGGACATTAAGAAAAATTGAAGAATTGTAAGTTTCAAGAATGCTTAACCCTTTACTTGTTAGTCTTTGTATGTAGATTAACAAGATTACATTCACACAGTGACAACAGAACAGGTTTGAGGAGAAGTATTAGTAGAGAATGGAGAAACATTTTCTGAATGTAGGTTTTGAATGAAGGATCATTTCCAGAGCATTCCAGTCTGATAAAACCCAAGCTAGTTATAACCCACTGGGATTGGATTCTAGAGTTTCTGAGAAGTATCTAAGCCATTTAGTCGAATCTTATGAAGACTGATATGTCAGTATGATTATTTGCTATGTGGTCTCATTCCCTTGTCATCATTCTCAAATTATCTCCTGTTACATTGTGGGACCATGAGTCTCTTGTGATTGGAAATTAAATCGAGAATGTATTACACAGATAGGTTTTAGGAGAACATTGTCAGAGACTATGTGATTCACTTAGATTAATGAGTAAGCATATTTTGTAGAAGCTAATGAAATTGTACATTCCTATGGGACTGAAAAAACTGTCTTGATTTAATAGGCGCAAAAAGTTAACTTTCAATTGCTCCCTCCCATCTTTCTTTTGTTTTTCTCTTTTACTTTATTTCTTCCTTCTTTCATTAATTTTCTTATAAAAATTAACTGCATCTGTCTGAAAATTAACTGCATACTTTTCCATATAAATATGGTGCACTATATATTTTTTCTATTTTAGATTTCCTTTTATTAAAGGGCTTGAGATGTTAAAATGGTGCTAATGACAAACAAGCTATGGCACTGTTGATTATTGGCATACAACTGTGTGGTTCAAGGTGTAGTGCTATGTCTTCCCATCAACTTTATCGATTTTTGAAGAGAAGATAGTGCCCATAGTGTTTACTGTAGAGGTCAATCATAGTAGGAGAGAATTGGTGAATCTGAATATTGACAGAAGTATGGGGGTGAATTTGAGGTTTGGCTGCAGAGCGGCAGAGGGATCAAGTGTTTAAGAAAGCAATGAAATTGATGATGGAACTAGATTCTAGCTTTAACTGGTAACTAGCATGGCCTTAGGCAAGTCAACTAACTTTTTAAATCTTAGCTTCCTCATTTGTGAAATGAAAAAACAAAGGTCTATTAAAATGACCTTATGGTGCTATGAAGGGCAAAATGAATTAGAGTGTTAATGCCAAAGTAAAGCTGTTCTTTGCACCAGTAGTAGGATGCCAGTCTCACCACTTATGGCAGTGTAGTGGGTCAGCTAGGCTGGTAATCAGAAAGGACAACTGGACATGAACTAGAACCCACAAGAACAAACTGGAGCCTGTATCTGACTCTTGCCCCCTCCAGTCTTAGCAATGTGGGTGACCTCCAGGAAGAGCTGGTGTTCTTTACCATGGGGCTGGACATGTACCTGGCCCAGGGAGGCTAGGTGTGCCAGGATTCAGAGGGGATGAATGTCACCCAGCAGGTCCTGGAGGAGCTGCAGGCTCAGATGCTGCCCTGTGCCTACAGGGAGCCAGCAGAATAGCGTCAACGTGTACTAGGAGTACCGGTTAATAATGCTAATTTTGTAATCAAAGAAAACACGATAATTTTAAGAGAAACATCAGAAGTGCTTTATTCAAAGTAATGTCCATCACTAGCTACACATTTCCCCTTCTTTCAGGTAATTTGTAGTTACCGTCCCAATAGAACTTTTCTTGTTTTGAGGCAAACCATTCAGAGACCTAATTTTCCAGTTCTTCTTATGTTTTGAAGTGCTGCTCAGAAAGTACGTGGGCTATCCTTCAGAACAAGTGGTGATCTGAAGGAGCAGGGTCTGGTGAACACAGTGGGTGGGTTCCAGGCAAGATCTTTTAACGTGTCTGTAACTGGTTTTGAAGTGTGTGATGGTGTGTCATTATGGAGCAAAATTACTTTGCCGTGTCTTCTGGCCCATTCTGGTCGTTTTACAATCAAAGTGTGGTTCAAATTGATTATTTGTTGTAGGTAGCAATCAGTACTAATGGTTTCACCTGGTTTTAGAAGCTCATAATACACCACACCTTCCTGATCCCACCAAACTCAGAGCATTGTCTTCTTTCCGAAGTGATTTGGACTTGCAGTTGATGTTGATGGTTGACTTGGATCAACCCGTGATTTTGTGCTTTTGGGATTCTCAAAATAAATCCATTTTTCATCACCAATCACAATTCAATGCAAAAAAGACTTTCTTTTGTGTCATTAAAACAACATTTTACTGACTTTTCGGTTTTCCATTTGTCTTTTGTTCAGTTGATGTGGCACCCATTTTCCTTCCTTTAAAATCTTTCCCATTGCTTGTAAATGATCAGAAATTGTTTGCTGAGCAATGTTTAATCTTTCTGCAAGTTGTTTTGAGTTTGATACACATCTTCATCCAATAATGCTTATAATTGTTGGTCTTCAAGCTTTTTCAGTTGACCTGGATGTTCTTTGTCTTTCACATTGAAATCATCACTTTTAAAGTGTTTAAACCAGCGTTCACGAGTATCTTGAGATGGAGCATGTTCACCATAAGCTTCCTGAAGTATTCAGCAGCACTTTTCTTCAAAATGAAGTAATGAATTAAAACTTTCCACAAATGCTCTTTTTTTTGCATGGAATTCGACATTTTTAAGCATAAAAATATGGGGGGGAGAGGCAGGGGTCAGGTGAAGGCATGTACTGGGGGGTAGGGGAGGCGGGGGGAGGTCAATGGGGGGAAAAAAAGGAGACATATGTACTACTATTTGTAATACTTCAAACAATAATTAAAAAAATAAAGTAAATAAAAAATAAAATGGGAGGCTAAAAAATATATGTATCTATGATGTTAACACCTTCAGAAAATTTGACATATGAAGTTGTGAAGCTTGTTGTCAATACAACAAAATAGCATATATAGCAAATCGCATATATATCAACATATGTGTAACTCCATCTATTGGAAAAAAATATGCATTATTAACCGGTACACCTAGTATACACTACATACAACTGTGTGGTTTAAGGTGCTGTACTATGTCTTCCCATCAACTTTGTGCCTGATGCCCTAAAATGACCTTCAGAGCCTAATAGCTGTTTTACTTCTGCCTTCAAAATTGCATGCAGATTTCTCTTGTAGCCAGCTCTAACTCAAAACCATTCAAGGGAGGGATTTCTAGGAAATTTTGTTAGCTAAATTGATTTGTGTCACAGGTCTTTTCTTAACAAGGTTGTTTTTTGGCCACAAGTGGCCTTTTGGATTTCATCAGATTAGCATTTAAAAACCATCAAAGGGGTTAAGCCAGCTAGAGTGAAGTGGGGAAGGCAAGTGGGAGAATAACATGAAAACATTTGTGATCAGATTTGCATTTTGGATCTGCATTGTAGCAAATGGATTGGGGGTGACTAAGGGTAGATATCAGTAGGTCTGTTAGGAGCCGAATGCAGTGGTCCAAATGAGAGCTTTGTGGTGGCTAGGCTGTATGTGGAGGTGAAGGTGATGGAAACAAGTGGATGGGTTTCATGGGTATTAGAGGATAAAGGAAATAGGCCTTGGGGCTGGAATTGCTAGTGGTTGAAGGAGATAAAGATGGATAAAGATGCCAAGATTATGAGTTTGGTTTGGATATTTTGAGTTGTGGTTGCATTGAGAATATCCAGATGGAAATGTTCAGTAGCAGCGTGATGCTAATATGAGTCATTACTATAGTAGTACAAGCACCTGTAGTAGTTGTTAATAATATTATCATTGTCTTACTTTCTGGAGGCCTGAAACCATTTCTGATTTATTTATGGGTATTTAGTACACTGCTCATTCCCTGGCATAGACTAGGGTTAAGTTTTTTTAAAATATATTTTTATTGGTTTCAGAGAGAAAGGGAGAAGGAGAGATAGAAACATCACCAATAAGAGAGAATCATTGATTGGCTGCCATCTGCACAGCCCACACTAGGGATGGAGCCCACAACCTGGCATATGCCCTGACTGGGAATTGAACCTTGACCACTGAGCCATGCTGGCTAGGCTAGGATTAATTTTTCATGTCTCTCTCCCTCTCTCTTTCACTATAGGTTGTCATAATCACACATTTTCCACTCTTTTCCCAGGGCTAACCTTCCTACCTACTTCTGTTATTCCTTCTAGTTCCTAGAGGACGCTCTTCAGGGGTCAGTAAACTTTTCTCTATAAGGTTATATAGTTTTTATTGCAACTCTTCAATCTGGCGCTTTTAGGACAAAAGCAGCCTGAGGTGAAACATAAACAAAACAGGCAGTGGGCTGGACTTGGCCTGTGAGCTATAGGTGGACCCTTGCGCCTAGTCCACTAGGTGTTCTACTTATTTTATTTTTAATCTATTGGCTCTCAAACATATTTGTTTTTTCTATCATATTCCCTCCCTGCCCGCCCCCCCCCCCCCAAAAAAAAAAAACTCCCTTTAAACCTTTTCTCCCCTAAACTACATACCATCTTTCCCATTACTTCTTTTTAAAAACTTTAATTAAATGTATTGGGGCGATATTGGTTAATAAAACTATATAGGCTTCTAGTGTACGACTCCATAATACATCATCTGTATGTGTATTGATTGCATTGTGTGTTTACCATCCGCAGTCAAACCTCCTATTCTTCTTATTTTTTTTTCTTCCCGATTGAAAGTCATCTTTTACTACTTCTGCCTAGTAAACCCTTAGTAATCTGACTTTCCTTGCTGTCTCAAAAATAATTATGGCTCCCACTCTTCTAAATAAGATGACTACTTGTTGGTCTTCTTTCTTTCTGATCTTTCCTTCTGTAGTATTTATATGGTTGTTTTATACGACCATGTTCTCCCTTTGACTTGTATGACCCTGGGGTCTCATTCTCCTCCTATCTCTGATGGCTCTATTTCACTATCTTTTAAAAAACTGCAGTAACACACAGAGACACACACACACAATAATGTATATAACATAAGCAGGGTACCTTAAGGGTACAACTTGATGGACTTTTAAACATGCGAACATTTGGGTAGCTATCACCCAGATCAAGATATAGAACATTTCCAGCATCACAGAAGGTTCCCTCGCGACGCTTCTCAATCAATTGCTCCTGATCCTGCCAAGAGGTAGCCTTTATTTTATGACTTCTATAAATTTAGATTTAGTTTTTCCTGTTCTTGAACCTCATACATGAAATAATGCAGAATATATAGGCATGCTCTTTTGTGTCCATCTTCCTCCACTCGTCATTATGCTGTGATAGTAATCCATGTTGTTATGGTAGTTGTAGTTCAGTCTTTTTAAAATTGTTGTGTAGTTTTCCATTGTATGAATATATCACAATTTATTTAATCTTACTCTTAGTTGATAATAGGGTTGTTTCTGCTTTGGGCTATTATTGCTAATGCTGTTACGAACATTCTTGTACCGGTCTTTCGGTAGACCTATGCCCTAAGTTTGAAATGTCTAAAGGAAAAGCTTTGATTATATGGATCTGAGGGTTTTCTGGAGAGTTAAGAACTAAAAGTAGATTGTTTAGACCCCTTTTTCCCATCATTCTTCTTCTTTTGTCTGCTTCCTACCTTTATTTTTAGGATATATTTATGGATTTTTATAGGGCAGTGGGGACTGGAATGGAGAGTTTATTAATAGAGATAACTGAAGCATCAAAACCTTAACAGCAAGGACTTCACCAAGGCCTGGGTGCGAAGAACTCGAAGGGAAGTCTGAGTGGACTGTAAAACTGCAGGGTCCAGACAGCGCTTTTGAGGATTGGGCATAGAACCAAGAGCCTACCAAGCTCCAGCAAGTGAAGTGGAGTTGACACAGAATGAAAGGTTTCAGCAGTGCAGCACTAAGGGTATCCTGTGGATGTGAACCACATGTGACCATTCGCTACCAACTCTATTAAAGTCACTTTAAAAAATTCTACCAAACAACAATCTAAACATAGAATACCTGCTACACAAATACAACAGATAAACCGTAAATAAACAATATGAGCAACTGCAGTGTACTTGCTGTGTCAGATCAAATCTAGTACCATCCATCCAAAACAGAATGCCATTTCTAAATCCTTCATATAGAAACTGGATTCCAAGCCTTGTGAAGAGTCAGTGCAAATATTTTAACTGTTTTTTAAATGATAGCTAGGCCATAGTAGGTGATCTTGTTGGGTGAATTTAAATGCCATGTCTGGAGTGGAGCCATCTTCAGCTTCGTGGTAACTGAAATCTTAGAGACAGCTAACATAATTTGGGCATGGGAGAGCTGTTGAGTAGATGCCCTCAGTGCCCTCCCCATATTCTTGGCATCTTATCCACTTCTTTGTGCTCTCCCTACTTCCAAATGCCTGCCAATATCTGCTTTTCTATCCCCAAGGGCTTTTGAGGACTTTCTGGAAACCATGGGACTAGAAGTCCCTCACCTTTCTAGACTTCTCCCCTGTATCCCCAACTCTCACTCCTACCCTCAGGAGGTCTGGAAGTGGCATGGAAGTAATACGCAACCGATACCTCAACCAATGATTGACCCTGGGTTGGTTAACTCTGAGCTATTGTATTTTATACTGGTTCCCAGAGTTTCCTAGTGAATTATGCTCCAGCTACCCAACATGTAGCTGGCTTTATAACATAGCCTTTTATTGGCTGCCTTCCCTTCCCTGCTCCCCTAATAAATTACTTGCATTAGGGTTTGTTTCTGAGAATCCAAACTAAGACAGATCTCTTGGATAATACCTGCAAGTAAAAAGCATACAGGGGAAGAGAGGAAGACCTGTTTGTTTATTTTTTGATTAGCAATTATTTTAATTTTCAACTACTTGAAATTTCTGCTTGGATGTGCAGTTGTTAATCTGAAACCTGACATGACCATACTGAAATCAAAACTTAAAAAAGACGGTTCTCACATTGATTAGGAAAAGAAGATATTTAGGATTTTGTCTGTGTGCTTTCTTTCTGTTCATATCTAAAGGGGAAACATTTTAAATTAATCCAGTATGTACTGTGTGTTCCTCATTTTCTGTGATTTGGGTGTGAATAGCACTTTAACTTTTACTGTAACTTTACCGCTAGCTATTTTTATTTGATGATCTGAGTCTTGGCTTGAATTCCTGGAATCTGGGATTGGTTAGTTTACATGTTGATTTACTCTAGAAGTGTTGCCCTCAGAGCTAGTTTAGTAAATATTCCAAGCACCACAATAAACACAAAATGTAATTCACAATAAAAATCCTGTGTAATACTTAGAAATTAATCTCTTCCAGAAGTAGCCAATTTTATAGATTATTTTAAGAGGTTTTATTAATATTGTGTAGTGGAGTTTCTCCTCGTATATGTATGATTAATAATTGATGACTTTCATATCTTTGCTTTAAAACATTCTGAACTTTCAAACAACAAATGCAATGTGACATGCAAAGCAAATAGGTGGTGAATATAATGACCCAATGGAAGTGTATTTGTTTAGGTTTGACAAATTAAAGCAAGTTTTCTACAATTTTATCATTAATTTGCTCATGGTAAAAAAATGATATGATTTAATTTATGACAAGTCACCCATGTCCTTGCTGAAATGACTGTGTGTCTCCCACCGCAGTAAGTTCTTCAGAGTCAGTTTTAAAGATCGCCATCATTTGGCTGTACCACAATTTACTTCCTTTCTCTTGGATCATTTAGGTTGTTTTCAGTTACAGGTATAAATAGTGGTTTGATGTACGTTCCTGTCCACAAATGTGCCTCAACATTTGAATGACTTTATTAGGATTGATTCCTAGAATTAGAGTTACCAAATCAAGAGCATAAACACATTACATATTTTAGGCATTTGCTATACTTTCTGTGATGTTGGCCCTCCCTGATCATTTGCCACCAACTTTGCTATTCTTTTTGACAATGAACACACTTTGTTCCAAACAAGTTATTTCCCCCTGGCAGCAAAGCTGTTGCTTTTCATGCCTTGCCCAGCCCTGGCAGAACTACTGCACTGAAGGAGCTAGAAGGTGGTGGTGTACCGGGATGGCTTCAGGCTACTCCCACTGCTCTTACCCCAAGTTTAGCAGCTTTTTTTGAATGAAAGCTTCTCCATTTCTTGTACACCTTTGATCATTTTCCAAAATTCTGAAATAGTTGTTCTTGACAATTTTATGCAGTTTTATCATTTTTTTTAAAAGGAGAATTGCTGAACTCTTCTTTATTTTGGAAATTCCACTTTCTGAGTCCAGTTTTAATTGGAATGTTGAAAGCTATATTTTGAGTGAGCTTTGAGTAGAAAACCTGTCCACATCATTAATGACTTATATTATACTTTTTATTTTCTTTCTTTGGGCCAAAGATCTTAGAGCTAGAAGGGATCTTAGTTCCACTTTTTTTTTTCCAGGTTATTAATTGGAAACGTTAGCATCTTGTGCTGTTATTGTACATGTTGTTGGTGTTAAAATTAGATTTTGAGATGGATCACTCATGTATCAGTCATTGCTTTGCCTCTCCCTGTGCAGCTGTAGGTACTGATTCTGTTTCTCTACAGTTTCAGCCCTTTGCCACTGAGCTAATCCTGCCCAGGTCAAAGAAGGTATGAGGATTCTCAGCCTGCCCAAGAGTGACGTCTGACATGTATTGTGCTACCTTGAACTAGAAGCTCAGGAATGGGGCCTAGCAATCTTATTTAAGTCCTCCAGGAGATTCTGATGCACATTCAAGTTTGGGAATGGCTGGCACAGAAGAAAGGTTCAAAAATGTCAAATGGTTGACATTGTCATTAGTTCTGTACACTAGAAATTTGGATAGTCAGTCTGCTGCTATTTTTCATCACAGTTAGATCACATTTATTGTGGACACACCACTGTTTTATTTACTTGGGGGAAAACCCTCTTCAATTTCAACTATAAAATAATGCTTTTTTCCAAATACTGAAACTTTATTTTATGCAGGTTGGAAGAGTCTTTAAAAACTAATATTTAAAATATCACTTTATGTATACAAAAAAGGAAAATGTAAGTAAAATAGACTGGTCAAGGCATTGCTTAAACTTCTTCACATTCAAAGACAGATATATCAGTCTCTTCTACACTCAGGAGTTCTCATTGTCCATGTTTTCCCATACAACATGATTGTCTGTGTCATCAAGAGTTCATGATACAACATTTTTTTTCTAAATATTTATTGTTGAGAGTACTACATATGTCCCCTTTTTTCTCCCATTGATCCCTTATAACCTGTCCCTCGTCTCAGGCCCCCACCTCACCACCCTATTATCTGTGTCCAAATGTGAATACAAGTTCTTTGGCTGATCACCTCCTACCTACCTCCACCTTCAACCTACCTACCTCCACCCTGAAGATAAAACATTTCTTAATGCATGTTTTATGATCATTTCTGTTTTTTTTCTCTCAGCCTCTGATACTGATTCTGTAAACTTTGATGTGTATGCACAGGCAATATAACTAAGTCAGGACTGTCACCTGGCTGACAGTGATTATAAGATGCATCACAGTTTTAGATGTTTTTAAATGTTAAAAAAATAAAACAAATCAGTGTGGGTTAGAATCAAAGAAATATGGTGGCAATTATGGAATAGTCTATGTATATTTGTCTATTCATTTTTTTCTATTCTAGAAATGTATCCTATAGATTATTCTTTATACAACTTGCCTCATTCATTGTTTTTTTTAAATAAATCTTTATTCAGATTATTACAATTGTTTCTCCTTTTCCTCCCCATAGCTCCCCTCCACCCGGTTCCCACCCCACCTTCTGCCCTTACCTCCCCCACACTGTCCTCATCCATAGGTGTATGATTTTTGTCCAGTCTCTTCCTGCATCCCCCCATACCCCTTTACCCCTGAGAATTATCAGTCCACTCCCTTTATATGCCCCTGATTCTATTATATTCACCAGTTTATTCTGTTCCTCAGGTTTTTAATTCACTTGATTTTTAGATTCACTTGTTGATAAGATATGTATTGGTTGTTCATACTTTTTATCTTTACTTTTTTCTTCTTCCTCTCCTTAAAGAATACTTTTCAGCATTTCATATAATACTGGTTTGGTGGTGATGAACTCCTTTTAGCTTTTTCTTATCTGTGAAACTCTTTATCTGCCCTTCAATTCTGAATGATAGCTTTGCTGGGTAGAGTAATCTTGGTTGTACTTTTTGCTATTCATCACTTTGTAGATTTCTTGCCACTCCCATTAGTAGTTATGTGGCTTGCATAGTTTCTGTTGAGAAATCAGCTGACAATCATATGGGTGCTCCCTTGTAGGTAATTAACTATTTTTCTCTTGCTGCTTTTAATATTCTCTCTTTGTCTTTTGCTCTTGGCATTTTAATTATGATGTGTCTTGGTGTGGTCCTCTTTGGATTCCTTTTGTTTGGGGTTCTGTGCACTTCCTGGACTTGTAAGTCTATTTCTTTCACCAGGTGGGGGAAGTTTTCAGTCATTATTTCTTCAAATAGGTTTTCAGTATCTTGCTCTCTCTATTCTTCTGGCACCCCCATAATTCTGATGTTGGTACGCTTGAAGTTGTCCCAGAGGCTCCTTACACTATCTTCAACTTTTTTTATTTTTTTTTGCTTTTTGCTTTTCCGGTTGAGTGTTTTTTGCTTCTTTGTATTTCAGTTCTTTGACTTGATTCTTGCATTCTAGTCTGTTGTTGGGTCTCTGTATAATATTTTTTATTTCAGTCAGTGTGTGTTTAATTTCTAGTTGGTCCTTTTTCATATCTTCAAGGGTCTTGTTATATTTATCGGCCTTTTTTAGGATATTCTTGAAAAGCCTTATAACTGTGGTTTTGAATTCTATATCCAGTCATTTGTTTTCCTCCATTTCTTTCGTTTGTGATCTGTTTCTTTGTTGCCGCATTTTCACTGCTTCCCTGAGTTGGTAGGGTAGCTTTGTGTGCTAGGTTTCCTATATGGCCCACTGTATCGGCCTCCCCAGTTAACCTGATGTGGTCACTCTTGGTGCACCCCTTTGTGGACTGTGTGTACAGCCTTGTTGTAGTTAAGTCTTGATTGTTGTTGGTATCGCTGGGAGGAATTGATCTCCAGGCCAGTTGGCTGTGAGGATCAACTCTGTCTACGCTGGGAGAAGTTCGGTGCTGGAGACAGCCTTATAGGATTAGACTTGCCAAATTGCAAAAGCCTCTGTGTTCAGCTTGGATGGGGTGGAGTCTCAGGGCGGAGCAGACGGTCTTGGCTTCCCCTCAGCCCTGCCCTCGGGCGCCTCCGGACCTCTGCCTTCCCTGCCTCCCGAGCCTCTGCCCGAGAGTCCAGATTCCCCCCACAAGAGTGTGGGTCCCCAGGGATTCGCCTGGAACTGGGGTTCAGTGCAGTCAGAACTGGGGCTCAGTGCAGTCAGAACTGGGATTCAGTGCAGTCAGGAGCTTCCGACTCCCTTCTGCTAGGGAAAGCCTGTGGCAACCTCTGCAGTCTTTGTGCACACTCGTGTGCACGTCTCCAGACACCTGCCCACCGGGGCTCCCACGGATCTCCCCCGGGTCTCCGAGTCTCCAAGTGCCTTTCTCTCTACCTGACAGTCCAGACTCCCCCTGTATGAGCCTGGGTCCATGGGGTTTCGCCTGGAACTGGGATTCAGTGCAGTCGGAACTGGGGTTCAGTGGAGTCAGGGGCTTCCTTTCCCCTCCCTCCAGAGAAAGTCAGCCAGGCTCTCAGCCGCCCTTCCTCTCTGTGCGCACAAAGACCCTTTGCCGTTCCTCCAATTCTCCGTGAGCTTTTCTCTTTCCTTCTAGTTGTAGAATTTCCACTCAGCCAGCTTTCCTGTGGTTCTGGATGGTGTCCGTTCTGTCTTTTAGTTGTAGTTTTGAAATTGTTGTGTAAGGCAGTGGTTTAGGTGCTTACCTATGCCGCCATCTTGGTTTCTCCCATTCTTTTTATACTAGTCTATTATCCTTAGTTTAGGCCTTGGTTATATTTAGGTTGTTATATCTTTTCCTCCAGAACCTTCTTGTCTTAAAAAGTATTTTAAATCACATTTTTAGTCTCATGAAATGTAGCTTACCCTATGGAATAATAAATGTATTAGTTAAGGTTCTCTAAAGAAATAGAACCAATAGTATGTATATGAAGAGAGGGAGAGAGAAAATATGAATGAATGAATGAATGAATGAATGAATGAATAGGCTATGTAGTTGTGAAGACTGGCAAGTCTAAAATCTGCAGGGTAGGTTGGCAAGCTGGAGTCCCAGAAAAGACTTGATGTTACAGCTTGAGTCCAAAGATGGTCTGAGTCTGAATTCCCTCTTTCTTGGGGGAGCTCATTCTGTTTCCTCTTAAGGACTTCAACTGATTGGGTGAGGCCTACCCACATTTTGAAGATGCTATGTGGAGAATACAGAATATATATATATATATACACACACTGTATAGAAGTTTATATTCTAGGTGTTCAAGAAAGACACTCAAGTTACTATTTAATTAATTGGATAATCAAATAACAGCAGAAGCAATAATGTAGTTAGAGACTATTTAAAATTGCACACAAAGTGTATATTGTTGTTGTAAGATTCACCGTTTCCCTGTTCTTATTTATTTTTAAATATGTTTTTATAAATTATGTTTATATAGAGAGGAAGGCAAAGAGATAGAGAGAGAGAAACATTGATGAGAGAGACATTGATTGGCTGCTTCCTGCATGCCCTCCACTGGGTATCAAGTCCACAAGACCTCTTGGTTCATGGGTCAACACTCAGCCACTGAGCCACTCTGGCTGGGCTCTGTGTTCTTAATGAAAACAAACCTTTTTCTTTAATAGGTTGACTGGCAAGATATAAATGAAACTTTTGAAAAATAATTTGTTGGTGCAACTTCCAGCAATGTGGTATTATCACCAAAGCCAGCCAAGGACAGAAATAGATGACAGTTTTGCAGTACATGGATTAAAATTATTGTAAACAATGCACACTGCTTTCTAGTCAGGCTTGTGTATATGGATAATTTTGAATACTAGATAGGATTAAAATATAGTAAATCCAAATCCCATGAGGCAGAACAAAAAATCAGCTTTGTTGATTTAGTATAATCCTTAATTTGTAAAACTCAGATGCATTTGAATATATGGTTGCATATCATTTTTTTCCTAGATATTTAAGGTCAACTTTCATTTGTGAATATAATTTGTAGTTGATTCAATCAGTATGCCAGTATGTTTTGGATGAATTGTTGTCTTTTAGGTTGTTTTTGGGTCTGCCAAGTCTCTTCTCTGAAACAAAAACATGTATGTGGGAAGCAAGACACATTTATGTTTTTTTCTCAATGGAGCACCTTATAAAGTGATGAGCATTAAAAACACTTTTTGCTTTTATTAGATATGTAATAAAATATTGAAGGGATTATAAAACTTTAAAACAGATTTGTGATACATCTTTATAATATTTATTAACTCTGTGTGAAAAGAGAGGTCACAAGAAGAAAGACAATTAAAAAGCCCAATTTGTATTATTTGAGAATGCAGCATCTGTGGATCTCATATGACTGTGCACTGGGCAACTTCAGGCGCCAATTCTGTTCTACATTCCAATATTGCTTGTTAGAATTAAAGACAAAAATAGTTCTTTTCTTCTGCATTGCTATAAAAGGAATGTCTCACAGCAAAGCATGTGGTGCCAGGTAGATACAGTGTTTTTAAAGGACTGGAATGACTTTTTGGGGGCTGGTTCTTATTTTACAATGAGCTAAATTTATTAAAATATAGTCAATTAGTTTTTTAAAATAGTGGACCTGCTAGACAAAGGCTATTAGTATTTTTTCCCCCAAAAGTTGATCTTATAAATTCACTTTGCATTTAGTTTAATGATTTAGAAACAAAATAGCCTTATGATTCTTTTTTCCCCCTGTTGAAGATCTTATGGTCATACACTTAGCTTAGTTTAACTGATGGAGGCATGCAGAGCATGATCTAAATGGAGCCTCAACATTTTCCTTTTTCCATGTGGATTTTTAAATCTTTGACTGCATGACTCTCAAACTGTGGCTTGATTTTTGCTGGGATTTCATTTAATTTAGAGAAATTTGAAAACTGTGACCAATTTACCTGTATTCCAAAAATTAATATAACTGACAATTTCTTATTTCAAGTTTAAAGCCTCCTAAAGAACTGTAACCTTCTGGTGTGGTAGCTCAGAAGTGTAGTTCCCATATTCCAGGTTCTCTTCCAGGCTCCATGTTTGGGATTGAAGGATCTATAAACACACGACATTTCAAAGTTGCTCCTGGGTGCCAATAGTTGGAGGGAGGAGACATGCAAGGAAGCCTCCTCACTTCATGTGACTTGTGGCCTTTTTTGCAAGGACATTTTGAAGAAATTTTCTTTACTTAAAACAAAATTGAAAATGGAACTCAAGTTCATTTTTATTTGTATTGGTTAGGAGCCGTGTTTGGGCAAAACCAAAACAAAATAAAAGCCCAAACAAACAAAACCCCGAAAACCAATTATTTGGTTTATGTTACTGAAAAGTTAGAGACTCTGTTATCTATCTTCCTGCCTCCTTCATGTTGACTCACCCTCAGACTCTGTAAAGGCAAGATGAGGACCAGCAATGTAGGTATGTATCTGCAAATTCAGCTCAAAAGAGAACCTTTGTTCTTTAAGAGTCTGAATGGAGTTCTGGACTTGACTCTCACTGGTCTTAATTGGGTCCCAGGTTCGTCTCTGAACCAATTCCATGGTCAAGGGGATGGGATTCTGCAATCATTTAAGATGGGAGTTATTTGCCCACCCGGGCCAGCATCAACCCCACCCGCAGTGTGTGAAGGGAGAGTAGGGAGGAGTGTCTCTCCAGAGGAAATTCAGGTTATTGTTCACAGAAACGAGTGAATGTGGCTCCTAAAAACGATGAATGTCTGAAGTCATCATGCCAGTGACTTTGAATTTAAGCTGGCGTATCTTTCTCAGAAACTAAAACAGTCATTTCTATTGAGTAGCATGTCCATTTGAAGGCACATTTAACTAATGGTAACAGAGACTCCAAATAACAGGGGCTTACCACTACGGAGGCTTATTTTCTCTGGAGTTTGGCAGTCTGAGACTGATGTAGCATTGCCATGACAAGACCAATGGTGAACAAATGACATCACCCGAGTGTCATCTGATGCCAGCATATCTAGTTTTAAATGTCCAAAGCTTAACTCTGACTTCTGCTGAAAACCTATTAATGTGTCTTCTATCACATTAATAACTGAATTGTAGCTGTTGCTTGCTTTGAACTTCATTTAGTTCAACATTTATTAAGGGAGCCGTTTTCCTTTGAATTGCTGTGGCTCCTGCAATCACATTTGTGGTGTCTGCCAGTTGTCTACCTTGCTTTTAAGGTGTTTTACTAGGAAGTTCTGCTCAATAAGTTTCACTTGTATACCATTGACCATAACTTGGTAACATGGCCATATATACCTGTAAAGAGGTCTGGAAATGTAGGTATGTAGATAGGCATAATGCTAGCCCAAATAATGAACCCATAGGGGTTTTATTAGTAAGGAAGAACTAGTGAATGGCTCTTAGGTAGGTAACTAGTAGTCTTCATCATGAGTTAATTTATTAACTGATATGAATGACATAGGAGGTTTATTTAACAACCCAATGATTTATACCTTTAAGATTTAAAACTCATTCTAGAAGTAGGTAGTAATGTAAATAAGGAAACTAGTATATACCCTAAAATTGGTAACAAGGTGTGCATTAAATGAGTATTAGACAAGGTCGTCAAAGGAAGAGTTGGAGATGATGCTGGTTTTTCCGTCTCTTGGAGATTTGGCTAAGTATGATGCCCTTTACCAAGGTAGGGACATGGAGGAGTGCCAGGTTTTCAGCAGAAGTCGGAGTTAAGTTTTGGACATTTAAAACTAGATATGCTGGCATCAAATGACACTTGGGTGATGTCATTTGTTCACCAGCTGCACATTTTGATATCTATTGTGCATTTTCTGGCAGAGAACAGAGAACTGGATATTTTAGAAATCCTCAGTTCTCTTCAGTTTCCCTCTTTCACCTGTGATCTAGGTTACTAGAAGTTTTGGAGAGTTGGGTCCAAAGGACCTTAAATTCCAACTTTATTCCCCTAGAACAAAAGAAGTCTGTGTAGTCAAGCATAGATTGGGTGTCTTGAGGATGCGAGATTCAGCTGTCTTAGATTTGGCACAGTTCTTTGTGGGGTGAAGGAATGAGAGAACGTACATGGACCTACCAAAGAGAGTGATATATACCATAGTTAATTGATAATTTGATATGCTATTCCTAGGGAGCAAGAGACATTTTTTTAGGCTACCTTAATTGATATAGCACTGCAATATTATATTCTAGGAGAAATCTACTCAAAGGGGCTTTTTATCTCTATTTACTGATAAATACCAGGCATTTGGTGGCTACACTGAACTCACTTGTCTTTTATCACTTTAATAACTAAATTATAGCTGTTGCTTGCTTTGAACTTTATTTAGTTCAACATTTATTGAGAGCCTTTTTCCTTTTTCCATTATTCTAAATACTGAAAATACAATTATTAATAAGGGAGAAATGCTTTCAAGGTATGATGTGTTATCATTACCTATTTACTAATCTCTACTTTTTCATGTAATACAAGGCTGAATTCCAAAGAAAAGGTATTTCCCCAGAGTTTAGTGGACATTTTGTAGGGGTGCTATAATTTAACCATAAACATTGAACAAATCAGGCTAAGATAGTTTGAAAAAAAAATAAGCAGTACATTAATGGGGACCACGGTTGTTTAAGGTCAATATTAATTGTTACTGCAATTAATAGAGTTCTGTTTATTTTTACATAATGTCATACTTGGCTCCCTGTCACTTTTTTAGAAGTGGTTGATCAAGTGTGTGTGTGTGTGTGTGTGTGTTTCAAGGTCTAGAACACACTACAGATCTAACTTTTGAGATATACCCAGACTGAGAAAGGGAGACAAAAGTTTGTATGTTCAGAGAGTAAGTAGTTTCTTTAAAAGCCCTTTTAATTTGTACAACAATGAGTGGTGCTGCCCTTTTCTTGTTACGACAGTTGTTTGGATGATGTCACTTGTTCACAAGTCAGGCAGCTGGGCATTTTGAAACTCTATTGTCATTTCCTGGCAGAGAGCATAGAAATAGCTTTCTAAAGGACCTTTCTGTTTTTAAAAGCATTTTTTATACAAGTAGAGGTTTTCTTTCTTTCTAGTCAATCACTAATTCTATTGTCTTATTTCTGTATCTCCCCCCATCCATCCATTTCTGCAAATGTAAAACTCAAATCATCTTACCGGCCTCTCCGCAAATATATCTTCTTTCTGCAGCCTTCTTTTGACGAATGCTGCCACCTTCTAGCCCAGGGGTGGGAAGCCTTTTCTCTGCCACCAGCCATTTGGATGTTTATCATTTGCAGGCCATACAAAATTATCAACTTAAAAATTAGCCTGTTGTATTTGGTCAGACATTTAATTAACTCACCCCTAATGTCTTATCAGGGCCGGACCAAATGATTTCATGCGCCTTGTGCAGCCTACAGGCTCGACGTTCCCCACCCCTGTTCTGTCCAGTTCTCCTAAGCGGGAAATCTGCAAGTCATCTGAGAGTACTTTTTTCATTTTGATCAACAAGCTCTGGTGCTGTTCTGTAGCAGCAGTATTCCTTCTCCTGCGTCTATTCCTTCTACCCACAATTAAACACTTACCACTTCTCAGGGACTTTTGCCAACACCCTCCTAGACTCCCTGTCTCCACCCCTGCCCCTCTCCCATCCAGCTGTGCAATAACTGCTGGTGTCATCTATCAAAAGGAAATTTGGATTACGTTACTCCTCTTTATGTCCTTCAGTGACCTCACATTACCTATCAGTTGGATTGGGCCTAAGTTACTGACAGTGTGACTTAGAACATGTTACTTCCAAAGAGACACGTAATGGTTCAAGCAAAAGTATTCTGGTTATTTTGTTTCTACCTATGACAATATTTCAGAAGGCTAAAACATGATAAAGGTTTATTTATACTTTATATTAAGAATTACATCTTCAGTATATATAGAACATGGGTAGTCACTTTGAGGAGTTATTGGACTTGGTATTTATCATTTCCATGGATGTAGTTCTTTATAAGTTTTTTTCCCATATGTATTAATTTCTGAGGTCTATATCTCAATATATATAATAAATTTTATATTTAAAATTTTATGTAAATGATATACTATTATATATATTCCTCAGTACATTTTGATCTCATTGTGTGTGATTTATCCTTTAGTTCTAGTTCATTTATTTTCACCACTGTGTGAGTATACCATAATGTATTCACCCTTCTATTGATGTTCATTTATATCCTCTCGCCCCCATTTCTCAGCCACCCACAACCTTTTCAGATTAAGCTCCCATGCTCCTGGCCCAATACTTTGGAGTAGAGGGTATATTGTTATTTGTGGTTGCTGTTAATCCTTATATTTTTGGTAGATTGCATATCTTAAAAATGAATGTCTTGGTTGTTCAGCATTGGTAGCTGGTTTGGGCTCAAGCAAGGAGCATCACTGTCTTTCTAGATTAGCAGACCTCACCTCACTTCTTAGCAGGGCTGTCCACAGCAGTATTTGCAGCAAATTTCTTCTTTTTTAGCTGCTCAGAGCCCTCCTGGCAAATGCTTTCTCCTCCACATGTTGCTTGGTCAGGTGATTTCTGTCATCCACATGGCTACGCTGCAGAAGACCCGTGAGGAGGGGATAGACTCTAGGAATGGTGTCCCCCTCAGCCCTCCAGTCCAGTGGTTCTCAAACTTTAGCCTCCTTCAGAATCACACAAAGGGCTGGCCTCACTCCCAGATTTCTAATTTAGAAGATCTGGGATCGGACCTGAGAATATTCATTTCTAATAAGTTTGCAGGTGATGCTGCTGCTGCTGTTCCTGGGGCCATACTTTGAGCATCACAGCTTTAGGCCAACATTTTCCAACCTATTTTACTTTTTTTGACTCATGGACCCCTTTAATATTAAGATGTAATTTCACATCACCCACATGAATTTTAAAATTGTTTTATAATTTAACATGTTATAAAGAAGGGCTTTAAGTTAAAAAATTTGTATGTGCATAATATTAAACATTGTGGTGGTCTAGAACTCCACTACCAAAGTGTGATCTCTGGACCAGAATATGTGGGAATTGATAGGAATGCAGTCTCTCAGGCCCCACCCCAGACCTAATGAATCAGAATCTGAGGTTTAATGATAGTCCCAGGTGATTAGTATGCATATTACAGTTTAAGAAGCTGCTGGTATGGGGCTCACATTAAATCAAATCCTAGTAATATTCAAAAAAAGAACACATCAGATTTTAATGTTTAAAAAGTGGCACATGTTTTATTCACTTTCATGTAAGGAAACACATCATTTCTTTGAAAATAAAAAGAATATCTCAAATTTGGTTTGGGAACCAAGTAGTGAAATGAATGATGCATTACAGAAAAAAAAATGGACAAAATCGTATTCATGTTTGGAATTATTACTACTTGTACATAAAATATCAACTGCCTTATTGTAATAATTTTCATGAATAGATTTCTGATTGCCACTTGCAATAACCTTTCTGTAAATAATACATTATGTGTATGGAGAGTAGTTTACCCATAAAGTAAAAGCCTAATTGGATATAATTTTTACTTTATTTATTATTATGATTTATTTGAAGTGACAGTAGGAATATCTTTCATCAGATAATTACAGTTTAGGAATCCAGAGAGGATTGTCTTGAGGCAAATTTGCAGAATACTTATTATTTTAAAATGTTCTTATAACTTGTATTTTAATATAATTGTTCATTATTCCTCTTTTCTTTAAATAACTGTCAATGGAGATCATAATAACACAACCTCTTAGGGTAGGGAAGATCAGAGTTTTATATGTAAAAACTTAGAAGAGTGCCTGACACATAGTATGTCTCCATAAGTGACTTAATCAACCTCATCCTCCTCTTCCTCTTCCTAGTCTTATTCCTCTTCCTCACCATAGTTATTTTAATACATAGCAGCTCAGGTCAGAGAAGTTAATTATCTATATACTTGAGGCCCGGTGCACGACATTTGTGCACTGGGGCGGGGGGGGGAGGGTCCCCTCAGCTTGGCCTGTGCCCTCCCACAGTCCAGGAGCCTGCGTGGGGAGCAGGCCTAAGTCAGCAGGCGGACATTCCCCTAGGGGCCCTTAGAGGCTCCTACTACCACTGCTATGCTCGCCAGACGTGAACCTGACTTCTGGCTGAGCGGTGTTCCCCTTGTGGGAGCACACTGACCACTAGGGAGCAGTTCCTGTGCTGAGTGTGGTCAGTGCGCATCATAGCGACTGGTTGTTCCCCTATTCAGTTGATTTGCATATTAGCCTTTTATTATATATGTAATAAAAGCCTAAGTATCCGTTACGGCGGAACGACCAGAACGACCGGTTGCTATGATGTGCACTGACCACCAGAGGGCAGATGCTTAACACAGGAGCTGCCCCCCGGTGGTCATTGTGCTCCCACAGGGGGAGTGCTGCTCAGCCAGAAGCTGGGCTCATGGCTGGCTAGTGCAGCGGTGGTGGTGGGAGCCCCTCCTGCAGTAAGGAGCGAGGGGTCCTGGACTGCAAGAGCCCTGGACTGCCGGCTTAGGCCCAGTCCCTGGGGCCTCTAGTCTTGGTATAAAGAGGAGAAAGGAAAGAGCTGTGGATGCTTCTAGATGAGATAAATTGAACTGTGTAAGAGTGATTACATTTAATCTCCATTGCTTCAGGGAGGAATGCGTGGGTACTTGTGTAGGATATAAAGCCTAAGCGACTGTTACAATGGAATGACCAGAACGACTGGAACGACCAGTCGCTATGATGTACTCTGACCACCAGGGGGCAGATGCTCAATGCAGGAGATGCCCCCAGCCTGCCGGCCAACCTCCCAGTCCCTTCCCCCAGCTGGGCCCCAGGCTGGAAAGGGGAACCAGGGTTGGGTGGTGGCAGACGCAGGCAGTGAGGGAAAGAGGGCGGGGAGGTGGAGAGGGGCTGAGGAGGCAGGGAACCACACGGTGGCGGCATGTGGGTGGCGAGGGAAGGAGGAGGTGGGGAGGCGGGGAACCTGATCAACCACCAGGCCTTGGGACCCCACCCGTGCACGAATTTTGTGCACCGGGCCTCCAGTCCACTGTATAAAGCCAAGGGGTAGACTGGATACAGTACAGAATCTCAGCTATTTTTTTCCAGGCAGTGGAGAGTACTGCACATGGAGAACTAGAAAATAGTGTCTAGGGGTGGACAGCTAGGTTCAAATAGGGAGTAATCAAGGTTGGAGTCTGTGGTGGTTGTTAGTGTTACTGGCTTTTTAAAAAAATATATATATGATTGGTCCTTTTATATGATTGCACTTTCTAAGTCCTGTTGGCTGGGGTCATTTGGCTGGGGTCATGTAATTGCTTCATGCCATTGAATTAAGAGCAGAAATTTTGAGTGTCATGAGTTGCCTGTGTGAGGTCCTCCAAAACTTTCTTTACCTCTGGAACAGTGATTGGTTATTGTTAGGATGATGACTGCTCTGACAGGTTGGGTTCCTGTGTGACTGTACTCTGTGGAGCACTCCTGCTAATGTTCGGTTGTTATATAATATGGTCAAGAAATAGACCTTAGTTGTTTTAAGCTCCTAAGATGTGAGGGTTGTTTATTATTGCAGCAATATGTGATCTGTATTGACTAATACAGATTTTTTTGGTTGGGTTTTGAGAACGACAAAATCATACATAGGATAGCAAGTGTGGAAGTGTGTGTGTGTGTGTGTGTGTGTGTGTGTGTGTGTGTTTGGGGGGGGGGGCAGGGCGGGTGAGCTAGATTCCCCAAACCCAAAGGAGCTTGAAGCTTATCAAGGAGAGTCATTAGGAGTGTGAGCAAATCTAATGTCAGTCTTGGGACACAAGGTGGAGAGAGGGGTTGAGATCTTCCTGCCTCCTCTTCCCATGCAGAGAACTGACACACTAACACAAGCATATACATACAATGTGTAATATGTTTGGTCTACCCTTTGTCAGTGTGAAAACAGTAACTTAAAAATCAGCGTAGAAAATAAATACAGTGTATAGAAAACCAGGATTTAGGAAAAATAACTATGTTGGAGGGTTTAAAGATTTTTTTTAGTACCACAGAAAGTAATATGTTTCCCTATCCCCTCCCCATCATGCATGTTTACATGCACAAGTTCTTACATGCCCATGCATACATAACCACATATTTTAATCAACCCTACTTGTGATAACAAGTCATTACCTCGTGAGGCCTATCTGTATACAATATTTAAAACCTTCCTCTTCCTTCCCTCTCACACTCCTGATCTAACTAGTTCTTCCCACCCCCCATGCCTGCAGTACTTAGCATTTTCTTTATTTATTTAATATGTTTACTATTATTAGTTTCCTCTATTCTCACCGGAATGCAAATGCTAACAGAGAAAGGACATTTTTATCCATTTTGTTGACTGACAACAGAGCCTGGTACAAAATAGTGTTTGTTGAGTTGCATGCAGCACCTTCGTGAAGGAGAAACAGGAACAACCGGGATACGGATAGCTGCCAGGTGTTCCAAGCAGAGATTCAATCTGAGGCAACGTTGTGATCTGACCACGTTTTAAACCACAGTTTGAGTCCCTCACTCTCATTCTGTATCTTATAAAATAGTTCCAGTCAAGCAGATAAACTTCTTTGTGAAATCTTCCATATGTTGTGTGTAAAGACTGAATTTTGAAGGTAGTACAAAAAGTGGGAAGGAGCATGGGCTTTAGAAACAAACCACTTCATTGTTACCTATTCGGTGTGACTTTGGGCAAGTTACTTAAACATGGAGACTAAATTTTCCTTTCTGTAAAACTGGAATAAAATGTGCTGGGGCACTTATTGGGTGGACTTAATACACAGTTATGTGAAAATGCTTAGCACATGGTAGGTACTGATTTATACTGGTTCTCTTTTCTTTCCCCACCTCTCCAGAAAAACAGCTTTCATTACATTTTTTATTTAATATTATTTAACATATTTTCAACTTAGCCCTAATTCTGATTCCAACTGACTTTTTGTGTGAGATTATTTTAGTAACCTGTGTACACAGTATTTCCCGAATATTTACAAAGAGCCCATATACAGCATTCACTAGGGTGTGGATTTCTTCAGACCTGATGGAAAAAGCAGATGATCTGGATTTTAAGTGCCGGGTAGAAATTCAGGGGGAAGAACTGGGAAGAAGGGTAAAATTCCAGGATTAATGGAGTAGAATTCTTCTGCTGTTGCTGTTGTTGTTGCAGTCTTGCGCATTTATTGTTTTGCATGGTAGCACTTGAAGTTCTACATTCAAGGTTACCATTTGCCTGACATTTTGAAAACTTGATTCTTTTTGGAAGTGGTTTCTTTATTTGCAAACTAATATTGTTTCTTAGTCTTAGAACTTGATCTCTGTTGATCACCTAGTTCTTTTTCCCAATTTGTTTAGTTGAACTAGACATGAGGATTTTTATAGGCGATTTCAACTTATTTGACCATTTTCTAGTATTGATTTTTTTTTTTTTTTTTTTTTTAGAGTGAGGAAGGGAGAGGGATAGAGAGATAGAAACATGGGGTGGGGGGAGAGAGAAGAGAGAGAGAGAGAGAGAGAGAGAGAGAGAGAGAGAGAGAGAGAGAGAGAGAGAGCGGCTGCCTCCTGCACGCCCCCTACTGGGGATCCAGCCTGCAGCCTGGGCCTGTGCCCTGACTGGTAATCGGACCAGTGACCTCTTGGTGGTTCCTGGTTGGATGTTCAACCACTGAGCTACTCTGGCTGGGCTTGACCTTTTTAAAAAATTTTTAAATACAGTTACAACAGTTTTCTATAGCTTTTAAAAATAATTTCATTTGTGTATATTATAATGAACTATTATTTGCTTCAGTGCCATTATGTGCTTACAGCAGAGGTTGTCAACCTTGGCTGCACACTGGAATCATTTGGAGAGCTTTGGAAATACTGATGCCTGGGCTCGACCTGAATCTGAGGTTTGGCCTTGGAACCGGATTTTTAAAAGCCCCTCAGGTGATTCAACTCTGCAGCCAAGCTTAAGAAACCATTGGCTTAAAGGATTTCGGACGTAACTGTAATATGCTTTTCACTTTGGAAAGTAGGTAGCCATGGCTTATCTGAGTGGTGTGACCAATCTGCCTTCTCAATCTCTTGCTTAGAATACAGGGAACTGATTAGAATTGGGGTGGTAGAATCAAGTCCTTTACTTTGTTAAAGCACTTTTATTGTTAGTCACCAAACCATAAATGGAATTAAAGCATATGAATAGATAGAATAATTTTAAGGCCTTTAAATTCCCTTGTGGATGGGGAAGGAACACTTCTTGTTTTGAGCTCTATGCAAATCAAAGTCCTTTGGCTCATTATTTCAGTTGGAAATGAACAAATATGTTTTTAGAGCCTATAACAAATACTACTTTATTGTTAGTATAATTAGGCAGACGTTGTTCTTAAACTCTTGTTGACTTTGTTACCTACTTTCGATGTAATAAGTACTCTGTTACCATAAGAGGATCTTTGTTTACTCCAGTAACAAGATGTTGGACAAGGACTTGTGAAGTCATGTAGCTACCTCCCTGAGGTATCAGAGAGCTTCCAGAAATAAATCAGCCTGAACTTAGAGTGTTCCTAGCTTTTATTCTGAAAAGTGATCTAGCCTACTTCCAGCTTGGAATTTGGAGCTGAGGTCAAGTTAGGGTATTTACTGTAATTTCACTGTTTGGTTTGGAATATTGTGAAGTTCCAGAACACACCATATTTGTAGTATATACAGCAGCAGGGCTGCAAACTTCTTTGACATCTATGTGACCATATTAGTATGGTGTCTGAATACAGTGGGACTTAGTGAATTGGTGAATAGGATAATCAGAATTGTGTCCAAAGCCTAGGTTTTCTATTTATTAGTTCTTACCTTGATTTATTTAACTTACTTAGCATTAGTTTCCATATCTGGAAAATTGGGGGAAATAATACCTATGTTATTGAGTGTATATTATAATGAAATGTTTTAGATTTTTAATACAGTACCTGCCCAAAGTTGGTCTGTAATAAGTAATCTTTCTGTAGTTTTGAGTTTGAATTATTCTAGGGAATTATTCTATAAAAGTGATACCTGAGAACAAATTAAGTTCTAAATTTTCTTTAATAATGAATCTTACAAATAATGACTATTTGGGGTAATGTATATAAATCATACTATATGTAGAAAATTTCTGAATATTTCTGAATTTTTAATAAACCTTGGAATCTCCTGATAAAGATATTAATACCTTTGTTTATCATGATAGGTTTTACACATTTTCATTATGTTTAGAGAATTTTACAAGAACTCATGATTCTTACAATATGAAGGGAGAAATTTAGATTAGGCAGTGTAATATAGTAAGGGCATAAATACCTAGATGCATATATACACAATGAAAATATAAGTGAAACATAATATAGGTCATGTTAAAGTGTAGCCAAATCAAAAGAATTCTTTCATAAAAAATGGTTATTTCATTCCTTTGTGTGCCTAGATAAGATGATTATAGTAACAACTCCTCCTGTTTTCTGCCTTTCAAAATTGCTCTCATTTTTAAAGGCACAATTCAAATGTTTATTTTACAAAGTCTACTTACTCTCTTCCCCATCACACACCCCTTAAAAAGGAATCACCTTTCTCTGCATTCTGTCAGAATGTGACCTCTGCCTGGCACTGTTTCATTGTAAACGCAGTTAAGTTTATGGCATTAGGTTGAAGATTGTATGGGGTCCCATCGGCTTTGACATCAGGAAGATGTTAATTTTAATCTTCACTTGGTCACTTTCTTTGTAAGGATTTCTCCTTGCTGTGCTCAATTTTCTTATCTGTAAGACAGACGGGGATAAAAGCTCCTATCTCATAGTGCTATTGAAAGATTCAGTAGTGTCAGTGGCCCAAGATAGTAAGTGTTCAGTAAATGGTAGTGAATATTGTTATTGTGGCAATTG
The DNA here is from genome assembly GCA_026230045.1 of Corynorhinus townsendii. Taxonomy (NCBI): domain Eukaryota; kingdom Metazoa; phylum Chordata; class Mammalia; order Chiroptera; family Vespertilionidae; genus Corynorhinus; species Corynorhinus townsendii. The sequence continues at coordinate 158,965,757 of JAPDVU010000002.1, forward strand.
TCTGTGTATAGCATGTTATTTATTGTATGTAAATATGATGTGTGATTTAAATAGAACCTCCTTCTCTAGACTGCACTTTTTAGGACAGGGAACCATCACTTGTTTTTTTGTTGTTGTTGTTTTTTTTAAAAAGTATATTTTACTGATTTTTTTACAGAGAGGAAGGGAGATAGTCAGAAACATCGATGAGAGAGAAACATCGATCAGCTGCCTCCTGCATGCCCCCCACTGGGGATGTGCCCGCAACCCAGGTACATGCCCTTGACTGGAATCGAACCTGGGACCTTTCAGTCCGCAGGCTGATGCTCTATCCACTGAGCCAAACCAGTTTCGGCCATCACTTGGTTTAATAAATTAAGAAATATATGTTGATTGAGTCCATTAACTTTCACCTTTACTTGGATTTTAAAAATAGTATTGGTAGATATCACAAAATTTTATAAAAGTTGTTTTCTAAATGGCTTTGTTTTAAAATCCCTGCAGGTATCTTCTTTTCCCATAACTTCAGTGCCCTGAAATCCGAGTATTCCACCAAGATAATATGATAGGCACTTTCCGTGGTTTGGAGCCATATCTTACTTAGACGAATGCGGGCCTTCCAGAGGTCCTGAGAGCTTGGTACAGAGCACTCACTGCTTGCTAGTTGGTGCAGCAATCATGCCATCTCTGCCTCAAGAAAGAGGTAAGCTGACTGACTTCATCACATCACAGAATTCAGATTATAGAGCATAATTGCTAGCTATTCTTAATTAAAAATTGGGGATTCTTAGAAAACCAGATCTTAAAATTTCACTTTTTTCAGGAGGGCATTTGTGTTCTCTGGTATGGAATTTTTATTATTTCAATGATATTTGGTTGGTTTACATGTCTCTTGAAGTTATTCAGGGGCCTTCTGCCTTGGATCTGAGTACAGAGCTGCCTTTTCAAAGCACACTGAAAAGGAGAGTCAGAAAGAAGAAAAAGAAGGGAACAATTACAGCCAATGTTGCTGGGACAAAGTTTGAAATTGGTAGGTCTTCTCAAAATCATGAGATTTTCATACCTGTTGGAAAGTCTAATTTGATGTTGAAAAAAATGTAGAAATTCAGAGAGTTACTCTTTTTTATGTAATGTATTTTAAATGCCTTTTATAAAATTTTATTTTTTAATGAGATATTTATCATGTTAATAATCAAATAGAGCATCAGTGTAAATGAAAAACTTTAGTTATTAATGGAATAATTGTGATTAAACTCAATGTTAAAATTAAGCATAAAATGATAAGAACATTAAACAGATTAGAATGTTAAGTAGAAAATGAACAGTTTAAAATTTGAGATTTTTATTGAAACGAGAACCTGACAGAGTAAAAACATTTCTCTCATTTTTAAATAAATCTTTTAAAGATGCTGCTGCTTTTTATTAATAATGAACTTCTAGTCTTTATGTCTAAATACTATCTGCAGTTTAGAGAGCAGATAAGAATTAATTCCTGAAATTAAGATATTTTTGCCCAGCACTGCAAAACTCACTATGAATAATAAGCACTCAAATAATATTCCTCTTTTCTTGTTATTTTGCATTAAAAGAGTTGAGGAAAATCATATGAACCTCAAGGATGTTAATTTTTTGTACCCTTTATTAATATTTGAAAATCTCATTTTCATTTACATTAATTCATCAAAGCTCAGCAACAATCAGTGAAATATTTCAGTGGGATTGAGGTCCCCCAACACTCTGTTCCCACAGGCGTTCCTCAGAGGGAACCACACTGAGCATGTTGGTGTGAGAGGACGAGATATGACAGGGCCAGGGCTTATCTGCAGCGTTATTTTCAGAAGGAAAAAACAAGAGTAAGGTGGCCTTTATAAAAGTGATTGATGGCCTGACTGGTGTGACTCAGTGGTTGAGTGTTGACCTATGAAGCAGGACTTTGAGGTTCGATTCTGAGGTCAGGGAACATGCCCGAGTTGTGGGCTCGATCCTCAGTGTGGGGTGTGTAGGAGGCAGCCGATTGATAATTCTCTCTCATCATGGATGTTTCCATCTCTCTCTCTCCCTCTCCCTTCCTCTCTGAAATCAATAAAAAATATTTTAAAAAAGTGATAGCTGGGTGGTGTTAACTCATCCTCTCACTTTGAAGGTCCTCATGGGGTTCATAAGGAACCTTGATTTAAAGGAGAGTGTTTAAATGAAATTTCCTCTCACTTTCCTAGGAAGTGTTCAGAGGGCTGATGGGGTACTAGTGTTCTCCATACTGATTCTGGTTCCATTTCTCTCATCAAGGTCTTCCCAGTTATTTCTGAGAGGCCCACACAATGCACCTCATGTACTCAGGAACAGGTCTGCTCCTGAGCTGCTGGTCTGATCTCATTGTCTTCTGCCTGTGAGCCAGTTAAATGGGTCTTCCAGGCTGTGTCGCTATTGCCCTGGCCCTCCCTATGACCTCTGGGTGGCACGGCAGCTCCTGAGCCCCCAGGAGGCCACAGCTGCCTGGTGGTCTGTGGCAGATGAGAGAGGAACAGCCCTTTCCCTGACTCTTACATTGTCACCTGCCCTTCAGACAGCCTGAGTGTCACCAGGCCTCTCATGTCAAACAGCATCTTTAGCTCACAGTCCCTTCCCTGACCTCATCCACCGCCAGTCACTGTCCTCTTTTATGCCTGTGTTCTAGGCACTGTTGCATAAACAGTTCTTTCTTTTTCCTCAGCTGAGAAACAAACAAGAGTCCCCAGGATTTGAGACCAACAAGTGTTTGCTCATCAGTATCATACTTGAGCCAAATAAATTCAGACAATTGATTGCTTTGTACCATTTCTCCTCATATTGGTTATCAGTAAAAGTAAAACTTTTAAAAATAAGTATTTTGCTTACCTCTATTGTAGGCAAGAAGGAACTTGAAATTTATTGGAAGAAAAATGTCAATATGTTAATTATAATATCTAAATTAGAGAAGAGTCCATAAATAGTTTGTACTAAAAAACAAGCTTTCCTCTGAGCACATCTTCCCCTCCCGCCCCCCCCCCCCCCCCCCCCGTAAGATTAGAGGGTTTGCAGATAGGAGAGAGCCAGTTTCTGAATCTGTGCAGTGAATTCTGCTTTTTTATTTTGCATCCTGAGTCAACATGCTGACTTGGTTTTAATTGCTAAAAATAATTGGAACTAGGGAGGTGGAAAGTATAGCTTAGGTCTAATGATCTAATGACCAGGGGCTATTTTTCCCTTTTGTACCCAGCCCAAGGTCATGAAAAAGCCAGGAAAGTACATTTTGCTGATAGAGGTGTTGTCTCAGCTGTGCATATGTTCTCCTTGTGCTGTGAATAATCACTGAGCTCTTTAACAGTGTTGTGTCCCTGTTAAATCTCTGAGGATTTTGGGTGCAACCTAAAAACAGTTCTCAGTTACTGCTGAGTATAATTTGGTCCTAGATAAATTGTTATAACTCAAAATAAGGTTATGCTCTAACTAATGGATATTTTGCCAACAAAACACTTTGAGCTAAAATTTATACATATCAAAATATGTTTCCCCATTGGATATATTTCTGAAGTACTTTAATTTTGGTTTCACTTAACCTTGGACTTGCAGTTCGTTTAGTAATAGATGAAATGGGATTTATGAAAGCTTCAGATGAGGATGAAACGAGTAACCTGATATGGTGTGATGCCGCCGTTCAGCAGGAGAAGATTGCAGAGCTGCAAAATTACCAGGTGGGGAGCTAGTCGTGGCCCGTCATTGGCCATTAGGAAAGTTACACGCATTCCCTCATCCTTTTAAGTGGGGTTCTTGCTATGCTGAGATTCTCACCTGAATAGCCTGTTTTGTTGCTGTGTAGAACTGACTTTGCATGAAGTCTGCATCCTTTCAGATGTAACTTTTAACATCTTTGCATCTTTAAGTAAGAATTGATAGAAGAAAACCTTTTACTAAACTGGTGTTTTGCATTATGCTTAAAGATGAGTCATATGGAATAGATTGCCTAGAGAGATCACGACCTGTCCGTTATACTGTATATCTGGCTTCATTCTTTTACTTTTAGGATGCGATAAAAACATATTAAAAAAGTCAAATGCATGGAATTTTAGACAGTTCACATTTTATGCAGTTCTTCTTCCATTAGTATAGAGAGTAACAGGATTTACTGCAGGAAAAAAATAAGTACATGTTCACTAGTTTTTCTGCAATGCTTATCTGTATGAATATAGTAAATTTAGAATGTAAAAGATAATTTAGATAATTAATTACCAGTTATTCAACACCAAAAATTATAACTTGAATGTCATTATAAACACCCCTTTTTTACTTCTTTAAAATTGTGCAATTTTATTCTGTTTATAATCAGTTACTATAGATTCTTTAATTCATTATAGGTCATTTAACTTAAATATTTTACATTAATAATTGTCAGTTTATTAAAACATGAAAACTTAAAAAAGATGGTGGTAGCTATTATAGTATAAATGACGATATTCACTAAGTCAATGAGGATATTAATATTTATCTTTTTATTTTCCAGAGGATCAACCATTTTCCAGGAATGGGGGAGATCTGTAGGAAAGATTTCTTAGCAAGAAATATGACCAAGTAATCTTCATTTTCTTATAATAGAATAAATCTGTTATAAATTTACATTTTGAATATTAGAGTGCTATCTTTTACAAAGTTACATTGATTTGAAATGATATTTTGATGGAAGAGAGGGAATTTTAGATCTAGGAATGTCTGAAAAGTTCTCTGATTCTATTCCTGCACTTTGCTGAGGAGGTAACTGAGGGTCAGAGAAATATATCGCACAAAGTCAACACATAGTTGGTAGCAGAGCTAGAGCAGAATCTTGGGTTCTAGAATCTCAGGGTTGTTTTTACTTTTTATTCAATATGTTCTTATTTATTTTCAGTTAAACCTTGCAGGATCTAATCTGTTGCATTATTGTGTGTGTGTATCTGTGTATTCATATACTGGTTACTGAGCATCTAATATGTGCCAGGCACTGTAGTAGGTGCATGTCTGCACACACATACATGTAGACCACATATATACAGGGTGGGGCAAACATAGGTTTACAGTTGTGAGTTTGTGAAACACCGTTCATTCTTGCATTGTTTTTTGTTATATTTTTCCATATGAACAATTATAAACCTCAATTGTAAACCTGCTTTTGCCCCACACTGTACAGGCCCACCAGAGATATACATGCATATACATTTATTTCCGAGGCCACTGTTTAGAGGAACAATCTGCTTTCATGGGAAAAACAGTTCACAGGTACTCAAGTACCGAATAAATTGTAGAATATTTATGCAGTTTATATCTCTACTGATCAGATTATTTTAGTTTAAGAAACTTGAGTGACAAATTGAGAAAAATTTTAAGAGGTATCTTTCACAGAGAAAGGTTAGTAATATTGTGTGTACAATTAATGAAATATTTGTATGTATCCATGTGAAAGTTTATACATCCATCCACTCAACAGATATTTTTGAATGTCTGTTTCTCCCCCTAGAGACTGCTAGCTGTAGGTAAACAAGATAAATAAGGCCTAGTCCCTCCCTAGAACGCCACATTTCAGTAAGGGAGGAAGACCGCACATACAGTACAGGTTTATGGTGCCGCAGTAGAGGTAGAGTCAAAGGCTGGTGGCGACCAGGATAGTGGGAGAGATCATTTTTGAGTGGGCAGGGAAGGCTTTCTGGAGGAATGAAATTGAGATGGATATTGAAAAGTGTATAGGAATTAAATGTTTATCTTAAATATTTGTATGCTTTAATTTTTTCCAAGTATATATGTGAAAGAATGTTATTCATAAATGCTAAATGGTTAATTTAAAACTATATTGTTCTAATTAAAGCTTTAACTTGATCTGATTTTATATCATTATTAAAAATATAATAAATAGCCTGGCTGCTGTTGCTCAGTGATTGAGCATCGCTTCATGAATAAACCATCAGATCATGGTTTGATTTCCAGTGAGGGCACATGAGCTTAACCTCCAGTGGGAGGGGTGTGTGCGTGCAGGAGGCAGCCGATCAGTGATTCTCTCTCATCATTGATGTTTCTATCTCTTTCTCCATCTTCTTTCCTTTCTCTGAAATCAATAAGTAATACACCGAGATTATTTAGCTTGTTGGCTTAATCTGGGCTTGACACGTGGAGTTGGTAATTATATCCTTTGTCATAATAGAAACATAACTTTCTTACAGGGTCCTCTTGAAAGAACACTTGAAATATGGTAACTGTATGAACCTCCAGTTGTGGAGGCCAACTGGCTTGTGTATTTAGATCCTACCTCTCTGCATACTGTACACTATGGTTTCATTTTAGTTTCTGCTAATTTTATTTGGGGACAATATCTGCTACATTATTTGCTCACCTGTTAAAAAACTTGCATACATTTATTAAAAAGACATTTTTGAAACAATCAGATTTTCTTTAATATATAATATTTTAAAATATTTCTCTTGATTTATTTTTATTGGGAATCAATATATACAGAATGGTTAACATTTGGGATTCATCAAAAATAAACATTTAGCCCTGTCGGGTGTTTCACAGTGTTTAGAGCATCAGCCTATGCACCGAAGGGTTGTGGGTTTGATTCCCAGTCAAGGGCATGTACTTGGGTTGCAAGTTCAATCCATGGCCCTGTTGGGGTGCATGGAGGAGGCAACCAATCAGTGTGTTTCTCTTACATCAATGTTTCTCTCTCTCTACTGCCCTTCTTCCCTTCTTCTCTTCCTCCCTTCCACTCTCTCTAAAAAAATCAATGGAAAGAATATCCTTAGGTGAGGATTAAAAACAACAAAAAAGTAAACATTTGATACTGAGTATTATCTTTAAGTTATGTATCATATAGGCAGCCTGATTTGTAGCAAATATAAAAATACCAGGACATACATTGTAACCATATAACCACATGTATAAACACATATAGTTCATATAAACAAAACCTCTACTGTCTAAAGGCGTCACATAGTTTTCTCATAAAAGGAATTAAACTTCAAAAAACACCAGAGTAAAAGGCAATCAAAAATGCTCGCTATAGGTGACTCAGAGGACTCAAAATCATCTTTAAAGAAGCAATATAAGTGGCACCTGGCCATGAGCCATTTCCTACTGCCAATCCCCATTCCTGAGGAATAGTTAGTGACTTTTTCCATGTTATCTTGCTTTATATGCCTTTATTACCTCTATTATATTGTATTTAATTAGTATCCTATAAGTAAATTTCTTAGAAAAGAAACAATATTAACTTATATCCCCTGTGCCTGGCACATAGTATGTACTCAAATATATGTTTGATTTACTAATAAGTAAATTAGCACATCAGACAGAGAACTGTGTCTATTTATTTTTATTGATGTATCACCAGTGTCTAGAATAATGCCTAGCACATAGTAGATGCTTAATAGACATCTGCTGAATGAATCAATACCTGAATAGAGGGATTTAAATCCTTGTAGTAAATGTCAGGATCACAGGAAGAAAATTTAGAAAAGTTTGAATAGATATTACTTTTTATACTATCTCTAACTAACAGAATGATCAAGTCCCGGCCTCTGGATTATACCTTTATTCCTCGAACGTGGATCTTCCCTGCTGAATATACTCAATTCCAGAACTACATGAAAGAATTGAAGAAGAAAAGGAAGCAGAAAACTTTTATAGTAAAACCAGCTAATGGTGCAATGGGTCATGGGTAGGTATTTTTCATCTGTAAATTATATATATCTATATATATAAAAGCCAAACGACCAGAATGGACGGAAAGACCGGTCACTATGATGCACACTGCGGCCGATCAACCTCCTGTGGCCCCTGCCCCCAGCCAGCCCTGCCCCCGATCTCCTCCCCACCGCCAATCGGGGGCAGGGCCGGCCAGCCAACCTCCTGGTCCCCTCCCCGCAGCTGGGCAGATCCCACCCATGCACAAATTCGTGCACTGGACCTCTAGTGTGTGTGTGTGTGTGTGTGTGTGTGTGTGTGTGTGTGTGTGTGTATTTGGAGGATGGGAGAATAAATGTGAGTATTCACTCCTGGTTGAGTACTAATATGAAAAATGATAAAATAGGATTCTAACCATTGCTATTTTTGGAACTAAATATTTAATGAGTCCTTTCATTCTGTCCCACAGGCTTCAGTAATTCACTTTAAAAATCAAACAGATTGGAAGACTTTAATAGGAGACAACTAAATAGAGAAAAAAGAGGTGTTTTCTATTTTTTAAACAAAATTTTCATTTATAATAACTTTAGAGTAATCTTGGAGAATAAAATTCAGTGGATACCACAGAGCTAAATTGACTTGGAGAAAGAAATGGGAAGGGAGTTACTCTTACATGTGTCTTCTTTGCTTTACAAATACATTTTTCCTTTTATTAAATTTATTGGGGTGACACCGATTAACAAAATTATACAAGTGTCAGGTGCAAAATTCAACAACTCATTTTCGGTACACTGTATTGTGTGTTCACCACCTCAGGCTACGTCTCTGCCTTCACATTTATCCCCACTGTACCCTTCTCCATCTTCCCCAACTCCCCTTCCCCATGCAGTCACCTCACTGTTGTCCATGTCCATGAGTTTTTTTCTCTTTTATGTTCAATCCCTCCACCCTTTCAGCCTCCCCAAACCCCCTTCCCAGCTGTCAGCCTGCTCTCTAGCTGAGTCTGTCTCTGTTTTGCTCATTTTATCTCTGTGTACCCATGGTGATTGGATTGAAAATAAGTAGAACACCAAAAAACTAAACACCAAAGAACTAAAATACCAAAAAGTAGACTTGCTAGCTGAGAATAGATTATATAATTTATATTTCTTTCCTTTTACTTTCTTCAATGTACTTTTTTAAAAAATATAACTTTCTTTTTTTAAAAATATATTTTATTGATTTTTTACAGAGAGGAAGGGAGAGAGATAGAGAGTTAGAAACCTTGATGAGAGAGAAACATCCATCAGCTGCCTCCTGCACACCCCCTACTGGGGATGTGCCCGCAACCCAGGTACTTGCCCTTGACTGGAATAGAACCTGGGACCTTTCAGTCTGCAGGCTGACGCTCTATCCACTGAGCCAAACTGGTTTCGGCAAAATGTAACTTTCTTATGTTAGTTTTCTTTAATGTACTTTTTAAAAAAGTGTAAATGAGTCTGCTTTTAATAAAAACTCATGAGTCATTTTAATCTTTTGTTTTAAATGCTTTGGGAAAAAAAGGTTTTGGGAAATGTAGCTTTTCAACAAATTTCCCTTTATTTTTCAATAATAATTTAATCAGACATTATTTTTAACTGTGGTTTACTAGTTTAAAAAATAAACACATAATATGAGTGGAAATTTTATGTTAATTGTTTAATGTAAAGTTGGTGCTGTATGTTAGTCTCAAAGAAAAAATTTTGGGGGTATAATTGAAGTTCACATTTTTCTTAATTTTAATGTTAAAAAATAATGTTAAAATTTATATATATATCAGAGGCCTGTTGCACGAAGATTCATGCAATAGGCCTTCCTTCCCCTGGCTGCTGGCACTGGTTTTCCTCTGGCACCTGGGACCCAGGCCTTGGCTCTGGCTGCCGTCTTCCATCTTTGTTCCGGCTGGAGCCTTCAGTGTTCTCCGCTTCAGCCGGAGCGCCACTCCTGTAGCTCCCTCCACCCCCGCCCTCCTCTTCATAGCAGGCATCCTGTGTCCCACTCAGCTGCTCCACGCCTGCGTATGCAAATTAACCCACCATTTCTTGCGTTACTTTGCATATTCCTGATTGTCTGGGCATCACGAAGGTACGGTCAATTTGCATCTTTCTCTTTTATTAGTGTAGATATTTATACTTAGTGGTAAAACCTTATATAGAAGTATTAATCTGATTTGACAACAGTATGAAAAATAGCTGAAAAAGCACACTGTGCTGCTGGGTTTATCTCATGTAATGCAGTGGGTAGGTAAAGGACACCTCTGCCGTCTGTGGAGTATATCCATTTCCTTGCTGATCTTTTGTTTGATTGTCCTCTCCATTGTTGAAAGTGGGGTGTTGAAGACTCCAGTTGTTATTGTTGAACTATCTATATCTTCTCTGAGTTCTATCAGTTTTTGCTTCATATATTTTGGAGCTCTCTTGGTAGGTGCATATATGTTTATAATTATAATGTCTTCTTGATGCATTGCCTTTTTAAAAAATCACTATGTACTCTTTTCTTTGTCTTTTGTAATAACTTTTATCTGAAAGTCTATTCTGTCTGATACTAATATTCTGCAGTTCTCTTTTGGTTATTGTTTGCATGAAATATCTTTTCCATTTGCTTACTTTCAACCTATTTGAGACTTTGAATCTAAAATGAATCAATATAGTTGGACCATTTTTTAAAATTCATTCTGCCAAATCTTGTTTTTTAATAAGAGAGTTAATCTATTTGTACTTAAGTCATTATTGATAAGAAAAGATTTACTTCTACCATTTTGCTGTTTGTTTTCTATGTCTTATATATAATTTTCATTCCTCAATTATTCCATTTCTGTCCTCTTGTGTATTAAATAATTTTCTAGTGTACCAATTTAATTTCCTTGTCATTTATTTAACTATATATATTTTTAATTTTTTAATGTTTACTCTGGGATTACAATTAACATCTCAATTTATAGCAGTCTTATTTGGATTAATATAATTTTTCTTTCAATAGTAAAAAACAACAACAAAACACAAAAAAACCCTGATCCTATATAGCTCTACTCCCTTTTATTGTCACAAAATACATCCTGTTCATTGTGTGTCCAATAACGTAGATTTATAATTATTATTTTATGCAGTTGTGTTTTAAATAATATAGGAAAAGTGAGGAGTCACAAACTTAAACTATACTAATACTGACTTTTATAGTTACCATGAATCACTTTTAGTGATGATCTTTATTTCTTTGTGTGTATTTGAGTTACTGTCTTGTGTCATTTTGTTTTGTCTGAAGGATTCTCTTTAGCATTTCTTGTAGGCCAGGTGTCCTAGCAAGAAACTCTCTCAGCTTCTGTTTATCTAGGAGTGTCTTAATTTCTTCTTTAATTTTGAATAGTTTTGCCAGCTATAGAATTCTTGGTTAAAAGTTCTTTTTTCTTTTTCTGTCCGCTCTTTGAATATGTCATTTCACTTCTTTTGGCCTCCAATGTTTCTGATGAGAAATCAGCTTTTTATGTTCTTGAGGTTTCCTCGGACGTGACAAGTAGCTTTAACCTTGCTACTTTCAAGACTCTCTGCCTTGGCTTTTGACAGTTCAATTATATGTCTCAGTGTGGGTCTCTTTGAGTTTGTCCTGCTTGGAGTTCATTGATCTTCTTGGAATTAAGATATCTTCAGCTATTAATTCTTTAAATATTCTTACCCCTATTTCTCTCTTCTCTTTATTTGAGACTCCCAGAATATGTATGCTAATATTTTTTATGATGAACTTTTAAGCTCTGATTTTTCTTCATTTTTTTTTTCTTTTTGTTCCTTAGACGAGTTAATCTTAACTGATCATCTTCAAGTTTTGCTTTTTTTTTTTTTGCATTCCTAAATCTTCTGTTTAGTACCTCTAATGATTTTTTTATTGTTTCGTTATTGTACTGTTCAACTTCAGAATTTCTCTTTGAGTTCTCTCCTTTACCCTTTAAAAATAATTTCTATCTCTATTGATATTCTCAAGTTGATAAGATAGCATCTTCATGATTTCCTTTAACTCTTTGAATAAATTTAAAATAGTTGACTTCAATAGTTGATTGTCCAGTAAGCTCAATGTCTGGGTTTCCTCAGAGACTTTATATTAATTGATAATATTCCTGTGTATGTGTCATACTTTTTTTTCCTTTGCATGACTTACATTTTTTTTTTTGTTAAAAATTTGACATTGTGAATACTATAATGTAGAAACTCTGGAAATCAGTTTCTCCCCTCTTTGTAGGTTTGTCATTGTTATTGTTCATGTTTGTTGTAGTTGCTGCTTATTTGCACAGTGGGTTCCTGAAATAATTTTGTAAAGTCTGTATTCTTTGTTGTTTGTGGCTACTGTAATTACTGTTCTGTTAGGTCAGTGGTCAGCTACTAATTGGACAGATCTTTTCTTAAACATTTGGAATCCTACCCCCTCCAAAAAATTCTGCCCAGTCTTTGCAGATGGATTGTGTGTGTGTGTAAGTTTGCGCATGCCTTCTGTGCTCAACTAGGCAATTTCTATCTCTGCCTCAGCCTTTACTTCTTACTTGTATAGAGCCTCTGGTTAGCCAGAGGTAAGAGCTTAGGGCCTTCTCAGGTTTTTCCTGAGCAGGCACCTACCTTTGGCTTGGACATGGCCTTCTGGAGTCCTAGAAATATGTCAGGGCTTTTCAAAATCTTATTCCTCAAAGATTCTCATTCCTCAGTCTTTCCCTCCAATCTTTTTAGTAGGTCTGTTGTTTCCTCCAATGATTATTTTATTGCCTTAGGCAGCAGGGACTAGTACATATGTCTTTAAATGTTCTCCATAATTGCCTCCCTAAGTAGCTGCCTCAGCCTGGGGAGAGTTTCCAGTTAGGCAAGATAAAAGCAAGTCCTTTGAGGTCCTCTAGGGAGCCACTACACAGGTTAAAAAAAAAGGCAACCATCAAAATATGGTCTATTCTGCTCCCTCTAGAATCAGTATCAGTACTGGAAACATGGGTTCTTGTTCAAGCCCACTGGTGAGCTGGGGGTAGAGAGTTGGTACCAGAGGAAGTTAAAATGCCACAAAGCTGGTTTTCATAGATTCAGCTGTGTGTTTTTTTAAATTTTATTTTTACTTATTTCTTTGATTAAGTGATCCCTGGTTGTTACAAGCTTTTGGTTAGTTTTCAGAATTCCAGAAAAGTTGATTCTGACAACTTTCTTATTTTTATTGTTTTGCAATTCACTGCTTTTGTGAAGGCACAGACTTTGGAGTTACCCATTCCTCCGTATTCTTCTTGAGTATTAGCTATAACTTTGTAAACATCTCGACTCCATTTCAAATTGTTCTTTTGATTCTTTTTCTAAACTTAGGATTTCTTTGATAAGAAATGGTGACAAACTTCCATCTCAGGATCATTTGATTGTCCAAGAATACATCGACAAGCCATTCCTAATGGAAGGCTACAAGTTTGATTTACGGATTTACATTCTGGTAACATCATGTGATCCACTAAAAATATTTCTCTACCATGATGGACTTGTGCGAATGGGAACAGAGAAGTACATTCCACCTAATGAGTCCAATTTGGTAAGTGATACCAAACAGAATCTATGATTTGATTCATAGATTCAACATGTACTTTTTAAAGAACCCATTGTGTCTAAAGGTTATATGAATGAAAGTTCCTCCTCTCATATTCTTATAGTCTAGAACAGGGGTGGGGAACCTTTTTTCTCCCAAGGGCATATTTATAACATTATTGAAGGGACATACAAAATTGTCAACTTAAAAATTACCTTGCTATTTTTAGTCAAGCATTTTATTGACTCACCCCTAATGCTTTGTCAGGGCCAGACCAAATGATTTCACGATCCTTAGACAGCCTGTGGGCTGGACATCCCCATCCCTGGTCTAGAGCAACCATTTTCAACTGATGTGCTGCAAAAAATTTTAAAACATTCAATACCTGACTGACTAGTCAGGGGCACTGACCTCTTTGCCTTTAGATTATCAAATGAAAAAATGACAACAGGCAGCACAACAATAGCTTGTCCAGTTGTAAATGAATCAAAATTATACCTATTTTTTGTCAGATTGGCAAGAAACAATATTTTTATTGTGCTGCAGAATTTTAATAATGTTCCATGAGATGAGAGGTTGAAAATCACTGGTCTAGAATGATTGCATGTACAAACAGGACTACTTCCAATCTGCAGACAGCTTTGGGAAAAATCGAATATTAAAAGCTGTCTGCTCCAGAATGCTAATCGGGAAAAGTTGTCCCCTCTGGGTGCTGCAAGCAGAAGGATGGATTTCTAAGCACATGTGTTTATGCAGTAGCCCTGGATAGAAATGATTTTTCTATTACTATAAACAAAAAAATAAGATGCTACTAGGAAGTATAGATAAAATGTGTATGTAGTTGAGTACAAAATGGCTAGCTTGCACTTGAACAGTGTTTATACTGTTGCATAAGAGGTACGGTTTAAACATATAGAATGTGGGAGAAAGTATATGAAACAGAGGAAGCAAAAGAGATCAGAAAGTAGAGTTACTACTTATTTTTTCTGGAATAAAAGAGAAGATTGTAAATTTACATTGACCAAATGTGAAGTAGAGACATAAATGGCTGTTTCAGTGTGATTTTCAAGTCTATTAAGCTGTAATTTATTATCATATTTTTTCATAAAGTAATAAACTGTAATTTATACTTTATATAACAAATGTTATTTTTGTATGTATTGCTTTATTATTAACTAAGAGTAAAAGTTTAGTTAACTTCTAACCATTTTTTAGAATTGTTTCCCCTTTTGTCAAAGGCTTGGTTATTGTTTTCTTCCAATATTATGCACATAATTAACTTTGTTAAGAATGATCATATTTTTGCCCTAACTAGGGTTTGATCCCTGGTCAGGGCACCTATAAAAATCAAACAATGAATGCTTAAATAAGTGGAACAACAAATTTCTCTCTCTCTCTCTCTCTGTCTCCCCTCCCTTCCTGTATCCCTCACTCCTTCTCCTTTCTCTCTCTCTCTCAAAAAAAAAGAAAAACAATTTAACAAAAAAAAGACTGGTTGTATTTTCAAAATTCAATAATAAGGGCTGATCATAAATGTTACTATGTTCAGTGAATGAAAAAATTTTGTAAACCTGGCAGAGGAAGAATAAGGGAACTGGTAGTAGGGGCTCCTTAAATATTGTTTAATAAATGAAAAAATAAATTCTTAGTTAGTGGTGGGCACATGTAATTCAAATGAGGAGTCCTGCATATTTGCTTCAAAGATTTTAAGATGTAGACCTAATTAATGGCAGTGAAAAAAATGTGACATGAATATACTTAGTTATTAACAAGCCAAAATACTAATCATGTTCATGAAGCATATATTCATTGTGATGCAACAGTGCTACCTGAAGTCACCTCTAAGAGATGGATCATGAGGGTAGAATTTATAGACTGGATGGATGTTCATGGGAGATCTGTAAGGAACCATTCTTTTTCAAGTTTGAGAAAAACACCATCAGCAAACATAAGGATATAGAGACAAAGACAAAAACAGCTCCAATATGGAGCACCATAAATGTGCTGTGGATCATTCAGACACTACAGCACTGCATGGGGAATAGCATTGACTGCTAAGTGCACTCATTCTGTCTTGTTAAAGAATTACAGTGGCCTCCCCACCGGGATGGGGGCAGAGGCTGTGTTTGCTAGTCCTGTCTCTTGCTTTATGCTACTTACTTGAACTTTCATTTTTTAATTTTTCTTTGTAAAGACATAGAATGTTCTCTCAGAAAATTCCTTTCCTAAACACAAATTTGAGTAAAAACTGTAAGTGACCAAAAAAAAAAAAAAAAAAAAAGAACAAAAAAATGAACAGAAGAGCATTTTTCTTGCTTGGCAATATATAATTTCACATTTTCATTTAATTACTCTATAGATTCTTATTATTTTAATGCTCTCTGTGGCAGACATAGATTACTACAATCATGTTAAGGGAAATGTGCCATTCCATTTAATTTGGAAATTATCAAAGTAATTGTGAAATTGTCAATCTGTATACTTTAAACTTTACAGTCATCTTTCATCTTTGGATGCTTTTCTTTTCTGTGAAATGCCATGGTCCTAGAGTCTCATAAGTGATACCTTTGGTTCTTGTTACAGACCCAGTTATACATGCACCTGACAAACTACTCTGTGAACAAGCACAATGAGCATTTTGAAAGGGACGAGACGGAAAACAAGGGCAGCAAACGCTCCATCAAATGGTTTACAGAATTCCTGCAAGCAAATCAACATGACGTTGCCAAGTTTTGGAGTGACATTTCAGTAAGAGTATACTATTCCACAGTTATGACTGTCGTTCCTCAAATTAACTTACAGGGTTGCCAAGCATTTTAAATGAAGAGCAGGTTATATTAGATTGGTCAGATAAGGCATGTTTTCATGAAGGAAGTAGATTTTGGCATGGACCTTGATAGATAAGTAGTATTTTCACTGCTAGGGACGGGAGAGGGAATTTTAGGTGGAGATGAAAACATAAGTAAAAGCGTGGAGAGGTGTGAGAGTACTGTTTAGTGGTCTAGGTTGGTACATTTGGTATTTTTTGGAGGTGCATGGGGAGTTATGGCTGAAAAGATATGTAGAGGCTAAATTTTTGGTCTGAAAATCAAGGCTTAACATCCAGTTTTTAAAGGAGGAGAAAAATAAGGTCAAGCACTATGAACTGAAAAGGTAATTCTGAAAAAGGGTGTGGGATGGGTTAGACTCATTCCACACCCTTTAGAGTGATATAGGCAGTTACTTTTGTTACTTGGTCTACACCGTTTGAGTGAAGACCAAGAGTAGGTAGAAGAGAGCCCTTGGGAGTACTTTTAGTGAAAAGAATGGCTTAAATTGAACACAATAAAGGGGTGGCAATGAGGTCAACGTTGGGATTAATTGAATGTTCAGAATGGGAGAGAAGTACTCAGAGATTCTTCTAGTTTTAAGGAGTAATTAGAGGGCGAATGAGGTTGGCATCTGAAATAGAATAGGAAGGAATTTATTTTTGAGAAGATTTAGAACTTAGTTTTGCAGATGCGGGAAAAATAGTTTTACTTACTTGTTTATTCATTCATTTATCCAATGAACATTTATTGAACCCATAATGTAAGCCTATCTCTGGCTGATAAATTGAAGGTTTATAAGTGACACCTCCAGTTCTTGAAAAACGTAGAGTTTGGCAGGAAAAACCAGTACAAAAACTGTTATTGAAATGCAGTGTAGCAAGCACAACAGCAGAGGCAGCAGTGGATTCTGTGGGAGGCAGAGGAAACCATATACAGTAGCTCTGGGTGGGCGGTGAGAGAGGAGGACTTCTTGGAGGCATTGACTTCCAAACTAAGTTTTTAAAAGTCCATGAGGCTATGATGATGCATTTTACTTTAGATGTGTTGAACCTGAAATGCTGTCTCAGGTAGAAAGATCAAGCAGTCAGAAATGTGTTTGTGGTGCAATTGACATGTAACGCCATGGCAGTGGATGAAATTCCAAAAGGTAAAGGTAAAGAGAAAAAAGGGAAACAGATATGAGAAGGTAACTTTGGTGAAACAGACCCTTTATTACTCCTAGCAGAAGTATTAAAATGGTATTCCAAGTTAGAAGACTGTATCTATTGAAAATAATGTGATTAGGGCTATATAATTTGATTTGGCTTTTCTTTGGGGACAAATAATATATCTATCTGATAAAAGCCTAAGCGACCTTTACGGCAGAACGACTAGAACAACCGGTTGTTATGATGCGCACTGACCACCAGGGGGCAGATGCTCAAATGCAGGAGCTGCTCCCTGGTGGTCAGTGTGCTCACGCAGGGGGAGCGCCACTCAGCCAGAGCTGGACTGATGGTGGCTGGTGAGCACAGCAGTAGTGGCGGGAGCCTCTCCCACTTCTGTGGCAGTGCTAAGGAGCAGCGAGCTGAGCAGTAAGGAGCCTGCTGCTAAGGAGTAGCGAGCCAAGCAGTAAGGAGTGAGCAGGCAGACGGTAAGGAATGAGGGGTCCCAGACTATGAGAGGGCACAGGCTGGGCTGAGGGGACCCTCCCCCCTACCCTCCAGTGCATGAATTTCGTGCACCAGGCCTCTAGTAATTTAAATAAATCTGTAATGGAAATGGACATGGAAGTTCATAAGTGAACTTGATTTAGTTGAGAAAATTAGAGAGAAAAATAAGCATCATTATATTTATCTTTTGTTGATTGTTGATTGATGTTTGTTACTCCTTATATTTTATGTCACAGGACATAAATCCAAAGATTCTTAGATGTCAGACAAATGAAAAAGAGTGACTTCTGCATAGAATCAATTAGGGTGTGCTGGGAACTGTGCTAATTTGAAGAGCATAAGAAAGAGGTCTGAAGGACATAGATATCGCTCAGCACTATTCTATTGGTGCACATGTTATTTTAGGCCCAGGGTGGTTCATTCTCCTAATTTGTCAATAGAAGCTGTAAATATCCAGAATTATAAATATTGGCAACCCATTCAAAAGTTTTAAAAATGTAGGACTCATGAAAAACATTTGTCATCTAGATTTGGTTAGAAGCCCACCAAATTGTTTACTTTCTATTATATCTTCCTGAGAAACTACATACCTCCAAACAAGAATTTGGTTACAATAATTCTGTTTATTTATTTATTTATTTTAGCAAGGCCAATTTTGTGGAAATTAAAAAAAATGTTCTAATGATAGATTTATTATCATAGTGGATCAGAAGAATCAGAGTTGAGTAATTTATTTTGTGGTGGTAGCTATTTTTTTAAAAATATATTTTATTGATATTTTTTACAGAGAGGAAGGGAGAGGAATAGAGAGTTAGAAACATTGATGAGAGAGTAACATTGATCAGCTGCCTCTTGCACACCCCCTACTGGGGATGTGCCCACAATCAAGGTATATGCCCTTGACCGGAATCGAACCTGGGACCCTTCAGTCCACAGGCTGATGTTCTATCTACTGAGCCAAACCGGTCAGGGCAGTAGCTTTTTGATGAAAAATCATACATTATATTAACTGGATGATTTAATGAGTAGGTTATTTGATGATTAGCACAGTGAGACCAAGGAAATTTTATATACCCTCTGATATTCTTTTTTTCTTTACCAAATATTTCATGTCCATATGGGAATGTCTTTGTGAAAAGGTGGCACCTGTTGGGCTGCCTTGGTGAAGTATGTATAGAGAGAATCAATCAGAGGAAAGTGAGTATCCTGAACTTGTAAGTGGTACTTTTTCCACATGATTAAATTGGGAGAAGGTATAGAAGTAAGGCTAATATTTTTAATAGGTTGGGCAATTAACTTTTCTGTTAAAGCCTAAAGTATAGCTTTCAGATATGAAGTAAACATGACCAATGTGAGTCTATTAAGGTCTGACACATTCATGATCTCTTTTATAAATGGCTAAATTTTGCATCATTCTTGCCTACATTAGTTAGAATGTATATTAATAACCTATAAGTAATCATTTACTTAACACTTAATAAATTGTTAACTTTTCCAAGTACATTTCTTACATTTATCTTGTCAGTTTGTCTGCATTTATTTATTTAAATTTTGTCTTTATTCAGAATTACATATACTGTATAAAGATTTCTCTGTTTAAGGTGAATCAACAAAATATCTCTATAATAAAGATCCAGGGTGTAACGACTGATCATGACCAACCGGAAGTCAGTGCTGGGTTGCCCCAGCAGTGACTGCTGAGGGGGCTTTGAATCAGGCACAGAAAGAGACCTGAAGAGAGAAACAGGGAGTGATCTGTAGCATCTGTGAGAGCTTTTGACCAGCACTTGCCTCTCTCTTTCCCTCTGAGCCTGGCCAGCAGCCCTGCCTCCATTTCTCTTCAAGCCTCCACCGGGGCTGCTGATCAGCCCTGCCCTTCTGATCAGGCCCTGTTGATAGGCCCAGAGACACTGACTGGCATAGAAACTGGCCAATCAGAACCAAATCTGGGTCAACTGTGAGGAGGCAGTGGCTGCCTGGAGACAGTGCTTTTGATGCTGACTGGCATAGAAACTGACCAATCAGAACCAAATTGGCCAGCAGAAGAGGACAGTTGGGGGTCGAGATCAGGCTGGCAGGGGAGGGCTGTTGGGGGCAAGATCAGGTTGGCAGGGTAGAGCTGTTTGGGGCAAGATCAGGTTGGCAAAGGAGGGCCGTTGGGGGCAAGATCAGGCCAGCAGGGGAGGGCAGTTGGGGGTGAGATCAGGCTGGCAGGAGAGGGCAGTTGGGGGTGAGATCAGGCCAGCAAGGGAGGATAGTTAGGGGTGATCAGGCAGGCAGAGGTAGTTAGGGGCGATCAGGTAGGCAGGCAGGTGAGTGGTTAGATGCCAGCAGTCCCAGATTGCGAGAGGGATGTCCAACTGCTGGTTTAGGCCCGATCCCGATCAGACCTAAACTGGCAGTCAGACATCCCCCAACGGGTCCCCGATTGGAGAGGGTGCAGGCTGGACTGAGGGAACTGCCCCCTCCATGCATGAATTTCGTGCACCAGGCCACTAGTTATATTATAAAAAGAGAATGATAGGAGGAGGTGGAAAAGGCAAAATGTAGTAGATTTTTATCTTTATGTTATATTTTACAATTTTTATGAATTTAACTTAGGCTTTTTTTTTTATTACTTCTTTTTTTGGGGGTTATAAAAGTAACTGCCTATATCTAAAAACTAGCAATACCTTCTATGAAACAAAGAAATGCGTGTTTTTGTGCTAAACAAGAATGAGTAGAAAATCAACAGAAAATCAGGCCTTAGAGATTAAAAATGATTGTAATATTCATAAAACCATTTTTACTGAACGCCTTTTTATATGTTTTGTGTACAAATCGTATTTCGAAGCAATGACACTTGGGAAAGAATTAGTGAAATTTGATTTGTGCTTGGTTATATCACTCCTGATTTCACATATACCTGCATGCTTGCCTTTATATTTCTAAAAATGTGTTGTTTTTTATGTAGAAAAAAACAGAGATTGGTAATCAGGGTCTATTAATTCCCCTCACTGTCTTGTTCTGCACAGACCCTTATTAGCCAAGGTTTTAACTTTTTTTTGGTACTCTCCAGTTGTTTTAGTAATATCTCCAAAGATTTATATGGAGTGCTTTTTGTCTTTCATCTTTAAATTCTTCGGTGTTAGCTTTGTTATTTTGAATACAATTTTCTGAGAACAACCTCATGGCATCTCTGACCCTTACTTACTTCCAGATAGCATCTGGGTTGAAATTGTGGGTATCAGTGATGTTAATTTCTACGTCTTCCATTTTCTTCTCCCATATCATTAAATATTGCTCCCAGCAGGTAGTGGGATTTTGTGTCTGACCTGACGTCTGAGATGAACTTCTCGTGGAACAGTAGAATAACTGTAACAGTGGTTCAGTTAAGCTGCTAACACTTAGTTCAGGGTCAGTGTGCTCCGGTCGCTACACCTAAAGTCTCATTTTGTCCTTCCGTCAGTCTTTTGCAGCAGGTGTTTTTACTATTTCCAGTTTACATTGGGCAACAGTACCTGTAGAGAGGCAGTTCCAAAGACAATATATTCTGAGCAAAAACCAGCGGGACAGCTTTTCAACAATCCATAGCTTATTCTCCAACTTCAGTTAAACAACTTTTTGCTTTCTTGGCATCAGTAACTCAGCCCAGTCATGTTCTGTGTCCTCTCGGAAAGTGATGGCAGCCAGCTCATTCATTGGCAGTATTGCATCACTGCACAGAGAAACCCAGCTCTCCGGGATTCTCTCCTCGCTCTTGCCAGCCGATGTCCAGGTGGACGTTCTATAATGTCGTTTGTGAAATAGTTTATTTGTTCACAAATGTTTCTGAGCATCTACTAAATGTGAGGTACTATGGTAGGCGCTGGAATGGGGTTGTAAATCAGACACACAAGGACCCTGCTCTAATGAAACAAGGGGAAGACTGGCTGGTTCTGTGCTGCGAAGCTATGCAGTAAGGGATGATGGGTGGCGGTTCTGACCCCGGGTCAGGGACGGCCTCTCTGAATATCCAGGATCCAGACACAGGCATAGGGGGAGAAGAGTGTCCCAAGCAGAGGGAACAGTTACTGAGATGATCCCAGAGGAGACAAGCATGGCAGGAGCCTAGCAGGACCGGGAAGAGTTGGATGGAGGGAAGTCAGGGCAGTGTTGGGGCTAGATGCCCCAGGGCTGGTTTGTAAGTCCAAGCCTTATTGCCACATGTGTAAATGAGAAAGAAATAAGACTTTTTACCTTTTAAATATCTGTGCTTGTAGGAATTGGTTGTTAAGACTCTGATTGTGGCAGAGCCTCATGTCCTGCATGCTTATCGGATGTGCAGACCTGGGCAGCCTCCGGGGAGTGAAAGTGTCTGCTTCGAAGTCCTGGGATTTGATATTTTGTTGGACAGAAAGCTAAAGCCGTGGCTTCTGGAGGTAAGGCATTTTAAAGAAGAGATGTTATCCCTGTGTATTAAAGCAAATGTTTTTAAATGTGTACTTGGCACCGTTGTCTCATTGAGCAGAAAGAGGCCTGAATGGAGTGTGTGGGAGGGAAGAGAATGAAAATTCATGGAACAGAACAGTTCTAAGAAAGGATCAATATGTGTTTGATATTACTTTTCCCAAATTAGCATTGAATTTCTAGGCCAGCAATTTTGAATATATGTGTGGATCTGCTTTCACTGATTTTTTATCTACTTCCTCCAATATTTTCTCAGCCTCAGGACTCCGCCACTTCATGACCTGTAGGTGCTGTCTTTCCTCTCTCTGTGTGGGCGCCCGGGCCTCGGGACCACAGCCTCTCTGTCCTCAGTGTGTTTCCCTTCATACTCTCCAAGAGAGATGCTCCAATGGGTTCATTAATCCTGACACCCAGGTGGCTTGAATGTTCCTTTCTGGCCATATCACATACTTAGGGCTCCCCTCATGTCTAGCCCATCAGCAGTGTGCCTTTGGGTTTGCTGCCAGTCCCAGCTATGGGCAGAGTTGTCATTCCTTTTATTTATAAAAGGTCACTCAACATCTGGAAAATGTAGAGTAATATACAGGAAAAAATAAAAATGATCACTTTTAAAGATATTTTTTGTACCTTTCCTTCCAATCTTAATTAATTTATAATATATCCAGAAGAAACCTTAGGTCACAGAGCGTATGGTCACAAACTACCATATGTAGGAAACTTTATCAGAAAAACAGCACGTTTCTAAACACTTAGTTTAGAAACAAGATTAGTTACATTTTTGAGGAATATATTCCTATAAATGATATCAGCAGCAATTACCTTTCAGTTTAAGTATTATTATCTCTCTTTTTTGTTAATGATTTAGAAGTTTGCAGTTACATCTTTAATATCAAGGCTTGCAAAAGCAAATTGAACGAGTGATAGGTGAGATGAAAACATTCAAAATATATTCTTAGGGAAGAATACTTCTCCAGTTTGGGGGCTGGTGGTTTCCTGTGTGTATTGAATGTACTATGAGCAAATAATATGTATATTTCCAATCACATTTTTGCTCCTGCTTGGGTCCTAGAAATAAGATGAATATGAGGAACATGCTTATCCTTTAGCCCCCTCCATTGGATATTAAAGCCCTTGACTGCACCATGTCTAGTGTACTGAGGCCTGACACTGTCATAGGGTTATTGTTTTGTCAGCTGTATTTTTTTCGATCCCTGCTACTTGTCTTTTATCTTTGATGGGTGGGGAATAAGGGAAGGCACATGCAGCAGGTAGAACTGCAAGGAGAGCAGGGACGAATGACTTTACAGACATTTACAGTTTTTAAAAGCAGTGACCTAATTGGAACTTAGCTGGGTAAACCAGAATTTATTGAACGGTTGAATTCTGTTTTGTTTTTAAGGCTCAAAATACCATTGTTTGCATTAATGTTTCTTCTACTTTATTCTCTTCTTCATTTTCAGGTCAATAAGAACCATTACAAAATTCCACAATAACCAACGGCTAGATACCATTGTTTGCATTAACATATTTTCATTTTCTATTCATTTTTTTTTCATCATTTCTGGATCAATCAGAACCATTAAAAACTCCAAAACAAAACAAAACAAAACTAACAGCTGTGGAGAATGAATATTTAATTATATTAAAATAGTGAAAAGAACCTTATGTAGATTTTGTTTCTTTGTATTTTCAGCTGCAATGGTAGTGGTTCTAATATGTAGTTAAAAACCTTTTGGCGCCATCCAGTGGAGCAACAGAGAAAGTGCTTCTGAGAATGTGATAACTTTTAGTTCACTGGAATAATTGCCAGTAATGATTTGTAGAGGCAAATTGCAGAAATTTTCAAGCATAGAAAACATTTTTAGGGAAAAACATTGAATATGGATGGATATGAATACTCATACTTTAAGTATCCTTGAATTAATTTCTCTTTTTAAAAAATATTTTAATTGATTTTAAAAAAGAAGGGAGAGGGGGAGAGAGAGAGAAATATCAATGTTTCAGCTGCCTCCTGCACGCCCCACACTGGGGATCGAACCTGCAACCCAGATATGTGCCCTGGTGGGAATTAAACCGTGACTTCATGGTTCATAGGTCAATGCTCAACCACTGAGTCCTGCCAGTAGGGTCTTGAATTAATTTCAATAAGAAATTTTGCCAGGTGGTAGAGATACAAGAAGAATAAGACAAAACACTTGTGGGGACACAGATATGTATTTTATGGTAATGGTTGTAGGTATAAGTAGGAAGCAGGGTGCCAGCACAAACAATACACTGACTAACCTCTCTGTGTTCATGTGTGTTTTTGAGAGTTAAAACAATCTTTGCAGAAGAGGGAACACATGAGCAGGGTATTTAGAAGGTGGCATAGGGTTTGGAGAAATGGAGGGGGGGTGGGGAGAAGTTACTGGGCAGAGGGAACAGCACTAATTTAGGAGTACAGAATCTATTCTGGATACTTTTATATGCGCATGAAATGATTGTGCTTGTTTTGATAACACAACTATGATTTGGACAGTTAATAAATAATACTAATTTAATTTGCTTTCTAATAATTTTCATTTTTGCATCTTTTTACAAGCTGCTAGGTTTTGTCTGTTTTAGAATTTAGGCAATGAGAACTAGAGAAGCCATCAACATTACAGAGAAGAATTTTGGCTGTATGAAACCCAATTTTCAGAGATTCTTCTGTGAGCTGTTTGTGATTCTTCTCTTATTTTTTTCTGTACCATTCTCATAAAAATTTTAAAAATCCAAGACGTTAATTCAACAAAACGTGTTTTGTTCTGTTTAATCTTTTCATGTATTAGTTTAATTGGTTACATTTCTTCATTGACCAGTTTCTTTTATGTGATAGCAGGGGGAAGACTTTGAAATAGGTAAGAGAGAGGAGTCTGAGATTGTATTGTCCCAACTTACCATCCTGTAGGAGGGATATGCCTGGCAGAATTCCAGGCTGCAGTTTTAGAATGGAGCTCCTAAGGAATTCGATACAGATAACATTTCAGTGAATCAATTAATAATAATCAGGTCACAAGTATTTGGTTAATTTATAATCAGTTACTTACATGTAATAGCAGAACTATCATTGTATTACAAATTCTAGAGATTTGAGTCACTATGGAATGGTTGAAACATTTTTCATATAAAAGTCATTACACTTTCTCTGCACGCTTAAGAGATAACACTTGAATAACACTGGAATAAATGGGTGTTCTTGCAATTACCAAGCTACTCCCTTCCCTGAAGAGCACAGCACACAGGCGGGAATATGTTAATCACCTTCTGAATCAGAAATTAGCAAAGGAGAAATACAGTTTGGCATCTATAATAATAAAAGCATAATATGCTAATTGGACTGGACGTCCTTCCAGACGTCCTTCTGGACAACCTTCTGGATGAAGCTGGGGCTATGAGGGAAGCCCAGGTCCCAGGTGCCGGAGGGAATCCGGTGCCAGCAGCCAGGGAAAGAAAAGCCTACTCTTGCATGAATTTCATGCATAGGGCTCTAGTATCTCTATAAAAAGACTATCATGCATCCGTCAAAATGTTGGCATGGAAGATTTTCATGATACATTGTTAAAAGGAAAACTTGGATTGTGAAATAGTGTAATTAAATATAGACATTTATTGGGAAGGCAAAATGAATATTATAAATATGCATAGCAAATATCTGGAATACCATTTATTAAATGATTAAGAATACACTAAGTAGTCAGGCTACAGGTGATCTGTTTTTTATTTAGCTTCTTTTTACTAATTTTTCTGCAGTGATCCCATGCCACATTCCTAATTAGAGGCATTTGTATTTCTGAATGATTTCCTAAGTTTAATGTGGTTTTTCGTTCGGCTACCAATTGTAAAATGCATGCCATCAACTACCTTATCTCTCATGGTGATGGATTTGTATCAGACAGCCCTTGTCTATGACCCGTAGCATATGATTTTAGATAGCTGGTGGGGTTATCTGGTGGTCATGAAGCTAAGCTGCAGTTGTGAACTCAGCAGTGTTTAATTTTCTTAAACACGGGCTGTTCCAGTTACATTTTCCTAACAACAACAAAGACAAAAACAAAACTCCAGCTGCTGAAGTGGTAGTATATTGTCTAATGGATTTCTGGGTACATACAGTTATTTTTTGCTTTTTGTCTGATGAAATCCTGGCAACGATGTCGGAAATGCCATCACAACCACACATGGCTCATTTATTCCCATGAGTCCTTATATAGTTAGAAAGTTCATGGAGGTTAGTCTGCAGCTGCCCTTAATGGTATCTTCTGAGTTATATGTAGTGAGTGCCTTTGGAAATGAAAATTGATGAATCTTGTCTGATCTAGGTAGGAAGAAGCAAACTTTATTTTTCAGTCAGCAATAGAAGGATGAGTCACATTTACTTCTCCGAAGTTAGAAAGCTCAGAGTGCTTGGGGTAATTTGGTTGGAGAGTAGAGAGGAGGGGGCAGACAGATATGCTGACCAAAGATCTGAGCCAAGGCATCGGGGGGGGGGGGGGGGGGGCGGGGAAAGGGCTGGTGATGTTCCATTCCTTACGCCCTGGCTTAGGGTGATGGGGAAGGGAGGCTTGGCAGTAGTAACTGGGCCATTGCCATGCAGAGCTTTGAGGTTTATGGTAGAGTCCTTCTACTGGTTGGGGATCCCACATTAGATTAACAAATATGTATTGAATATAGGGCATCCCAAAATATATACACATACTTTGAATAATTATGAAGGCAGTGTTTATTAAAATTCATTTCATATTCAAAATTGAGCAATCACCTGTTAAAGCATGTATACAATTTTGGGGGAACACCCTGTATTTTTTGCCCTACCCACATTTGGCTACTCTCATTGTTTTCTTTGTAAATTTTAGATCAACCGAGCTCCGAGCTTTGGGACTGATCAGAAAATAGACTATGATGTAAAAAGGGGAGTGCTGCTAAATGCACTGAAGCTCCTCAACATCAGGTAAAGTATTTCCTCTGTCTTTTGGAAAATTCTCATCACATCTGACATAGAACATTCATTTGTACATGGGATTGGCTTGAAATTTTTTGTATTTTATATTTTGAATTTCTTGATTCCATTCTTCAAACCCATTTATATTTTTCAAGTGTCTTTTCCTCTCCTCTAACACACAGTTTTTCCTTCTCCTTATTTAAGGCTCTGAACCTACAGTAAATAAATATGGTTAAGTTAGAGTATTGCTCTACTTATCCTATATAATAAAAGCCCAATATGCAAATTGACCACACAGCGGAACAACCAGTCGCTATGACGCGCACTGACCACCAGGGGGCAGACGCTCAATGCAGGAGCTGCCCTCTGGTGGTCAGTGTGCTCCCTAAGGAGCAGCAAGTTTAACATTGAATATGAAGTTGAGTTGGAGACTGCCTTAGGAAATGCTCTAGATTATCTCCTCACCTTATAAGAAGAAACTAAAGCAGAGAGGTCATTCAGAAAGTAAAACATCTCAAACATGGATTTCCTGCCTTTCTCTCCAGAGGTCTTCCCAATATTATCTTGCTACTTGGGTAAACAGAAAAGAAAGGCAGTTGTTAACTGAAGCTTAACCTTCCCATTGAAAAATATCGGTGGGATTCCCTCCCCCCCCCTTTTTTTAAAGGATGAATAATATTCTGATTCTGTTGTATTATACACCAATTTTCTTTATACATTAATCCACTGGTGGGCATTTAGTTGCTATTGTCTTGGCTATTGTGACTAATGCTGCAATATGTGCAGGAGTGCAGATATTGATATGAATCCTAATTTCAACTCCTTTGGATATATACCCAGAAGTGGGGCTTCTGGTTGCAGTGTATATGATCATGGATGTCAACTATTCGA
This sequence comes from Corynorhinus townsendii, assembly GCA_026230045.1. NCBI lineage: Eukaryota > Metazoa > Chordata > Mammalia > Chiroptera > Vespertilionidae > Corynorhinus > Corynorhinus townsendii. The sequence continues at coordinate 158,993,683 of JAPDVU010000002.1, forward strand.
AACACTATTATATGGGAAAGCTTTTGGCTCATAATGAAATAAACATTTTAGAAGTTTAACTGAACTTCTCAAAGAAGTAATGAAATACTTGCAATTATAAGGGTTGAAACAGCACTTAGAGTGTTGGGTTAAAGGACCTATAAGGTTTTGTGATCTTAGAGATTTTATGATTTCAATGGATTCCACTTGTCATTTTAAGAGCTTTAAAGAAGCTGTTGGATGTTTCCATGCAATTTGTTTTAAATGTTTCCAAGCATTTAGCAAATACCTGATTGAAAAGTACCTTTCATGGAAAGCATCATTAGAAAAAGAGATAGACATAAATTTGTTCAAAAATGTTCATATGACTCCTCCTTTTGCCAGATTAAAGAACGATTTGTCTAAAGTCTACTGATATCTAAATTATGTTAAAAGAAATGAAAAGAATTTTTTTATTTATTTAGCTTACACGGTGTATCATTATTTTGGATTACTTAAGCAATATGCTTATACTTTTTTCTTGGCATTTACTATTATTGTATGAGTAGGCCTTGAATTTTCTTTTTCTTTCTGGCATGTCTTTTGACTTTGCCAGTGATGGTACCAATTCAGGACCTTACCTATGGGTGTTTATGGTCTTCTTAAAAGTGAGATATATACATTGAAACAGTGAGACATTTCTAAGCTTAAAACTAAGGGAGAATTGGACTTCATCTTTCTTAATTTTCTTAGTATTGTTCCACTAAGAGAATTTAGCACAATTCATAACATTTAGAGCATACACTAATAAAGCTTAGGTTGCAGTGGTGCCTTTTCTCTCCAGCCAGATGGAGGGCTCCATGGGCATATGTGTTAGACTTGCATTTCTCTGTGGCGAGGTTTGCAATGGGCACATAATCCTATCTAATATAGAGGGAATATGGTAATTGACCCTCATGCCATCACAAAGATGGCAGAACCCACAGCCAATAAGGAGGGGATATGCTAATTGACTGCCCTGCCCTCAAAGATGGCGGCGCCCACAACAACAAGATGGCAGCACCCAGTCCCCTCAGCCTTGCCAGGGTGGGAGGCATACAGCAAGGCTGGACTCATCCCTAGGTGGGCCTGGCCACTCTGCGTGCCTGCCTCCGGAGTCCCCCAGTCTCCTCAGCCCCCCATTCCGCCCAAAGCTGGCCCGAGGTGCAGGCAAGCCTCGGATGGTGGCTGCATAGCTGCCCAGGGCTGCCTGAGGCTCAGGTAACCAGGGCCAGCCGAGGCTTGTGCTGTCGGCAGTGGCAGCAGCAGAGGTGTGATGGGGCATCGCCTTTCCCTGATCACTGGGTCGCCTCCAGCCCCTGAGGGCTCCTAGACTGTGAGAGGGGGCAGGCTGGGCTAAGGGACCCCGCCCCCCTCCAGTGCATGAATTTTCATGCACCAGGCCTCTAGTGGAAACATAAGCAGGAGCAGAGAACACTAAGAAAATTCTTGCCTATTTATTAAATACTAGAGGCCTGGTGCACAAAATTCATGCATGGGTCGGTGGGGGGGGGTTCGCTCAGCCCAGCCTGCACCCTCTCCAATCCAGGACCCCTCACGGGATGTCTGACTGCCGGTTTAGGCCCAATCCCCCCGCCAGCCTAGTCGCCCCTCTCTGCCCCCCCTGCCAGCCTAATTGCCCCCAACTGCCTTCACCGGCCAGCCTAGTTGCCCCCAACTCACCCCCTGCCAGCCTGGTTGCTCCCAACTGCCCCGATCACCCTCAACTGCCCCCCCTGCCAGCCTGGTTGCCCCTCATAGCCCCCCTGCTGGCCTGGTTGCCCCACGCAGCCTGCTGTTTAGTTGTTTGGTCGTCCCTCACTAACCCCACTGCCGGCCTGGTCACCCCACGCAGCCTGCTTGTTCAGTCGTTGGGTTATACCACACCAACCCCCTGCTGGCCTGGTCATAGGCAGCCATCCTGTGAGGGTGTGATGGTCAATTTGCATATTACCTCTTTATTATATAAAATTATTGGATTAATTTTCATATAGACTATTTTACTTTTGTCTTTTTTTAACAAAATAAATCTTTATTGTTCAGATTATTACAATTGTTCCTCTTTTTTCCCTCCATAGCTCCTCTCCACCCGGTTCCCCCCCCACCCTCTGCCCTTGCCCCCCCCTCCCCCCCCCCCCCACTGTCCTCATCCATAGGTATACGATTTTTGTCCAGTCTCTTCCTGCACCTTCCACACCCTTTTCCCCCCAAGCATTGCCCCTTTCTATGCCCCTGGTTGTATTATATTCACCAGTTTATTCTGTTCATCAGATTTTTTATTCACTTTATTTTTAGATTCACTTCATTGTTCATAATTTTTACCTTTACCTTTTTCTTCTTCTTCCTCTTTGTAAAGAATACTTTTCAGCATTTCATATAATACTGGTTTGGCGGTGATGAACTCCTTTAGCTTTTTCTTATCTGTGAAGCTCTTTATCTGCCCTTCAATTCTGAATGATAGCTTTGCTGGGTAGAGTAATCTTGGTTGTAGGTTCTTGCTATTCATCACTTTGAATATTTCTTGCCACTCCCACCTGGCCTGCATAGTTTCTATTGAGAAATCAACTGACAATCATATGGGTGCTCCCTTGTAGGTAACTAACTATTTTTCTCTTGCTGCTTTTAATATTCTCTCTTTGTCTTTTGCTCTTGGCATTTTAATTATGATGTGTCTTGATGTGATCCTCTTTGGGTTCCTTTTGTTTGGGGTTCTGTGCACTTCCTGGACTTGTAAATCTATTTCTTTCACCAGGTGGGGCAAGTTTTCTGTCATTATTTCTTCAAATAGGTTTTCAGTATCTTGCTCTCTCTCTTCTTCTGGCACCCCCATAATTCTGATGTTGGTACGCTTGAAGTTTTCCCAGAGGCTCCTTACACTATCTTCATATTTTTGGATTCTTTTTTCTTTTTGCTTTTCTGGTTGGGTGTTTTTGCTTCTTCATATTTCAAATCTTTGACTTGTTTCTTGCGATCCTCTAGTCTGCTGTTGGATCTCTGCATATTTTTTATTTCAGTCAGTGTATGCTTAATTTCTAGTTGGTCCTTTTTCATATCCTTGAGGGTCTCACTAAATTTATCAGCCTTTTCTAGAAAATTCATGAAAAACCTTATAACCGTGGTTTTGAACTCTATATCCAGTCGTTTGCTTTCCTCCATTTCTTTCATTTGTGACCTGTTTTTTGTCTCCGCATTTTGGCTGCTTCCCTGAGTTGATAGAGTGGCTTTGTGTGCTAGGTGTCCTATGGGGCCCAGTGGCTCAGCCTCCCCAGTTACCTGAGGTGGACACTCTTGGTGCACCCCTTTGTGGGCTGTGTGCATAGTCTTATTGTAGTTAAGCCTTGATTGTTGTTGGTATCACTGGGGGGAATTGACCTCCAGGCCCATTGGCTGTGAGAATCAGCTGTGTCTACGATGGGAGAACTTCTGTGCTGGAGATACCCTTATGAGACAAGACTCGCTTCAGTGGGGCTTTGGTGCTCACTGAGTCTGCCCCCTGAGTGTGTCCCTTAGGGATCTGAGGAGTTGTAATCTGCATGGTCCCACTCTGATCCCTGGGTACACTGGCTCTTGGATCTCCAAGGAGGTGGTAATTTAGCCTCTGCCTGAGGTCACCCAGCAAGAGCTATGGAGAGATCTGCAGATTCCTCTTCTTTGTTTGGGTTTTGGAGGTGCCCAGATGAGGCCCAGCTGTGAAGCAATGCAAGCCTCTGTGGAGCCCTGGGCCTTCTTTTGGATGTTCTGGGTCTCTCTGAGTCAGCTGCAGTTTGTTAGGTAAGTTTAAAATTCAAAGGACCAGGCCATTCATATGCAAAAGCCTCTGCACTCAGCTTGGATGGGGCTGAGTCTCAGGGTGGAGCAATCAGCAATGGCTTCTTGGGGTGGGATCTCAGGGCAGAGCAAACAGCAATGGCTTCCCATCAGCCCTGCCCTAAGAGGCCCCTGGTTCTCAGTGTCCTGCGGTAATTACTGCAAGCACCTCTGAGAGAAAGCCGCCCTTGAGTTCTGCCTGCTGCCATACAGTCCAGTTTCTCCCCGAATGATTCTGGGTCCCCAAAGTCTAGTCTGGAACCGGAGTTCAGAGCTGTCAGGAGCTTTTGTCTCCCTCCCGATTGAGAAAGGCAGCCGCGTACTCAGTTGCCAGCCCTCTCCATGCGTCGCCTCCATACCTCTGCCTTCCGCAGCTCCTGTGAGTCTCAGTGTGCTTTTCTCTTTCCTTCTAGTTGTAGAATTTCCACTCAGCCAGCCTTCCTGTGGTTCTGGATGATGTCTTTTAGTTGTATTTTTGAAATTGTTGAGAGAGGCAACAGTTTAGGTGTTTACCTATGCCGCCATCTTGGTTTCTTCTATTTTATTTTTGGATAGAATAAATTATTCTGGGATTCCCTATTTATATTTATTTTAATCAGACTATCATGATGATCTTTTTATTGTTACGTTTCTGCTCAAGAACCTAATGGGATTTCTATTGCCAACACTTAATCTAAGCTCCTTTCATAATATAACTTAACCTTAGCTTTTTCATCTTATTTGCTATTTCTCTCCAACCCAAACTGTTTTAGTTAAGCTGATTATCACATTGCTAGAGTCCTGGTGCATGACATTCATATACTTGGTAGAGAGGGGTTCTCGGCCCTGCCTGAGCCCTCTCGCAGTCCGGGACCCCTTGGGGGATGTCTGCTGAGGGGTTCCTAGCTCTGCCTCAGAGGCAGGAGAGGCTTCTGCCACTGCCGCTGCGCTTGCCAGCCGCATGGCTTCTGGCTGAGCGGTGCTCCCCCTGTGGGAGTGCACTGACCACCAGGGGGCAGCTCTGGCATTGAGCATCTGCCACCTGGTTTCAGTGCATGTCATAGCAACCGGTCGTTCGGCCCGTTTGGTCGATTTGCATATCAGGGTTTTATTATATAGGCTTTTGTCACATGTGTAGCCTATTCTCACTGATGATTTATTCTGTTCCTTATCCTGAATGCCTTTCCTTACTGCCTGTCTCAAATTCTATCTTTTATTATAGTGTATTAGCACAAGTTAATCTTTTCTTTCTTTGAACTTCAGGAAGAATTAGAGTCTGCATAGGACATGGCTTATTGCTTTGTTTACCCTTTTATGCTCTGTGCTCTTTTGCTTGGGCATGGCAGATTTTTCCTTTTAATTTGATCTAAGATCCTTGAAGTCAAAGAGCATATACTTTGCTATACTACACAATTCTTTAAAAATATATATTTTTATTTATTTCAACTAGGAAGGGAGAGGAGAAGAGAGATAGAAACATCTATGATGAGAGAGAATCATTGATTGGCTGCCTCCTGCATGTCCCACACTGGGGATCGAGCCATAACCCGGGAATGTGCCCTGACTGGGCATTGAACCGTGACCTCCTGGTTCATATGCTCAACCACTGAGCCCAGGCCTGCCAGGCCACAATTCCTAGTAGGATGCTTTACTTATAATATAGCTCCACATGTACCCCAAAATTCATAGTGTAAATGTATCTTTCAGTCTCAGGAAAATCCAAAAGCGTGTATGTAGCTCAGAGTATATATCACAGCCCCTGAGAATACTGAACCTCATACGGAGGGGTCAGAATTGATCCCCTTTGTACTTGGATGGAACAATGTAATTTGAATTCAGATTCAAAAAGTTTTCTGAAACATTTGGCATGGGGTCTTCAGAGACAGAGTACAAAAGGGGCTATATGCAGAACAAGAGAAAGAATAATAAGTAAAGGTAAATAGTAAAATAGTAATAAGTAAAAAAGGTGCTTTTTTTGCCCTAACTGGTTTGACTCAGTGGATAGAGCATCGGCCTGCGGACTGAGGAGTCCCAGGTTCGATTCTGGTCAAGGGCATGTGCCTTTGTTGCGGGCACATTCCCAGTAGAGGGTGTGCAGGAGGCAGCTGATTGGTGTTTCTCTCTCATTGATGTTTCTAACTCTCTTTCCCTCTCCCTTCCTCTAAATCAATAATATATATATATTTTTTAAAAAGGTGCTTTTTCAGTAATAAAAGGAAAAGGCAATCTTGTATAGTGGGGGTGTTGGTGTGTTGTTAAGAAGAATAATTTTCCCTCCATAAGTATTGTATTCGAATCATTAAAATTGAGTCTAGTAAAGATAATTATAGTCTCATGAGTTCTGTGAGTCTGAAATACTGTACTGTTTATTAGTTTAGTTTAGATTGGATTAGGTTACATTAGATTATGTGACCCTTATTTACAACTAGTTCAAAGGCTAAATGTGTATGGTGTATGCAGCATTTCATGCTACCCTGCCCTTGAAAATTGATTCTCACTGGCCTCTTTGACACTCTATTTTCTGAATTCACTTAACTTTGAGCATTTCTGTGTCTTCTAAGATTTCATTTACATCCCCTTACTTGTCATTTTTCACTGCATTCTTGCCTCAGACCTCTTTTCCTCTGTGCCAGTCTCATTCATTTTTGCGGCATCATTTGTGAGTCAGACACTGGAGTCCCAGGTCTACAACTGTATTGAGGTACAGATTAGGGTTCCTCTCAACAGCTCTGTCCACTCTTGGGCTCTGGTCTTGCATTTGCAGATCTCTGCTGAGCATTTACACTCTATGTTTCTGGTCTAATAGGAGCTCAGTTAATTTATAATGAGTGAGTGAACTAGTAAGGAAGTAAGTAAATGAATGAATGGGTGAATGTCCTGATGACACTTCAAATTCAATTATATTTCTCTCACTGGGTTTCTCTCTTTTCTTCTGCTAATGATGTCAATTACCTTCAACCCACAAAAGAAAGATCTTTTTATATATTTAATGTACATTCTTAGCTTATATTGTGCTAGAAGATGGAGATAGAAAAATGAGTAAAATTTTCTCTCCTTAAGTGGCTCAGTTATTAAAAGAGAAATCATATGCTCATAGAAAAGTACTTACAATGATAATCACTCAAACCTCATTTTGTGTCTTGCTTTGCTTTGCTAGTTAATGATAAAACCATCCATATAAATACTCAGGCTAGAAAGCTGGGAGTTATCATTAGCTCCTTCCTTTATTATAAATCAACTGAATCTTGTACAATGTATGACTACCACTTAATTTCTTAGTCTCACTAAGTTTAATGACTTCTCATTTCTCTCCTGGATTATTTTACTGGCTTTCTTCCTTCTTCTAGTGCTAACCCCACCCCATTTTTCAGCCTCCACTCTGTTGCTCTGCAGGTCATTTGACAAGTGTTAATTACTACTGTAGGAGGGCCTAGGAATTCAGTGTGTCATATGACTCCTGGGTTTCTGGCTTAGACAACTTGTTTGACAATACAGTATTGATTTAGATAAAAATTTTAGGTGAGAAACACATTGAGAGGAGTGATGGGGGAAGGTAGAGAGAGACAGTTCAGTTTTAAACATGCTAATTTTGAGGTTCTCTGAGACCCCAGGCAGAATTGTTAACTGGGAAATCTGATATATAGTGCCCTGGGAGATAGAGATGTCTATTTGACTGACAGCCATGTACAGATTGCTGTTGGGTCTAATGGATGAAAGCACAGAGAGTGTACATATTGAGAAGTAAAGCGGGGACTGGCTGGCAGAGTCCTGAGGAATGCCAACGTTAAAAAAGTGTTTTGAGAGAGAGAGAGGGGGATGCAGAGGGAGAGAGATAGAAACATCGATGAGAGAGAAACATTGACATCGATCAACACTGATTGGCTGCCTCCTGCTGCCTGCTGCTGGGAATCCAGCCCACAACCGCGGGCATGTGTCTTAACCGGAAATAGAACCGGTGACCTCTTGGTGCATGGGTTGACACTCAAGCACTGAGCCATAGCAGGGTGGTGAGGAATGCCAACATTTGAAAAGATATTTATAAACTCTGATATTCTGATCACATGGTTTATACTCTATCAGATAAAGTTTAAACATTGTATCAAAGCAGTTTTGATCTTTAGATTGTATGCAAAACAGTGTTTGATCTGGTCTTTACATCTCTCATCAATATGATCACTTTTTGTTCTTTCCCCTGCCTTGGAATTAATTTTTCTAAGAATGCATGTGTGGTTCTAATCCACATATTCATGGTTTTTGCACATATTCTCATTTAAATGTACATTTATCTTTGTTCCTCTGGTGAATATCAACATATTAGATTTTTTGTGTGTGTGGGGGGGTAAAATATACTTAACTTAAAATTTACTATCTTAACCATTTTTAAGTGTGCAATTCAGTGGCATTAAGTACATGCACAGTGTTGTGCAACCATCACCACCATCCATTTCCAGGACTGTTTCATTGTGCAAAACTGAAAGTCTGTACTCATTAAACAGGTACTCTCCACAGATTGCACCTGCTACGTGGGAGGGAAGAGAGAGGAATGAGTTTCAGAGGAAAGCAGTCTCCCAACAGGATTTATCCTATAAAAATCAGACAGCTGTAACTAAATTTGCATGATTGGGCAAAATGAGAAGGACTATGCAGAAGTCTTCAAAGAAATAATGATTGTTAGGCTAGGATTTCAGTCAGAATTAAAAATATACTAAAGAGTGGTTAGTGTAAATGAGGGAATACTTAAATATAAATGGAATTGTTGAAGGAAGAGAAAGGGATCAATATTCATTAAGGACCTATTATTGATATCACAAGTTGATCTTTATAAGAACTGTAGGAGGGAAACGTTATTGTTAGCATTTAATAGATGGGGAAACAGACTCAGCAGGTAATTAACCTGAGATTGTACAGCTAGTACATCGTTATACTGTTTTCATTTTATTTTGTTACCTTCAGAACTTCTATTTACTATGGAAAGACCCTTATTTGATGGATTATTAGATGAATATGACATATGTGAATATATAATTTAATAAACATTGATTCCTGTTGTCACTGTGTCTCCTTTTCTGCTCCTTCTCCTCACAGGGATAAGATCAGAATTGGAATTCTAGAATAGGATCTTGTGTTTTATATTTTAGGACCAGCGATAAAAGGAAAAACTTGGCCAAACAAAAAGCTGAGGCTCAAAGGAGGCTTTATGGTCAGAATTCAATCAAAAGGCTCTTGCCAGGTTCCTCAGACTGGGAGCAGCAGAGGCATCAGCTGGAGAGGCGGAAAGAGGAGTTGGTATGACTGTTTTAACACACCAACGTTTTGAATTGCATAATTCATTTGCCAGGCTTTATTTGTCAAATTTCTGTATTTCTAGAAAGAGAGACTTGTTCAAGTGCGAAAGCAGGTCTCTAAAGAACAACACGAAAATCGACATATGGGGAATTATAGGTAAGCATGCTTCCTTTTTATACAGATTGTACAAATGAAGTGTCAAAACAATGAGTCTACATTTTTTAACCCTTTAGGCTTGTTTTAAGCACTGTTCATTTTACTTTGAGATAGTGCTTTTGTTTGATATTTTTCTAGAATGAAAAGGTCGATAGCAAGTAGATGGTTCAGACTTGGGAGACTCCTGCTAGCCAGCCTGGAGGGTGGTTAAATCTGATATTATCTTTTAAATCAGATATTGTACCATGACCTTATCTATAATATAAAAGCACAGCAAATGAATGGCAGATGGCCAAAATGACCCATCACCCAGTTGCCATGACACGCATTGATCACCAAGGGCCAGACGCTCAATGCAGGAGCTGCCCCCTGGTGGTCAGTGTGCTCCTCCAGTGGGAGCAGCTGCTCAGAGGACAGATCCACAGCCACTCAGCTGACCAGGATGAGCTGCACTCCCACCGTGGGCCCCAGTGCATGAATCCATGCACTGAGCCTCTAGTTTGGTTATAATGTGGTGTTTTGAGAAAGGTTTCAGGTCTCCTAGTATTCTTTCTGCCAGTTCCAAGAGGTGGCTATATTTTGTTTTAAACCCTAATGTATCAGGGACTAGGCAAATAATGAAGATGTTTGACGGAGGCAGGTATGAGACCATAGAAAGGGTGTGGACTCTGCTAAAGGAAACCTCTTCCATGGTATCAGCTTTGACAGGATAAAAAGAGACTCCCTAAGCTCCTTGTGTTCTTAAAGAGACTGTCTTTCCTCCCAAGCTTTGACTTGGCCTTGGCAGAATTAGGAGAATTGGGGGCCATAGAACATCTTGCACTCATAGTAAGCCATTCTTCCCTAGCCTTAACACCATCAGCAGGAGTGATGACACCACATTTCCTGTCACCCTACCTCTACCAAATTCTCTCCACTATCCCAAGAGATCATCAGGTTAATCTCTGCTTTCTTCAGTAATCACACTAAATCCAAAACTCCCAAATTATCCCTCATCACCTAAACTTTCCCCCATGAAGTTTTGGATTTCTTCAGTATACCCAATTGCAATGATTTCAACCATACCTCCAACTAAACCCTCATACTGTATCATCTGGAGTTGCATTGTTTAAGATAATTCTCTAGATAAACTTTAATTTGTGTGCATGGCAATGAACACTTATGGATTTTTCATAACTGTATTCATCTTTATTTGTGGCACCCAGTAAAGGCAGAATAGGTGGTCAAGGATTAGCTATGTAGTTGGCATTAACTCTTATACTATAATAGCTTCTTTTTTTAAATAGAATTTACTGGGGTGACACTGGTTCACAAAATTATACAGGTTTCACGTGTGCAACTCAACAAAACATCATCTGCACACTTTATCGTGCACCCCTTGCCCCAAGCAGTCTCTTTCCATCCCCATTTTCTCCCTCTTTGCCCACCTCCACCTAGCCCTACCCTCTTTCCCTCTGGCTATCACCACACTGTTTTCTGTGTATATGCATTATGTATTTTTTTTGCTAATCCCTTTACCTTCTTTCACCCAGCTACCCAACTCCCCTCCCCGCTGACGGTTGTCAGTCTGTTAATAGTTTCTTTTAAACACGTTGGTTTATCTGATTTTATTGTAGACGAATTTATCCTCCTGAAGATAAAACTCTACTTGAAAAGTATGAAAATTTGTTGGCTGCTGCCTTTCAGACCTTTCTTTCAGGAAGAGCAGCTTCATTCCAGCGTGAGCTGAACAATCCTTTGAAAAGGATGAAGGTAAAGGGATACGTGTTTATAAAGAGAAAAAAGAATTATGCCAAATAATATGCTTTTAAAAACAACCTACCTCAGTCCCACATATAGAAACATTTTACGTTGAAGATGCACTTGCTTCCATTTTCACAGTTGGTAACATTTCATAACCAACCAGGTGGTTTCAAAAATAAGAAGTTGTCTAACAGGACAAATTATGCAGTAGAGAGTGTTGATACTCTCTATCAATACTGATATATTGTAATAAATACGTGTTATAACAAATGTGTATATGTAACTGAATTAAAAAATCCATTGTATCTACCAAGTGGTTTGTAATGTTCTCATTATTTGTATCGTAACTAACATTATTCAGTATTTTTCCCTGATACTGCCTAGACCTGATATATGAGAAGTAATAAAAACACATGCATACCCCCAAACATTCTCCTGCTCCCCACATAGTAATTTCTTTAACCTGATGGTCTATCAGTTATCCATTGCAGCATAATAAACTATTTCATTTATTTGCTCATTATTCTGTACACTTGGCTGGGCTCACTTGTGTAGTTCTTTCTGCTTGTCTTGCTTGAAATGAATAAAGTATGATTCACTGCATTTGTCTGAAAGGATATGCAAGATGGCTTCACTGACATGTCGAGAGCCTCAGGTGAGAGAGCTGGAATATCTGGGGAGCCGACTGGGTATCTCTTTCTCTCTGCATGGTCTCTCAGCAGGGTAGCCAGATCTCTCACTGTGGTAACCTGAGGTTCCAAAAGGGAGAATTTAAAGAGGCCCAGTGTGCAAGTGCTAATCAAGCCTCCGCTTGCATCACGCTTACTAATGTTCCATTGGGCAAATAACATTATAGTGGACCTATTAATACTGTTTGGACTTTATATTACTTGACATATCCCTACAGTGATATATCCCCCATATCTTGGATACACTGTTATATTGAGTGATTCAAAAATCATGGTAAATATGATCTTTTCACTCAGATTCCACAACAGAAAGTTTCAAAGCCACTTTCAAGATGGTTAGACCTAAGAGATAGAAGCAGAAGGGACATTGTATACCCCAAGTGTTATTTTCCTTCAGATGTCCCTCTTTTTATGTATGCAAATACTTTACCATTACAATTACATTCTGTGGCCTTTTTGTGTTTATTTTTTTAATATATTTTTTAATATATAAATATTTTTATTAATTTCAGAGGGGAAGGAGGGGGAGAGAGAGATGGAAACATCAATGATGAGAGAGAATCATCAATTGGCTGCCTCCTGCATACCCCACACTGGGATTGAGACTGCAACCTGGAAATGTGTCCTGACCAGGAATGGAACTGTGACCTCTTGGTTCATAGGTCAATGTTCAACCACTGAGCCAAGCCAGCCAGGCCTCCCCCCCCCCTTTTTTTTTTAACCCAGTGGGAGACCTTCATTTTTCTTTACCTGTTCTAGAATGGTATTTCTCTCTCCTGTGGATAAAGAATCTATTCCTTCTCATTACACTGATCCTCTATCCTTATTTTTTCTAGTAGAAAACCTAGGGGTACATATACACCTAGATTCAAATTCTAGTTTCCCCATATGTTAATTTATAACCTTAGGCTAAACTATTTGATCAGTAGTTTCCTTGGCACCAAAATAGTAGTATTAAAACTACTTGTCAGGTTAGTTATGAAAATAAAATTGAGGTTAACTAAAATAGTCTATTAAAGTACTTGACACTTAAAAAATAGGCTTCAAACCTTAATTCCCTATTTCTGTTCCTCAAAATCTAGTTTAAATGTCACCACTTTATTTGCCCTGTTCCCTGGGCCTATGAGCCTATTCTTATGCAAATTTTACTTTTTTTTTTTTTTTTTTTTTTACTATTGTTTCTTTTAGTAAGTGTTGAGATTAGGTAGTGCCTGCCTTTAGTTTGTTCTTTTTCAAACTGTTTTGGGCTTTCTAGGTCCTTTTACATTTTCATATAAATTTTAGACTCATCTTGAGAATATTTTAAAAAGGCTGGTGGGATTTTAATTGGGACTGTGAGGAAACTGTAAAACAATTTCTCATGAATTAACAATACTGAGTCTCTGATTCATTAATATGGCATATCTCTCCATTTATTTCAGTCTTTTATTACTCAGTTCTGTTTGTAGTTTTTGCTATATAGTTCTTGCACATCTTTCATTAAATTTATTAAGTATTTGTTTTTTTGCTATTGTTGCCAATAAATGGTTATTCATTTTTTTTTTTCACTTTTGGGTTTGTTGCCTGAATGTAAATATTTGATTATTTTTATATATTGCCCTTATACTTAGCAATTTTTATATATTGTATTTTTATTAAATTCTGATTTTTATTTTGGTTATTTAGAAGTTTGTTGATTAATTTCCACACATGAAAATTTTGTACTTTTATTTTTTTAGGGATTTCTGGTTGATTGGTGTTAGAAAAGCATTTCAGTCTTGTAAAATGAATTGAGACTTGCTTTATGTCTCAATATAGTGCTTATTTTAGCAAATGTACCAAGTCTAGTTATGCTGGTAATGTGTATGCTGCACGTGTTGGTTGTAGAGATTTATAGATGTCATTTAAGTAAATTTGGCTGTTAGTGTTTAAATAGTCTGTATCCTTTTATATACTTTTTGGCCTACTTGGTGTAGCAGTTGCTGAGAGAGATTTGTGGATTTAGTTCTGTCAATTTTTGTTTCAGATACTTTGAAGTTATGAAGGTGTCCTCCTATTCACCTTTCCTATTTTATCATTATGCAGTGTTTCTCTTTCTTTTGGGTAACATTCTTTGTCTTAATTTTACTTTACATGATTAATAGTTTTTTCTTGTGGTTACTGTTTAAATGGCATGTCTTTTCTATCTACCCACTTACTTTTAACTCATATTAAAAGTAACAATATTTACAATACCTCTGGTAAATAGCATGAAGTTAGGTCATACTTGTTTTTAAATCTAGTCTGACTATGTGTCTTTAAGTCATTTTACAAAATTACTGGTATAGTTGGGTTTATGTCTGCATTTTGCTCTTTTTTTCTATTTATACCATTTATTATTCCTTTTTTGCTTCTTTTCTTTATTCTTGGAAAAGTCAATTTTTAAATTACATTATTTTATCTTCACTATTGGCTTTTACTTTTATTTGCAGGATAATATGGGGTTTTGAAAAGAAATTCCAATATACATCCTTAAATCATAAAGTCTACCTTGAATTAAGTATTTTATCACTTCACAAGGACCCTAACAGTTTAATTTTATTTGGTGCCTCTCTAGACTTTGTGCTGTTATCACATTTATTACTTTTACATATGTTATAGTCTTTAAAATATGAAGTTATTATTTTCTTAGCTCTAAGTGGTCTTTAAAAGTTTTCTAAATAACACTTCATATTTACCTACATATTTATCCTTTCTTGTGGTCTTCATTTCATGCTTCTGACATGATCATTTCTCCTAGTTTGAAAAAACTTTCTCTAGTATTTCATATTCTTTTTAGCATGAATTCTCTCAGTTGTGGTTTTTTTTTAAACTGAAATTGTCTTTTACTTTATCTTTATTTTAAACTAGTGGCCCAGTGCATGAATTTGTGCACATTGAAAGTGAATTAATTAGAAGAAATATTTTAGTATTGCTATTTGCCCTGCCCCCTGATTGCCATCCCCTCCCTCTGCCTGCTGGCACCTGCCTTGTGGCTGGCCTGGCGCCACCTGCTCGCTAGCCACCGCCCCCCCCCCCCCCCCCCACCCACCAACTGGTCATTCTACTGTTTGGTCAATTTGCATATTACCCTTTTATTATATAGAATAGTTTAACTGAGCATAGAATTTTATCTTGGCAGGCTTTTTATTTTCTTTCAGCACTTTTAAAGATGTTATTTCTTTGTCTTCTGGTTTCTATTCAGAATTCAGCCATTATTTTTTGTTTGTTTTTCCTCTGAATATAATATGTCTTTTGTCTTGACTGCTTTTTCTTTTATTTTCAGCATTTTGTCTTTGATGTGTGAGTTCCTTTGTATTTACCCTGCTTGTGGTTTTGTCAGCTTCTTGAAGATGGGTGTCAATGTCTTTCATTGGTTTTATTAACTGCCATTTTAAATTGTTTTCTGAATTTTATTTTGGTTATTTAGAAGTTTGTTGCTTAATTTCCATGCATTTAAATTTTCTTTCATTATTTCATCAGATATTTCTGCTGAATTTTGTATATTTTCTTTTTTACAGGACTCTGGTTTCACATATATTAGATCATTGTACAGCATTCCATTTGTTTTTGATGCCTCATTCTGTTTTACTTTTTTCTCTCTTTTTCTCTGTGTTTCAGTTTGGATAATTTTCACTGACATATATTTGCTGTGTGTAGACTGACCTTGAGTCTATCCAATCACTTCTTACTTTTAGATTATATTAGTCAACTCAAGAATATCTAATTGGTATTTTAAAATTTCATTTCTCTGGTAAAATTTTGCATCATTCATTCATTTTGTTCTCCTTTTCACTGTTTCCTGTAACATGTATGTAATAATTTTTGAAAAGTCTTTGTTAATTTTAATATTTGGATTATTTACTGACCTGCTTTTATTGATATCAATTACTTTTGATTATAGGTCACATTTTTTATTGTTATTTTAGATGTCCTATAATTTTTGTTTGATAGACACTTATAAAAGAATCATAAAGCTGAACTGATACTATTTTCTCCAAAAAAAGGCAAATATTTCTTAGTACAGAGTGTTAGAGTGAGGGGGTAATTACTTCGAGCCCAAGAAAAGTTAAAGGAAAGCAAAAGTCAATAAGTGGTACTACATCAAAATTAAAAGCTTCCATACAGCAAAAGAAACAAATAAACAAAAGATGCAACCTACAGAATGAGAGAATATTTTTGCAAACTATATATCTAGAATAAGGAGTTATTAGCTAAATATATAAAGAATTCCTATAACTCAATAACAAAAAAACCCATCTTATTAAAAAATGGAGAGAAGAACCCAATAGACATTTTTCCAATGACGACATCCAAATGGCCACCAGAGATATGAAAGATGCTCCACATCACTAATCATCAAGGAAATACAAATAAAAACTACAATGATATATCACTTTACACCTGTTCGAATGGCTATTATAAAAAAAGAGTTAACAAGTATTGGAAGGATCTGAGCAAAAGGAAATCCTTGCACACTCATGGTGGGAGTGTAAATTGGTTCAGCTGCTATGGAAAACAACCTAAGTGCCTATCAATGGATCAGTGGATATAGATGATGTGGTGTAGACTACAATGAACTATTATTCTGTGATGATAAGAAGGAAATCCTGCCATTTGAGGCAACCTGGATGGACATTATGCTAAGTGAGATAAATCAAACCTGAGGACATCATGCTAAGTGAGATAAGTCAGACAGAGAAAGACAAACACTGTATGATATCACTTATATATGAAAATTTTAAAAAGCCAATTAAAAACAATAAAATTGTGGTTACCACAGGCTGGGTGGTGGGTTGGGAGAAAAGTGAATATAGACAATTATATTTTATTATAATAGCTAAACTTGCTAAGAGATTAGATCTTAATTATTCTAACCACACACAAAAAAGATAATTATGGAACTTGATAGAGGAGTTAACTATTGCTACAATGGCAATATTACAATATATAAATGTATCAAATCAATATGTTGTAAACCCTAGCTTTATACAATGTTATATGTCAAATATGTTTTAATTAAAATAAAAAAGGTTGCCCTAGTCATTTTGGCTCAGTGGATAGAGCATCAGCCTGTGGACTGAAGGGTCCCTGGTTCAATTCCAGTCAAGGGCACATGCCTGGGTTGTGGGCTCAATCATAGTAGGGGGTGTGCAGGAGGCAGCTGATCAATGATCCTCTCTCATCATTGATGTTTCTATCTCTCCCTCTCCCTTCCTATCTGAAATAAACAAACAAAATAAAATAAGAAAGGTTGAACTGGGTCCAGGCTGGATTGAATAGTTATAGTTTCAAGTGCCTTGAAGGTGACATCTATTCAGTGTTTATTACAGGCCTCATTCTCTATTGATATCTAAGAACTGTAAGACTACAGGTAAGTATTCCTGGCTTTCCATCCTTGCCTCCATTCTCCTATATTACTTCATACTCAGCAGGTGGAGAGAGCCAGTTCTGTGGGGTTCTTCCAGATGTTACACTAGCCCATATGACCATAGGAAATTCCTTTGAGTTTTTTTTTTTTTTTATCATAGCAGAATCTCTCTACCTATTCTGGGCCTGATCTTTGTTGATCTGTGTCCAGATATGACAAATTACCCCAATGTACAAGGTGGTCATTCATCTCATCCCACCTAGGAATAACTTTTCCCTCTCTGGTATTTAGTTCCTTTATACTACTTTTTAATCCACAGCTCTCCAAAGTCTTAAAAATATGATTATCTGTCTTTCTCCAGTTGTTATGATGAAAGTATTGCCTATTTACATTCTTTCTCCTAAACAGAGGTAGAACTCCATGCATTTCATTTTAACTATCTTGAGCTATGGAATTCATTGTATGATTATTATTTAATCAAACTGTCTAGCAAGAATGTTTTGGTATTTTAATAGCTAAACTTTCTTTGATTGGTATGAAGAGTAACTTATAAATTTCCATGCCACAGTGATATTTCTAGTTTCGTCAAAAACCTTTTTTTAAGAGGCACTGAAATATAAATCATATAAGTAAAGATGTGATATTTTTGTAGGTTGAATAAATAGTTCAAAGAAGTGTCGATTATTCTTTCAATATAGCTATTATGTTCCCATTGCTCTGGTTTGCTCACTATTCACTTGGGTGTTATGTTTTTATAACTTTTCCCTTTGACTTCAGAATGATTTTAGAAGAGGATAAGAAAAGGTATTAGGCTTATAGGATGAAAACATTTTATAAAGTTCTAAAGATACTGTTGTTGAATAGTTGAAAGTTTTGAAAATTTCATTAAATTGTGCCCATTGAACAAATACTAACATTAGATTATTAAATACTAGGCCAGTCATCAGTATTCTGTCTGAAATTGTAATATTATTTTGCAATAATCAATATAGAAATGATTGATAAAATTGTGGTCTGGAAAATTAGAGTGATTTTTAGAAATTTTAAAGTGTCTAATAGGCTAATTTATTATCGCAGTCAGATATTAACAGTGTACTGAAACATAAAGATACACTTGTTTATAATCTATAATAATAAAAGCATAATATACAAATCGACTGAATGACCAAACAGCAGAACGACCGTCCGGATGACATGCACTGGCGCCAGCCCATCCAAGGCAGGTGCTATGTGATTGGTCAGGGGACCCCGCCATCACCCCACGATTGCCCCACAGAGGGAGGCCTGGGCCACCCTCTGCAGGGCGATCGATAGGGGGGCTCCACGGAACTGGGGAACTGGGGGGAGGGTGTGCGATGGATGTGGGCAGCACCAGGCAAGGGCCCCGGCAGCTGAGGCTGGGGCCGGGGCTGGAGGCAGCCAGGGCTGTGAAGGCCTATGCTTGCACAAATTTCATGCATTGGGCCTCTAATAATATATAATAGATTTTCAGCAATGTATTATTTATATTGTCAGATTTTAGTGAACGACATTTTTTAAAGATGTCCCTTTAAATGACCCTTTTCATGACCCTTTGTTACTCATTTGATCTGAGTAGTCTTCATTAAATAGTTTTAGAAATTGTATTGTACACTATTTTATGGAGATTAATGAATTTTGAAAAATTCTAGAGTCCATTGGTGATCATAGTTTTAATTAAACATCTTTTTAAGGAGGAAGATATTTTGGATCTTCTGGAACAATGTGAAATTGATGACGAAAAGTTGATGGGCAAAACTTCCAGGCCTCGAGGACCAAAGGTACAGTACCTCTATCTTTCCTAGTATCAAAGCAGATACAGCTACCAAGTACAGTTGTTTCCCCTTTGTATGTATCACGATAGTAATGACTGATGCCACTTTCATGGAACTGCATGGACCATGTGTGCATTACAGAGAGAGTTGGTTATCTCACACATAGAAGTTCTATTTTTTTGTTTGGTTAGTTTTCCTCACTTTTTTTGGATTCTTTTTGTAATACTAGTGAAATCTTGATGAGTCAGGACCAAGAGGGACCTAGGACTAATAGCCTTATATTATACTCAGTATTAATTTTTCCTCATTTCTCTAGACATATAATTACCAGAGAAGTATAGTGATATAGATAAGGCAAATCATGACTCTAGAAAACCTTATCATGAGCCCCATATTTTGCTGATGTAACAACATTGAAATTGTGTTAGTTGAAATAGGCAGCTTCTAGGATAAAGAGAAAGTAGTCATGCATGCATTAATGAGCAGGTGTTTGCTTTACCTTTATCTGCTCTGTGGTGATGACATCAATGTGGTCTTTGGTTATAAGTCAAAAAGTTCTTGCTAATAGAGTAGGGAAGAGATGAATTTGTTAAGTCTTGCGAACTTTTTCATTGTGCTCTTATTACTTTATGTTTCAGCAATACTAAGCTATGTCCTTACATACATTGTTCTCTGTTGTCCTTTCATACTTGTTCTAGGCCTCTGTGCTTGACTGGTTAGAGCCCCCCTTCCTAATCCAGCTGCACTGGTGCTACCTTTGTGGAATCCTCTTCACTCCCCGAATTAGACTTAGCTCTTCCTTTCCCTCCTTCTGCTGTATCACAAATAATGCTTCTGTAGAGCAGCTGTGCCACATAATTACTTGCATCTTTGCCTTAATAAAAGGTTGTAAGTTCCTTGAGGGCAGGAAGTATATTTTTATCCTTGCATCTCTCACATCAAGCACAGCATCTGGAACTGGGTAGGTTCTCAAACACTATTAGTTAAGCCCTGGCTGGTGTAGCTCAGTTGGTTGGGCATCGTCCAGTGCACCAAAAGGTTGCCCGTATGATTCCCTGTCAGAGCACATGCTGGAGTTTGATTCCTGGTCAGGGCACATGCCCGAATTGCAGCTCAATCTCCAGTAGGAGGCATGCAGGAGGCAGCTGATCATGTTCTGAGCTCACATCATTGTTTCTCTCTCCCTCTTCCTCTCACTAAAAATCAATAAAAATATTTTTAAAACCCCGCTATTAATTAAATTTGTTGAATATGTCTGCAAGGACCTCATTGGCAGAATGAGCAGATAGGTGAACCAAAAAACCAGATTGTGGCAAATACTATAATGAAGCGAGTGGAAAGTGTTACAGAGAGAGAAGAAAGGGATTGGTAGAAAGGGTATGGAGGAAAGGGTATGGCTTCATAAAAGCCATTTGAACTGGGTCTTTATAAATGAGTAATGCTGTAAACATTTAGGATGGGTGAAGGACATTTGGGTTAAAAGGAACATTAACAGCAATGACATGGAGTTGTGACACTGCCTCGCTTGTTAGAGAAACATGAAGAATTTGGTATGACGCCAATGGAAGATTCTTGGAGAGTACAATGGTACATGATTAACGTGGTGAAAGATACAGATATGGTGGAGACCGGAGGTCTTGGATGTCAGGCGCTGCTCTCTGAATTACATCCTCTCTATTGAGGAATTGTGGGAGATGGCATTGCCAATGCCTTGGGAACAGATATATTTTAGCGTATCTGTAAAAGTGAATATCTTAATGAGTCATTGCTTCACTTTGGAAAACATTGGGAAGTTTCTGAGCTTTATATATTATTGCAATTCATTTATGACCCACTTACAAATAAAATTGGACATAAAAGTAAGTAGTATGGTTTGTGTGATAACTCAATGCCAGTTTACAAATAATTCCATTTTGCAGTTAAGGCATTTTTTAGCGTTTATGCCACTATAACGTCTTATTAGTTATTTTTTTGAACAGTGTATTGGTCAAAAGGCACATATGACACAGGTTGTAGTTTCCTCTTGTGAGTCTTTAAAAGGTCGAATAGCTCACTATGTAGTCAAGCTTCCTTAAAAAACCTGAAGTCTGTTTGCCTCCATGAAGGAAGGCACTGTCAGGGAGCCTGATTGTGCCACTGTTTCTTCTGGGTCGGCTAGACTTCCGAAGAAATGCCCTCCCTCCAGAATTCTTGCTCCCCAAAGCTGTCAAGATATTTGGTGATTTTATTACTGGTAAATTACTGGTTTTTATGCGTATCACGATGAACATTGCTATGTCAGTAAATATTAGACTATTAAAAGGAGAACATACTTTCAAACACAAGTTGGTACCGTCGTATATTAAATTACTTTCTTCTGGTTAATTTTCATCCTTTGCAAAGCCAGCAACTTTAAGAAGATCATGCTCTGGCTTACTGTGGATTCCAGGTACTTCACATAATGCTCTTCCTTTCTGTACCTTTCATCTCACACTGTTACTTGAAAGGATATGCCTAATTCCAGTGAAATCCCATGGTAGCCAAGGATTTCATTATTTTGTATGCTAACATCAAAACATCTGTTTTGATTGAACAGAGAACAAGAAACTTATATACAACTATGGGAACTTTTCCCAGCAGGAATAAGAGGCATATGGCATGTGTGATAAATAGTCTCTTCACATTACTAAGTTCCAGAACTGTCTTGACCTTGTTGGTGCGTACTCTTTGTGAAGTAAAACTGTCCCACTTCCCTGATCTCATTCTTCCAGCTGCATTGGAAACACACTGACGGGGAGGTTTGAAGACAAGTGATTCTAATGGAGACGTTGGAACACAGTAGCCCGGCATTTTGAATCTTTACAGTTTTACCTTTATGCATGGCACCAGTCCTCTAAAAAATTTATGATGTATTGATTTACATTATATCACTTTTGTTTTCCTTAAATGTAGCATGGGCAGTGAAAAGCAATGTTGCCCCATTATGGCCAGACCCTTTGTGTCATAGTTAGGAATCTTCGGAGAAAGGACTTAAGTTGTTCATAACCAATTTGGAAAGTGGACAATTAGCTACAATCTTTTATTTGTAAAAATGTTCATAGCAAGTTAGATATGTGAGAAATACCTTAGTCCTTTTTGCACATTATCTGAGTGAATTGGCTCATTGGCTTCTGTTTTAAGATGTGACCTTTGTCGATGTACAGTGTTTTATCTTATTTTACTTTCTATAGTTATCTGGCCTCTGTTTTCTTTTTCTTTTTGTCTCTCTGCCCCTCTTGTTCTTCCTCTCTCATCCTCCTCTCTTTCTCACAAGCATGTGCACACATATCCACAAACACATACACACACTTTGATTGAGTGACTGAACATTAATGATACAACAGAGGTACATCCCTGTGTCTTGGTGAGCAATGGGTAACCTCTCTGTATGGAATGAAGAAAATTTGATTATGTTTCTAATTTTTATAATTTTGTCTCAAATAATTTATTTTATTTTGTTTGTGATAACCTTGTCCTTTTTAAAAATCATGGAGAAAAAGCATTTTCCTTATTATGACTGAACTATGTTATTTAAGAAAGAATATTTGGCAGACACGGAAAAATTAGTGAATTGCATTGGATGCTAATAGCAGCACTGTAGCAATAGCACTTGGGAGGATTTTCAGGTGTCAGTGAGAAGCAACATGTATAGTGGGAAATTGAAAATATTAATTAATCATGTTAATGTGCCTTCTTAAGAAACATTCTGACAATAACACCTTTTTCTGTATTTTAGCCTCTTTGTTCCATGCCTGAGAGTACAGAGGTGATGAGAAGACAGAAGTACTATAGTAGTGATAGCAGTTATGATAGTAGTGACAGCTCTTCAGAATCAGATGAAAATGAAGAGAACCAAAATAAAAGAAGAGAAAAGCAAGTTACTTATAATCTTAAACAGTCCGACCACTACAAAATATTCCAACCATCCAGTAAGTTAATTTCTTCTAATTTAGTTATTACCTGAAGAATTGTGGAATTGAATTACAAAACTCAATAAAAGGATCTTGGGCCAAATTAATGCTTGTCCTGTGTGAGAAGACCTACCTGAATTCTATCCCATATCCTTCCCTAACCAGACTTGGGTGCATCCCACAATCCCATTCAGGGTCTACAAGTAGAAGGTGAAAGAGTTGACCTAAGAATCACTATAGTCCATTCTTCTATATTTCATAGTTTTTGTTAAGCCCTAGACTTCTGCATGGATTTATAAAATGTGATGCATGACTGATCTGCTGATTGCCTTCTCTCTTAAGCCAATATATTCTTTCATGCCCTTTCCTGCTTTCTCTACCTCTCTGCCACCCATTTTGTTGTGTATACTTGCCTACTTTTTAAAATATGTATCTCTCTAGGTATTTGACTTGAATGTATCTGTGAGCCACACAATTGTGAAATAGTTTTGTTTCCTCTCATTTTCATCATGGGTAAGCGCTAAAGTTGGGGCTTTGGTGTATTGGGGGAGTGAACAACCAGCTTCTCTGTCTCCTTCCTTTTTAGTTTTATTTTTCTTTCTTCCTTTATTTCTTTTTACATTTTCTCTTCTATTCTCCTGTCTTTTATTGCTTCTTTGATCCCTAATGTCCACTATTGTGTCCATAATTCGTCTTTCATCCCCAAATGTCCAGTGTGGCATCCCTCTTTGCCCCGGGTCCCTTAGCTATCCCTTCCTGACACTGCCTGCAATGCAGGACTTATTCTTATCTCTTGTTTCTCACATCTCTGTTTGCCTTGACCTTCATTATCCCAGGACTCCATTAAAAGGACTGCTTCGATCATGCAATAAGCACAATATGAGCCTTTGTTCATTGCCAGCAATGGTTTAATATGTTTGCTTCCCTGATAATAGAATTTTGCCTTCAACACTTATGGCAAAATGCATGAGGAATGCATAACTAATAGATAAAGATCTTAAGAGTCTTTCATTTGCTTCTAAATTATTTCATAAAGATACCTGCTAATGTTCCTGTCTTTGAAGGTTTATTGAGCACCTGTTCCAGAGTTTATAGCTATTTTATCAGTTTCTTCCTTTTTTTCTTAAAGCTCTCTTAAGTACTTTCAGTATGTCTCTATGAATGACTCTGTTTCTCTCGGAAGCTGGCCTTGTTTTGCCCAGATTTCACCCATTTTTAACCCCTATGGGCTAAGGTGTGCATCCCTCATAGCAATGAATTAGCAGAGAAAAGGGTAGGATTAAGAAAACTTATTCAGGTTCTCATAGCTTTGAGATTGTTCTTTGTTCTTAGACCAACAGGTTAATAAATCAATATTGGACAAATAATGCACTAAAATGTTTTTAAGTGTGAATTCTCCTTTTAACATTAATTTAATTCAATTACGTATCTTTTAACTAAGCATTAGATTTTATTTTTATAGTCATTAGAAATTGCAGTAAGGGTTTCTCTTTGTTTAATATTCTCTCTTACACTAAGTAATATAGCCATAGACTCTTCTTGAGTTTTCTGTCCAAAGTAATGATGATGAACAAGAACAAAGTCCAGATTATTTGTAACACTTTCTGTTGTAAATGGTTAACTTAGAAAACTCAAACTTGTTAGAGTTTCGAAAAATATATTTTGGGTTGATATAAGTTAGTCATATAACTTCTATATTAAATATTTTTTCACATAATTTGTTTATTTAAATTAAAACCATTTTTTTGTTAACCAACCTAAATGTCATTGGCATATCTAGCTACTTAGTTACTGTGTCTGAATTTTCAGTGTATGCATGGGAAAAATGGGAATCTTTGGCCATTCAAGAGAAAGGATAGTTTCCTTCTATATCTATGGTCAGATTATACATATTACACATGTCCAAACCTCTGCTGCGACCTGCATGACTAGAGAGAACAAGACCTGAGTAGGGGCGATGGGAGATTAAGGAAAAGAAAGACACAGAGACATTATACAAGTAAAGTTGGGATCAGGTGGAACAGTGTTCTCGGATGGAGAGACAGTGACTCAGAGCTAGTGCAGCACATTTATTATATACAGCATGATATCAGGAAGTTTTACTAGAGTTTAAGAAAAAGGAAATTATGTTAAATCATGCTTAAAGATTAAGCTGCATTCTTCATTCTTGTGGCTTCTTGTAATTGTCAGGCCTGGATGAACCCAGATAATAGCATCCGCTCCTGGTGCCTGAGTGAACCTAGATAATAGCATCTGCCCCTAGCACCTGAGCTAAAGGTCAGGACTGACAACATTCCTCGCCTTTGGCAAGGTATGTTTCCAGGGAGTGGCTTTGCTGACTGCTGCCAGGATTCTGCTGACGACCTTTGCTCAGGTGCTCTCCCAGGCGCACTCCACACAAACCACCATGTGAAGCCTTACAAGAGAGCAGGGCCTGGGTGCAGGTTGAAGCACATGCTTTGGGTACCTGCACAAGAGAGCAGGGCCTGGGTGCAGGTTGAAGCACATGCTTTGGGTACTTGCTTAGTAGAAGATTGATCTGGGGTATGTTCCCCACACAGCCCTTCTCTAGCAGCACTGTCCTTTCAAAAATGGTGTGACTTTTAAATTTAGGTGGAAGTTACTAGTTTAAAGAAATGGAGGTGGTGAAAGTGTTTTTTAAAAAACATCTTTTATAGCTTGAATGAGTATACTTCTTTTCACTCTTTTGAACCAAATGAGGAGTATTAGGCTTCATATCTATTAAAAATGTCATTTATAAATACACCCTTAAATATAAGGTTTATATATCCACTGCCTTTAAAAAGATTCACATTTTTTCAACAGCTAATGAAGAGAAATATTTGGCTATCCAACCTGCCTTTATGTGAGTTTTATTTAACCAATAAAGATTGATATATTCCTAAAGAAAAGAGAATATAATATAGCACAGAAGGTATATAAAATATATGAACTAAAAAAAGATATAAATATTGATAATATTGAGTGATATTCTATTTTCCTGTGTCAGAAATCAAATTTACCTGGAATAGTGGATTCTCTCTTTTAAATTTTCCCAATGTATAATGGGGAATATATTCTCTGGCTTTCCTACCTGTTTGTTCTGATTACAACCCTTTAGTTCCATATACTTCATAACCTATTGCTATGGGAATTTAATCTATTTTTTAAAAATTCTTCTCTTGTGTGAATAAGAAGATTGTCTAACATCACTCATGTAATAATTATATATTTAAATTCCATTAGGATAATCTTTACATTTTTCTTCTGTGTGTGTGTGCTTTTTTTTCCTCATGGGCCCGAAATAACTCTCTAGACTCCTGTCCATTCCTTCCTATAAATCTTACCATAAAATATTTTCTTATAACCTACATACAGATTCTAATGATTGACCAATCTAATCCAAGGGTAAAGGATAGTATTTTCATGGTCTCATAGGAAGAGTGAGACACTGGCATTAGACAGGTCAGGATTTAAACCTAAGCTTGGCACACTCTCTTGTCGTGTGACCTTGAGAAAGTTCTTTTCCTCAGCCTCCGTGTGATGGGGATTCCTGCTTCAGAGGGTTTCTGTGAGGATTAGAAAAAAAAGTGTATGTAACATGATGCCTGGCTTATAGAAGGTTAGTTTTCCTTTCCATAAATGTTAGTTTACCTTTCTTCTGGTTCTTCTATGTCATATTTTGAGAACAGAAAATTAAGGGTAAATTAAGACATGTTCTGCATCAAGTTTGAAGAATTAACTCCAAACTTGTCTTCTCACAATGATGCTTTGACATTTATTGCCATTCTGCTACCCTGTGGTCTAATTATTAGTTTATATGGTGGGAAATTCTATTAATTATTCCTCTTCTCCATCATTGATAGGTTCCATAAGGCGTTCATTCAGTTGCCCTCGGTCCATCTCTTCTCAATCACCTTGTAGTGCAGACACCCGCCCTCTTTCTGCTCAGCAAATGATGTCAGCATCCCGGACAACTTCATCGTGCCGGTCACATTCCTTAAACCGTGCTTCCTCCTCCATGAGGCATCTGCCTCATAGTAATGATGCCAGCTCTAACTTTCAGGTGGTAAGTCGTCTACTTTGCTCCTTTTGAGATTACAGGAAGCATTGTACTGAGATTTAGGTGGCAAAGGGATAAGCTGGGAGGAAGATAGAGTGAACCCCATCATCCAACTCACGGTCTCCTGGAGTTTGGATTGCTTAATCTCTATAGCTTATCACTTAGTATGAACTCTTACAAGCAGACCAGAATATCACAGAACTTTAGAATGACCACTGTGAATAGCATTTTATTTTCCACTTGCTTATATAGTTGATAATTTTGTTGAAAATCATCTGAGGAAATATATGATTTTATAGTGTATTATGCAGTGTATTTGAAAATTTGGAGAAATTTGTTGTGTGGAAAAATTTTTTTAATGGGACTATTGATTAATAGGTTAAAAATAAATGATTGATAAATTAACCTTAGAATACTGAAATACAACATTGTTTATGTTTCCTGTATATTAAGTTAACATATAGTATTCCCTCCTTAGCATGAGTCCCCAGAGGTTCAGTATTGAATAAGTCAGTGAATTTATTTGGCTATCAGACTTGTAGATAATCAAATAGATAATGCCAAGTACATTCACAAAAACCAGACATTTATTTAATTTGTTTATTTACTGTGGATGATCTTTCTAAATGGAAGAGTCTGGAAAATATAAGTGAATGAGTTTCACTTGTTAACAATGAATGATTTTTTTTCTTTTTTCCTAATTAAGAATCGCCAAAGGTATATGTAGTAAGTGAAACTTTTGACCAGGAAGTCTTTTTTAACCATTTATATTTATATTTTAGTATTTTGAACTACATAAAATGCAACTGTGTGGAAGTATAAAAGGTATTATTGGGAAATCATATCCACTTAATCCTAAAATTTTTAATTCTAAGAATAAATGTAAAAATTTTTTCTTCTGCTTTTTTTATTGTTTTGATTTTTCCAATTAAAAGTGTATTGTTTTTACCTAGAAATATCTTTCAGACTATAGTGGCACAATGAAATAAGACCCCCTCCAAATATCTGTATTCTTTCAAATTTAAGAATGAGTCTTTGCGGCAACCGAAAACAAAAGAACAAGAAGAGGATCTAACAAGTCAGACCTTATTGGTTCTCAAGGACATGAAGATCCGCTTTCCAGGGAAATCAGATGCAGAATCACTACTTCTGGTAGAAGATGTGAGTATTTGACATGTATAAAACTCCAAGGAGCTCATTCCTTTTATTCTTCTTGGGATATTAACATTTATTTACCCATGGAGGCATTCTCAATGACATAGTAAACTTAACTGATGTTCTCTTCAACCTCCTCAAGCTGCAGAAATACAGTGGCTATTTGAATTATTATGATTCATGAGCAGTGAGATTAACTATAATTAGCAATGCAAAATACCTTTTAGTTCATTGTCCCATTTTAATGATGCAACCAAGTGAAAATGATTCATGTTATTCAATTATTGTTCTTAATGATTAAAGAACTACCAAGTTAAAGCTGCTTCTATAAAGATTTAGAAAGATCTAATATCGAATTGATATGTAATAAAAAAAAAAGTGGGTCTTGGGCATAAAATATCAAGAATATGACACCCTGAATGATTTTGGTCAAATTTTGAAATGGCTTATGCCGTTCTTGTTACACACACATTTGCACCACCCAGTGGAAGATTCTAAAATGGCAGAGTCCTAAAATTCACATTAAACTCAATGATTTTTCCTAATTAGAAAGGTCCCAGTTATTAAATATTTTTGGTGAAAGAACATTTCTTAATTTAAAGTCCTATCTCTTCATTCAAACATTCTTTTCAAATTGTTGTTCACAAATCTTTTCAAATTCCTCAGTAATAGAACTTTGTTTTCTGGTTTCCCTAATATTATTATTTTTTCCAGTGGAGAGGGCACCATCTAGTGTCCAGTTGTAGGATAAAAACCACAGCTATGCACTTGGCCTTTTTTCACTTTTTAGCATTACTTTTGTCTAAACCAACTATCTAGAAACAAATACCAAAACAAATAATAAAAAATGACTTTATTAGTTTGAAAATAAATCATGACTATTTCTATTTTGTAATCATGACACAGTTGCAACCAAAACCCCCAAATATTTTGCATTATTTTGTTATATATTTTTTAAAGAGTAAAAATAGTATCTGAGCAAATGAGCTGCTATTTGTTACATCAAGGGAAAAGGAATACAAATTGATATTAGTTGTAAGTCACTATTCTAGATATGCTTTTATTTATATGTTATATTATTTAATCAAGTTCTTTTCTAAATATAGCCAATGACTTTGTATCAGACATTTTGCTTCTATTTTCTTAGCTATATTAGTTTTGAATCATGTAGAAGAAAAATTAGATAACCAGAGAGTAGAATTAATATTTATGGCTACTGTGATTGTTTTATCAAAAACATATGAGCTTACATAATTAATAAATAATAATTAGATCATTAGATTATTTACTATATGTTCACTATATGCAGAAAATATTTTAATCTGTTTGTTACAGTATATATTACTAGAATATATATTCAGAAATTTTGCAGATTTGACAAAAACAAAACAAAGGGATACTAGAACCCTGATTATATATAGGCTATCTTTTAATGTATTATTCAATATCCTGTTATTATGGGTGATATGGTAAATACAGGTTTTGAAATTAAAATGGAAAATCAACAAACCTTATACGCCTAAATACATTTTACTTTCACTTATTAGAGACTGTGTGCTTTTTACAGCAAGAAGCAAAAAATTTGGATTCAGATGGCTTCTTAACCTTATGTTAGAAATCCTTGCACATGTCTTGTTATTAAAGAAGACATTCTTTATCGCAAGTAATATTATAGTGCTTTCATTTCACAAATTCAGTACTAAAACCAGTTTCAACCCATTTATTTACTTTTTTACTTTTTACTTTTGAGGAAAATTCTAGATTAAATTTCTTAATGTTTCACTCCCATGACAGATCCTTGATAACTGGAAGTTTCATAAAACAAAAGTGGCTTCATATTGGCTCATAAAATTGGACTCTGTAAAACAACGAAAAGTGAGTAATACTTCAAAACAAGTTTTCCCTTTTAGATCTTCTTCAACTAGAATGATTAAGCCACATTCATAGTCAAACTATATACATATCTATTTGTTTACTCATTTCTTCAACAAATATTAATTACATACCTTCTATGTTATAGACACTGTCCTAGATTTTGAGGATAAAAAAGTAAATGAAAAAAAACTATGATCTCAGAGAGCTTACAAAAACTTGAGTGGAACAGGTTCAAGAGTAAAAGACAGAGAAGAAGGAAACAGCTAGTACTGGCATTCTTTGCAAGGAATTTTGCTGTAGAAGGGAACAGGGATGGGGGTTAATGACAAGTTTCCTTTAAAGTTTAAGAGATTTAGCCCTGGCCAGTGTAGCTCAGTTGGTTGAGTGTTGTTCTTTGCACCACAATGTCACAGGTTCGTTTCCCATCAGGGCACATACCTAGGTTGTAGGTTCCATCCCTGGAGCTCAGGCAGGAGGAAACTGATTGATGTTTCTCTCTCATTTCTCTCTCTCTTTCATTCTCTCTCTCTCTCTTCCCCTTTATCTAAAAAAGAAATCAATAAGCATGTACTCGGGTGAGGACTAATAATAATAGGACTAATAATAATAATAAGATGAACAGATTTACAGTTTGTGTGCTGATGAGAATGATCTAGAAGAGAGGAGAGAGGTGACAGAAAGTCCTTAAGTAAGTGGGGGAGGTTTGTCCTAACAGGAGCATTAATTCTAATTATCTAATAGGAGGGAAGGCAGAGGCCATGGCAGTGTTGTGAGAAGATGTGAGGGCTTTAGAGATTTGAGCAGGCAGTGGAAGGTATGTAATAGCTATCTTGGAGAGTAGGAGACGGGTGTGGCCAGCAGTCTGAGGGGCCCATCAAATGCAATGCAACATTATTTTGGGGGAGAGATACAATTTTAGTAGCTTTAGTGATGATGTTGTGTTCCTTTAGTAATGCAAGCTATTATTTCCCCTTTCTAGGATTTATTGCAATAAACTGAATGTTGACACTAATTAAGTGGTAACTTACATACTCTCATCTGAGTAAACTGAACTCACTATTATATTAACACATTCAATAAAGAATTGCTTGGTGTTCTGACATGTGCCAAATATTGTGCTACTATTGAGGAAGGTATAACAAAGCTGGTAACAGAGGTAGATTGCAAAACACATTACAAACCCTGGATAGATTTTTGCAAAATCACTGATTGTGGCCTTGCTTGATTAAAAGAAAAACCTTTTATTAGAATAAGTGTCCTGAGTTTTCTCAAGTCCATGTACTTTGTGTAATCTGTAAGTTAGGATAGTGCAGGTAAGTTGCTGATTAAAACAAAACAATCTAGAAACAGATTAAAGAATTTATAAGTTAGTAACACATGATAAATGTGACATTTCAAATCAGTGGAGAAAAGATAATTGTTCCCCTAAATCAGTGGTTGGCCAACTGCGGCACACAAGCTACATGCGGCTCGCGAGCCATGGTTTTCCGCTTTGTTGACTAATGAGTTTGCCGACAACTGCCCTAAATGATACTGAAACAATTGAGTACCTATTTGTAAGAAAATTAAGTTGTAGCCTTATCTCTTACCATGTACAAAAATAAATTTCAGATTACAATTTTATGTGTAAAAAAGAAAGTATTAAAAGTTTAAAAGAAAACATAGAAGGATCTAGCTACATATATAAAAGCCTAAGTGACCCTTACAACCGAACAACCAGAATGACTGGTTGCTATGACATGTACTGACCACCAGGGGGCAGACGCTTAATGCAGGAGCTGTCCCCTCGGTGGTCAGTGCGCTCCCACAGTGGGAGCGCTGCTCAGCTGACAGACCCGTCCCAGTGGCCCACCAGACTGGCTGTGGCCACTCACTGCCTCAGTAATCCTGAAGGTCCAATCTCCGGAGAACAGGCCAGGCACCAATGGACCAGTGCCGCCAGCCTCCTGGAAGTCAGGCTCAGGCACCATGGCCACTCCTCTCCCTTCATGCTCCGCAATGAAGAAAGGATATAAAAACAGCCGCCAGGTGGCTCCCAACAACTGGCACGAATGTCAGAGGGATGGATCCAGATTCTGGGCAGGCAAGGGTGTCCCACCTCCTGACAGGAGGGCTGATCTCATCCTGCCCTTCCCTCCCCCGTCCGGGGACCCCACCTCTGCATGAATTCGTGCATCGGGCCTCTAGTATATTTATAATCTTAGAATGGGAAACAATGTCTTAAGAAAGAACTAGCACTCAAAAATATTTAAAAAGATTGACATATTTAATTACATCAAAACTTAACAATGGCAAAAGACTCCTTAAACCAAGCTGAAAGGCAGAAGCAGTGAGGAAGATGGGGGTATTTGCAGCACATAAAACACAAGCACCAGTAAACCAACACCTCTTACGAATCAATCAGCAAAAGAAACTATCCTATAAATATTAATAAATAAAATGGTAAGTGTATAAAAAAGCTATGAAAAGATAATTTATAGATATTCAAATAGCCAATTCATGTATAAATAGATCCTTGGCCTCACTAATGATGAGAGAAAAGCAAGTAAAAACCATCATATTGGCAAAAATTAAGAAGACAGATAATATCCAGTCAAGGAAATAATGTGGATAAAAGGGCTTTTACCAAACAATTAGAGGGAGAACACATTGGTATAACCCTTTAGAAAGATAATTTGCACTACTTATTAAAATGATAGGTGTTCATAACCTAATGACTCAGCAAAACCACTTGCAGAACTCTATCCTACAAAGTAATTGTTGAGTGAGAGACTTTGAGTAGGCAGGAAGAGCCTCTAGCCTGCAATGTAGGTCTGACACCTGTGAGTGAAAGGCAGAAGGGTGGAATATGAAGACCCTTAGACTTTAGTGAACTTCTGAGAAAGCCCTGGCCAGCTGATGGGGAGCCCAGAACAAAGATTGCTTTTCTGGGGATCAAATTGGGCAGAAGTAGTCCAGGGAGAGCATAAGCGTGGCTTGAGTGTCCTGAATGGAGACACTGTCAGCTAACTTCACTCTTGGAAACAAGTTAATTCAAATGGCATGCTCCATGGCTGCCACAAAGGCTGTGTGGGGTGTGATTTAAGTTGACAAACATTTATTGGTTTCCAGTTTTGTGCATGAACGATGATGATACTGGGGATTTGCAGAGTTGTTTCTTCATTTATTTAATTGCATATTCAACCATGCATTGAACAAGATTAATTGAAGGACTACCACGTCCTGAGCACCACGCTAGGTGTGGAATGCAAAGACTCATAAAAATCTCTTCATTCTATTTAGAGACCATTGTTGAAATATGTGTCTCACTGTTTCTGTTCCAGGATCTAAGCATTTGCTGGTTGCTCATTAGAATGTTGTAAAACTCTTAGATAAGAATGCCATACACATGAGCTCTTCCACATGCCTTATTTCAGAGTTTCCTTAATGGGTGTAAAATGTAAAGGTCAAGGATGTAGGAATTAAATACTGAAAAGAATCCTCACCAGGTGAAAATGGAAACAGCTAATCTTACTAAATGCCATGTTATGGAAATTTCACACTTGCATAATTTAGTTCTCTGCCAATAATGCAGTTGTTTTATATAGTTTGTAAGGAATATATGAAGTATGAAAATATTGCAGTGTTGTGTTTTGTGAAAAATGCCAAATTTGCTAAGAAGTTTCATCTTTTTTTTAAAAAATATTTTATTGATTTTTTACAGAGAGGAAGGGAGAGAGATAGAGAGTTAGAAACATCGATGAGAGAGAAACATCGATCAGCTGCCTCCTGCACACCCCCCACTGGGGATGTGCCTGCAACCAAGGTTCATGCCCTTGACCGGAATCGAACCTGGGACCCTTCAGTCCGCAGGCTGACACTCTATCCACTGAGCCATACCGGTTAGGGCTCATCTTTAGGCATAAATTAAGATTGGAGGATGAAGAGAGATAAGTAGTGATATTAACATGGTACTATATTTGCATTTATTTTAGGGTTCTAAGAGATTTTTGTTGATCAAGTACTTTTTTCTCTAAACAATTATTTCTCTTTAATACCTACGTAGTTGCTTCTGCATGCATTTTGATGTTATTATTTTCCATTTCTTTTTTAATTGGGCTAACATAGATGCTATAAAGAGCTGCTGGTTTTGCATCAGCAAAGATGCCTTTACCCTATAGCCATGGCTGCTGCAGGCATCATTCGTACAGCATGTCGTAATGTTAATGTTACTTCTAATCCTCCTCATCTTATGCCATTATTTTAATTTAGGACCAACTGTTTAGCCATATGGAGCAATTTGTCATTCAACATCTGTATGTTCTTATAAAAATACGAATTTGTCTCTGTACTTTATGCCTTCAAATGTGCTATATTTCATATGGAAAATACACATCTTTTCATTTTATTAATTATTTCATTGACTGAATCTTCCATTTACTTTTTCCCTTGGAGAACTTAATGTCGGACTGGGATGTTTTTAAGTCACAAGGTCGGAAATGGATGCCCATGTTCTGTAGGTTTGCCTCCCTTGAATCCACAGGCAAACACAAAGGGCACCTTGCTGATCATTTGTTTTTGTGTTACAAATTTTTTTGTTTTCCATCCCCTTTCTTCTAACCCCAAAGCACCTAGAGGTCTAAAAGAGCATTACAAAAAGAACCTACACCGATTTACCTTACCCCAGCCTGCCTTTCTAAACTTATTTAGTGGGTGTTTTACTAAAGATGCAGTCATTGTCTTCCCATCTGTATGGTCTTTTAAACAAACTAGTCCTTGCACCAAGGCACAGATGGAGGGAGTGTCTAGGCAGCCTTGTTTATACACAGCGATCCCACCCATCTTCCCAAGTATTACATAACTGGAGGTGAATTTGAATCTTAGAAGAGACCATTTGATTCTCTTTTAGGGTAGTATTCCATTGTGTAAATGTACCACAGCTTTTTTATCCACTCATCTACTGATGGGCACTGGAGCTGCTTCCAAATCTTAGCTATTGTAAATAGTACTGCAATGAACAGAGGGCCGGATATAGTTTTGAATCAGTGTTTTGGATTTCTTTGGATAAATTCCCAGAAGTGGAACTGCTGGGTCATAAGGCAGTTACATTTTTAATTTTTTGAGGTAAGTCCATATTGCTTTCCACAGTGGCTGCACCAGTCTGCAGTCCCACCAGCAGTGCATGAGGGTTCTCTTTGCTCCACATCCTCGCCAACACTTGCTGTTAATTGATTTATTGATGATAGCCATTCTGACACGTGTGAGGTGATATCTCCTTGTGGTTTTAATTTGCATTTTTTCTGATGATTAGTGATGTTGAACATCTTTTCATATGCCTACTGGCCATTTGTATGTCCTCTTTGGAGAAGTGTCTCTTCAGGACCTTTGCCCATTTTTTAAATTGGATTGTTTGTTTTTCTGGTGTTGAGTGTATATGATTTTTATAAATTCTGGATATTAACTCCTTATCAGCTGTATCCCTGGTGAATATGTTCTCCCTTTCAGTAGGTTGTCTTTTCAAAGGTTTTATCTGTGCAAAACCTTTTTTTATTTTAATGTAGTCCCATTTGTTTATTTTTTCTTTTGCTTCCCTT
The DNA here is from genome assembly GCA_026230045.1 of Corynorhinus townsendii. Classification (NCBI taxonomy): domain Eukaryota; kingdom Metazoa; phylum Chordata; class Mammalia; order Chiroptera; family Vespertilionidae; genus Corynorhinus; species Corynorhinus townsendii. The sequence continues at coordinate 159,029,096 of JAPDVU010000002.1, forward strand.
GCTCAAAGTGATAGATCAGAAAAAATATTGCTATGAAAGATGTACTGCCTCTGTTTTCTTCTAGGATATTTATGGTTTTGAGTCTAACATTTAAGTCTTGAATCCATTCTGAGTTTATTCTTAGGTATGCTGTGAGAAGGTGGTCTGTTTTCTTTTTATTTTTTTTGCACTTATCTGTCAATTTTCCCAACCTATTTATTGAATAGACTTTGTTTACCCCATTATATGTTTTTGGCTCCTTTGTCAAATATTAATTGACCATAAAGACATGAGTTGATTTCTGAGCTCTCTGTTCTGTTCCATTACTATGTATGTCTGTTTTTATGCCAGTAGCATGCTGTTTTGATTACTATGGCCATGTAGTATAGTTTGGTATTAAGTAGCATGATTACTGCAACTTTGTTCTTTTTAAAGATTGCTGTGGCTATTCAGAGTATGTTGTGGTTTCATATAAAGTTTTAGAATATTTGTTCTAGATTGCTTTGGGTAGTATGGACTTTTTAATGGTGTTAACTCTTCCTACCCATGAACACGGTATATGTTTCCACTTACTTGTATCTCCTTCAGTTTTTTTCTTCAGTGTCTTGTAATTTTCTGAGTACAGATCCTTTACACCCTTGGTTAAATTTATTCTTAGTATTTTTTTGAAGCAATTGTGAATGGGATTCTTTTCTTAGTTTTCCTTTCTGATAGTTCATGGTTGGTATATTAAAATGCAACTGATTTCTGGATATTTAATTTGTATCCTGCTGTTTTACTGTGTTCATTTATCAGTTCTAGTAATTTTTTTGGTGAAATCTTTAGGGTTCTCTATATTCTGTATTATGTCATCTGCAAATAATGGCAGTTTTACTTCTTCTTTTCCAACTTGGATGCCTTTTATTTCTTCTTCTTGTCTGATTGCTATGGCTAGGTCTACTAGTACTAAGTTGAATAAAAGTGGTAAAAGTGGACATCCCTGTCTTGTTCCTGGTCTTAAGGAAAACCCTTGTAGTTTTTGCCCAGTGAGTATGATGTTAGCTATGAGTTTGTCATATAGTGCCTTGATTACATTGAAGTATGTTCCCTGTATTCCAACTTTGCTGAGAGCTTTTATCATAAAAGTGTGCTGAATTTTATCAAATGCTTTTTATGAATCTGTTGATGTGATCATGTGGTTTTTATCTTTCAATTTGTTTATGTGGTGTATCACATTTATTGACTTGTGAATATTGTACCAACCTTGCATCCCCGGAATAAATCCCACTTGATTGTGGTGTATGTTCTTTTTGATGTGTTGCTGAATCCAGTTTGCTAATATTTTGTTGAGGATTTTAGCATCTATGTTTATCAGGGATATTAGCCTATAATTTTCTTTCTTTGTAGTGTCTTTGTCTGGTTTTGGAATTAGGATAATGCTGACTTCATAAAAGGAGCTTGGGAGTCATCCCTCCTCTTGGATTTCCTTGAAATAGTTTGAGAAGGATAGGTGTTAGTTCTTCTTTGAATGTTTGGTAAAATTAACTAGTGAAGCCATCCAGTCAAGAACTTTCGTTTGTTGGGAGGTTTTAATTACTGCTTTAATTTCACTATTGTAATCTGTCTGTCCTCTGTCCAGATTCTCTGATTTATCCTGAGTCAGTTTTGGAAGATTGCAGCTTTCTAGGAATTTATCTGTTTAGTCCAGATAGTCCAATTTGTTGTCATATAGTTGTGGTAATATTTTCTTACAATCCTTCGCATTTCTTTTGTGTCAGTTGTTTCTTCTCCCCTTTCATTTCTAATTTTATTTATTTGGGTCCTCTCTCTTTTTTTCTTGATGAGTCTGGTTAAAGGTTTGCTAATCTTGATTATCTTTTCAAAGAACCAGATCTTGATTTCACTAATCTTTTGTATTGTTATTTTCAGACTTTATTTTGTTTATTTCTGCTCTGATATTTATTATTTCCTTCCTTCTACTCACTTTGGGCTTTTTTTTTTTTTTTTAAGTTCCTCTAACTGTAAAATTAGATTATTTATTTGAGATGTTTCTTGTTTCTTGAGATAGACTTGTAATGCTATGAATTTCCCTCTTAGGACCACTTTCACTGTGTCCCATAGATTTTGGGTTGCTGTGTTCTCATTTGTATTTGTTTCATGGTATCTTTTGATTTCTCCCTTGATATTATTGTTAACCTATTCATTGTTTAGTAACATGTTATTTAGCCTCCATGTATTGTGTTTCTTCAGATTTTTTTCTTGTGATTGATTGCTAGTTTCATAATATTATGGTCAGAGACGATGCTTGATATGATCTCAATCTTCTTAAATTTATTGAGACCTGTTTTTGTGTCCTAATATGTGGTCTATCCTAGAAAATGTTCCATGTGCATTTGAAAGAAATGTATATTCTGCTGCTTTGGGGTAAAAGGCTCTGAAGATACCAATTAAATCTATCTGATCAAATGTGTCATTTAAGACCACCATTTCCTTGTTGATTTTCTGTCTGGAAGATCTATTCATTGATGTCAATGGCATGTTATAGTTAATTACTGTGACTGTATTACTGTCAATCTCTCCCTTTATGTCCATCAAGATTTGCTTTACATAGTTAGGTGTTCCTATGTTGGGTTTATAAATGTTTACAAAGGTTATGTCCTCTTGTTGGATTAAATTTAATCTTCTTAACTACAGTGGTCTGACTTGCCATCTATGTCATATATGAAATTTCATAAATGCATTGATGTACTTGTGGAAATTTTATTTTATTATTTATTTTGGTCTTTTTAAAAAAATTGTGGACTTTTTAATCTGTGCTTTTGTTCAGATATGAGTGATTGTGTGTGTAATCTTTAAATTAAATATTTTACAAGCTTCCATATGTTGAAAGCATTTTTCCATATTACATTTATTTTCCAAATAAAATAAATAAGTAAATTTTTTATCTTTGACTTTGAGACACATACAAATACACCTAGATTTTGCAATATTTTTTTTCCCCCACATTAGGTTTTGGACATAGTAAAAACAAGTATTCGCACAATTCTTCCACGCATTTGGAAGGTGACTGATGTTGATGAATTACATTTATATCGGATTTTTAACCGGGTTTTTAATCGCTTACTCTGGAGTCATGGCCAAGGACTATGGAACTGTTTCTGTGATTCAGGGTAAGTTCTAAGTTATCTTTTATTATTGTCATTTAAAATATTTTATGGTTAGTTATAGAAGTAGCTCAATAAAAAGATTGAAATTCTTTTTTAAAATATATTTTTATTGATTTCAGAGAGAAAGGAGAAGGAGAGAGAGATAGAAACATCAATGATGAGAGAGAATCATTGATTGGCTGCCTATTGCATGCTCCCTACTGGGGATTGTGCCCACAACCTAGGTATATGCCTTGACTGGGAATCAAACATGACTCTTGGTTCATAGGTTGACACTCAACCACTGAGCCATACCAGCTGGGAAAAGATTGAATTTCTTTAATAATCTCTCAAAATATTAATTTTTATTACTTGTAATTTTTAGTACTCAGCTGTAATTTATAGCAGTTAAACTGACTTATTTGAGATGATTAATATGACAACACCACCCAACCAATCCAGATTCAGGATTCAGGGAAGAGAGGTGGTCTTAATGAAAATCTCAATATCTGTAAGGTTCTTCTACTGTTGCCTCTATGCAGCAAAACTTGAAAATTATGGCTCTATTTCTGCTCCTCTTCAGAATTTCAGTCCTGCCATATTTGTTGTGACTCATTATCATTTTAGCCTTGTGATGATATCGAAAGCCAAACATTTTATACCACTCTTTTATTAATAAGTGACTTCCCTTTTGGACCTCTCTTAATTCTATTGTGTGCTCCCAATTGTACAGGTTAATATCTCAGGAACTCCTGCATCTTCCTTTTCCTTCACTGTCTTTATCCAGTCATCTGCTAAATCTTATTAGTTTTTCTGTCACATTCCCACTGTGGCTGCTCTAGATTGTTTTTCATTGCTCTTAACAATTATCAAGTACTTACTGCTGTGTTAAATACTTATGGAGATACAAAGTTGAATCTAGCATGCATTTGGTCCTCAAGAAACTTTTAAAAAATGGTAATAGCTAATACCATACAACTTACTATGTGCCAGGCACTGTTCTAAACACTTTACATGTATTAACTGATTAAATCCTCATAACTTGACTTTGAAAGAGCTCTTTTATAAACAAGGAAACTGAGTCACAGTTAGTTGATAACGACCTAATACTCTGGGATTCAGACTCAGGGAACCTGGCCCCAGGGTTCATTCACTTAACCAATAATCTCTGCTGTGTGTAATAGACAAAATAAGATATATACAAAAGTAATGATTAAAAAAGAGATAAATGATTTCAGAGAAGAGGAGCCTTTTTGGTAGAAGGTGGAATTAATGCATTTCTAGGCATTTTTTTCTCTCCATTTTCTTTGGTCTCTTTTATTTTTCTTGCTCTCAGGGTCATTTCTTAAAATCTGTAATGATTTCCCTCATTTATCATTAAACTCTAGACTTCTCCTCTAGAGGTACAAGACTAATATGCTGCTTCTTTCTTATTTCTCCAGTATTCTCTATCATTACTCTCCTCTTGAACTCTGTTCTAGAAAAACAAACTCACTATTTTTAAAATGTCTTAAAAATGTGTCCTTTTCTTCTTTTGAGCTGTTGGTATCATTGAGTATCTGATTGGGCTGCTTTCTATAACTCCGGTCCCTACATTATTTAAACCCTATGTAAACACTCAGACTACATACTTCCTTTGTGAAACCTTAACTATCATAGTCTGAAATGCTCTCTGAATGTCCTCCATTTAAATATTCTAGTCATCTAATACTGAATTATTGATAGCATTTACAGACGTATTCTCACCACCATAATTATCCTCAACTGCCATTCACCAACATGGAGAATGCATAAGGTGCTCTGAAATCTGAAAATAATCATAGCTATACATTATTTCCACAGAGACTTAAGGGAGACATTGAAACTGCACTTTATGGCCCCTTAGAAGTTCACTCAATGTGAATTCATAATTGGAATTTTTGTTTGTTGATCCATTGTTGGGAATGCCACATGTAAATCCAAGCTACTCTCCACTATGGAAGGCAATGACACAGTCTGCTACTGATATTGGAGTTGATGGCTTTAAGTCCATGACATAATATCCAATTCCAGACACTAAAGATCCTCATAAAGTGGTGGTTCTTTGCTGCTAGAGCTTCTTTCCCTTGAACTATTTTGGTAATACACTCTAACTTAATTCAGAATTTTTTTCTCCTGTTTCAGGCACAGTACTCTTCCCAATGTTCTCTGGTGGCATATATTACTGCTAGTAATGATAACGAGATTAACATTTATTGAGGCTTACTAAATGCCTAACATTGTTTTACATATTAAATATTCTTATAATCACCACAGTAATATTTTGAATAATATACTATTATTGTACAGACGAGGAAATTGAAGCATACAGAGAATATATAACTTGCCCAAGTTCTCGCAGTAACTAGATGAGCCTGGACTTAAATCCAAGTTGTCTGAGTCAAGCACTCAAGCTCTAAGCTCTGTGCTTCATTAACTTCCCTCAAAGTAGCACTGCCAGTGGTTGCTAAGCACCAGGGCAGGTGGAGGGGGAGTAGCTTTGAATCCATCCTATCTAATAAAGTGGGAATATGCTAATTGACCATCACTCCATCACAAAGATGGCTGCACCCACAGCTGACGCCAAGTTCCCATAAGGAGCCTTAATGAGCAATCAGCAGGGACCTGAGGCTACGCCCTTCCCGCCTCCATGGGGCTTGACAGGGGACCTCAGGCTGTGCCCCGCACCCAGCAGGGCTAGACAGGGAACCTCAGGCCATGCCCCCTGCCCTGGCATCAGGCTGTGGGACCTCAGGCCTCACCCCTAGCCCCAGTGCCAGGCCAAGGGACCTGAGGCCATGCCCCCTGCCCAGTGGGACTAGATGGGGGACCTCAAGGTGCACTTCCCATCCAGGTGCTGGGCTAGGGGACCTCAGGCTGCTCCCCCCACCCCAGTGCCAGGCTGGGGGACCTCAAGCTGCGCCCCCAACCAGGTGGGGCTTGACAGGGGACTTCAGGCTGTGCCCCTCACCCCAACACCAGGCCAGGAAACCTTAGACCGCACCCCCCCCCCCCAGCTCCAGGCCAGGGGACCTGAGGCTGTGCCTCCCTACCTGGCTGGGCTTGACAGGGGACCTTAGGTTGTACCCCCGACCCAGCGGGGCTTGACGGGGGACCTCAAGGTGCACCCCCAGTGCTGGGTTGGGTGAACTCAGGCTACGCTCCCACTCAGCGGGGCTTGACGGGGGACCTGAGGCTGCGTCCCTCCCCTCAGTGCTGGGCTGGGGGGCCTGAGGCTCTGCCCCCCCACCTGGCGGGGCTTGATGGGGGACCTCAGGCCATGCCCCCCACCCAGCGGGGCTTGACAGAGGACCTCAGGCCGTGTCCCTCACCTGGCGGGGCTTGACGGAGAACCTCAAGGCAAGCTCCCCACCCCTGTCTGGGCTGGGTGGGCCTTAGGCCACACCCCCCAGCCTGGCGCTGGGCCAGGGGACCTGAGGCTATGCCCCCTGCCCGGCAGGGACTTGACTCTGGGTCCCATGGTGTGCCCCAGACTCTGACAGGGGGAAGGCTTTCATATACATTTTACTAATTTTCTTTCATCTCTGACACTTCTATTATAGAGAAAGGGCAAATAGCAATATTAAATTATTTCCTCTAATCCCCTTTTAATGTGCATGAATTTCGTGCACCAGGTCACTAGTTTCTTTATAAACTTGGTGGTTTATAGAGGTGAGTTTAATACCAGATTTTATTTTGCAGCTTTACCAATGAGTTTCTTAGGGTTCCTTAATTTTATGAAACCATAAAAACCTGGTGGTGTGTGTGTATGATTTTCAGTTTGGACCCAGAATAGTTCTACTTATCTTTAGATCACATCGAGTCAACGTTTACTCCTTTAACTTTGGCCTAACAGCCTAGTAGTCAGGGTAACACTGTACTCTTAGTTCAGTTCTGAAGGAAAGATTTTAATAAAGCACACAGCTATCTTTCACAGTTAGGTGTGAAATCTTGGAAAAATATAATCCGAATAACTCTGCATCAACTTGATTACTGCCTCCATCTGTCAACACCTTAATAATGAAACAATAAATAAATCATTCCTTTTCCACATCCAGAAATATTAAAGAATATGTTAGATCTTTGTGGTAGGTTTCTCTAGAATTGGCATAGAGGTTTTACTGATTCACCAAACAGAGAACATACTCATCCCTCTCTTGCTCTTGCAGGCTGCTGAAGTCCATGCTTAGTGACTTTTTTTTCCCACATGCAGCTGCCTGGGAATGTTATATTGCTCCACATTCTGAATGTGTTCTCTCCAAGGAGATAGCTCTTGGAATTACTCACTACGTTTTACTGGGATAGCGGAAGTTTAGGTTTTGTTGAGACTCCAACAAGGCCTGTGCACTTAGGAAGACTGGCCAATTGAAGTAACCTTTCAGGTGAGATTTGCAGGAAGAGGAAGAAAGGAGCTGGCCAGGTAGAGCAAAGAGGAGAATGCAGGAGCTAGTGTGGGGAAGGAACGCTTTGTTTGGAAAAGATCTCTCTCCTCTCAAAACCCTGGTATGTAAACACCAAAGAGGAGAATCTGGTGTGGACCCTTTAGCCAAAGGCATTTTCCTGTGGAAGTTTTTCATGGAGAAGCTTCCCTTTTAGCATCTTAAGGCAAGATGAAATTGTAAGGAATATTCTATATTCTAGGCTAAATTATATAACTACTTGAAAATGTACCCATAACATGTAGACTACTTAAAATTATGTGAATCTTACTGTTCTCTTATCACTTTCATTTCTATGTGTTGTTGGTAGTACTTTTCAGCTCATTACTCTTTCTGTTGCTGATTATCTAATTGGTATAGTCCAGATTTTTTTTTACCTTCCCTTTTCCCTGATTATACTTAACTTTGGGCCACTCATCCATCCATTAGGATTTCTACCAGAGAAAGTAGAAGTCAGTTTCACTTTTCAAATAACTGCTTTATTAAATATTTTGATTAGAAAAGACTTGAAAATTATTGCATTACTGGATTTAGGAAGCTTTTCAAGTCTCTGACTCTCATTAACACCACACCCCCTTTGTTGCCAGAGATATTCAGTATTCTGTATCTTTTTAATATACTCGTGGCCTGGTGCATGAAATTCGTGCACAGGGGTGGGGGAGTGGTCCTCAGCCAGGCCTGAATCCTCTCCAATCTGGGACCCCTTGGGGGATATCTGAATGCCGGTGGGATTGGGCCTAAACCAGCAGTAGTACATCCCTCTTGCAATCCCAGACTGTTGGCTCCTAACCGCTCACCTGCCTGCCTGCTTGATCGCTCCTAACCACTCTGCCTGCCGGCCTTCTCACCCCCAACTGCCCGCCTCCACTGGCCTTCTCTCCCCCAACAGTCCCCCCCTTGCTGACCTGATCACCCCCAACTTACCCCCCTGCCAGCCTGCTTGCCCTCAACTGCCCCCCCCAACCAGCTTGATTGCCCCCAACTGTCCCCTGCCAGCCTGCTTGTCCCCAACTGCCCCCCTGCTGGTCTGCTCACCCCCAAACTGCCCCCCCTGCCAGCCTGATCGCCCCCACCTGCCCTCCACTCCTGGCCTGATTGCCCCTAACCACCTCTGCCTTGGCCCCACCACTATGGCTTTGTCCAGAAGGTCTCCCAGTCTAATTACCATATTACCCTTTTATTAGTATAGATTACTAACAACAGTTATTTTATTTCATATTTCTCTGAGGGTGAGGGTGTGCTGGAAAGAACTTTTTAACCATTTTCTTTTTCTTTTTTTAAATATACTTTATTGATCTTTATAGAGGGGAGGGGGAGATGGATAGAGAGTTAGAAACATCGAGAGAGAAACATCGATCAGCTGTCTCCTGCACACCCCCCACCGGCGATGTGCCCGCAACCAAGGTACATGCCCTTGACCGGAATTGAACCTGGGACCCTTCAGTCCACAGGCTGACGCTCTATCCACTGAGCCAAACTGGTTAGGGCTAATTTTTCTTTTTAAACTCATGAATTTTGGGTCTCCCATTTTCTTGGAATTTAGATTCAGAAAGCAGGTAGATAAAACCCTGGGTTTGTTGATAAAGGCATTGGTATTTTTATTTATTTCTACATCTTTCACCTTCTTAAAATTTTTGTGTTGGCATAGAAAGCTGAGAGATACTGAAGTGTCATAGGAGCATTTCACATTTCCTTAGCCAGGTGGTGGGTAGGAGGTGGGGTCTCAGCTTGAAGGATTGGTTTCCTTTGTGCAGAAGGGGTGCCATTAACCTAGTGCCAAATGAAGCATGTCCTGTTCATTTGCTTTTTTCTTCATGAGGGGTTCTGGCCTGCTAACACTTAAATATAAACAATAGAGTAGAATGTGGTCTTTGGCCAGTGGGGGTGAACATACACACCAAAAAATAGTTAAAGGACCTTGATTCATATGCTTAATTTAAATATTTAAGGAAGCATGAGAGAATGAGAAGCCAAAGCTGCTCATATTGTAACTAACATATTATTCAGAATGTGGCATCAAATTAGAGTGTTATAGAAGAAGCTCTTTTTAACTTTCTTCCATTTTATTTGTTCTTACCTTGCCTGTATATATACTCCAAGTCAGGAAGAGAAAAATTACCATGATGTAAGTGACCTGATGGTGAATCTAATCAAATAGCTCCAAAGGATCAAAATATAAGTATATCTAAATGGACAGGGACATTGGTAGGGGAGGTTGACTTTTGTAGAAATAACCAGAATCTCAATGGAGAGGAAAGTGCTAGGCAGACTGTGAGAACACAGTATACTTTCTATGTGTATGTACATTTACATGAAATTCTTATTTCTCTGGGCTCAGACATGTAGGGCCTGCTAGATTGACTTATTAATTATAAATGTATTCCCTAATTATATGATGTTCTCTGATTTTTAAAATAAAATTAGGTAAATTGGTTACATATGTACATACATATAAACATTTATAAACATATCTAGTTTGTCTTATATTTAGTAATAAATTAAATTTTATTGTTAGAGTTAATTTAACTAGCATATTATTAGCATCTTTTTGTTTAGTCTGGAACATCTCAGAAATGGCAGAAAATTTATTTCTTTTAATCTACTCATTTGTAAGAAAACCTGCCATTCACTGATGACATGTTGTCTTTTTGTGACCACATTTCTCCTGAAAAACAACAACAAAAACACACAGTAGCTTTCTAACAAAAAATACCTTTCTGAGTTTCTAAAGCATTTTTAAAAATTCCAAAGATAATCAAATATACATAGAAGATTGAAAATGGAGTCTTTGAATTTCCATTGGGAAGTATATTGCTTCAGAAAAATATTTTCCTTAATATATTTTTCCCTTTTGAAAATATACTCTTTTCTCTCTCTGACGGTTAAGTGAAGTAGTCTATGTAAAATGAGACGAACCATTAACCAGTCTCAAACTGAACTTTGCCCTTGAGGCTTGAAAAGAGTTTCATTTACACTAAGGAAAAAAGTTCTCTCTCTTTTTCTCCCTCCCTGGTGGTGATGATGGTAGTGGTGGGGTGATGAATGATGAGGTACATTTTTATTTGGGCCATGGCAGTAAACTTAGAAATTATAAGTACACTCTCTCTCTCTCTCTCACACACACACACACACACACTTGAAGCTTACCAAGAATGTGAGCACTCACTACTATCTGCTTTGGTATAAGCTGAGTGAGCTAAAGTAGCGAGGTCCCCTACCTTTGGAATTGCAGTAAGGCAATACTTGTTGGGATAGCATTACTTCTAAAGTACAGAAAGTGTACTCTGGGAATATCATGGACATAATTACATCTGAAAATGTTTTGATTATCCTAAGTGATTAACCTAAATTCTCCTACTGCAAAGATGTCACAAATATCTTTTAACTCTTTCTGTGGGATTATTATTAACCAGAGGCCTGGTGCACGGATTTGTGCGGGTGGAGTGCCTCAGCCTGGCTTGCGCCCCCTTTCAATCTGGGACCCCTCCGGGAATGTTGGACTGCTAGGTTTTGGCCTGATACCCGCAGGCGGCCTGTGGGGATCAGGCCGAAACCCAGCAGTCCTACATCCCGCCAGGGATGTAGCCATGCCAAAATAGCAGGCTGCCAGGGAGGAGCCCCAGCCGGGGCTGGGCACAGCTGTGCTGCCGCTCATCCTGGCCCAGCTGTGCCTGCCACCAACAATGCCGCCGCCACCACTGCTGCCCAGCAGCTGCGCTCGCCAGCCGTGAGCCTGGCTTCTGGCTGAGCAGCGCTCACACTGTGGGAGCGCACTGACCACCAGGGGGCAGCTCCTGCATTGAGCATCTGCCCCTTGATGGTCAGTGTGCGTCATAGGGACCAGTCAACTTGTTGTTAAGGTCATTCGGTCGTAACAGTAGCTTAGGCTTATATATATATATATATATATGTAAAGGTAAATCTAGCTTCCTAGAAAACTTAAATTCCTGGAATACCTAATTTTTGAGAAATTAGCTCAGTATTTTACAAACACTTGACTTGTAGAGTAACTCAATTTTTTAGGTAGTGTTGGAAAACCATCCTTTTACTTACCCACTGTTGGCAGCAGTAAAGTCTTAAAAGACACATAGTCTATGGATTCTATGTTGTTTTTTAATATTATAATTAATTTCCAAATACATATTTATGTTATACCTTACAACTGTCTGCCGTCACTTCAAATGTGTGAGTTTCTATTGTTTTCTTATTGCTTTGTTGCTAGGTAAGTGATGTAGCTGGTTGCCATTTTTAGCAGCGTCATGAGGTCATGTCTGTTTCCATGCCAACAGATCCTCTTGGGAGAGTATTTTCAGTAAAAGCCCGGAGGTGGTGACTCCTTTGCAGCTCCAGTGTTGCCAGCGCCTGGTTGAACTATGTAAACAGTGCCTGCTTCTGTTTTACAAATATGCAACAGAGACAAGAGGATCACACTCAGGCATTGGCACCGACTGGGGTAATTCCAGGTACTTGTATATGTTTCATAGACTATGCGTTTTATACAAAGTGAAGCCACAAGGCAGTTTGAAATTGAGTGTTTTTGTTTATATGGCTAGGGGAAAAGCTAAAGACTGAAAATTCATACATACTGTAGTCTACAAAATACTTTTAATTTGCACAATCTTTACCTTTAAAGGACCAAACAAACTTGAAGGGGTTAGAAATAAACTATATGGAAATGAGATTATTTGGTTAACATGGTTTTGCTTTCAAAAGCTAAGTAAGAACCATGAAAAATGCTAATAAAATTACCCCCCCCCCCCCCAAATAGGGATACTTTAGCATTTAAACTTAAGCTTAATAGTTGAGAAAATGCCTTTAGTTTTTAGTTTAATTTGTACTACTCAGTATGCCTCTACTACTCCCTTCATCATAAAACAAGTAAGTGGGACTTCTAGGAATATATCCTAAGAAACCCGAAACACCAATGGAAAGAATGTATGAACCCCTATGTTCATAGCAGCACAATTTGTAATACATAAGATCTGGAAACAGACCAAGGGCCATTAGTAGATGGGTGGATAAAAAAGCTAAGGTACATTTATGCCATGAGTACTATGCAATAGTAAAAAAGAAGGATCTCTTACCCTTTGAGACAGCATGGAGGGACCTGGAAAGTATCATGCTAAGTGAATAACTCAGTCAGAGAAAGACAAGTATCACATGATTTCACTCATATATGGAATTTAATTAACAAAATAAAGTGATGAATGGAGTGGATCCAGAGACATGGAACCATGGCACAGAGTGCAGACTCTCGAAGGGAAGGCAGGGCAGAGTAAGTGGGTCGGGTGGTGGGGGGAGGTAATCAAACAAAGACCTTATATGCATATGTGCATAACCCATGAATGCAGACAGTGGGATGGTGAAGACCTGGGGCAGGAGATGGGGTTGGGCTGGAGAAGGTCAATGGGGGGGAAAAGGGGACATACATAATACTGTCAAGATTAAAGATTTAAAAAATAAACAAAAGTTTCAGAAAAACACACAAAAAATAGAAAAGTACACAAATCAGTGGGATATAAATTTGATAAGTTCTATTTAAAACTTGAATTTTTATAAATGTTATCCTGTTAAAATAGGTAGTTTTCAAGCACATAAAAATAATGTTATTAAGCTGCAAAACATACAGAGTAAATAAGAAATACATTTTTGCACCACAAGACAATTGTAGTTCCCATTAGAATTAAAGAAGAATATGATTTTATTTTTAGTACTAGAGGCCCGGTGCATGAATTCATGCACCAGTGGGGGCCCTCGGCCTGGCCTGCGGGATGGGGCCTAAACCATCCCCCAAGGGGTCCCAGATTGTGAGAGGGCATAGGCCAGGCTGAGGGACCCCACTGATGCACGGTCAGGACCCCAGAAGGACACGGGAGGTTGGCCAGCCAAGGAGGGACTGTGGGAGGGCTCTAGGGCATGCCTGGCCCATCTCTCTCAGTCCTAATTGGTGGGACCCCAGTATAAAGCTAACCTACCAGTCAGAGCATCTGCCCCCTGATGGTCAGTGCACATCATGGTGACTGGTTGACTGTCTGCCCCCTGGTGGTCAGTGTATGTCATGGCGACTGGTTGACCAGTCAACTGTCTGCCCCCTGGTGGTCAGTGCACATCATAGTGTGCGGTTGAGTGGCCTTAGCATATCATTAGCATATCACACTTTTGATTGGTTGAACAGCTGGCCAGACAACTGGACACTTAGCATTATTAGGCTTTTATTATATAGGATATGTAAGTTGTAGTCCTACTCAGGATAGAAAAGAGTAAACCATGACTTTGAAAAACTAAGTGATTTTTTAAATTGATTTTTAGAGGGAGAGGAAGGGAGAGAGAGAGAGATGTGAGAGCAACATCAATTGGCTGTCTCTTACACACTCCTTACCAGGGATGGAGCCTAAAACCCAGGTATGTGCCCTGAGTGGGAATTGAACTGGCAACCCTTCAGTGCACAGAATGATGCCCAACTAACTAAGCCATACCAGTCAGTGCTATATTTGCCTAATTTAATCTGTAAAATTAAGAGAGAAGAAAATAGAGCTAACATAATTAAGATCTATGACTGTGTTTTTCTTGACCACAGATATGTAGGATATTTCTGAATAATCTTTAGAGAGTATATGATACCTATTCTGTAGAAGAGAGTGGCCTTCACCCTTGGTTTCAGTAAAGCAATAATTGAATAGACACATCAAGTGAAAGCCATTTCTCAGAGTTATACTCATAACTAAACAAAAGGTACTGATATATAAACCCAGATGGTTATATATATACTAGAGGCCTGGTGCACAAAATTCATGCACAGGGCGGGAAAGGGATGGCCCTCAGCCCAGTCTGCACACTCTCCAATCTGGGACCCCTTGAGAGATGTCCGACTGCCCATTTAAGATCGGGCCTAAACGGGCAGTCGGACATCCCTCTCAGAATCCAGGACTGCTGGCTCCCAACTGCTCACCTGCCTGCCTTCCTGATTGTCCCTAACCGCTTCTGCCTGCCAGCCTGATAACCCCCTAACCACTCCCCTGCCAGCCTGATTGATGTCTAACTGCTCCCCTTGCCAGCCTGTTTGCCCCTAACTGCCCTTCCCTGCAGGCCTGGTCACCCCTAACTGCCCTCCCCTACAGGCCTGATTGCCCACAACTGCCCTCCTTTGCAGGCCATGTTGTGGTGGCCATCTTGTGTCCACATGGGGGCAGGATATTTGACCACATGGGGGCAGCCATCTTGTGTCTTGGAGTGATGGTCAATCTGCATATTACTCTTTCATTAGATAGGATAGAGGCCTGGTGCATAGGTGGGGGCCAGCTGGTTTGCCCTGAAGGGTGTCCTGGATCAGGGTGGGGGTTCCCTTGGGGCATGGGGCAGCCTGGGTGAGGGGCCTGTGGTGGTTTGCAGGCTGGCCACGCCCCCGGTGACCCAAGCTGAGGTCCTGGTATCTGGGATTTATTTATCTTCTGTAATTGAAACTTTGTAGCCTGGAGGGGAGCCAAGCCTTCTGCTTGCTCAATGGTGGCAGCCATTTCTGTTGGGATTTATTTATCTTCTATAATTGAAACTTTGTAGCCTTGAGCGGAGCCAATCCTCCTGCTTGCTCCATGGCTGCTGCCATTTTTGTTGGGATTTATTTATCTTCTATAATTGAAACTTTGTAGCCTGGAGTGGAGGCCTGGGCCAGCCAGGGTAGGGGGAAAGCTTGGCTTCCTCCATCGCCGGGGGCAACCCTAGCCTCCTGCTCTCTCCAGCTCCATGACTGCTGCCATTTTTGTTGGAATTTATTTATCTTCTATAATTGAAACTTTGTAGCCTGGAGTGGAGGCCTGGGCTGGCCAGGGTGTGCAGAAAGCTTGGCTTCCTCCATTGCTGGGGAAACCCAAGCCTCCCTCCTGCTCTCTCCGTGGCCGCAGCCATCTTGATTGGGTTAATTTGCATACTCGCTCCTGATTGGCTTGTGGGCATGGCTTGTGGGCATGACAGAGTGATGGTTAATTTGCATATTACTCTTTTATTAGATAGGATATATACTAGAGGCCCAGTGCACAGATTCGTGCACCAGTGGGATCCCTTGGCCTGGCCTGTGCCTTCTCGCAATCCGTGACCCCAGGCCAAGGGACCCCACTGGTGCACAAATCCACGCACCAGGCCTCTAGTATGCATATAAGATCTTTGGTTAATCTCTTCCAGCTTTCCCTCCTCTCCCCTTCCCTCTGAGATTCATCAGTCCGTTCCATGTTTCCATCCCTGTGCATTGAACATCTGCTCCCTGGTGGTTAGTGTGCATCATAGCTACTGGTTGAATGGTCAAACTGTTGCTTAAGTTTTTATATATAATCCTATATAATAAAAGGCTAATATGCAAATCAACTGAATGACAGAACGACCGGTTGCTATGATGCACACTGACCACCAGAAGGCAGATGCTTAACACAGAAGCTGTCCCCTGGTGGTCAGTGCACTCCCACAGGGGGAACACTGCTCAGCCAGAAGCCCTGAGTTGGGCTCATGGCTGGTGAGCACAGTGGCAGTGTTGGGAGACTCTCCCACCTCCATGACAGTGCTAAGGATGTCCGTCAGTTGGACAACCCTGAGTGTGAGAGGTGCAGGCTGGGCTGAGGGACTTCGACCCCACGTGTGCAGAATTTCATGCACCGGGCCTCTAGTATATATATAAAAGCCTAAGCTAGTGGCCTACCAGCCGACCAGCCAGTAGCTATGATGCACACTGAACACCAGGGGGTAGACACTCAACACAGGAGCTGCCAAGCTGCAGTTACTTGGCATCAACGGTTCTTGGGTGACACACCTGGAACCAGAGAAAAGCGAGCCCAAATCTTGGGTGCATCACCCTCTTGCAATCCGGGACCCCTCGGGGGATGTTGGAGAGCTGGTTTCCGCCTGATCCCCACAGGGCAGGCTGAGGGACCCCACCGGTGCACAAATCCATGCACTGGGCCTCTAGTATATATCTATACTAATAAAAGGGTAATATGCTAATTAGACTGGGAGACCTTCCAGGAGAACTTCCAGACATTCTTTTAGACAAAGCCATGGTGGCAGGGCTGAGGCAGAGGGCAGAGGCAGTTAGTGGTGAGCAGGCTGGTGGGGGCGGGGGGGCAGTCGGGGATGAGCAGGCTGGCGGGGGGGGGGGGGCGTAGATGGGAGAGATCAGGCCAGCAGGGAAGGCAATTAGGGGTGATCAGACCAGAAGAGGGGACAGTTGGGGGCGATCAGGCCGACAGGCAGAGTGGTTAGGGGCAATCAGGCAGGCAGGCAGGTGAGCAGTTAGGAGCCAGCGGTCCCGGATTTGGAGAAGGGTTCCAGATTGGAGAGGGTGCAGGCAGGCTGAGGGACACCCACCCCCCACCAGTGCATGAATTTCATGCACCAGGCCACTAGAATACACACACACACATGATACTAGAATTCTTGGGATCAACTCAGTATTTTGCCATAACTAGACTTACTTGGGAGGCTTTGGGATCTCTAAACACTTTCCAACTTCAACATCTCTGTGTTTCTCTATCTCATGTACTGAACATCCGTATAAGCTCATATCAGAATGAGGGGTTCCATGGCTAAAACATCTTTAAAAACCACTGAGTTAGAACTGTTACCTTTGGTGTTAGGACCCAAACACCAAAGGTATTTGGACAAATCCTCCTCTAATGACAATTAGAAAAGCTGAAAAAAAATCCAAAACATTCGCTTAAAGACATCAGAGAGGATTAACCGGTACTTGTGAATGAGTATATACTTGTTAGTACTGAGTAATGCTTTTGACAGACTCTTGGGCCTAAGGAAAGAAGGAGTAGTTCAGGGCTGCAAAGACTGTGTCCTTTGTAAATAGCTTAGATTCCTAGGAGAGATAGTGTTCCAGATTTTTCCCAAAGGAAAAGTTGACAGAATTATAGGGAAGCAGACAAATCCATAACCATAGAGGGCAATTTTAATATAATAATTTAAAAAAATTTTTTAAATATATTTTTATTTATTTTAGAGAGGAAGGGAGAGGAAGAGAGAGATAGAAACATCAATGATGTGAGCAAATCATTGATTGGCTGCCTCCTGCATGCCCCCTATTGGGGATCGAGCCTGCAACTGGGCATGTGCCCTTGACTGGAATCGAACCCAGGACCCTTTAGTCTGCAGGCCAATGCTCTATCAACTGAGCCTAACCAGGTAGGGTAATATAATAATTTTTTCAAAAAATGTATAGAATATTTTTATATGATTAACAAATTTAACAATCATATGTAAAGGTAAATCCAATAATCTCAGAATACAATATACCAAGCACACCAGGAACTTTTTTGAAAACCATATATATAGTGGAATAATAAAACATTTTTCAACAAATTTGAGAAAATTGAAATCATACAGGGTATTTTCTCTGACCACATGCCATTAAGCTGGAAACAATAATCTATATAATAAAAACCTAAGCGACCGTTATGGTGGAATGACCAGAACGACTGGCTACTATGATGTGCACTGACCACCAGCGGGCAGGTGCTCAATGCAGGAGCTGTTCCCTGGTGGTCAGTGTGCTTTCACAGGGGGAGCACTGCTCAGCTAGAAGCCGGGCTCACAGCTGGTGAGCATAGCAGTGGTGGCAGGAGCCTCGCCCACCTCTGTGGCAGCACTAAGGAGCAGCGAGCCAAAGGGTAAAGAGCAGTGAGCAGGCGGACATCCCCCGAAGGGTCCTAGACTACGAGAGCACAGGCTGGGCTGAGGGATCCCCCTCCTCCACTCAGTGCATGAATTTCATGTGCCAGGCCTTTAGTAAAATATAATCAGAAAAACTCACATTTTGAAAAGAGAAAAATATATACTTTTAAATAACCCATGAATCAAAGAAGAAATAATGACATGGGAAAATATTTTGAACTGAATAATCATAAATGCATAACAAATAAAAATTTGCAACATGTAGCCAAATCATTATTATAGGGATATTTATAGACTTAAATGAACATATTAGGAAAGAGGAAAGGGAAAATTTAAATGATCTAAGCAATCATCCTGAAAAGTGACAAAATGACATTAAAATAAACCCAAAGAATACATAAAAAGGAAATAAAACTCAGAGCAGAAATTAGATTAAGTTAACAAATTCCTGGAAAAACACATATTATCAAAAGTGATACACAAAGATATAGAAAACCCTAAATAGACTTAATTATTGAAGAAATTGAATCAGTAAGTAAAAAGCAATTCTCACAAAGATAACTCTAGGTTCATATGGCTTCGCAATCCAATTCTATTACACCACCCAGAAAACAGAAAAGGACATTATGGCAGAGTATAAAGACCGTTCAATCTTACTCCTGAATATAGACACAAAAAATATTAAATAAAATATTAGCAAAATGAACTTTTTTGGCATTAATTTAAAGGTACAGTAACATTTAAAAAGTGTTCAATGTAAAATTAATAGAGTAAGATCATTTCAAAAGATATAAATAAATCGCTTGCTGGAATTTCATATACATTCATGCTTTTTAAAAATACTTAGCAAGCTAGAAGCAAAAGGTAAATTCCTTAATCTAATAAAGGATAACTACAAAAAACCTACAATAGACATACCTAATGGTTAAATGTTGAAGGCTTTCCATTTGAGATGAGAAACATTTAGCATTGTACTGGAAGTCCTAGCTGACTCAGTGAGGCAAGCAAAAGAAATAAAATGCATTAGATTTGAGAGAAAGAACTAAAACTCATCACTAGTGTGTATAACTATGTTCATAGAAATCTAAATAAATTCTACAGATAAATTGTGAAGTAAGTTTAACAATTTTCATAAAATAACAGTCAAGTAAAATCAATTATACTTTTTCAATATTAAAATCAAACAGCAAGAATATGAACGTTTAGCTATGATTTTTTTCAATAGCATAAAAAATAGCTAACACTTAGGAATAAATGTAACAAAAATGTGTCACAAAATATATATGCAGGAAAATGTAAAAAAATGGAAAGGTATATCTTATTCATTAGAATCAATATTTCAATTCTTCTCAAATAGTTCTGTACCTCTGTAAGTTCAATATAATCCTAATATAAATGCCAACTGTTTTCGGGGAAGGGGGAAAGGAGGAGCAGTTCTAGCATTTACACAAAAAAGCACACAGGCCAAGAATTAGTTAAGACACTCTTGAAATAGAACGGTAAAATGGTAAGATTTGTACTAACACGTATAATAAAGTTAAAGTAATTTAAGACACTGTAATATTACCTAAAAGATAGACAAATAGACCAATAAAACCATTCAGTAAGGCCATAAATAGACTCAGCCATATATAGAGATTTGGTTTATGACAGAAGGGAAAAGAAAGTTTGTTTAAACAAATGGTTCTGGGACAATTTGGTTTCTTAATAATAATAAAAAGTAACTTTACTCATACCATATAAAATATAATTTCCAATGAATTGAATATGCAAATGTGAGAGGCAAAACTAAAGATTTCAAGAGAAAATATAGGGGAATATTTTCATCACTTTGTGGTATGCAAATATTACAAAAATAGAATCAAATTACAGATCATAGATGAACAGATGAATTTTAATACATAAAATTAAGAACGTATGTTCATCAGAAGTCCTCATTAAGAGGCTAAAAAAGAATATTGGCAACTCATATAACCTACTAAATATTCTTATACAGACTGTATAAGAACTCCTACAAATGTCTAAGAAAAAGAACCCAAAACACTTCATGGGAAAATGGAGAAGACACTTGAAGAGGCTGTTCAAAAAAGAGTTAAAAGAAAGGGCCAATAAACATTTGAAAGCATTTAAGTTATTAATCAGGGAAATGCAAAAACCACACACACACAAAACCCCCACAAAAAACAAAAAAACACTGCATACCCAGAGTTGATGAAAATGTAGAGTAATGGTAACTCTCTTGTACTGCTGCTGATAGTGAAAATAGGTACTTTTTAATAAGTTTGGTGTTACAGAATAAAATCTACCCTTTTCGTAGCTATTTTATTACAGGTAATTCTGGGCAGGGATGTCTGACTATGTGCACTGAGACCATTATTAGAAAGATCGTAGTAACATTTGCTTATAATAGCTAAAATTTTTAAGCAACCCGAATATCTATTCATAGAAAAATGGACACATTTTTGTAATAGTCACACAATGGAATATAATACACATTGAAAATGAACATCCTGCATGTGCACATAACAACATGGGTGAGTCTCAAACATAAAGTTGAGCAAAAGAAGCCAGACTCAAAGGAATGCATACTTTGTTTCATTTATTTAAAATTAAAAAAGAGGGACATCTAAATTATGGTGTTTCTGGACTGTGTACTTGGGGGAAAAGGAAGCACTTACCATAAAAGCCTGGATAGTGGGTAACTTTATGGGGAGGGTGGGTGCTATAATACAGGGCTCTGAGGGATTAGGAATGTCCAATTATTTAACCTGTTTAGCAGCTATTCAAGTAATCACTTCATAATATTCATTAAACTGGATATTTAAATTTTATGCACTTTTTGAATGTGTTATACTTTACAATGAAAACATTTTAAAAATCGAGTTAAATACATGGTACTATTATGGCCTCAGGCTAAGACAGCTTGATACATCTGTCTCAGAACAGGGATAGTCTTGCTAGTGAGGCTATGTTCACAGTACACGCAAAATATTTCACCCATGTGCATTATTTCATTGGCTCCACACTCCATGAACCAGGCAAGGCAGAAACTATTGGACTCTCTTCACAGATGAGAAGACTGAGGCCAGAGAGGCTAAGTGGCTTATCCAAGCCCACATTGCTAGTATATGTCAGAGGTGGGACTTGAAAGTAGGGCTTCCCTCCAAAAATCAAAGTTAAAACTACAGGACAATGCATGCCCACTAGGATGGCTATTATAAAGAAATGCAAAATAGTAAGTGTTGGTGAGGCTATTGAGAAGTTAGAACCCTCATGCATTTCTGGTTCACAATGGTGTGGCAGCTATGGAAAGTAATTATGCATTTCTAAAAAAGTTAAATATAGAATTACCACATGCCCTAGCAATTCCACTCCTAAGTATATGCCTCAAGGAATTGAAAACACAAGGACTTAAACAGATGTTCATAGCAACATTAGTCATGATAACCAAAAGGTGAAACAAGCCAAGTGTCCATCAATAGATGAATGGATAAATAAAATATAGGTGATACATACAATGGAATATTATTCAGCCTGTGTAAGAAGGAATGGAATTCTGATACATGCTACAATGGGGAGAGACCTCAAAAGCATGCTAAGTGAGGTAAGCCGTGAAGGACCAAATATAATGTGATTCTACCTGAATGAGGTATGTAGAATAGACAAATTCGTAGAGACAGAAAGCAGAGGGGACGTTACCAGGACCTGGAAGGAAGAGGGATGGGGATTTAGTGTTTAATGGGTACAGTTTCTGTTTGGGATAAAGAGAAAGTTCTGAACTGAATAGTAGTGATGATTACACAACCATTGTGAATGCACTTAATGCACTGAATTGTATACTTAGTAAAAATAGTGTTTCATCTTATATATATTTTACCACATTAAAAAACTTAAAAAACACACACACAGGATAAATATTATGATGAACTTTACCTTGTCATCCCAAACCAAAAGCTGAGTTTATTCTGGGGGTTTCATGGATCCTGTTCTTACTCCAGGAAAATCTCAGAAGGGTGGTGTATAAATATTCAAGGCTACCAGTCTTGAAATGCCTCAGTTGGTTAGAGCACCATCCCCATACACCAAGGTTGTGGGTTTGATCTCTGGTCAGGGCACACACAAGAAGCAACCAATGAATGCATGAATTGGTGGAACAACAAATAGATGTTTATATCTCCCTCCCTTCCTCTCTCTCTCTCTCAAATCAATTAAAAAAAAAGAAGAAGAAATGGCTTTGTGTTCCAGAGATTGTCCATGGTCTGCAATAAGTTGGTACATGACAGACTGACCAATTCTACATCAAGCAAGAATTAGATAATTGTATATTTTATGTCTACATGCTGGATTTCTGAAGGTGTGCAGACTTAGCCTCAGAGATGAGTTAGGATATGTATGTGAAGCAAGTAGGGTATCATGAGGTATTTCTCCTTGGTACGAATTAGATACAAGTTAGTTATGTTTGTACATCAAGAGTAAATTAGAATAAAAATAAAGCTGTAAACCTTTCACATTTTTGCTGCTTTAACACCGACTCTTTAGATATAGTCTATAAATCTACTTCATAGAGATATTCTTTCTGTTAAAAAATAAACTTTATTATTTAACTTCATTACAAAGAATATTTAAAATATAATCTTTGATGTTCAGTTAGTATGGGTTCTCCCAAGAGACATTAATGGTGATATTAAGGCATATAATCCAGTGTTTCCCTATAATGCTCTAAAATATTCCACAGCATTTGTTTTAGGGAAGCAAAGAGTTTCTGCTAGTGTGATTTCATATGTCTTTTTGAGTTCATACTGAACCTCTTTTTTCTTAAAAAGTTTCATTTTAGCTTCTTTTTGCTTCTATTAAAAAGCTTAGTACGGCTGGTGTGGCTCAGTGGTTGAGCATCGACCTATGAGCCAGGAGATCACGGTTTGATTCCCTGTGAGGGCACATGCCTGGGTTGCAGCTCGATCACCAATAGGGGGTGTGCAGGAGGCACTGATGAGTGATTCTCTCTCATCGTTGATGTTTCTCTCTCTCTCTCCCTTTTCCTTCCCCTCTGAAATCAATAAAAAATATTTTTTAAAAAAGTTTAGGCTTGTGGATGTGTAATAGTTTTCTATTTTCTAGGTTATATTTCATATTTCTGGAAAAAGGAACATAATCATTGTAGCCATTAGATTTAAATTTGGGATTCATAGGGAGAAATTACAATATAATATAGTTGCTAGGAGTACTGATTCTGGAGCTAGCCCACATGGATTTTAATCCTGGCTCCACCACTTACTAGCTGTGTGACTGTGGGCAAGCCATTTGACCCCTGAGTGCTTTGGTGTATTATCTATAAAATAGAACCTACAATAATATCTACCATATAGAATTGTGATGGGAACTGGGTTAATATTGTAAAACAATTATAGTAGTGGGCACATAGAAAACACTATTTCAGTATTTAATAGTGTTAAATAAGATAGTATAAGTTAGCTGTAACCAGTACTTTGTGTTTTTATTTTTCATCTGTGAAATGGAGAGATCTTTAACTCAAAAGGATATGTGATGTTATTGTAATGTCAATATTACCTATTACTTGGAAATTCTTCAAAAGAAGGTTGGTAGAAGTTACTGTTTACTCTGATAATTATCAATGTAATCAGAATGCATTTTCAATAGAAGATAAAATAACCCTCAATTAATACATATAGTAGATTTTGATCAAACACTTTTTTTTACCTTTGTCCTAGATAGAAAGTGTACCTTTTTCATGAAAGAAGATATCAGATTAATCACTGTGACTCCACTAGCTCTTGACATAATAATTAATCCATATAAATTACCCATGTGATATTGATATTAAGAAAATAATTTGTATAATCTGTGATGTGAGAAATCAATTGTTTTATTATTTATCACCCATTGTGCAATTTTGATTTAATTTGGTTTGTTGAATATTATTTTACTGCTCTATTAACTTAATGATTTGAACAATTATTTATAGTTTGTGATATTAGGTAGTAGATTTAGGGGATATTATTAGATGAAGTTTGTGAATATTATGGAGAATTCTTCCATTTTAGTCTAATGCTATATACAGTTCATAATCTATAATAATAAAAGCATAATATGCTAATTAGACCGGACAGCCAAATGATCTTCCGGACGAAGCTGCGGCTGCGAGGGCCGAGCCCCTTGCACGACTTTTGTGCATTAGGCCTCTAGTGAGTTTATATTCTTCTACAAAATTCATATCACACAGCTATGGATGTAATTTTCCATTGATATACAGGTATAGTGGTTATCAACATTATTTAATATAGAATAGGTAATTGATAGTACTCTTAGCCCTCAATTTCTTCATATACCTATAGAAGGTTATACTGTTGCTGGAAGGTTCTAATGTCAAGTGAAGAAAATAAAATAAATGATTTGATGCTCTACCATTGTTTATTTTCTCAAGACCACTGCTAATTAAAAATCTATGGCTACTTTTGCTCTTAAAAATTCCTCATAGATGTCTTTGTTCAGACTTTATAGCAGGAAACTTTTTTCTGCCAAGGTCCCTTTGGATATTTATAACATCATTCGTGGGCCAGACGCAATTATCAACTTAAAAGTTAGTTTGCAATATTTGGTCAAAAATTTAATTAACTCTCCTCTAATGCTTTGGCAGGGCCAGACCAAATGATTTTGTGGGCCTTACATGGTCCAGAGGCCGGATGTTTCCCGACCCAGCTTCATAACATGTCCCTCTCATCACCGGGACTTACACTTTTAGTAGTGATGTTGATTTGCATTTGCTCATGTGGATTTCCTAGTTCATTTCTCTCTAGACATATAGATTGGGCTGGCCTAATGCTAATCAGAGTTTCTCCAGGATAAAACATATTGTACAGGTGCACACTCTTATTTGTAATTCTTAATCCCAAATCTCTGAAAACAAACAAAAAAGTAACCTATTTATTGGCAAATCTGAACTGAATTGGCATTAAATTATTCATATTATTCCTCTGATTTATTGTGAATATTTACACATATCACTACAGAAATATCAGTGGCTTGTTTATAGGATGCTGCCTCAAAGCCGTGATGGAAATACAGGGTGGGGCAAAAGCAGCTTTAGAGTTGTGAGTATGTGAAACACAATTTATTCCTGTATTATTATTTATTAATTATTGTATTATTTTCCATATGAACAACTGTAAAACTACTTTCACCACACCCTGTATATAATATATACACCCTATTGTCCTAAAATTCTGCAAAATTCATGTATTCTGAAATACATTTGGCTGCAAAGATTGCATATGATTTGTAATGATGATTATTTTTTTATATTCTGTAATCATAAACACTTTGTGGTTAGAAATATAAGATTTATAATCTAGTTATGAATGTTAATCTTCAATTTTTACTTTTAGGTTACCTATAGTCATAATACACCAAGTAATTATTATTAAATTATAATCAATGGTTCCAATATCCTTGAAACAAATAATTTTTGGTATTGTGGCTGGCCAGATTCTCATAGCACATTTTCTTTTTATTTTTAAATCCTCACCTGCAGATATTTTTCCATTGATTTTTAGAGAGAGTGGAGGAGAAAGGGAAAGACTGAGAGAAATATCGATGTGAGAGAAACACATTGGTTGCCTCCTGCATGAACCCTGACCAGGGCTGTGGCCAGGGAGGGCCTGCAGCCAAGGTATGTGCCCTTGACCAGAATCGAATCCAGGACCTTTCAGTCCACAGGCCAATGCTCTATCCACTGAGCCAAACTGGCTATGGTTCATATCACATGTTTTTAAGAAATAGTTGACTGGTTCCACACATTATTTACAAAGATTAAGGATGAATTTCAAATTAACATGAGTCACATAAATAGTTTTCTCGCATGTGAGTGCTGGCTCTTCATGGCATGTCTTGGGATGCTAAGATTATATGTTGCTTCTATCATCAGCCTTTTGGTTGAAGCCTTATGACCCTCTCCTTTCTTCCCCTCTTTAATATGAGAGAAGAAATCTTTTTATGTGGAATGCATAGTTTTTATAGTATAATTTCTCATGTAGGATATGTAAATTACGAGCCACCTAACATCAGTGAGAGATGTTAATACTAATTTGCTTGTAGAAGTCTAATTTTTAACTATTATTTTTAGGTATTTACTACCAGGAAGTACACAATTCTTCATGAGATCACCAGTCTACAACTTGAAATATAGTTCACCTGGAATGACTCGCTCCAATGTTTTGTTTACATCCCGATACGGCCATTTGTGAAACAGAAGGGAAGATTGCCATGGGTTATGCATAATAGCAATTCATTGCCCCTAATGTAAACATGCAAAGAAAGCAACCGTTAAGTGCTGTTTTATGTATATATGACATATATATGTGTGAAATATATTCACACATGCACTAAAATAATATATTTATTATATAAAAGAATTAGAAAACTTGGGTAGAAGATTTAACCTTTCTGGAAATGTAATAAACCATGTTAATATTGTTTACACAATACGTGAATGTCTAGAATTTGCTAGGTTTATAATTAATACCTTCCTACTAGAAATGGTATTTTTGCTGCAGAGAATCTGAAACAGAACTGATCTTGAAGATCTCACTACAGTGTTAAATTATTTTCTAGATAATATGTCTTTAACTTGAATAAGCTCTAGTAGTATAATACCTTATTCTCTTACTTATATAGTAGCCATATAAAATGAGGAAAAATTAGAAGCCTGGTGTTGCTTTGATGATAGGATTAAGTATAAAACGGGTTTATCATGACTATAGCACACTGTAAAATACTATAAAAATTCCACCTTGATCTTCAACATTTTGATTCCTCTATGTGGAAATTTAGCCACTTATGATAATGTAAATTTTCAGTAAGGATCTAGTGAGACCATATTGTGATCTAAAATGGAAGACAATCCAGTGGGTTAAGAATAAACAAAACATAAACTATCTTTTATTTTCACTTTTTATTGGGAGTTACATAAAGGAATAGAAGATGATGATAATGACAAGAATCTTTTCAGATGATTTTTGTTATCTCATACCACTCATTTTTATTTGGAATGTATATCTCCAATGTGTATACAAATCAAAAACATTTTTTTCCTGTTTTTCAGCAGTAGAAGAGTTGACCTTTGAAACTCATTTCAATGTTAATGCATCACACTTATTTTATACGTCTTTCAATGTTGAGACCAAATTACATTGCAAAGTCTAATACAGTTTCACATTGCACCATAGAAAATAATCAAAATGTTGCAAATGGAGGATTCTGATTACTGGATATTATTAGTTGTGGTGTACCCTTAAGAATCAAATCAAAATAAAGTATGAAGTTTCTTCTAGTTCAAAGTTATTATGCATAAGTTTCATAGCAGCTTCCATTTCTTGCTTAGAGTTTCAAAAACAATGAGTGAGCTTTCAGTTTTCCATGAAAATATAAACACTATCATTGACATGTAGATCCTTAGAAATTGCAATATTCACCTTTTAGAAGTTTGTTTAAACTTCTCCCCAAAGTTTTATTTTCTCAGGCACTAATTATTTACAAAATTCATGAGTGTTTTACCTCCTTTTATTATCCTAAAAGCTAATTCCAGTAAATCAAGAAATGGCCCAAAGCAGAAGGAGAACTGAGAGAGGCAAACTAGCCTGTTTTAATTCACAAGCTGGATAATTGGCAACCCCAAGTTGTAAGTTAGATATACTTTACTTTTAAAGCCATATTCTATGACTGGGTTAAAGTAGTCTGTTCTTGGAATTATTGCTAGCTACTTCATTGCTTATGCCTACCGAACATCCATATTCCAATAGAACTTTTTCTTGCTAGATGTATCCCAAAGAAGAATTTTTTTATTATCCTTGTGGAAAAAGAGAATGTCAGGATGAAGGAAATCACTGTGTAACCCTGAGTGTTTATGACTCAATTTTGTAAATTCTTAAACATGTGTTATATATTTCTTAGAATAAATAATGCAAAAATAGGGATATTACAAAATCATTATAAGAATAATCACCAAGTATGTGTTTTCCAGGAGTATTTTTAGTCATTTCGCTTTTAAATTCATGATTTGTCCATGAATGAGACACAATTTCAGGTGTCTGGTATATAATATCAGCACAGTTTGTTGGCTGCTCACTTGCATTGGTTTAAATAAAAATGGTTATTTAATTTGCTAGAGCCAGTGCTTTGGAACTTTTGTCTTCAGTTGCACAGGAGTGCAATTTTTATTTAAGACAAAAAAAGAACATGGAGATGTACCCTCTCTCCCGAGGAAACACACACACTTAGAATTTTTAAAACTCAGAGTAAATTTAATATATGAAACGACCCAACTAACTGATGAACAAATTTCATTTCGATAGCTACTTAAGTCCTTTTTTGAGCACTAGAATTTCATTGCCCACATTTGCCTATTTATATTGATCTAGTTTGATATGATGAAGTTGTGAAAAAAACCACGTACTCATTATTTATATTTACCACCTGTATGCAGTGGTCTATGATTGCTGTCCTGTTTATTCCCTTTTGAGAAACTAAGAAGAGAATATGTGGTAAAAAGCTGTGGGAGTCTCTAGAGGCCATAGAACTGTTTAAGAGGTAAAACATATTCCATAGTGTTTATTATAATTTTTTTATTAATGGGGTTAAACATATCAATATAAATGATAGTATGGGTCTGACACTCTCTTCTAGGAGAGAAAATAACTTAATCTGAAAAATCCAGATGCTACTCAATTTTACCAGGAGTTTGTAATAGGGAATTTTATTTACTTATGATGAAAACATTTTTATTCTGTTATTAAGAAAATATCCATGATCGTTCTGTAAATCTAGGATTGAAAATGCTTTCCAGAAATGTATATGATTGGACTGATTTCCAGAATTGTATAAAAAGCAACCTTTTTTATTTTAAATCACTTATGAACACAGCTTTATATTCAGATTAGTTTTTGTTTGCATAATCCAGCATTGTAGATTAGTTGCCATTTGCAATCTGTTGGAGGAAATTATTATGATTATTTTTACTAGTAAAACAAATTTTATTTTACTAGCATTTCTTTACCTTGTATGTGTAAAAATGAAGTTATAACAGAATCAAATATGGTAATGGCAGAAGTAGCCTCTGATTATAATATAGTTAAATAACACTGGTTATAAGATGCAAAGATCTATACACACTTTTGTAGATTTAAATACAAAAAGTTTCTATTAATTCCTCTTCCCTGAAACTAAAATGAACCAAACTCAAACAAACAACCCCAACCTTCTGTATAGCTAGATGACAGTGGGTTCCAGACATCAATAAAAATATTTCATCCTCATTCTTTTTAATTTGGAAAGTGCATGATTATAGAATTTTGTTATCCAAATGGAAATTTCAGATGTTTTCATGTAAATTAATACAAATGTTTTCTTCTTTAGTCTGTTGAAGCCATTTTGTTTAAAAATTCTCTTGAAGTCTAAACATATACATTACTTGACCTTTTAAAAAGTACCAAAAATTAATAGTTGTATAAACGCTATTATTTCTAGTTTTCTATAAAGCAAGGATTCATTCAAAATGTATTCTTTAAAATATAATAGCAGATATCTTGAGAAGAATTACAAAATACTTTTCTGTTCTATTTTCTACTGCTGATTTACATTTTGAATCTTAGTTAATTTGATTATAAAGGTTAAACAATAAAAAGTGTGACCACAATTAATGTGTTTCTGTGACTTGAACATTTGCTTTCCTCTTTAAATTGAGAGATTATATTTTTCAATAACTGAATTAGTTATCTACATATTTTGGGCTAATATTACTTTTGAATAGATTTAAAATTTAGAAATATATTAATGATCAAAATTTTATTCCTTACACTGTCCTCCCTCCCTCCCTTCCTTATTTCTTTTTCTTCTTTTCTTAAACGTTAAGTTCTCTTTGAGGTTTTGACTTTAGTATGGATAAAGACAAGAAAAGAAAAATCCTCAGTGACTATAAAAGATAATGTGTTATTGGACCTAGTTCAGTTTGCTGAGATTTTTAGGAATCAGGTTGAAGTCTCTAGGCCAAAAAAGCATTAATTGTCTGGATCCATGTGAACCAAGGTTAATAGCTATAGTCTTGAATCCAAAAATTGGTATATTGAAACTTATTTCACACTTTGAGATTGCTATCGTGTGTGTGGGGGGCGGGGAGGGAATGCGCGCACGCGTGTGCGTGTGCCTCTGTGTGTGTGTGTGTGTGTTTGCTTTGTCATAAATCAGTATATGGCATATTGAAGGAAACTATTCAGGTAACACATTCTGCATTAACTGGGCTGTATTATCCAAGAATTGCGAAATAAAGGTTTTATTTCCCCCACCAACTAATTTGAAAACTGCTGGTAAAGTCATCATTCAATAGACCAATATTTTCTAAATTAGTAAGAAAATTTACCTTACAAAAGTAATCAGATAATGCTGATATTTTTCTTTCAAAGGCTAACAACGACAGTTCTTGGTCTTGAGCTGGTCAGTTCATACAGGAACTAATGTACTTTCTACACATCGAATATTCATAGCTTTGCTGAAGATTTTGGGCTTGAAGATTAACTTGAAAGCTATACATTTGCTACCATGAATCATGACTCAGATTATCCTCATGTGCTTTACTACCTGTATATGAATGCAAATGCTGTTACAGAAAATATGCTTGAAATGTCTACAAAATGTGCAATTAGTATGGCCTTGCCATGCTTCAGTATGTGCTATCTGTATGGTGAACTTATTTCAGTTACTCAGATATGTTACTATAATAAAAAATGTTTAACATAAGAAAGCTGCGATATGTCATCAAATGGTTATTTCTGTTTTACACACACACACACAGTTTTTAGAAGTAAAAGATAGGCTCTCAATGAAGCATTCAGGGTGATGGAATGTATTTTCACAGTAATTTTCTTCTGCTGTACAGACAGCAATAGCACTATGGGGATAGCTTTAACTGCTATTAAAGTCAGGTCGAGTAAACAAAATTGGTATCAATTCCTTACTTTGCTGTAAGGTACACGTTTCTAAAATTTAGAAATGACACTTTTATATCTTTCTAGTATCATTGATTACCAAAGTATTACTAATCTCAATAGATTTATGTCAGCATCTCACCTATGAAGTTCATTTTGGGAGGAATTTATAATTTTAATTTTGTTAAAATATCATATAAGAATCATATCCTAATCTTATTGCCATTCATACCATTGCTCTTTAAGATGCTTATATATGAAGAAATCAGAATATTTTTACTTTAAAGAAAGAAAGCACTTTGCATAAAAATCCTATCATGGTAGGAACTTTAAAGCATGTACTTTTAAAACTTGCTATTTTTATAAAGTAAAAATATTGTATGAAAGCTCAAAGTTCAATTTGTGACTTTTTCAGTGACATATACAGGTGAGGCCAATGTGAGTATGTGATATCTTCCTATTTTACGAATTAATTTGTAATTTTAAAAATATATAAAATTTTGTTCACTTAAATGACTGAAGATCTTTAAACTATAAAATAAATCATCCCAAAATAATTCAAGTGTTAGAAAACTTGGTGTAGTGCCTTAAAACAAAATTAATATTTATCTTTTTTTGTAGAAATATCATAGATCTTTAATTTAGAGAGTTATTTTTTGTGTGCATGTGTTAATCCTTGCTGGAGGATATTTTTTCCATTGATTTTTGAGAGAGTGGAAGGGAAAGGGGGAGAGAGAGAGAGAGAAACATCGATATGAGAGGGCCCCATCAATTGTTTGCATCCCACAGGCACCCTGACCAGAGAGGGGAACCTGCAACCTAGGGATGTGCCCTTGACCAGGAATTAACCTTTGATCCTTTGGTGTGCAGACTAATGCTCTAACCATTAAGCAATGCCGGCCAGGGCTGGAGAGAGCTATCTCTTAATGATTATTAATGTATATGTAGAATATGGTGACAACAGTGCCCATCCCCATGGTCAGGTAAATTTTTAAAACATTTTTTTTTTAATTAAAACGTGTTTCTCTATTTCCTGTATCTCAGAGTCTTTAGTATTTTAAAATGTAAGGAACTAGAATGTGCATCAGTTCCTAAACTGATTTTGCCTGTTATTGAAATGCATCTTCCAGGGCTAGTTTTTCATTGACCAAACTTTGGAAAGTGCCAAGCTAACACCAATTCACTCACTAATAAAGTGATCAAGGCATTTATTCAATCATTTCTTTACACACTGGTGGTATAATTATAAACAATGACAAATCCAGTGCAAGAATTTATTTGCACTTGTAATTGAGAATTTGGTCATTTCCAAAGGAATATTTGAACCAGGGTTTCAACAAGGAATGGCTTGACCCAGAAAGGATGACCATAGATAAATAACCTTAATAGTACACATGAGTTACATTAGACATTTGCAACATAACTGTGATGTGCAAAGTAATGTAAAGCGTGTAGGAGTGTGGTCAGAATGTGATCCAAGCACTTATGAAAATATATTGATGATTGATTAGGTCTGACATGATAAAAGGCTGTCTTTAATGAAAGTCTAACATCTCCTATCAGCAGATGATAAAAACTTTGTATAGCACACAACATACCTGGAAGCACTTGTTGGCCATCTGAAAGTATCTTCTCATACAAACAAAAAGGCCTGTTAGTTTCTGAAAAATCCTTCAAAGCTGGAATTGATTAAAAATTCATCGTATTTTCTGTGAGACATTTATTGTCAAACTTTTCTTGTATCTAAAGTTTTCTTAAGCAACGTTAGACAGGGAAGAAGACTCAAGAAGTTTCATCACATTCAGTTCTGTTTTGACCCAAGTGAAATATTGCCAAATAAACATCCCTGTTTAAAAATATACTAATCAGTATATTTAGGGAGTTATTTACTAAATGGTACTATAGTCGCCTAAATGAAATTATTTCATCTGGTTATCAAAAATACTGAATTTTGGCTCAGAAAGCAGTATCTTTACTGTTGTACAGAAATGATACCATTTCGATAACTTTATAACAAGGCAGCCTTCAGTATTTTGTATAGTAATATAAATATGGTTAGAATAAACAAATTCCATATCTTGTACTGAGAACCAGATGCACAAGTGGAGATAAACCCTTTAAATACTAAATTGACTGAGTTATGATGTAAGCTTTCAAGGTTAATAACAGAACTATATAAATGCAGACAAGCTCTGTTCTATGATGCTGTTGCTGGTGTTAGAATAAGATAACTTTGAAAAGGTCAAGAAACATAATAGAATTTATTTTTTAAATCTGCAGTATGCTATTAGCAGTAAAAATATGAATGTATCTGCATGTTTATAATATATATGATTTATGGGAAAATATATGATATAGTGCACGTGAAAAATCTAGAGTATATAAACCTTAATACA
The DNA here is from genome assembly GCA_026230045.1 of Corynorhinus townsendii. Lineage (NCBI taxonomy): Eukaryota > Metazoa > Chordata > Mammalia > Chiroptera > Vespertilionidae > Corynorhinus > Corynorhinus townsendii. Next base: position 159,062,704 of record JAPDVU010000002.1, read on the forward strand.
ATCTAAGAAAATACCATTTCAGCATATTGCCTCAATTTCATTAAAAAGATGAAAATGCGAATGCAGAAAATTACTTAGTCCTTGGGCTGAAAATAGGTAGATCATCAATACGTAATATCATTTTAGCTCAAATTGGTGTTTGTTCAGTAAATGTTCTACATTATAATGGGAAAAGTACAAAGGAAAACTTTGAGAAAGAAATTGTAGGTATTTTTTTAAAATAAGCAAATTTAGCTAATTCCATTATGTTTTTAACTCTTCCTAAACTGAAGCACTAGACTTGTTGCTATTAAGACTTACTATAAATACAGAATAAGTAGTTTCTCAGAAATGAGCTCGATTATATATTTTAGCCTTAGGTCTCTGAGCCAATGAATTCTTCTATTTGCTTTCTAATTTTTTCTTGACCATTTCTAAGTTTCTACATTCATCTTATTCATTCCACTTTTCCCACATTGCCTATTTTGATTGTTTTAATGAAAACATTGACTTCTTACCAATGGATGTATAGAAAGAGCAAGGGCAGGTTCTACTTTTGCATTATTATTTACACTTTTGGACTAACATTGTATTTTATGTTTTTAGCACTTTGGCTGACAGTCATGGTGTCCTATTTCTCTGAGAAGCAGATAATTAGCGGGTTACGACTTCGCTAAGTTCTGTGGCTACTCAGAATCTCGTATACATGTATACCCTGGTTAACCATGAGAAACCCACTTCTAGATCAGAAATGTCTTAATATTGATCTTGCTTCTTTCTACATATGGATAAAATTCCCACAGCAGTTTGTAGATCTGACCTAGGTACTTAATTATTATATGGGGATTAGATATTTGTTTTTTAAAGACTCCATAGTATACAACACTTTACCAAGTAATCCCAAGGCTTTGGGTAAATAAAAGAAAGCTTCTTACAAAGATTGAGTCGCTATTATTTTCCTTAACTTGTTACCTTTCATCTACTTTACTGTTTACTTTTCTTATGTAATAGAAAATACTGTGTAATAGGAAGCAGAGGATGTGAGTTCTGCTATGCACTACCTGGGAGGGACAGGGTGTTTGTTTCCAAAAAATAAATAACAACATTGTCTACATGAGAGTTTTGTTGTGAGGAAAATAGGAATCACTAATCTCTGTAGTAAAGCATTGTCATTTCCTCATACATAAAAATATTTCATGGATGACCAGAAGACTCTACTTTGTGATTCTAAGTCTGGTGGGTATCATTGGGTTTCAGGTTCTGTATTAATGAGACTAAGAAAACTTGTTACAGATGTCACTTGTTTCAATAAAAGCCTTCTGTGTACCCACTAAAATCAGTCTCAAGATCATGAAGTTAAAATTTATTCACCCAGCCAGGAATTTTAGATAAAAATCAAACAACATGCCTACATCTTGTTATTCCCAATAAAGATGATGGTTAAAACCATGGTCTCTGATGCCAGATGACCTGGGTTTCAATCCCCAGGGGAAAATGACTCTGAGCCTCAGATTCCTGCATGTTGTAATGGAATTCATTGGGATAGCCTATATGAAGTTCTGAGCCTGGCAAGTGCCTCCCAATAAATGTTTATTGTTCTTATTTTTATTTCCACACAATGCCTTTCTCTACCATCCCCACAGAAATACAACTCTGTTGATACATTTTAAGATTGAGCATTACCAAGCCAATACGGTGTTCTGAGCATGCTCCAGGTTCTTCCATCACACATTTACTGGCCTTGCTATCTCTCTCATTCCACTTGTAATGTAATTTCTGGACAAAGGGTCATTGTAGTGGTTGGATTCCAAAAAAGTTCTTCCAACCATCAAAATCTTTGCATAGACATTGAATACAAAGGGCAATGAAACAATCTGTAAGGAACAATCCTTTAAGTATTTGTTCTTAGAAAATGCCAAGTATAAACATCAGGGAATTACTATACACATGCCTTTTCTGAAACAAGAAGGTGTAGGGAAAAGTTCTATAAATGAAATCTTTTAATTGGCTATTCCTGGTTTTGCTCTTGATGAATATTGGTAGCCACCACAAACCACACAAGGCCTGCCAAGGACTGCTAAGTTGTGTTCTGGGGTATAAAAAGCTCATGTTATAGGTAGAGAGATACATAAACACTACTAGGTAATACTAATGTAAACAAGTGGTGCAATGGAGTGATAAGGACATTATGGGAGTATGATAGAAATCATGAGTATCCTGTGTAGAAATACTGGGGAGAGTTGTCACAAGAGAGCAGTTGAGTTGGGTCTTGAAGTGTGACCAAGATTTCCACAGCAAACAAGAGCGTTCCAGACACAGGGCATATCAGAAGTGAGAGGGCCTGACCTAGGAAACAGAGAAGCTCAGCATGGCTCTCCATGGGTTTGGGAGTTGAGTGGATGAAGAGGTAGGTTAGTGTCAAATTGCCAAATCCTTAGATGCCTTGCTTAAGAGTTTGGATTTTATCCTTTACACTGTGGAGTAAATTAACACTTTTAATATTAGGTAATGAAGAGATGGGGTCTGCATTTTGTAGAGTTGGTTGTGTTGGCTCTATGGAAGGGGGAGAAGTCTGGGCTTCGGAGTGGTTGGTGGCCATAAAGTACTCAGTGAAAGCAGGCAACCAGTGGATCTGGGCTGCCTGTTATTACTTGAGCCAATTAAGCAGAGAAAGAGTTGAATCATATATAAGCATTTATTCCAATAATATCAGCAATGTGGAAGAGAAGGAGGTCATCCATGACAATCTGCTTTGCAACCTCCCCCCTACCACCCTTATAAGCCAGCTGTTTATATGGGGTAGAAGGACCAAAAATTACATGTGAAGGAAGGAATTATAGGCACAGGGAAGTAGGCAAGGTGTAATGGTTGCAGATTAAATGCAATGTGGGCTGGGGGTCGCAAAGGGTGGGCAAAGGGCAGGCACCTCTGGGACCAAATTGTTTCAGTAACAAGGTTGTTAATCTTTCCATAGTTGTAGGCAGTTCTCGGAAAAGGCAGATGGACTGCATTCTGATGTTAGCGCCCATGTCTTGGGGTGTACAACTCTCAGGTTAGAATATGTTTTTTTCTAATCAGAATGGAATAATCATAGTTAACAAAGCATGGTTAATATTTTATACTAGAGGCCCAGTGCATGAAATTCGTGCACTTGGGGGGTGGTCCCTCAGCCTGGCCTGTGCCCTCTCGCAGTCCAGGAAGCCATCAGTCAGACATCCTTAGCACTGCTGCAGAGGCAAGAGAGGCTCCCACCACCGCCACTGCACTCACCAGCCGTGAGCCTGGCTTCTGGATGAGCAGCGCTCCCCCTGTGGGAGCTGACTAACCACCAGGGGGCAGCTCCTGCATTGAGTGTCTGAACCCTGGTGGTCAGTGCGCATCATAGGGATTGGTCGTTCAGCCATTGGGCTGAAACTGGCTCTTCGACATCCCTCAAGGGGTCCAGGATTGCGAGAGGGTGCAGGCCAGGCTGAGCAATCCCACTGGTGCACTATCGGGGCCAGGGAGGGATGCAGGAGGTTGGCCAGCCAGGGAGGGACCACAGGAGGGCTCCAGGGTGTGTCCGGCCCATCTTGCTCAGTCTCAGTTGGCTGGACCCCAGCAGCAAGCTAACCTATAGGTCGGAGCATCTGCCCCCTGCTGGTTAGCGCATGTCATACCGAGCTGTTGAGTGGCCTTAGCATATCATTAGCATATTACACTTTGATTGGTTGAACAGCCGAACAGATGACCAGACACTTAGCATATTAGGTTTTTATTATATAGGATAACTACATTTAATCCCTGCTATTCTATTTCTGCCCCTAACATTAGGACACTGTGACTGGAGTGCAGGCAGGTTAGGATGGGGTCTACATTTAGGTGGGGTGGAGACAATCCAGATTCAAGAGACATATCTGAAGGAGAACCCTTCAGACTTTTTGACCTATTTTTATGAGGGATCAAGGAGATAATTTGAGATTCTCTAAAAATTTTTTCATTGTCATGAAAAATTTTATTTAGTATATAAATGTGTTTTCTGTCCAGCTTGCTTGGCTATGGCATGAACTTTCATGTTGACAAACACATACTGGGTACTGGCTCTATAAGAAATATGCTAGATACCAGAGAGACCCATTATTCATTTTTCACGAACTGAAATTCTAGCACAGGATAATATCATCTAAACAAATAATTATAATGAAATGTGCTAAGGATATATAACACAGGTATACATAAGTAATGCTACAAAATGTTCTATTACTATTAACATGGAACACCTCTATATAACGTGAAGGCCTACCTCTGGAATGGTCCTTATGGGCTTCAGGTATAATGGATAATTTGCTCGACAGAAAGCAGAATTGCATGTTTAATATTGTAGACTATAAATAGGAGCATGAAGAAGACAGAGGCAAAAAAAAAAAAAAAAAAGCTCAAGATAAATGTTCTCTTCAGGAAGAACTCCTGAATTTTCATTTAATCCAAATGATGAGAGGTGTGTAGTGTAGCTGCTAAGATCCTGTACTCAGGAGCTAAGCTGTTGGTTTTTGAATCCCAGGTTCATCTCTTCTCACTGGTCTGACCTTGGATAAATTCCTTGCTATCTTTTTCCCACTTCCTTTATCTGTGAAATGGAGATAATAATGATAGTAGTGATAGGATGGATATGAAGATTGATTTGTGCATTTCTGTAGCTGTCAATGAGATGAAGTCTCATTTTCATTCCCTAAAATAGAGAAACTTCAAAATCACTTTATCGGAGGTCAGGTTTTTATTCTATTAAATACCCTCTTGACTTAGTGTTTTTAAAGTAATATTTTTGTTATGTGGTTTTGCAATAGGTTCTGATTATATGTTGTATTTAAAAGTGATTCTCATCTATCTTCAACTTAAAGACTTGTAACATTGAAAATTGCATTCTCATCGATTGTTTTTTGCAGTATAATTCTTTCTGTTACTGATATACTGATTTTCCTGTCCTGTCAATAATATTAGAAACAATCTTACATCACCAGATATTTTTCTATTCTGAGGTTTTAATGATGAAGAGACACAGCTCTTGCTGCTTTAATAATTATATCTCTTCGAACATCGATTCATTTAAAGTATGCTTTTGTTATTAGTTTTCATTGTGAGGAAATGCATGGAAAGATGAATTTAAAAGGTTCTTTTTCTGCCCTCAATGTCTGGTACTGTTTATCAATTGCTCAGCTGTGTTGTTACTGGTAGTGACATTCTTGGAGCTATTTAAATGAACTATCATTCAATTAGTCTCTTTCCACTATTTATATGTGATAATTAATTAATTAATGTTATATCTTTTTCAATAAAATAGTCACCTTGAGATATAACATCTTTAAGTGGGTCCTGGGGGCATAGGCTGAACTGGAATAATAATCAATCAAACTTTCCCTTGATAATCTTCCCCTCACATTGTACCTAATGCAAATGCAAGCTACCCGACCACGTATTACGAGTTCATTTCAGTGCCTTTGACATATGTGAGCTGCAGAAAACTGTAACACTTCAGAAGTTAAATTTTCATGTCTTCTGGATGGGAGGCCCTGCTCTAAGGTTTCAGACACCATAAAGATTGTTTCCTGAGGTTATTTCTCTAGAATTATGAGTAAGTCTTCCAAGGAAAAGCTCAGAAAAGTCCTGAGTCTTGGCATCCAAAGGTGAGTGTAACCCAATGAACACAAGAGGGGCTTGACCCATGAAACATCCTTTTCAAGTCTTTGTCAGATGTTTGCTTATATCTTTTATGTCTTCATTCAAGCCGCTAAGCATCTCACTTTATTCCATCTCATATTTAAATTACAAAGTCATGCAAAATATTCTTTCATTTTGATTGAGTGTAGTATTCTAATAAGTAAAAAATTTTCCAAAGATTTACTGAGCTCTATTTGACGACTGTAGAGAACTGGTTAAAACTATGACTGCAGTGCCTTTCTGAAAACACTCGATTTGGTGAGAGGAAATGAGGAAGTAGTAATTGTGAATAGTTTTCATTCTACTATAAAATACTATATGCTTGATTTGTAAGTGGATTAAAGAGATGGGAACGATGCCCCTTTGTTTCAAGATACTACACTAAATTTAGTAGTATTTTTACTTATAAAAGTTTACTATGCAATGACTTTCCTTGAGAAGTCCTTTATTCAGTATATTTATCACAATTTTGAAGCTTTGTTAATTACATATCAATTGTCATTGATCAAAGAGAAAGGTCTTATTTTTGACATGCTCTTTGGCATTTCTAGTGGTGTGCTGGTAAATGTTTAACAACTAGTCCCCCAAACACACACGCACGCGCGCGTGCACACACACACACACACACACACACACACACACAAACACCCTGATTTATATTGCTTGCCAATTTATGAAAGTGTAAATACTCCCACCATGACAGATTTCAACTATCAAAATTATGTCACTGAATCAGGAGCTGGGAAAGTTATGTGCCCAGTCAACTCTTGCAAGTTGGTACGAGTTGGCTCCAGCAAACTCCTGGTCCTGATTTTAAAATTCGTAATTTACACGTTTCCATTTTCATGTTTGGACTTCTGCTACCGCTTATGTCTACTCAGTAAATTTTCTGTTCAGATGGATCATAATTTGTTTCTGCAAATATGTAAATGGAGAGAGTACTTAGGAGACTGCAAATATTTTTACCTTCTTTCAGTGAATCAGGTTTTAAAACTGAATTTCTTAGTACCCTCCTGATCATTCTCTTTGGTACTTTGTTTATTACAAGATGAAATTTCCTTGGAGTCTATAAATGAAAACATTTGAATGTGTGCTCTAACTGGCTTTTAATTCACATCAATTTAGTAACTCAGAATTATTTAAAGCAGTTCTAGCTGTTCTAAGGTTGGCAATTAGCATTTTAACTTGTGCAAATGACACTGGAAATGCTGTATCAAAATACTATCTTTTAACAAAACACAAAACCTTTACAAAAAGTTTTAAAAATCAGTGGCAATCAATTTGAACAGTACTACGTTTTCACCAAGAGGGAGCAACATAAGCACACTTTACGGAAATACATTTACGTGGCTATTTTATATTGTAAGTGGTCCATGCTTTATTTAGGAACCTATTACTTTACCTGCCTCTGAACCTGATGAAGAAGTGCAGTGATTAGTGAAGGTTATGGCAGTTGATGCAATCTATAGAGATAATATTTTCGTCTTCAGATATTTTCTATACACTGTGTTTCCTCATTATGATTTCACTTATCATCCATGTTTATGAGTCTCTGCATAGACATTATTTTTACTGTCAGAAATGGCTTTCAACAGGATACATTTTTCTCCATCTGGTATTATGAGGTTAAGTAAAACTGCAAGGATCTTAAATGTGTGAGTAGTAGAATTTTAATTTTTATATTGTTTAAAAATAATTAAGGTGCATAAAATGCAACTTTAAGGTACCTGGTGTGTCTGGAAATTTTCTTTTAGAAGATTTTAGTACTATTAAATGTAATAGCAACTTTGAATATAAACAACTGATGATCATAAAATGGAAGTGTGAAGATTTCACCAATAAATTTTGAACTTTTAAAGAATTAATTATGATTAACTTTAATTAGAAACTTTGCTAGACTTTATAGCTTAATGTCTTGCCTTAATGATTTTAGGGACATTACTTCTTTCAAGGTTTTCATACTTCAGTAAAACATAGTGTTTTCAGTTTGCAGTAACTAAATATTAAACTTATATTGCTTCCATATAACAGCAGGAGTACCTGCAAAACATATCAGTTAAAACTCAATAAGGGCAAATCTTTAAAATGCCAGTGACAAATGATTTATTATACTTCTTAAACTCATGTTTTATGGATCTTTAGATACTTGTCAGCCTCTGGGGTAGCATTTACCAGGGTAAGAAAAGAAGAAAAAAAAAAAAAGATCATGGATACAAATAAATGCATTAGTTTTATGTTTTTAGGAAAGTTATTTTTATGTGATTTTTAAATTTACTAAAATTCAGAAAAAATCTATCTAAAGCATTATTTTAAAAATTATTTTTAGAAGTCTTTACAGGAAGAAGTTTGTGGATTAAAAAATTTCTGTGTAAATATTTGTATGGTTTCTGCAGTTTGCTGTTAGGAATGTTACAGGCATGTGTTAGGAATGCTAACCCCACAAGGAAGCGTTGCCCTGTGTCATTGTACCTCTGAGGTCTGATTCTACTCTTGTCCTAGTTTTTAGAAAACAGTAATTATATCTAAAACCCTGGGTCTAATTCTATACTTGACAGAGTCACCTCAAAATATAATAACTAGCTACCTAATTTATTAAAAAAACCACACAGCCCTAGATCAGATATGTGTACTTATAACTGCAAAATCCAAAATAAAAAAAAAATTGTAACTTAGAAATTATTCTACACATTTTAAAATATTTCTCGTTAAGGTTTTGTTTTGTTTACACAGAAAGCTCCCCTAAAGAATTTAAACTATAAATTAAATGAATTAAATCTTGACTTATAGTCTTTAAAGACCCATCAATCAATCAATTGATCAAACAATCAAACAGGTATTTGCTGAGCACATACTGTGTTCTAGGCACTCCTAAAAGCACTAGAGACCTGGTGGTAAAATATCTCTGCCAGTGTAAGAACATCCCACTGAAGCTCTAAGGTTCTGGAATTGTAGAAGGTGTTGTGTGTAAGGAACACAGAAAGGCCAGTATGGCTGGATTGTGATGAGTCAGGGAGTGTGGCACAAACATCTGGATTTTAGGTTTAGTGGAAAGTCACTGGAAGGCTTTAAGAAGAGGAGTGATGTGCAGTCATGCCTTTTAAGAAAAAAAACTCTTACTCCTATGTGGGAAATAGATTGTAGGATGGCAAGAATGAGTATAATAAGGTCATCTGGAAGGCTACTAATATTGTATAAGTAAGAGATGATGATTGTAGCTTTGATTAGGGTGGGAAAGAGAAAATGAAGGTGGAGATTTAGAATATATGTGGGAGGTAGGACAGATGAGACTTGTTGGTGTTGGGAATCAGTAAAGGGGAAGAACCAAGGATGTTTTTAGATTTTTCTTTTTTACTTCACCGTCTGAGTGTAAGATGGTGCCATTTATTGACATGGGGAGGAATAGGTTATTAAGGGGAATACAGAATTCAGGGTTAGACATGTTAAACTTGATATCGGATCGTTACATATTAAAAATCATCTCCATATTCAAATGAGAGTAGTGAGGCACAGAGAGGTTAAGAACTAGGCCAAGATCACTTAGCCTAATTTAGCCCGTGGAGCTGGTTTTAGAATCCAGGAAGCCTGGCTCCAGATTCTACACTTTTAGCTGCTCCTCTGTCAATTTGACAGGCAGGATTGAAGATATTTAAAATGGTTGTGAAGAGATGAGTTCTGTTTGGAAGAGAAGAGAGAGAGTAGAAAGGCACACAGCCATACCTGTGTACTCTGGCATTAGAGGTGGTGAAGGAGTTGAGAAGGTAGCAAGGTAATCGCTTAGTAAGAGACTGAAAAAGAGCAGCCACTGAGATCAGAGGAAAACCAGGAGTATCAAGGATCATAAGAGGCAGGAGGAGAAATGATTTCAAGGGGTCGAAAGCTGCAGAGATGTTGAGTAAGATGAGAAGAGACTGACCTTCACAGGACAGTTTCAGTGGAGTGGTGGGGAAGGAAGCCAGTTTAAATCAGGCTGAACATATCATGGCAGCACAGATACTGACAGGGAATTGAGAAGGCATCCCATGTGTTTATGTGTGTGCAGTATGGACAGTGAGTTGCATTCTGCTCTGAGGCAGTTCTGTGGACTCCGGAGTCAGACCTGAGTATTAATTCTAACTCTAATACTAGTGTTGTCATTGGAAGCCTTTTTATAATCTCTCTGAGCCTGCTTGCTTCTCCGTAGCATTTGCTTCACTCAGTTCTTGGAGGAAGCTCTGCGGCTTACCTCTTTGCTGTTCCTTTTGTAAAATGTTATTTTCTTTATCTGATATCTTTTAGAATCTCCACCTGTCCCCAACATTCTTATGAATAATTGCCTCAGAAAGGCTAAGATTTATATGTATTTCTAAAGTTACATTAAAACTTTTTTTGTGATTACTCACATTTTTCTCCTATTAAGTTGTGTGCTAATTAATGAAAACTAGTTTCCTGTCTTTCCATTTTTGTGTGTCTAAATGACTATCAGATTAGGAAGCACAGAGTATGTATTCCAAAAATGTCGACTGAATGTTATTGCTTTAGTCCCCCTGTGTGAGGTGAGCACGAAGTCAGTAAGGACTATTGTGAGGGTGAGGGGTAAGGAGAGGGCAGGGAACATTTGAGCCACTCTAGGTAGCAGTGCAATCAATGTCCAGTTTAAAATCCAAATGCAGACATATGACAAAGAGCTTTAAAACTTCTCCCATCACAGGACGTAGACAGAAAGCAGTTGTCAGAACAAAGGACTGAAGGTCCCCACAGAGAGAGTCAGACATGTGTGCCGTGGAAGAGAGACAGGGAGTGGAAGGAATCTACATGGCGGGGACTTCATAGAGTAGATTGGAAGGAGGCAAAGTTTCAGAAGAAGCCAGTTGATAATGTGTCCACTCAGAACATTGAGTTAAGACTAAGGCTAAGACAATAATAAAGAGTTCCAAAATCAGAATAAATAAAGTGAATAATCTGGCTGATTTTAGCTTTTTAAAGTTTCACAAAATAGGGTGCCCCTAATGCACTTGTAAAACTTGGTTTCATTGTACTGGGGCCGTGATCGGCAAACTGTGGCTCGTGAGCCACGTGAGTGTGTCTCTTCCACAAAATACCACGGCCTGGGCGAGTCTATTTTGAAGAAGTGGTGTTAGAAGAAGTTTAAGTTTAAAAAATTTGGCTCTCAAAAGAGATTTCAATTGTTGTACTGTTGATATTTGGCTCTGTTGACTAATGAGTTTGCCGACCACTGTACTGGGGAGATAACTATATAGAAGCATGAAATAAAGTCAAATGGAGATTGAACCAGGCTTTTTTCAGATGTTATTTTCTAGGTACACAGATTTTTTTCCTTCTTCATACTAATCTGTCCATTTTCTGATTTCCTTTAAGGGTATTTTTTTTTTTTATTGCTCTCAAATTAAGTCGCTTTATCCCAGCCTATGTACTATGATATAAACGAAATTGGGTCAAGCTTAATGACAATCATACTGATATTTTTGCTATCAGACAATGAAAATGAATATAATCATCCCTGTATTATTTATGGGTTTTTATTATTATAATTGTATTTCTTAGGAACCTATTTTGGAACAAAAATCTAAGCATATATATCTTATATTCATGTCTATATATAGATATAGATGAAAACCTCAAAGTTATACATAAAACATAATATATAATCAAAGCATATATAAGTGAAATCTAAGGACCTATATCTCTGTCTATCTATCTATCTATCTATCTATCTATCTATCTATCTAAATCTCAGAAAGTGTCAGCTCAGAAGCTAGAGGATTTGTTTTCCTGTCAAGTTCTACTGACATATCCTATATAATAAAATCATAATATGCAAATAGACCAAACAATGGAATGGACCAGTCGCTATGATGCACACTGACCACCAGGAGGCAGATGCTCAATGCAGGAGCTGCCCCCTGGTGGTCAATGCACTCCCACAGGGAGAGTGCAGCTCAGCCAGAAGCCAGACTCATGAGGCCTGAGAGAGTGCGCAAGCTGGGCTGAAGGACTGCGCACCGCCGCCCCCCCTGCCCTGCCCAGTGCAGGAATCTCGTGCACTGGGCCTCTAGTAAAGGTATAAAATCACATAAGGGCTACATAAGTAATAAAGAAAAAAAATTAAGTGTGTATAAAAATAAGATTTAAGATCAGGGAACACAAAAATCTAGGAAATATAATGAATAAAATGTACTTTCACTTAACTCAATCAGGAAGAGAAAGGAGTATGAAAAAATTTGAAGTGGGGAGAGGGACAGAACCAGAAAAAGAAATAGACCTCTGGTACTTATATGAAGAGCTACAAAGAGAAAGGGAAAATAAGATTTCCCATCAAACACAGCAACACAACTATGAATGCAAAGTTTAACATGCACACCCCATTTGTCAGTTAAACTGAATAGCAAAAAAGAGAACACCATATAAATACGCTAAATAGAGATTATGAACTCTCTAGAGGCAAGGCTTGTTTCTCATTTATCTTTGTGTCTTCAGCTCCTAGCATGCCAATGTTGGTTCTTAGTAAATGTTTGTTAAAATGTTGAGAAAACAGAGAAAACAAGTTTTTATTGAGTACTATCTCTTCTTGTATTCTACAAAGGTACTTTCCAACTATAGGCATGAATAGAATATATCAACTATAGTCACTCCTCAAGGACTGTACATGATTAACTGAATATTGAAGGTTTTCCACCTATGTTTTAGCCTATTGATATGGCCAACAATGCAAGGAAGGAGTTGTGACTTGGAATTGTCAAGGTCAGCATTGATAGCTTCTGCAACAATCAATACAAATACATTTCAGAAAACCTCTCTAAAGTTGAATGAAATACTTGCCTGGGAATATCTAGAGAAGTGAAGAATGCACAATGATATTTTCTATGATCTGGTAAATTTTAGGTATTTAAATTTGAAGACTGATTATTACCAAATTTAATATATAGGGTCCCTAAATTCTTTTGTGGATTTAACTTTGGAATTCTTCATAGCCATACCATTTCTTTATATTCTCCTTTTTCTTGTTTTTGTTTTGTTTTGCTTTTTTTATGAGATCAGGAACCTATTTGATATAACATAGTTTCTAGTAAAGAATAAAGTAAGCCCACTCACTTTTCCACATGTTCAAGTTGAGAAAGGGGGTTTGATAGATGGTATAGATAACTTGTGATAAATAGGATGTAAAATGATTTTGACTTATTCTGCCTTTCCAAAATTTTCATGTTTTATTTTTGCTATTAGTATGATTTTTATCCTAGGTAAGCTGTATTAAAGAGAAATAACATATGCATGGTGTTTTGGCATGGGGACTGGTAAAGGTATTGGGTGAGGTGAATCACTCAGTATAAGCCAAGTATCTGGGGTCTGGTGGCTTCTCCTTCCACAATGATACTACCACCCTAACATTCCAGGGCACTGTGTTGGGGATTTTCAAGTGTCTTGAGCTGCCAGAGGGTCAGTTAGAAGGAGTGGATTGTCCTTCCAGTGGAAAGAATGAAGTTGAATATGTAAGCATGATCACCAGGTGATAAGTAGTCTTCAGTGGCTAGTACGTTCCCTTTGGATGGCAATAGAACACCTGATAGAATTTCTCAGCACAAATGATGTGCGGTGATCCATTGGATGCTCTTAGAATGGCCGTGGAACAATGTGATGGTTCTTTATGCCTCTATAGTGCTAGTAACATGTGGCCTTTGCTCTGGCAAAGGCTGGGCAATTTCTGGGTGCACTATGCTCTTCCTCCAGACTCAGATCCCCATCCTGGGCCTCACTAACCTCTCCCCTAGCCAGATTCTCCTTCATTATCATCTTCCCTCTTCCAGCCCTCAGAATCTTTATCTCCCCTGGGGTGCAGTAACCCGGCTCTCTTATGCTCATTTTAATTAGTGTTTATGGCATAAACTTTATGTCCTGAACTCCTCCAGTGCTTTGCTTTTTCATTCCTTGCCCAATTCCCAAAATCATGCATTTAAAAATTTAAAATGTCTTTCTTGCAAAATAACCTGGTTCTTGCAAGGAAAAGTGTTAGCTTTCACACTCTCTCTCTGCTATCAGTTTCACAAATCTACTTGGAAAATAAAAAACTGAGCATGGACTGCTTGTTGCTTTTCTCTCTCTTTTTATTTCTCTTATAATCAGGGTGATCTCCCAGAGACAAAGAAGGCTATTTTTTATTGAGTGATGGGTTCATCAAAATTTGGGGGGCCTTATGGAGCCACCTGTGTAGGAAGAAGGAGCAGCATTAAGGCAAGCTTCTGCTCCCATCACTTGGTATCATGCAAATATGAATTTTCTATACAGCAAGTGCTGGTAGTAGCCAGGCTCTAGGCACTTTGATGAAAACTGTGTGTGTGTGTGTGTGTGTGTGTGTGTGTGTGTGCGTGTGTGTATCATAAGAAGTTAAGTGGAGAGTGCCAACATCGGTGAGATAGGGGGCTCTGAGGTACACACAAATAGACCCTGAAGGAAAGCTGGCCTGTGAACATACAGATGACATGTAAATAGTCAGGAACAGCCAGTACAGAACTATAAGCAGCACCACCTAAGTGAGAATATTTTTCCCTTTTGCTCCACCCTCTTCTGTTGCTTTGACTCTAGAAAAGCCAGGGGCAGGTGGTGAAGAAGAGAGAGGGAGAGAGAACAGACCATGCTCAGCCTCTCCTCTACAGGAGCCCAAAGACAGATTGGGCCTGAGCCCGTGTTGGGGGAGGGAAAAAGAGCTTTGAATGGGATGTGAGAATAAAGTTTCAAATTTAACAGAATCTTTTACTATCTGGAAGTGAGTCATAATTACTGACATAAGACTGAATATTTTGGTGGTTGTGGAAAATGACTGGAAAGTTATAAATGCTGCCTGAAATGCCATGAAGGTATGGGGAAAGGGGAATCTGACATGCCGTAAGGCAGTCGTAGGAGGAAAATACAGCTGCTTCCTGTTTGTAGTCATTACGCTCAGCCCTTTCAATACACTGGGTACAGATCTATTGATTCTCATGTAGTCAAACAGTGACTAATAGCAACCCACACTGGATCTCAACAGCTTAAGAGCTATAAGATGAGAATCGCAGGCAGAGTATGGAAAGGTTCAGGTTTCCCACCTACAGAGAGCGGTGACTGAGCTGATCCGTATGTCTAATGCATCTATGCCAGGAACCCAGAACTCTCCCTCTCCTTTTCCTTAAGCCCCAGGCCGAATTTGTCAATATTCCTTTTCTAATCTCTCTCTCATTCTATGTTTCCAAATTTTTTGTGGCAAGATCATCCTCACCATCATGTAGGCTTGAACTTGTCTTTGACACCTCTCTTAGCTTTCCCATTCCCATTCAAAAGCCAACAAACCAATAAATCTATCTCTCCAACAGCTCTCAAAACACCCCTGGTTTAAGCTTTTCTTGCTTCTCATTAGGTCATTTATTAATTTATTCTCACATATGGAGAGCTCAATGCTAAAGATAAAGCACACAGATAAGAAATGCTTCTTGTTCTCTGGGCCCTTCTGGTTTGGAGAGCAATGAACTTTCAAGCTGTTGTAATGCAACGTGATGAGTGTGACAGCGGAGATAATGCTTAAGGTGCTCAGAAAGTCTGATGAAGGGAATAGTTAATTGTTTAGCAAAATCCAGACCTGCCAGGGGAAGGACATTTGAGTGGATGCTTTAAGAATGAAACACAAAGTGAAAATCGAGGTGGGGGAGTCAGCCAGCAGGAAGCCACTGGCAGGGGAGACCATTTGCAAAGGCAGAGACAAGAGAACTACAAGTAGTTCCTTACAGTTGGAGCTAAGGCGTGAGGTGGGAATTCGTAAGAGATGGGGCTCAAGAGAGACCTTTTAGCATTTCAGGTTATTTCTTTAAAATAAATTCATAGGAGCAAAATGCTAAATGTTATTAATATTTCTGCTGGGAGAGACAAGGGACACAGAACATTCCAACAGAGGCCTTAGGAATTGCTGGCAGGGCTTGCGTGTGCATTTGTGCTGGAAGCAGATAGAGCAGGAGAGGTAGGTTAGGCCAGTTTCTCCCAACCTAGTATACCATGTCCTTTTACAATGGGCAATAGGGAACCATAAATGGTTTTGAAGTTGGGCAATGAGGAGCATACATACCTTTTAGAAACATGATTCTAGCAGCAATGAAGAGGTGAGGCAGGCTACTATTGCAATCCTCTAGGTGAGCGGTGACTTGGACCTAGAGTAGGGCAGTGGGAGTGAGTATGAAATGAAGACACAAAATGACTGAGAGACGAGTGAAAATAGCTAATGGCTCCACTAGCCTCTGGCTAACTTTATGAAGCAACTGTGGGGAATTATAGCTGTTTAGACTCAAAGGCTGTATCCCAGAGCACCTATCAGAATCTCCTAAGCCAGATGATTAAACACATTGGTGAACCATGGCACTGATGGGTTTGCCTATGCCTCTCTCCTACTTCCTTTTACACATAGCTATTTAGGCTGCAATAGGAACTATGAACTCCTACCACCTACCATCGGTGCTTCTTTGCCTTTGTACATGTGCCCGGACCTTCTCCTATAATGTTTCATTTCCTACTTCCCCGTTTGCCAGTTCCTGATGTCTTTGGAGGACCTCTTCATAGAAATGATGTAAAACTTTCCCACATTCCTCCTCATTACTTACATGACCCTGTCCTGCCTCCTCCAGAGAATGAGATGATAATTTTATCCAGTGCTGAATCTTCTCTCAAATCTATCTATCTATCTATCTATCTATCTATCTATCTATCTATCTACCTACCTACCTATTTATCTATCATCTATCTATCTACACTAGGGGCCTGATACACGAAATTCGTACATGGGGTGGGGGGTCCCTCAGCCCAGCCTGCCCTCTCTCACATACTGGGAGCCCTCAGGGGATGTCCTAGTGAGGCGATCGGGCTGATCAGGGGAAGGCACCAGCCGCATCACTCCGCTGCTGCAGCCACTGCCAGTCACCGCAGCCACCAAGGTGTTTTCATCAACATGGACTCCAGTCCCTTCACCATGAAAAAATGATAAATTTCTTTAGGCATTTTCAAGATGTGTCTTTCATAGGATATGACATTTCTTTCTATTTTATCCTCACCTGAGGATATGTTTCCACTGATTTTTGGAGAATGTGGAAGAGAAAGGGAAAGACAGAGAGAAACATTAAAGTGAGAGGAACACTTTGATTGGTTGCCTCCTGCATGAGCCCTGACCTGGGCCCCGGCCAGGGAGGAGCCTGCAACCTGGGTACATGCCCTTGATCAGAATTGAACCGGACCCTGCGGTTGGAAATCCTAGGCATTATCCATTGAGCCAAACTGGCTAGGGCAGGATATAACATTTCTTAGCCCTCCAGCAGCGGACCTTCATTTTTTTCTCTCCAGGAGTGTGGTGGAAAAACCCTAGATCACCTTTTTGGATTCTTATACCCAAGTTACTAAGAATATTACCAGTGGCATACAGGGAGCTTAGCCAATGAGCGGTCAGAAAAGGTATTTTCTCTGTAGTTCATACTGATCACCTCCGATCTCTGGCTCTGCCCCTGCCAAGGCCTAAAGCCTCAGGGCCTGGGCAGGGGTCCCCCAGCTCCCTCTGATCACCAGTCTCCGCCCCTGCCCAGGAGCCCCCTGACTCAGGCCCTTCCCAGGTTGCTCAGGACCCATAGGGGGCCTACCTGGGAGTGACCTGGATGCTGAGAAAGTTCCTGGAACCCAGGCTGCTGGGTGCCAATGTATGCAAATTAACCTCCATCTTTGTTGGGTTAATTTGCATACTCACTCTGATGGGCTGTGGGCACACAGTCAATTTATATGTTTGTCTATTATTAGGTATGATGATGATATGTGACATGCAAATTAGGCTGGGACTCCGCAACGGGTCAGGACCAGACAGGAGGAGGTTGCATGCGCAGGTGAGGCCGGAAGCAGAGATGGAGACAGAGGCAGGGGGGCCTGCCTGAGCCAGCACTGTGGCTCAGGAGGCCCCAGAGTGGACACAGGTAAGGGGGCGGGGACGCTGCAAGTCAGGTGCAGGTCCGAGCCCCCCATGGCGCCCATCCAGCCTGACTCCAGTGGCGTCCTGTGCTGCAGGAGTCAGGCGCAGGTCCCAGCCCTCCACCGTGTGCCTC
The DNA here is from genome assembly GCA_026230045.1 of Corynorhinus townsendii. NCBI lineage: Eukaryota > Metazoa > Chordata > Mammalia > Chiroptera > Vespertilionidae > Corynorhinus > Corynorhinus townsendii. The sequence goes on from JAPDVU010000002.1 coordinate 159,080,463, forward strand.
CTTGCACCGTGAAAGATGGGGCGCCTCCTCGGGCGATTTCAATCGCACACTGGGCCTCTAGTTCCAGAATAATTTACCTGTAATTCACATGTGAAACCATCACCTCTACCTTGGAATATAGTTATGTGTAAATATATCTTCTTGCTTCTATCAGGCTGTGGACTTCTTAGAAAAGAGATTATTATGTGGCTTTTAGAAGGTGCTCAGTAGATAATAAGTAAGTGAATATTGGTCATCTTTACCAACTTATGATTAAAGAATAGTATGTTTTTTTCCCTTTTAATGGAGGGAAGATACAAGAACTTTAAAAAATATAAAAATAGTCTTTTGATTAAGTCTTCCAGTTTGATCAGTATATTTGCACAATTTTGCACAACTGAGGAAGATATTTTCTGACAATAAGGTCTAAATATACCAGTATTATTCATTCCTTTATTTTAAATAGGGATTCAAAAGACATTTTTAATCCTTCACTAGTAAAATTCACAGAAATGAGTTTCTTAATTCTGTTCTAAATAGGAGGGGAAATTTCAGAAAAAGAAATGTTATCAGGTAACAGCACCTCTTCTTACTGTGACCTGTGAAGCTCTCCAGGAGCCCATATTAGATAGCATGGCTATTTTCAAGTGGGCACCTCCCCCAGCCCCTCATACTAAGTCGTTTGCTTAGGGTTTAATGGAATGCTAAATTATTTCTAACAAATTATGAGCAATATGGATGGAAGAACATGTAGTATTTCATTTTGCCTCATTATGCTTTATATTTGGGATCTCCAGTTTTATAAATGATAGCTACGATATATCAGCCCATCTTTACACATGCTCATGCTTGAATGCATCCTGAGTCTCCTCCCAGATGGAACAGTGTCAATCATGATGTACAGCTGTTGTTAAGCTACATTCTATGTCTACAGAAAATAATCCACCAGTATTTGTTATGGAATAATGTATAAGATTGCAGGAAAACACTGGAGAATTGGTCTTGGCTTTTAAAATAAGCAAGCAAGCAAACAGACAAACATGCTTCTGGGTCAAGGGTGGTAGGAGGTACCCCCTTTTCTCAAGGCTCCAAGTTTCTCTCACAGCTTCTGCTACCCCCTGGGTGACCGAGGTGTTTACCTTCTTTTTCCTGTACCTCATTTCTTTATTTGTAAATAATTCTTTGAGTTGACAGCATTTTGTGAGGAGGAATAAGTAAAAATGCTTTGAAAGGACTTTGCAAGGCTCGAGCACTCTGTAAATGCTTAATGATAATAATATACAGTAGGGCATTTTCTCTTGAAAACAGCAGGAGCGTTTCCTTACATAATGACCTGACAGATGGGTTATGGTGTCTAATCCCCTTAAACCCCCAAAGCTCTTTGATAGTAGATGTAAAAGGCCAGATCAGAGCACATGCTGCTCTTTTATTGAGCCCTTTCTTTGGGTATCTATGCCATATTCAATTGCTTCCTTCTCTAAGTGCATTACATGTTAACCTACTACCTGCAGGAACAATTAGGAGCAAAATAAGGACTAAAGGACAGTGCACTCCAGTAGGACAAACTAGTTAATGCTTGTTGTCCCCAATATTAAAATCCACTTTGGCCTTTACATGTGGCTTTTATCGAAGGTTCCTGCCCTCCTAATTCCTTGCTATTAATCTCAAGCTGTGGGTATTTGTTAATGTTGAACACAGGCTGCGTGTGTGTGTGTGTGTGTGTGTGTGTGTGTGTGTGTGTGATAGTCCTATATGTGGAGAGAAGGGAGCTTTAGTGATATTAATTCTAAACCAGTGAGGCTTAGAGAAATCACAGGCAATTTAGGATATTTGTAACATTTGTGGAAGAGTTGGAGCTTTCAATTAGTTCAAAATGAGGAAAGAATGATTAGCAGTTATTGTACTGTAACCTTAATTCAGCTCTTGAACCTGGATTGGACCAAGTCATTTTGACATTCCCTGTTTATGCTGTGCTTGTCTTTTGAGAATAGTTATTAAAGTTATCGGTTTCTAAAACCTTTTGTCACAATCCCTTAACCCAAATTCATCATCCTTTCTTAGTTGCAAACTTTGCTTTCTTTGCCTGCTGGAAGAAGTATGAATTGTTGTGAAGTCAGCCATGATGTGTAATCTGTGTAATAAAGAAAAAGGCACTGCAGCCAATAGTACACCACCTCCCCTGCCCCCAGTCCTTTTGTTTTGACAACTGAGTACATGCCAGCACTGCAATAAACATTTTAAGTGTACTATCTCTTTTAATTTGGGGTGTTTAAAGAAACCAGGATTGATTCAAAGGTTTGCTGAAAGACCTTTCTGACGATCCCTTCCACTTATATGCTGAATCCTTCCCATTCTACCTTCTTGAGCACCTCATTTAATACATTTGTGTCCTTTTCCCTGTATCTTCATATACTCCTTTTTATTTTCATGAATAATGGTACAAACATGTTGAAATATCACCTGACTTTAAAAAACAACCTTACTTTGACCTCACATTCCCCTTATGCACCATTTTTCTGAATTACTTTATAGCAGAACTTTCCCAAAGAGTTATCCGTACTTCTTTTCTCCAATTAGCTGTTTAAGAAAATAAATCTCAATTAGGTCAACATTATTATTCAACTCTTCAATATTCTGACAGATATTTTTTATCTAGTTGCTTCATCACTTACTGAGAGAGCAATGTTAAAAGAATGAACTATGGCCAAAACCAGTTTGGCTCAGTGGATAGAGAGTCAGCCTGCGGACTGAAAGGTCCCAGGTTTGATTCTGGTCAAGGGCATATACCGATTCTGGTCAAGGGCATGTACCCGGGTTGCGGGCACATCCCCAGTGGAGGGTGTGCAGGAGGCAGCTGATCGATGTTTCTCTCTCATCGATGTTTCTGACTCTCTATCTCTCTCCCTTCCTCTCTGTAAAAAATCAATAAAATATATTTTTTAAAAAAAGAGTGAACTATGATCATGAATTTTTCTATTTATCTTTTTAATGTGGTCAGTTTTTGCTTTATGTATTTTGAAGTTCATTAAGATTCTTATATATGCATCAAAGACATCAATAGAGTAAAAAGGCAAACAATGTAATGGGATAAACTATCTGAAAATAAGATAACTGATAAGGAATTAATGTTCAGAATATATAAAGAACTTATACAGCTCATCAACAACAACAAAAAAAACACAAACAACCAAATTTTAAAATGGGCAAAATAATTGAATAAACATTTCTTCAAAAAAGACACACAGATGGCCAATGAGCACATGAAAAGATGTTCAATATCACTAATCTTTAGAGAAATGTAAATCAAATGTCTAAAATGTACTATTTCACACCCATGGAGTTAGTTATTATTAACAAAATAAAACAGAAAATAACAAGTGTTGATGAGAAGGTGGAGAAATTGCAACACTTGTATATTGCTGTTGGGGATGTATCATGGTGCAGCTACTATGAAAAACAGTATGGCTGTTCCTCAAAAAATTAAACATAGAATTACCATATGATCCAGTAATTTTACTTCTGGGTATGTACCCAAAAGAATTGTAAGCAAGGAATTGAACAGGTATTTGTATATTCATGTTCATAGCAACATTATTCACAATAGCTAAAAATTGGGAACAACCTAAATACCCATTAACAGGTGAATGAATAAAAAATATGGTATATACATAAAATGAAATATACCTTACTTACCTTTAAAAAGGAATACAATTCTGACACATGCTACAATGTGAATAAACCTTGAAGACATTGGCTAAATGAAATAAACCAGACACAAAAGGACAAATATTGCATCATCCCACTTAATGTGGTACCTAGCATAGTCAACTCCATAGAGAGAGAAATTCAATGGTGGTTGGTAGAGAGTACAGCCAGGGAGGAATGGGAAATTATTTTTTAATTAGAGGCCTGGTGCATGAATTTGTGCACCAGTGGTGTCCCTCGGCCTGGCCTGTGGGATTGGCCGAAACCAGCTCTCAGACTTCCCCTGAGGGGTCCCGGATTGTGAGAGGGCACAGGCCAGGCCAACAGACACCACTCGTGCATGATTGGGACCGGGGAGAGCCACGGGAGGTTGGCCAGCTTGGGAGGGACCGCAGGAGGGCTCCAGGGCATGTCTGGCCAGTCTTGCTCAGTCCCAATTGGCCAGACCCCAGCAGCAAGCTAACCTACTGGTTGGAGTGTCTGTCCCCTGGTGGTCAGTGCATGTCATAGCTAGCGGTTGAGTGACCTTAGCATATCATTAGCATATTATGCTTTGATTGGTTGACTGGACACTTAGCATATTAGGCTTTTATTATATAGAATGGGTTTAGACTTTTAGTTTTGGGAGTTAAAAAAGTTCTGTAGATGGGTGGTTGTCATGGTTGCAAAATAATGTGAATGTACTTCATACCATTGAACTGTACACCTGAAAGTGGTTAAATGGTGCATTTTATGTTATATATCTTTTACCACAATAAAACATTGCTAATGGCTTTCTAATGAGTTAACCCTTTTAATACTACATAATGTCCCTTTTTGCACCTGGTAATACTCCTTGTCTTGAAGTCTCTATGTCTAACATTAATATAGCCATACTAGGTTTCTTATGGTTAGTGATTATATGATATATATCTTGTCAATTTATTACTTCCAATCTTTCTGAATCTTATATTTAAAGATTTGTGTAGACAGCTGTTTCTTATATATAGTGTATAATTGAGTTTTGCTTTTTTAACCGAACTGACAAGTTCTGCTTTTTAATTGGTTTGACCATATGTATTTAATGACTTATTGATATGGTCGGTTTACATTTTCTACTTTGCTATTTGTTTTCTACTTTCCCCATCTGTGTATTTTTTTCTTTTTTCTTTTCTGTATTCCTTTTCTGTTTTATAGTGTTCCATTTATTTCACCCACCACCCATTTCACTCATTCAACTTCACCCACTGTAGTGAACAAGCCAAACACAGTCCTTCCTCAAGGTTTTGCTTTTATTATTCCCTCTATTAAATTCTCCCCCAAGATATTCTTATAACTCACTCCCTCACTTCCTCTCTGCTCCACCATGACCTTGAGAGGCCTTCATTCATCACCCTTATTCATTATCCCTCTGACCTTGCCTTATTTTTCATTATAGCACATTTCACCACCTGACATTATATTTACACATGTTTGCTGGTTTTCTTTCTCCTTAGACTAGAACTAGAATACAGGCTCCCAAAATCAGCCTTTTGTCCTTTGTTTTGTTCATGAATGAATCTTTAGCACTTAGAATATCACCTAGCAAACAGAAGGCTCCCAGAAACAGTTTTGGAATAAATGAATTAAAAAGACATGCACAAAAAATTAAAACAAGGACATATATTCACAGTGATTGAAAGAGAGTATACTGGACCTATAATAATAGTTGTCAGCCAAGTTAAAACAAAATATTGAGGTTTAATTTAATTGTTAAGGACTGACAGTATGATATTGAAAGAAAAGAGAAAACCTGATAACGCCTCAATTGTTTTTGTTTGCTTCCATATTATCTGTCAAGGGAACTAATCTCCAAACTAAATATGATAGAACAGACATTTCACAGGGAATATAAAGTCAAGGAGACAAAGAGACTTTAAGAAAACCCAGATATCCTAAATGATGATGAGTCCCCTGGAACAGATAGCTTGTACTCTAAATGTCATTGTTTTCACAATCTTGGGACATGCTAGGAACCCAGAGACTGCCTGAACGGGAGCTAAGGAAACAAAGCAGAACATATAAGAACTTATAGAGCAGTTACTACTATCCATGGTGAAGCCAAACAGACATCCAAGGCCTCTAAATATAAGAGAAGGCAGCACATTTTAATTCTAGCCAACAAGGAGGTACACTGAGGTGGCAGACCAGGGCATGGCAACAGTGCATAACTGGTAGGTCATATTGCTGTTTAAAGTCAGTAGCAGAAATATCAGAAGCCAGATCCAGTCTTTGGCTGACAATAAGGAAGAGTTCAGTACCCCAAGTCTAGTGATTAGTGCCAGGCCTCCATTCTAGTTAGATATTGAGTACAAGGAAAGTCAGGCATAGTTTTAGCTTCATAGCCCAACATATGCAGTTGGTGTTAGATTAAGGGACTAGAGGTCAGAGCTCCTCAATACTAGGTATTCAGGGCACAAAGTTTATTTATTGTAGGATCACAAAGTGTGAGAGCTAAAGAGACAATTCACTGGTTGGGAGAGATAGGACTTTGATGTTATCAGCTCAGTGCCAATTCAAGTTAATACTAACTGTAACTGGATGTTATTTCTGGCACATCTGGGCAGAGAACTTCCTAAGAAATTATGGAAGAATAAGAAGACTAGAAACAGATGAATGCCATTTTGATTTTTCAAAAATGGGAAAGGGTTTACTAAACACATAACATGTTCCCTGTCCGGACTGCCCAGCTCCAAGACCACCTTAATATTCTGACATCTGATCTCTGGGACTATTTTGGCTCATTTCTGTACCTAAGACTGGACTCTCTGGTCTTCCAATTATTTGTCCTTCTAATAAATTATTTTATTTATTACATTAACCAAAGTTAATTTTTATTATGTTTATACAAAGAGCCCTAAATGACACAAGACTGATATATAAAACCTGAAAATTTAATCTATTAACTTATATAAATGCTGGACATGTGAAGTCCCTCCCTATAGGAAACTTCCATAAAAAGTTAGGATATCAGAATATTTCTTGATAAGCATAGAATCAGAAAAGTTATGTAGGATTCAGATCTTTAATTATATGACCTTATGGTTACACTATTTTCCTTAATATAGCTAGATGTGTCAAAATTACCACATGTATGTTGGCCTGGCAGGGCATCCTCTCATCGGCTGCCCATTCCTTCTGTGACTCTTCTTTTTCTTTGCTTTGAAAGAACAGATCCACTTTGAATATGCTAATTCTGTCAATTAGATTAATGTCAATTGTATGTTATACATGCTTCAGATCCCAACCATTTAAATAAACTTTGTATTCATTCCTCTGCTTGGACAAGAGCAACTATTTCCATCTTTGAGAACTACCAGAGAGTCCTTGACTCCTCTTTTTATTTTACCTCTATACCTGAACTTCCAAGGTCACCTAAGATCAGGGATTTTTGACTCTATTTGGGCATGAAATGGCAAACTATAACCTCACTATTTCAGTGCCTTTGACTTCCACATGATCCTTAAAGTTTAGCCAACAGCAGAAGATTTTGTTAATGGAGATAGGACTTTTTTGGGGTACATCCAATTGCATTTGACTTTTAATTGAAGTATATTCAAGACAAAATTAAACGTTGGTGAACACAATGATAAGAAAAGCCACAGACTAGGAAAATATTTGCAAGAGTCACACCTGATAAAGGACTGCAATTCAGAATATACAAATAACTCTTAAAAGTTGACCATTAGAAAACAAGCAACTAGATTAAAACATGGGCCAAAGACTTTAACAGACACTTCATCAAAGAAGATATACATATTGCAAATAAGCATATGAAAAGATGACCCATACCACATATCATCAGGGAAATGCAAGTTAAAACAAGATACTACTACACACCTCTTAGAATGCCCAAAATCTGGAACACTGACACCACCAAATGGAAGGACTTGGAGCAACACGAACTTTCATTAATTGCTGAGAGGAATGCAAAATGGTACAGCACTTTAGAACAGTTTGGAAGAATTATAAAACTAAATGTCCTCTTACCATATGACCCAGCAATTATTCTCTTTGGTTTTTACCCAATGATGAAAACTTATGTCCACACGCAAAAACCTGTACATGGGTATTTATAGCAGCTTTATTCATAATTGCCTAAACTTGGAAGCAACTAAGATGTCCTCCAGTAGGTGAATGGATAAATAAACTGTTCCATCTAGACAATGGAATATTACTCAGTGTAAAAAGAAGAAAGCTTGAAGCATGAAAAGACATGGGTAGAACTTAAATGCCAACCTAAAATTTCAAAAGTAAAAGAAGCTCATCTGAAAGGCTACATACTGTGTGATCCCAAATGTATGACATTCTGGAAATGCAATACTATGGAGACAGTGAAAAGATCAGTGGTTGACTGAGGTTGGGCTGGGGAGAGGGATGATTAGGTGGAGCACAGAGGATTTTTAAGGCAGTATCTGTCTGATACTAAATAGTAGATACATGTCATTATACACAGGGTGCGGCAAAAGTAGGCTTACAGTTGTGAGTACACAAAACAGTTTTCTTGTATTCTTATTTATTAATTACTAGAGGCCCAGTGCATAAAATTCATGCATGGGGGGGGTGGGGGAGGAGTGTCCCTCAGCCCAGCCTGCACCCTCTCCAATCTGAGATCCCTCTCACAAACCAGGACTGCTGGCTCCCAACAGCTCGCCTGTTTGCCTGCCTGATTGCGCCTAACTGCTTCTGCCTGCCAGCCTGATCACCCTCTAACCACTCCCCTGCCAGCCTGATCGACATCTAACTGCTCCCCTGCTGGCCCAATTGCCCTTAACTGCCCTCCCCTGCCAGCCTGGTTGCCCCTAACTGCCCTCCCCTGCAGGCCTGGTCCCCCCAACTGCCCTCCCCTGCAGGCCTGGTCCCCCCCAACTGCCCTCCTCTGCAGGCCAGGTCACCCCTAACTGTTCACCCCTGAAGGCCTGATTGCCCCCAACTGCCCTCCCCTGCCAGCCATCTTGTGGTGGCCATTTTGTTTCCACATGGGGGTGGCCATCTTTGACCATGTGGGGATGGCCATCTTGTGTGTTGAAGTGATGGTCAATTTGCATATTACCTCTTTATTATGTCAGATTATTATGTAGGATTGTATTATGAACCTACTTTTTGCCCCACCCTGTATTTCTCAAACCCATAGGATGTACAACAACGAGAATGAACCATATGTAAACTTCATTTTGGGTAATTATAATGTGTCAATGTAGGTTCATCAATTGCAGTAAATGTATCACTCTGGTGAGTGATGTTGATAAATGGGGGAGGATATGCATGTGTAGGGGCAAGAGGTATATAGGAAATCTCTGTATATTCTCATTTTTGCTGTGAACCTAAATCTCTCTAAAAACAGTCTTTAAAACTTTGGGAAAAAATTAAAAGTTGGCCACTTTATAAAAATCTATGTATCAAATCTATGTATAACTAGTGAGTGATATTTTTAGACAGAATGTTAAAATTCACCAGTATTTAGGATAATGGATTGTGTTGGACATGATACAATGAGTAAATAGAACTGCAATTTCTTTAGGGTTAAGCTGGGTCAGATTCATTGTTTTCTCTTCTGCAGGGTGTTTGCCTGGAAAGACAGACATGTTAGATCTAGTTTCACTAATGACTTTCCCCCCATTACCTAATTGGTCTGTAATTGGCCTGCTGTTTATTAGAGGATGTACAATATAAGATATTTTCGAGTTCAGAATATTTACATAAGAACTATCATATTGACGGAATCTGGGCCCTTCTCACATAACTAGAGAACAGATTCTCAATTTTAGAGAGTTAGAATACAAACAATCAGTTCAAAAAAATTAATCTCAGATATAGAGAATATAGCCACATGTTTAGGCCAATGTCCAAATAATATCTGCTTGGCATGCTAAAACTAAGAATTTTAGTTTTTAGAAATATAAAATATTCAGGCACATCAACACATGAATGTTGATTAAATCAGTTAAAATATTCACTCTAAAGAGGAAAAATATGAAATAATAGTAACAGTATGTCAAGTAAGAAGTCAAATCACAAAGTTCAGCTCAAGAGAAAACATATTTATATTTCCATCTTCACCCCTTTATTAGTTGTGTGATCTTGGGCAAACTGCTTTAACTTTCTAAGCTTCATTTTCACTGTCTATAGACAGTGGCAGCATTTTTGCTGCCCCATTTGATATCTGTCTACTAAGGTGTTTACTGGATATAACAGAATGTTGAACTGAACTATTCCTGTGCCTCCGATTTGCAGCTAAGTCCCCTCCCTAAAAGAACAGTAGGCCTCCCATTCTTTTTTTTTTTTTTTTTTTTTTTTAATTTTATTTTATTTTTATTGTTTTAAGTATTACAAATAGTAGTACATATGTCTCCTTTTTTTTTTTCCCCTTTGATCTCCCCCCGACCACCCCTACCCCCCAGGACATGCCTTCACCTGCCCACCCTCCCCCCCCCACCCCAGTGTCTTATATCCATTGGTTGTGCTTATATGCATGCGTACAAGTCCTTCGGTTGGTCTCTTACAGCCCTCCTCGCCCAACCACCCCTGTCTTCCCAATGTAGTTTGACAGTCTGTTCAATGCTTCTTTGCCTCTGTATCTTTTTCCCACCATTTCTTTCCTTTAAAAAGTTTTGCCTTTGCAGACTGGAAATAAACATATAATAACAAAACAAGACAAAACAAAAAAATGTTTGAGTCCCAATTTCAATGTCCAACAGTTCCTTATGTGTACATGTCAGCAGTGATATCTGGATGGTGGGCACATGGTGGCAATGCAGGTCCGACCCTCTCTGGTTTGGTCCTAGGTAACCTGCAGCGGTGCACAGCTGCTGACTGCTCCCATGGCAAGGCGTTGTCAGCGTCTTCCATCTCTGGACTGTTTTTTCCTCTTGTCTCCGTGGTTGGAGCACTCCTGTCAATTCCTCTCTGTTGCAGGAATCCATCTGGTCTTGGGGTTGTTTTCTGCAAATATACAAATATATTCTCGACCACAAGTTAATAAAGGAATCTTTTCTATATAATTGATTTGGGATCCTTTTTATTTTTGTTCAAACGATTTTCCTTTGTCTTATTTAGACACCATGTGTGTTTTTAATGGCCGTCTTGCTGTTAGCATTGCAAATGAACCTTAATTTGGTAAAGTAAAAATTTTCTAGATGTAATTTACTTATAGGATATTTTTCCTTACATGATATTGCCCTACTATCCCCCCCCTTTTTTTTTAATGGAGGTTTTTGTAAATTTTATAATGCAGTCTTAATAACTTTAAATTAAAAAAAAAAATTTTTTTCCCCCACACATATGACTGCTTTAGGTTCATTGCATATTCAGGAATTTTTACCATGAGATGAACTACCAATAGAAATTTTAGTTATTACTTTAAGAATAGCTTTTTGTCCAGTACTTGAATATTCACTTATTTCAATTAGCCTATTTAAATTAATCTGAAAACTCGATTACTATTTTACTGTCAAATTTAATACTCTACCAACAATCTTAGTTTACCCTGTAAATATTAGTGGGAAGGATTATTTGCATTCTTGAGTGGGCCCTGAGCATTCCAAATGCTCAGCTGAATTTAGATATGAAGATCACACCTCAGGTAAGGTAGGGGAGGGTGGGGGTAAGGTGGAGAGATCAACCAAGGGACTTGTATGCATGCATATGAACCTAATCAATGGACACAGACAACAAGGGGGCGGGGCATTAAGAGAAATTGTTTCATGTGACAAAAATTTTTAAATGAAACTCTCTGTAGACTGAAAATTATTTTGGAAGGAAACAAAGAGAAGTTTCCTTCAAAAGTCATAAGGATTGTAATTGAAAGTCAATATATTTGGCCTCTTGAACTAAAGTAAGTAATTTGTGTTTTTTCCTCCCTGACAAAGTTTATATAAAGCTACAAAAAGAAATTGACAGCCAGTTTGAAATGGAATTGCCAGGGCCTAGGGCAAAGAATATCCTTACATGATATTATTCTACAATCTCATTATAATCTTAGATATTTTACAACAGCATACTTTACAATTATCCCAAACAAACTTATAAACTAATTCTTTGAATGGTGGGCAGCAATTTAAAAAAAGGGACATGAAAGGATTTAATCCCTTGCAGAAGGAATTAAGGCACTGGGAAGGCACTTGAGCATCCTATATTGGCCCCTCTTGCCCTTTGTGCCAAGAGGGACCCTCTTCTCACAATCCAATTGCCCTCAGCTGTTACCTGAGCTTTCTGTTCATGCTGAGCTTGAAGCCTCGTGGGGGCTGATACCAGGGATCTGTCTCACATCCAATTGTGTGAGCTGGGCCCTCACTGGAGAAGAAACCCGAGTTCCCCGAGATATGTGATCAGCACCGGGACCCTGCCAGCAGGCCAGGGGTTCCCAAGGCAGGTGCTGGGTGTGGAGGCCACGGGGTCATAGGCTACCAAGGAGACAGAACTGAACCTCACAGCACCCTGCTTGGCCCCGGAGGATGGCTGGTTAGCCAGAGACGGGTAAGATTCCTCAAGGAAGGAACAACCTAAGACAGGCACAGTCGCAGAGGGGCCATCAGGAGAGAACTTGGGGGGGCAACAGAAGTGGGGCACAGACCCTCACCCCCCCCAACATTGCAGGGGCTTGAACCCTCACCCCCTTCTAAAGGAGGTCTCCTACCCCCATGGCTGCTTCGCGCTTCCCACACCCAGCTCAGATCGGGACCCAGGCAACAGAAAGAGACCCGGCCCAGCTCACATCGAGATACAGGTGACAGACAGAGACTTGGCCCAGCTCAGATCGGGACCCAGGTAACAGACAAGAGACTTGGCCGACAGCAGTTGCCCTATATCTAAGGCCTCCCATTCTTAAAACAGCCCCCAAAATCGTGCAGGAACTAATTAAGAGATGGGCAAACTAGACCACTACCATCCATTTCATTTATATAAAGAAGTCAAGGAGCCCTAGCTGGTTTGGCTCAGTGGACAGAGTGTTAGCCTGCGGACTAAAGGATCTGGGTCCAATTATGGTCGAGGGTACATGCCTGGGTTGCAGGTTCAGTCCTCAGTAGGGGATGTGCAGGAGGTAGCCGATCAATGATTCTCTCTCATGATCTCTCTCTCTCTCTCTCTCTTCCTCTTCCTTCCTCTCTGAAATCAATAAAAACATACTTAATAAAAAAAAAAGAAGTCAAGGAGACTAATGAGAGAAGTCAGCTTAGTGGACAATACAATCTTGGAGCACCTACACTCTCCCTTCCCCACACCCTACACCAAATTAAGTGAGGAAAGATCTCAGAGAGGCTTTTAATCTGTAAGGCTGACTGAATAACAGGGAGACTGACCTTTTTTCTACTAGTGGACGTCTGTGTATGAAGTGGACTTACTGATTCAGTAAAAGAAAAAGGAATGGGTGAGAGATGGCAATGAAATATTTCCAAGAAGAGAGGGAATGGATATATTGCCCACAGTCACGCCACTGATAGTTTCCTTTGAGTTTATTTTAACCCTTGGGACTCTGTTGGAGCCAGTTGGGTTTGAGCCATCTGGCCAGGACACTGACCAAGTGCTGGATGTTGGAACACCAGTAGCAGAGACACTGGGGGGAATCGGGCCAGGGGCAGATAAAGAATGTTGGAAGAAATCCAGAGGGCAGAGAGCATCTCTCTTACAAGAAAGTGTGGAGCTAGGACCAAGCCGTGAGTGTTCTGATTCTTCAATATACCACCTGTACTTGCTTCCTTTGGGATTTTTATCTGCAACCATAACAAGATCACAATAACGGTGAAAAGCAATGATCTCTGCACCTAACAGTGAAGACACTGGAACCCAAGTTCCCCAAATTCTTCCTATCAATTAAAGAAGTATCCTTTTGTTTTGTCAAGTCCTTTGACACAGTTGCTCTCCATATGTCTCACCTTGCTATTTTTGCTCTGACACTCTCAGCAAAGGCCATGATGCTCAGAGATAGGTGCGGTATTAACTTTTGCTATTTTTGTGTGGCTTAGTTCCAGTTGTTGTTGAGTCTTGTTCCAGTGGTCTCCACATGGAAGTGGGAAAATATTCTCTTCTTCTCTTTATTGTTTTTTTTTAATTTAATAAATCTTTATTCAGATTATTACAATTACTTCTCCTTTTTCCCCCATAGCTCCCCTCCACCCAGTTCCCACCCCACCTTCTGCCCTTACCTTCCCCCCACTGTCCTCATCCATAGGTGTATGATTTTTGTCCAATCTCTTCCTGAACCCCCCATACCCCTTTCCCCCTGAGAATTATCAGTCAACTCCCTTTCTATGCCCCTGATTCTATTGTATTCACCAGTTTATTTTGTTCCTCAGGTCTTTAGTTCATTTGATTTTTAGGTTCATTTGTTGATAGATATGTATTTGTTGTTCATATTTTTTATCTTTACTTTTTTCTTCTTCCTATTCTTAAAGAATACCTTTCAGCATTTCATATAATACTGGTTTGGTGATGATGAACTCCTTTAGCTTTTTCTTATCTGTGAAGCTCTTTATCTGACCTTCTATTCTGAATAATAGCTTTGCTGGGTAGAGTAATCTTGGTTGTAGGTTCTTGCTATTCATCACTTTGAATATTTCTTACCACTCCCGTCTGACCTGCATAGTTTCTGTTGAGAAATCAGCTGACAATTGTATGGTTGCTCCCTTGTAGGTAATTAACTGTTTTTCTCTTGCTGCTTTTAATATTCTCTCTTTGTCTTTTGCTCTTGGCATTTTAATTATGATGTGTCTTGGTGTGGTCCTCTTTGGATTCCTTTTGTTTGTGGTTCTGTGCGCTTCCTGGACTTGTAAGTCTATTTCTTTCACCATGTGGGGGAAGTTTTCAGTCATTATTTCTTCAAATAGGTTTTCAGTATCTTGCTCTCTCTCTTCTTCTGGGACCCCCATAATTCTGATGTTGGTATGCTTGCACTTGTCCCAGAGGCTTCTTACACTATCTTCAACTTTTTGGATTCTTTTTTCTTTTTCAGTTGAGTGTTTTTTGCTTCTTTGTATTTCAATTCTTTGACTTGATTCTTGCGTTCCTCTAGCCTGTTGTTGGGTCTCTGAATAATATTTTTTATTTCAGTCAGTGTATGTTTAATTTCTAGTTGGTCCTTTTTCATATCTTCGAGGGTCTCGTTTTATTTATCGGCCTTTTTTAGGATATTCTTGAAAAGCCTTATAACCGTGGTTTTGAATTCTATATCTAGTTGTTTGTTTTCCTCCATTTCTTTCGTTTGTGATCTGTTTCTTTGTCTCCGTATTTTCGCTGCTTCCCTGAGTTGGTAGGGTAACTGTGTGTGCTAGGTGTCCTATAGGGCCCAGTGGGTCGGCCTCCCCAGTTACCTGAGGTGGACACTCTTGGTGCACCCTTTTGTGCACTGTGTGTACAGCCTTGTTGTAATTAAGTCTGTGTACAGCCTTGTTGTAGTTAATTCTTGATTGTTGTTGGTATCACTGGGAGGAATTGACCTCCAGGCCAGTTGGCTGTGAGGATCAGCTGTGTCTACGGCGGGAGAAATTCGGTGCTGGAGACAGCCTTATAGGATTAGACTTGCCAAATTGCAAAAGACTCGGTGCTCAGCTTGGATGGGGTGGAGTCTCAGGGCAGAGCAGACAGTCTTGGCTTTCCGTCAGCCCTGCCCTTGCGCACACGCCTCCAGACCTCTGCCTTCCGCAGCTCTTGAGTTTCCGCCTGACAGTCCAGATTGCCCCCATAAGAGAGTGGGTCCCCAGGGGCTCACCTGGAATTGGGGTTCAGTGCAGTCAGAACTGGGGTTCAGTGCAGTCAGGAGCTTCTGACTCCCTTCCGCTAGGGAAAGCCTGCGGCAACCTCCACAGTCTTTGTGCGCACTTGCACGTGCGCCTCCAGACTCCTGCCTGCCGTGGTTCCCCCGAGTCTCTGAGTCCCCTTGTGCCTTTCTCTCTACCTGACAGTCCAGACTCCCCTTGTATGGGCCTGGGTCCATGGGGTTTCGCCCGGAACTGGGGTTCAGTGCAGTCAGAACTGGGGTTCAGTGCAGTCGGGGGCTTCCTTCCCCCTCCCATCAGAGAAAGTCAGCCAGGCTCTCAGTGTCCCTTCTTCTCTGTGTGCGTGTCTCCGTACCTCAACCCTTTGCCATTCCTCCAATTCTCCGTGAGCTTTTCTCTTTTCTTCTGGTTGTAGAATTTCCACACAGCCAGCTTTCCTGTGGTTCTGGATGGTGTCCATTCTGTCTTTTAGTTGTAGTTTTGAAATTGTTGAGCGAGGCAGCAGTTTAGGTGCTTACCTATGCCGCCATCTTGGTTTCTCCCACTTTCTTGTTTTGTTCCTTTCTCACCTCCAGTGGCTTGACTCTTCCAAGTGATTAAATATTTATTACAATTATTTTCTTTTGAAGATAATATGAGTGTCACCAAACTGATTCTCAAAGTAATTTTCTGAGACTGCCCAGTCTCCCCCAACCATGTCTGGGGTAAGTGCCTGCTTCGGCTTTCTCTTCTTAGGATGGTATGTTTCCCCCATTAGACCATCAGCATCATCTTCTTCTTTCCTTTATAGTGTCTACCCAGGTGCACTGCTTGGAGCCTCTTGGAAGCCATTCCTGGACAGTTCAGAATCTTAGCCTTGGTAGTCATATGTTAGTTTCAGTATTTCTAAGGCTTTCCCTACTCCTTGGGTCTTATTGCAAATATAGCCCAAAGGACAAGAAAAGCTCATTGGATTTTGCATCATACATTCAGTTTAAAACTTGGGTTTGATACCTAAATAATTCTTTGGTGACACTAATGAGGAAAAAGAACTGAAGAAGGTGGAGGAGGGATGTTTATTTCATTAAAAAAAAAACCCTCTGTTTATTTTATCTGATGAATCATATCATCATAATCCAGCTTTACCATGTTGGTCAATCTCAAAGCCTTGCTTTCTAACTACTTTGAAGAATGCTGCTAGTTACAGGTGATGGCTACTGACCATTCATGTTATTTGGCATCATAATAAATATGTACAGAATTTAATAAGAGGGAAAAGGCCACGTAAAAATTTTTGACAAGAATAGGGAAGTGGAGCACTTAACAGGATTTGTTTCCAAGCTGTTATTTGGGAGACTGCAATAAACCTTCCAGGTACTCTAATTTTTGAGGCCTAAGTGTGCCTTAGCTTGTTTTAATAATAATAGTTATTATTTTTTAGCCTGGGTAAATAGGAATGTATGGGAAGACTCTCCCAGTTGCTGGGTGTGATGAAATCTTTCTCTTAGGTTTATGGAGGGTTATACCATGAAATCTGTGAAAGATGTTTTCACACTAATTATACTAGTTAAATTATAAGTTCTTGCAGCTTTTAAAGACAATGACAATATTTTTAGGATTTAACCATTTTGAGATCAAAGTCCACATCCTGGGACATTTTAATCTGGGCAGATGTTTTAGTGCTTAGCAAAGAAAGATGCACTCCTCAACTGTAAATTTCAGTTTCCTGTCATAGAAACCCCAAGAGTATATCTGCCAAAAACGGAATATTTAGAGTAATTGGGGCTTTGGGATGGCATCTGACCCAGAAGAACCTAGTCATCCCTAGTAGGTACGGACTGTCCTTTGGAAGACTTCCAGGCATAGAGGTTCCATGACCTTCTCTAGTTATACTTATCATCTAAATGTCCCCTGCATTCGAGGGCTTACTTTCCCAATTTAAATTTTTTCCTTCTTAGTGAAAGACACAGCTTTTATTCAGTTGGTCCATATCTGTAAAAAAAGTGATTTATTCATTATAGCCTTATCCCTCCTTTACTGCGATTATAAAAAGAAATCTTCATTCCTTTACTTAAAATACTCCTTAATTAATCGAAAAATGAAAATAATTGAAAAATGAAATTCCATGTATTTTTAGTAAAAATTGCTACTTACTGAAACCATTGTTTTAAATGTCATTTTAAAAAATGCCATTTGCCAGTAAACAAAGTTTCAAGTCTCTTTATCATTAAACTTTATTGAGCAGAGCAGTTTTCTTACAAGGGGATCTCTTCTCAGACTTAGGTAGATAGATGTAAGCCATGTGGTGCTTTTTGAGGAGCCTTGTCTTCCTAAGGTGGCCTCAGACATTTTAATTATTTTTTAAAATATATTTTTATTGATTTTAGAGAGGAAGGGAGAGGGGAAGAGAGAGAGCAACACCAATGATGAGAGAGAATCATTGATCGGTTGCCTGCTGCTCACCCTCTACTGGGGATTGAGACAGCAACCCAAGCATGTTCCCTGACCAGGAATCCAACTGTGACCTCCTGGTTCATAGGTTGACACTCCACTACTGAGCCACGCCAGCCTGGCTAACTTCAGACATCTTAGATGACACTGATCCATATAACCATCCCCAGGTTCCCAAGTTTACGTAACAATACACAAAGTATGACCACGATCATTTCATTAATGCTTTGAGCTGCTCAATCCCAGTATGTGGGGCTAAATTTAAATCACAGTGAAGTACTGAATGACTAATTAGGAGAAAAGTAAAATTATGCCTAAATTTCCAAACATCACCAATTTTTAATAATTTTGTCATTACTTCATATGTGGATGAAGTTTTTAAAAGCTGAATTTTGATTTTCAATAACTAGATGTTCACAGCTGTGCAAGCTGGCTTTTCTCATGTTTTTCAATTTATGACCATTCCATGAGAAGAATATTATTTCATATCTAGAGATGTTTTAATAAAATCCTCAGCATTCATGTCCTGTCTTCAAATGTTTAACAGATGACAGTGTTTCATTCTTGATTCTTAAAGAGACAACTTGCTTTAAGCCGTATGAAAAACACAAACTTAATGTAAAAACAGTAATGTATGTTTCTTGGCCAGAGGCTAAAGAGAGAAAAATTGCAATCATGTAAATGGTGGACTCCTGTCTTTTTATCGAATTTTCTTATATCTAACAATGCAGTGAAAGCAACAGTATAACTTATTGAGTGGTTCTTATGTGTTGATCATGCTGCTAAGCTCTTTATGATACTTTACAACCCTAAGAGATAGTTATTACCTTCCCTACTTACAGCTCTAGTGAATAACTGAACTTCTAGAGGATATGTGATTTGTCCAAGGTCATTCATTTAATAAGTAGCTGAGCTAAGATTGGAACCCAAGCTATCAGACTCCAAAGTCATACTTTTAAGCCATCTGATGGCACTTCATTTTACACTAGAAAATCATATCAGTTATTCACTCCTTGAGGTCTTTCAAATCTCAAAGCTTTTCCATTTTAAAACCACAAAGTCATGTGCAAGCAGTTTTAAAGGATGTTGAGCTCAGCCATCCTGAATGTCAAGACCTTGTCTTCCCTGGGAGATTTACTCTGGTCACCAGTACTGCAGAGACATACATTAGTTGCAGCAATTATATTTCTCCATTACCAGAACTCATAGAACAATACCTTATTCTAAAGCTATATTTTCTTTTTTAATTGCTTGGAAGCAGACTGACTTTTCCACTTATTTTTTTAAAAAATGTTAAGCTTTTACCTAATTTACATGGAATTACCCACACCCAGACTATCTAAGGTTGACCTTTGCTCACTAATTTCATTTCTCTTATCCCATAAGGACTGCTCCTTGGTTGAACAAGTTGAATGGGCGTGATGAATATGGGCACTTCATAGCACTCAAATCTGTTAGATGACTTTGTGGATAGGGGTGCTTTGAATATGTTGCCTGCCTAAAATTTTTCAGCATTTCTCTCTTTCTTTTCCTATTTGAATTTTTTGATGACTAAAAAGCACTAAAGTCCCATGATTCACACCAAATGTAACTTGGGACTAGAACCATCTTCAGCTTATCATAAGTATGGTTTGGTATCCAGACAATTCTGGCTCTCTCTAAATAGTCTAATCAAAACAAAATAGGTCATGAGCTGTTATTTTATAATAAGCATTTGTCCTATTACTAGAGACTGTATATTTAGAAACGTCTCTCATGACTTATAAAATTTTAGAACTTCAAAATCCAGTATGTTATACAACCAGGATTACCTATAATTTAAATTAGTATTGAATTTTTTAAAATTAAAATCCCCTAATTTTTCCTAAACCTTGAAGTTCAATTTATAAATATTACTGTAATTGTTGTTAAAAATATAAACTTAGAAATAATTAATAGCCATAACTTTGAGGAGGAATTGATTAAGTACTTGATCAATTTAGCAAACTAATTTCTCTTTAAGCAATCAGTCTCACTTATAAACCTGGGCATTTTAAACCGCAGCTATAAATGTAATATATTTTGTTTTCTTTTTAAGCACTTCAGGTACTTGACCAGATAAGTTTTTGTCTCTAATGAGCAAAACTATTTTGAGAATTTAAAGCAGTCATTTCAGCCTAATAAATTATTAAACCTATAGACCTAGTAAATTTATTTCTCATAAACATTCTAATTCTGTTTACAAACTTGGTAAGAAATTGTGCACCTTCAACTTGAAATCACAAGTTAATTACAAATTTTAAATTGAAATCACAAGGCTAATCTGTCAGGTTAGCTAATTTGCCAATTACAAGTCATTACAAAATCTTTAAATACTGAATAAACAGATTGTCCCAATGATTAAACATCTATTTTTTGAATTTGACACAAAAGTATTGATAATTTATCATTTTGTCATTAAATTAACCCATATAGATTTAGGAAGACAACAACTAAGGGAATAGTGGTGTTTTATTTTATTTTTTTTTCTTTTGAGGCTTTTCATGTTTAGAGTTATTCTTTCTATCTCAAATATGGACACCTGGAGTCTTTTTTAGTTTCATATTAACTGCTATAATGAGGTTTGTTTTGCAACCCCTATCTCAGAGGTTCAAGATATATTTTTGTCTAATTGCTTTGGCTAATTTGGTTCAGTGCCAGTCTATATCCAGGTCAAGCAGAGTATCACTAACTGCCAACACTTTGCTCTTTATTTTCTAAATTTCCTGATTAAATTCTGGATCCTTTTCATGTTTTTCCTACCTCTCTGGGTCACAACACATGGATATTTTAATGACATCTTATTGAAATTTGCATATTTCTCATACTTGTCTGATTCTACACATAACCGTAAAGATAATAACAAATACATTTTTTTTGAAAATACAAATTAGAAATTAATTTTAGTAAATTCTTGATCAAAGATGAGTAGAGAAGATTACAAAAGACCCCTTTAATCTTTCTGTGTCTTGATTAATAAATTTGTTTTTTCTTTTCAATTAGTTTGTGAGTCAAATTTTAAAAAATAGATCTTTTCCAGGAAGCTTTTTAAGATATGCCAAAAGCACAAGCACAAAGAGAAAGTAGATAAAGTAGACTCCATAAAAATTAAAAATTTTTGTGAATCAGAGGATACCACCAAGAAACTGAAAATACAACCTACAGAAGAAAATACTTGCAAATCACCTATGATAGTAAAAGCGTAATATGCAAATCTACCGAATGATCAAACAGCAGGACGACCATCCTGATGACCTTCTGGACAACCACGCTATGACACCCACTGGCACCAGGCCAGCCAAGGTGGGTGTGATGCGATTGGTTGGGGGCCTGTCCTTTGCCCCATGACATGATCGCCCTGCAGAGGGAGGCACAGGTCACCGGCCAGCGGGGCAATCAATCAGGGGACTCCATGATCACCCCAAAGAGCGAGGCTCAGACTACCCTGCCACAGCACTGCAGCGGGTGGTGGGGCCTCCCTCTCTGTGGGGGCAATCCATTGCAGAATCCTGGCTGGGTGTGCAAGGCCTACCTCTTTGGGGTGATTGATTGCAGGGCTCCCCAACTGTGAGAGGGCACAGGCCGGGCTGAGGGACATCCGCCCCCGCCCCTGCCCAGTGCACGAATTTCGTGCACCAGGCCTCTAGTATATCTGATCAGGGTCTAGTATCTGGAATATTAGAACTTCTTATAACTTCACATCAAAAAGACAAAACCCAATTAAAAGTGGGCAAAGGAGTTGAACAGACATTTCTACAAAGATGATATACAAATGTCCAACAAGCACATGAAAAGACACTCCATATCATTAACATTAGGAAAACTCAAATCAAAACCATAATGAGTTACAACTTCACACCCACTAGAATGGCTACAATTTAAAGAAAACATGGAAAATACAAGTATTGACAAGGATGTAGAAAAATCTGAATACTTGTATTTTGACAGTGGAAATGTAAAATGGTGCAGTCACTGTGGGAAACAGTTTGGAAGTTCCTTAAAAATATAAATATAGAATTTAAAAAATAGATATTCTCCAAGAGGCTTTGTCAGATATGCCAATAGTGCAAGCATGAAGAAAAATTAGATAGAGTAGATGAGTAATTTCACCTCTGGATCTATACCTAAAATAAAAAAAGAAAGCAGATATTCAAACAAAAACTTGTACATGAATGTTTATGGCAGCACTATTTACAATCTCCAAAAGATGTTAAGAACATCAAAGACCATCTACTGATGAATGGATAAACAAAATGTGGTAAATCCATATAATGGAGTATCATCTGTCTCTCTACATAAAAGGCTAATATGCTAAGTGACCCTCTGACCACTTGACCATTTGACCAGTGGCTATGATGTTCACTGACCACCAGGGGGCAGATGCTCCAACTGGTAGGTTACTTGCTGCTGGAGTCTGGCTGATTGGGACTGGACGAGTTGGACCAGACATGCCCTGGTGCCCTCCCACAGTCCCTCCCCAGCTCTGATCATGCACCTGTGGGGCCCCTCAGCCTGGCCTGCACCCTCTCGCAATCAGGACCCCTCGGGGGATGTTGGAGAGCCAGTTTCGACCCGATCCCTGCAGGCCAGGCCAAGGGACCCCACCAGTGCATGAATCTGTGCACCAGGCCTCTAGTTTATTCATAAAAGAAATAGATTGCTGATCCATGCTACAACATGGGTGAGCTTTGAAAACATTACTTCAAGTCAAAGAAGCAGACACAGAGCTCACATGTGGTATAATCTATATATATATAAAACCCTAATATGCAAATAGACCAAATGGTGGCACAACTGAGCAACAAAACAACTGGTCGCTATGACATGTGCTGACCACCAGGGGGCTTGTGTGGAACATGGCGGGCGTTGGCCACGGTGGGATGGTGGAGCAGTGAGCCGGACGCCAGATGAAGGCAGGGCGCCGGTCGCTGTCATTCAGGCGAGCCTCTGGTGGTTACTGAAAATTCTTTACTCCAGTGTGCCACAGTCCCACCCCGCGCTCACACCTGCTGCCGGCGCTGGCCTGGTCGCACCCGTTGCCGGTGCCTGGTGCTGGCCCTGATCGCTTGGCTCCCGTCAACGGGTGTGGGTGGAGGCTGCCGGCTCCGATTGCCCCTCAGGGCTTCTCCATCTCCCCCTACTCCTGGGGGGCATTTGGGGCCGCAGCTGGTCCTGCTCATACCTGTTGCTGGCACTGGCCCCAATCACTCTGCGGACAGCGGGTGCAAGCAGGGCCAGCGGGGCCAGCACCATCAATCCTGCGTAATGTGCCTTAATGCTTAGTAAATTTTATATTAAAGATTAAAGGAAGTTGGCTGCTTGGTAGCATAAATGACAAAAAATATTCATATTCAATGTCATCATTGTAAATCATCTCATTTATTAAAGGAAGTCAGGCCCCTGCATGTAAGTGGAATGGCAGTTGTAATGCAATCAGACCCTGCCTGCTGACCAGCATGCAGCATTACCCAGTTGCCGCTGTGATTCTCCGCTAAGTTGGCTATGAACTCCCACCAGCCTGTTAAGAATCCTTACTGGATAAAAATGCTCAAGTGAAGTAATAATTCCTTTGTTTTAAAAGAAAACCCCTTTGTAAACAAACATGAAAATGATCACAGGGTGAAAAAAATGTTCAAACAGTGATAGAAAGTGTATTACAAATACATAGTATGGACAGAACTTGAGGCCACGCATGACAATTTGAAGGTCTGAAATTGAAATTTCCCACTAATAAATTCTTTACCCTGTGAGAAAGGGCAGCCTCAAATGGAAAAGCCGACTAACCCCTGGAGCTTGTTCCAACACTGATAGCAAACTCATTCTTCCTAGGCCAGGCAGAGGTTGAGCCCAAAATGAATCCTCTTTCTTTATGCCTATGAATTTGAGCTACTCCCCTGCCTCTCTGAGCTACGCTCTCTGAATCATAAGTGGGGTACCTGACGCTGGGTAGGAAAGAAACATGCCTCCTTTGTGTTGGTGACCTGAGCTCACAAAAGAAATAAACCATCTCAATTTCCAACCCCAGAAAGGAAGTACTCTAGTACAAACAGCATCCTTATAACAGGTCCGTACAATACAAGCCAAACCCTGATATATAGCTGTGGACCACAAAACTGCCTGAAGAACAGTTTCTTTTTTCCCAAACAAGCACTATCAAGGTGGTTAACAAATCACTCTAAGTAACCCCAACTGATGCGCCTTGAATTTGAACTGAGCAATCTAGGTCTGTGTGCCCTTTACAATCTTTATTATTTTCCTCTCACATAACTTGAGTAGAAGCAGATTAACCACTAGAAATCATGGTTAGTCCTGCTATTTATTTATTCAGATGGTTTGTGTTCCCTAAACATTTGCTTTACCTGTCTACCCCTTAGGTTCCATGGTCATGCCTTTCTTCACATGCCCTCCAGCAAGGTTTGTTTAGGAAAAGTTGTAAATAAGTGAGATATTGATTGCCAGGGGGATATTGCAAACCAACAGACAGTTCCTGCAGGGACTGGCAGGGAGCATAATGAGCCACAGTTGTTGCCTGGGATCTAAGGGAAGGGACTCATTTGAATAGGACATCAGTTCCCACTCTCAGGAGTACTAAGCTGCCATGCCTGTTTCCCAACTGTGTGCTTCTTTGGCTAAAAGAGGAAAATCTGAGAAATGGAACCAATTTCCTCTAGGTTTCCCAGCTCAGGAAATGTCTGTGAAAACAGAATCCTTACCCTGCGATCAATCAACAACTACTTAATTAGTGCATCTGTTCAATTCAATTCAGGTGTTTGTTGAGCGCCCGTTACGTGTAAAGCAGTGATAGAAGCTGTAGTGTAAAAATAAAAGAGTCTTGACCTCCCAAAGTTCATAAGGTCACATTAATATTCAGTTTATTCATGCAAGGCATATTGTGATGAGTATCCTAACACAATACAATTTTTTTCAAAAGAATTTTTGGAACTTGAAAAATTATTCTACTATTTCTCTGGAAGAATAAACAAGTGAAAATGGCTATCAAACTGTAGGAAAAGAAGAGTACAGGGGGTAAAGCCCATAAGACATGACACATTCTGTAAAGCAACAGTAATCAACTCAGTTAACACTGGTGCAAGATTAAACAAAGTTAGACCAATAGCTGATCCTGGAAATGTCATGTAGTACAGTAGTTAACAAGTGTGGGGTTGAATTCTCATTCTGCTACCTCTTGGTCATGTGCACTAGATTCAATTTCATTAAATAAATATGAAAGGAGCCAGGAAAGACAGTCAAAGTAAGACATTTCTGGCTAACTTACTTGGGTAGACCACATGGAAGAGAGGGTTTGTTAGCAGGGCCTCAAGGATTGGTTTTTGGCTGCTCCAAATGGCATTCCAAGGCAGAAAGGGTGAGTAAAAAGGTTGGTAAGATGGACACAGGATGTAGAAGGAGTGATGAGGAGGTGAGAAGGATGTAATCCAGGTTGCATGTGATAAGGAGGGTTATGAGGAGTATGGGCATGGTCATGGGCATTTCCTGGAGATTTCAAAGAGTGATACAGCAGGTCCTGGAATAACATTGTTTCTTTCAGCTTCATTTTGTTATAACAACATGGGTGAGATGCCTAGGAACTTAACTCTTATTAATATCCGTTACCCTACAGTAAAATTGGTTTTGTTATATATCATTTCTCTTAAAGGCGCAGAACCTAATGACGATGTTAAGTGAGGAATTGCTGAATACATATATCTCTTCTCTGGAACAGTACCCTGCCGTTCACATAATTTGAGAGGCCTTCTTTAAGAAAAAGAGTAAAAAATTATGAACGTAAAATTACATATGAATAATACAATTATTTAGAATGAGAAACAAAATCTCACCAAATTATTAAAGCCGTGAAGAGGTCTCTGTTCTCTGAGATCTCTAAGCAATTTGCCAGAATTGCATAGAAACGCTCATGATTGTAACCTGTCTTCATTCCCTCTTCAAGACACTACAATTCCCAGCATGCCCTTCACTCCCAGGAGCCTGTCCCAGTAAAGGGCCCTGAAGTTTAAACCTCTGTAACCTTACAGTAAACCTATCTGTTCAGAAGTCTCCACATTTTGCTGATTCTTTTTCAGTAAAAAGTTTGAGTATGTACCCTGGCTGGTCAGGGGAATGGAGTGCCATGATTAGTCTTCTCTAGGTCAGCATCTTCCCCTCACCCTGCAGCGCAGTTAGAGAAACAACAGTTTCCCAAAAGAGTGTAAGTGCATGGAAGTTTGTGCTACCCAAATAGTATTTAAGGAGATACCTAGTGTACGGTTGTAAGAGGAGACTGGAAATGGGGGAGCCTTTAGGTAGGAGGCCCAGCAAGGAGATTGTAGCCCAAGTCTGAAATGATAATGCTTAGGACAAGGCTGGTGACCAGGGGAATCGAAATGAAGGATTGGCCATGAGTACTGTTATGAAGAAGGGATTAAGAAAACTTGGACCTCACAGCTTTCACCACCATTAGTATCCAGAACAGTTCAACAAAGAGCCAAATGCCAGCAACTCTTTAAGTATAGATCCAGCTGTTTGAGTGAGTTTTATTTCATATCCATTCAGTGCCCTCAAAGTGAACCATGGATGCTAGCTGTGACTTGTTTCAAACCCCATAAACATATGCCCCCTCACCAATTCCCAGGGTAGAGATTCTTTTTTTCTTCTCTTTCTTTCAATGGGATCACCACACAGAATGTCCCTGAATATTGAGGTCACAGAAAGCTAGTGTCTTGATTACTCAAAATGATCTCCTAGGATAATCCCAGCCACTTTTCACAATGGCAACATTATTATTTCTTGAATAGCAGCCTCTGGCCTCCTTCTAAGTAACAGTCAGGTCAGCTTCCGTATGTGATGGCTCCCATTCAGGCCATAAAGCTTTGATATACTTAAACTAGCCTTTCACCAAAAGTTTGTAGTAAACAACTGGCTATAAAGCTTTCCAAGAGGCAAGAAAACACCCGCTCTGTTGCTATAATTATTATTTCTCTCCTCATGACGCCCCATGAGGAGTATAGTTAAAAAGCAGAGATACCACCTTCCTCTTTTTCTCCATCTGTTTATTCTGCACCGTAAATTGCCAGTTCTGCCTTTGACGCAGGAGTAAAACACTGCTGTGCCTTCTTATCTGTAGCTCTTGAGAATGCAGCAAAGCATATATCTTTTACCTCCAAGATAATCAAGAATTTACTTCCCACAGACTACATTTCATCTTTTTTCCTCTCACATGGCTCTTGGTGTTTGGAGTAGTTTCTAGTTGTTTGAGAATGTGCTTGCATCAACAAAATCAGCAATTTATTTTTGCACACAGTGTAAAGGCAGAGAAATGGAAATTCCGGTGGGGTTAATGGGAAACCTACCTGTGGCAGACTTGTTCTTCTGGCCTGTGACACTATCATTCAGGGTATGTTTAATTAGTCAACAGATTCATAACAATAGGTGGCATGACCCTAAGTGTGGAAGGCCAAGTGGTTAGGATTCTAGCACCATTTGTAAACCTCAGCCTTCTCAGCTCAGAAAAATGGAATTTTTTCTCATTACTTGAGACCCAGTTTGGCAATATCAATGAAGCAGTTGTGCCTCTAAATAACATTAAGTGGGCAAGCTTCTTCCTCCTCAGGGGAATTTAGGAAATGGAGTAATGGATTATGGTGTGAGTAGTTATGCACTCAGCAAGAGAGGCTAATGAATTCACACAGGTGCAACCATCAGTTCAGTTTTACTTAAAAAATACTTATTTAGATTTTCAGCCTCTGTACCAGATACCACTTTATGGGCTGAGTACCCAAAGCTGAATAAAATCTGGTCTTGTTCTTCTTTTAGTACAGATTCTGTTGGAGGAGGAAGAATTGTTCATAGATTATTTTAATGCAGTGTTGTAAACTGAGTGATAGCAAAGTGTGTTCCTCAGGGTAGCATGGCTAAGGGGGACCTGACCTAGTCTGTAGGGAGTAGGGAGGAAGTCAGGAAGAGTTTCCTGGGGGAGGGGCTACCAAAACCGAGTCTGTGAAAGGCAGTAGTTGGAGGTAGGGGAACAAGGAAGGCAAAGGTGGCAAGGAACAGCATGGAGAGTGTGGGTGACAAGGAGCAGCTTGAATTTCTAGTAAATAAAAAACAAGATAGAGAGTGGAGAGATGAGGGTAGAAGAGCAGGCAGAGACTAATCCTGGAGATGCTTGTACTCCATCCTGAAGAGGTAAAGCCTCATCCTATAGGTGGTGGTGGGGGATGGAGGATTAAAAGTCCTAAAGTGAGTAACTAATATGGTTTATCAGTCTGAGAGGCATGAATCTGAGACAGGCAAGACTGGAAGTAGAGGACACGAGACACTGCACTGTTCCTGATGAGGACCCGGGGAAAGACAGCAGGAGAGAGGAGAGAGGGAATGGCGGAAGTAGAGAATGTTCTGGAGTGGAAGCTCAGGGGACAGTCCTGGCTGGCAATGAAGACATGGGAATCATTACCACAGAGGCGATGTTTAAGGCCAGATTAAACATCATTAGCATGTTCATGTGGAATGTGAGCAGTAAGAAGAAAGGAAGCTAAGTTCAGTCCTCTGAGGGATACAGCCTCTTTGAGTGAACAGAGGGAGAGAATGTCAATGAAGGAGACTGGGTAGAGAGAAAAAATGAGAATCAGCAAAGTGTGGTGTGACAGAAGCCAGGTGACAGAGTTGGAGACCTTTTAACAATGATGCTGAATCTTCACATCTGGCAGGTGCTGCTGAAGCTAGGATTCATTAATTAATTCAACAAATATTTACCAAGTACCAATTATGTATCATGTACCTGATAACATACAGCCTTTTTAACACATAACTTTCCTAAGATCGACTTGCAAAAGACTAGCAAAATGCTAGAGACAAAAAAAAAAAAAAAAAAAGGTTTGTCGGAGTGCATTCTGTCAAGCATTTCTCTGCCTTTTTGTTTTGGTTCCGTTGTTGTTTGCAGCTTTTTTTCCACTTCTAACTTTAAGGTGTTTTTTCTTTTTTTTTTTTTTATGCAGTATAAAAAAGACAAAGACTTCCATCTGAGCATGGCATTCAGAAGGGTAATGGCAGAGATGTTGACTGCTGGTGAAAAAACACAAAAGAATGAGAAAAGCAGTCGTTCTTTTTATTCCTTAAAGTAAGCAAGCCAGACTGAGTGGGAAGAGACTGAGAGCTCCTCACTATTCAACAACAAAGATTGCTCTTCCTTTGAGAGTTCTCCTCCCTCTGTGCTTCTAGTTTCCATAATGGGCAGCGCAAATGTGTCATATTCTTTCCACACTGTCATGTGCAGACATCTGCTAAGTCCATGGTGTGAGAGACTTATACCTAAAACCCAGCTAACTGAGGCCATGCTTCATGTTAGACTAGCTTTTAAAATCATCTCCTAATATGGCAGGGGAGACTTGGGCTCTATCTAGATAGTTAGGGATGTTTTATTATTTAAATAATTGTGTGTTTTTTCCTATGGAATATCCAAGCCACACCTTAAATTAAAAAAAACAAAAAACCCCGCAAATCTTTTGATCCATGAGACCAATCATTTAGTCTCATTTAGTTAACAGATGTTTGCCGAGCAACCTGTTAGGCTCCACATTGGGAGCTGGGGTAACAAAGATGGATTAGCTTTATGTACAGCCTTTGAATGATTCATAGTCTGGTGAGATAACTCATATGTGTCAGAGTTCTTTGTAAACTCTTAAGTTCTTTCCCTTTACCTCCTGGCCCTTTAGATGTCGCACATCCCAGTATGCAGATAAGAGTAAGAAGGAGAGATGGCTCCCACGAAACGCCCAACATCTGCTGTAGGTGGTTGTTGGTCTCTGCCATCACATCCTTGTTTTGGCAACGGATTCCAGCTACCCTTCAGATTCCTGTTTCTCCCACAGTCTCTGGCTCTGCTCTCAGAGTTGGAGGGCCCCAAATGGCCACAGATGACATCCTCTGTTTCTGTCTTGGCCTCATAGGACCCTGCACTGGGAGACATGAGTGGGAAGACTCATATTTCTTTATAAACATTAACATCCGTGATTGTACATCAAATCCTAATATAATTACTGTGTTTGAACACTTGTAATTTTATGATGACCAGTATCTTATTAATTAGTAAAAGAGATGTTTAATGTAATATTCCCAGCAATATGCCCTATTCTTCTTCTAGCTAAGTGTTTATGTGCATGGATTTGTTTTTATGATTAAAAATCTTATAATTACATTCTCCTCATGCTCTCAAAATACCATTTGGCTTAAAGAACTGATGTTTTCTCTGGTAACTTCCACATGGCATCTGCTCAAACTACCCTTCAAACTACTGCATTAATTTGCTAAATGTTTATCTCTTTGTACTTGCCTTGTGGAAAGCCATCGTTGCTAGTTCCCTTCTCCCTAAATTAGCGAAACCTCAGCCTGTTCCATCTGGCAATATCATAGCTTTCCACTTGGCAATATGGTGTAGTGGTTCTGAGCACAGGCTTTCAAGCCTATCAAGTATGAGTCTGAATCCCAGTTGTAGAACTTTCTAGACATGTGATCTTGAACAATTTACTTCAACTCTCTGGGCTAGGTTTCTCATCTGTAAAATGGGTAAACTAATGTTAACCATCTTAAAGAGTTATTGCAAAGAGAGTAGAACAGTGTCTGGTCCAGAATAAATGCTTAAGAAAATATTCTTTTCCTTGTTACTGTTTTAATTTTCTTGGCATAGTGGGAAGCACACAGGCATCGACATCAGATAGACTTGTTCAAGCTATGTCACAGGGCAAGTCAGTTGCATTTCTGAATCTCAGTTTACTCATCTGTTAAATGGAAATAGTGATACCTCAGAGTGCTAATGTACTATTACAAAGGCTAATTATGATAAAATATGTTTAAAAAATATGTCATGGTGCCTGGTCTGACCAAGTTATAAATATTGTTTAGCAAACCTCGTCATGAGCTCTGTCATAATATGATTCCACAACTACAGCACCCTTCCTATAATCAATCTCTTGCCCACTCTACAAGTATATTTAGTACCATACAAGTTTTTTTGTGTTTTTTAAAATATGTATTTTATTGATTTCAGAGAGGAAGAAAAAGGGAGAGAGAGATAGAAACATCAATGATGAGAGAGAATAATCAATTGGCTGCCTCTTGAGCACCCCCTACTGAAGATTGAGCCTACAACCAGGGCATGTGCCCTAACTGGGAATTGAATTGTGACTTCCTGGTTTCTAGGTTGATGCTTTACCACTGTGCCACTTCGGGTGGACAATACAAGATTTTAGTACATGCAAAAAAAATTTTTTTAAATATGTACCAGTCTCCTGGACTGGTGTTATATAATGTTTACAAATCATGAAACCCTTTTATTCTTTTTCTCTTTTTTCTTTAAAAAGTTGAATTTATTGGGGTTACATTGGTTAATAAAATTACATTGGTTTAAGATGTGCAATTCTATAATACATCGTCTGTATATTGTATTGTGTGTTCACCACCCCAAGTCATGTCTCTTTCCATCACCATTTATACCCCCTTTACCCTCTCCTGCCTCCTCCCACCTCAGTTTCCCTCTGGCAATCACCATACTGTTGCCTGTATGTGAGGTTTTTGATTGTTTATTTGCTTTATCCCTTCACTGTTAAGGTACATGTATAGGTATTTTAATAGAGAATATTTTATCTCTAAGTACCCTTGAAATTATCTCTAGTGTATGCTATGTCATTTGTCTACCTTGAAGTACTGCTGGGAGTATGCCGATGCATGTGTGTGCTTATTCACTGATCAGCAACATTTGTTGTACATCTACTATGTCTTTGGCAGTGAGGTGCTTGGGATAATCAATGAACAAACTAAACAAAGTTGTCTCTCCTTATGAAGCTCATATTCCAGTGGGGGAGACAGATAATTAACAATACACAATCATAATTGTAAATTATATAGAATGTTAGTAGTAATATTAATAGTTTTTATGGAGGAATGAAAGAATAAAGAGAATGAAGGGGAACAGGAGTCTGAGGTGGAGCTGCAATTTTAAATAGGATATTTACAAGTTATCTAACTTTTCAGATAAAAGTAACTCAGAAAAATTTGAAGACTGTATTACATGTTTTCTAACTTAATACAACATCAATATTTCTGACTTGATTACCTCATCTTTCCATAGACCCTGCTCTGCCTTTGTCTCACTGGGGTGTAATTATATTACTCTTGCCTTCTTTTTGTCTCTTTATCCCCAGTCCTTGTTCTCTGTACTTGAAAGTCCATGTTGCCACAGAATGATATTACCAAACTCTACTCCTCCTTGGCAGAGCCATCATGGCCCTGCGATGCTCCTCCAGCCTCCTCTGTGCCCTACCCCTCTTTGGGGTATTCCATGAACTCTGAGCTTCCTGCGCTTTACGTCTCCTTGCCTTTGTCATCATTCCCACCAGATACACCCTTTCACGTATGATATGCTTATTAGAAATCACACTCATCTTTCGAGTCCCAGCTACAATGCTGTCTCCTTCCAAGTGCAGTTAATTTTGCTACTCACTCCTCCATACCCTATGCTGCAGATGCTACATGGTTAGAAGACTAGATGAGCGGCTTCTCTTGAAATCGTCAGTTCTTTCCCTGCTGAAAATGGTTCTTATTTACCATGAAATCTCAGCACTACTTGGCCAACAGGAGACAACTCTGCTTAGTTGAATTAATCTAATTGGGCAACTTACTCTCAAATGATTTAGGGAAAACAGTTCTGTGGTCTATATGCACAACTTTCATACAAGTTTGATTTTACAAAAAAAAAAAAAAAAAAAGTTGGGGGAGAAGAGCACCTTTGGAGAGGCCTAAACATGTTATCAGCTAACACATTAGTGGTCCATTGAGAATACAGCTCTGGAAAATACACCACCAGGGAGTTTGCCTACATGCACAGCTGGGGCTGGGCTTCCAGGAGCGTGAAGTCCAGGCCTGACTTTGCCTTTTGACCATGGAATGTCTTTAGAGAAAGCACCTACTATCTCTGGATGGCTATCTCCTCATGTGTAAAAGGCAAGGTTGATGTAGCTCCCTCCCAGCTCTAAAATTCCGAACGGTGATTTCATTGTTTAATATGTGAGAGCTCCCTGCCATCTCTGTGGTGGTCCTTGCTGCAAAGTTCTCAGCTCTGCATATCTGGCGCCCCAGGGAGGTCTCTGACTAATGTGGGGCTGCCTAGTTTGGCAGTTTGGTCAGCCTGGCCTGATTCAATTCTCTCCTCACGAGGATTAGTGTCTCTGACACGCAGAGCCTGGGGGAGGGAGCACACCCTGGTCTAACAATATAGTGATGGCCTTCGAGAAAAATCCACGCTCTCCCTGGCCTATATAATTCCAGCAGCGTGACTGGAGGCTCAGTTGAGTACTGGCCACAGCGATTGTTTCCTTGGAGGGCCTCCAAATGTTAAATCTGGAGATGATGTCGGAGCCAGATGGGCAACACCAGTCCACGATGAGGTCCTCCTCTCTCCACACCCAGCCCCGTCTCAGTTATAGAACACACAAGGAGATTTAGCAACCTCCATACGCATACATGCCAACCACACATAAAAAGCAGTGATTCTAGTTGACACTTTGCCAGTGGAAATTAATATGCTGTAGTGTGTTGAGAATGCTCTCTACTTAATAATAACCAGACTTCAGAGAATGAGAACAAGATACAAGACTACTGAGAAATAAAGGGCAATAATCTGTATGTCCTGTTTTTTTTCTCCCTATAGTATAAATTTTTAGATTCCAAAGGCAATAGATTTTCTATATAATTTAACTGGGGACTTTTCTGTCAGGTATTTGTTATTAAGAATCAGTGATGTGTCAGGAGGACTTGGTTGCTTCAGAAAGAATACCAGCAGGATTTAGGAATTTCTTTGCCAAATTACCCTAGTGCTTGGCACATAACTGATGCTCAATAAGCATTCGTTGAATGAAAGTATGAAATAATATATTCACCTGTGAGGATGGTATCTATGGAGGCAGACTGGGGCAGCAAATCATATTTTTGCAATTTGGGTTCTCTGTAGAATTCCAAACCAGTTAGAGATTTAATAAAAATTGGTTAAAACTAATGATAAATGTTTTCTGAATGCAACAGAGAGCTCAACCTCTTTTTTGTTTGTTTGTTTTTTGTTTTTACTAGCTAGCTCTGTTTCCTTTTTTGTTTTTTTCCAGCTCTTTTTCCATTTTTGTTTTTCACTTAAGTTAGACTTAAGTAAAACTTTGGGGGTACTTCCTCCCCCATACCCCACTGTTCCAACCCAGCAGGTAAAGCCACCATCAACTAGAATGATGCTCCCTTATATGAGCAGGAGATTTCTCTGGTGCTGCTCAGTGCTGCCACAGGGATGATGGCTTGCTTAGAAAGCTTGTGTAATGAATAGCCCAAGATTTATTTTCACATTTATTTAGGACAGTCTTCTCGCTGTCACTGTGCCAACACCATCAGCACAACTAGACGTTGCATGAAAAATTACAAGCTTTGGAGGGGAAAAAAAGCCCACCTTAAATGCCTGCTCTGTCACTCATCAGTTACATGACCTTGGGATGCTTATTAAACATATTTGAGTCTCCTTTTTCTCACAGTGTTGTTGTTCCAGTTGAACAGGATCACATCTGTACAGAGACTGGCCTGCCGTGGTAATTTCTAGGGGCCCACTTTGTCTCCCATCGCCTGTGCTTTCGTGTTTTCTGCCTGGCCTCCCTCTCCTCCTTCCCTCCTGACTAACCTGAGGCAAATGAATACTCACCAGCTCACCCTACAGTTGGTCTATTCCTGAGATGCTGTTACTTGGTCAACATCTCCTTGTCCATCTCATTGGGAAAGTGAGGGTTTGGGATGCTTCAAGATGCCCTAGGGTGCCTTCTGACAGAACAGAAGTCTGACTTTGTACATGATGGCTTAAAAAATATATAATTTTAAGTTCACACTCATAATTTAAGTTCACATTTCTGCTCAATTAATATAGCTCATCTTAAGATTTTCCATGGGGGCAGGTTTGAATTACATTGCCTCAGTTTCTGGGGTGAAGATACTAGAAACTGCTAATTGACCTTCAGTACCATGGTCACCTCTAAACCAGTGAGTGGCTGTCCCTAACATTAGTAGCATTAGGTATTATGGTCTGTTTTTGACACAGCATCCAGATGATTCTTTACAACATGACAGACAATACATAACACTCTCCTGTTCAGTGCCTCCCAGTGGCTTCCCATGTTACCTAGAATAACAGTCAGGGTGTCACATCCCCTGGGCTAGGACATAGGGAAATCTATGGGACCTAATTTGCCTACTCTGCCATCTCATCTATTTGTCTCTCCCTTACTTACTGTGTTCTAAGCCCCTGGGCTTCTTCGCTGTGTCCCACCATGCAGAAGTCAGGGTCCCACCTCAGAACTTTCCCGCCTGTTGTTCCCATGCCTGGATGCTCATTTTATATAGCTATGTTATTCCAGTCTCCGTTCAAGTGCCACAGCTTCAGGGAGGTCTATTCTGAGTACCTCATCTAAATTAGATACAGTGACCACCACATTCTGTTCCTTGACCAGATTTATTGTTCTGTACATACAAACACATTTATTTTTTTAAAGCATGTCTCTCCCTCTAGATTCTAGAACATAGACTCTCTAGAGCAGTGGTTCTCAACCTTTCTAATGCCGTGACCCTTTAATACAGTTCCTCATGTTGTGGTGACCCCCAACCATAAAATTATTTTCATTGCTACTTCATACTGTAATTTTGCTACTGTTATGAATTGTAATGTAAATATCTGTGTTTTCCGATGGTCTTAGGCGACCCTGCTAGTGGTTCTCAACCTGTGGGTCACAATATTTACACTACGGTTCATTAACAGTAGCAAAATTACAGTTATGAAGTAGCAACGAAAATAATTTTATGGTTGGGGGTCACCACAACATGAGGAACTGTATTAAAGGGTTGCGGTATTAAAAAGGTTGAGAACAACTGATCTAGAATATAGGAACTTCATTTCAATCCCTGCAGTATCTGCAGAGTCCAGAATAGTGGGCCTAAAGCAGGCCCAGAGAATTGCTCAGTGAATGTTTGGTGAGTGAATGAAGAAATAGATTGACTGAGGGCTAGCGCTGAGGCTGTTCTGTGGTTTGGTAAGAAAGGGGCTGGGAAACCACTTTTTCACTAAAGACATCGACATGCTTTGTCTCTGTAATAAGAAAAAGAACAACAGCCGTATAATAGCTTCAAGTTATTGAATACTAGGATGCCTGGCTGAGTGGGAATCTGTGAGTTGTTTGTGATCATTCATGAGCTTATCATTTTATCACTTTGGTCTGTGGAAATAGTTCATTACAATGTTATTGCAAAGAAAGCGTGCAATTTTTAACTAGATTGAGGTAGTGCATCATGAAACTTATACTGTCATCTATTGATGTGCACAGGTGTTGAGTCACAAGAGGTCCTCTTACAAGGTTAGTGCTTTCCCTAAAGTATCCCTCAGCACTCTGGCCTGACCACTCCCACCCCATTTCCTGCCAAACAAATATAGACAAACATCTGAGAACGTAAGTTTGAAATTCCAAAACTTGGATGCTAATATGTGACAATTCTGGTTCAAATGAATACGGCCTTGAATAAGTTACTTAAAGTCTCAGTTTCCTCATTCTTTCAGTGAGGAATAATTAAGTAATTACATCATAGGAATGTACTCTTTGAGAAGTAAATGAATAATATATAATGTGATTAGCATAAAGTCACCACTCAATAATCATTAACATTAAAAAAGAGGGAAACCTAAGAATTTGGGACTTACGAAATGCAGTTCTTGCCCTCTCCAAAATGCTATTTTCTAATATGGGACAGAGAAATACTTTTCTGGAGGATATATATTTCACATTACACCAGTCTGCAAAAATTCATACAAATGGGCACATACACAAATTTAAAATGCTGGCATATTGCTGCTTCTTTAGGGCATTTAGAATATCAGTTCTAATTGTCCTCATAGCTTTCACTGTGATCAGCTACACAACTTTACACTTTCAGGCCTCAACCTAGGGTAGAGTGAGCAAATCTTTAGAATTGTTTTGTTTTGTCCACACTCCTTTTTTTTTAGAACAGCTTGCACCAATTGCCTTCCAGAACTCCCCTGTGAATGGTGTAAGAGGAGTAGTTCTAGGAACAGGCCTACAGAATGACTGGCTTGTCTGTACACAGGGTCAGATGTGAGAGAGTTCCACTGGGGGTAGAGTCAGACTGGAGCCTTTTTGTGTCACTCAAAGGAAGATGTTAAGAGCTCACATCTGTCTTTTAAACTACAGCCAATTCTCTTAAAGCACATGCAAAAGCACACATTACAGACCTCAGCTAGGTAGTAGGGCAATTTTATTAGTGTTCCTTTTGTTGAGTATCAGCTTTTATTTAGAGGAAGAAAAATATATTATTTCAAATGATGACCACCTCTCCTTCCTTCACATACACTTGCACATCTGAGGCTGGGTGGGGAGATGCAGAGAGACACCCCTCCACCCCCAAAAAGTAAGATAAACCAAGGACATATCCCTGAAATGATCTTGGGTTAACTTTTGGAGGCAAAAATTGCTCAATAACAGCCCTTTGTCTCTCCAGAGTAAAATTTATAGTCATGTAGAAAATGTTAGTGCAGAGAATTGCAGAAGCCCAGGAGTGTATGTGTGTGTGGTGGGAGGTGGGGCAGGGGCACCAGGATAAGGGGGAGAAGTAGAAACAGTTATTACTCCAACAGAAATCATTTTCTCTGCCTTTCATATCCTCCCACTTACCATAAAATAGACTTTTCCAAATTACACATCAGCTGTTTGCAGTCTCTGGGACAGAATGCCTGGGCTGTGATTTTTTTGCCCCCCAAGCGGAAAACTAAGAAATGAGTCATAAAACATTAATACTGCCTTAAAATAACTTAGGGTAGCGTAATCTCAAGATGAACTCGAGTTGAGCGGCAGAGGGAAGCTGCACCTCCAGAGGAAAAATTTCATTAAAGAGGACTTGCCCTTTCCCATGGGGAGTTCTGGGGCTGACTTCTTGAAGCTGGTAGGGATGTGTCATGCTGAGTGGGAATCCTGGCTGCTCCTCACATCTGTGGCACACTCCCTTCTCAGAAACAGAAATAACTGCAGAAGTGAACCAAATTCTCTATTTTAAACAAAGGGATTCTAGCACATCACAAATGTTTTGAAGTTTCCACAAGTTCGAGTAAAGTCAGGACGGCACTAATTTGGACATGTGCTAAGACGTGATCGGCTGAGATGTAGACTAGTGGCTAAGAGCACAGGTTCAGGAGTCAGACAGATCTAGGTCAGAATCCTAGCTTTGCCTCTTATTAGCTGTGACCTTGAATAATTTATTTACTTTCTCTCAGTCTGTTTTCTCATCTGTAGAAGTGGGACAATAATATCTAATTATAAAGTAGTTTTGAGGATTAAACAAGATGATGAATGCACAAGAGGACATGATTGAAAAATAAAATCACGTTGCCTTTCATATTTAAATGACCCTGAGCCCTCATGTTACTGGTTATAGGAAGTCCGATTTCCCCCTGGATCCCCCTTCTTTGAATTATTTCTGGGAATAGTAGAGAAAAGACTTACACATTCTACCAATTAACCCTGGTAATTATTATTCCTCTGAAAGATTTCTGTTCCAGATACCTCCTGTAACCTCATGCCATTGTATAACTCACTCCTCTGGACTAGAACTAGTTAGAATGAAGCCACAGCTCACCCATGTAGTTAGTGCCTTTGTGTGAACCAGCAAAGGATGCCTCCTCCAGACAGGGACACAACTTCATGAGCAGATGATACCTTTGGATGGGGTGGAAAACAACGTCCTCTTTATCCAAGTGGACTCAGCCCCACATCAGGATCCAGGGTTTGCAGAGGGGACCTCAGGCTGGATTTCACCATCATCCCCCATACCCCCTTCGTCAGCCAGAAGCTTTTGGGCAGTAAAAAAACAATACAGCCATGAGTAACAACCTTGAGCAGTGTCTGGCTGAATCTAACAGAAAGTCCCAAAGCAACACTGGCTTAAGTAACATAAAAGTTTATTTCCTGCTCATGTAAAAGGAAGTAGGCCTTCCAGGTTTGGTCTTACCACTTCATAGTGACATTAGAGAGCTTGCTTTTTTTTTTTTTCCCCCTGCTCTACTATCCTAAGTAGATGCTTCCATGGACAAGGCCTTGTAATGGTCCATGATAGCTGCAGAGCTTATGCTGCGGCTCTCGAGCCTCGCAGTTTGCTACTCTGTTGACTAATGAGTTTGCCAACCACTGTGCTAACCTATCCAAGTTCTAAGCAGCAGGAAGCGGGGAGGGATGGAGATGAGATGGACATGGCCTGTGCATAAAAGGATTTTTTGCATAAATCTTATTCACCAAAAAGTGATCAAATGACCACATCTGCCTGCAAAAGAAACTGAGACATGTTATATTTTTAGCTGGGCACAGGGTTATATGGTGATTCTATTACTGAGGAAGAGGGGGAACTGGAGGTTGGGTATAAGCCATTGACAATTTCTCATAAGGCTTTTTTTCACTCCCAGTTTTACTTTGTTCTAAATCTGAGTCCAGTCACTTTCTTACTATTATCAACCCCTTCCCCCAGCTCAAAACTTCAAAGACTCAAATTTAATACAATTTAATTGAATGCAGGAAGAATAAAAAAAATACAGCAGGAACTGATGGCAGTTAAGCTCATGCATTCTAAAGTTACTGGTAAATTGTCTGGGTTCATACACTGGTTAATTTCTTAGCTGTAAAACCTTGGGAAGCTTTTTCCCTAATCTTTCTGGGCTTCTGATTTTTTCATTTGCAAAATAATAGTGTTGTTATGAGTATTAAATGAGATAGTGCACAGGTAGCACATTTAGTGCATAGTAGAGGTATTCTTACAAATTAGCACTCTATAAAGTGTGAGAGCAGATGGGCTATGACATATCTCTTGCCATAGTTTCTTGACAATTACAAGATTTTCTGCCCATCCTTCCATTCTGTGGTGATGTTTATGTCCAAGGACCCTTCGATCCCTAACTGCTTGCTGACCTTTACCCTTGGTTTGCTCCACTGTATCCTTGAATAGCCTGAAAATTTGCATTTGAATAGCTAGTATAATTCTCATTCTTTGTGGCAAATAAACACTTCAGTTGGCTTACCTTTTCAGCCATTATCATCACAACTATTTGCCAGAAATAAGTGGCAGAAAGAGAAGCCACAGAGGAGCAAAGATTACAGAATGCATTCAACTCAGAATGTACACAGCATCCAACGCCTGTGTTCCTTGGCCACAAGTGATCAGTATGATGTGCTCCACCAGCTCTCAGATAGTATTCACGTGGCAGTATGGGGACTATATTAGATGGCCATATATAAATGCTCACCTTCTTAATTGTTTCATTTTGAGGGAAATATTTTTAGAGACCAACAGAAATATAATGACTCAGTATGGATATCACACCACTTAACTGAAAATCCTCAATAAATGTTCAGTGAAGAAATAAAAATGATGATATACACTACTGCCGACAGTGATCACTTCTGGGGCTTATAGGCTCTGACCCCCATTGGGAGGTCTTTATTTTGCTCCACACAGTCTCTCAGGCAGCAGAAGCCTCACTGCTCTTCAGAATCTCTAGATCTCACAGTGACTCTCACTTTTGACCCTCCGACCTGTCTCAATACTCAGCATCTGAGACTGGTGGGAGCCCACTCCTCCCCAGTCCAAGGTCATGCTGTTTCCTATCTGAGTATGACTGACTGTGGAAACTTTCCTTTCCTTCAGGGGAAACTCCCATCCTCCCCACTCCCACAGCAGTAGAGTCTGACCTCCACTGTCCAGACCAGACAATCATGAAAGCTGAGAATATGTTCCTCAAAAAAGTAGGTTTTATTCTAATGTAAGTAATTCCAAATCAAGTAATGTGTGGGCTCTAAAAGCCAGTCTAAATCCATATTTTGGAAACACATTTCTCTATATCTGCAAAGGTATAGCATAATTAAAGCTTGTTCTAGTTTATATTGTAGTAACAAACAAAACACTTAATATCTTAGTCTACATCTTCATCATAAAAGTTTATAGTGACATCACATTCCTCCCCCCCAAAAAAGCTGTGCATAGGAACTTGTTTAGCATTAATAATAATAATTTTTCCTGACAATAATCTCAACCTCCTACTCTGAAAAAAAAGTCCCAAAGGTCTCTATCTGGACAAGTGAAAAACTGTCAACCACTCCCAAATTGCATTTCTGCTGTTTAAAAAGAAAATAAAAATTCCTTTCACTGGAGACCTTACTATATATCTGTAGATCTTGCCAATGATTAACATATGATGTGGTACAACAGTATTTATTGTTCCTATCTGCTTCTTTTTTTTAAATTTCTTTATTGATTAAGATATCACATATTTGTCTTCATCCCCCCATTCCCATCCCAAACCCCTCCCCACACATGCCCCCACCCCCCTGTTGTCCATGACCACTGGTTAGGCTTATATACATGCACACAAGTCCTTTGGTTGATCTCTCCCCCTTACCCCCACCCTCCCCTACCTTCCCTCTGAGGTTTGACAGTCTGATTGATGTTTCCCTGAACCGGGTCTGTTTTTGTTCATCAGTTTATGTTGCTCATCATTTCCCCTAGATGGGTGAGATCATGTGATACTAGAAATACACTTATAAGAACCAAAAATGAGACAAGCAATAATGGTTATGCTGAGAGGCAAATGAATCAGTCTGTAGTGAGTTTCTTTCTGGGCCAACAGTTCTTGGAGTCCCAACTTCAATGTCAAACAGTTCCTTATGTGTACATGTCAGCAATGATATTTCAGTTCTGGATGGTGGACAAATGGTGGTAATGCAGGTCTGATCCTCTCTGGTTTGGTCCTGGGCAACCTGCAGCGACGCACAGCTGCTGACTGCTAGTATGGCAAGGCGTAGTCAGCGTCTTCCATCTCTGGACTGTTTCTCTTCTGTCTTCATGGCTGGAGCAGTCCTGTCAATTCCTCTCTGTTGCAGGAATCCACGTGGTCTTGGAGTTGTTTTCTGAAAATATACAAACATATACTCAACCAAAAGTTAGTAAAGGAATCTTTTCTATAAATTTGACTTGGGATCCTTTTTCATTTTTTGCCCAAATGATTTTCCTTTGGCTTGTTTTGACACCATGTGTGTTTTTCATGGGTGTCTTGCTGTTAGCATTACAAATGTAAGTTAATTTTCTAAAGTAAAAAATTTTCTAGATGTAATTTACTTATAGGATATTTTTCCTTACATGATATTCTCTTACTATCTCCCTTTTTTGATTTAAATATTAGGAGGCTTTTGGAAATTTTATAATGTAGTTTTGATAGCTTTTAAATTTTAATTTTTTGCACTAAAATATGACTGCTTTAGGTTCATTACATGTTATGCAATTTTACCATGAGATGAACTACCAATAAAAACTTTAGTTAACACTTTAGGAATAGCTTTTTGTCCAGTACCATTAATTTTTCTAGAATATTTGCTTATTTCAATTAGCCAATTTAAATTAGTCTGAGAACTTGACTACTATTTTACTGTCCAATTTAATACTCTAACAACAATCTCATTTTACCCTGTAAATATTAGTGGGAAGGATTATTTGCCTTCTTGAGTAGGACCTGAGCATTCCTGGTGCTAGGCTGGATTTAGATATCAAAAACCCACTTCCCCACACCATGGGTACAAGACAACTCAAACAAGTCTTGTCACAGTGAGAGGGCAGCTGCTGTCGGCCAAGTCTCTGTCTGTTACCTGGGTCCTGATTTGAGCTGGGCATGGGAAGCAAAGCAGCCATGGGGGCAGGAGACCTCCCTTAGAAGGGGTGAGGGTTCAAGCCCCTGCAAAGTTGGGGGGGGTGAGGGTCTGTGCCCCACCTCTGTTGACCCCCAAGTTCTCTCCTGATGGCCCCTCTGTGACTGTGCCTGTCTTAGGTTGTTCCTTCCCTGAGGAATCTTACCCGTCTCTGGCTAACCAGCCATCCTCCAGGGCCAAGCAGGGTGATGTAAGGTTCAATTCTGTCTCCTTGGTAGCCTATGCCCCCATGGCCTCCATGCCCAGCACCTGCCTTGGGATTCCCTTGCCTGCTGGGAGTCCCCCAGCACTGATCACATATCTTGGGGAACCCAGGTTTCTTCTCCAGGGAGGGCCCAGCTCACCCCACTGGGCGAGAGACAGATCCATGGTACCAGCCACCACAAGGCTTCAACCTCAGCATGAATAGAAAGCTCAGGCAACAGCTCTGGGCAATTAGATTGTGAGAAGAGGCCCCAAAAGGGCCAGAGGGGCCAATACAGAATGCTCAGGTGCCTTCCCAGGGGGCCCTGTACACAGTGGAAGGGATTAAATCCTTTCATGTCCTTTTTAAATTGCTGCCAGACATTCAAAGAATTAGTTTGTAAGTTTGTTTGGGATAATTGTACATTATGTTGTTGTGATTCTAAAATATCAAGAGATGTGTTTGTTACCTTTGTCTCCAAGCACCAAAAAGATGATTCTTTATTGATTCCCAAGGGTGTGAGGTACTATTATAGGTAACGGGGTAGTACAAATCTGGGAAAAATTATAATGACATTGTAGAATAATATCATGTAAGGATATTCTTTGCTCTAGGCCATGGCAATTCCATTTCAAACTGGCTGTCAATTTCTTTTTGTATAGACAAGGTCTTAGTTACATTTTCTGCACCTCTCCCAGGAGCATGTAGTGATAGTCCCTTCCTTTGGTGTCCACACAAACCAGAAGCCTCTCTTTAATTTTACACACAAAGGAGCAGTGGTTTGATTTTGTATCATACAAAAGGGAAGCTGGGTGGGGACCCCTGTGTAATTATACTTCCTTGCCCCACCCATGGTCCTCCTGGATGACCAAGGTGTTTGGTATTATTGGTGACTACATTAGGTGGGGGATCAGCCTACGTGAGGGCTCTTACCCATGAAGGGTCAGGAACATTAGTCCAAAATACTTCCCCATTTGTCCCAGATAATATTACCGTACAGCTGATGACTGCTAACATGGCTAGAAAGACGTTCTCAGGCATTCTTGTTGTTCTGGTTACCTCACAATTTCTTTTCCATTTTTTTATTTTTGTTTATTATTATTATTATTATTATTATTATTATTATTTTTACATATGTGTCTTTATTCCCCCATTATCCCCCATCCCCCAATCATATCCCACCCTCCAGTTGTCTCTGTCCATTGATTAGGCTCATATGCATGCATATAAGTCCCTTGGTTGATCTCTCCCCCTTACTCCCACTGACCCCCTCCTTCCCTGAAGTTTGATGTTCTGATCGACGTTTCTCAGTTTCTGGATCTGTTCTTGTTCATCAGTCTATGCTGTTCATTATATTCCACAAGTAAATGAGATCATGTGATGTTTATCTTTCTCTGCCTGGCTTATTTCACTTAACATAATGCTCTATAGGTCCATCCATGCTGCTACAAATGGTAAAAGTTCCTTCTTTTTATGGCAGCATAGTATTCCATTGTGTAGATGTACCATAGTTTTCTTTCTACTCATCTGCTGATGGGCACTTAGGCTGTTTCCAGATCTTAGCTATGGTGAATTGTGCTGCTATGAACATAGGGGTGCATATATCCTTTCTGATTAGCGTTTCTAGTTTCTTGGGATATATTCCTAGAAGTGGGATCACTGGGTCAAATGAGAGTTCCATTTTTAGTTTTTTTGAGGAAACTCCATACTATTCTCCACAGTGGCTGTACCAGTCTGCATTCCCATCAGCAGTGCAAGAGTTCCTTTTTCTCCACATCCTTACCAACACTTGTCATTTGTTGATTTGTTGATGATAGCCATTTTGACAGGTATAAGATGGTACCGCATTGTTGTTTTGATTTGCATCTCTCTGATGATTAGTGACTTTGAGCAGGTTTTCATATGTCTCTTGGCCTTCCTTCTGTCTTCTTTCGAAAAGTGTCTA
Source organism: Corynorhinus townsendii (assembly GCA_026230045.1). NCBI lineage: Eukaryota > Metazoa > Chordata > Mammalia > Chiroptera > Vespertilionidae > Corynorhinus > Corynorhinus townsendii. The sequence goes on from JAPDVU010000002.1 coordinate 159,125,262, forward strand.
TTTATATCAGTTGCCCATTTTTTGATTGGGTTGTTTATCTTCTTTTTGTTAAGTTGTATGAGTTCTTTGTAAATGTTGGAGATTAAACCCTTATCGTTGATATCATTGGCAAATATATTCTCCCATGCAGTGGGCTTTCTTGTTGTTTTATTGATGGTTTCCTTTGCTGCAAAAAAGCTTTTTATTTTGATGTAGTCCCATTTGTTTGTTTTCTCTTTAGTTTCCATTGCCCTAGGAGCAGTATCAGTGAAAAAGTTCCTTTGGCATATGTCTGAGATTTTGCTGCCTGTGGATTCCTCTAGTATTTTTATGGTTTCCCGTCTTATGTTTAAGTCCTGTATCCATTTTGAGTTTATTTTTGTGTATGGTGAAAGTTGGTGATCTAGTTTCATTTTTTTACATGTATCTGTCAAATTTTCCCAACACCATTTGTTGAAGAGACTGTCTTGACTCCATTGTATGTTCATGCCTCCTTTGTCAAATATTAATTGGGCATAGTGGTTTGGGTTGATTTCTGGGTTCTCTATTCTATTCCATTGATCTATATGTCTGTTCTTGTGCCAGTACCAGGCTGTTTTAAGAACAGTGGCCTTGTAATGCAGCTTGATATCTGGTATTGAGATCCCACCTACTTTGTTCTTCTTTCTCAGGATTGCTGTGGCTATTTGGGGTCTTTTTTTATTCCAGATGAATTTTTGGAGAGTTCTTTCCAGGTCTGTGAAATATGCTGTTGGTATTTTAATGTTTCTTTTTAAAAAATACTTTTCATGACTGAATAAGGGGCTGATGTAAAATAAAGTTATTATAAAATCAAGATCATCTAAAGGATAAGACCTATGTTAATTGCAAAAGACACTACATTACTGTGAGTTTCCTTGTAGCCAGGACAAAGAAAGGAAACATGTCAAGCTTTATAACTCAGAGGTGACTAAGCACATTTATTCTTCAAGGGAGTAATTTTTTTCATGGCAGTGCATTCTAAAAGATATTTCCCAAATGGAATCTTCTATCAAATGCACTAAGAGATATAATATGCAGTGTCCTTGAAAACAGAGTTATAAAATCTATACTAATAGGTTTCATGTGACTATTTCTTGTAAGAAAGAGGAAAGCTAAAGGCACAGGGTTTTTGTGCAATTTAAGACAGTGATTAAGGGCAGCTAGGCTGATGTGGAGGTCTGCCTCTAGGAGTAGATGAGACACTTGTGCTTTAAGGCTTACTCCCTAAATATTCCTTTCTCTCAGTTGTATGACAGACATTTGAGGATGAACTGTCTGTCTAGTGACTATTATTTTAAAAGAATGTCATAAAGAACAAAGAAGTAGTTGTTAAAGTTGAATTTGACCTTTGGAAGCATCTTTAGATAAAGTTTGCTATAGGCAATATTTTTTCTGGTATATCTCCTCAGGCAAGGGGAAGCAAAAGAAAAAATAAACAAATGGGACAACATCAAACTAAAAAGTTTTTGCACAGCAAAGTAAACCATCAATAAAATGAAAATACAGCCTACTCAATGTGAGAAGATGTTTGCCAATGATACATCTGATAATGGCTTAATATCTAAAATTTATAAAGAACTCATACACTTGAATAGACACTTTTCCAAACAGGACATACAGATAGCCATTAAACATGAAGAGATGCTCAACACCACTAATTGTCAGACAAATGCAAATTAAAACCACAATGAGATACCACCTTACATCTGTCAATATGGCTATCAACAATCTATAATAATAAAAGTGTAATATGCTAATTAGACTGGACAGTTGAATGATCTTCCGAACGAAGCTGGGACTGCGAGGGCCGAGGCAAACCGCTGTGGCTGTGAGGGCAGAGCCCCTTGCACAAATTTCGTGCATCAGGCCTCTAGTAAATCAATAAACAACAAGTGTTAGCAAGGATGTAGAGAAAAGGGAACCGCTGTGCACCGTTGGTGGGAATGTAGATTGGAGCAGCCACTATGGAAACCAGTATGGAGGTTCCTCAAAAAATTAAAAATGAAAGTACCTTATGGCCTAGCTATTCTTCTTCTGGATATATATTAGAAGAAACTCTAAACTTTAATTCAAAAGAATATATGCACCCCTTTGTTCATTGCAGCATTATTTATAATAGTCAAGATATGGAAGCAACCGAAGTGCCCATCAGTAACTGAGTGGATAAAGATGTGGTACATAAATGAAATGGAATATTACTTAGCCACAGAAAAGAATGAAATCTTACCATTTGGAACAGTTTGGATGGACATAGAGGGTATTACGCTAAGTGAAATAAGTCATTCAAAGAACGACAAATGCCATATGATTTCACTTATGTGTGAAATCTAAAGAACTGAACAAGCGAACAAAATTGAAACAGACTCATAGATACAAAAAACAGACTAATGGTTTCCAGACGGGGATGGGTGAGGGAGTGGGGGACTTAGTGAAAAAGGTGAAGGGATTAAGAAGCACAAATTGGTAGTTACAAAATAGTCACAGGGATGTAAAGGACAGCATAGGGAATATAGTCAATAGTATTGTAATAACTATTTATGGTGCCAGGTGGGTACTAGAAATATAGTGGAGAACACTTTGTAAAGTATGCAATTGTCTAACCACTATGCTGTACACCTGAAACTGTATAATTACACAAACATAATATTAAATGTAAACTGTAATTAAAAAATAATAAAAATTTTAAAGTTTGCTGAGTGCATTGAAATACAGAGATAGTGTTTATAACTCCTTAACACAAATTTATCTTTTCAAGTTATTTTATTATAAAAATACAATACATAAAATTGTTTAATAAAAACAAATTACTCACATTCCTGTAATCATAATATGATTACTGTAATGATTTTAAATTATATCCCATAAATTTTTGATAATCCCCCTTTCAATAAATGGAAGCTAATTTCCATCCCCCTAAGTGAGGGCTGGACTTAGCAAATGGATTGAAACAAATGGAACGTGGTGGCAGTGAAAATGTGGGACTTCCAAGTTTAGGTCACAGCACATGGCTTCCTCCTTGCTCTGTATCACTTGCTCTGGAGGAAGACCACTGCTGTTTTATAGAAAACTCAGGAAGCCCTGAGAAGAGGTCCACATGGTAAGGATGGGCTGTTTCCTGCCAATTGATGACAAGGAGCTTAGGCCTTCTGCCACCAGCCATGTGAGTGAGCCGATCCTTTAGCCCCAGTCAAGCTTTCAGATGACTTCAGCGCTAGCCCAGAGCTTGACTGGGACCTCATGAGATAACCTGGACCAGAACTAACCGGCCAAGTGACTCCCAAGTTCCTGACCTCCAGAAAACTATAGATCATAAGTGCTTATTGCTTTAAGCTGCGAAGTTTTGGGCTAATTTAGCTACATAGCAACAGGTAACTAATATAATCACCACTAATATCTTTTTGGTTTATTTACTTCCATTTCCCTCTGTTGCAGAGAAGCTTCTGCTCTGTAGGTTCAATCAAAACATACATAAACTTGTCTCCTATGTTTTTTACTTCATCTTTGAGATGCAGTTGAGAATGTAAACTATACATCCAGCTTACCTGGGTTTGAATACTGCCTCCTCTCTTTCTATGTGATTTTGGGTATGTCAATTTCTTTGTGCCTAATTTTTCTCATATGTAAATTGAACATGATGATAGTATACAGGATAATTGTGAGAATTAAGTGAGTTAATATGCATAAAATGATTAGAAGAGTGGGTGTGCAGTAAGCCCTATAGAAGAGTAAATAATTACCACAATCATATAATCATTAACAATTACTTTACCACCATTTAAAAATTTTTGGTAAAATATTATAAAATTTACTATCTTTACCATTTTTAAGCATATAGTTCAGTGGTATTAAGTGCATTGTTTATCCATCATGACTGTTCATCTTCAGAATTCTTTTTCATTTTGTAAAACTAAAACTCTGTGCCCAACTAAACAATAAGCCCCAATTCCCTCCTACTTTTTGTCTCTGGTTTGATTACTCTAAGTACCTTATCTAAGTGGACTCATACAATATTTGTGTTTTTGTGACTGGCTTATTTCACTTGGCATAATGTCCTCAAGGTTCATCCATGTTGTAGCATATGTCAGCATTTCCATAATTTTAAGGCTAACTGATTCCATTGTGTGTGTATATATATATATATATATATATATATATATATATATATATATACCACATTTCATTTTGTTTATTGATTTGTTGATGGACATTAAGGTTACTTCCATGTTTTAGCTATTATGAATAATGCTGCTACAAATGTAAGTGTACAAATATCTTTTTGAGATCCTGTTTTCAATTCCTTTGAGTATATACCCAGAAGTGGAGCTACTGGATCATATGATCATTTTTATGTTTATTTTTATTTTTTTCAGAAACTGCCAAACCGTATTTCACAGCAGATGTACCATTTTGCATTCCCACAAATAGAGCACAAGGGTTCCAGTTTCTCCATATCCTTACTAACCCTAGTTATTTCTCTTTGTTTGTTTTATTATAGTCATTCTAATGGATATGAGGTGGTATCTCATTGTAGTTTTGATTTGCATTTCCCTAATGATTAGCCATCTTAAGCACCTTTTCATGTGCTCATTGGCCATTTGTATATCTTCTTTGGAGAAATTTAAGTCCTTTGCCCATTTTTGAATAGGGTTATTTGTTTGTTTTTTGTTGTTGTTTGGTTTTGTTTCTGTTGTTGGAGTTTATGAATTTCCTATATATTCTGGATATTAATGCCTTACCAGATATATGATTTGCAAATATTTTGTCCATTTGGTGAGCTGCCTTCTTTACTCTGTTAAAGTCTTTTGATGCACACATGTTTTTAATTTTTATGGAGTTCAATTTTCTATTTTTTCTTTTGTTTCCTTGGCCTTCGGTCATATTAAAAAAAAAAAAAGTTATCAAATCTGATGTCATGAAGATTTTGCCCTGTATTTTCTCCAAGAAGTTTCATGGTTTTAGGTCTTACTTTTAGGCCAAGGTTCATTTTGAGTTAATTTTTGTATATATGATGTTATGGTGTAAGGGTCCATCTTCATTTTTTTGCATAAGAATATATAGTTTTTCAGCACCATTTGTTTAAAAGACTGTCTTTTCCCCATTGAGTGGTCTTGGCACCCTTGTTGAAAATCACTTGACCATATTTGTGAGAGCACATTTCTGAACCCTGCTGTATTCCATTAGTCTATATGTCTGTCTTTATGCTACTACATGCTCTTGATTATTCTATCTTTGTAGTAAGTTTTGGAATCAGAAAGAGAGTTTTGTTCTTTTTCGGGATTATTTTGACTGTTTGGGGATAGTCCCTTGAGATTCCATATGAACTTTAGGATTTTTTTTTCTACTTCTACAAAAATATTGTTGGGATTTTGGTAGAGATTACATTGAATCTAGAGATTGTTTTTGGTAATACAGACATCTTAACAATATTTTCTCCCAACCCATGAACATGGGATATCTTTCAATTTATTTATGTATTTAATTTCTTTCAGAAATATTTTATAGTTTTCATTATACAAGTCTTTCAACTCTTGGTTAACTCAATTTCTAAGTATTTTAGTTTTGATGCTATCGTAAATGGAATTGTTTTCAGATTATTTATTGTTAATATATAGAAATACAATTGCTTTTTGTGTGTCAACTATGAATTAGTTTATTAGTTCTAAGAGGATGCTTTGTGCAATATTTAGAGTTTCCTATATATAAGACCACATCATCTTTGAAAAAATCATTTTACTTATTTTTTCCTATTTGTATGCCTTTTATTTTTATTTTTTTCTTGCCTGATTGCGTTGTCTAGGACTTCCCATACTTTGTTGAATAGAAGTAGCCTATCTAGCTAGTTTAGTCAATTGGTTGGTCTTTTTAATGAAGAAACTTTGGGGTTTGTTGATTTTCTCTATTATTTTCTAATCTCTATTTTATTTATCTCTGCTCTAAACTTTACTATTTCCTCCCTTCCACTGGCTTTGGGTTTAGTTTGTTCTTTTTCTAATTCCTTAGGTTGTAAAGTTAAGTTGATTTGAGATCTTTCTTGTCTTTTTGGTGTCTCTTTTTGAATCTTTGTGGTAGCAGGCTGGCATGTAGTGTGAGTATGGACAACTCCTACTGGAGTCTTAAGAAATCTCAGGCATTAATTTCAGTTGAGTTTTGTTGTATCAAAACTCACAACTGTATTAAGTTTCAGAAAGGATTGCAGTCCCAGATACTTAAGAATCAAGATACCTAAGTGTAAGTTTTGAGGCTACTACTTAGCAGCTGTTTGACCTTGAGCAAGGTTAAGGCTCATTATCTTCAATTATAAGTTTACTGGAGGCCCGGTGAACAAAATTTGTGCACTGGGGCAGGGGGGGTGTCCCTCAGCCCAGCCTGCACCCTCTCCAAACTGGGACCCCTTGGGAGATGTCTTGGACTTCTGGTTCCTAACCACTCAACTGCCTGCCTGTCTGATTGCCCCTAACCACTTCTGCCTGCCAGCCTGATCACCCCTTAACTGCTCCCCTACTGGCCTGATTAACACCTAACTCTTCCCCTGCTGGCCCGATCACCCCCAACTGCCCTCCCCTGCTGCCCTGATCTGGCCCCCAACTGCCCTCCTCTGCTGGCCTGATCTCACCCCCAACTGCCCTCTCCTGTTGGCCAATTTGATTCTGATTGGTCAATTTCTATGCCAGTCAGTCTCAAAAGCTCCGCCTCTTAGGCAGCCATTGGCTCTTCACACTTCACCCAGATTTCATTCTGATTGGTCTGTCTCTATGCCAGTCAGCATCTCTGGGCCTATCAATGGGGCCTGATCAGAAAGGTGGCGTTGATCAGCAACCCCCAGTGGAGGCCTGGAAAGAAATGGAGGCAGGGCTGCTTGCGAGGCCCAGAGAGAAAGAGAGAGGCAAGTGCTGATCAACAGCTGCCACAGAAGCTACAGAGCAGACCCTGCCTCTCTCTTCAGGTCTCTCTCCAGGCCTGATTTGCAGCCCCCTCAGTAGTCAGTGCTGGGTCACAATGCCTGCTGCCTTAGCAGTCAGTGCTGGGTCACCACGGCAACCCAGCACTGACTGCAGGACTCACTTCCAGTTGGTTGAGCCTCCGGTGATGGACCCAGGGTTTTTATATATTAGGATAAGATAATAATTCTCACTTTATGAGGGGTATAGTGCAATACAATGAGATAGCTTTTGTCAAAGTACAAAGTAAAAATATTAACAGAGTTATTATTTACTGTGAACTTTCTAGAGGCAGGGAACTGTGCCTTTTTCTCCTTCTAGTGAATAAAGTCTATAGTAGCAATGACCGTGCTTAAATTACATATAGGGGCCATGTATCTCTACCATCTAGCTCATAATGGGCACTCAACAAATGTCAATTGAATGAATGAGCTAATTCCTCCTACCTTAAATGGTGACTTTCATGACCCTTGGCAAGTCATTCACCATCTGCATCCCTCCACTCTGCCTGTCATAGTGCTGCTCCTTCAACAGGAATTCCTTCAGGGGTCAGTTCTTCACAGGCAGAGCCACGGCAGCACTGATGTTTGCCATTATCACTGGAGAGACCCCAGGACTTCCCTAGACGCTATCCCAACTGGGATGACTGAGAAGAAGTAGAAGAAAAACAAGCAAAAGAAGTAGCCTTAGCTTGTCTCAGCATTTCTTCATCTGCTTCTTGTCATCATCATCATTCCTGCTTCCCTCACACACACACACACACAGACAACCCTCCCTCCCCAATAGCCATCTGCTCTCTTCCAGAAAGACACACATGCACTTCCCAAGTATCATTTTAGGGCTGGAGTCCAAAGTCTTCTCTTATCTGAAATTCACTCTGCACTTGCCACTTGGCAGAGCTTGCAAATAACTCAGTGGGTGTTTTTATAGTCAGCACTAAAAAAAAAAATCGCCACACCACTAATAAAATTTTCCTTATTGTTGTAACTATTGGCAAAGGCAAGTGTCTAGGGAGATTGGCCGCTTAAAAAGCTTCATTATGCTGCAAGAATATTTTTGATAGAATTTCAGCAGCTCCTGACTGACTGTCAACTTCGCTATGTGGCTTTCTAAAGTCATTCCTACCCCTCCCTAATTGGCCCTCAAACCCGAGAAAACACTGAGGTCAGTTGTTGGGAATCTGAATCTTTCCAAGTAATTAGCAGGTAGAATTACCAGGTAGCAGGCAGTGTTTGCTTGTAATCCGTCAATAATGGCTGCAGTGGGGGTGATTGTCATCTTGAGTGGCCTTGCAACCAGGTCTAATTTAAAGTGTCAATAGAGTTTATTTCTGTCTTTTATTCCTACTGCCAGGTTGTGAGTTTCCCCTTGAGAATCCAAGCTCAAAGTCAGACAGACATTTGGAACGTGAATTTCAAGGGGAAAAAAAGTTACCCAGAAACTCAAAATATGTAAAAGCATGTAGGCATCATTCCTCTAGCACATGATTTGGTCAGATTAGACCAGCCTATATATTCAAGGCAGATATACAACATTGGGCATTCAGATTTTAAAAAGCTGCAAAGTTCCACTTTGCCAACTGGATTGAGGGTAATAGGTGGTATAAATGAGGGTCTTTTAAGACTCACTAATGCTTGCTACCACTGCTAGGCTTCTTGCTTTTCATTTACATCTTTTCTTTCTTAATTCCTCACTGAACTGTTTCTAGTTCAAAATAGATAGATTTGCCAAAACAACAAAGCCTATGGTGCATGTTGAATATGCCTCGATTTGCACATAGCATCTGGTCTTGGCTGACAAAGTTTTGTGACTGCTCTTGGTATCAGTCTTGGGCAGAGCTGCTGCGAAGTCTAACTGACGGCTTCATTCTCATAAATACCTCCCCTCTTTGAAGTACCCTTGATTGAAGAAAATTATTCCTTGTTTTATATTTAAAGACAGGGTCCCATTTTCTTCCTTTCATTCTTTCTTTTCTTTTTTTCCCCCCTTTTCTTCTGACTCACATATAGAACCAAGATGTTGGGTTCCAGAAGCACACATGCTAGTTCACAGATGGCTTTTAGTAATACGTTTGTTCTTGCCATTTGAGTCATTTAGGTAATATGCTTTATTTCCAATACAGGATAAAAAACATTCTGAATAGACATCTTCAGGTACAGCAATCAATGTGGTTTGGTAATGGTAGTGAATGAGACACAAATTTTACTATGAAGTTTTTTCTTGACTTGCCTTCTTAAAAATTTTATTGAAAGTTGAATTTTAAAATGCTGCTGATACAACAGCTGGTATCCAGCATTTGTTTTGAATTTGTATCTAATCAAGATAAATAGATTTTCTTTATAAGTAAAAGAAAAACTGGTATGGGAAAAAAAAAGAGTAATGTGCTTGTAGTCAATACGTTCTGTTAATATATTTTAGCTTTAAATATATTAATCACTTCTTTATCAGGGAGGAACCATAAGAGCCTACAGAGAAAAGTGTTTTCAAATGGCATTGTCTTAGGCATTCAGTATCTATTTGGCTTAAGTAGGTCATCATACAAGAAGAGACCAAACCTGAGACAGCAAACCCACCGGAAACTTCCCTCTATAACATTCACGTGATTAAAAATCTTGTCTCCTCATCCCTTTTTTTAGACAGCCATCAAGAAATACCTGGTGATCCCTGTAACTTTTGGTGTCAAGAACAGAACATGTGCCCTGCCTCGGTAGTTCAGTTGGTTAGAACATCATCCCCATGTACCAAAGTTGTGGGTTTGATCCCTGGTCAGGGCACATACAAGAATCAACCAGTGAATGCATAAATAAGGGGGAACAACAAATTGATGGCTCTCTTGCTTTCTCTCTCTCTCTCTCTCCATTCCTCTATCTCTCTAAGAAGCAATAATTTTTTTAAAAAAAAGTAATTTATAAATTAAAAAAAAAAAGAACAGAACATGTGTCACAAGCCTGTCCCTGATATAACCAAAGCTGCATTGCCCCACTCTCACGGGGATTTCTGATACATTCTGATGCAATCTGACAGATGTGTCACAACATCTAAGCCCTTTAAACACCCAAAGCTCTTGGACAATGGATGTTGTCAAAGAGCAAACTGGAAAACCTGCTGTTCTTGTACTGTGTCTATATTGCCTCTCAACCCCTGCCTTCTGCAAAGCACCAGGGGAGAGGCAAGATGTAAATCTAGGCTTTTAAATAATAATAGGGAAACAGGAGCTAGATGGTGTTTCCCTGCTGCTGAGATAATAAAAATATAAAGAGGTGAAATGAAATGAGCGTGCCTTTCCCCAATTTAAACCCCAAAGCTCCGCCATTTTTATAAGAAGGCCTTCTTCAGAGGAATGGCTCAGCAGTGACATGCGTGCACTCCTGTGTTAAGGAAGTGCCTTCTGGATTAGAGTCTGGGAGGGCCAGAGAATAGAAGTGGGGATATTCTCATAGTGAAAGAAATAAGAACAGCCCCAGAAAGATCCGCCCACACCCACCCGTGTTTCGGAGCTTTGGTCTCCATTTCTGGATTGGATAAACCCATGCTGGGAGTGGGGCCTGCTGCCAGATTCCACGGAGGCCAGGAGGTGCGCGGTGACACCCTCGGAATTGCACGCAGTTGTGAGGTCTGCTTCTCAGACATTTGGATGGCTGCCATGAGGCAGGGAGGGAGGAAATTGGGCCGGTTTGCATTCTGTTACAGACCAGGCTTTTGGATGACAGGAGTCTTTCCAATCAAAATGCCATGGATTACTCCCTGCTGCGAGCTAATAGGGTGCTAATTAGCATATTTCATTTATTTATTTAACTGGGATGGAAACCATTGGGCACGTGGCCCACTTAGAATGGTTTCCCAGGGAAGACATGAACTGCTCTAAGCGCTACCTCCTCAAATGATGGAAACCAGTCCACAGAAGCACAATGCAGGTCCCTCCCAGGCACCCCCACCCCCTTCTCTCCTTCACACCCTGCTCTCCTCCAAAGGCACATACTAGGGCTGGAGTCAAATCTGGTCTCACTTCAATAAGAATCTGAAACGAGAAATGAAATTGCACAGATATTTCCAATAGTTCATCTCCATGGACGCTTTTTGGCAACAGCATGGACCCTCTTGACTTTCTGCTTCACCTGTAATAATGCCTCTTGGGTATCAGCAGAAGCAGAGGTGCCTCCTGATCTCTTTATCACTCTCTCTCTTTCAGATGGAGCGCCAGACTCACACAGTGCCTGTCGATGGTTGCTGGGTTCCAGAGCCCTGTCTGGACTATTACTTGGGGAATCTTAAAACACCTGTTTGCCATGGTTTCCTCCTTATTTAGGGAAGAACTCACTTTATAATCCTCACGCTACACTAAAGTGCTTTTCAGTTCTTTGGAGTTTCATGTCTGTTAATCTCCCCAATGGCATATTTTCAGTTTGTTCAGGGGTAAACTATTAACAACGTGCAATGAAACAAAGCAGCCCAAACCCACTGAGCAAAGAGAAATGGATTCCAGTATCAAACTCTTCGGGAGGTGGAAGGCTCACTGTGCTAAGCAGTAACACCAAAGGGCTGAGAAGCAGGTAGTGCTACAAAGAACTCTGCCCTAGTGGGCAAGGTTGCTCAATAGCAACCTCACACAGTAGGAGTATTTCTCAATCGCTTGGTAGAAATGTGGTGTTTCTACATAAACCTTTGTTTACCAAGGACTTCGTTAATGGTGCCATGATCTGCCCATTTGTCTAAGCCCAAAAATCTTAAAGTCATCACAAATGTTTCCTCTTACTCTAATTGACCTCTGGGTCTCTCCACTTTTACTTCCTGACTGCTTCTCAGCCATGTCTTTTCTGCATTTCCATTGTCACTGCCTAGTTCAGGTTTAGGTTACCTGTCACTCAGACACTTGCTTGGAGGACTGGAGTGCCCGATTCACCAGAGTTTGTTGGACATTCAGAATGCAGTGGCTCCCTCAGTTCCAGGACAAATTTGCATTTTAACGAACTCCCCCATGTGATCTGTCTGAACATTAAAGATTGATTGCCTGGCTGGCATGGCTCAGTGGTTGAGCGTTGACCTATGAACCAGGAGGTCATGGTGCAATTCCCTCAGGGCACATGACTGGGTGGGGGCTGAATCCCCAGTGTGGGCATGCAGGAGGCAGCAGATCTGTGGTTCTCTGTCATCATTGATGTTTCTATTTCTATCTCTCTTTCCCTCTCCCTTCTTCTCTGAAATAAATAAAAATATTTTTAAAAAAGATTGAGGATCACTGAGCTAGACTACCACAAGCTGCCATCCAGTGTACTTCTGCCATCCATTTTCTCTGTCAACATGCTCCACACACCTTTCTTTATGACTCATAGATCTGATTATGTCACTCTTCTACTTAAACTTTTTCCAGACCTCTCCGTTATCTACTGGATAAAATCTTGCAGCAGATATGATATTTTCAGCTTATCACATCAGGTAGCCCAGAGCTATAACTTTATTTTTGTATATAGAACATAGTTTTTATGTCAGGTTTCTTATACTATTTAATGATAAAAACTTTTTCTGGTCATTTCTAGAAGATCCCAGTCACTTCATGTTTTTCTTAGTCATTTTACATTGAGGTTCAGTCAACCCTAATTTGCCATTCTATACTTTCCACCTCATTTTCCTGCCATCAGAATTCCTAGGAACTTGCATAGTTTTAATGGCATCGCCTGGAAGTCAATTGGCCATTACTGGTGTCTGTCCCTGTTGGAGCAGGTTGTCTAGCACAGTCATTGCTCCATGCTGGTGTGCACCAAGCAGCTAGATCCCCATCTTTCCAGACTGTCCCTGATGTTATGCTCTTTGCTGCTTTCTCTGTGGCATTTCTTTGTGACAAACAGGGCATCACGTTTGGGCCAACTGGATGTCTCTCTTTTTCAGTTAATTTATGAACCCATCTGGGGGATAGAAAGACTTTACTGCTTTGGGTTGCTGAGAGAGATGCATCGGGGTTATCCAAATCCCCTGCAACCCAGGCACTCCCACAGCTATCTCTGTTACCCTCCAGCATCTGTGTCTGGTTTTTTATCTACTTTTTAGCCCCTCTTTTCAGTTATTCAGCCACCCAAAATTTTTCATGGTGCCTACTAGAACTGTTATCAACAGAAGTCAATGGAAATAACAGGCTTCTCTGTATTTTCAATCTTTTTACATAACACACCCTTCACCTGTCACTTAAATTGTGTATAGGCTCACAATAAATAAGTCAATGAATAATGACATTCTATCGTATGACTTATAAATGCTTTGTGTATTGCAAAGCTCTTTAAAATTTCCCCCTCCCTCCACTCACTCAATTCACATAGAACCCTGTGAGGTAGGAAAGGTAGATGTCCCAGGATAGCATCCCCAGATTACAAAACCTTATTTCAGAGATGTTAAATACCTTTCCTAGAATCATCTGAGGCCTAGAAAGGGAAAAATAACCTTGAAGACTTCTGACTCTGGACTTACCAATATTTCTTGCAATATCCCATATGGAAAACTAATTTCTAGTTCTCCCACTCAACTCACCTAGTTTTTATGCTGATCATTTAGATTCTCTGCATCCCTGCCAATCACATTGTAAAATGCTTATGAGAATGATACACTTTACCAGGTAATTGTGATGGGCTTTGAGCCCCCTGGGAGAGAAGAAAACTGTAGGTAGCATTTCCATTTCTCAATTTCTCATATTTTGTCCAGAAACTTTCTCCTACTTTATTTTTACACATCTTATTTCACCTCTTGGATATCAGGCTACCTGTTGGGCAAGGACTCCTTCCACACCTTCTTTACGTCTTTGTAGCAATTAGTGCTATATGGGGTAGACAGTTGGTATCTAATGAATGCATATTAAATGAGTAAGTAAATAGAATCCTACCTCTGTATTTGCTGAACTATATGAAAGGCTCTATCTCTCTGTGAAGTTTGTGGTAAGTCTTGTTGCTTTATTCAAAAGTGTCTTAAATTTAATATCACACGCCGTTTCTTAATTTAAACCACCAGTACTCAACTTCAGAGTTCCAGCTGTATCTTGCCAGAGGTAACATCAAATGTTCTTGTTGAGGGCACCAGCCTTCCAAATGAAAGAGTTGAAACATTTCATGTATTAAGCAACCATTTATTTTTCTCTCATTTCAGAATTTCTTAGTTTAGTTGTTAACATGCAACTTAATCAATGAATTTTTACTTATTCACTGATTAATTTAAACACTTCTCAGATGCTCCTTTTGGAAATCTTAGCTAATTTCTCAAGTCCTGATTGGAAGTTTGCATCTGCATAAAGCCTAAGACCTTTTTGGTTGGTCTCAAATGTATATGATTCTCTTTTTAAAGACAATCAACGATATTCTAGCATATAGATGCCTTTTCTATTTTCCTGATAAGATTTCAAGTTCTTTTAAGAGCAGAAAAGTATGTTGCTTTCTTTTATGGCCAAACTGCCTAATTTTTGTTAACTGAAATAATAAAACATACTAGTTTTATTTTTGAGCATGAGAAAGATTATTTCTTCCTGGAAATATAGTGGAAACTATCAATTAATACTTTAATATTATTGTCTATTTTTCCTCCTAAGATTTCATATTAATAACTTAGTTCTCCAAAAACATCAGTGGCTATGCCATTTGCAAGACAATCATAGGAAGAATGGAAAGAAGGGTCTCTGATATTTTTTTCTTGGTGCCAGACTGCTCTGGGCTTATGTGATAGAGAGAATTTATGATTCTCTAAAGTTGTTGTTCACATATTAATGCCTTTCATTGCCAGGGCCTTGACTTATAAATGTATCCACATCTACTATCTATTCTGCTCCTCTGAGCATCCACCTGCTTTCCACTGGAAAAATAGCTATGGAGCTTATGAACTAAAAGGTAGTTTGATTGAAGCCCCAAATCAAGAAAATGTTTTTTTTTACAGAGAAAAAGAAACCATTTAAACTAGACATCATTAGTTAGAAATTACATAACCCAGTTAATATACAAAAAAAAATTGATTGGGACCACATTTTCAATGTTAGAGAACACACTAAATAACAGGTGAGACTATCTATACTAATAAAAGAGAAAGATACATATTGACCATACCTTCACGTTGCCCACCATCCAATCAGGAGTGAGTATGCAAATTAACCCCAAAATATGGCAGGTTAATTTGCATACGCAGGTGCCAAGCAGCCAGGGGCGGGGTGGGATGCCATGGCAATGACGTAGGTGTTCCGTACCGCCCCAGCAGTTCTGGGCCTCTGGGCAGTGTGGGAAGGCAGAAAGGGGGCTCTGGCCTGAGCAAAGGCAGTGCCGGCAGCCAGGGTAAGGAAGGCCCATTCTTGCAAAAACCTTCGTGCATTGGGCCTCTTGTCTTCTATATACTATAGAAATAAGATAAGACACGTTAGGGAAAATAGAAGCCAAAATTGTGTAGCTGTTAAGAGCTAGCTTGAAGGTATAAATAGACTGGCATTTCCCTGATTTACCAAGAGTTAAGACCTAATAAGAAATGATATGAAAATAGGAGTCCACTTCCTGGATCTGGCTCCCTGGGCTACATTCTTACCAAAGATCCAAATATTACAGCTGGTCAAGACATCTCTGTGTATCTTTTTATGGATTGAATGCTTGTATCCCCCCAAAATCATATATTAAAACCCTACCCCTACTCCCTGAAAATATGATGATATTAGGAGATGGGGTCTTTTGGAGGTAAATTTGGTTAGATGAGGTTATGATTGTGGAGATTGGGATTAGTACTGGCTTCCCCCTCTGCTCTCTGCTATGCGAGCAATGAAAAGGTGACCATCTGCAACCCAGAAGATGGCCCTCACCAGAACTTGACCATGTTGGCACCCTGATCGCAGACTTCTAGCCTGTGCAAAATAAAGTTCTTTTGTTTATATGCTGCCCAGTCCATTGTCCTTTGTTCTAGCAGCCTGAATGAACCAAGACACTAGTACTTCATTCCTTAGGACTCTCATTTTAAGTAGAACATGATAAGCAGCCTGTAAGGGGATGTTCAGGGAAAAAAGCAACTGTATTTGGAAAACCAAAAACATTGACAAAAACCACATGTATCTCTCCCCCAGCTTCTTTCTGAGGCTTATTTGTGTGTACCGTTTAAAGAAAGCCAAACTATCTCTTAGCAAACATCATACCCAGGAACTTCTTTCTGTTAAATGATGATCCCATTTCTTAGCTTACCCAAAGATTTCATAAAGATCATGCTGAGGATTTTTATTTCCTACTGCATGGAATGTACAAGGAAAGGAAGGGGGTCATATGGTTGTAAGTTATAGTTGCTGTTAAAGGGAGTGTTGTGGTTTGAGATGTGCAGCGAGTTATATAAGCCAAAGATGTGGCCAGGTTTGCTGTCTGTAGGAATTGGGCCGTGCAGTTATTCTTCAAGGATCTGATGTATAATAATGGATTGTTAGTCTGAGGATGGTGAGTGGTACCTGGGTAAATCAAAACTTGGAAAAATTTAAAGTCCCCTTAAGAGCTTGAAGACCTTCCAGAAGAAGCAGTTGGATTTTCTGTAGCATGACAGTTCACAGAAGCAGAAACTGTCTTCATTATATAAGGGAGGCAGTGGGAGGTTGGTGGAGATAAAGTCTCTCTCATATTCTTGTTTCCAAAATAGGGCTCTTACCCACTATTTTAGGGCACCTGGTACTTGTGAAATAGAAAAGTAAAAGTGCTCAGAAATGATAACCGTCCCCCTCCCCCGCCACCAGGATTCTAGGACCATCTTACCTGCCACAGTCTTACAGCCTGCAATGGAGTAAGCTAAGAGACAATATGAGATAGTTAGGAGTCAGATATCCAAAAGAATACCAACTCAATTAGAAATGGAGGCTCTTGGTTCTGAGCTTTCCCAGGCCCACCTCACCAAATTGTAGAGTACATAACATTGAGGTAAAAAAAAAAATAAGGTCTTCCTTCCCTAAGATGCATCAGTGGCCTTTGGGCCAAACCAGGAAACATAAAAATACTAGAGAAAATTGTACCAAACAGTGGAGAGTAAGTAGCTAGAAGATAGACTCATAAACCCTGGATTGAGCTGGTGTTTTGGTTGCCCTGATGTCACTTACTCCACAGCTAATGATATCTGGGGCAGAATTCTCCACAGACCTTTTGATGGACAGATTAGATCCCATAACTCCACCTTAGCATTTTCAAATGCTCACATCTTAGAGTTGACTTAATGCTCACATCTTAGATTTGGCTTAGAGGTGGTGGCATCTGGTAGTTGATAAGTGCTCAAGCTCATAAAGTATCAGCTAGGCACTGCATGTTGGCATCATATTAGTCCATGTCTCCTTGGTTTGACTGACCATTTAAGATGATGTTCAGTGAGAGCTGGATGGTGGTAAACCTAAAAGGTTAACTTTACTCATCACCAGACACAGATGAGGTTATAGGTGTCCTGGGTGTCTCATTTTCTATAGACTGTATCTTTTTCTGTTTGGAGCTTCTGGATCATTGAGAGTTGGTATTGTTCTCAGATACGTAACGTTCACATGGATAACTGTTTTTTTTTTCCTGGCAGAAGTAAAACAACCCATTCTTTAGAAAATATCTGGGATCTTGATAGGGTGAATGGAAAACTTAATGACCTGCTCTGAGTTGGTATCCATATACTTGAGGAATGCCTTATATTTAGATGTGGAAAGAAACAAGGACATAAAAAGTAAATTTCATATTATTTGTATAATCATATTTATAATATGTGGCCAACTCCTCAAGTTTATTGCTAAGGAAACCTATCTAAGATTTGTGGGAATTAGCATTAGAGCCAAAGGAATTCAGAGCTCAGTAGGAAAGGTAGCCAATGCTGGCAGCAGAGAGCTGAGATCGAGGGAAAGCTTGGTTTTTTTAGAATATGGGTCATGGAACTCTGAACAATAAAGGCCTAGAAACAAAGAAGTATATGGTCAGCAGGTAATGGAAAGCACCAGTTTCTTGCCATGCCCAGCTTGGTGGCTATGGTTTCTGGGATTACCGATATCTCAGGAGAGGAGTAAGGGGCTTAGGGCAGAGTAGAAAGCTAGTAAAATGGCCTAGAAATTGGTCTTTACACCTCCTCAAGCCCCTCTGACTGTGACTATTCATCTCTGATGCAGGACTAGTCACCTGCATCACACTACCCCTTCCGGTGGATTCTGGCAGGGCTAGAGATGGCAGCTTTCTATGTGGGTGGGCAGCACTTCACTGGAGAGGTCATCCCTGGGTGATGGAGGCCTTTCCAATGCAGTAAAGGAATAGCTGAAGGCACATCTCAGCCGTAGGCATTAATAGTTTTGGGTCTGAGTAACTAGCAGAGGTTTTTTTCTGTCTCTAGGTCATGGTGGTTGTCAGGTTTGGGAAGCCTAATCTGCTAGTTCCTAAAGGTCTTGATATCAAAACTTGGGGTTTCTACATATGTTATTTTACTAGACTATTGGGCAAGTGAAGGAGAAGGCTCCTCAGAGAGGTTGGCAACATTTCCATTCCCCTTGGGTCCTGCAGGTCACAAGATATATTGCTCATTACTGCAATGTATCAATGGTCTGTGTGACCAGAGAAAAATTTCATCCCTCTATCTTCTGTCTCCTGCCTCACGAAAAGGCCAGTATTCCACTGACTGCTAAACACACACACACACACACACACACACACACACACACACACTGCATGAACTGCGTTCAAACCTGGAATTTAGTGCAAGCATACCTTGTTTTGTTGTGCCTCACTTAATTGCATTTCACAGATACTGCTTTTTTTTTTTTTACAAATTTAAGGTAAGATCCTCCCCCAGCAAAAAGATAATGACTTATCTGAAGGCTCAGATGATAGTTAACATTTTTTTAGCACTGGAGTATTATTTATTTAATATATATACATTGTTGATTTTAGACATAACATTATTACCTACTTAATAGTTTATAGTATAAACATAACTTTTGGAAGCACTGATAAACCAAAAAATTTGTGTGACTTGTATTATTGGGATATTCGCTTTATTTTCTTGGTCTGGAACCGAATATGCAGTATCTCTGAGGTATGCCTATGTCAAAATGGCTAAAAAGTTAAGGGCAATTACTGGCTCAAGTAGCTTAAAGGCTAATAAATAGGATGTGTTTTAGATAAGGTTGTATACAATGCATCAAACATTTCACCAAACACCTGGTTTTGTTGTTGTTTTCCTAACTTACAGTGTTGGCTTTAGGCCAAGGCTGGCAGACTAAAACTGATTTTGGACAGATTCTGAGGCAATATACTTTTTCTCCTATATCCAGCAGGAAGTGAAAACATCTTTCCTTTCCCAGAAGCCCTAGAAACCTTTTTCTGTTGTCTCATTGGCCCATATTGGGTTAAGTGCCCATTGTTGACTCAATCCTTGTAGCCTGGGAGATGAGTTTCACTGATAGGATTAAGTTAATCAGGATTTGTTATAAGTATTTAAACTACTAATTACTTTTTGTTATTTTAAAATAAAATAAATAGATACTTAAACATCACTTTTAGAATAGTCAGGTTATTTTGAGTTGAAATACAAAAGAAATCTTAGTTTTTTACTAATTGCATGAAACACTAGGTAAAGCATAAAAGACTTGTCAGTTTGGTCAAATTACATAGTAAAAAATGTATTGTGAATGAAGTGGATTGAAACAACATTCTTTGAAGATTTTGAAAAATATTTTATCTTCAAATAAATGCATGGTCTGCCAGATATGACCTATGTGAAGTCCTGCTTTGATACATGAGGATGGAACAGATAGTCTCAAAATCCTCCTGTCTTTATACAGGGAAAATACATAAGAAATATTCTACATTCTTCCTACCTCAAAGAGAATTGTAATGTCACACACTCAAAACATAAGGTCTTAGTCTTACAGATTCTATAACAAAATACTATAGGTTCAGTAGCTTGCAAACAACAGAAATTTATTTCTCGCAATTTTGGGAAGTCTAAGATCAAGGCACCAGCAAGGTCATGTTTTGGTGAAGGTCTTCTTCTTGGTTCATAGCCAGTGGCTTCTCACTATGTCCTCACATGGCGGAAGTGGTTAGGGATCCCCCTGGAGCCTCTTTTATAAGACACCAAACCCATTTATGGGGGCTCCACCTTTATGACCTAAGGTTAAAGCCTCCACCTAGTAATACCATTACCTTCAGGAGTTAAGATTTCAACATATGAATTTTAGGGGGACACATTCAGACCACAGCACATCTTTTCTCCTATCAAATGATGTGATATTACAGAAAAAAGCAGGGTATGGGAATCCAGAAGGGACTGGTTTCTGATCTCTGCTTTGCTATATATAAGCTGGTTACTTCGGTTAAATCATTTCACCACTCTAAGCCTGTTTCATTACCTGTAACATGTAGATAATAATACTTACCTTCTTTCTACCTCATTGAGTTGGATGAAGGTCAAATAAAATATACCTGAAAGTGCTCTCTAAAGTGTGAAGGGCTTTCTGAATGTAAGGTATTCTTCTTATTTTGATTGCTATTATTTTACTGTTAAATTTGCACAAAATAAATTTATGGGCTTGGCCATATATTTGGCATCTTTCGCTCCTATTTTTTGTTCTTGTAAAATGAGTGGTTGAATCAGCTGATCTCTAATATTTCTTCCAATTAATCTTTGAAGTCCTTTAATTATATTATTTATTCATGCTATTGAATAATGCTTGCCCACTGGAGTTAGAGGGCATGGATTACCAATGGTCAGCTTTGTCCAGAAATGCTGAGAGTCAACTACAGTTGTATCTCTGATGCAGTTTTGTGGAATTTTAATTATGGTAATTATAATCAACTTAGAGTATTTGTTCAGTGGCCTGAGTTAGTTTATTTTCTACATGCAGTCTTGGCTGTATGTAAGTTTTCAGGTTAGCTTGTGGACACAATTGTTGAGAAAGAATGTATACAGCTCAGAACTGAAGAGTTAGCCAAGGACATCCAATTCAGTGGCAATTTCAGGAACAGAAGTAACATATCTTGGTCTTCATGGGACAGAATTTGTACTTATTATATCTTTAGTTCTAAAGGAATAACTGAATTAGTGAGAAAATGGCCTCTAAAGCTAATAAGGAAGAGTTGCTTTTGATCATGGGAGATTTTGAACTATCTAGATGGAGAGGAAATGAAAGAACAGATCAGAGAATTAAGACCTTGAAACAGTGAACTCTAAGAATTGTGAACTAAAGCAATGGTATTTCAGAAGTGTGCTTACATGTCCATTCTATATAGGGCTTTTATCTGTTCACCAGTGGCCCAGTGCATGAAATTCATGCACATTAAAAGAGAATTAATTAGAGGAAATATTTTAATATTGCTATTTGCCCTTTCTCTATAATAGAAGTATCAGAAATGAAAGAAAATTAGTAAAATGTATATGAAAATCATCCTCCTGTCAGAGTCTGGGGCATGCCCCGGGACCCAGAATCAAGTCCCTCCCACCCACCCTTGCCTCGAAATTGTGCAAGACCCAGACCCGGCTGGCCCCACCCCATCAAGCCCCACTGGGTGTATGTGGGGGGGCGCGCAGCCTCAGGTCGCCCGTCAAGCCCTGCCGGATGGGGTGAGTGGCCTGAAGCCCCGCGCCCTGGCCTGGTGCCACACAGCCTCAGGTCCCTGCGGATCGCTCGTTATGGGAACCCCATCTCTGCTGTGGGTGCAGCCATCTTGTGATGGTGTGAGGGTTAATTTGCATATTATCTCTTAATTATATAGGATATTTTCAGACAATAAATATGAAGTTATTTGGTAGAGATGATGATGTTGATAACTACTACATTGATAATATAGGGTCCATTCATTACAGTAATCCCCCCTTATCGTGTTTTGCTTTCTATGGTTTTAGTTACCCAAAGTCAAGTGTGGACTAAAAATATTAAATGAAAAATTCCAGAAATAAACAATTCATAAATTTTAAATTGCACACTGTTCTGAGTAGGGTGAAGAAATCTTGTGTCTTCCAGCTCCATCCCGCCCAGGGCATGAAGCATTTCTTTGTCTAGAGCAGTGGTCGGCAAACTCATTAGTCAACAGAACCAAATATCAATGGTAAAACAATTGAAATTTCTTCTGAGAGCCAAATTTTTTAAACTTAAACTCTTCTAAAGCCACTTCTTCAAAATAGACTTGCCCAGGCCTTGGTATTTTGTGGAAGAGCCTCAAGGGTCCAAAGAGCCATATGTGGCTCATGAGCCGCAGTTTGCCGACCACTGGTCTAGTGTGTTCACATGCTTATATGCAGCCCCCTTCCTTAGTCACTTAGTACCCCTCTTGGTTATGAAATAGACTGTTGAAGTATCACAGTGCTTGTGTTCAAGTAATTCTTATTTTACTTAATAATTGCCCAAAGAGAATGATGCTGTCAATTCCAATAGGCCAAAGAGAAGCCATGAAATGCTTCCTTTAAAAGGAAGCATTAAACTTTCACTTTAAAAGGTTAAAGTTAATGACTTAATAAAGTAAGAAAAAATTGTATGCTGAAGTTGCTAAGACCTGTGGTAAGAATGAAGCATCTATCTATGAAATTGTTAAGAAGAAAAAAGAAATTCATGAAAAGCATTAAATTTGTGGGTGGAGACATGAACAGAAAATGTGTTCCAACTGATGGCAACATATTACACCAGAATCTACATGGAGACTTCATCAAGGCATCCCCAGAAAGAGCGATCACATTCACATACTTTTTATTACAGTACATTGTTGTAACTCTTCTATTTTATTATTATTGTTAATCTCTTTCTGTGCCTAATTTATAAATTAATCTTTACCATCTATATAATAAAGAGTCATGGTCCTAATGACCTTTACCATTGAAGGCTCAACCAGACTGGAAGTCAGTGCTGGGTTGTCGTGGTGACACAGCACTGATTGGGGCCACTACACTGACTGTCTAGGGGGCTGTGGATCAGGCTCGGAGAGAGGCCTGCAGAGAGAGAGGCAGGGTCTGATCCATAGCCTCTGTGGCAGCGGTTGATCAACACTTGCCTCTCTTTCTTTCCTAGCCTGGCCAACAGCTGCGCCTCCATTTCTCTCCAGGACTCCACTGGGGGCTGCTGATCAAGCCCGCCTTTCTGATTAGGCCCCATTGATAGCCCAGAGATACTGACTGGCATAGAAACTGACCAATAACAACCAAATCTGGGTGAATGTAATGAGCCAATGGCTGCCTAGGAGGCAGAGCTTCCAGAGCTTTTGACACCGAATGGCATAGAAACTGACCAATCATGAAGACATGTAATGGGGGGGTAGGGGAGATCGGGGGGAGGTCAATGGGGAAAAAAAAAGGAAACATATGTGCTACTATTTGTATTACTTAAAACAATAAAAAAAAAGAAAAGAAAGAAACTGACCAATCATAACCAAATCTGGGTCAACTGTGAGGAGCCAATGGCTGCCTAGGAGGTGGAGCTTTTGATGCTGACTGGTACAGAAACTGACAAATCAGAACCAAATAGGCCAGCAGAGGAAGGCAGTTGGGAGCGAGATCAGGCTGGTAGGGGAGGGCAGTTAGGGGTGATCAGGCAGGCAGAGGCAGTTAGGGGAGATCAGGCCAGCAGGGGAGGGCAGTTAGGGGTGATCAGGCCAGCAGGGGAGGACAGTTGGGGGTGAGATCAGGATGTCAGGGGAGGGCAGTTGGGGCAAGATCAGGCCAGCAAGGGAGGGCAGTTAGGGGTGGTCAGGCAGGCAGGCAGAGGCAGGGGTGATCAGGAGGGCAGACAGAGGGGTTAGGGGCAACCAGGCAGGCAGGCAGGTGAGTGGTTAGGAGCCAGCAGTCCCAGATTGTGAGAGGGGTGTCCAATCACCGAGGAGTCCCCAATTAGAGTGGGTGCAGGCTGGGCTGAGGGAACCCCCGTTTTCCGTGCATGAATTTCATGCACTGGGCCTCTAGTAGGTACATAAGTATAGAACAAAACATAATGTATATAGGGTTTGGTGCTATCTGCAGTTTTAGGCATCCACTTGGGGTCTTGGAAGGTAAGAGGAGGAGAGCCCACTGTACTTGCTTATTCTCTGTAGACCTAATCTAAGTGCTTTACATCTATTCTTTCATTTGATCCTAACTATAATTTTATGTGACAGTAGTATTATTATTTTATCTTTGCACATGAGGAACTTGAATCACAGAATGGTTAATTAACACACAGTGAATGATAAGAACACAATAAATAATGGGCAGAGCTGGAATTCAAACCAATTTAACATTGGAAACACACTTACCTAGTTGGATACATCAGCCAAAAATATGAACAACCAACCCTACTGAAGTTTTTACTATTCTTGACATTTCGCCTGTTAACCTATTTGATCCTCATAACAACCGTATGCAGTAGGTACTATCATCATCCATCTTTTAGATGTGAAAACTAAACACCAGAGTCCTAGCTCCAGAATTTGTGTTCTACTATTATACTATAACAATAATTATGTAAAAATAGTAATAAAAAGAACCTTAAAAATTATAGCAACATATTCTTGTTGAGAGATTTTTATAGGCCAGCTGCAAAAGGCTTTGTCTACATTATCTATACTAATAATAGAGAAATATGCAAATTGGCTGGGACACCATCACATAGCGACCAATCAGGGCAGGGGTGGGGCCAAGGCAAAGAGCTCTCAGCACACCTGGGCTGGGGGTCCGAAGGGTGTGGAGAGGAAGGGAGAGCAGAATAGGCAGTTAGGGAGATTAGGCTAGGAGGTGAGAGCAGATAGGCAGTTAGGGTGATCAGGCCAGGAAGGGAGAGCTGCCGAGAACCAATTCCAGCATGTAATAATTACAAGAGTTTTACCAAAACGTTGGTGAAGCTTAGGAGCTGAACAGGGTTGAGTCACATGTAATTTACCTGTAGGAAACGGCTAAAAGGCACTCCCCCCAAATCTGAATAGGATTGTTACCTGCCAGACAGCTCAGGGCATTTTATTGCCTCCTGTTGGCCAAACACCTGAACAGCTGTAGGCTAGTCCCAAAATGGACAATGTTTCTGTATATCCTTTGATACTGTACCCTTTGAGCGCTTCTGGAGAAAGAAGTATTTGCCTGAGCGGATGGTAAAGTTCACTGTGCATAGAGCTCATGTCAGCTTCCGAACCCCGCAGATCTGAAAGTGTGTGAGTGATACTTAGTGTTTCAGTCAGATTATTATGGGGAAGAATTTGGCTAATAGGCAAAATTATAAAGAAATTGGAAAATCAAGAGGTACTTTTTAAAATCAGGCTGAAAAAAGAGTACCGTGGTCATCTTTAATATGGTTTCTTGTTCAAATCATGAAAAACCTAATTTGTTTTGAGAATGAAAAATCTGTAATTTCTAAAAAGCCACCAGATCCTCTGCCCCTGGAGAGGAGACTGGGCCGCTAGAGAGATTACGGCCGTGAGCTCTTGCCCCAGGAGATTACTCAAAGTTTTGTTTAAAAATTATAGAAGAACTTGCTGGGAAATGCAAATTTTGGCCAAGATAACCTTGGGTGCTAGTAATTACTTTGGAAAGTGAAAAAGGAAAAAACTTAGGATCTGTCTTTATCTATTGAGCATGAAAAGATACTCGACCAAATGTGTTACTGAAACTTCCCCCGAAGCAAGCAGGATGTGGGGGACGGGAGACATGTGGCAATCCAACATGGAAAGTCTCTCTCCCAGTATGATAATTTAAAGTTTCCTTTCTCACCATGAAAAAGTTTTAAAAATTTAGAAATGTGTCTGGTATTTCTATGCCCATAAAGAGAGAAAGGTATCTTAAAGACAAAATGTGCGCACGGTCCGATTTTGGATTTTAATAGTCTTGAACTAAGCTTAACTCTCTTTCTCTCTTTACGGATGGTGTAGAAAAACCAAAGACTGGTCTTTTCCTAAGAAACATGGCAGATTTGACCCAGGAGAAGACACCGGCTAGGTTCTAGCAGCAGGTTTGGCATTTCCACAATAAAGAGTAGTTTTTTAACTGCTAATGAACCTCGGTCAAAGTTAACTTTTAAGACCTTCAAGAAAATTAGAAAATTGTCTGTTAAAATTTGCCAAAGAATAATTATAATTATTTTAAAGAATCTCAAAGAAATTGTTGAAAAATATATTATAGAAATCTAAATAGCCCAGGTGAAGACTGGCTATGCCCTTTGTTAGTGGAGAAAAGGGTGGTTACCATTCCCCCAGCAGAACAGGTAGGCCAGCTTCCCTCTAGTAGTTTTCCCGAGGCAGCAAACTCTTAAAGAAAAAAATAGTGGCTCCTTTGAAATCAGTTTCTTGCCAGCAGCCATCTTAAGGAATGTGGTAATTCACATTTGAAAAGACTAAACCTATTTCACCATGCAGAAAGGTGGTTTAAAAATTTTTGGAAGTTTGCTTAGTTATATAAATAATAAAGTTAAAGGTTTAGATATTTTGAAATGACAAAGTGCTAAATATTTGACTTGCCAGCTCTAAAAAGTTTCAAGAATTCAAATTGAAGTGGGAGAAATT
The DNA here is from genome assembly GCA_026230045.1 of Corynorhinus townsendii. Classification (NCBI taxonomy): domain Eukaryota; kingdom Metazoa; phylum Chordata; class Mammalia; order Chiroptera; family Vespertilionidae; genus Corynorhinus; species Corynorhinus townsendii. The sequence goes on from JAPDVU010000002.1 coordinate 159,151,630, forward strand.
ATATAGTTGTGGTAATTAAATGCCTAAAATATAAAACTTGTTGAAAAAATGTTGTTTTTCTTCTGAAAATAATTAGAAATTCAAAATATGTTGTTTATTGGCCTAATTAAATAAGAGGATTAATTCTGTGATCTCAACCAGAATTTTTAATGCCAAAACCAGTTTAAATTTGATATCTCAAGATAATTATAAAAAGTATTATAATCTTTAAGTCATATATAGATATATATTTGATGTTTTTTTCCAAATTAAATTTCAGGGCTGTAACCGAGGGATAATAATTTAGACACATTTTCACGAGCCCTGAAATGTTTTCAAAAGTTATTCTCTCTTCTTAAAGGAAATAATTTTGAAATTTAACTGATTTAATATACTTGAAATTGCATGGAAACTTTATCAAATAAAAATTAATAACTATATTTTACTTAAAATGTTATGAAGGTTTTTGGCCTCTAAGAAGAGCAATATAAAGTAACTAAATATTTCTTTAAATCCAAAGGCGGAATTTTAAAATGACAAAAAGCCCATAGTTGCCTGCATTCTTAATTAGGCTAGAAGCAGGACAACATTTTCGGCTTGTGAATCAGACGTAAACATTTACTAAATTTGCTTTGCTTTTTAATTAAAGATACCTACTTAAATTATAAACAATTAAATTCGAATAAAGACCAGAAACAGCTAGTGAGATTTCTGTTTGTCTGTAGGGATTTTGGTTTGCTCTTCCCTTATATATTGTGAGAATAAATAAACCATCTTTTCTATCAAAGAACAGTTTAGGCAGCTGCCATGATGGCTACATGGCTTGCCGCTCCCCCTGGGGGCCGCCATCTTGAAATAGTGTCTTTGTAAGCAATTTGATTAAGTCTTCTAAGAAAGTTACTGAGACCTCCCATGATCCCTCTGTAAATGCAAATTAGCCTAAGGAGATACTCTTTAAATATAAAATTCTAGCTTAATAAAAAGGAGAAATTTGAAAATTTTGAAATCTCTTTTACTAATATTTACAGGGTAAACTGAGATTGTTGTTAAAATATTAAATCTGACAGTAAATTAGTAGTCAATTTAACTGTAATGAGATTTCTTGTGACAAGCTATTTGGCTGTAGGCTTGAGTGCTAAACAGCAACCCTGGGTTGCTTATATAAGGAAAGACAAAGATTCTTAAGCAAAACTCCCTGTAGCTTGAAAGTTATTTTAGAAGGCAATAGAGAGGTTTTTTTCTTCAAACATCTGAAGGATTGTAATTAAAAGTCAATATGTTTGGCCTCTTAAACCAAAGTACAAAATTTGTGTTTTTGCCTTTTTAACGAAGTTTATGTTAAATTATTCAAACTCTAATTGCAAAAGTTTAATTAATGTCATTTACTGTCTATAACCTAGGACAAGTGAAGTTAAAAAATCTTATTTCAGGTTAATTTGAATTGGCTAATTAAAATAAGTGAATATTCAAGAAAACTTAATTATACTGGACAAAAACTTGTTCCTGAAGTATTAACTAAAATTTTTATTGATAGTTCATCTCATAGTAAAATTGCCAAACATGCAATGTGTTAGGTCAGGCAGGGGGGAAGTCCAGAGCCTATGCATGCATCTGCAAGGTAGATGATGACAGAGATGACTGGCGCCTTCCTAGACCCCTGGCCGAAGGCGAATTCCACACCTCTGATGCCCTCTGCCCTCCCCTCACTAAACAGCTCTATAAAAGAAGTGTCTACGCCCCTTTTCGGTGCGAACTTCCCTGGCCCATCCTTGGACCAGCGAATTTCGCCCGGGAGCGCAAGATTAAAACCCCCCCTTTCTAATCACCTGGACTCTCTGTGTTTTGTCTCCTGCGTCGTCGCAAACCTTACACAATGAATCCAAAGCAGTCATATTTCTGTGCAAAAAAAAAAAAAAAAAAAAAAAAAAAAATTAAAAGTTATCAAGACTGCATTGTAAATTTTTTAAAAGCCTCCTAATATTTAAACCAAAAAAGGAAGGATAGTGGAAAAATATGATATGTGGAGAAATACCTTGTAAGTAAATTGTATCAAGAAAATGTTTTACTTTGGAAAATTAATTTTCACTTGTAATACTAATAGCAAGACACCCATGAACACACATGGTGTCAAAATAAGCCAAAGGAAAATTGTTTGGGCAAAAATAAAAAGGATCCCAAGTCAAATTTATAGAAAAGATTCCTTTATTAACCTTTGGTCGAGAATATGTTTGTATATTTCTAGAAAAGCCCATGTGGATTCCTGCAACAATGGATCCCAGAGAGGAATTGACAGGACTGCTCCAGCCACAGAATAAGCAGTGGCCTCCAAGACAAAGGAGAAACAGTCCAGAAAATGAAGATGGTGAAGACGCCTTGCCATGCTAGCAGTCAGCAGTTTTACGTTGCAGCAGGTTGCCCAGGACCAAACCAGAGAAGGTCGGACCTGCATTGCCATCGTTTGTCCACCATCCAGAACTAGAATATCATTGCTGACATGTACACATAAAGAACTGTTGGACATTGAAATTGGGACTCAAAACCATTGGACATTGAAATTGGGACTCAAAGAACTGTTGTCCCAGAAAGAAAATGACTTCAGGCTAATTCCTTTAATGCCTGCCAACAATTTAAATGGACTTGATAGAACTCTGTCCTTTCCATTGAATTTAAAAATCTTAAAACATACATTCTTGTTAAATTTAAAAAATCAAAAAGGGTGAGATGTCGAGAACCAATTCCAGCATGTAACAATTACAAGAGTTTTACCAAAAGGTTGGTGAAGCTTGGGAGCTCAATTGGATTGAGTCACATGTAATTTACTTGTTGGAAATGGCTAAAAGGCACTTCCCTCAAACCTGAATAGGATTGTTAACTGCCAGACAGCTCAGGGCATTTTATTGCCTCCTGTTGGCCAAACACCTGAACAGCTGTAGGCTATTCCTGAAACTGACAATGTTTCTGTATATCCTTTGATACTGTACTCTTTGAAGTGTATATTTCCACCTTGCCTTAGGACAGATTGTGTTGAATAAAGACACAGGTCTTTGGTCAAGGTGAGAGTCTTCTAGCTCCTTCAGCTGGAAGCTCCTCTGACTTCCAATGCCTTTCAAAAATATCTTTCGCCCATGGACTCCTTTTTAATCATCTACGTGCAGCCCTTTCTCCAGAATGCTGAACACTTTGTAAGGCTGGGAAAAAGAACCCTGGCAGAGAGCAGATAGGCAGTTAGGGCGATCAGGCCAGGAGGAGAGAGCAGATAGGCAATTAGGGCAGTGGTCGGCAAACTGTGGCTCACGAGCCACATGCGGCTCGTAAACCGCGGTTTGCCACTCTGTTGACTAAGGAGTTTGCCAACCACTGCCTTAGGGAAAAATACTTAAAAAACATTTTAATAATGTACTAATGTCTTTAACCTGAAGTCAAAACTTCTGGGTAAGGGTAATGCCTTACGCAGTAGTTGGCAAATTCATTAGTCAACATAGTGGCAAACTGCGGCTTGCAAGCCTCATGTGGCTTTCGAGCCGCAGTTTGCCAACCACTGAGTTAGGGGGATCAGGCCAGGAGGGGAGACCAGATAGGCAGTTAGGGGGATCAATCCAGGAGGGAAGAGCAGATAGGCAGTTAGGAGGAACAGACCATCAGGGGGAGCAGTTAGGCAGTTAGGGCGATCAGGCCAGGAGGGGAGAACAGTTAGGGGGATCAGGCTGGCAGGGGAGAGCAGTTAGGGCCATTGGGCCAGCAGGGGAGCAGTTAGGGGCATTAGGCAGGCAGGCAGGTGAACGGTTAGGAGCCAGTGGTTCTGGATTGTGAGAGGAATCCCAGACTGGAGAGGGTGCAGGCCATGCTGAAGGACCCCCCCCCCCCCACATGAATTTCATGCACTGGGCCTCTAGTCTTTATTATAATTGTATTAGGTGTAAATAGTTTTCATCCTCATTTTATAAAGGAGAAAACTGAGACTTAGAACAATTAAGAAATTTGCCGATAATCTCATAAATGAAAATGTTAGAACCTATAACTTGAGACTTTGGAGATTGACTCAAAAGCCCATGATCTGAACTACAACACTATTTTGAACCATGTTCAGTTCCGGATTTGGGATAGGACATTATGAAATGTTGGCCCGTTATGAGCATAAAATTTGTCCATTAACTCATTCAACAATTCTTCATTGAGCATCTATGTATTATATAACAAGTGATATGCCCCCATGGTTTCCCTGGTGGGTTTTTAAATAGTATACCAGATTTTCTCAAACAAAGAAAGCCTCTAGAAACAAATGGGGACAATAAATGATGACATAGATGTTTAAACAAATGCAAAGGTATTTGGAAAATGATCATTTTTAGGCTTGATCTCAAAAAATATTTAAATTAATGGATTCAATATTAAAACAAAATACTTAAGTTAATAAGCAACCGCAAAAGGTTTACAAAATACATATAAAACTGATTAGACTGTCATACTTAATTTCAAATTCTTCCATAAAGAATCCCTCTATACCCCCAACCTCATTTTAATAATTAACTTAGTGAAGATCAAATGAAATTACCTGGTGCAGAGTTTTGAAAGTATATTGAATAGGGTCTCCCACTATATATTTTACTTATACTTTTGATTCCTGGATCCAATTCCAATGGGTGTGTTGGGAGGAGTAAGAGGGACTGTTCACATAGAACTAAGAAATTCTCAGACACCAACAGGGTGTCCCAGGATTCAACTCTATTCTGACCTTATATACCCAGAAATAGTCTCAGATTCTATGGACTGAATGCTCATTCCTACCGGAATGCCCCCACTTCAGATTCCAGCCACAAAACCAGGTGGATACCTGTGCTTCTGACCAACTAGCTACAGATCAGAGGTTCCAATGACCCCCTCCAACTCAGGATGCCAGTGGTAAATCCAGGTTGTTACCTGCACTTTTGACCCAGTGGCTATGAATCAGAGGACCTCTTCCTAGGGTTTGATTAATTTGCCGGAGCGGCTCACAGAACTCAGAGAAACATTTTATTCACTAGATTACCAGTTTTTCTATAAAAGGACATAACTCAGGGAACAGCCAGGTAGAAGAGATGTGCAGAGTAGGGTTTGGGAAAGGATGAGCTTCCATGCTTTCTCCAGGTGCCCCACTGTCTCCAATCTCCGTGTGTTTACCAGGAAGCTCTCCAAACCCAGTCCTTCTGAGTTTTTATCAGCCTCACTTTCTTCTCCCCTCCCCAGAGGGTCAAGGGGTGGGACTGAAAGTTTTAATCCTCTAATCACAAGGTTGGTTCCTTGAGCAACTTGACCCATTCTTAGACATTTTTTTCAAAAGTATCCGCATTAATATAACAAAAGACACATTTAGCACTCTCAGCACTTAGAAATTTCAAGGGTTTTGGGAGCTGTGAGCCAGGACCTGTGGGTGAAGACCAAATATATATGAGAAATATATACATCACAATATCACAGTCTTTGAACAAGTCCTTATAAAAAAACAACCATAAAAGTCAGAAGATACTAGAATCTCATTGTCATTAATTGTTACTATCCAGTCCATCATCATATTGTATGGAAATGTCTCCCAGGACAAGGCCACTCTCAGGTTTTCAGGCTTGTATTTTATCTCGTCAGGTTCCACAGCAGGGGTGCTGTCAGCAATGTATGACTTCCCCCTTTCAGGCCCCTGGTATAATGAAGCTCTGAACCTCTTTTGAGGGAGGTATTAACATAATATTGGATTTCCCTCATTACTTATTGCATTTATCCTCATTTTTACCCATGCCTACTGCTTTTCCTTCTCTCTATTTACACATAAACTTCTCCACCTTTGGAAGGGACATTGGATTCAACCACTGTGTTGGTTTACATTGCTGGCCGCAGTACTAGTCTAGCAAGTGCCCCCCTCAGTCTACTTCTATTGAGATAAGGTAAAGTTACATGGGTGCAGAGCTTGTGGGCTATCTTTACCACCTGGCAACAGGGCTGCTTTCACTGCTAATGCCAATTCTGCCAGATGGTTTAAAACAAAATACTTAAGTTAATAAGCAGCAGCAAAAAAATTTACAAAATACATATAAAACTGATTAGAATATCTTAGGAATGTTGACATAAAGGTTAAAAACACAGTTACAGCATACTCATTTCCAGTCCTTGGAGTGTGGCCTTGATCCTGTGATCACTGCACCATGTAGGGGTAAAAAAAAAAAAAAAAAGTGGAAGTGATATGGGGAAGAAAGAATATTAGCACTTTCCCAACCCTCTTTCCCAGACATACTAGAGACATAGAGACATCCCTCTAGTGGGACAATTCTTTTGCCCCACTCATATTCATGTTGAGTGTGAGCCTACTCATGAAGGCAAGGAAGCCAGTCCTTCATGCTTTTTTCCCCTCTGTTTTGAACAATCAAGGTTGTAATTGCCTGTTTCAATTTTTTATTAAGACTATTACTCTGAGGAAGCTATCTCTCTGCCCTTGATGGACATTATACATGTGTTCCTCAGTCTGAAGAAATGAAAATGCCGTTTCAGTAAAGGTTCCTCAGAAAGCTGAATATAATGATCTACAAAAGAAAACAACTCCTTTACACTACACTCCTTGGTTTCAGTAATTTCTTAGTTGTGTCTGTCCTTCCACATTGACTACCTTTTTGGTGACTAGACGTCTTGGATATACCATGTGGTGTGCACAATTTTTATCTTTCTATGAAGCTTTGAGGCTAGTGGCTATTGCTTAGACTGACCCAAGTCTGATCTTTGTTTAGCATCTTGGTTTAGCATCAAGCCCCAATTCAGTACTTTCTCTAACTTTCACTTTAGCCAGTACAGATAACAATAACCAATGTATTGAATATTTTGCCTTTTTCTTATTAGCCTTTATTTTCGTATGCATTAAGTGAACCCACTCCCCAGGAGTTGGATCCATCTCTAAACTGATAACTTTCACCTTTAGTAACTGACTTCAGCACAGGAGCTGCTTCATACTATGGGTGACTATGTGGTCATTCCTGAGTTAAAGCTTCTCATCCTCTACCATTTCATTCTTTCTCTTCCCAAACCATTTGTCATCCAGCAAATCTCACTTCACTGAAACCAACTCTTTTGTGTTTGGGGAGCTGTAAGTCAGGTGCCATGGACAAAGACCAAACACATATGAGCAATATATAAATCACAATACAACGACTTGCAAAGTGAGTGCAAATTGGATTAGGCCATGTTCTTTGAGATAGAAAACTTGTTGGGTGCAATGAGTGACAATTATAAAGTCAGTCAATTTATAACTAGGAGAGGTCACAGGACATTCTAGCCAAAAGGCCTTGTGTGATCAACGTACCCTCTCAATCCTGTTGACTTTTTGCTTACTTCTGATATTTTCCACCTGATTTTTAATTTCAAGGAAACGATTTTTTTTTTTTTTTTTGGCAAGGATTTACACTTATTCCTAGGAATAATTCTAGTTTTTTGTTTTTTTCTTTGGAATTTTAAGAACAAAAATATTCCCTCATTGTGCATTAGTTTTGACTATACAGGTTTGTTAAAACTTCTATAACTAATCAGTGCTGGCAGAAATATGGCTACCTGGCTATGATTTTAAAAATGTGGCATTTTCATAATATAGTGTAGTATTTTTTAATAGTAGGTTTACAATATATGCTTGTTGAATAGAAGTTGAAAAAATTTAATTGACATATAACTAAAATGCAATAAAATGAACACATATTAATTATTCATTTGATGAGTTTTGACAGTTCCTACCAACCCTGTAATCATTACTTGCACCAAAAAAATAAAACATTTTCACCAGCCTGAAAGTTTTCTCTTGCCTCTTAGTCAATCCCCTCCCCATACCTGAATTCAATCACTTCCTACTTATCGCTGTATATACTGGTTTTGTAAAACATGCAGTGTATTTTTGCATCAGGATTCTTTTTCTCATTTTAATGTTTTGAAATTCATTTGTTGCTTGAATTTGTACTTCACTATTTTATTACTGAGTAGTATTTTGTTTTATGGATATAATACAATTTAATTATCCATTATTTTATTGATGGACATTTCAGTTGTTTCCAGGTTTTAGCCTAGTGACAGTCTAGTACAAGTGTTTTTGTGCATAATTTTTGTATCCTCTTGGTAAATACCTAGAATGCAATTCCAGGTTTAGAGGAAAAATGTATATTTACCTTTACAAGAAACTGCAATACAGTTCTTTAAAATAGTTGTGTCATTTTATAATCCCCCAGTATGAAAGTTCTAGTTGCTCTACATCTCACCAACATTTAGCATTTTCAATCTTTTAAATTTTAAAGCATAGTGGCTTTGAAGTAGTAACATATTGTGGATTTAATTTCCTGATATTGAGCACTAATGGGTGCTTATTGGCCATTTGTTCATCTTCTTTTATAAAGTGCCCCAGTCTTTGGCCTTTTTGTTATTTGTCTTTTTATTCCTGATTTGTATGAGTTCTTTGTAAATTTTTTACATATTTACTTTATATGTGACTTTTTTTCAAAATATGTATTCCAAATATTTTTTTCCAATTCATGATTTGCCTATTCATTTTCTTAATGGTGTTTTTTGATCAGCAGGAAAAAAAATCTTATTTTAATAAAGTCTAATTTATCAATTTTTCTTTTATGGTTATTGCTTTCTGTGTCCTGCCCAAGAAATCTTTGCCTAACTCAAGGTTGCAATGACATTCTCTTGTGTCTATCATTTCTTTTAGAAGTTTCATGGTCCTGGGATTTTTATTTAGATCTATATTATTTAAAATTATTTTTTTTCTGTATGGAGTGAAATTGGGATTCAGGTTTATTATTATTTTTTCATACAGCTATCTAGTTGTAAAAAAGATGTCTTTGACCCTTTAACTTGGTGCTGTGCTAAAGAATCAGTTGACCTGATATGTGAGGTAATATTTTTTTACTCACTTTTCCATTGATTTGATATTCTATGTTGATACCACACTGTATTGTGTTTTTCTGGTTAATCCTCCCCTGAGGATATTTTTTCTATTGACTTTTTTTTTTTTTAGAGAGAGTGGAAGGGAGGGGAAGAGACACAGAGAGAGAAACATCAATGTGAGAGAGACACACCGATTGGTTGCCTCCTGCATGCACCCCAAATGGGGCCTGGATTGAACCTGAAACCCAGGTAGGTGCCCTTGACTGAAAATGAATCTAAGTCCCTTCAGTCTGACGACCAATGCTCTAACTACTGAGCCAAACCGACTAGGGCTATTGTGGTTTTCAATAAGTCTTGGGATCAGGTAAGAAAGTCCTTAAACTTGTTATTCTTTTCAATATTACTTATACCATTCTAGATCTGTTGCATTCCATATAAGGTTTAGAATTAACTTGTAAATTGCTTCATAAGAGCCTAATGGAAATTTTGATAGGGATTGCACTGAAGATACAGATCAATGTGGGGAGACTGGGCATTGTAACCCTATGGGTCTCCCAATCCATAAATATGATCTATATTTCCATCTACTTATGTCATTAACTTTTCTAACCAGTGTTTTATAGTATTTGGTGTAGCCATCCTGCACCTCTTCATTAACATTTTCCCTAGGTATTTGATATATTTTAGTACTATTGTACATTGTATTTTTAAATTTCATGCTCCAATTATTCATTGCAAGTATATAAAAATAAAATTGCTTTTTAAATATTGACTTTGTATTTCGTAATTTTGCAAAATCCACTTATCAGTTATTGTCTTTTTTGTAGATTTTTTTAGGGTTCTTTATGTACACAATCATATTGTCTGAATAATTCCAGTTTTACTATTTAAAAAATATTTATGTCTGTAATGTATTTATCCTCCTTTATTGTGTTAGTTAGAACTTCCAATATAATGTTGAAAAGGAGTGAGAGAAGTCATATTTGCCTTGCCTCAACTCTTAAGTAAGCTTTAACAATTAAAAGAATGTTGCCACCCTGGAAACATTGGGTGGTTAGAGCATCAACCTGCACACCAGAGGGTCATGGGTTCGATTCCTGGTCAAGGGCACGTGCCTAGGTTGAAGGCTTGATCCCCATCCCTGGTTGGGGCACGTTCAGGAGGCAATCAATCAATATGTCTCTCTTGCATCTATGTTTCTCTCTCCCCTTCCACTATCTCTAAAAAGCAATGGAAAAAATATCCCCACTTCTCAGGTGAGGATATAAATTTATATATAATGTTTCCTATAGGTTTTCTTAGATGTGTTTATCAGAATGAGAAAATTCCCTGTTAGTCTTAGTTTGCTCAGAGTTTTATCAGATAGGTATTGTCAATTTGTTTTCTTCTTCTATTGAGATATTTTTTTCCCCATTCCTTTTGTTAATGTGGTGAATTACATTGATTGCTTTTTAAATGTTGTCCCAACCTTCCATTCCTAGAATAAAACTACTGGGTCATGATGTATTTTCTTCTTTATATCTTTCTGGATTTGATTTGCTAATATTTTGTTAAGAATTTTTATATCCATCTTCAGGATGGATATTAGTATAATTTTCTTCTTTTGTGATCTTTTCGTTAGATCTTGATTTTAAGGTTTTGCTGGCCTCATAAAATTAGTTGGCAAGTACTTCTTCCTCCTCTGTATTCTTTTTCTTTTCTTTTCTTTTTTGGTGTTCCAGGTACTTTCTTTTTTTTTAATAATTTTTAAATTTATTTTTAAATCTTTATTGTTCAGATTATTACAGATGTTCCTCTTTTTTCACCCCATAGCTCCCCTCTACCAATTCCCACTCCACTCCGGGCCTTTCCCCCCATCACACTGACCTCATCCATAGGTATAAGCTCTTTATCCAATCTCTTCCCACACCCCCACCACCCCTTCCCCCTGAGATTTGTCAGTCTGCTCCCTTTCCATGCCCCCTGATTCTATTACGTTCACCAGTCTGTTCTGTTCATTAAGTTTTTTATTCATTTGATTTTTAGGTTCACTTGTTGATAGATATGTATTTGTTGTCACTTTGTTGTTCATAATTTTTTATTTTTACCTTTTCCTTCTTCTTCCTCTTCTTAGAGAATACCCTTCAGCATTTCATATAATACTGGTTTGGTGATGATGAACTTCTTTTACTTTTTCTTGTCTGTGAAGCTCTTTATCTGACCTTCAATTCTAAATGATAGCTTTGCTGGGTAGAGTAATCTTGGTTGTAGGTTCTTGCTGTTCATCACTTTGAATATTTGTTTCCACTCCCTTCTGGCCTGCATAGTTTCTGTTAAGAAATCAGCTGACAGTTCTGTAGTTTACCTTGTAGGTAACTAACTGATTATCTCTTGCTGCTTTTAATATTCTCTCTTTGTCTTTTGCTCTTGGCATTTTAATTATGATGTGTCTTGGTGTGGTCCTCTTTGGATACCCTTTGTTTGGGGTTCTCTGCACTTCCTGGACTTGTAAGTGTATTTCTTTCACCAGGTAAGTGCGGGGACCAGATGTGGCGGGGATCTCCCTTTTCAGCGTCCAGCACGGAAAGAGAGATGAAAGAACCGGTCTAAGTGGAGGAGGCCAGGGATTGAGAAATAAAAGAAAGAAAGAGACCAGACACAAAGATAGAAAGAATGGCTGGGAGCTGGGTGGAACCACTGCCACCTCTGATGGAGAGACAGGGACCTCGAGCCTATGCAGCAAGTTTATTTTATACCCCCAAATACCAGGAAGTATCACCAAAACTTGGGATCAAAGAAGCTTATTTGCATTCTTGAGTAGGCCTTAGCATTCCTGGTGCTTGCCTGGATTTACATATCAAAGTCCACTAGGCCAACACCTGGACAACTGTAAAAAGTCAGTACTGATAACACCCCCCACCTTCTTGGGAAGGGTGTAACCTAGACTCGGCTCTGCCAATCACCTTGGGCTCAGCTGACAGCAATTTAAAGAAATGCCCATGTGCCTTCCCAGGCAGCCCTCTACAGGTAGGGGAAGTTTTCTGTCATTATTTCTTCAAATAGGTTTTCAATATCTTGCTCTCTCTCTTCTTCTGGCACCCCCATAATTCAGATGTTGGTACATTTGAAGTTGTCCTAGAGGCTCCTTACACTATCTTCAACTTTTTGGATTCTTTTTTCTTTTTGCTCTTCCAATTGGGTGTTTTTTTGCTTCCTCATATTTCAAATCTTTGACTTGATTCTTGGGATCCTCTACTCTGCTATTGAATCTCTGTATATTATTCTTTATTTCAGTCAGTGCATGCTTAATTTTTGATTGGTCCTTTTTCATATCCTTGAGGGTCTCACTAAATTTCTCTGAAGTTTCTAGAAGATTCTTGAGTAACCTTATAACTGTGGTTTTGAACTCTATATCTAGTATTTTGCTTTCATGCATTTCTTTCATTTGTCACTTGTTTCTTTGTCTCTGTATTTTGTCTGCTTCCCAGTGTTTGTTTCTATGTACTGGGTAGCTGCTAAGTCTCCTTGAGTTGATAGAGTGGCCTTGTGTCGTTGGTGTCCTATAGGGCCCAGTGGCTCAGCCTCCCCAGTCACCTGAGGTGGACGCTCTTGGTGCACCCCTTTGTGGGCTGTGTGTACAGTTTTGTTGTATTCAACCCTTGATTGCTGTTGGTATCACTGGGAGGAATTGACCTCCAGGCCAATTAGCTTTGATGACCAGCTGTGTCTACACTGGAAGATCTGTTGCTCAGGAGACACCCTTATGGGGCAGGACTTGCTTCAGTGGGGATTTGGTGCTTACTGAGTCTGCCCCTTGAGTGTGTCTCTTATGGATGTGAAGAGTTGTAATCTGGTACAGTCTCACTCTGACCACTTGGTATACTGGTTCTTGGATCTCCAAGGAGGTGCAAGGTCGGCCACTGCCTAGGGCTGCTCACAGGAGATATAGAGACATCTGTGAATTCCTCCTCTTTGTATGGGGTTTGGAAGTGCCCAGACGAGGCCCAGCTGTGAAGCAAGGCAGGCTGCTGCTGCCAGGCCTTGGGCCTTCTTTTGGAAGCTCTGGGGCTCTCTGACCCAGCTGCAGTTTGACAGGTTTTAGGCGGAGAAAGGACTGGCCATTCATATGCAAAAGCTGATGCACACAGCTTGGGTGGGGTTGTAAATTGGGTGGGACTGGGTCTCTAGGATCACCAGGGCGAAGCAAACAGCAGTGGCTGCCAGTCAGCCCTGCACTGGAGAGGTCCTCAGGTCTCCACGTCCTGCACCCCCATGCAGGAACAATGATCACTGTGAGCATCTCTGAGAAAAAGCCGCCCTTGCATTCCTGTCCCGATGCCAGAGAGTCCAGTTTTGTATAGGTGTTTACCTATGCAGCCAGCTTGGTTCTCTCCCTCCTCTGTATTCTGAAATACGTTTTTGTAAGATTAGTATTATTTCCTCCTTGCTTCTTTATAGCATTCATCATTGATGTCTTCTGGCCTGAAGTTTTTGTTTGTGAGAACATTATTTATTGCACATTTAATAAAAATAGGTTTTATTAATCTTTTTCTGTGTAACTAATTATCACAAACTTAGCAGCTTAAAACATCTCATCTTTATTATCTCAGACTTTCTGTGAGTCAAGAATCCAGGCAAATCTTAGCTGAGTTCTCTGCTTCAGAGTCTCCCATAAGGGTGTAATTAAGGTGTTGGTCAGGACTGGGGTCTCAACTGTGGCTTGACTCTGGAAAGGTCTACTTGCAAGTTAATTTTGTTATTGATGGAAGTTAGTTTCTTTTAGAAACTATGGGCCTCATTTCCTTGCTGGCTGTTGGCCTGACGCTTGCCTCAGTTCCTTGTCACATGAGCCTTACTACATAGCAACTTCATCAAAACCAGCAAGAAAGAATGTTTATAGCAAGATGGGAGTTACAATCTTATGTAGCATAATCTTGGAAGTGACATCCCATCCACTATGCCTTATATTATTATTAGATGCAAGTTTCTAAAAGGGAGGGAATTACACAAAGGTATGAATACTGGGAGGTAGAGATATTGTAATGGTTAGGTAATTGTTGCAGTCTGTCCACTGTATATAGGGCTATTTTGGATTTTCTATTTATTCCTATGTTAATTTTGGTAAGTTGTATTTTTCAGATAATTTTTCCATTTCATCTAAGTTGTTAAACTTATTGGCCTAGAACAGCTGTTTCCTATTGGTATGCTGCCAGAAATTTCAAAACTATTTAGTCAGGGGCATTGACCTCTTTTCCTTAGATTGTCAAATAAAAAATGACAATAGCCAACACAACAATAGCCATCCAGTATGAATGTATCAAAATTATACCCACTGTTGCCATATTGGCAAAAAATGTATTCCTTGGTGTGCTGTAGAATTTTAGTAATTAGTTTATGCGTACCATGAGATGAAAAAGGTTGAAATATGCTGGCATAGTGTAATTTGTAGTATACTCTTATTACTTTTTAAAATATTTGTCCAATGATACCATGTTTTTCATTATTAATATATGTAATATTAATGACTAGAGGCCTGATGCATGAAATTTGTGCAAGAGTAGGCCTTCGCAACTGCAGCTGCTTGATCCCTCCCTCACAACCAGGGCGGCTGCCTCGATCCCTCCGTTGCAGCCCTGGTTTCATCCTGGAAGGATGTCCGGAAGGATGTCTGGTCTAATTAGCATATTACACTTTTATTATTATAGATCAGCATTTTCTCTCCTTTTATCAGTCTTATAAATATTTTTAAGAAACCAGTGTTGGAGTTTAATTTTTCTCTGTGGTTTATCCATTTTCTAGTTCACTTATTTCCTCTCTTATTTATTATATTGTTTCTTTCTTTTTAGTTTAATTTGCTCTTCTTTTTTCTAGCTTCTTTAAGTAGAACCTTATATCATTAATTTTAAGCTATTGTTCTTTTTTAATATAAGCTATTTTCAAAACCATGCGACTATGTGAATACATTACTAGGGTCCCTCACAGGACCTATGCAATTGAGAGGCCTTGAAGCTTAGCTCCATTAGATTCACAAGAAATATACCTCTTCTATTATTACATTTCATTTATTTTAAGAGGCACACTTTTTTTCCCCACATTTTAACACTTCTGAAAATGAAATATGTCTGATAAGCTCTGCATTTTATAGTTGCTGTTAGCCAGGCGGAAGTCAGGACACAGTAATCACTGCCTGTGTACGCACAAGCTTGGCTACAGCTGTTCATATTGTTATTTCAGTTGAGTCATACACATTTTTAGTGCCTCTGTTGAGTTTCAGTGTTAAAATATTATTAAAATGATTACATTATGATTCAGCACTAAATCAAAAGATGGGGTATGTTCAGAAAAACAAGAAAAGACAGCCAAATGTAACATTAATGAAGCATATGTTTAGGAGAAATGCTCATAATTTAATGTCTTCTTGAAAAGCAACAACCAATATATTTCATTGATATTTTTCTTTTTATGTAATAAATGGAGAATAGCTATGTCTAAATCATAGCTAAAATGAATTTAAATGATGAGAAGGTGTCAAGTCACAGTTTAATTTTCTAATATATCTTACAGTTACAACACCTTTACTATAATGAAATATAGGTAACTCATTTAATTCTCACATAAAAGCTCAAGTTGTATCATTATCCATTTTTAGAGATGAGAAAGTTGAGGCATGGGGGATAAACTTATCTAAGGTCACACAACGAGTAGGTGGCAAATCTGGGATTAGAAAGGGTTTGGGGGCTTAAGTTTATGCTTTTCACCACTCATTATATTGCCTTGGTACATGAGGGCAAGGAAAAAGTAGTTTCTCTTTAGAGACCTTCATCAACTAAAAAGATTAAATTTTTTAGATGACTATTGACCTTTGGCTCTCCTACTTAAAACTCTTCGTTAGTTTGCTGCCACCCATGGATAAAGACTAAACTTAAAATTCAAAGCCTTTCATGATTTAGCCTCAGCCAACTTTTTGCCTGGCTCTTGCTCTCCAACAACAACAAACTATTGTCTCACATGTCCACACCCAGGACATTTCTTGTCCTAGCCCAGTGGTCGGCAAACTGTGGCTCACGAGCCACATGCGCCTCTTTGGCCCCTTGAGTGTGGCTCTTCCACAAAATACCACAGCCTGGGCCAGTCCATTTTGAAGAAGTGGCATTAGAAGAAGTTTAAGTTTAAAAAATTTGGCTCTCAAAAGAAATTTCAATCATTATACTATTGATATTTGGCTCTGTTGACTAATGAGTTTGCCGACCACTGTCCTAGCCTAATACTTAATTGATCCTTTTTTACTCTTGAAAGCCTCTAGGTTTTTTGTTTTTTTTTATGTGTTTTTGTTTGTTTGTTTGCCTACCTGAATTTATTCGTGTTAACCCCCTGTGCAAAGAAGAGTAGGCAGAGCAGACCACACAGCTATCTTTTGAAAGCCCTGCTTACAAGGCGGTCCCTTGGTTGGTGCTTGGATTTCAGAAGGGTTCTAATCATTTCTAAAACTGAGAAGAGTGTTTATGCAAATAATATGGGTTTTACCGAACACTGTGTTCCTTCTGAGAGTCTGGAATTTTGGTACATTTGAGGCAAAGGATGCCAACATGACAACCCTCAGTAAAAACCCTGGGTTCTGAGTCTCTAATAAGTGTCCCTGGTTGGTAACAATTTACACATGTCGTCACAATTTGTTGCTGGGAGAATTAAGTGCATCCTGTGGTTTCCCTTGGGCCCTGTGTGCCTTTTCCCTTTGCCAATTTCCCTTTCTATCCTCTCACTATAATAAACCATAACGCTGAGTATATACTGCATCTAAATCCTCCTGGCGAATCATAAACTGGGGATAATCTTTGGGACCCCTGACATATCCTCTCTGCTTAGAGTCTGTTCCTCTGCTCTTCTCCATCCTTCTTTACCGGACAACCTATTTCAGGAAGCTGCTTCTGAATCTCTCCCACACCATCCTGCTGCATTTGGTAATCTTTCTTGGAACTATTGTAATATTCTGAGATTGTCTTTATTATTACACTTATCATTTTATATTTATAGGGACACTGTCATGTAGTCCACTAGACTGAATTTCTTGAGGACAGAAACTGTTATATTAATCTTCGTGGCTACACACATATCACATGACAGAGGTTGATTAATATCTGTTGAATAAATGAACACCAGGGCCAATGTGGGATGGTCTTGTGATTGCTAGTAGCATCCATAATTAAAATAATTAAGACAGAAGTTTGGAATGGGCTTTGAGAAGTCATTTTTTTACATATCCTTGTCTATAGTTAGTTATTCATTTGTTTCCTCATTCAATAGACATTCAGAAACTCTAATTGTATATTATATGTTAGGTAGATATTTCAGGTAGAAAAAAGGAAAAAAAGAGAGCTGACTTGATGTTAAGAAAAAGGGGAGAATTAAATATAAGCTCAGATTTGTCACTCTGCAAACTGGTGCTAATGATACCTGCTCTTTTAAGTCCACAGTCATGATAAGAGATATAGTAGCCTAGGGTGATGCTTTGAGAGAAGGTGCCAGGTAATTGCAAGTATTTATCAGCAACTTGTGCTTCATTAATTCCCCCCAAAGTGCATGTTTCTTCTTTTGTTTTACTCATTGGCTGGAAACTTATACTTCTGTTCTGGTGTGATTCATTTCTTTACACATTCATAAAGATGGTATTTAGATTTATTTTTTTCCTTCATTCATTGTTTGCTCATGCCTTACTGTTCCCTCCCCCAGTTATATAATCAGCTTGCTAGTTTAAATATAACTTTCCTGACAAAACCAAGTCTAAGCTTTAACAGCTACATTTTCATATCTTGGAAGTTGCCTCAATGATTCACTCTGCTATGAACTGAATATATTACACAACTTTTTGATTGTTCTTACTCTTAAAAAAGATATTAGGTTTCCTAAGATGTGATTTTTCAAGTTAAAATTAGAACTTAAGAAAAGAAACTCTCCTTTGTGGGCACTGGGGCTTGTGTAGCAAGGAGTGGAAGTTGTTGTTAACTGAGGATAAAAAAGTTTCAGCTAAGCTCAGCCAACATTGTAATTATATCTTATATTTCCTATTCACAGTGTGGATGAATTTGTGGGAATGGCTGCTGTGGAATTGATCAATGTCTGCATCATTCAGTTTATAAGGACATAAGCTGATCTCAGTCTGTTCAATTAAGCCTTCTAATATACTCTCCTGGAGTCATTAACAACTGTTAGCCTGTCAAGGAGAAATTAGTGCATGGAACCCTGCTTTTGGCCACATAAGGCTCATGGAATTAAACCTATTTAGATAATTGCTTAGCTCTTCTCTTCATTTTGGAGTCAATACCATTTTTTTCCTGAAACATATAGAATTAAAAACTTATATAAGATATATGGGAATATTTGGAGTTATTGTTTTAATGTTAGCAAAAACATATTTCATAATAGAAAGTACAGATTGAGGCTAAATAATTTAAACATAAATCTGTAAAGAAACTTCTAAGAAAATCTTTTTCAAAACACTATTTGAATTTTTGTATTGCTCAAGCCTTACTTCATTTACCAAGATAAAAAATTTGTATCTAAATCAAGTCTACCACCTACACAATACAAGAAAAAGCCTGGGGAGGCTAAGTAATAAAATCACCGTAGAAAGAATTGTCAGCCTTACTCCCAAATGTCCGCTTTCTCCTCTCCCCTCTCTTGCTGAAATAGACTAATTTAACAGCCTTAAATGGTCTCTTTTCTAATGATAGGCTTTTTACCTCTGTAAAAATACAAAGCCAGCATACTCCTGGTAAAGCTTTGATTTTATATTTTGAGATAGTTTAGGATTTAGTTCTTTTACTGAATCTCTGCACTGGCCCATATTTTAGTTTTATGATTCTGTCTGAATCTATTGAAAGATGCCTCCGTGTTATAGTTTAGCATAATCCTTTTCAGATATATTTATCCAACACAGTTTTCATTGCTTACTGTTGTACTCTTTTGTAAGTCCTACCTTCAAGATGTTTCCTTTGTAAAAGAAACAACTTCCTAAAACTCTGATATTGCGATGTAAAATTAGAGTTTTACATGAGAACAAAGAGCTAAACCAGACTTATAAATTGTGTGGTGAGAATACAGCATAATAGCCGAACATGCCACCATTCTACTTTCTTACTTCTACTGTTTCTTTCCACTGTTGCTATTGTTCAACTCAATAAGAGAAAGCAGGAACAAAGACCTATCCTATCAGCATACTTTCTCTTCTACAGGAAAACAGCTAAACACACTCAACATCTTAGTGTGAAAATAACTATTGGAAGAACAAAAGAATCAAAAGGAGAATCTTTGACTCACACTTGAAGAAATATTTCAGAAGTTGAAACTGCATTATTAATAGGAAGCTGATTTTTTTTTTTTTTTTGGTCCTAAACACTGCTGTGAACCAATAAAGACTTTTCTAATTATTATTGTCCTTGCCCTAAGATTTCTCATCTCAGTCTTTACATTTTTGATTTCTTATCAGAATTCCAACCTTGTGAGGCAGATTGTGGGCACTGACAGCTCTGGGAAATTGAGCAGCATCTGAACATTCAATGATGAATTCTTGCTCTATTTGAGATGGTTAGAATAATAAAAAAAAAAGACAGCACCAGCCAAAGACTAATTGGAATGTAAAGATATGCATCTATTATTTGGGTAGTCAATTTATTATTTTTCACCACTTGTTTTATTAACATATATCTTATGTTACATGTTGCTTTAATCTCTTTTATTAATACTAGCTGAGAGGGCCTGTCATTTAGCGTTTCAATGCCTTAGGTTCCTTGTTTTGTTCTGAATTTTCTATGCCAACGTCTTTTGGCAGGAAAGTGAAATATTGTTGTTTTGGGTAGATGTGCGAATGGGTCTAGGGTGTCTGTTTTGTAAAAAAACAATCACAGAAAGTCAGTTGTGTGAGCAAATTCTATCTTCGGGCAAAATAACACTTGCTGCAAATGATATCCCACTGTAAATGATCTCTGAGTGTAGTTTTCTCTGGGCTAATATGGTCCTTTCTCATTGCTCCCCTCCCATGCATGCCCCCCAACTCCAATAAAATGAGACACACTATTGTGCAAATTGAGAAACACACATACTTCTCCTTTCCGGAGGCACTTTTAGCGAAAAGGGAATGCACCACAAACTGTTTCACCACTTTGACGCAGCTTCTGTAAAGAAGAAAGAGTTAATGTCTCGGTCGGCAGCTGAGCCGTGCTTAAGCAGTTCACTGGGGCATCATGGTTATAAATGTGCTGAAGTATCCCAGGAGCCTTGCATGATTTTAGACTATTTTTCATAAATAAGTAAAAATGCATCAGAAGGCATTCCCACTTCCCAAGGAAGGCACAATTAAAGAAAGTGGAGAAAATCAAGACCTAGGAAATGGGAATCTGGCTTCAGCCCTGTGGAGGAAAATGCATTTACCTTTTTTTTTGCTTTTTGCTTTTGCTTTCCTCAGTCGTCTGATTGAGTAATGACAATAGTTCGGTAGGAAAGCATACAGAAAGAAAATAATGCCCCAGAGCACATCAGTGGTAAAAGTAATTAGTTCATTGTTAACATCAGGGTGCTGTTAACAAGCACATGGGCCCTGCTCTCTGGCTAAGCTGCCACACATTATGATAGTCAACTCCAAAATAAAAATTATTTTGTGCAGGAAGAAGGAAGGAGAGCGGGGTTTCTAAGCTTGAAAAAGACTAAGTTTGGGAATTGGATATATTTTTCAGAAGCATAATCAGGATCCACAGATGCAGCCTCGCCTCCCAGATCTGGTCATTATGCACCACATGTGTATTCAAAGCATGCATACTTATGAGAAACAGAGACACGGAGAGGAAGGGAGAGAGAGGAAGAGTAAGCTAGGGAGTGCGGGAGACTGAGCAAAACCCATTATTATACACAGCACCTAGGGAACAACGATCTAATTGGAGAATCAATAACTGAAACCCCATTTTAAATATTCTGCTCTATTAATTCTTCAGGTTAATAAAAACTGCCCGCGTGATGATATTTTGGGATATAGATATTCAGAGTTGGATTACTTTTGACAAGAGCGTAAGGAATCTATTCAAAGCTGATTTTCCCCCCTTTTGTTCACTGAGGACCTGCAGAATCTAAGATAAAAATGGCAGTTGTCCTGAGGGCACCCTGAGGCATGTCATTAAAATCGGAATTTGATCCTCTTTTCATGGTTACTTGGGACAATCAAGCACAGGAAACCTGAAAACTCATCAGTTTTCCAGTATATGACATGCCCTTGACTTTGTCAGTTTGGCTGTCATCTAGCAGCCCTGGCTATTTCAAAACCCCTTTAGATGTCACTCTGTCTTCAAGAATGCGCGCTGCGGATCTTGTGTAAGAGATGAGAGACTCCGTGCTTCTTGGGCGCCTTTGCCCAGTCGCTGCACTTGCTTCTCTGTTTCCCATCAAAGAGAAATTCCATCACAGTCTTCCAGTAAAAGGCCAGTAAAAAGCTTGTGTTTTAAAAGAAACGAAGCAATCTACTAATTGTAATTCATGTCAATCTGAGAAGTGTTTTCAACCCACTTCTTCAAGCATTCCAGGTAATGGGTTACTTTGGCTTTTAAAGCGACAGTTGACAGTTGTGTTGTGGATTATGGGACCACAGAGAATCTTGGAGATAATTTGTTGCCATATAAAATTATATGCCTTGCTATTGTCCATTTGTTTTTGTTTCATTGCTTTGTTTTGAAATGTTAACTTGCACTGAGAAAGGCTTGCTTAGTTTTATTGTTCCGGTTAATGCACTTGGAGACTCCACAGAACTAGATTTCTGGCCAACTTTCGTTGCTAGGAAAATGAAATGTGTAATTCACTAGACAATCCCTGGGAACCAAACTTTTAACTGCTACATTCTTACATGAATCTCTGAATCAAGCCCTCTTCCCATCTTCTACCCTAACCCTTGTTTTTCTGGGATAAATGGCAGAGATGCCCCATTTCCAAGCCATATGAGTTACTTTGACCTGAGAGATGGTTGAGTATTCCCAGCCATGAGAATAGCTTTTCATGAGGAAAGGCCGAAGCTCTAACCAGGGCAAACGGGAGGTTTTCCAAGGAGAGGGCAGTTGGGCTAGCTGCTTCCCTCCATACTTTAAAACTAGCTTTTCTTTCTGTAACAGTGAACATCTGAAAAGAGATTTGGCCACTGAATCTTACTTGCCCACAAAAGCCAGGTGCATGTTGACAGATGTTGCCTGTTGCAAGTATGGTCAGTTCAAGATTGGACAAGGGGCAGCCAGGTGTGTGCTACAGAATGAAAGTAACTTCATTGCTGGCAGGTTTGGGAAATTCTTGCTGTGCTTGAGTCTTATACGTGGGCTACTTCTCTCTTTAGGTAGAATTTTACTTAACAGAACTTTGGTTGGTTAAAGATATGGTAACAACATGAAATTTCTTTAAGAGTTTCA
This sequence comes from Corynorhinus townsendii, assembly GCA_026230045.1. Classification (NCBI taxonomy): domain Eukaryota; kingdom Metazoa; phylum Chordata; class Mammalia; order Chiroptera; family Vespertilionidae; genus Corynorhinus; species Corynorhinus townsendii. Next base: position 159,173,901 of record JAPDVU010000002.1, read on the forward strand.
ACTCCTTTATTGCTATTAATCTACTGCCCGTCACATAATAAAATTCTCCTTTGGCAGGTGCACACTTAGTTGAGATCCATTTCCACAAATCATCTCACTCCAGAGAGCTAGCTTTTAAGAACTTTTTGTCACACTAGTTCCAGTTCTCAAGTTAAACAATATGTACAAAAAAAGAGTAACGTTGAGTGAGCAAGTTCTCCTATAAGTCTTTGATAGGGTTTCTTGTCATTCAGCCATGGTTTCATGTAAGCTAATCATGAGAGTCTTTTACTTTGCTTTGTTCTATGGCTTTGCATATATTTTCCCTCCCACCTAGGATGCCTTTTTTTTTCTCTTACCTTTTACTTACCTCGCTTTACAATTGGCTCCTGCTAAAAGCTTTTCTTGGTATGTTCAACTTGACAAAGAGCTCTCATGTGTGCTTCTTCTCATTTTGTCATTGGTGTGATATTATAGTTCACACTTCATTATTGCAGAAACTCGAATATGTTGTAGATTAATGAATGTGCCTCCAAATCCAAAAGAAACACCCTGTTATAATGTGAAAGTTGCCAGGTGTTGGTACTATCAAAGCAGTACAGTCCACCAATGAGCCCTCCTGGGTGTGCTTCTTGATAAACTCTCTTTCTCATGCAGTGTGCTATTGAATCTAAGCAATCTAGATCACCATCTTTTCCTTTATGCTCTGTATGTACATGGTAGAGTACCTAACACAACTTAAGAACTTCTTTTATCTCAGCAAAGTAGTATTGAACAAAGCACTTGAGGTAATATGATGATTAAGAGATGCCATTTCTGGTGGTCACTTAGATACTAGATCAGGGATTGTCAAACTCTATAGTCCATAGGCCAAATCTGGCCTGCCACCTATTTGTTTAAATAAAGTTTTATTGATACTCAGCTAAGCTCATTCACTTGCACATTGTCTGGCTGGTATTGTGTTACCATGGTTGAGTTGAGTACTTTTGACAGAGACCATATGGACCATATGGTCTATCAGACTAAAATATTTATTATCTGGTCTTTTACAGAAAAAGTTTGCTGACCCTTGATCTAAATATTTGCATGGACCATAGTAAGAAGACAATGACCGGCTTAATGTATAATGAAGACTGGTGTAAATATCAACCCAAATGAACTACTAACAGATTATTCATACAATGTAAAATGTTGACCTACTTAAAAGGCAGCTTATTTCTACAAATAAATATTTAGAAACTTGTATTTTCAATGGGAAACACACACACACACACACACACACACACACACACACACACACACACACCCAATCCTAGAGAATTGGAATTTTTATTCCCCAAATCTACTCAGAATTTCACACTTACCAAACACTGTTTATACAACTGCTTGTGAGGTACTCATTTCATTTATTGACCCAACAAATATTATGAAGGACTTGCTTTGCTCCAGGTACTGATGCTTGGGATTCAATGGTAGAAACTTTTTTCTCCCCATTTCTTACATGAGAAAACCGAGTCTCGGCAATAAGTAATGTATCTAGGACTGGAACCAAATCTCCTGACCTTACATTCAAGTCCACAAGAGACACAGACTGAAAAAACATTATACAGATTCATTACAAACATCATTTTTCTCTCCAGGGTTGATAATTCTCTGTCTATTCTTCCCCATAAGGTTTCAGTTATGAGATAGTCCGTGAGACAATCTAAATGTGATCCTGATACTAAGCATGACATTTACTAAGCTATATGGATATATTTTCTCTGGACCTCAATTTTTTCATCTGTACAATGGGAGTAAATATATCCAGCTTTTAGTTTATGGAAGGTAATTTGATAGGACACAGTTTACTGAAACTAAATGCAAAGTCCTGAGCCATTTAGGTTAAAAATCCTAATTTTTTATTCCTATACTTAGAGGATCTCTCTCTGGTATAGGGTAGATCATATTTAGAAATGAATTCATATATTTACTAAGAAATATTTACTGAGAACCTGCTACATGTAATCCAGCCTGGCATTCCCATTTTCTAGCTGTGACCCAACTTGCTTAACACAGCCCACGTCTCTTCATTGTAAACATGGGGAGAAACCACACTGGTTTAACAGAGCTGGTATGAGAATTGACATTGACATAAAACATGGGAAAGCAGCACAGTGTCTGCTTTGCACAAGGGGCTCAGAGTACGTTAGTTGCCTTTCATCTGTCTGTACCCTAGAATATTAAGGTCCCATCAGGGTAACATTACTACAATATTAGGAAGCAAATAAAGTCATGCAGGTATGAGAATGAAGAGAATGGCTGTATTTCTTAGTCTACCCAGGCACACGGTGGAAATGGTCATACTTTCCAAGGTGATGGCAGGAAACTACATCTGGTGAAAATCCCTTAGCATAGCCCATCAAAAAAATCTTGTTTCTTTGCCTTGGTTTGAAATTTGAAGACAGAAGAGAATTCCTTTTATCGCCTCAGTCGCCAGGAGCAATTGGACAAATTATATATAAAAATACTATTTAAGGGTCAGGTAATTATTCTAGTAACTTGAGGGAACTATCTTGGTAATAAAGCAACACTCTTATCTCTTCTTAATTTTGAAGTCTAACCTTCTTCAGTGCCAGTGTGCTTTAAAAATCAGACAACACCACTGCTGGCTGTCCTTCCATGATGTTAGAGAAAGTGTTGAACACTGAACAAAATCAGGGGTGTGTTTCCATCGATAAGAAGTGCTGTCCTGTGTTAACAGTGTCAGTACGAGAGAGACTTGAAGGCACAACAGACTATGTTTATATAGGTGCTCTTTCATGTCAGGTGCTACACTTATTGCTTTTGATTAAGATGTATGATTGCATTACTGGCTATGACATTTGTTAAGAGAAGGAAGATTACCATGGGTGAAGTGCAAGAGAGTAAAGAATGAGGTGGTAGATGAAGTGTGAATGAAAAGTTACATGCATTGATGTCTTGTTTATTTGATTTAAGAGTTTGAGATAAAATTAATCTGTTTCATTTTTTGCGTGTTAGGAGAACTTTCTTAAAAATGTACTTTCCAATGCATAATCAAAATATGTTTAAATAGCGTTCGGAAGGTAGTGTTAAGCCGGTTTTAGCTATATAAAAGTGTGTATTGGGGTGGGGCTGAGGATGAGAGTTGGGGACATTCTTCTTAGAAAAGCTTAAACTGCTTTCCCATGTATGATTCTATTTATATTTACAATGCTCAGTGCAGATTTTTTTCATGAAGTTCAAATGAAAACCCATTTTATCTGTTAGTTTTCTGGAACACTGTGAATGCAAACCCAAATTCATCATCTCTGAGCACAGAAATTAAAGAATGAAATGGAGTATAAACTGCAGTTGAACAATCTAATTTTACTGTTGCCGTTAAAATGGTGAGAAAAACCTCAAAACCACGGACATTTAAAGGGCAGAAAATAAATGCAGCGTTGAAGGTTGAATTCCCTAAATAGCACCTGGATTTTGGCAGCTGAAAATGATGCAGGAGTTCACAATGAAGAACTGAAGTTCTCCCAGAACTGACCGTGCTCTGAATGCACACAGTCTTTCTCTATCTGCTAATTCGGTTTCGCTAAGGAGAAGCTGGGCATGATACTGCTTGCACATTATAGCTGGAGAAAAGGAAAGAGTGAAGTTCTAAACTGCCCTGATTCACAAAGCAATCCAGTGGCAGAGTCAGAAATAGAAATCTAGATCTTACTCCCAGACCAAAGCTCTGGTTACTAAACCACATTCCCACTCTCTGGTCCATCCTAAATCTGTTTGTTTATTTGCCCAAGTGACCAAAGAAGGCCCCACACTGATGGGGGTTATTAGGGCTCTTCACCTGGCCTGGGCTGGTTCCGCCTCCAGGAGGGCTGCCTGCCGCTGAGACCCGTGCCTGCTGTTTTCCTCATCAGGACCATCCATTGCAAAGCAGTCTCACCCCCAAGCCTATATATAAGCTTCATTTTGTTTAGGAATGTATCATAAAATGATGATATATTTCTTCCTAAATTAAAAATAAAAGTGGAATAATTTTTTTCAACTATGTATATTTTCACTATAGAATATTTTCAAAGCAGAAGCAAAGAAGGGAGAAAATAAAATTTCATAGTTCACTAGGAATGTTAACTCCTGCTAAGAACAAAATAAAACAAGAATCTTCACTTTCATTCTTAAGTAATTTAGATGGTTTTCCTTCTTGGTTTAAAATGAAAAATCTTTACTGTATATTTGTGTGTGTGTGTATGTGTGTGTGTGTGTGTGTGTGTGTGTATATATATATATATATATATATATATATATATATATATATACAGAATCAAAGGAAATATTTACTGTTTCTTTCCTACCAGGGCACAGAAACGAGCCCTAATAAAACTCCAGCCACCCATATGGCAATTTAAAATTTCATTTACTTTAGAATTTTCATTGAAACACACAGAACCAAAGGCCTGAAAGTATCTATCAGAATAGCCTGGAATTTAGCAATTGCAGCCTTGCTCAGATGACTGCCTGACTCACTGGGACTCCTGATCAAGTAATGTGCCAGAGGGCATGAACAGAAGCTGGTATTAAGATAGACTATCGATTCTGTAGATTGCCTCCTTGGGAAACTAATTATTGTTTAATCTTTACATGGACGGAGTTTTGTATTTTTATTTTTTAAATTTGTCAACAAGAGAAATATTACTTATGATCCTCAAAGTCCTTGTCTCTGATTTTAAAGGGATATTGCTTTACTTCTCCATCCTTTATGGTATCAATAAGCTAGTGAAAATGGTGGTGAATACTGGTAAATCCCATAGAAAGTATGTTAAAGATCAAACATAACCTTCACTGCAGACATAAAGGTGCCTACTACTCTTTACTTAAAAAAAAAAAATGATCCTGACTTGAAGATGCCCTCTTCTTTCAGAGAACCAACATATTTTTTTCTTCTTTCACTAATATTTACACAAAAATAAACTGTCTTTTATTGTGTGCTACAATTGAATGTGAACTTTGTGATGAATGGGGAGTAGATTTAAATCATAGATCAATATGTTTCATTAGTATATTATTAACCAGGTATCATTATGAAAGCATAAATAATCACATGTAGGAATGTTAATACATTATTAACTTTTTAATAAATGGGATTGCTAAGAATTTTAACGTTATTTAATCTCAATGCAGTGCAGTCCGTTGAATTATGTTAATAAATTACTATCTGACTGTGATATCAGGGAGGAGGGTGTCACTTCATTTTTCCTTGGCCATGAGAAGAGATGTAAAGGTATTTAAAGAGATTATTTTTTTTGAAGTTTATTTCATTTACCTTCCCTTTCAGCATATAAAAATGAATTTTTTACTTAACTTGTTTGTGCCTTTGAAATTTCTGAATGCTTACATTTTATCTGCAATATCATATTATTCTAGTTAGAGTTTTCATGACAGAAATAACTTAGTACCTTGGCTAGAAATGTTATCATGAAGAACTTTATGCTAACGTGGCAATTGGGTAATGAGGGTTTGTAAACCGAGTCAGAGCATGTAATTCTCCTCATAGGTTCCTCTCTGTCTAGATTTTATGACTTTAAGTACTTCATGATCAGTAAATAATAAATTCAATTTACTGGATAGAAGTTTTGTCACTTAGAAATACTCACTTGGAATATATATTTCTTAATTGGCATCAATGGCACATTTCCCAGGAAGCATAACAAAATGGATCATTTAATAGATGCCCAATCTCTCCATCCATCTATCAGGGCGGCACATGATGTTTTGACTTTAATATGGTAATTATCTCAGGCTGACTTCAGAGCAGGAAGCTGCCTCCCACACAGCAGTGCTTAATTACTTTAGACTTCAGCTTGCCAAGTGAAAAATTGACTGTTTTTTTGCACATTGCATGGAATTGAAATGATTTCATTGTCATTTCAGTTGAAATATAACCTGACATCAGCATAGAATCATGGGAAAGATAATGCAAAATTTCTCTGAAATTCTAAAATGGTCTGAAAGCTGCCTTATTTTTTTATGAAGCTGCATTTCATTTTCAGAATGTTAATGAAGATCCACTTCATCTTGAGAGAAGCAAACTTTTAGGAATTCACTTCTGTGAATACATTTCAATGGCAACTCAATAAAGGGCAACATTATTAAGGAGCTACACTTGAATGTGAACTTGGACAATTAGGGGGCAGAAGAATAATTGGTATTGGTGTTGACATAATTAGTAGTAAAAATTGTTAACTTGGGCATGCAACTATTAAAATAAAAGTGATCATAACTACCACATTCAGAAAACTTAAAAAAAGCATTTCTTTATGCAGATTCTGCATAATGATAACTTTAATGTGTTGTTGAGTGACACAAACTAAACATTAGTACAATGAAGTGGTAAAATAAATTCAGCCTATCTTTGTGTTGAAATTTATTAAACATTTTTTTCTTCAGATTTCAGTTGTCAATCACATGCTACTAATTGAATACTTTTCAAGATACCAAAGGCAGATTTCCTGAACAAAATGTCCACAAAGACGTGCTATTGGATAAAGGGAGAAAGTATAATTATGAGGGAAGACTTTGGTATAATGGAACAAATCATGCCCAAGCTTTCACTCTGGCCACAAGCACTGGGTAAATAGTAATGACACGCTGGCCATGTAAACCGCAGGGGAAAGTAATTAACTTTAACAGAAGCTGCCCTTGATTTAAAGCCACAGGGGAAGTAATTAAATTTAATAGAAGTCTCTCCTTCTAAACAAAGATATAAGGTATTTCTACATCAAATATTACCTTATTTTTAAAAATGTGCCTATAGCCTCAGGTAGCCTGCTTATAGAAACCAATTTTACAACACCTAATGACCAATAAATGATTGAATACTGTGAGCCATATTGGACAGTAATCTAACTTCCACACATCTGAGTTATGACTCAAGAAATGGCGTGATGTTGCCCTCTATGGCAGACTAGTTAAAACTCATATCTGGTCTTATAATGGAGACAAGAATCTTTGGGAGAAAAGTAGACTTGAGATTTTTTGGGGGGCAGGTCCACTGTGATCCATTTTGTATATCTGCTTGAACTGTAGCCCACCCTCAGCCACTGGGGCAGCCATTGCCTTGTTGAACTGATTCACTATCCCAGCTTTGGAAGAAACCAAGTTTTCCTTTTCTAAAAGGTGTGCTCTTATCATTGGGGTTCTCCAGACAAGGTCACAAGGACCTGCATCTATGTTTCTCCACATTGGGCCAGCCCAACTGAAGCTGGTCTCAGGATCACCATGGGTACCATGGTGTAGGATGCTCACTGCTAATGGCTGACTTTTCACCATGCCTTGTATGCTGGCTCTGACAGCCTGAAAGAAAGGGTGCCTTTTAAAATGTTGTGTAAGGATCCCCTACTTGTCAAGCGATACAACGTTTGGACTTTGTCCTAAACCTCACAGAGATCCCTAAGGGTCAGCACAGCCTGGATTGCTCTGTCTCCCTTTTAACTTCGTGTTAAGAACACCAACAATGAATTTATTTATTTATTTATTTATTTATTTATTTATTTATTTATTTATTTATTTTTACTGTTTTTACCTAATCAAATAGGACGAGGTAGTATAGATTGAAGGTGAGAGGATTCTTTTTCTTTCCTGAATTTAAGATTAAGGAAACAAGATATCCTGCTTACTTAGAGCACAGGGTACAAAGAAGCAGGGGAATGGGTGCCATCTAGAGAAGCCACCGCAATTAAAACCAACTCTTAAAACTGTTTCACTCTTAATACAACAGAGTTTACAGAAGCAGAGGGATAATAGCCATGCTCTGTGCCCAGCCTTTAAATCTTTTTAAATTTTAAATTAAAAAAAATTATCTGTATTGTTGCAAGTATTACAGATCTCCCTGTTTTCCCCCCATTGACCACTTCCATCCTGCACCTACTCATGCCCCCCAGGCCTTCACCAACTATTATCTGTTTCCATGGGTATGCATATCCTATATAATAAAATACTAATATGCAAATTGTCCCCTCAACTGGGAGTTCGACCAGGAGTTTGACCAGGGGGTGGGGCCTGCTGGCCAACCACCCACTGCCCCTCCCCTTGGCCAGCCCAGCTGGAATGAGGGCGGGGGAGGTGAAGGCCGGCCAGACCCCACCTGTGCATGAATTCGTGCATCAGGCCTCTAGTTTGCTTATAAATTCATTGGTTAAACTCTTCCTGCCTCCACGCCCCCTTCCCTCTGAGATTCTGCAGTCTGTTCCATGCTTCCATGTCTCTGGATCTATTTTGTTTTTCAGTTTATTTTGTTCATTAGATTCCACATATAAATTACATAATATGATACTTTTCTCTGACTGGTTTATTTCACTTAGCATAATACTCTCCAGGTCCCTCCATGCTATCTCAAAGGGTAAGAGATCCTTTTTTTTTTTTTTACAGCTGCATAGTATTCCATTGTGTAAATGTACTGAATCTTTTTTATCTACTTATCTACTGATGGACACTTGGGCTGTTTTCAAATCTTAGCTATTATAAATAATGCTGCTATTAACATAGATCATCAACTAATACCATACACAAGAATAAACTCAAAATGGATAAAAGACTTAACTGTAAGTTGTGAAACCATAAAAATCACAGAAGAAACCATAGACAGCAAAATCTCGGACATCTCTGGTAGCAGTGTTTGCTGATACATCTCCTAGGGCAAGGGAAACAAAGGAAAAATAAACAAATGAGACTACATCAAAAGGGAAAGCTTCTGCACAGCAAAAGAAACAAGCAACAAAATGAAAAGGTGAACATATTTGCCAATATGTTCTCCCACTGTATGGGAGAACATATTTGCCAATGATAGATCATATAAAAATTAATTTCCAAAATATATAAAGAATTCATACAATTTAACAAAAGGAAGAAAAACAATCCAATAAAAAATGGACCTAAGTAGATGGACCAAAGTGGATATACAGAAGGCCAAGAGTCATATAAAAAAAATGCTCAAAGTCACTGATCATCAGAAAGATGCAAATTAAAACGACAATGAGGCATCACCTCACACGTGCTAGAATGGCTATCATCAACAAATCAACAAATGACAAGTGCTGACGAGGATGTGGAGAAAAGGGAACACTAGTACACTGCTGGTGGGAATGCAGACTGGTACAGCCACTATCGAAAACAGTATGGAGTTTTCTCAAAAAATGGAACTGCCATTTGACCCAGTGATCCTACTTCTAGGGATATATCCTAAGAAACCTGAAACACCAATCAGAAAGAACATATGCATCCCTCAGACTATTTTTTAATTGAATTTACTGAAATGACAATGGGTCCCCAAACCATATAAGTTTCAAGTACAACTCAATAAAAACATCATCTGTACACTGCATCATGCACCCATTGCCACAAGCAAAGTCTTTTTCCATCCCCATTTCCCTCCCTTCGCCCACTTCCACCTACCCCCCACCCTGATTTCCTTCTGGCTATCACCACAGTGTTGTCTGTGTCTATGTGTTACATTTATATATCCTTTGGCTAATCCCTTCACCTTCTTTCAGCCATTCCCCCTTCTTCCCTCCTCTCTGACAGCTGTCAGTCTGTTCCATATATCCATGCCTCTATTTCTATTTTGTTTGTCAGTTTATTTTGTTCACTTAATGGTTCCACATAGAAGAGAGATCATATGCTATTTGTCTTACTCTGACTGGCTTATTTTACTTAGCATAATAATCTCTAGGTCTATCCATTCTGTGGTGAAAGGTAAGATGTCCTTTTTTATGGCCACATAGTATTCCATTGTGTAAATGTACCACAGCTTTTTTTATCCACTCATCTCTTGATAGACACTTGGGCTGTCTTCAGATCTTGGCTATTGTAAATAATGCTTCAATGAACATAGGAGTGCATATATTCTTTTGAATCAGTGATTTGGGTTTCTTCAGATAAATCCCCAGAAGTGGAATAGCTGGATCAAAAGGCAATTCCGTTTTCTATTTTTTGAGGAAACTTCCCATTGTTTTCACAGTGGCCGCACCAACCTGCCTTCCAAACAACAGTGTACAAGGGTTCTTTTTTCTCCACATCCTCACCAACATTTGTTATTTATTGCTTTATTGATGATAGCCATCCTGTCAGGTATGAGGTGATATTTCATTGTGTTTTTTTTATTTTATATTTTGTTCTTGGGGTTCTTTACATTTTTTAAAATTTATCTTTATTGTTGAAATTAATGCAGATGTCCCCATTTGCCCCCATTGCCCCCCTCCACACAGCCTCCCCCAACCTGCAGGCTTTTGCCAAACTATTGTTTGTGTCCATGGACTATGCATATAAGTTTCCTGGTTAATCTCTTTCTACCAACTCACTCACCCTCCTCCATCTTCCCTCTGACATTCCTCAGTCTGTTTCCTGCTTCCATGTCTCTGGATCTATTTTGTTTGTTAGTTTATTTTGTTCATTAGATTCCACATATGAGGGAGGTCATGTGATATTTATCTTTCTCTGACTGGCTTATTTTGCTTAGCATAATATTCTCCAGATCCATCCATGTTGTTTCAAAGGGTAAGAGATCCTTATTTTTCATAGCTGTATACTATTCCACTGTGCAAATGTACCACAGCATTTTTATCCACTCAACTACTGGTGAGCACTTGGACTACTCCTAGATCTTAGCTATTGTAAATTGTACTGATATGAACAAGGGAGTGCATACATTCTTTCTGATTGGTGTTTCAGTTTCTTAGGATATATTTTTAGAAGTGGGATCACTGGGTCAAACGGCAATTCCATTTTTAATTCTGTGAGGAATACTGTTTTCCATAGTGGCTGCCCCGGTTTGCATTCCCACCACCAGTGTACTAGGGCTCCCTTCTAATTTGTATTTCTCTGATGATTGGTGATGTTAAGCTTTTTTTCATGTCTCATGGCCGTTTGTATGTCCTCTTTGGACAATTGTCTATTCAGGTCCTTTGCCCATTTTTTATTGGATTGTTTGTCTTCCAGGTGTTGAGTCGTACAAGCTCTTTATATATTTTGGAAATTACCCCTTATAAAATGTATCATTGGCAACTATATTCTCCCATACAGTGGGTTCCCTTTTTGTTTTGTTGATGGTTTCTTTTGCTTTGTAAAATATTTTAGTTTGATGTAGTCCCATTTGTTTAATTTTCCTTTGTTTCCCTTGCCTGAGGAGATATATCAGAAAAAAAATTGCTATGAGAGCTGTCTGAGATTTTACTGCCTGTGTTTTTCCCCCTAGTATTTTAATGGTTCCACGACTTACACTTAAGTCTTTTACCATTTTGAGTTTATTTTTGTGTATCGTGTAAGTTGGTGGTCTAGTTTAATATTTTTGCATGTACCTGTCCAATTTTCCCAACAGCATTTGTTGAAGAGACTGTCTTTACTCTATTATATGTTCTTCCCTCCTTTGTCAAATATTAATTGACCACAAAGGTGTGAGTTTATTTCCCGACTCTCTGTTCTGTTCCATTGATTTATATTCCTGTTCTTATGTCAGTACCTGACTGTTTTGATTACAATGGCCTTGTAGTATAGCTCGATACCAGGTATTGTGGTATCTCCAACTTTGTTCTTCTTTCTTAAGATTGCAGAGGGTATTCAGGGTCTTTTTTGGTTTCATATAAATTTTTGGAATGTTTGTTTTCTAGATCTGTGAAATATGCATTGTTATTTTAATAGGAATTGTGTTGAATCTATAGATTGCTTTGGGTAGTATGGACATTTTAATAATGTTTATTTTTCTAATCCATAAACACCCCCTTATTTGTGTCTTCCTCAATTTCTTTCTTCAATGTCCTATAATTTTGGAGTACAGGTCTTTTACCTCCTTTGCACCCAGACTTCTTTTAGTCATTCTAGCTGAGTGATATTGGCCAGTTACTTTCCTGCATCTTACTTTTATTATCTATAAAGTGGGAACAGTTATAGTATTTGCCACACAAAGCTGTGGAAAGCATCAAATTGTTTCATGTTGTACACACACACACACACACACACACACACACACACAGTGCCTAGAACAGCTCCTGGCACATAGTAAACACTGTCTAATTGTCGACCCTATCACATACAATATATGTTGAAGTTCATTGCCTATTGACAGTAACAGTTCCACATTACACCCAGTGTCATAAAAGAACATCCCCCATGGTTTTATTGGAATTCCACACTCCAAACTACCTTGTAAACATGGGTTCTTATATATTATGTTTTAAGTAGAAGCTATGCAGTCACAGTTCCTATTGCTCAGATAGCAGAGTGGTGGTGGTCTATTTGGGAAGTAGGGGGTGGGGGTCTAAGGGTGGAGGAATTGAGGGGAAGGAATAAAAAATAAAGTTAGTATGGAGGTATGGTTGTGAGAAATGTAGGTCAGTACGGTTTGCTAAATCACAAACAAAAGCCAAAATAATGCCTCTCCTGCAGTTATGAATTGTGCCAGTTTTCCTGGTTAGCCCAGAACTAGCACCAACTGAATGAGTATTCACAATACATTTGTCAATTATATATTTTCCTGTCAAGTAGTTGTTGGATGGTAAACCACCAAAAAAGATTTTTTCTTTGTCGGATAAACTTTTCACAATAGAAGAATGTAGTGAAGGCTTCTGAAATAAATCTAGTGGCACTGGGGAGTTTACAAATACTAGCATATTAATATACAGCTAAAATAATAATAAAAAACACCATGCTGCTAAAGATGTTTAGTATTATCAGCTCACTGCAGGAGTTTATTAGAAACTCCTGCTTTCTTTTATTAAAATTTCAATTGGCTTGTGAATGAGATCCTATGTTAGTGTCATAAAGTGAGAAGCCAGAAGGAGAGGATATTGGCATTTAAGTGCAGATTTCATTTTAAAAACACTTTACATTATAAAAGAAGATTGCATATTGTAAATATTACATATAATGCTCGTGGTGTTAAAAGTAGTGTTAGTAATTTTTAAAAATTCATCAATTTGTCTTTGTTTACGATGATATCTGGCAGATTTTATATTTCTGTAGTAAAGATTTAAATTTATCCCAAGATGTTTTTAGTTATAAGTCGCAAACACGGTTTTAGAAAAAAGTTTTCACAAAATGATGCATGAGTGCAATTTAACGGGCATCCTCATTGGCAGTAGCACATGACAATTGCCTAATTTTATAATTAGCTGAGTATTTTCCTTGCGCATTTTGGAAGCTTTTGTTAAACTAACTCGGTGTAGCTGGGCAGCAGGATGGGTCGCAAACCGTAATCTAGGGTTGAATGCTTGATTGGTGATGTGGTAGTAAATTACATGGAGCACTTTCTGCAGCAAGCCCGTGATTTTCCTGCCTGGTATTCCATGGTCACTGCTTCTTTCCCTCGCGAAAACTGTTTAAAAGGCAGGCAAAGTTCTGAGGTGTGACAGCTGGGGAGCCAAGATGAAAACCCCGCTTCCCCGTCTCAGCATCTGGAGTCTTCATGGAAGTGAGAAGTTTGCAGGTTTGCAGCTGCAGCCCTTTCATGACAAGTTTGGTACATTTAACACATGGTTGCTTGCTTAGAAAATATTTTCCAGATTTACCATGTTTACAGCATTGACATTTGAAGCTGAAGTCCCTTCCTCCTTGATTAGAGCAGGGAGTACTCGCAGACTGCCTTCTGACTTTATGGCGTTGGGAATCTGGGAATGGGTCACTTACAATTTTCAAACAAATCAAAATGCACTTTGATCTCTAGTCCAAGTTTCTTTAAATGCAACGAGTAATAATAATAAATTAGCCCAACTTAGCTATTTTTCCCTTAAATATGTTCATTCTTAATGTAATCATTTTATTGCATTCCAAACCCTACCAACATATTTAATTCATCTGATTCAAAGTATATATTTTCTGAGAAGGTACATTAACTCAGCAAATTTGGTAGAGGAGAGACTGTGTGTGTGTGTGTGTGTGTGTGTGTGTGTGTGTGTATTTTTACATTTTAAGCTACAAGTTCTGTGAGAATATATATTAATAATACAAGCAGCATTTCTCTTTACACATATTTTCTCATTGAAATCTTATTTTATTTACAAATCTTTAGGCTCACTGAATGTTGTCAGAGTAATATTTGAAGCATTCCAGCAATATAATACATTAAAAATGAAAAGAATGTGATTTTGCGTTTTCCAGTGTTTAGCTAAAATCCCTAATTTAAAATTTATCTTAGCAGTTTAATTTCATGTTCATATCATCAGTTCTATTTAACATTGATTTGAATCATACCATTCAAATAAGATGAGAAATAATTTATATTGATACAATATTTTCTTTTTGTAGAACCATAAACCTACAGTTGAGTGTCACAAGGCTCTTAGGTTGCTAACAGGGATGCATAAGGCATTCATATAATGGGATACATTTTACCATCCTCATCTCCACAGATATAAGCCCCGTTGCTTTAAACTGGGTTTACTGGAGTCCAGATGCAAAACCCTAAGAATTTTCTTTAACATTATTCATGATGTTGAATACAATATTTCTCCTTTATGATTTAAGGTAAATGATGGCACATACCACATGAAAAAGCTTTTTATAGAATAGACTTCAGATTATGATATTTCAAATACAAAACAAAAGCCATCTCTATCCCTCCAGCAAAACAAGTCAAAATAAAACCCCTTAAAATTGCATTAGGTAGGTATCAATATTGATTCTATAATTTGGAAGAGGCAGGGCAGTCTGCTCCTTTTAGGGTACTAAGTTTTCTTCATTTTCCCTCTTCCCAATAAATAAATGCTAGATATTTGCTCCGAATAACAGTTAACTCAGTCCTGGATGACTTACCTGAGCAGCCAAAGGTTTGTATTGATTTTGATCTTTGTAGAAAGATAGGTTAGCAAGCGGGGTGTTTTTTTTTTTCTTTGAAAGAATAACCAAAAATCAAATCCATTTGGGATTCATCATGGAGTCAAACATTTTAATTTGAACTGGGAGAACGACAAGAACAAATGAAAAAATATAAAGATCCATAATGAAAAGCAGTAAAATAATCTAAGTGAATCATTTTATTAAAATAGTTGTTTCACTATAAATAAGGAACCATATAAAATACAATTTGTATATTCTGTTACAAAAAGCTTCATGCTAGGCAGCCAAATACTAAAATTTTATATGAAAAAAAAAATGCCCCCCTAAGGAAAATGTGCATATCTGCTGTTTCTTTTTAACAAAGATTGAGATGCTTTATAAAGAACTTAGCAAAGATTTCTAAAAATAAAACCTCTTTTGCCGTCCCTCACCCATTCCACTGCATACTCTATATGTGAAGGATTTTTTTCCTTTCCTATTCACATTGAATTGTCTGATTCCAATTTAAATTGCTAGCCAGTGTTTCACAGCTTTGCACCGCACTTTCTAACCTCTTCCTCTTGGGCACCTCTGTCTGAAGTGAAGCTTTACTGTCTCTCAGATTCCCGAAATAAACACGTGTATCTATTTGATGGTTTAATTGTAACTGGTTAAGCTCAAAAAATGAGCAGCAGGTTCAGGAAAAAAAGTATGGGTCACAACCAGCCCACAAAACCAAAATCCTCAGCAGAGATGCAAATATTTTATTATTTGAAACAGCTGCCGTGTAGCCTCAGACACTTATTTTTTCTTTACAGATTTTTCCTGAATAACTTCATGCTGGGGTGGTATACCCTTTCATGCTTCCCCTGGTGACTAAAGCTCTTATGCCATTTACCTTGCTCCAGGTAATTTGGGGAAATACCACCGACATGTATCATTACAGAGTCTGTATAGTTGTTTAGCTGCTAATTGATTCTCAAAGGGAAGCAGGCTGATGCTGTCACTCTGATGCGATGTTAAAAATTCTTCAATTTATTTAAGATGCTCATTTTGCTGAAATTAAAACTGCTAGTTATTCTGGATATTGACTACAAAATGCTTTTGCAGAAAGGAGGATAATAAATATTGCCTTAATTAGCTGCCCCCACCCCCAACCACCTGCCAAATCTGTTCAAATTTTCAGGATTGAAATGCTTCTTCCACTAAAAAAATGTTACTACAGTTATAACTGTTGAAGTATTTGATGCATAGCATGATAAAAATTCAATCTGGATGCTTTTAACCCAGGGATCAAGAGGACTCATGCCCTATAATCAGAACTCAGAGGACAGTGCAATAAATAATGTGTTTCAAATGGTTTCATCTCTGTTAAGTCCTTATCGGGTAACCCTGTTGTTAGTGTCTGTGTTGTGATGAAGGCGGTGATAGAATAGAAACTTTCACAAATAAAGTGTTCTTGCTTTAAAAACAGAGTGTGGTGTTGATTTTTTAAAAGTACATTATTCCTGTGAGTGGGTTTATCAGCAGTACAACGTTACAAGACAAGCTACGCCATAAAAAGGATTAAGTGGCGCTGTACAATACTGATTAAGTAACAGAGCGATTCATGCGAGTTGTCGGAGAAACTGGTGCTGCCAAGTCTTCTGAAACAACACAGGAATAGAAGTTTACTTTCCTTGCACACACAACTCTTTCCTGCGGGATCTTTTCTAACAATATTCAAACATCAGCTCTTCTACAGTCCATAAAGTCTGCCTACATGCAAAACAGTCCTCAACCACAGAAATCCTTTCTGTGTCTTCCTGTTTTAATAAGGCTTCCGTGATATGCAGACGGACCTGCGTTCAGTCCTGACTCTGCCACTTCCCTCTGAGAATGATTTTTCACCTCTTTGGTTTCCTACCTATAAGTTGGAGGGAATAAAACTCCCTGAAAAGGTTGTGAGAGGCGAACACACACTGCATATAAAGTGCTGAACACAGTTCCTAGAACATTTTAAGCACTGAAGATATTGTTAAGGGGAAGAATTGTAAGTCCTTTTTCCACAACGATAAATGCTTTAAGCGAGACCTGCTTTTGTTTTTTAAATCTACAGAGACATCCTTATTATATTATTCGGATGACAACACTAACTGGTGGTAGACAGAAGAATATATTGCACATGCAAGGCCGTGCCCTGAAATTTAAGATAGGTGCAAAATATTTCAGGTACATGCACCTTTAAAATGCTTTTTACAAATGCTTCAAATTATTTACTCAAATAATATATTTAGTGTAAAGAATATCCCAAAACTGAAGTTAACTTACTGAATTTCTTTAGCCATCAGCTGCTGATGAGAAGGGTTCACCCAGTTCAATTTTTATGTGAGAAATTAGTTTCAGGAGATAATTTCATCCATTTCCCTTGAAATGCTTTTCATATGGGCTATGGAGTGTTATATATTCCAAGTTAATATTTAAGGCAAAGGAGAGAAAAAAAGAAGTCTGTTGATTTCACACATGGAATTCATTCCGCACTGTTTTCACTAGTTTTTCCAAGACCTCGAGGGAATCCGACAACAATAGGCTATATGGAGTGCAATTAGAATCATCATGCAGGAACAAGCGCATGGGGCAGATGTTGATATTCAAAACTAGTCGGCTTTCTTTGTGTTTGGACACAATTCATGAGATGCATTAGGACAGAACAATGTCTCCTCTGCAATACAGCACGATTATTATTGGAAAACAGGGGGAAACACCCATTAGTGCAACTCCCACATCTCACCCCAAACAAAGTTATTCTATACTATGGTAAAGGTTGATGATGTAATTGCATAGATGACTTGGAAACCTAGACTTTAGATGTTTAAACTTCATTCTGTATGGTGTCACCTTTCTGGGCGGTGCTGCAAATAGGTTTGAGCGGGCAGTGGGTCGGGGGCCAGGACCAACATGGTCACAGGATGAGGAGCAGGGGCAGTGCTTTGTTATTGGACCCAGGGTGCTGTTAATGGCTGAGTGAAGCTGCGTTTGATTGGGGGGAGAGGGGAGTTTCCCCTGCCTGAGCTGGAGAGAACCAAAGAAGGAGAGGAAGTAGAAGCGGGCGGGGAGGAGAACAGGGAGCCAGGGAGCCAGTGATGGGGTCCGCAGAGAAAGACAGTTCCTTAGAGCCAGCAGCGGGTGGCATGCGAGTGGGACTGGGGTGGGGGGAGTCCTGGAGCGGCTTCTGGAAAACGACTCTCCTCCACTTTTCTGTCAGAACAGAGACGAGCAGTAGGGGGAGCCCACCTCGGAGCACAGCGCCAGCAAAGAAACTCTGCGTTTGGGAGGTGTATTTTATTTGTGTTTATTATCACAACGCAGTACACATTTAAAAACTTATTGGAGTAATTTCCCCAAAGGGGGAAAGCTGACCCCATTCCCACACCCCTCCTACTCTCAAAGTGCTAAGTGTGCAACGCAGCGTTTGGAACGCTGTCTTAATAGTTCCAGATCCGTCCACCACTCCTTCTGTGTCTGAGTCTGCCAAACGTGGAGCTCATTTAGGAGGACTGTGGAGTGGGCAGGCCTGACAGCAGCTGCGAGGCCCCCGGAGATGTGTGGCAGGTGGAGGTGGAGTGGGGGGGAGGGGGGGGATAATGGCCATTCGGAGACAACCTATTTAAGCAACTGTGTGTTCTACCATAAAAATTCCTCGGTGGCTTTGAGAATGAACTCTCCAAGGGAGGGTGCTGCGGGAGGCAGTCGGAGACTGTGTTTTAACCAGATGAGCAAACAGGAGCTTGGAGCTCTGTGGAGAGGAGGGCCGCTTTGTGACAGGCCTTCCTCACTTCCTCGGGCTTCATTTGCTTGTGAGGCCACAGCACTGCCCCTGGGGGACTCAGGATGAGGCAGCTGCAAAAGAGAATTCAGGCTTAAGGACTGGAAAGGGGAGAGCATAACTCAGAAACCCCAGGGAGGGCTGACCAGCATGCAGACGAGTACAAAGCACTTCTTTGTCTCCTTGACATCATGCGCACTTTCACCTACACAGGCACAGTTGAGATTCCTACCATACCCTCAAATACAGCGTCTGTACTGTGGCAACTGGCAGAGCAGCGATTTCCAGAGCCCAGGCCCACAGGCAGCAGGATCTCCCAGGCCTCTAGAGAGGACAAACCAGGCCAGCCATAGCGGGGCAGCCCTGCCAACCCAGCCCCCAGGGAGCCTCCAGCCCGCAATCTGGAGTCCCCGAACCCCCTTTCCCTCTCCCCCCCCCCTCCCCCCTCATCTCCAAGATTCCACGGGCCTGGCCTCCGATGTGTCTGGAGGCTGCAGGGGAATGTGGCAGCACCAACCCCGACCCTCGCCTTAGGTCCCCCCATAACCCGGGATGATTTTTGACACATGCACTGTGCGTATTTCAGGGGGAAAGTCATCTGAGGAGGCAGAGAAGGGCAAAGAGAGTCTGGAGTACCCCAGCAATGAAAGTGAGGTCAGACCAAACTCAGTCACGAAGCTTTCCTGCAGGCAGGGTTACCTTTTGGGTTTCCAGACCTAACAAAAGACAAACGGCCCCTCGAGCCATTTGGCCACCGGAATAGCAGGGAGGAAGAGCAGGGAGGACAGGCCGCCCGCTGGACTGCAGAGAGCCGTGTTCTCCGTGGTGTGGTGTCTAGGGCTGCCGCTCGGGGCTGCCCACCAGTGTGTCAAACCCAGTGCAGGTAAGGCTGGCGATGGAGGGCTGCGGCTCTCTAGCTCGGCTCTTTGAAGCCAATTTCTGGCTCAGAGCATCTCCCTGCTGTAGGATCTGGGAGTCTTCTGCAGGTGTCTCCTGCGAGCTGCCTGCCCTGCTTTGTATTATCTCCTGGCCAGTGTAAGTGCCCTGCTTGCATCTAACAAATATTTATTGGATATTTATTCTCAAAGACCGGGAGCCCCGGGGCATGACATTTCAGTGAGTGAATGGCACTGAGATACTGGGGAAGAGGCATTATGGGTCCATTTCGAGGCTCCTTGACACAGGAGGTCTTAAGCAGTTACGTGGTGAGGAGAAGGCCACGTGATAATGTGGAAACCTCTTATGTAAAAACGTGCAGCAGACACAGGATTGCCATTTATTAATTAACACATGTGATGCCAGAGTTTTCTAAAGAGCAGTAGGGAAAATAAATCCTGGGGAGATGGGCCTGAGTGCTAGGGCTAGTGGCCGGTCCTGCCCATGGTTCTAGCCACCTCTTAGGGGCTCCATTTCTCTAGCTGTTGCTTCCATAGCAGCAACATTATGAGGAAGGGATGCTAATACAACTCCTTTGAATATGAAAAAATAGAAAGAAACCCCTTTTTAATCTTTGTTTTTATGGCTGCAAACATGATTACATAGAGGAAAGTCAATCCCAATGGAACACAATGGATAATACAAAGTAATTGATTGGCCTTTATCATTTTCTGTTACTATATTAAAATAACCCCATAATATCAAGCGGCAGCCACTGATACATAAAGGAGAACAGGAGTTGATTATGTCTAAGGGTAATCAGGTCAGGGAAGTGTGAAGGTAAGATAAATAAGGTAAACACAAAAAATGGAAAAAGCCTTAAAAGAAGCAAAAGGGAGTTGGTGGCAAAGAGTTTACATAATAGAAGGGAGCACTGATGTTTGGAATATCATTAAGCAGGAAGCCCCTGGAGACAGCCCATTGCAGCTGTGTGACTGCAGTATGTCTCGGCTGGTGTCCCAAGCCACGGGGGCAAAAGCTGAGCGACTTTAACGTCTCAGAAAGTGCAATAATCCTTCCAGGATACAAAGTCTGCAGCCTGGCAGTTATTGGGCTATGGAATTTAGAAAACGAAATAGGGAAAGCATTTAGCTATTGGTATTTCCTAAGCACTGATGCAATGCCACCAGCATGGTACCGCAAGCAGACATTTCAGGAAACCTCCATTTGCAGCCAACTTTCCAAATTGCCAGGGACCAGTGGGGCTTTGTCAGACCCCCAAATGCCATGGTTTGGGTCCTAGTGGAAAGCAGCTGACGAAGAGCTGTTGAGAAAAATTGCATCAGCATATGCCTAATTTCATTAATCTGTGTTCTTGCCTGAATATATCATGATTATGTATATCTTTCTGAATATATCTATTGTCTCTCAACAAATATTCATACTGACTCATGCCTAAATATTACTAATTACATACTTTACATAAATATGACCAATTTTAATTCCTACCAACATTTTTCTTTTTTGAAAATACTTCTTATATAAAATACATATATGTACTTTGTATTTGATCAATGAGGAAATATATTTAGGAGCCAGTTCATTAAAAATATACAAGATACTTGTTTTGGTCTCTGTGTCACTATATCATGTGATTCTCATTTAGTTTTTAAAAAACACAATGTCATACATGTGTTAAGCAACCATCCCAAATAACCCTTTTCAGTAGTTGTGTAATAGGCACTGGATTATTCATGCCATCCTATGTATAAGTATGCTTCATTTCTTTATCAAAATCAAAATAAATTCTGGTTGAACCCTATCCTCAAGATTAGATGAGGTGTCTTCTATCAGTCACTGTTCATGGCTTCCTTTCCCTCTCTCATGCTAATGGATGGGGATCCTGGCATTTATACAGATTCAGAAGATGAAGGGAGGCCTTAATAGAGGGTACCTCACTGTTGTGCTCCTTGCCCAGGACTGTGAAGTCTTCTCAAAAGTGGTTTAGTCTCTAGACCCTCCCCAAACTTGCAAATCTCATCCCATTTTCAGACCAAGGTCTCTCTGGTATGGTGGGTGGATGGGAGTACCTTTTCAGACAAATACAGCTTAATTGACTCCATTGGTGTGCCGAGGCCTGTTAATGTCTGCCCACTTGACAACTTCCTGCAGACCTTGAGGACCCAAATACCTGGTGACTCTGGCTGGGGACACAGGAGGTGAATAGGGCTGACATTTACTTCAGCTCTTTCTGATGAACCTATAGGCAGTCAACTAAGACACAATCAACTAATTGTCCATCTACAGCAGTAAGTGTTATTAAATCTCCTGACACAGTACATTAGTACATCAAGGGAGTAAACACAGCTATCCTGGTTCAGTCTGACTTTGGGATTCTCTAATCCTGCATAGCCAACATTCTCTTCTTCTATTACCTTTGCTCCTCAAGTCTCCCCACAAAAACTCATTTCCTGAATTTACTGATTTGAGGTGAGATTTAGTGAAAGATTACCAGATTGATTAATTCACACCAAGCATGACAAACTGACAATCCTAATCTAAGTGATATTCTTACCAGGGCTATTTGAAATTTAAAAGAACTATCTTCTAATCCAGATATATCAACCTGTAATGATAGAATTTAAAGAAATATAGAAGAACATAATTATTGGTAGAGTTGAACTTGTGACCCCTTAAATTCACACTATATATTTTAATAGCCCCCTTTACAAACCTCTATTGTAGATTATATTTTAATAGTCTGCTGAAGGGGTTTTCTTCCCTACAAAACAGTGACTTCCTTGAGGGCAAGACCATGCCTCATTTATTGTTTTGTCCTAAGCCCCTAGCACAATTATTATCACAGGCCAGCTTAATGTTTTTTGATGTTTGCTTAAAGCATCTTTTTACAATTAAACTGTTACATGGACTCTGAGGGAATTGAAAAGAAAGTGAAGAGATTGCTTTTTTCTTTTCTACCCACTAAATAATCCATATTTTCCTGATCTTTTACTATAAATTTCTATTGTACTGGTACAGTTTGGAACTGTCTTAATTTTCCCTTAATTCTAATAAAATGCAGAATTCACATCAACATTTAGTATTTTACTATCTGGATGTTTAAATTACCAGTTAAGTAATTCCTATAGTTGCAGTATTCATGCATCATGTTTGTGTGTCAAAGGCTATAACTTGCCTCCTAGCTCCTTTAGATGGCCATATGTGTTTCATAGATATTTCTTCCCAGGTGACATTTCTCTGAATTTTCTGTGTCATTTTCCTAGAGAGTTAAAATCTTCTGTTTCAGCCTGAGCCTGTGTTTCAGGTTTAGCTCTTCAAAGGTTCACTCTCCGAGTTGGAATAAGATGTAAGTATATGCAGGCTCTAGGGATAATTCCTACTCTTTCTGTAGCAGCAGTGACACTTTTGCAAGGCAAACCAGCAGTAAGAGCTCACGGACTCAAACACCTTACTGGGTTACCTCAAAAATGCTGTATACTTGAAAGTTTCATGTTATAATGAAAATTTGTGTTATGTTGTCTGCCCATCTTTTTCTTTCAGTAATTGTTCCAACATGATTAAGATGTTGGTCATAAACAGCTGCCTTTCCTGTCATGATGATGGGCATGTGATTCAACCTGGGCCAATCAGGTTACTCCCCTCTGCTCCATAGATGGGCATGTGACCCAGATTTAGCCAATCAGAGTCATGCTCAGGAATTTTGATGGAAAGAAGCCCTGACTTATCTTTGTAATTAGCTGTAAAGATGACAGAAGCTTTGAGTTGGTTTGCTTGGTCCTATTTTTGTCACTAGATCTGAAGAAACTACTATTTATAAAGAGAAAGCAGATCCAAGAGATGGATAGATAAAGGGAAGAAAGGAAGGAAGAAGAGAGAGAGAGAGAAGCACTAATGACAGAGTTTGAGGATCTGGATCCAACTATGTTTGAAAATTTGAAAATCTATCTTTTATTCTAATTTGAATTAGGTTTCTATATATTACATAAAAAAGAGTCCAGTTAATCAAACAAACATGTTCCAAGTTTATTTATAAAATTAAAAATTATGGAAGCTTTAAAGGAGAAAAATGAACATATTTTAGCCATTTAAAATTGTATTTTGAAACTTGCCATTTGAATCCATTAAACTGAGTATTATTAAGTATTAAATATGAAAACATTAAAAATAGTATGTGCTTTGTGCTATGAAATGTGCATGACATTACTTCACCATAATAGCTATTTGTATAGCTTGTACTCAGGTGACTATTCAATTAATTCAGAATCCAATGACTTCTGGGGAATTCAACTAAACATCTTACTTCATAAGCAACTGAGAAGAATTGGGAATGTAAACAAACTGATTAGGACTAAAAATAGATTTTACTCAGCTCAATATTATTGAAGAGTGAACATAACAAGAGCAGAAAGTTTCAATTAAATCATAGCTTTAGAAACACCCCTGTTCTTAGATTGCAGTTTGAGTACTACACCCTCTGTGAAACTCTCCTTCATGACACCCAGTACTTACGTGTTGGCCAGCAGTTACTACACCAAATTGGAATTGCAGAATTACTTCTTGATTCCTCAACTAAATGATAAGCATTTTGAATTCAATAACACTCTGTTCATCACTATATCATCTTCTCTAGCTCAGTGCTCAACATCTCTATTCACAAGGCGTACTGAGCGAAGGGACGTGTCTATTGACAATGTCATAGGGTTGGCCGCACATGGAACCTGGGTTCTGGGAGCTTCATCCTCTGGAGCCAGCAACTGTTCTTTCCTGATCATCCATTATCCTCTTTATGTGCATTATTATGCTACTTCACGTATTATTTTTTTATGTAGGTGCCTCAGCCAGAGTTCAAGGCTCAGAAGAAACTTATTAATGCAGAGGGAACTATATGAATATTTCTTTATCTAATCATGGCTTCTCTCCTCCCTACATACATACATGTTAAACTGCTATTAAACTTGGTCTTTTGGGTGAGAAAGAGAAACTATTCTAAATGTGCCCCAAATAGCTTTAGTTAGTTACTACAGCTTTAATTTCACTTGGTTTTTCTAATTACCCTGTAAATATTGTTACTTTCAATATACAGATGATCAAATAAGATTGAAAGCAATTTCCCCTAAAATAGAACATTCACAGTAAGCCAGGGTTTGACCATAGTGTTAACTTCCTAAATCATGGTTCCTTATATAGCATTACTTAGAAGAGTAATTTGAGTTCCAGAATTATTAAGCAAAAAAAAAAAAAAAAAAAGGGGGGGGAGAGAGAACGAGCGCAGTGCATTATAAAGTAAATTCAACTATACTAATTTCTCAATTATCAGCAATGGAAAGGTTATGGGGAAAGCAGGTTACCTACATATTTTATGTGGATAAAATTCATAAGTAATATGTGACTAATTGAAATCTGCCATCAGACTGTACTCTCAGCTGTAAAAAGAGACTGGTTATAAGTGAGGTGTGATGATTACCATGTTGGGTAAACTTACTTCTCCAGAGTTTATGGCACATAATTATTTACCAGATGAATTTTTTCTAAGAAATCTCATTTACTTAATTTCCTCTTTACTTACTCTATTTCTTCATAAGTTTGAGTCTATGTAAAGATAACTCCTGGGGTACTATTTGGGAAAGACTTTATTCCAGAGGGAAAACAAAATATTGTCTAAACATCAACTTAATTCATAGAATGGAGTAGAAGCACTACATCTCCTCTCCATGAGAAAGTCAGGGAGAGCAGAATAAATATTGTGTGGAAAATCCAGAAGGGACCTCTGTCGAAGAGTCTAAATTATGAGGTGTTTCCAGGAAACATGTATTTTATCCCAGGTCTAGTCCACCTGGGGTTGAAAAGGCAGTCTCCAATGATTTGACATTTCCCTGATACCTCCTGGAGGAAATATTTAGGTTCCTAGAGGCGGATATGTTTTGGGCTGACAGCTCATGTCTATTTTCAAGGCACCATTACCTATGGCAGGTGATGAAATACTCTGTAAGTTTTGACTAGTGAAGGTTGGAATAATTCAAAAGAGTCTTGCTCTCATTGGCTATGATAACTTCATTTCCTATGACTGTTTACAGACCCCTACCTCATGTGCACACATACACAGATATACAGGGCCATTCACACCCATACACATGTGTGCATGTGTGCACACACTCACACATATGCTCACACACGTATAGACATTGCTAATTTCTCTGCAGCTTTAAATGTCTTTTAGCTTTATAATAGAAATATTATGAAAATATTAAACTATATATTTGATTGCCCCTTAAATCTTGTACCCTTGAAGCATTCTACTTCTAAGGCTGAACATGAATCATATGACTTCTGGGAAGGTGTGTATGGGTTAAAGGATGTACTAACCAGAACAAATAAATCAAAACTATGATTGTAAGGATTAAATGTTTGTTTCCTCACAAAATTAATATGTTAAAACCCTAATCCCAATGTAGCCGTATTTGGAGTTGGAGGAAAATTAGGTCACAAGAATGGATTCTTAATAGGATTAGTGCCCTTACATAATGAGACATAAGATACACCTCTCTCTCTCTCTCTCTCTCTCTCTCTCTCTCTCTCTCTCTCTTCCCTCCCTCCCTCCCTCCCTCTCTTCCTCTCTCTCAGATACAATGAGAAGACAGCTGTCTACAAACCAGGAAGAGGTATCACACCAGGAACCAAATTAACCAGTACCTTGATCTTGGACTTTCCAGTTCTAGAACTGTGTGAAACAAATGTTTGTTGTCTTAGCCACCTAGTCTACAGTAATTTGTCACTGCAGCCTGAGCTGACTAAGACAATGATAAAAAGGATGTCCCAGTTATGGAGGAAGAGAAAATAGAAAGATTGTATCTTCTGTCCTGTGGGATGGTAGAAGGAGAAAAGATGGGAGTAGAAAAACAAATGGTAAAACCTATTTTGAGAGCTGATCTAGATCTAGTAGGTCACCAAATGTAAGTCACAGACCCCAAAGTAGCTTCATGTTTGGCTAGTGAGACCCAATTTTGGAGTCAGTCATCGAGGCAGATGGCCTAGTTCTCCAAGGACTTTGCTGATTACAGCTGTTCATTTCAGACGTGAACACAGTAAGATGTCCAGCCTGGACATCCTCAAAGACCAGATCAATGAGCCTATCATGAATCCCTGCCTAGGGACAGCATGAGACTATGGGCCTTTCCATCCCCAAATCATGAGGACTGTAAGTCATCACCTGTATCCAAGCATGATTTGATGAAAGAAGAGGGGAAAGGGAGGATCATTTCCATGAGGGAGAGAATTTTGAATTGACTAAAAAAATTATCCCAAAGAGACTATGTAACCCAGAGGAGCTGAAACATCATTAAGAGATAAATTTAAAATTAAAGCCTATTGATCCTCACCCTTTACCTCCATCAGTTTCTAGCAGGGTGGGAGCTTGTGAGAAAGATTCTATCACTTGTAGAAAATAAAGAAGCTTCTTTTTCTTTGCACATCTGGAATGCTAATTTTGACTCTAGCAACATAAGAAACCTATAGCACAGTTTTGGAATCCCTGATAGGATGAATGGTGTTTTCTGAGTCTGTCATTCTCTGGGCCCAGGAAAAGCATCATTAAGTAAAATTTATCAATGCACCAATGTCTTGCTTCTTTAACTTCAACAGACTTCCAAGTTTGGTTGGTGCTCATTCAGAAAATGAAAAATGCCTTTTGGCCTACGTTTCCCTGCACAGATAATGATCCTAACTGTGCCATTACTAGCTGGTACATAAATCTGTGTCAGTTTTCTCATAATATTATATCTGCAAATCAGATCTTAAAGGTATTGTTCTTCTTTTCACCTGATGACAGAACAGAATGCTTCATTGAAAAATGGTAAAAAAAGAAAAAAAAAGAAAAAAAAAAGGGATGATTGAGTTCACTTTAGCCTGGGCATTTCAGTTTGTATATTTAGGGGAAATGGACTCAGAAAACAGAGCACAGTTTTCAAGCACACTAAGAAGACTGGCTGAAACATCTGGAAAAATAACTTGGAGGTTTAAAGGCATGTGGTACACAACAAAGGCAACAACCAAGTATCAGTCTTCATGTTTCATGGTTTCTTGATTGTAGTGTTGAAGCCA
This sequence comes from Corynorhinus townsendii, assembly GCA_026230045.1. NCBI lineage: Eukaryota > Metazoa > Chordata > Mammalia > Chiroptera > Vespertilionidae > Corynorhinus > Corynorhinus townsendii. The sequence goes on from JAPDVU010000002.1 coordinate 159,201,475, forward strand.
AGTTGCCAACAATCTATGGATCCTAAATTGGTTCTTGTTAATATCTGACTATTTTCCAAAATATTGAAAATCTTTAAAACAGTGAGGAAATGAGAAGTTAAATATCCAATACTCTCCTTACAAACTTAATGGGAGTTAGAGAAAAGAAAAAGAAAGAAAAAAGCAAAGCATCTAGAGTAATTTAATTAGGAATTAGTAGATTTTATCCAAATCTCACTATTATTGTGACTTGTTTTTCTCTTGGCTCGATATTTACTAGAATTAATAAGAAGTCCTTGTATTTATTACCATATTTATTTCAAGTAGCTCAAAGGCTCCACAGACATTCTCCTTTTATTTCTCACAACATCGCTGTAAGGTTTTTGGCTAGAGGATAGGTATTATCCCTGTTAAACCCAGTGTAGAAAAAGCAACTGCTTTCAAATATAATTTACAAAAAGTACCTCTTAGGCTGAAATCTAAATTGCTATTAAGGAATTCTCTCTTGGGAATGTTTTTCTCCCCCTTTCCCTTTAATTTAAAGTATGAGACTGTCATTTCTGTCATTAGTTATTGCAGTAACTTTTTCTTCTTCCGACCAAGGTCAAAAGTCTCCCGCTGTTAAGTCTATCCATGAAAGTGCTTGAACATACACAGTCGCATATCATGCATATTTATGCTTCACAAGTAATAGAGTAAACATAAGAGGGCTGAATTATTAAGGGTGAAGTAAGATTGATGAAATGCTGTTAGTTTGGATATTTGACTGATTTGTACATTTATAAGCTTTTATGAAGCAGTTGAAGGCAAAGGAAACAAACTCAGAGTTTCTGCTAAACTTACTTCTTAAGAATGCTAAATCTTAGGATTGAGAATAGGAAAAATATATATGTAAATCAGCACATACGTATGTTTACATATTTACATATTAGTGAATTATTGCAAGAAATGCATACGAGCTTCTACTCCATATTTATGAGGTTGGCTAGGCCCCATGGACTATGCCAAATGGGGCTCCCATTGGCCCTTGGTTCTATAGATTTTTAGTTGCATTGGACTTTGTTTTAAACTCAAGAGTTAGTAATTACTTCTAAAGCCACTTCTACTCAACCAAACCCTGTGTGAATGAAGGCCCGTCTCCAGATCTTTGGCTCTGATGTGAATGGTAAATTGTCATTGCAATCTCCAGGTGGCTGCTTAGATGAAATTCTTCTTCCATGCTAAATGGCCCCGATGGTTTGGTGCCCAAGGCTCATCACGCTCCATAAAATCTGAAGTCAACGCTATTGAAGACTAAGATTCTGGTAAACAAGCCCCAGTCGATTTAATGGAAAAAGAGTCCAGTCCTCCTTTAATCTGCTAAACCTTTTCTGCCTTTCTTTGTTGGGACTTGCCCCTGATTGCTTCAGGTTGACTAGTCAGATAGACTGCTGAGGGCTCTGGTCTGCTGTAGCAGTTATAATTGGTGCAAGGCAGTGGCAAAGCTGGAAAGACACATAGAGAGAGATAATTTGTCCTCTTCCTCATCTTCTTTGTAAGAGCTCTGTGCTGAAATAAAATTGTGCGCTGGGGAAATGTGACAGTGAGAATGGGTAGATGAGAATGATTCCATTAAATGGTAGGGTCTGGAATTTATCTAGACATCTGAATTTCTTTTTGCTAAGGAAAAGAAGGCCATAGTCTAATTTCCTGGGCTGGTAGAATCCTGTTTATAATGCTATCTCTTGGTAATTTCTCTTTCTGTGATTGAAGAGGTTGTAAGTTGTCAAACAAGCAAACAAAATAACAAAAACACCCACACAAACTAAAAGGACCACCGAAAGTCATGTGGACAAGGCTTTGCTCTTTCATTTTGCATTAAGGGAATCAGAATCCTTTTAGTTATTGTTGTCATTATTGTCATCGGAAGAAGGCAAAGAGATAATTCTACTATGCTTTTTAGAAAAATTACAACAGCAAGCACTTCATTGCTTGATATATGATTTGACTCTTAAAATTATTTTTCATACAGATTCAAGGCATCCAGAGTGGGAGAACCACATAGGCACTGTAGAACAAAACTAAAATGGAGTCCCTTATGTTGGGCATAAAATGGAAATGATCAACACAGGTGCCTAAAAGAAACTTAACCTGACCTTATAGGAGTAACAGCTCTTTTCAGAAATCAGCAGAAGATACCAGCCAATACCCAAAGACCAAGTCTGTGCATATCATCTCTGGACTTCCTTATTCCCTGACTCACAATGGAGTTTAGCTGCTTCCAAATAGGCCATTTTGGCTTATTGATTATTTTGAATTAAAGTTACTTAAGAAACAGCTGGTGCAAGAAGGACATTCTGACCCACCTTTGTCTCTCTAAAAGCAGGAAATAAATCCCCCTGTGAAGGATACCTTTCTAGCACCGGAAGGATGGAAAATGTTCTTATTGCCAGAGGTAGGGAATTCATGGCTGAGAGGGCTGTATAAACAAGCTTTGTTACTTCTTCATTAATTTGCTACCCCAAGCCCCAACCCTTTGGTCAGTTCTTCACAAATAATTGTTTTATTGTTTGAAAAGTATAAAAGCTGACTGCTTTGGTCACTTCTTCGAGTCTTATATTTCTATGAACTCCTGTACATATGAAATTAAATTTGTTTTTCTCCTGTTAATCTGTTGATATCAATTTAATTATTAGGCTAGCCAAAGAACCTAGAAGGTAAAATTTTTCTTCCCCTACACTCGGCTACTTCAAATAAGAAAGACCACTAGGCAGCCAATCAGCTGAAAAAGCCAAATAACTTTTGTATTTCCCATAAAAATCCCTTTGTGTGTGAGCAACTCAAAAGGCATTGCTCCCCCCCCGCCCCCCCCCCCCCCCAGCCCAATGCATAGCCTGGAGTTTCCCAGCTTGCAGATAGGTCAAAGGCCTTGCAATAAACTCATCTTTCTGCTTTGTTTTATTCAGTATGCAGAGCTTGGTTCTTGACCACCAAATAGCCCCATTTCACAAAGTTACATTTTAATAGAAGATTGTCACATTGTTCAGGTAGAGCTTATCATTTAAAAAATAATTATTTCTTCCCTATTGCTTATAATAACTACTTTAAAGCTCAAAAGTGAAATCTATTTCCTCACCTCAATTTTCTCTTTTCCATCAGGCTTGCACACACTGTGGGACTGCTGATGCCTGCTGGGCTGCTGGCATTGATCTTTCTTTTCCCTGAGGGGAAAAAAAAGGAGCCTTGAAATTTTTCCTTTGGGAAAAAATATCACATCACACCTTTTATAAGATAACCAGGTTTTCTCTTCTGATTTGGGTTATTTGTGTTATTAAATAGTCTTGTGTTGGTTTAAAAGTCATTTATACTTCCATCCATACATTTATATACTTAAATATTTATCTATTCGTTCATGGAATATTTTGAGGCCTCCTATGTTCCAGGCATTGTACAAGGTATTTGAGACTATACAATGACTGAGTAGGTGCACTTACCTTCATGGATTTTAGCTTTATCAGGTTCCATTAAATTGAGGAGAAAATCATATTTACTATTTATTGTGCAGTTGGTTGTTCTCATTTCCACATAAAATTATAAGAATATTTTCACCAAGGAAGATAGTGTGATAAGGAGCTTACCTTTAGATTCACTAATTTTGACAATAATCTACTAATTCTTTTGTTCAGTTCTCCTACCATCTAATGGGTTTTTAGAGATATTAGAACAGTTTGGAAGGATGAAAAGAAGTCAGTCATGGTATACTCAGATTTTCAAAAGTTATGTGAAAGACTAGGAATTAATGTAGTATATTAATGTAGTATATTGGTTTCTCAGTCAGATCATTTTATTATGTCTGTTCTCTTAGTCCTGGATAGGAAGTTGATGATTTTTAAACATTGGCAAAAAGTTAACTTTTGTTAACTTAAATATATAATTAAGCATTTCAGTGTGTGACCACCTCAAACACTTTTGAATTTTGCGCACCAGGTCAGAGCTAAGTAGGATCCTCTGGTCTTGGTGACAGCCTCAGCTTGCCATGTGTAAGATTTGTTGAGCAGCATGACTTGGGGCTATGTTTTTACTGAATCCAAGTTTTCTCCAGGACTCTGAACAATGGGCCAGAGGGAGGTTTCACTGCCAAAAGAGTAAAGGGCAAAAGGAGACCAATACTTTTTTGACTTGTCATGTTAGACTGCTCACCCCTGTTTTATTGCTTTTTCAACACTGCATCAAAGCAGGAAACTTTAAAGTCTCAGTGAAGCAAGAGGATTCTACTTTTTCAGTGACCAGGGAAACTTTAATTAAAATTGAGTTTTATTTTGGTAGGTTTTGCTTTGAATTTTAGCCAAAAAGAAATGAAGAAGTCAGAAATATAGAGAAGTTGATTATCTCTGTAATGGTAAAAAAGATCAATTAATTTACAGTGAAAAACAAAACAACAACAAAAAGAAAATGCTGCATTACAGATTTACAAAATGTTCATTACCTATGGACTTTAAATATGAACCATCATCAGCCTAATATCTAAGGCAGAGATCTGACAGTTCAATCCTGAATTCAAGGACCAGTTGATAAATTGAAAATCATTTTAAAATTTAATATTAAAATTGATAATTGCTCTGTGGGAAATAGATTTTTCTGAACTTATACCCTTTTCCTGTAATGCTGAGCAAATGTGAAGCGATAAACTGTCCATCTGTCACAATGATAGATAGACAAATCCTACTTTTACTCTTATTCCACAGAGCTCATACATTTCAATTAAGGAGAGTAAGTGCTACCATTTGTAACATGTATTCATATTGTCTTGTATAGTTCTTTAGGTTTTAAAGAACTCTTATTAGGAATAGAAAAAAGTCCTTCATGCAACTTTTTGGGTGTATTGCCCATCTCTTCAAGGAACATAGCAAAGGGGCTAGAGAAGGTTAGTTATCATTAGTCTCTTAGAAATATGGCATAAAGAATCATGTTTGGGAATAACCACTAATCTTCTAAGTTGAAGGAACAACTAACTCATATTATACTACTGAATATTCCTCTGCCTGGCTAACGTTGGTTTATACTTGAAGTTTTAGTATAACTTGAGATATATTGGATAATTCTTTTCTCCCCCCCCCCCCCCAATTTATTTATGTTGCCATGTGACTTTGCAGAGGGTTAAAAAAAATTATTCATGACCCTTGTAAGGAATGGAAAGTCAGACTTTGTTCAGGGGAACTATTGTGATAAGTATAGGGACCACCACAGTGGGGTTTTGCAGTAGGGGAGAGAGATTGGGCTTGACTCCAACTACAGTAAGAAGTGGGGAAGAATAGCCAAGGAGCAGCGTGGGGGTAAGTGGATAGAAAATTACCAGGAGGAAATCTCAGTGGTAAGGGAAGTTTCTGGCTAAATCAACCTAACAGAATTCTTGATGAAGGCAGGCCCAGGTAATCAAACATCACTGAAAGGATAGTAGAGGATGAGAGACCCAATTTAATATTAAGGTTCAGATATTGAGACTGAGGGACTCTGGCTAAGCTGACATAGTATCATTATTATTAAACTTGGACAATGCAGAGATGAATACAGAAGCACCAAAGTCAAGACCTACTTGAGAATAGTGTTCAGAGGAGCCTGGCAAAAGTTTGGTCAAGAAGAGACTCATTGCCATGAGAACTAGAGTAGATGGGGCATAGTTACCATCCCATTGAAGCTAGGCTTGGTCATGTGACTTGCTGTAAGCTATTGAAATATTAGGGGATATGACACCAACAAACACCTTAAGCATGCATGCTTTGGGGTTGGGCTTGGTCACTTGGGCTCCTCTGCTCATCCTGAGGAGAGCAAGTCCTAAGTAGTTGTTGCTTTCTCCCTCTGGGCTCCAGAATTAGACACACAGAACAGAGATGCATCTGGCAGGAAGCTTGTAGCCAACCCTAGCAACCCAGAGTCTGAAGCAGAATTGACCTAGATAACTTTCAGATTTGTGAGTGAGTATAAAAAGTTTGTTATTGAAAGCCACTAGGTTTTGGGGATAGTTTATTAAGCAGCATTAATTGTAGTCATAGTTGCCTACATCATTCCCTGTGGAAAGCATCCCATAAACTCATGACTATGGCTCAATACTGACATTTATCACAACTTTAATGAATCTATATTTTGTTCACCATTCTACTTTAGTGCCTAGTATATAGCATGTTCTTAATAAGTATTTGTTGAGGAATAAATGAAAGACTCCAAGTCTTTCTATTTCATGTCATACCTAACTTCTTTGTCCCATAGATAACATTATTAGTAAGCCATCTTGAAAATATGTGACTTTGTTTCTAGCTGTGTTTGTCCTCAAGTGTTTACAACTTTGAACAGGAGCTAACACAAATGAATAAATACTGTGAGAAAGAAGCATTTGGAGAGTATAAACTTTGACCTTAGACTGACAATGAAGTCATTAGGGAATGCAGAATGTCCCAGTACACTTCCTGGGGAAGAAATGATTGCCCACTTTTAGAGATTTTCATGCCAAAGTTTGAATAATAGTAATAGTCAGGCATTTGTATTAAGGGCTTTACCTGTATTTTCTCACTAGAGACAGGTATTCTGATTGCCCCTATTTTATAAATGCAGAAAGTAAAGGCTCAGAGACATGATAACTTTCTTGATTTCATAGACCTGGTTAAGTTGTTGAGGTGAGGTTTATATTCAGGGCTGCTTGACTACAATATTAACTTGTAAGATCAACCAAAAAATGCCTTCAATATAGCCAATGAGTCCTGGGCCCCTGATATTTCCCTAGATCTGCTATTTTAATTTTCTTTCTTTTTCTTTGTTTTTTTTTTTAGTTCACAATTTCGTATCTTCGTTCTTCCCTTCCCCTGAAACAAATCCATTCATAGCGTTAGTTGTGGGTTGGGAGAGAGGTGCTCTTGTTCTGTGCTAGAGAGATAAGAGACTATGCAGGAAGGGGGCCACTAATTAGCTGGTTCCAGTCCTTCACTCGGCTAACATGGTTTCTTTATGTTTAAGGCTTCAAGGCAGGGGCAAGGCTGGGCAAAGAACAATGAGTAAGTCATGGAGTTGATCCTTTTAATGATACATTCGCTAATGAAATGGCACTCCATGGGTTCACTTATTAGTAACTTAGCTCAAACAGCCATGTCCTACTGTCAGCTTGCCATTGTCGACCCAAGGTGACCTCAGAATTATCAGCTCTACCACAAAAAGAGCAAATGCAGCAGAAAACACAGAAGCAGCAGCATAATTTGGAGTGGAAAGATGAACAACAGGGAAATCTCCTGAATCTTGTAGTTCAACTTTGCTGCGAAATTAGGTCGGAAGTGTAACTATTTGAAGAACAGGCTAACCTTGCAGCATGTGGGTTTGCGTCTGATTTGTAAACAATAGGATGACTTGATTGAATGTTTTCAGAGGCTGGATGACAGTGTTGGTACTGGAGGAGTGACTAGCACAGCTCCATTCTCAACTAATTATAGAGTGTGGATCTTCCTTGTGTTTTCCAGGGCACTGGGGTTTTTAACTTCATGTTCAGAAAATGATTTATGGAGAAAATATTTCTTGTACAGACCTTGCTGGACAATTGGGGGATCATGAATGATATATGGATGTGAAAGTTTGTGATACTTCCCATTTATATAACCTCATTTTCTCCAATAACTCATTGCTCTTTATGTCAATTATTGAATTAAACCTTTTAATATTCTTCTGTCAAATGGGAAGTATGTATTTACTCTTCATTTTATAGTTGAGCAGACAGGGCCCTGATGATTTGGACTTTCTTTCTTGAGAGAAGAGCCAGATCTTACATTCATGCTCTGCATCCCTGGTTAAAGGTTATTCCCTAAATGGGACACTCATAAATGAAATGTCCCCTTTTTATGCCTCTGTACACTTTCATTAACAATTCATGCCTAAGCATTTGGTAGTTTCTTTGTGCAAAGCTAAACAAACATAGGTTTTTTTGTTTTGTTTTGTTTGTTTGTTTCTGAGCTCTGATTGTAAAACTGGATTTTCCAAGGTGAAACAAATTCTTAGGAATCTTATAGCATGAAATATAATGGTTTTCATTCTCACTGGTGAATAAGTCATATTTGTTAGTGAGGAAATTATGGAAAGGGCAATGCATCTGAATCTTAACCAGCAGCTCGAGCCAGAAAAGCATTCCAGATGTTGGAAGACGTATGGTTGACACATGTTGGAGTTGATGCCTTTCTCATGTTGGTCTGAGAGTCCCTCTTTACAGCTTTCCGGGTCCCTGTGTCCTTCCACTTCACACCACAAGTTTTTCACTGTGTTTCCTATGACTTCAGAGAAATCAGCTCATTTCTCTCAGACTCTGAAACAGCTCCATTCATCACTAGCTTCTGCACCCTTCCTGCCCTTGGCTATCCAGTCACGAAGCCAAGCAGTAATGAAAATGGGTTTCATTAAACAGGAATCCTACTTATTTTCTCAAACCACTATGCTAATAATCTCCCTTCTCAATATAAAGGCTTAAACATATACCAATATAACTAGTTTTTATTTTCAGCTATTTTTTTTAAGAAGATTATTTCCTGGGGATAAAAATATCCCTCTTCAAAATCCAGGACTTTGTTTTCAGAAATGAACATCTAATGTATATAGGACTCTTTTTACTCCCAGAAGCGAATGGAGCCCCAAACTCCCACTTTTTAGTCATTTAGTGTTGAAAATGACCTCAAAAGAAATATGAAGAGCTAAAACATTTCCTCACTAAAGCATGCATTTTGCAGGCCCTTATGAATAAATCAAGATGAGTATTAAAATACAGATAGAGTTTATGGTCACATGAACATGGATAATAGAAATATAGCTTGTTTTTTTCCTGGAACAACATGTACCAGGACATATGTAATGTAATACTAAATGAATAGCAAGTCCACAGAAACTCGGTGAGCATTGTGTCTTTCTTAGGAAAAGCCATCCACATAGTAGATGTCACACTTCTCTCTTGGCAGGCTGCTGTTGCAGACCCCATCTTGATTGGGGTTGAAGTTCTTCAACCTCTGCACCTTCTATCAAATGCCTGTATTTTTTTGTTGAGTAGCTAACTTCCTATTTATCCAGAGGCCTGTTTTGCAGTCATCTTCCTTGGTAGTTATCCTGACATTCTGCATCACAGCCTCAATCTCCCTTTTTTTCTCCCCTCCTTTTTCCCTGTCATGAAGTTTGTGATCATCAGCAAGAAGTCAATTTTGACTCTTTTCTCTCTCTCTGGAGCTTTTAGAGCTCTTTGCAAATACAAGGAGCACGACCCTGGAAATTTCTTTTCTCCTAGAAAAGGAAAAAGCTCCACTTGTCAATCAGTCATCCTGAGCATAAATTCTCACAAAGGAACTCAGAGCAGCCCCTGTCTAAATCCATCAAGGTGGAGGGGGAGGGGGGCTGGGGAAAGGGGGCTCACGTTGCTAAATAACTGTGATCAGCTTTAAAGTCTAGCTTCAGGGTTATTACTTATGTTGCCTCTCATACTACTCAAACACAGCACAGATGCACACAAAAATGAAAGAACACCGAACCCTTTGTTCCTGGACAAGTTTGTGGAGCAAAGCATTCTGAGTAACGGCCTTTCTGGTTAATTGAATGTTAACCTATTTACCTAGGGCAGGGGTTTGGCTGAAGGGCTCAGAAAGGTGAATGCCTCTTTTCAGATGCGCACAATTTAAAGATTCACCTCATACTACTTTGTATAGTTCTTCTGGTTCTTCTACTTGTTTTATTTCATAGTGAGTTGTCCATGTTTCTCTTACCTAGAGGTTATAAGCAATTTTAGAGCAGAAGTGCTTTTTGCTTCTTTGTAAAAGCTGTAAAATATTTCACAATCTAGAAGTTCATTAATTATTTGCTCAGTTGAATTGATTTTGCCTCCCTAATATGTTTTTAGATATATTGTTTTACCAATGATAAATGCTCAGTATGTATGTCAATGCCTTAAGTAAAAAAGACAAACCAAAAAAAAAAACAAAACAAAACAAAACAAAACCCTGAAAAACATGAATCTAGAGGATATTTTGATGACTTTTATGAAACTTAAGAAGAAAACTTTTCCTTAAACTTAACATGTTCATATGTACTAGAGGCCTGGTGCACGAATTTGTACACCAGTGGAGTCCCTCAGCCTGGCCTGTGGGATTGGGCTGAAACTGGCTCTCCAATATCCCCCGAGGGGTTCTGGACTGCAGAAGGGTGCAGGCCAGGCTGAGGGACCACACTGATGCATGATCAAGGCAAGGGAGTGATGTGGGAGGTTGGCCAGCTGGGGAGGTCTCCAGGGCATGTCCAGCCCCTTTCGCTCAGTCCCAATCAGCCAGACCCCAGCAGCAAGCTAACCTACTGGTCGGTGCGTCTGCCCCTGGTGGTCAGTGCATGTCATAGCAAGAGGTTGATCAGCCTTAGCATATCATTAGCATATTATACTTTGATTGGTTGAACAGCTGACCAGCCAACCAGACACTTAGCATATTAGGCTTTTATTATATAACTAGAGGCCCGGTGCATGAAATTTGTGCACGGGGGGGGGAGGGGGTGTCCCTCAGCCCAGCCTGCACCTCTCCAATCTGGGATTCCTCTCACAATCCAGGACTGCTGGCTCCCAACTGCTCACCTGCCTGCTTTCCTGATTGCCCTTAACCCCTTTTGCCTGCCAGCCTGATCACCCCCTAACCACCCCTGCCAGCCTGATTGATGCCTAACTGTTCCCCTGCCAGCCTGTTTGCCCCTAACTGCCCTCCCCTGCAGGCCTGGTCCCCCCCAACTGCTCTCTCCTGCAGGCCCGGGTCTTTCCCAACTGCCCTTTCCTGCAGGCTCGGTCACCCCCAACTTCCCTCCTCTGCTAGCCTGGTCACCCCTAACTGCCCTTCCTTGCAGGCCTGGTCCCTCCCAACTGCCCTCCCCTGCTGGCCATCTTGTGGTGGCCATCTTGTGTCCACATGGGGGCAGCCATCTTGTGTGTTGGAGTGATGGTCAATCTGCATATTACTCTTTTATTTGATAGGATACAGGTCTGGTGCATGGGTGGGGGCCAGCTGGTTTGCCCTGAAGGGTGTCCTGGATCAGGTTGGGGGTTCCCTTGGGGTGTGGGGTGGCCTGGTCACGGGGCCTGTGTGGTTTTCAGGCTGGCCATGCCCCTCAGCAACCCAAGCAGAGGCCCTGGTATCTGAGATTTATTTATCTTCTATAATTGAAACTTTGTAGCCTGGAGTGGACTCACTCTGTGGCGGCAGCCATTTCTGTTGAGATTTATTTATCTTCTATAATTGAAACTTTGCAGCCTTAAGCAGAGGCCAAAGCAGGCCAGGGCTGCAGAAGCTTGGCTTCCTCCATTTCCGGGGGTGACCCTAGCCTCCTGCTCTCTTCAGCTCCATGGCTGCTGCCATTTTTGTTGGGATTTATTTATCTTCTATAATTGAAACTTTGTTGCCTTGAGTGGAGGCCTGGGCTGGCAAGGGCAGGCGGAAAGCTTGGTTTCCTCCATTGCCTGGGAAACCCAAGCCTCCCTCTTGCTCTCTGTGGCCACAGCCATCTTGGTTGGGTTTATTTGCATATTTGCTCCTGATTGGCTGGTGGGTGTGGCCTGTGGGCATGGCTTGTGGGTGTAGCAGAGGTAAGGTCATTTTGCATATTACTCTTTTATTAGATAGGATAATAACACACACAATATTTGTTTGAAATATATTCTACCAGAAATGTGAAAAGATAGAAGTGGATCATGGAACAATGAAGCACCTTGAAAATACTAGATATATGATTTAAAAGACTAAAAATGATTTAATAATAAACTTTTACTCAATACCTCCTAGCTGTACAGTGCTGTATTAGGTTCTCTGAGGGTACAGAAATTAGAAAGGCAAATATTGAGCCGCTACTTTATTTTACACACTTTTTTTGGTCCATAGGATACAACAAAGTATGTCCCTGCTCCTTGGTCACACAGAGCTAGAAGGGAAAGCCCACCAATTAGCAATTAACATAATAAGTAACTTATATGGTAGCCACAGGGGATAAAATAATAGCAGCTACCATTTATTGAGGATCTACTACATTCCATGCTGTGTGCTAAATCCACTACATGTCTCAGCAACTGCAAGGACCTGCGGAGAGAATCCTCGGCTTCAAACATAAAGAAACAAAGTTCAGGAAGTATCTAGTCATTTTGCTTTGTTGAAATCTTATGCAGAATAAGTATCAGGAAATAAAGTTGGAAAGATAAGTTGAGGCTGAGACCTTCCATTCATACACCATATACGTATTTTGGATATTATTCAAGTTTTTGAAGCTTATTTGTTTAGTCAGCAGGGGAGTGGTAGGTTTAAAACTGGGTTTGGGAAGATTAACATAACTTTTAGATTACCTTTAGGTCATTTAGCTAGAGAAGAAAACCAAATGAGCCATTGTTTCTAAGGTCTGAATTACAGTTTTATCATTTGAAAGCACTGATGTGAAAAACAGAAAAATGGCACACCCTGATATTTGTATCAGCCTGTGCAGTTTACCAAGCCCTCTTGTGTGTATTCTGCTTGATCATCACAGCAACCCTGCTAGGTGGCATTGTTACCACATTTTACCAATTGAGATGATTTATGCAAAAGCACAGTCTGGCCTGGAGTAGGTACTCAAGGAATGTTAGTTAGCTCAAGTGGAAAAATAAGGAGGCACAGGCTAAGAAAGCCTAAGCATATTGCCCAAGGTCATATAGCTGAAAATACATGACAAAGACCCAACTTAAAGCCAGTTTGTCTGAGTATGAGTCTATTTCTCTTTGTTCATACCCTACTTTCTTTCCTGTCACCCGTCAGAAATCCTCAGAAGTTCATGGAAAATGATAGTTGAAGAAATCAAGCATAGTACCTAGATAGCTAACTTAATACAAACTCCCAACATAGAACATATTATTTGGTATTTAGTATAAAATTTTATTTTATTTTAAGGGTATATGACATATACATATACACTGAGTGGCCAGATTATTATGATTTCTGAATGCATAATAATCTGGCCTCTCAGTGTACTTCTCTTGAATACCTCATTTATTTGATATCAAAGATACTATAAATCATGCACCTGATCAGTTTTCCCCTTTGCACTGGCTGATAGAAAGCTCAGGGAAAATAGGTGGTTGATCTCCAGCAAAAGTCTAAAATACATTTGGTACCCATTTGAGATACAAATACACTGAGTGGCCAGATTATTATGTTCAGAGATCATAATACAGGGTATCATTATACCCTGTTACCATATACAGGGTATTCCAAAAGATGTATGTACAGTTTAACAGCTAAAAGCTCAATTGATGTTACTTCCCACCCTCCCCCGCCCCCGCCCGCCTGAACTTTATTGATGGTACACAACAAGGTAGGTCTCCCTAAGTCCCTCCCCTTCTTCAGGGGTTCTGGGATAGGAACCGTGGAGGTCAGGAGATTCTCAGTGTGTTGGGGGATTGATTTGGGGTAAAAACTCCCCAGCAGCTGAGGGCCTCTCTTCCTCTTGCTGGGGCTGGTGGTCTAGGGGCTCTTACTCCTTGGAGACCATGTGGACCATAAGGTCCACCACCATGTTGCTGTAGCCAAGTTTATTGTCATACCAGGAAGTGAGCTTGACAAAGTGGTCATTGAGGGCAATGCCAGCCCCAGCATCGAAGATGGAGGAGTGGGTGTCACTGTTAAAGTTGTAGGAGACAACCTGATCCTCAGTATAACCCAGGATGCCCGTTTCACTATCTTCTTGATTTCATCATATTTGGCAGCTTTCTCCAGGCAGCAAGTCAGATCCCAAACCGATACATTGGGGGGTGGGGACACCGAAGGCCATGCCAGTGAGCTTCCCATTCATCTCAGGGGTGACCTTGCCCACAGCCTTGGCAGCACCAGTGGAAGCTGGGATGATATCCTGGGAAGCCTCTAAGCCATCACACCACAGCTTCCTAAAGGGGCCATCCACTGTCTTCTAGGTGGCAGTGATGGCATGGACTGTGGTCATGAGCCCCTCCACAATGTCAAAGTTGTCATGGATGACCTTGGCCAAGAGGGCCGAGAAGTTGGTGATACAGGAGGCATTGCTGAGAATCTTGAGGGAGTTGTCATTCTTGTCATGGTTTGCACCCATCACAAACATGGGAGCATCTGCAGAAGGGGCAGAAATGATGATCCTCTTGGCTCCATTCTTCAAATGAGCCCCAGCCTTCCTCCTGGTAGTGAAGACACTGGTGGACTCCACAACATACTCAGCACCAGCATCACCCCATTTGATGTGGCAGGATCTTGATCCTGGAAGATGGAGATGGACTTTCCATTGAGGACAAGCTTCCCGTTCTCATCCTTGACTGTGTCTTTGAACTTGCCATGAGTAGAATCATACTGGGCCACGTAGACCATGTTGAGGTCAGTGAAGTGGTCATTGATGGCAACAATATGCACTTTGCCAGAATTAAAAGCAGCCCTGGTGAGCAGGAGCCCAATGCGGCCAAATTTGATCACTCCAACCTTCATCATCCTGTCTCAGGGTTGTGGCTGGCACTGTGCAGGATGAGCAGCTGTCTGACGAACAGGAGGAGCAGAGAGCCTGATGTTTCTTTCTTTTCAGATTTAACCCAGTGTGTATGCATTGTTTTGGGACACCCTATACTGTATGTGCATGAGTGTATGTGTGCGTACATATAATATTATATTAGTTTGCTAGGGCTGTCGTAACAAAATATCACAGGCTGGGTGGTTAAAAACCGATATTTATTTTCTCATAGTTTTGGAGGTGAGAAGTCTAAGATTGAGGCAGTGGAAGATTTAGTTTATAGTGAGGCCTCTTTCCCTGGCTTGTAAATGGCTGCTTTTTCTTCAGGCCCTCGATGTGTATGAATATCCCTAGTGTCTTCTTTGTGTGTCCAAATTTTCTTTCTTACAAGGAAACCAATCATATTGGATTAGAGCCCAACCCTAATGGCCTCATTTTAACTTAATCACCTTTCTTCCTCTCTTCCTTTTTTTCTTTCTTCCTTCCTTCCTTCCTTCCTTCCTTCCTTCCTTCCTTCCTTCCTTCCTTCCTTCCTTCCTTCCTTCCTTCCTTTTTCTTTCTTCCTTTATTGATTAAGGTATTACATATGTGACCTTATCCCCCCATTGCCTCTCCCTACCTCCCCACTCATGCCCTCACCCCCTGGTGTCTGTGTCCATTGGTTAGGCTTGTATGCATGCACACAAATCCTTTGGTTGATCTCTCCCCTTTACCCCCACCCTCCCCTACCTTCCCTCTCAGGTTTGACGGTCTGATCGATGCTTCTCTGTCTCTGGATCTGTTTTTGTTCATCAGTTTATGTTGTTCATTATATTCTACAAATGAGTGAGATCATGTGATATTTATCTTTCTCTGACTGGCTTATTTTGCTTAGCATAATGCTTTCTAATTCCATCCATGCTGTTGCAAATGGTAAGAATTCCTTCTTTTTTTTACCACAGTGTAGTATTTCATTGTGTAGATGTGCCACAGTTTTTTAATCCACTCATCTGCTGATGGGCATTTAGGTTGTTTCCAAATCTTGGCTATGATAAATTGTGCTGCTATAAACATAGGGGTGCATATATCCTTTCTGATGGGTGTTTCTAGTTTCTTGGGGTATATTCCTAGAAGTGGGATCACTGGGTCAAATGGGAGTTCCAGTATTAGTTTTTTGAGGAAACTCCATACTGTTCTCCACAGTGGCTGCACCAGTCTGAATTCCCACCAGCAGTGAAGAAGGGTTCCTTTTTCTCTGCATCCTCCCCTGCACTTGTCATTTGTTGATTTGTTGATGATAGCCATTCTGACAGGTGTGAGATGGTACCTCATTGTCATTTTGATTTGCATCTCTTGGATGATTAGTGACTTTGAGCATGTTTTCATATGTCTCTTTGCCTTCCTTATGTCCTCTTTCAAAAAGTATCTATTTAGGTCCATTGCCCATTTTTTGATTGGGTTGTTTATCTTCCTTTTGCTAAGTTGTATGAGTTCCCTGTAAATGTTGGAGATTAAACCCTTATCAGTGATAACATTGGTAAATACGTTCTCCCATGCAGTGGGCTTTCTTGTTGTCTTGTTGATGGTTCCTTCTGCTGTACAGAAGCTTTTTTATTTTTATTTTTTTAACGTAGTCCCATTTGTTTATTTTCTTCTTAGTTTCCATTGCCCTAGGAGCTGTACTGGTGAAGATATTGCTTCGGCATATGTCTGAGATTTTGCTGCCTGTTGATTCCTTTAATATTTTTGTGGTTTCCCATATTATGTTTAAGTCATTTATCCATTTTGAGTTTATTTTTGTGTATGGTGTAAGTTGGTGGCCTAGTTTCATTTTTTTTTGCATGTATCTGTCCAATTTCCCAACACCATTTATTGAAGAGACTGTCTTGACTCCATTGTATGTTCATGCCTCTTTTGTCAAATATTAATTGAGCATAGTGGTTTGGGTTGATTTCTGGGTTCTCTCTTCTTTTCCCTTGGTCTATATGTCTGTTTTTGTGCCAGTACCAGGCAGTTTTGGGAACAGTGGTTTTGTAATACAGCTTGATATCTGGTATTGAGATCCCTCCTACTTTGTTCTTCTTTCTCAGGATTGCTGCAGCCATTCAGGATCTTTTTTTATTCCAGATACATTTTTGGAGAGTTCATTCTAGGTCTGTGAAATATGCCATTGGTATGTTAATAGGGAGTGCATTGAATCTATAGATTGCTTTGGGTAGTATGGACATTTTAATGATGTTGATTCTACCAATCCATGAACATGGAATGTTCTTCCATCTGTTTATGTCTTCCTCTATCTCTTTTTTCAGTGTCCTGTTGTTTTCCTCGTATAGGTCTTTTAGCTCCTTAGTTAAGTTTATTCCTAGGTATCTAAATATTTTTGGTGCGATGACATCTTCAGAACATTTCACCCAAAAGCCATGGAATATACATTCTTCTCAAGTGCACATGGGACATTTTCAAAGATAGAACACATATTGGGTCACGGTCAAAGTCTCTTCAAATTCAAGAAGATTGAAATCATATCAAGCATCTTCTCAGACCACAATGGCATAATATTAGAAATAAACTACAATAAAAACAACAAAAAATTCAAACACTTGGAAGCTAAATAGCATGCTATTAAACAAAGATTGGGTTACCAAAGAAGAAATTAAAAACATCCTGGAAATGAATGACAATGAAAACACAACAATCCAAAATCTATGGGACATAGGGAAAGCAGTCCTGAGAGGGAAGTTTATACCTCTATAGGCATACCTTAAAAAACAAGAAAAAAATGGTAATAAATCATCTAACTTTACAACTTAAAAGAATTAGAAAGAGAGCAACAGGAAAAGCCCAGAGTGAGCAGAAGGAAGGAGACAATAAAGATTAGAGCAGAAATAAATGACATAGAGACCAAAAAACTAACACAAAAGATCAATGAAACCAAGAGCTGTTTTTTTTTTCCTACCCAGACTCACCAAGAAGCAAAGAGAGAGGACCCAAATAAATAAAATCAGAAATCTAAGAGACAAAATAACAACAGACCCCACAGAAATAGAAAGGATTGTTAAAAAATACTATGAATAACTCTATTCCAACAAACTAGACAACCTGGAGGAAATGGACATATTCCTAGAAAAATACAACCTTCCAAAACTCAATCAGGAAGAATCTAAAAATCTGAATAGGCTGATAATTATGGAGGAAATTGAAGCAGTCATCGAAAAGCTTCTAGCAAACAAAAGCCTGGGGCCAGATGACTTCAGAGGGGAGTTTTACCACACATTCAAAGAACTAAAACCTATCTTCCTCAGACTATTCAAAAATATTCAAGAGGAAGGAACACTTCAAAGCTCATTCTATGAAGCCAGCATTACCCTAATATCAAAACCAGATAAAGACAACACAATGAAAGAGAATTACAGGCCAATATCCCTCATGAACTTGGATGCCAAAATCCTCAACAAAATTCTAGCAAATCAGTTCCAGCATTACATTAATCATCACTTTAAAGACCCTATTTTCAACCATTCCAATTCTGAAGTATTAGAGGTTAGAATGTCAACATATGAATTTTTTTAGGAAATCCTCAGTTCACAATTTATAAGGCCCTGTTACAACGAAATAAGGCAGGGTGAAATGTAGTGTATCAATGGACATGATGGACTTTGGATCCCTCTCACCTGAGTTTTAATCCCAAGTCCTTGGCCAGTTTTCACCTGTGTGGCCATGAGCTCATCACTTGACTTTAGTTTCTTCCTCTGTAAATTAAAGACAAGAGGTCTTTCTTAGCAGGTTAGAGTGTAGATTAAAATAATCTACTATTATGTGCATGGTGTAGCACAGAGCCTGCCCCTTCATAGGAGCTCAGTAACGTTTTGGCACCCTTTTCCCTCACTGTCCTGAGGGAGTTCATGGAGCTGTGCTCTCTCAGATAGAGGTAGACATACATACAGATAATTCCACTAGAATCATCTAGTGCCATGAGGGTTATGTGCCACCATACATAACAAAAGACAGTGTTTGCTTGAGAGTTTTTGGTATGAACTTTATCAGGATATTTCTGTAATAAATAGGCACCCAGATCACAATTCTATAGAAAATCATTAGCTCAGTTAAAATTAAAAAACAAACATTAAAATGGCATGTTATGTCCAAATTATCAATGTAAAGAAAAACTGAGGAATGACAAGCCTAGATATTTAACCCCACTGCAGTAGGCAGCCTCTACCCTCAATAATCCCTGCCTCCTGGTGTTCACCCTCTTATTTAATCTCTGTCCCCTTGAATGTGGGCTCACTTAGTGATTCCCTTCCAACAAACAGAATATGGCAAAAGTGGTGGGATGACACTTCTGAGACTGAGTTACGAACAGACTGTGGCTTTTGTCTCCAGCACTCTCTGGAGCATCCTTCCCATTCCCCCCCCCACACACCCCCCCCCACCACTCCCCTTTCTTTGTTTCTCTGTCTCTTTTTCTCATTACCAGATGCTGTGTCCAAAGAAAACCCAGGCAGTCTGTGGAGAGGACCACATGATAAGAAACCTTGTGAGCGAATTGATGTGGAAGAAGATCTTCTAAGAGCTGCCACGGCCACATGAGCAGGCTTGGAAGAGCTTCTCCAGCCCCAGCTGAATCTTGACATGGTTGCAGCCCAGCCAACATCTTGACTGAAACCTGAGCCAGCAGCACTCAGTTAAGCTGCGCCTAGATTCCTGACCCACGAAAAATCTGAGATTATACATGTTTGTTGTTTTAAGCTGCTAAATTTTGGGGTAATTTGTCACCCAGCAATACATCAGTACTATGCCCAACTTGGAACAAATGTGTGTTTTTCTAAGCGCAGGAATATTTACACTTCATTAAACTCAAGTATTTTAATAATATAATGGCAATCTATGTTTTATTTCTTTATTAAGGTCTTTGCACTCATGTATTACTTATATACCATTAAAAAAAGAAGAGAAGATCTAATCAGAGGATGAGTTTAATTTAAAAAATATTTTTTTATTGATTTCAGAGAGGAAGGGAGAAGGAGAGATAGAAAAATCAATGATGAGAGAGAATCATTGATTGGCTGCCTCCTGCGTGCCCCCTACTGGAGATTGAGCCCACAACCTGGGTATACCCTCTGACCGGGAATCAAACCGTGACCTCCTGGTTCATAGGTTGATGCTCAACCACTGAGCCACACCAGGTGGGCTAATATATATTTTTTTGCTTAATAGGATCGTTGGGTGAAATGCTGTTAGACTTAATAAAATAAAAAATAAGTAAAGGTATCTTATTTTTACCCACTAGGAAAACAGTTAGGCATGGCATGGTGTGACGTTGCTGAAAAACACTGAGTACCACAGTAATAAATCACAACAAAATGTAGGATAAAACTGAGGCCCAACACAGCACAATGTAGGACCCAGGCTCACAAATGAAGTCTGTGCACAGAACACTGGCTGCTCAGAAGGGGGTTAAAAGAAAGCATAATGAAAGGATCTCAAGAAAAGAAGGGTCGGTATAACTGAAAACAGACATTTAACTTTTTATGCTACTAGGTACAACTGCAAATGGATTCATCATTTGCAGTTTTTAAAGATAGGGCGCAAAATATATAATGGCATTAATACATTGAATGTATATGGTGCTTTCATGTCTGCTTTTTCACAGCTGTCATATCTATTCCATGCTGTTTCATAGTTGTGAAATAGTAGAGGTTACATTTTTTTGCCCCATTTTACAGATGGCTCTACCATATTGGGAATGCAGATAAACTAAACCATATCTCATTACAATAATTGGATAATTTTCATTTATATCTTATAAAATAGCTCTCTCTCTCTCTCTCTCTCTCCCGTCCCCTCCTCATCTCTCCCCACTTATATACCTTCCCATCAATCTAGTTTCTGTACTTATCTAAAGGTCAGCTATCTGATCATTTCAACTCTCTAACTCTCTCTAAGGCAGTCATGGCCCAGGAGTTAAGGCAGAAGATTCTCAGTGTTGGTTAAAATAGCTGCCAAAGACACTAAAACATGGACTCTGAAGTGGGAATGCTGAATTCTTTAAGGGGATCTCAGACTTCTATGCTGAACCTATGGACCCTTATTTTAAATACAATGCTAGCAAGTTTGGTTTGGTTCATTTTTTTATTTACAAGACCAGAGTAGACAGAGGAGAGACTGAACAATGGTGGTGAGAAGCTGACACACAGGGAACTAACTGACAGCAAGAAGGGATGATGAAGAAATCGAAAGGCAACCATAGAACCAGAGAAAACAGGTTTTTTTGGACACTTTTAAGATGGTAATAAACTTTATGACCTATTTCAAAGTGCTCTGCAATAAATAATGCTCATAATTATCACCACCAAATCATTAAAATGTCAAAATAAGTTCAGTACTGTTAAGGAGCAGGTGTATCTTGAGTACTTATTTTTTTAGCAAGAACTGTGCTGGGTGCTTTACAGAAATTATCTCTAATCCTGAGGTTTTGGAGAGAGAAAAATGAGACTTTCAGAGTTTAAGCCACTTTCTTAAGGTCATAGCGATGTTAATAAGTGTATATGAGCGAGGATCCAAACTCAAATTTCTCTCATTGAAAACCACTCTGTCCACTATTCCATACTACCTGAAAGATGCCATGGAAGCTGATTCTGGTAAACAACAACAAAACACCCAAAAAAACAAACTATACTTTAGTGCCTAAGAGTATAATTTGCTAATGTGGAAACCCAATGAATCCTGTATGACCTGTTATACCTCCTAAACAACAGGTAACTAAAGTGTTAATCTTTGTGGACTTTTTGGTGAGGAAAGGAGTATATTTTCTGCTTGACATGAGCAGGATTTAAAAAAAGTGAACATTATACAGCAGCAGAACAGACTGCTTTGTTAGAAAGTGAGGTTCCCATCTTTAGAGTTAAACTAGTGGCCCAGTGCATGAAATTGTGCATGGAAGGGGGGGTCCCTAAGCCCAGCCTGCATCCTTTCCAATTGGCCATCCCTCTCGCATTCTGGGACCACTGACTCCTAACTGCTCACCTGCCTGCTTGTCTGTTCACCCCTAACTGTCTCTGCCTGCCTGCCTGATCCCCCCTAACTGCCCTCCCATGCTGGCCTGATTTTGCCCACAACTGCTCTCCCCTGCTGGTCTGATCTCACCCCCAACTGCCTCTGCCTGCCTGATCACCCCTAACTGCCCTCCCCTGCCAGCCTGATCTCAACCCCAACTGCCCTCCCCTGCATGCCTGATCTCCCCGCAACTGCCCTCCCCTGCTGGCCAATTTGGTTCTGATTGGTCAGTTTCTATGCCAGTCAGTGTCAAAAGCTCCGCCTCCTAGGCAGCCATTGGCTCCTCACAGTTTACCCAGATTTGGTTCTGATTGGTTGGTTTCTATGCCAGTCAGCATCTCCGGGCCTATATCCGGGCCTGATCAGAGAGGCATGGCTGATCAGCAGCCCCTGGGGAGGCCTGGAGAGAAACAGAGGCGTGGCTGCTGGCAAAACCCGGAGAGAAAGAGAGAGGCAACAGCTGATCAACAGCTGTCATGGAAGCTGCGGATCAGACCCTGCCTCTCTCTTCGGGCCTCTCTTTGGGCCTGATCTACAGCCCCTTGGCAGTCAGTGTTGTTGGGTCATCACAGCTGCACCAGTGGCAACCCAGCACTGACTGCAGGACTGACTTCTGGTGTTTGTTCGAGCCTTTGGTTGGTCGTTAGGGACCATGGGTTTTTATATATTAGAATAGTAATGGCTACAACATTGCTGGCGCCCTTATTTCTATACAGACAAGGAAATGGGTTGCTAAGAATCTGCCTCATTTCTAAGAATCTGCATCTCAAAATCCCTTTTATTCCTAATATGCAGTGTTTCTAACAACTTTTAAGTGGTGAAGAAAGACTTGCGATTAGATGGGTTATCACTCTCTAGAGCACAAAAATAGTGAGTTCAAACCTCTTGGCAGTTGCATTTAGCTGAGCAATTTTTTGTGTCTTTAATTCTTTGGTATCAAATGGATTACTTCATGTTCAATGCTTAATTACTAAATCTTTATCATCCCCAAATACTTTGTGCTTAACATTTATTAAAACCCTTATTTTCAGTGAGACAAACCTCATTTAACATCTGATATGTAATTTTTGTAACATTTTGTAGATAGTAGTTATGAACTAATAATATACAGTGCTGTTTGAAATCATCATTCCTTATGTTATACTTTGAAATTAATTTTTCCTTTTGATTTTTAATGCGTTTCTCTTGTTCTATTCAAAGAACGGTAGGGTGCCCTCCCAGTGATAGTTTTGACCAATCATTTTAAATTGCTATTCAAAATGAACTGAGTAGTGTTTCATATGAACATTTCTATTAAATTTCCCATGATGTTACTTATGATTAATAAGTAACTACAGTGGTAAAAAAAAAGAAAAGAATAGTTGAAGGAATATATAATCAAACATTTTATATCTTACTTAAAACAGATGAAATAAAACTAGAGCATCTATGTGAGTAAAGATAAATACTTATAAGAGGAGTTTCATTGATTAATACATTTAGCTGTTCATTCCAGGGCTGGCTTATCTACTAGGCTCAATAGGCACAATGTGAGAGATTCACAATGCTTTTAGGTACACATGAACATGTTTTATTTTAAAATAAAATAAAAAAAACACTTTAGGTCAAAGTTCATTATATGTTTTTAACATATTGTATTATATATTTTATCATATAGTATTATATATGCATCTTTATATTAATACATTTATAAAATACTAGAGGCCTGGTGCACAAAATTTGTGCACAGAGTGGGGGGGGGGAATGTGTGTGTGTGTCCCTCAGCCCAGCCTGCACCCTCTCCAATCTGGGACCCCCTCAAGGGATGTCCGACTGTCCGTTTAGGCCTGATCCCGGTAGGATAGGAGCTAAACGGGCAGTCAGACATCCCTCTCAGAATCCAGAACTGCTGGTTCCCAACTGCTCATCTGCCTGCCTTCCTGATTGCCCCTAACTGCTGCTGCCCCCCAGCTGATCACCCCCTAACCACTCCCCTGCCAGCCTGATTGATGCCTAACTGTTCCCCTGCCAGTCCGATTGCCCCTAACTGCCCTCCCCTGCAGGCCTGGGTCCCCCCAAACTGCCCTTCCTGCAGGCCTGGTTGCCCCAAACTGCCCTCCCCTGCTGGCCTGATCACCCACAACTGCCCTCCCTTGCAGACCTGGTCCCTCCCCTGCTGGCCATCTTGTGGTGGCCATCTTATATCCACATGGGGACAGCCATCTTGTGTATTGGAGTGATGGTCAATTTGCATATTACTCTTTTATTAGATAGGATAGAAGCCTGATGCATGGGTGGGGGATGGCTGGTTTGCCCTGAAGGGTATTCTGGATCAGGGTGGGGGTTCCCTTGGGGCCTGGGTTGGCCTGGGAGAGGGGCCTGTGTGGTTTGCAGGCTGGCCATGCCCCCTGGCGACCCAAGCAGAGACCCTGGTATTTGGGATTTATTTATTTTCTATAATTGAAACTTTGTAGCCTTGAGCGAAGGCCAAGGCAGGCCAGGAAGCTTGGCTTCCTCCATTGCCAGGGAAAACCAAGCCTCCTGCTTTCTCCAGCTCTGTGGCTGTCACCGTTTTTGTTGGGATTTATTTATCTTCTATAATTGAAACTTTGTAGCCTTGAGTGGAGTCCACAGCTGGCCAGGGTGTGTGGGAAGCTTGGCTTCCTTCATTGCCAGGGAAACCAAAGCCTCCTGTTCGCTCCATGGCTGCAGTCATCTTGGTTGGGTTAATTTGCATACTCGCTCCTGATTGGCTGGTGGGCATGGCTTGTGTGTATAGTGGAGGTACGGTCGATTTGCATATTACTCTTTTATTAGATAGGACAATTTAAAAAAGTAATGAAGGAAATGGCCTACAAAAGCAAAAGTGCCCGGGTCCTATGCATTCATTCTAACAAGATTTACTGAGCTCCCTACTATTTGTCAGGTACTGTACTAGAGCTGGTACATATATGGGATAAAGGGGAAAATGGAGCAAAATGGTAGATTGGATAAAATAAAGTGGACCCAACTTTTGTCCTCAAGGAACTCATGAATTCCTAATGAGTGGAGAAAAGATGTGAATCAATTGTTACAATGCAATGTGGTAAGTAGTATTCTAGATACAGACAAGATGCATAGGAAGTACCAAGGAGGCAGTGACCAGCTCTACCTGGTGGCTCTGGTGGAGGAAGGATTCATGTAGCACATAATAGTTACATGGAGTCTTGAGAAATGAGATGGATTAATAAGGAACTAATGAGGGAGGCTATGTTCTTGGTAAATAGGTGGTATGTGCAAAGGCCTTGGCATGTGATAGGTCTTGGTATTTTCCATAAACTGCAGATAGTTTATTGTGATTTTGTAGAGTATATGCAGGTACCCTGGGAGTTATAGAAAAGGTAGGTAGGGTCCAGAACAAGAAAGGACTTTAGTGCCATCATTGCCATGCCAACGAGGTTGCATTTCATTCTATAGGATAAAGGCTACATTTCTTAGTCCTTTCCTCTAACACTTTTACCATCTGGCTCCCACCTATAGTACCATGTCCCAAGATGCTCCACCAATATGCTCTACTGCCAACCATCCACATGGATTTACTTTCCCACTTCTGCTCTCATGTACATGGTCTTTGTTTATCTGAATTTCATGCCATCCTTCTTGCAAAACAGCCATCGCAACAGGGACTTTCTCCCTGAAGCCACCT
This sequence comes from Corynorhinus townsendii, assembly GCA_026230045.1. Classification (NCBI taxonomy): domain Eukaryota; kingdom Metazoa; phylum Chordata; class Mammalia; order Chiroptera; family Vespertilionidae; genus Corynorhinus; species Corynorhinus townsendii. Next base: position 159,226,652 of record JAPDVU010000002.1, read on the forward strand.
CAGCCCCAGGCAGCACTCACAAGTACAAGGCAATTCAGAGATGAGAAGAACCTTTGGGATTATCTAGTCCTTAACCTTTATTTTACTGATAAGACCGAGGCCCAGAGGGATCAAGTAACATGTGCCCATTTCCTTAGTCAGTGAGAAGTTGGAGCAAAATGAAACCTATTTTGTCTGACTTTTGGTGGGAACAGTTCTGTAGCAATTGTCTTCACAATTCATTTGGTGATTAACCATGTACTATCTTGACATAGCTGATGTCATCTTCAACTATTTAAATTTTAGTGTTTGATTTGTTTATACCAAGAGGTATTTTCCCAACCAAATGTTATTGCTCTGTGGGCTGGAACTGCCTCTTACAGTGATTTCCTACAGGACTCAAAGCAGTGATTTGGCATATCAAGAAGCTCTTGCATAGTTAATAATCTGATTTAGTTTTTTCATCATCGAGAAACAATTTGCCTACATTGTAGAGACTATTAAACCTATGGCAAGATAGAAAAAAGCACTTATCTCAGTTTGAGTTTCCAAGAAGCAGGGACTATGACATAGATCCTGTGCTCTTGACTTGAGTGTGCTCTCAAAAAAATCCTGGGAGAAAGTGAGGGTAAGAGAAAGGGGAAAGCAAGTCTGGCCTTGGCCACCTGATATTCTGGGGTTTCTTGAGCATAAATCACTGCAGAATTGTCCAGCCTTGAGCAAGGAGACTAGTCTCTAACTTTGCTCAAAGCCTGTCCTTATCTGTGGGCTTGTCCCCTGGTGGTGGTGGTGGAGGTGGTGACGGGAGTATAATCTCCTTGTCTGCTAAGGTGCCTTCTCTAAAAGGGGGATAGCTGTGAATCATGGGTAGGCAACTAGCACAGCAACTTGGGATGGATGTACGAACTCAGTAAAGGAAATCTGGGCAGCACGCCCACAGCATCTATTACCACTTTCATCTGGTAGGCCACCCCGCACTTCCCCCCCCAAAACAAGCCAAGAATACAAAACAAAACAAAAAACAGATGACAGAACCAAAGATTTATCTTCTCCATCTACATTTTGGCCTCTTTTATTAGATCATACATTTTCTCAAGTTATTCTCACAGAGCCTTAACCTAACCTAATGTCCATATTGACCCTTACTCTAATAAAAAGAAATGTAATGTACAAAGAAATATTCAGTTCTTCTAATGGCATGGTTTTCTATCTCAGAGGAATGTGGTCACTGCTGAGAAAAAGAAAAATACCCTAGATCTCAGAGATGAGGTCATTTCCAAGATTCTGAAGAACAAATACTGCAGTTTGCTATTATGCCTCTAAATAACAACAACTGAGAAAAATAGCAAGCCCCCAAATTGGTCCCCATTCCCAGCCCTCCAAAAACACCAAAAAAATTAACCTACAGATAATACTAAAATAAGTTAAATATATCAAGGCCCATATCAATGGAGATTTGTTTTAAAGAAATGTCTGTTGGGTGCACAAGCACAACTCTGGAATTAAGTCACAATCTGCCAACAGAGTGGGGTCTGGCTGTGTGTGACAGGTCTTAAAGACACCTTCCCTTTGGGCCTCAAAAGTAATTCTGCCAGTTCTGATCTTAGTCTGAGCCCAACAATTAGGAGTCCACCAGGTCTCTGCTGATTCAAATGATCTCATTCCGATCATTCTCACAAAAGCAAGTTCATATGTTACTCAAGCCTTGGAAACCTCACTTTAGTAACTCTGCATTGCCTCCCACAGATGGCATGTATCTGCATCGGAATTTGGGCTGAGCAAAATTTGCCCTTCCAAAAGCTTTCCCCAGTGACTCCAGGCAGCAAGGAAAAGGCCTGGATCCATGGTGTGATTTCTTTTTCTGCTGTCCTCTTTACCTGCCATGCCTGGGTTGATTTTTATCTTCTTTATTTTGTGTATTTCTCCTAGTGTGAGGTTTACAATTCAGTCTTCCATTGGAAAGATATAGCAGGAGGCTCTGGCAGATGCACTTGAGCACCTTGAAGGTTGGCTGGCATGCCAGCCCCTGTGCTGTATGTAACCTTTAGTAGCCCCCAGACCAGATGCCAGGCAGTGCCTATGGTTGGCACAGGATGCTAGGAATATAAACTTAGAGAAAGTAATTAGTGATAACAATTTATAAGAAATGGGGGTCAAAACTTTCATATTGTCTACTGTTCTCTTGAATCTATACCTGCCTACATTATATTTAAAATATAGCAAACTCAATGCATTGAGCATAGAAAGGACAACCAATTAACAAATGAACACTCAAACATGCATCTCGAGAAAGCATTTTATCATGAAATCTCTGTAATTACAATTCTTGAATCCTCAGATTGTATGGGAACTCATGAGAAATTAAATAAGCTGTCAAAATAACCTTCCTTAGCTTTCACTCCACTTTGCAAATTTTTAATATTAAAATTAATTAAGGAATCATTTAGAGTGGGTTGACATCCCCCCTCTCCATAACTGAATACTAAATAAATGAGTTTTAACTAGAAGGTAATGGATGAGATGAAAGCCTTAAGTGACGACTTCAAATTTTCTAGCATGGGAGGTTGGAAGAAAAAGGATGGCATAAATGGGAATTTGGGAAAATGAACTATTTTTGGTGGAAATAAAATATTTATTTCATATCTGGTATATTTGAAATGACATGGGACATCCAAATGGAGATTCTACTTGGAACCCTAAGGAGGTGATGAGAAATAAGACATGATGAAAACTTGGGAGTCATTACCCCTGTGGATCTCTCCTAAATGTCACAGATTTATTTGTCCTCATCCATTTGTATTTAATAGAAAAAATGCTTGGCAGAGTAGGGATTACATAAGAGGCTCAAGGTAAAGGAGGTCGTCCTGTTTGAGGACCATCGCAGGACAACCTCCTCAGCACTTCCATGAGGGCAAGGGGACAGCAGCTGAGTGACTCCTGCAAGCCCCACTCTATATGCTCTTGCTTTTAATGGGTTTGTCCTGATGAGAATTCGGGAGATAGAAATTGTCCAATTTTCATTCCCATTAAACTGATAAGGGGTGGTCACTGAGACACTTGAAGCCCCAGGAGATTATGGGTTTTGATTTTGCTAACCATGTGACTAAAGAGGGCACAGTTTCTTTTTTTTAATATATTTTTATTGAATTTTTGACAGAGAGGAAGGGAGAGGGATAGAGAGTTAAAAACATCAATGAAAGAGAGACATCGATCAGCTGCCTCCTGCACACTCCCTACTGGGTATGTGCCCGCAACCAAGGTACATGCCCTTGACCGGAATCGAACCTGGGACCCTTGAGTCCGCAGGCCGAAGCTCTATCCACTGAGCCAAACCGGTTAGGGCAAGGGCACAGTTTCTGATAATTTATTACCTTAGAAGATAGAGAGAGGGAATGGTCCTAATTCTGAACCTCAAGAGGAAATTGGTGGCTGAAGTGGAAGTGATTGAATCCAGGGGGGACAAGGATCTAGGCCAACTCACCTTAAACTGATAACCACGAGTGAGGTGGCTGGGCCCTGTCAGTTCAGTTCCCTGAGCATCAGGAGAACTGGCCTTTTGAAAGGAAAGGAGAACAGAGAAGCATAATTACACAGCAATATTCTGAAAGGAAAGGAAGTTTAAGAGAGCCGGAAAAAAATTCAATAATGGGATTTTAATTAGTGAGATTCTCCATCCCTCCTCTTTATTGAGGTTGAATGGACAAAAAAGTAATATATTTAAAGTGTATAATGTGATGATTTGATATCATATGCATTAGGGAATGATTCCCTCTACCCAGTTCATGAACACATCCATCACCTCATATATTTACCTTTATTTTAAATGAGAACATTTAAGTCCTACTCTCTAAGCAAATTTCAATTACACAGTACAGTGTTATCAAATGTAGACACCATGTTATACATTAGATCCTCAGACCTTATTCATGTTAATAAGGTGAATGTTTGTACCCTTTTACCAATCTCTCCCTATTTTCTTCCTCCCTAGCCCCTGGTAACCTTGTAACTACATTCCTATATGAGTTTAACTTTTATATATTCAGATATTTATTTTAGATTTTACATATAAGAGATACCATGTGATATTTGTCTTTATCTGGCTTATTTCACTGAGCATAATGCCTCCAGGGTTAATCTATGTTGTTGCAAATGACAAAATTTCCTTCTTGGTTATGGCTAAATAATATTTCATTATATATATTTATACTTTATATATATTTTTATTAATACATTTGTGCATTGATGGATACATAGGCTGTTTCCATAAGTTGGCTATTGTGAGTAAAAACTATGCAGTTTCAATTGATCTTGAGAATAAAGAGACTTTATTAATGAAACCAAGAATAGAGCAGAGAACAGAATATTTCTGACATGCCCAAATTTTCGTGTATAACTTTTTAATAAAAGAGGCATAATTTATCTCAGTGAATAAAATTCAGTTCTCAGATTTGTTTAGTGGAATGGAGACTTCCAAATAGTATACTCAACTTTTGCTATATCACATGGTGAAGGATGAGGCTAAGAGTTGCTAAACCAGCGGTTCTCAACCTGTAGGTCATGACCCCTTTGGGGACTGAACGACTCTTTCACAGGGGTCGCGTAAGACCATCGGAAAACACAGATATTTACATTATGATTCATAACAGTAGCAAAATTACAATTATGAAGTAGCAACGAAAATAATTTTATGGTTGGGGGTCACCACAACATGAGGAACTGTATTAAAGGGTTGCGGCATTAGGAAGGTTGAGAACCACTGTGCTAAATGGACAGGTTAAGGTCAGTTTCTTAGTGATAGAACAATGGCTAAACCAAATTTTTCTAAATCTTAGTTTAGGCCTCTCTCTGCCACATTGGGGCTTCTAAACATTAATCTGAGGATTCTGAGGAACCCAAAAGCTTTTCTGGAGGAAAAGGGGACCCTGAGTGAATTCATTCTTATTACACCCCACTCCTCACTATCTTGAGCCCCACTTTCAACTGAGAAATTTGCTTTCTGCTTTATAAGTTGGGTAAAATAGGAGGATTTAATTTTTAAAGGTAGTTATGCTAAAATGTATGGAAATCTACACTATCCCATGGCATTTCTTTGGTTCAGATAAGAATATTGAAACATATTATGTGTTAGTATATGAACATGATTAGAATGGAGGTTCAAAAAAATATATATATATACATACATATATATATATATATATATATACACACACACACACACACACATAAATAAAAGAGAAACATGCAAATTGACCATCCCTCCACTATGCCCACCAGCCAATGAGGAGCAAGTATGCAAATTAACCCAACAAAGATGGCAGCAGCCACGGAGTTGGAGTGAGTAGGAGGCTTGGGTTGCCCTCAGCAACAGAGGAAGCCAAGCTTCCTGCCTGCCCTGGCCTCTGCTCAAGGAGGTGCTGGAAAAATAAAAAGGAGGGGCTGGGAGCCTGGGTCGCCAGGAGGTGTGGCCAGCCGGAAAATGCCCCTCAGCCCCTTATCCAAGCTGGCCACACCCCCATGGGGTGAGGATCCCTGCTGGGGGCTTGACCAGCCTGCAAACAGCCATGAGCCCCTTACCCAAATTGGCCAGGCACCCCAGTGGGGACTCCCACGCTGAAGGGGGTGTGACCAGCTTGAAAACAGCTCTCAGCCTCTCACCCAGGCTGGCCACATCCCCATGGGGTGAGAGTCCCCGCTGGAGGCCTTGGCAAGGCTGTAAACAGCCATCAGCCCCTCACCCAGGCTGGCCATGCACCCCAGCGGGACCCCCCCACTCTGAAGGGTCTGTGGCCAGCCTGAAAATGGCCCTCAGCCCCTCACCCAGGCTGGTCACACCCCGCAGTGGGGACCCTCACTGCATGGGGGCATGGCCAGCCTGAAAACCACCAAAGGCCCCTCACCTAGGCTGCCTCACACCTCAAGGGAACCCCCATCCTGATCTGGGATACCCTTCAGGGCAAACCAGCTGGACCCCACCCATGCACCAGGCCTCTATCTATACTAATAAAAGAGTAATATGCTAATTAGACTGGGACACCTTCCAGGAGACTTTCCGGACATTCTTCTGGACAAAGCCATGGTTTCAGGGCTGAGGTAGAGGCAGTTAGAGGCCAAGAAGGGAGGGCAGTTGTGGGTGATCAGGCTGGTGGGGAGGGCTGTTGAGGGAGGTCAGACTGGGAGGGAGGACAGTTGGGGGTGAGCTGACCAGCAGGGGGAGCAGTAGGGCAGCAGGCTGTCGTGGGGGTCAGTTGGAGGTGATCAGGACAGCAGGGGGGGCAATTTGGAGTGAGCAGGCCAGCAGGGGGGCAGTTGGGGGCAAGCAGGCCAGTGTGGGGGGAAGTTGGGGGTGAGCAGGCCAGCAGTGGGAGCAGTTGGGGGCGAGCACACTGGCATTGGGGGGGGGGCAGTTGGGGGCAAGTAGGCCAGCAGGCAGAGTGGTTAGGGGCAATCAGGCAGGCAGGCAGGTGAGTGGTTAGGAGCCAGCAGTCCTGGATTGTGAGAGTGATGTTTGACTGCCAGATAAGGTTTGATCCCTGTAAACCAGCAGTAGGACATCCTTTGAGGGGTCCCAGATTGGAGAGGGTGCAGGCCGGGCTGAGGGACACCCTCCTCCCCGTGCACAAATTTTGTGCACCAGGCCACTAGTATATATTATATATTATATATAAAGTTAAATACAAGTATTATTTAAAAATAAAACAATCTAAGCAAGGAGGAAACAGTGAACCCAAATCTATAAGAACCCCCAAAAGTGTAGAGCTGAGAATGGATTGGAGTTTCTAAAATTGGAGTTTCTGAAAATGTGTTTTTAGAAATTATATTTGGGAGAGGAGCTCGGCTTTGCTAAATTTTGTTTCATTTATTTTGATTCAATTCTGATAACTAGACTTAATTCTCTCTGGATCTCTACCATATATGCAATTATCTAATTATGACCTTAAATTTAAAATATTTTAAGCATATTTACCTTAAACTCAATGAATTACAATCTAGTAGTCATTTAGCTAAACACTTTTGAAAAATAAGATTCAACTTTCCAATTCCCTGGTCAACCATTTGGCTAGAAAATTTAGGAAGTTTGGCACATTCTTTCATGTGTTCCAGTTTCTTTCCTTTGCCTTTTTCAACTTTGCGCTCAGTTAACAGAGTTAATGATGGTCCCTCAGATTCTGGGCTGCTGCACCATGTTAACAGTGAGCTGAACCCATCTGATTTTCCTTTGGTTCTCCTTCTGCAGAGACTTCTTCCAGGGTTTTCTCTCTGTGACCAGCCAGCTTCCTGCTGAATCTGCTTGTGCAGAGGTTGGATCATGTCAAGTCTTCGCATTACCGGGAACTTCCAAAACTTTATGCTCAGCACCTCTTGAACTTGCTCATGTTTATTTAGAAAACAACTTAGGTGCAACCAAAGAAGAAAATATTTTCTGTGATAATATGCAAGAGGAATCTTCTTGGGGATGATGGTGGGATTCCTGCTTGGAGAGAAAGCTGCTTGGACACTGATAACCCAGGGCATCAGAGCCAGGGTATTCCATTTTGTTCTTTTGAAGATCGTCATGCCCTTTGTTCTGAATTGGTGCCTAATGTACTCAGAGACTTGCCTTGTGTGAAATGCAGGCTGCAGTGTCAGTGGATGTACCCGGTGCTTTCCCCACTTTTGTGTGTATCACTCCTCTGGCTCAGACTCTGTCCATGGTTTCACTCATTTGACTTCAGGGTAGGTCCCTCCCCCCCAACCCCCTTTCATAACTAGGGGGACATCTGATAACATCTGATAACTAGGGGGAGGAATAAAAGTCCCCAGCCCCTGACCCCCAGCTCTGAAGGCCAGAATTTCTCATATAGTTGCGAGTCCTTTAGACCTAATGTAGTTGGTTGACTGCCTAGATTTTCCCTCTGCCCTACCCTGCTTCCTCTCTCCCACCACTGATGATATCCCAACAGAATTCCTTAATAAACATCTTGGTCACTAATCTCTGTCTCAGAGTCAGCTTCCCGGAGAAACTAATAGGCAACAGAGTGCAAGGGAGCCCTGTAAACAGCATTCTTCCTTGCATGGATTCTGAGCATTTCAAAAAATAAGACAAAAGAATAAAAGATATTGGGAACCTAAATATCAGCTATTACTGGAAACGCTGATCTTGAAAAAATGTGACATATAACCATGGGCTGTGTTGCCTCTTCCTGAATGATAGATTTGGACTCATTTATCTCCATAACAGCACTAAGCTGGACAACACTGACCCCATAGACACAAAACCTGCTCTTATAAATGCACAGTAAGAAGGAGTGAGGCGGGCAGGGCTACTCATGCCCAGATCTTACACCTTGCTCTCTGCTTGTAAGCACCTCTTATGGGGAGGAGTGAGGCATGCAGAGAGTGCAGAGGAGTGAGGTGTGCAGAGAGAGACCAGGGTGCTTACCATGGTGGTATTCCCTCCCCATGAGGGGAAAACCAGACAGCAGCTCCCCACTCTTCTCTGTTCACAGTACAACCGTAGAATCCAGCTTCTGGTTTCAGGAGCTGGGGAGGCCAGAGTTCTGGTGTGGCTGGGAGGCCCTCACTACCGGGTAGCTGAAGTGCTTTGATATTTGCTTCTGTCATATGTATATTCAAAAGAGAGAGTGGGATGACCTACTGCACTCTTTGGGATGGAAATCACTAAAGCAAAAAGAGTTTTCAGTGTCCAAGTCCAAAACTCCAGGATAAATTCCTTTCTATTTCTCCTGAGCTGGACTGCTCCTGTGTCCATTTCTCCCCCCCCCCACACACAGTATAATTTCTTTATTGATTAAGGTATTACATATGTGTCCTTATCCCCCCATTACCCCCCCCCAACCCCCCACTCATGCCCTCACCCCCCTGTTGTCTGTATCTATTGGTTAGGCTTATATGCATGCATACAAGTCCTTTGGTTGATCTCTCCCCCTTACCCCCACCCTCCCCTACTTTCCCTCTGAGGTTTGACAGTCTGCTCGATGTGTCTGTCTCTGGATCTGTGTTTGTTCATCAGTTTATGTTGTTCATTATATTCCATAAATGAGTGAGATCATGTGATATTTACCTTTCTCTGACTGGCTTATTTTGATGGGAACACTTTTCAAAGAAGGAGAACCTCCATCCCTATACACATATTCAAAGAAAAAGGCTTATTTATGTATATATCAATAATAGTGGAAAGATATGGGGAAAAGAAAGAAATAAGAAAAAGACTGACTTCTATTTTTTCTCCTAGATTTATTATAAAAACAATAATATCAAGAGAAAATAATTATATTTTACCAAAATTTTATAACTTCAGGATGTTTTGCATTTTCATCATGTTTTGTCCATAAATCTTCGTATTTTGCAAACACAATTTGGAACACTTTTCTGTTTTGCTACTTGGTCTTTTTAATGATCACTTTTAGTGTTATATTAGCAATATTCCATCTCATTAATTTACTGTAATTTATTTAATTATTCAGTTCCTACGGGATATTTAAAGTGTTTCTAAATTTTGCAATGATAGATACATCTGCTTTTAAAATTAGCAGACATAAATATGATGCAACAAGTAATTTAAAAATTACTCACTTCTATTATTTTTACAAAGGTACAAGCCATAAATACATCTGAACTCCTAGAATAATGAAATTTTGAGTTATACACTGAAAGATGGGAGAGGCCTGGTGGCACTTGCTTATCACCACACTCACATCTCTCTGTACTGTGCTTGGTGATGAGAATGTGAACTCCTTCATGACAGTGATCATATTGTATAACTTTATCTGGAAGGCTTGGTGGAGTGTCAATTGCATAGGAAGCACTCAAGAAATGTTGGTGCAATAACACAATTTAATAAAAAATAATGAGATTGAACAGACAAATCTGGATGGTCCTGGACACATTTTCTTCCTCCTTTGGGTATCTTAGCAGAGAGCTGGCTCAGCTTGCTGAGAGAAAAGGCCTTTGGTTGATGCCAATGGTCCTGCAGAGCAAAGCTCTTTGTTACCAGGGACCTCTGAATGAAGACCGTGATCTTTGGTCCATAAACTCCTTAGCAATATTTCTGAGACTAGAGTTCCTTTACTACCTTTCTCAGAAGAACTAGGTGTTGTCTAGCTAACCTGTAAACATGTGCTACAGTACAGGGCAGGCAAGCTTGTTCTCTTTTGCTGTGCTCCTAGGAGCAAGTCCAGCTTGCTGACTAAGGCTGTCCCTTCTTTGCTGAAACTATGACCATAGTACTTTTACAATACCTACACCCAGCCTGTGTTATGAGATAATACAATTCAGGGAGAAGTGTGCATTCTGCTACTTATCTGTTTCTGAGCTTTTCTTAAGTAAACCCCATGCTATATCTGTACTATGTAGCATGAGGGACCTCTTTACATGGCAAGAAGAGAGTAATAAAGCCATCTATACTAATAAAAGAGTAATATGCTAATTAGACTGGGTGACCGGCCATCTTCTGGATGTCTGACTTCCTTCCAGACAAAGCCACGGTGGTGGGGGCCAAGGCAGAGGTGGTTAGGGGAGATCAGGCCGGCAGGGGAGGGCAGTTGGGGGCCATCAGGCCAGCAGGGGAGTGGTTAGGTGGTGATCAGCCCGGCAGAGGCAGTTAGGGGTGATCAGGCAGGCAGGCAGGCAAATGGTTAGGAGCCAGTGGTCTCAGATTGTGAGAGGGATGTCAGACTGCTGCAGGGGTCAGGCCTAAAACAGCAGTTGGATATCCCCTGAGGGGTCCCAGATTGGAGAGGGTGCAGGCCGGGCTGAGGGACATCCCCTCCCCCACCCCCCACATGAATTTCATGTACCAGGCCTCTAGTAGAAGATAAATAGTCAAACCTTAGTAATAGCTTTAAGCAAGACTCAGATCCAGAGACAAAAAGACAAACTAACCAAAACACAAAAGACAGGAGAAAGATAACCATAAATAGATTTTAAATTAGTGGAGTTCAAGTTATACTAACAACAGCAATGCTTAGAATGTGATGTTCATGAAAAGGTGGACAAATAGACCTATGAGACTGAGTCAAGAATCCTGAAACATACCTACACATGTATAGTCACCTAATCTATAACAAAGATATCACTACAATTCAGTAGAGGAAGAATAGTCTTTTCAGTAAAGGTATAATGGTATATCCAAATGGACACACACAAAAAAAGGTGTAATGGTATATCCAAATGGACACACACAAAAATTGTTGTATGTGAGATGGATAAACCTAAATGTAACAAGTAAAGTAATAAAGTTTCCAGAAGAAAACAATAGCATCTCACAACCTTGGGATAGGCAATTATTTCTTAAAATGGACACAAAAAATATACTCACTATAAAAATAAAAGATTGATAAACTGGAAGTCAATAATATTGTAAACTTCTTTAATAGAAAAAAAAAAACACACACACCATTAAGCCCAGCCAGCATGTCTCAGTGGTTGAGTGTTGACCTATGAACCAGGAGGTCATGGTTCGATTTCTGGTCAGGGCACATGCCCAGGCTGCGGGCTCGATCCCCAGTGTGGGGCTTGTAGGCAGCAGCCAATTAATGATTTTCTCTCGTTGATGTTTCTATCTCCCTCTCCTTCTCCCTTCATCTCTGAAATAAATAAAGATATATTTTTTAAAAAAGAAAAAAACACACCATTAAGAGAGTAAAATTACAAGCCTCAAAAAGAATTGACAGTATATGTACTCAACTAGAACTTGTATCCATGATTCAAGTAAAATCTTACATATTCCATTTTTTATTTTTTTTTCTTTTTTCTTTTTTTTTCTTTTCTTTTATTTTATTTTTAATTTTATTTTATTTTTATTGTTTTAAGTATTACAAATAGTAGTACATATGTCTCCTTTTTTTTCCCCCTTTGATCTCCCCCCGACCTCCCCTACCCCCCAGGACATGCCTTCACCTGCCCACCCTCCTAAACAAGGGCTGTGTAAAAACACAAAATAAGCATTTCACAAGTGAGAACATCAAAAAGGCAATAGGGCTATAGAAAGTTGGGCAATATCACCTGCAAAGTGCAAATCAAAACTGCAATGAAATGCCACTGCATACCACAATTGCTACAGTTAAAAAACTGACAATAGCAAGTGATAACAAGGACATGGGCAATTGGGACATTCATTTTTGTAAATATGTTTTTTTTTTTTATTGATTTCAGAGAAGTAAGTAGAGGGAGAGAGAGATAGAAACATCAATGATGAGAGAGACAATTATTGATTGGCTGCCTTCTGCATGCTCCCTACTGGGTATGGAGCCCTCAACACGGGCATGTGCCTTAAACAAAATTGAACCATGACCTACCAGTTCATAGGTGGATACTCAACCACTGAGTCACACAGGCTGGGCTATATTTTAATGGGACTGTAAATTGGTCATTTACAATGTGAGAAAAAAGTTTGGCAATATATACTGAAGCTAAATATATACCCATCTTATGACTCAACAATTCTATTCTTAAATGCCCCCAAATTATACTGTATTATAGTACATAAACTGTAAATATACTATATATATTGTTCATGGCAGCTCTATAAATCATCATCATCAAAATAAGAAACAACCCCAAAAATCTATTGACAATTGAATGGATAAAGAAATTGTAGTGTCTATAATAAGAGCGTAATATGCAAATCGACCAAATGACTGAACAGAAGAACGACCATCTGGATGACCTTCCGGATGACCTTTTAGATGACCACGCTATGACACCCACTGGTGCCAGGCCAGCCAAGGTGGGTGTGATGTGATTGGTCAGGGGCCCGGCCATCACCCCATAATTGTCCTGCAGAGGGAGGCCCAGGCCACCGGCCGGCTGGGCGATCGATAAATTGGAGGGGCTACACCATTGCCTCAAAGAGAGAGGCCCATGCTACCCAGCCAGTGGTGCTGTGGCCAGTAGTCTGAACCTCCCTCTATGGGGGTGATCCATCAAGGAGCCCTGGCCAGGTGGGTGGGGCCTACCTCTTTGGGGCAATCAATCATGGGGCTCCCAGACTGTGAGAGGGCACAGGCTGGGCTGAGGAAACGCCCCCCCCCCGCCCCAGTGCACTAATTTTATGCACTGGCCCTCTAGCTTATACTAATAAAAGAGAAACATGCAAATTGACCATACATCTGCAATGCCCACCAGCCAATCAGGAGTGAGTATGCAAATTAACCCAACAAAGATGGAGGGTTAATTTGCATACACAGGCACAGAGTGGCTGGGTGGGGCAGGACACCTGCTATGAGGAGGAGGGCGAGGGGTGGAGGGAGCTATAGGAGCGGTGCTCCGGCTGGAGCGGAGAAGACTGAAGGTTCCGGCCTGAGCGAACACTGAAGGCTCTGGCCGGAGCGAAGATGGAAGGTGGCGGCCAGAGTGAAGGCCTGGGTCCCAGGTGCTGGAGGAAAACCAGTGCCCACAGCCAGGGGAAGGAATCTTCATGCAACAGGCCTCTAGTAATATACTAGAACAGTACATAGCAATGCAAATATGCACTATTGCTACCTGAAACAATGTGAATAAGTAATACAAATATAATGTTGAGTAAAAGAAGTCATATACAAAAAAATACATACTGTGTATGATTTATATGAAGTTTAAGAATGGGCAAGACTTACTTATGGTGACAAAAATCCGAATAGTAATTGTCTCTAGGAGTGGAATATTGACAGTGAAGGAGCATGAGGGAGGCTTTGACTGGTGTTGGAAATGTTCTGTTTTTTTTTTTTTATTATTAATATATTTTATTGATTTTTTACAGAGAGGAAGGGAGAGGGAGAGAGAGTTAGAAATATTGATGAATCAGCTGCCTCCTGCACACCTCCTACTGGGGATGTGCCTGCAACCAAGGTACATGTCCTTTACCGGAATTGAACCTGGGACCTTTCAGTCTGCAGGCCGACACTCTATCCACTGAGCCAAACTGGTTAGGGCTGGAAATGTTCTGTTTTCATCTTGGTATTGATTACATGACATATAAGTAAAAATTTATTGACTCATTACTTAAGATTTTTATATTTACTATATAACATACTCAACAATAACAAAAGTTGGATTTTTCTTAATCTCATATTACAAACTTTCACTAATACACACTACCAAAGATCAAAATTATCTGTCTTATTCTATTCATTTCATCATTTCAAGATATCACTCTAGTGTATAGCAGCTACAGGGGTGCTCAGGTGCAATAGCTTGTGATTAAGGAAAGCCAACTTGTGGCTTAGTCAAAAACTTGACTGTATCTATAGTGACATAAAAATCCAGACCAGATTACTTACTTTGGCCAGATTCTCATTAAGTCCAGATGATGGGGTGTTACCATGTACATTGTTTTACTTAATGTCTGATTCTCACACAGGCATTCTCAGCCTCTTCTCCCTTTATCAATAGAACTGTGGGGTTGGCTCACTTCTGCTAGATTACTGCTATACCCAACTCCAGCCCCAAGTTCACCAATTTAATCTATAGTTCTACTTATGAATTATGCAATGGATTTCACACACTGTCTTTCTTTCATTCTCCATCTATAGTATTAATGTTGTATTCTCTTTTCTTAACATTGTTTAACCAACTGTTAACCCAGCCTTCTGCCCAAGGGGGTTAGTGAGGAGAAATGATTTGAAGGTTCTGCTGAAGTGCTTTACAGTTGGGGACAGTCCATTAATTGTTGATTTTGTTTGTATTCAGCATTCTGCTTCTATCTGAGGTTTTCATTGATGTGAGCATGCCGAGGGGCTTGAGCTGGACCCAGCTGTATAAATCAAACAAATAAATAAATAAACAAATAAATAAATGAAGTAAATCTGGCCTGGAATAAACAGATAACAGCTTTCTCAATCTTTTTGTTTGTTTGTTTGTTTCCAACAGTGCTTGTAAATGTATCCTGAGGCTTTTATGTGAGGAAAGTACCCAAAGTTTAAAGAAAGAAATAAGAAGCTTCCATGGCTAAAGGTGCAAGCACATAGCTGGCTACACCCTTTCATCGTAGCACGGAAGCCATGGGAAGATCTGGAGCATCTCCATTGACCTCATTCCACTCACCCCTTTATTTGGATTGATCTGGGGTTGCCATTGCCTCTGATAGTTTCTTTCAAAGGTAAAGCAAATGCAAAACAAAATGAACAAGCAAAATGTGAAAGGAAACAGACTCTCAATAAAGAAGTTCCATCCAGGGGGCAATGGAGAATTCTTAAGAACCGATTCTATTCCCAAACAGGGGGATGAATGATTGAGATCTGATGCAGTTCAAATGTAGGCTAGTGAGCAGGCACAGAACCTGCTGCGGCAGAGAGCAGAATCTGAGCAAGACGAAGATGTTCACAACTGGACAGAAGCTTCACACGTGCTTGTGAGCTTCTGCCCTTGTGTGTGAACAACACACCCCACTAGTGGCTGCTTCCTGAACCTGTGTCCCAGAATGAACAGCAAAGTGAGGCCGACTGGACTCTGACTTGACACCCAGCCACAAATGGTCATGAGTTAAAAAGAAAGGTTTGTTGTTGTGAGGCACTAAGATTTGAAATTGTACTTTATTGTGGGAAAAACCATCTAATACAGGGATCATGCGTCCTCCAGTTTCCAGAGATGGAATTGTAAAAACCTAGAATTAAGGAAGAGTCTTGCTGATGGCATCTGATTTCCTATATCTCCACATCCCACCCTGAAGTTGGCCACACTCTGTCTCCAATATTGGGAGACGAGCTTAATTTCAGAGGAAGGTTCTGAATGCTAGAATTGTTTCCCCTTGTGTTGATTGCCATATGTTGGGAAGGCAGTTTAACATATTCAGACAGACGTGAGTTTGATCAGTGGTTCTGATACTTACCAGTAGGGTGGCCTTGAGCTTTGAACCCCAATTTCTTTATGTGATTGAATAGAAATACACTTCATAGGATTAAATAAGCTGGTATATATGCCTGACACATAGTAAGGACTCAAGAATGGTTATTACTCTTTTTCCTTTGGACTTCATAATCTAATACATCTTCTATAGAGTAAAAGTTAAAATACTATGATACTTATTCAGCCATTGTTTTAATACATTTACTTCTCTGAGCCTTAGTTTAATTAATTTTATCCAGATTGAATCTGTTCTGGCTAGACATGTCTTACTGGGCCAGCCAGTGGCTAGCTTTGCAGATCCTAATTCTGCCACCTAATGTATTCACTATAATTCTCAGCTTTGCATCAAGCACAAATTTGATCAGTATGTTGTCCATTTCCTCATCCTGACTGTTAATAAATATACTGCAGGTGTTTCATTAGCTAGGCTCTTGGAGTCCTTTGGAGTTGTAAGCGCACGTGTATTCACACAACACTCAGATGTTCAAAAGAAATGTAGGTTATTTCTAATAGCTGATCTAATCTTCCTTACGAGCCTCCCACCCCAGTGTGTTACAGGTAAAAATAGCTTTATTTTAAACTTTCCAGTGCAACATATCTCAGAGTATATGAATTTAAATAGTTTTGTTTTGAACTCAGTCTAGAGGGGGTAAACTGATTTTGATTTTGGCTTATTCTAGATGGCACCTGCGTAGCTTAAGTGACTTTGTGGACATGGGCTGCTGGTGGGTGGGGGGTTGGCTGGGCATGTGGACTCTGCAACCTTATGCTAGTCCTTGGGCTGGTCTCCACTGTGGTGGTGGTGGCAGGTGCTCAATTCACTAAGTGTGCCTGGTGCTGTCAGCTGTGGTGTAGTAGTTCTAGTCCCATCCTCTGCTGTTGTCCACACTGATGTTTATGGCTGATGCAACTCAATGTCCATTCTCCTTCAGCGTTGAATCTTCCTGAGAGCTCAGCTACTTCCTTTGCCAACTTGGACCCACTTTGTTCCATTCTGGTTCTGTGGACTCTGTAAGATTTAGCTCTGACTCCCATTGGGTCTCAGTTTCAGAGGTACCCTCTATACCCTTTGACCACAGGGCCACTGTATACCTTTTGCTCAATCCCCACTGAGATTTTCTGCTAAGTTCTAGATTCCTTAATGGGGAAACTGAAGAAACTTCTGACTAAGAGCATAGACTCTGGATCTGATGTCCAACACAACCACTTACCAAACTGTGTGACCTCATTTGCTCATCTATAAAATGGGGTTTAAAATTATGCCTATCTTCTAGGCAGGATCCTTGTGAGGGTTATGTGAGTTGATATATGTAAAGTGCTTATAATTAATTGTGTTTGGTAAGCACAGGGTGCATGGTTGGTAAAGTATTAGCTAGTAGAAAACTAGGAAATAGGATGTGGCAAGTTATTTAACCTCTCTCTGCTTAAGTATTCCCATACGTGAGACAAAGAGCGGAATAACTCCACCATAGGTTTCTTGTAAAAATTGAACGATTTAATATGTAAAGGAATGAGAATACAGTTTGGCAAAAATAAATCCTTATCAGTCATTATTTGTTTTGTTGTTCCCAGGCCACAGGAGAGCCCAGGAGTGTCCACTCAGATTCATTCTCTGTCTATACCATGTGGCAGTTGTCCTAGTGGGTGGCTGGAGCAGTTTTTGAGAATGGGACCAATGTCCCTCCTCTGCCTGAATTTAGCTTCCCCCACAATCTAGTGTAATGCCACTCCCCTTCCAAGTGTCAGCTGGCAGTCACGCCTTTCCCATGGCTAGCTTCTACTTCCTGCTCTTATTCCCTTCAACCCTGACCGAAGGGGATAAGCTCCCCTCTTCACTCTCTTTCTGGAAGATACTTCCCTTGAGTAAAACTCTTATCAAGTTGCTTATGTATGACTGTTTGTTAATGAGAACTTAACTAAATCAGGATTCTTTTTTCTCTCCATATAAATTTGATTCTCAAGTCTACTTCCAGCCTATTGACTCAAAACATAAATTAGTTTTGAAGTGATGACCCTCAAATGGGTATTAATTTAATGAGGGAATTCACAAAATAATGGGGTATATGGGAGGTGAAAATATTATATGAAAGTATTTTTTAAATATCTTAGTACAATTAACAATGATGTCATTTAAGAATTCCTCTGACACCTTCTTTTTAACTGCTAGATCACCACTGGGGAAATGTGCCCTAGAGTGGCTGACCAAGGAGAATGATGAGTTTTATAACCACAAAACATCTGGGTTCAGGATTTATTTCCTGTGTCTGCAATAAAGAACTGGAAAATAATATTAAGTGAGCACCTCATCAATGTCATGCACTACACTTGGGATTTACATATATTCATTCAGTCAGGATCACTCATTGAGCCTCTTATATATCTCATGTGGTACCAGGGATATAGTGGTGAAGAAGCCATTCTCATAGAACTCACAATAGCTCTATGTGGTGGTATTATTGTTATCTTTATTTATAGAAGGAAAGAATGAGGTGTTGGAAGATTTAAGCAACTTAATTTCATGGAGTCAGTAAGCTGTAGATCTGGGACTCTAACTTCAAGGTCCATGCTCTTTCCACCTAGTGGAGTTGTGAACTTAACTATTGCAGCAGGTAGACAGAGATTCCAGTGATGTGCGTTCTGGAATTTATGAGAGGAAGAGTAAAAAGAACACTCTGCAATTTAATGCAACATGATGCTTGTGTGTGGATATGTGCATCTTTTTCCTGGAGATGATCTATAGCTTTCATCAGATCATCATAACAGCCCTGTCAGTGGAGAGCTGTTTTTTCCTTGAGTGTTTGCAGATAACTTCATGTTGCAGGTAACTTACCATTGCTCCAAATATGTATTTCCCAGGTCCACTGGAGGGCACAATTCTAAGCAAATGAGGTTGCTGAGCAGTAATGGAGAAACACAAAAGATGGGGAGAAAGTGGCTGTAAAACTTGATGCTCAAATAAGTAGGGTCATTTGTATAGACCAACTCTAACCACCCAAAGGGTAGGATAGCCATCTGTCTCCCATATGCCACCTGCTTGAATGCCACCCTCGATGCTCATTGTAGCCTGGTCTTCCTACATAAAAAAGTGTGGATGTGTGTGTTAATTTGCAATGATGGTGAAAAGAACAACAATGTGATTCATGTTCTGTTCAGGCTGCCTTGGGCCTACATCCTAGCAACTTAATGATATGCATGAATGAGACTCATTGAAAAAAGAAAGAGGCTATGTCTGGGGCAAAAGACCAGGCACTGCTGGTTCTCCTTATGTTGCCAATAGCTGCCTACTCAGCATCTGAAAGTGATTGACCACACTGTCTTAATGTTCTGTCTGCAGACTGGGCATCAGGGGCTAATCAGAGACATGAAGGGAGCACTAATTTCTACTCGGAAGTGCAGAGGCCATGTCTGTAAACTTCCAAATGAAAAGAGAAAACCAGAATTGATTGTTTATCCTGAGGCCTTCTGAATGGTACCTCCACATGACTTGTTTATTATTATTGATATCCTTTATATCTGCCTATTCCTTCCTTCCCCAGCATAGGGCTAAATATTTATGGATAATTCTCACATATCGCCAATTCACTTGTGACATTATCTATCACATTCTTTAACCAAAAATATTATATCACTTGAGGGTTGAATATTATTAGTTTGGATGGGTAACTTTTAAAAACAATATTATTATAATATTCTCTAAGCACTTCTAAATATAGAGAATAGAAACAACAAAACCTTTAGCTCTTTTATTCTTGGAAATATGATTTAACCAAGCCAATGTTTATTGTAGCATAAGATCTAGAAACAATTAGAGGTGTCACAGATATTTGCATTTTTGATGACATTTGCAATGTAAATGACAGAATAATGGAAGACTGTGGGAGAGACATTTGTTCCCCTCCATGCCTCATGTACTTCTTCCCACTGGGGACACTGATTTAAGGAAAGCAGCTCCAAAAGCATAGTAGATGGTAGAGGTGAGAATGTTATTTTCTGTACTTTTATTGGATGAGGTAATAAATGGCACCAAATTATAGGTTTTGAATTATTTGTGCATCTATATAACATGTCAGTAGTGGAGAGGTGTGTCCTTGGAGGTGTGTTCATGTCTTGGGGTACCTGTTGTTGTTTTGAATGTGTCTTTGGATTCATGTCTGTGGCTGTCCAGTGATAGGAGGTTGGTTGTGGTGAGGTCTAGAATAATTTTTTTCTAGAATATCAGTGTGTATCTGTGGTGGTGGTAGTTTATTTATTTGTTTTCCATGAGTCTATGAGTGGGTGTTAATCGGGAACAAAGACTTAATATCATAATCTCTTATAACTAGAGAGGGCTTTACAGGTCACTGAATGTAATCTCCTAAAATAGAAAGCTTTTGTTTGTTGGGAGAGTGAAAGACTAAGCTGAAACAAATAACCAAAAGGTGAGCACGAGCTAGTGAATGGATATTCAATAAGTACCAACAATTTATCAGACACAATTCTTTGCAAGGGGCATATGTGATAAAGAATGAAGTAGTCCCAGTCCTCAGGAAGGTTTATAGTATAGGGAAGAACACAGTTATTCAACAAAAACATAAAAATGTTTTTAAATTATGTGTATAAAGTACTATGGAGACAAACAACAGTATTCTAAGGAAGCATATAACAAAGAGACGCAACTTGAACAGTGGGATTAGGGAAGCCTGGCAAAAAAAAAAAAAAAGGTGGCATTTAAGTTCTGGCTGGGTAGCTCAGTTGGTTAGAGTGTTATCCTGATAAGTCAAGGCTGCAGATTTGATCCCCAGTCAGGGCACATATAAGAATCAACAATTAAAGGCATAAATAAGTGGAACAACAAATCAATGTTTCTCCTCTTTCTCTCTCCTTGCCTTTCTCTCTTTCTCTAAAATAGCCCAATAAATCAATAAAAAAGTGACATTTAAATGGAGAAAGCTCTAGTTATCCTGCATGGGAGTGGTGATCTATGCCACACTACTCCCACTGTTAAGATAGTGGGAATTAATGAATTAATGTCACCAACCCCAGCCTCCCATCTGCATTATGGTAAAAGTGTTCCATGCAAAGTTTTTAGAAATCTTCTGCCCTGCAAGCCCTTGTAACCTACTTATGTTGGTAATTCCAGTGAAGAGCTAATGTGTCTTAGGGTAAGCCAACTGCCAAGGCAAACAGCAAGTTAAAATTTCATAATAGAGAGTGAGTTCTCGTTTATGTAAGCACAACTCCTGGACACAGACAATAGTACAGTGAAAGCCTGAGGAGGGGGCAGGAGTAGGGTGGAGGGGGTCAACGGAGGAAAAAGGAGGACATATGTAATACTTTCAACATTAAAGATAAATTTAAATAAATAAATAAATAAAAATGTAAAGAAAATAGGTGCTCTTGGTTTGGTGCTCTCCTGAACTTGTTTAGTTTCTGCAGTGACTGGGGCCCAGGCTCCTTCCATAGTGAGCTTCTGCTTTATATCTAGGCAGAAGATGAGAAAGGGAATGGAGCATGCCCTGTGGGAGGTTTTATGGGCTGGGCCTTGCAGGGAAGCACATCATGCTGCTCACATCTCTTTGGTTAGCATTTAGTCACATGCCCTAAGTAACTTCAGGGAAGGCTGAGAGTATCACCTGTCTTCCTGACCAAGAGGAAGCATTTTTTTAGTGACTGTTTGGCAGTCTTCACCGAACTATGGCTGTCTCTTAACAATGACTGAGGGAGATTGTAGCAGGACTGCAGTCTGAAATGAAGAACCGAGTGCACACCTTGTAGCTGAGGAAGTGAATGACACAAGAAATCACAGATAGATAAAATGACTTAGATTCACTAAGACCTGAACTAATTGTTATAATGGTACAGATGTTATCTCAACTTCCAGAGGATTTTTATTCTGTCTTGCATCTTGTAGACAATAAAATCTTCAGAGAGGCAAGACAATAATTTGTATTTCAAAATTGTGAGACATCTGTGAATATGCTGGGAAAAAATTCACCATGCATAAAGGTCTTACACAAATATTCTACTAGTTATGTTGTAAATCCTATTGCCAATCCACATTCTACACATCTCTCTTCTCTCTTTGTCAGGATTATTGGCATACAGACTAACTGTTCCTGTATGCTTCTTGTTTAAAAGCATTTCAAAGAAATATTGAAATGTTGATAGATAGCCATGATCCTTAGAAGAAAGATGCCTTGTTATAATAAGCAACAGAATTTCCATGCATTCAACTATTAGTTGGCATAGTATTTTTAACTTATTTTTAAAAATGATAATAATACTATTACTAAGAGGGAAAACAAGTTTTTCTAGTCTAGCATTCATTCTGCAAGAATTCGCTCATTGTCTCTTTGTCAGACCTCTGTCTCATGTGAGCCAAGCTAAGCATTCCCTCCTTGTGCCCACATTGTTCCCAGAACACATCTAAAATAAAAGTCTAAGCTGCCATTATGGCGGAATGACCAGTCGGTATGATGTGCACTGACCACCAGGGGGCAGACGCTCAATGCAGGAGCTGCCCCCTGGTGGTCAGTGCGCTCCCACAGGGAGAGCGCTGCTCAGCCAGAAGCCAGGCTCACCGCTGACAAGCATAGTAGCAGTGGCGGGAGCCTCTTTTGCCTCCACAGCAGCGCTAAGGAGCAGCGAGCTGAAGGGCAAGGAGCAACGAGCAGGTGGGCAGTAAGGAGCGAGGGGTCCTGAACATCCCCCAGGGGGTTCCGGACTGTGAGAGGGTGCAGGCTGGGCTGAGGGACCCCCCCACACACATACACACCAGTGTAAGAATTTCGTGCACTGGACTTCTAGTTGAATTAATATAATTTATTTTTGTGTCCATTTTCTGCAATAAGCAAGTGAGCTCTCTGATAATGAGAAATGTGTCCTTATTTTCCCTTTACTATTTCAAACTCATCTTTTTGAGAAACATTCCCCTTTCAAATGTCTGGTGTAGTAGGGGTTCAAGAAATATTTAATTAATAAATGAGTGGGCTGATGAATGAAATAGAATGGTTTACAGGCAGCTTTAACTGAAGAAAATAAACATGCCTCAAATGTGCAGCCCTGTGTCTGCCATTTCCGGGTTCCCTCCTTCCTGAGATAAGAGGATCCACGGTTTCCTGAGCCAGCAGCCAGGCCTGCATCCCTGGCCTGCCTCACCTGTGCAAACAAACACACCTACAGTGGCTCCACATACGTTTACACTGCCCCATCTGGCAAACGGTGTTCAAGAGGTTTGATTTCACAAAGTGGGATGCAACAGATAAAAATAAATAAATAAATAAATAAATAAATAAATAAATAAAACAAAATTAAAATGCATGGCCTCTGTTCTGGAGATTTTTCTTTCAAGATGGTCTTGCCAGATTTGAATGACCTCCACTATAAAAACAGTAACCACAACATACAGTTGTTATGAGAATTAATACATATAAAAGGTTTAGCATAAAACTTGGCAATGCTGGCCATGCTTCTTCAGAGGCTGTCACCACTGCTTGTTTTATTATTTTAACACAGGCTTTATGCCAAGGCCCTTTCTAATCAGCACACTGATTCTGGAGAATGGGGAGAATGAAGTCAGGACCCTCTATTGTGTTAAATCAAATTTTATGAGTCTTAGCGGTTAATCACAATGATGTTTGCTATCTACTGCAGTGAAATTCTCTCAATAACAGGCTGGAAAATCTCAACTTTCTGAGATGCACTGGTTGGGCGTCCCAATTTAACATTCTGAAACAAGAAGTTGGACATTACAAATTCCACCAAACGGTAGTCCCTGGGTAATCTGCGATTGTGTTGAAATATAGAAATTTTAGCTAGACCCAAAGTTAATAAAATTGTGTGACACATAAAGCGCGATGATGGATGGCAACCAATAGTCCAATACTGTTTTATTCTCTCTAATATACTGTTTCTCTGCAAAGGCCAAGAAATTAAAGAACAGTTTTATTCTTCCCTTCCAGCCTGTGCAGGGTAATTATGTATTATTAATAATGCAGCAGCACAAATGATATTAAATGAACTACATTTGTTAATACAGATCTTATCTAACTGCTTTTTCCATCAGTGGACTGTTTCTCATCAGGGGGTACTAATTAGCTGTAATATGTAGAAAGATGGGACAGAAATCCAATCAGATAAATGGGATCTATTTGGAGAGATCCAGGAAGGAGGAAGAAAGGCATTCATGATTCTGCGAAAATGACTAGAAGTAGAAAAGAGGAAAATGTCTGCTGCTTCAACTTCATTTATATTTTGTGGCCACAGAAGTGAAAATGCAGTACCACTGGATTGCCCGGGCTGGGAAGGCCTGCAAATAATTTTATTTATCATGACTGTAACAGTGTTGTCTTTTGCAATAATGAAAGTGCATATGGCTCAATAAAAATATTGAATGGTTTATATGGCCGTAGCAAACATTAAACATAATGTATGAATAAAAACGGGTGTTCTCCAGCTTTCCCCAACTTATGCGGACTTGCAGGAAACATTTGGGCTCTAAACTTTATTTTTAGAGAAGAAATCACCTGCAGCCCTCAGATGTTATATTCTTGATAAAACCCAGGTTACCTATAAACATAACTGCCAGATTCTCACCCTTCATAAATCTCCTGAGGAAGGCCCCATGATGAAGAGTTGATCAGGTAGACCATTTATTTATTTATTTATTTATTTATTTATTTATTTATTTATTTATTGTTAACCCTCACCCAAGGATATTTTTCCATTGATTTTTAGAGAAAGTGAAAGGGAAAGGGAGAGACAGAGAGAGAGAGAAACATTGATGTGCGAGAGAAACATTGATTGGTTGCCTCCTGCATGCAGCAATCGAACAGGGCCTCGATTGAGGCTGCAACCAAGGTGCATGCCCTTGACCAGAATTAAACCCATGGCCCTTCAGTCCTTGGGCTGATGCTCTATCCACTGCACCAGACTGGCTAGGATTAGATCCTTTTTAAATTTCCCATCACCTAAGTTAGGTGGATATGTGGCCTAACTCCAAATATTAGAGCCACACTGTCCAACCTGCCTGCCTACCTACCTAAGCAAGTCCACACTCACCAATGTCAGAGACCCAACAGTGATCCATTTACAAATGAGATGCCTTGCTAACTCAACAGACATCATAGCTACCACTGCTCTTGTGGGGTTGTGGTCTCTTTAGGCCACCCCAGTGAGCCTGAGTGAACCAGGGACTCTAAGGGGAAGGGCTAAGATTCTCATGGTGAATATAGACATGAAAATCAATGATTACATTTTGGCTAGCTCAATGCCTCAAATTAGAGGAGGGCTTGTTATTCACTACTCAAAATCTTGCTAAGAGGTAGGCTGATCACTGAAGTTAATTTTAGACTAGGCTTTTTTTTTTTTTTTTTTTTTTTTCCCTGCCTCTTTAGATCTCCCTTTGACACCATTTATTCTTTTCTGAATCTTAACCCAATAGGCACCCAAACATCTGACTTTCATCTACATGTTAGAAAAAGATATTTCTGGGAACTACTATCTCATCATGGGAGCATGCTGATCAAAGCCATAGCATGCACGATCAATGCCTGAGACTCCCAGATAGTAATGTTATTTCAAACCTTAGAGTATTTGTACTTGCTTTATGAATCCTAATGATTATCAATTGAAAACATTTATTTTTTTCTGTTCTCCGTGGCTCTGAAAAATGGCACACCAACTTACTACTGAAAAAGTCAGTCTCATATTTTAACTGCATCTAAAAAGGTGACGTAATCATTAATTGGAACAAATTTTGGACTGACACAAAGGATTTTACTAGCGGAGAACCCACAGAACATTGGAAACGAATGAAACGTGACCTGGTCAGATAGAATGAGACCTGATGCCTCAGCAATCTCCAAATATTCAACACCTTTTCAGCAAAGTAATCATACAAATTCAAGAGACATCATTATAATGTAAAATCATCCAGGCATCCAGGGAAATATATTTGTATACCTCATGGAAAAAGTTGAGTGGAAACTCAGGAGTACTATTTACATTTATATATACTTATATCATGTAATTAAAGCCAACAGATAAACACATCAATATGTTAAAACAGATGTAAGAATATATAGACAGACATATTGCACTGAAACCTTGATATTTCATCCAAATGAAATCCTGTATTCCAAATATGCCCCGTAGGAGTTTTGCTCAAGGCTATGCTTAGGTATACTCAAAAATTCCCGATAGCAAGTCACCGGGGAAAACATGTTCTCTTACAGATAATTGCTACTGGCAGCCAGAGACCTAGAGAATTTGATGTGCAGTAATGTGACCTGACTATGTATTAAACTTTTTTGAAGGACATGTGTAAAGTAATTTTTATGTCTCTCACATACCATGGATTTTTCCTCCTACTTGCTAGCCCATTTTAAAACAACTTTCCTATTTTAATATATCTGTTATGTTAAAAAAATTTCTTTACCATAAAAGATATTAGTATTGTTTTCTTAAAAAAAAAGTAATCTGCAGACAAAGAAAAACTCCATTTCAGTTGTAAGGAATATGTAAACAAAGTAAAGTTATATTGTTGGTAATGAACTTCAGGAAAAATGTGAGAAATAGTAAGTTGCTTGTTCATAGACAAGAGAAATCAGAGATTAACTGAATTCTCTAAGGTTGGGAGGCATCTCTGCTGCTTTGAGGCAATAATCACAAGCTTTTTATTAAATCTAAGGACAGTTAGGAGATGGTTCCTGAGGTATTTTAAAGATACTACTTCAGAAGCTATAATTAATAACTTGAAAAAATTATAAATTGGCAAGGATACATATGTACAATGATACAATTCAGTGAACAAGTATCATCACTGCTAATTACCTTGGTTCTATCTTTTTGGTGTGTTATTATGCCATCCTCACTGTATTGTTCAATATTAACATGTAAACCTTAATTAAACATAATGTCAGAAGGTTATAGGAATACTATTAAAGATTTCAAAAGGTAGTTCAGAGACTTGTTTGGAAAGAATCTCTGGATCAACCAGGGAGTCTAATCTATAAATAATGTGCTTTTGTGTTGAGAGTTACATGAATCATTACGAACTGACATTGGAAATTGGCTTTTAAGAATAAAAAACCAGAGGGGAAAATTGAACTCCAAACAGCGTGTAGTACAAAAATCAGGTGTGGGAACAGCCTGCAAAACCCAGGAATGTCACATCAGTTTCTTGAACAACAGGCAGTAGTTCATAGATTTACATGCTCATATTCTGGTGCCAGAAAGATGAAAATCCAAAATGACAACTTATCAGGAAAATGATATATTTCTAGTTTCCATTAAGATCATTAAAAGCCACATTCTCATTTCATATATGCTAATGGCTTTTCTGTAGAAACCATGAATGAGCCTAAGATTTGGCCTGTATTCACTGAAGAACTGCGAGGAAAGTACCAATGGAAAATTGTAGATGTTTGATGGACCATCGAGGCCACATCTTTGTACTACTGTGCCTTGTGTTTTAGTTATTTTACGGTTAGTTTGTACTAATACAAGGGAAAAACAGGGTGAAATGAAGGTAAATAATTTTGTTAGGTAGTAATTTTTGGTAAGAGATGTAATGGGATAAAATCAAGGGAAGAAAGCAACATTTGGAGAGAGAGTTCCTCAAATTTCAGGTGGAGTTCAAAGGTTAGCAGACAAACCCAGGATGGAGCTGTTATCGCGAATTGTCTATTTCATGGCAATGACAGTGCAGTACAGGGTTAAAAACTAGCCTTTGCTGCCAGGACGCTTGATTAGGACTCCTTACATAGTCATTAGCTGTGTGACCTTGGACAATTTACTCAACCACTCTAGGCCTCAATTTCCCCATCGGTGACATAAGCATAAATACTCTTCCTGCATCCTAGCATTTATTTGGGTATTATATGAACTCTCATATGCAAAGCATTTAGTAGTACATAGTAAGTGCCATATAAATAGTCACTATTAGTCTTTTTCAAATCCTGGAAAATATCTTTTGGAGTTTCACAAATCTATGATTTATGTCAGTGGGGCTTAATCTTTAACAGTGAAGCCATAGTATTCCTTTTGGTTAAACTTTGTTATAAAAATCACTCCCCCAAATATACACAAAACATGATGAAAATATAATCTATACTACACTCTTTTCTTCTTTTTAATATTTAAAACTTGGTCTATTAAAATTCAATAAACAGAGGAAGTTTGACTTTGCCAGTTTTTGTTCATTAGAGGTATGTTCTCCTTGAGGGCAGGGAGTATATTATTTTATAAGTTCTTGTACAAATTTAGGAGCACTTCATAAATGTTAAACTATCTCAAAATAGATTGAGCTTGTTGGATGGAAAGGCAGTGTATAAAGGTAAGAAACCAGACTTTATAAAGAAAAAAAAATCAGTCTATGAAAATGGAAAGCAACCTTTCAAAAAAAGGATGAACTAAGTTCATTAAAAATAGCATGTCTAAATTTTATATAAACTGCTTCTAGTGGTCCAGTGTCATGTCAAATATCTTGAAAATAAACTAAAGAATAATATATTCCTCAATTTCAGTGTATCAGGGTGGTAGAAAAACAAAAATCTCATGTCGTTCTTTAACCAAGTTCTAGAACAGCTATGTCTAATAGAATTGTAGTAGGAACCATGTGATTTTAAATTCTCTGTTATCCATGCTGTAAAAAGTAAAAAGAAACTAGTGAAATTAATTTTAGGTAATGCATTCTATTTAACTCGATATATCCAAAATGTTTTCATTTCACATGTAATCAATGTAAAAAAATAATCAATTAGATAGTTCACATCCATCTTTTTCCATAGCAAGTCTTCAAAATCTGGGCTGTTTTTCACAATTAGGGCACATCTAAACTTGGGCTGTCCACATTTCAAGGGCTTCATAACCTCATGTAGCTAGGGCTACCAGATTACAGGACACATGTTAAAACAAGTTGCGCTTTTAGAAGGTGGCGAGATGGCATCTGCTGGCCTCAATAAGAGATGTGCTTCAAGTCTCTATTTAGAAAGAGATGTTACTACAGACTTTGGTGCCCGGTGTCATTGGTGTTGGACACATCACCATCTCTGTTTGTTAATTTTTCTTTTAAGTGGGTAGAGAGTGCTCATGTGCCTGTCGGACGTCTTGTAGTGGGGTCTGTTCTCTTAGAACAAATGGAAATCAACTTTGGAATTCATGTGCCTGAAGAAAACTCGACTCAACAAGCTGCTG
This sequence comes from Corynorhinus townsendii, assembly GCA_026230045.1. Taxonomy (NCBI): domain Eukaryota; kingdom Metazoa; phylum Chordata; class Mammalia; order Chiroptera; family Vespertilionidae; genus Corynorhinus; species Corynorhinus townsendii. The sequence continues at coordinate 159,255,629 of JAPDVU010000002.1, forward strand.
GGGCAGATTCAAGCACACACACGAGGTGAAAGAGGGCCACCTGGGACTTTTTTCAATGCGAGGGGTGGAATGCGGAGATGCGGGAATACCTTCTTACCGTGCCAGAGGAGACTGACAGGTGGCACTTGGAAGGAACAAGTAATGGATGAAGGGAAGAGCAGCAGGTTATTAAGGCCTCAGGCAGAGCAAATACAAGCTTCAGCTGCTGCAGGTTCAAGCCTGAGGCAGGATAACAGAGCTGACTGTGGCAGAGAGAAAATCAGACCTGTCAACAGTGCGGTTCACCCAGGAGTGTGCGCGGGCAGGATACTGCAGAAAGGAATAGAGCCTCTCACCTAACGGTGCAGCCTCAGCACCCGGGAAAGCCACACCACCTCAGGAAGAGGCTCGGACCCCTCCATTATCAATCGGATGAGACCTTTGAACATGACCTTGTGATAGGGAACCCGGAAGCCTCCTATTGTTTAAATATTTCCTGTCTAACTTTGCACACCAAAGGGATACAGACAGGCAGCCGGCCCCCAAAGCGAGCAAATACATTGTAACTGGAAAAGATATGAAGAGAAGTAAAAATGTTTCTAAAAATATTTTTCTGTGAGGGGCCCTACATATAAATGAGGAAAAACCAATAACCTCCGTTTTCCACACAAATAAATCATCACAGAGCCAACCCAAATGCCTCCTGAAATGAAGCCTGACACTAAAAATTACAAGTCCCTAAGACATAGAAAATATGTGCAAAACCTCTCATAGATCAGAGAGGAAAGCAGGCTTTTTTTTTTTTTTTCTTCAGAAACTTACTTCCTCAGCATCCACACACACACTCCGGGATCTGGGAACATAACCTGCAGAGACAGATGCTGCGGTGCTTTCCATGGGAGAGAAAGCCTTGCTGGAAGGCTTGTGAGAGCTTCAGGCATTGTCTCCCCCCAGGAGATCCAACAACGTGCAGTTACACTGATGCTTGTGAATTGCCCTCACCCAAATTTCATGGCCAAGCAGTTCTTCAAAAGGCCCAAAGATAAAAGTATGCTTGGAATAAAACTTAGAGAAATCACCTGGTTTCAAAGCAAAGAAAGAGTAGTACTGAGTTTTGGAATGAATCCAAAAATCCTGCATGGAATTAGTTATGTTCTCATTGCTGTTTCTTTTAAACAAAAGTGGAGAGAGAGACTGGCTAACTGGCTGACCCCCCTACACTCTATTCTATCTTTTCTCTGAGTTATTCCCTTGCAAGAAGGGTCTGTGAAGAGGTCCTTTAATTTCACTCATGAGGCCCATCGAACAGGATTTCACTCTTAGAAGTCTTCTCATAACCACTGGAAACTGCAAACAGCCTTGCAGGAGGAGGGGCCTCTTTACCTACCTATACTGCAGGAGTGGGTGAGTGGAGGTCGAGCCACTGAGAGCAGGATGGAGAAAACTGGAGCACAAAGCTCTCAGTCTGTACCTCGGATGGGAGAGCGGCGGGGGGAGGCGGGGAGCGGGGAGACATCCATCTGCCAGCATCAGTGTGCAGCAATCGCCAGCTGGCTTCCCTCCCTAACTCTCCTCCTTTAGGGTAATTAGGGTGCCTCTCACACCCTCTTCTTAGAATCCTCATATTTTAGAGCAAGTCTGGTGCTTCTGGGTAAAGATTTCCATTTTAGAGGTAAGAAAACTGGGCCTGAGGGATGTGCATGGACTGGAGTAAAGTCCCCGTGAGTCTAGTTTCACAACCAGGAACCAGATTACAGGACCTCAGTGTTTCCCAATGCCCCTTCAAAGCACATAAAGGGGCTGCCGAGTCCCTGAGCCCGACACTCAGCTGTGGGTAGAGGAGGGGAGTTATGTCAACTATGAAAGAAGAAAGATTAGGTGGAGGCTAAAAAGACCCTAGGTGGACAGAAGAATAGCCTGCAAAGATGTGTACACTCTAATCCTAGGAACCTATGAGTATGTTGCCTTACTTGGCAAAGGGTTTTGCAGATGAGATTATGGTTAAGGACCCTGAGCTAAGATTATGCTGGATTACAGAGGGGGGCTCCATGGGATCTTGTAAATCTTTACAGAGAACCTTTTCGGGCTGCAGGGAACCAGAGAAATGGCAGCATGATGGAGGGGTCCCATTCCGCGGGCTTTGAATATGGAGGAAGGGAGCAGCTTCTAGAAGATGGACTGGGCAAGGAAATAATCCTCCCCTAGAGCCCCCAGAAGGAACACAGGCTGTTCGCTTCTTGATTTTAGCCCCGCGAGTCCTAGGCCCAAGTTCCATTCAGAGGGCCATAAGAAACAAGACCCAGAAACATCGCAAGAATATGAGACAAGAGGACATCTCTTTCCGAGGGAGTTCCTGGCGTTCTCAGAAGAGTGACTCATTCCCCTGAGAGGCCGGACGTGATACTGGAAGACAGGTTGGGGCTGAACACAAGTCCATTTGGGGAAACAGCACTAACGTGTTATTATCTTGAAAATGGGATGAGCAAAATGCATTGAGAAAAGTAGTTAAAACAACATGAAGGAACCAACTTCCCTTGCTTAATTTATTCCAAGCAAAGAGAAAAATCTCGGGGCTAAATTTAGTGCTGGAACATTTTAAGTTAGTTTGCCTTTCCTGAACTGGAGCTAATTTGTAGTTTGGATTGTCCTGAAAGTTCTCTTTGTCATCAGTGACTTAAAAATACTGCTACTGGGCAAAAGAAATCAATGATCTCTACATTGCAGGCTGAGTAATTACATAATAATGATCTGCATTAATGAAAAGACAAGTTGGTCCAGATCCAGATGTGACAGTGACCACAGTTCCCTGCGACGTCTGAGCGGAATGCTGAGGCCAGGGAAATGCCAGCGTCCGTGGTGAGACCAAATGACTGGTGAGAAAGTCTTTCCTAATCCACATCACTTAATGGCTCTTTAATGACTGAGTCATCATTTTTCTCGGAGTAAAAGTACATTGAAATTTCAAAAGAAAGCAAATTTTACATATATCTGTGGCACAGAAGCAGATGTTTCCCTGACATGTGCACACAAGCTGTTGACTGTGACCTTGCAGGATAAAGCAGTTTTGAAAATGAGCTTTTGTCTCCCAATCTGGGGAAAACAATGCTGTAGTGAAGATTTAATAAAAAGTCACAGCTCCTCACAGAAGCTTATTTCAGCAAAGTAAACTATTAATTAAAATAACAAATGTCAGTTGTTTCCGAGGCTGACAGTTAACACAGCACAGCATTTGCTTACCTTGACGTACAGGATGCATGGGACACTGGATGGATCCATAATTCATTCTGGGGATTGGCTCTCTCCTGCTCTAATATAGTGATAACAGAGTGATAAATTAGCTCCCGTTCAGCAATTTTGTTAGCAAAAGTACGTGGGGACTTGGGGAAAAGACACCTAGAGAGGGCCGTTTGGCAGACGGAAGGAATACACACTTGAACAGCTTGAGTGAAAGTTTCATGGAATTCTTGGAAAACTTGAGTACCAAGAAAAACAGGTGGCGAAAATGTAAAACTAGGTGAGAGAGAGAATAAGAGAGACAGCGTGCCAGTGCGTCACAATCTGCTTTTCGGCACGGAAGGGAAAATTATTAAGTAGAGGAAGGACCATATCACTCCCCAGGGAGCAGAAAACAGTGAGGTTAGGGAAAAAAGAAAGGATCCGATTTCAGAGACTGATCTGGACTTAGGCAGGCAGGAAAGGAAGGGAAATTGACAAACATCTTCCATGGTCTCTAAAGTCAAGGATTTAGAGGGGGTTTGAGGGCCATCGGGAAGAACACATCACTAGGGAGACGGGTTCTAAGCAATTTCCTAATGACACATAGGTGAGAAAAAATACTTGTAAAAAGTGACACCAGCTCTATGAGGCAGGCTGGTGGGGAACTCTGTTTTAGAGCTTTTCTATTCAGAGCTCAGTCATACATCCATTAGATAACTAAGAGGGGAAAAAGCCCTTTGAGTCAGGGCACACCGTAAAATTGTGAATGGAAAGCCTGATGAGGTGGGAAGTGGAAATGGGAAGGTGACCTGGAGGAAATGTCTGGGCAGAGGGGAGCTGAAGCGGGTGGTTGAGGACCTGCTGGGTGCTGTCCAGGGACAAGCAGTTTACTGTCAAGATGGCTACACTTAGGGAAATGCATACCTCTTCACATAAAGCTCGGTCTGCTACTTCCATCAGTGCTACAGAAGGCAGAACCAAAGCATGCATTCCACAGCTCAGGTATTCCGTGTTTCCCTTTAAAAGAAAAAAGGAGAAGAAGGTTTTAAATTAGGAGCTGGATGCGTGAGGTACCAGCTACTCATTTTCTCTTTTATAAAACCCATGATGGGCCAATGAGGTTTTTTTGTTTGCTTGCTTTTTTTCTCATTTCTAGGACTGTTTTAATATGTTGTTATGGCAGAGACATCTACATTTCTTAACTCATTATCATTTCTACAGGAGTCAAACTTAGTGCATCACTGAGCCTGATCCAGTTCACTAGTCCAAAATGAACCAATAATAATTAGAGTCCGGAGCAACCCCTGTGCTTTGTTCCTGTTCCCCGTTATTCTCTCTTTCCTCATTGGCTGGAGACTTCAGCAAAGGCATGGTTGTGGATGAAAGGTATTTGGCGTTCATAAAAATGAAGAACATCAGAGGCACATAAAAAAATCTTTTGGTCATGGACATGGGCTTCAATCAAGCTAAAAGCCTGCTCCAAATTAATGACAAAAATCAATGTGCAAGGCAGAAAGGAGGGCGAGCCAGTTTGGTTGAAATTTTTTTGACCCTTTATTAAAAATACAAAACAAGCAGAAACTTTTTAAATGATCAGAGAGAGTTAGCAACCTTCAACCTAGAAATTTCTTATTGGGAGCCGGAATGCTTACTAGTAGGTCCTGGGTCTTTGTAAGTGTGGTAGAGCAGGGTGCTGAGTGCAAGCAACAGAGACTCGTCCCCTCAGTGGAGACCTACTCCAACTGCCAATTACCTGCAAGGTCTGTAGGGCCACCTGCTAGGCTTGAAAAGTGAGATACACTTCTAAATGCAGTGTGAGTCTGGCATGGGCTTCACGCACATCTTCATCTCCCATGTAAGCACCCCCTTCCCTACACAGTCCTCAATTTCTCACTTGCATACTGCTAGGACACCACGGATGTTTTCAGGCAAGTTGGGTCTGCACCGTGTTACTCTAAGCTCCCTGAGCACCAGAGAGAATCCTCATTCTCATAGGAATCCACCTAAATCACGGTATTGGATGATTTCTGCTTTCTCTCTCTCCCCTCCCTTCCACCCTCCCAAATTCTTCTGCGACGCCAAGTTGTACCATTTGATGGCTATTTGCTTGTGTGCTGTGCTTCCATTAACACTTGTCTCCAATGGGCTTCCTCTCCCTTAAGGAGCTTTTCCACCAGAGTTCACATCTATGGAAAAGGGCTGGCTGCAGCTCTGAGTTTAATGCTCCTGTAAGATATGCAAAAAGAAAAAAAACAAGAGGTGAAATCCCATTGAAAAAGTAGGACATGGCTATCTTTGTATGGAATTTATTTAGGAAGGAAAACTGAATTCTGTCACTGTGGCAGTTTGTGGATGCTTTACTTCTGTGTAAATCGCCAAGGAATTTGTGTGATTTAATAGTCACAACAATAAATATAGCCTTGACAGGGTGATTATCCTATAAGACTAAAATCATGATATAGCATAAATCAATACCAGCTCTAAGTATGTCTCTGAAAGGTGTGGTATATATTTCTACTTTCACTGCTAGATGTTGAACTAATTTTGGAATTAGAAGCTGAATGAAATGCAAAAGCTATTTTTCTAAGTGAAAAATTACAGAATATGTATGACGATCACTCAGAATACATATTGCTCATAAAATGAGTAGAAGGAGTGAGAGTAGTCAAACTTTTAAAGCTAGTTCAAGTCTCTCTGCTCCTTGGAGCATGCTTCTTTCCACTCCAAACCAGTCCAGCCCAGCCAAGCCCCCACGATGGTCCTGCTTCTGCCCCATCTGTGGACCATCAGCTCCTTTGAGAGACCCTTCTTATTGGGATGAGCCCTTTCAGCTCCTCTGCTAACCTAAGCCAATTGATTCCCCTGCTTGAGAGAGCTCTGCCTAGTGCAAAGCCCTCATAGAGTCTCCGTGGCTGGAGTTGAGTCATACAGAAAAAGGGGGTATCGATCCGGAGCAATCCAGTCTGGGTCTGTGGAGGTTTCCCCATGGACACAGGCACTTCTTCATTGTGAAGGTCAATATTAGTGACTCTCCTGGCTGTTCTCTAAGGTAATCCCATTTGAGCTGTATTTTTTTCTGGAAGCCTGTTTCTGTGCATTTCAACCACCCCTATCCTTCAGGGAAGCAAACTGCTTCTCAGTCCTAACTGTCAGTCCTGTTCAGACGCTTGGGACTGTCCGGCTGGCACTGCTTTGCCTCTGCCTGAATAATACTGGTGGATACCAGACCCCTTCCCAACCCCAGGGCCACTCTTGCTCACTGAAGAGGGCCCTAAAAACTATTTAAAGCCTTAATATATGAAGTGCCTTCTCTCAGAGTTAAGTTCTCCACTGCCAGATAAGTGCCGCCTTAACTACATTTTTGTGAAGTAGATGCAGAGGCACTTGATAGCTGATTATGTTAATCCTTCAGGGGTATGCAAGAAAATATCGGCAGTTTCTTCCCATAGGAGAGGAATCAGGATTTGATTCAGGTATCCACCACCCGACAGGCCTTCTACCTTACACGTTCTCAGTGTGTCACACATTGTATTTTTACTTTTCAATATTGTACATCTTCCCTTTCTGCTTCCCCCTCTCGCACTGCACACAGAGGTTCCCTGAGTCACAAAGGATTAAATAATTCACCTGTGAAGGATTCTTTTAAAGTATCCTTGCCTGTCTTGAAAATTGCTTTCCCTCCTTTTTTATTTTTGAACAGAACAAAGAAACGTGTTAATCTTTTGATAGTTGACTCTGTTTTTACTGGAGTTTCTCTTGTAATTATTTAGTACATCTCCAGTCAATTTCAAACAGTATCAGTTTTCAGCATCCATCTTTAACCAGAGATCGGTTGTCCAAGCAGGGGGACCAGGGAGGGCTGGTTTGGCGGAGACAAAACCCGAAGGCAATTATGAATGCAATCCAAGAGTACTGCTTGAAAATGAAATTGACATTACTTATTTAGACAGAGAGACAAATGTACTTGCAAATTCATTTACTATACAGAGCTCTTACAGAGAGTCTGCAAAGGGATAGAGAACTTCCTACTCTGATGGGCATATCAGTAGAGATTGCATTTGTGTCTTCCTGTAAATGCAGGAGCTCTTGGCTATTGACGCTTTAATTCTGTGGGCACCGGTGGTTTGTATTTAGCCTGAGAAATAACATTAAGCGAGCTTATGTGATGGGCACAGAAAGGTTTAGCGTGCTTTTGGATGGATGGGGGGTATAACGTGACTACTTGGTCTTTTTGGAAACTCTCCCACCGCTCCTCCCCCACCCCCCGCCACGCATACACACCTCTACTTTTTTTTTTCCTTTTCACAAATGCAGAGAATTTAAGAATACGCTACTTCCTTCATTATTTATGCTAATGCTATCGATTCGGTCAGTGCTGTGGAGGTTGCGAAAATCTGTATTAACACCTGGGTTAAATGGGAAAATATTTATTGAATGCTTTTGTTAACTCACCTCCTGCTCCTGACCCTGGGAAACACACAGGAGCAGGAGGGGCCCGAGCCCGGCTCTGTCTGGCTCCTTCCCGGGTTAATCACATTTCACACGTCCCCACTTCTGTCAGCCGCAGCACCTGACCTCCCCTTTGTCACTCTCTGGATGAAAGTGTGAGGCTCCGCGATTTCCCTCGGGCACAAGGACAGTTTGCTTTACTGCTGGAGGTGAAACTGACGCTGAAAAAATCACTGCTGGGCTTTTATCTGCCCCTCAGCCTGTACGCAGCGCTGATCTCTTCCACTTTGCATGAAAATAAGGCTGAGGTTCCAGCAGCTTCATTGGGCTGTTTGCAGAGTCGGGGGCGGGGGTGGGGGTGGAAAGAACCTGGGGGCTTGATCCCCGTATAGGAGTTAGGCTGGGAGTCCCCGGCTCCTAGAGAAGGAGGTGGCGAGTGCTCCCACAGGGGCCGCGCTGTGCCTCTCAGCAAGGGCAGCAAATGAAACGTGCTTTGCGGGAGCGAAAGTGTTGGCACAGCTGGGAGCGCTTCAGAAACGGCCCTAAGGGTAAGAGGTGGAAGGGACAGGTCTGTGACAGGAGCTCGCAGAGCACACACGGTTAGGAGCTCACGTACAAGGGCACCGCACGCCCGGATCCCGGCGGCATATCTCTCCCTTCTTCTTACTTTTAAAAAGACTCCCTACCTGGCCGACCCTTGCTCTCCATGGTTTGGCCTGCTGCGAAGTCAGAAGCCCGTTCTCCGTGGGTCTGAAATCAGCAGATCCATTAGGCTGACAAATGGGGATGAAGGATCTGTGGCCATTGGGTTAAGGTGACTTTTATGTTTGGACACCCTATGATTCCGGGAGGGACTCTTTGTTGTTTGGCAACTGTTCTGGGATCAGGAGCTGTGAAGCGCATCCCTGGGAGGGGTGGCAGGGGTGAGGGGTGAACCACGGCAGGGAAGGAGCCCAAGTGGCAGCGCTGCAAGGGAGACTGTGCGGAGTGGCAGCCGCTGGCAGGATCCTGGCAGTGGAGAGCCATGTCCTAAGGTATTCTGCCGACATCCACCAGAGCAGCTGGCGCCTGGTGGAAGGCAGATGGTGTTGGATCCCCCAAGTGTTGCTGTCTAGCAAGATGCCATGTCCACTGATTAAAAATAATTAAACATTCCTTCCTCCAGTGGAGGAGAATGGCACCCGCGCTAGGCAGGGAGGTTGACAATGGTATTACTCAGCAAGACATGGCAGCAGCAGTGAGCACCCAGGGTAGCAGGTGCGCTTGGCTTGGGAAGGTGGAGTGGGTGTGGGGCACTTGGTTTAGCAGAAACAGCAGGAAGAGTTTAGTGAGAATGCATATGTATGAGGGATGCATGAATGGAATCATAGTGGATGACTTTCTACTGCTCTGTCTAGTTTATAGAGAACATTTTCTGATTTCTGAATGGAAATAACAAATTTTACGTTCACAAAGTAATCAATATGCACCCATCACTTGGTATGTATATGTCTCTCGAGTAGGGGCTATGGGCAGATTATATTAATAGATGATAGACGCCATTTGCTCATTGTCCTTACCTCAGTTGAGTTCACCCACTTTTCTTTCTCTATGTGCATGTTGTTTCCTTTGCACTAAGAGAGGCCAGGAAAGTTTGACAAAGGGTTGAACATACTGATATTTCTCAGTTGTATTGTCATGTTTAATGATTCAGTTGTGTTGTCCCAAATGAGACTATTTTCCAAACCTACCCAGGCTCTCATATTCCTATCCTCCGCCTGCCCCACATCTCATTCTCATCTCCATAAAAAAGCCCTTTCCCTTTCACAAAAGAGTTCCTAAATGTTCTCAGGAACCTACTGAAAAGGCAGGCCAATTTACTGTATATTTGTCGAGTGTTTCAATTTGTAAATAGGTAAACCGTTACCCAAATTTCTAAAACATACTAAAGATTTCCATTTGGACTGAATAAATTTGATGCACAGCCAATGGAAATGTTCTAATTTCCTGTAAACTCCAAAAGGCACTTTCCTCTTCCTCTTACTTGCATTTGAAATCATCATTATTTATTTGATAAATATCTATTGTATGAGAACTACACATCATTTCATTGTGAGAGTGGGGCTACAAGAACAATGTAACATGTATATGAAAAAAGAGCAAATTCTTGTAAATCCAATATCACTTACTAAGGGGGAAGATTGAGGAGTTTTGGATTAAAGGAATGATGACAATATAATATTATTTGAATTCTGGGGCTGCACACATATTTGTGGCAAAGAATAGTTGTTTTCCAAGAATGGAAGAAAGATTTCAGCAAAGACATGAAGAAAGAAGTGACTGAACCAGAAGTTTAACTTGGCTAATGAAGAGAACCCACATTTGTTAGAAGGAGACCAGGAAGAGAGTACTTCTCTGAATGTTACCCAAATAAGGACAACTGTTTACCTAATAAGGCATCTCACAGTGCCCTCTAAAGAATGAATGTGAGATACTGGAATGTTGAAATCTCAGAACTCCCTTGGGGTGCACTCTGCGTTGGCTCTTTGAGTACCCATTTAAAATTGTTTCCTAATTTGATTCTTAAATCACAGAGACTTGGAAAACTAAAACTTACATGTCCCCAAATCCTTGGTAGCTAAGGTTTTGCTTACTACTGCTGAATAGAGGCACTCTTGTGAGACTTGGAAGTGGAGATGAGCTCCATGAAGCAGCGGATGCCAGAGGTGAGACCCAATCACCAGGAAAGACCAATGACAGAAGCGTCTGATCCTTTAGGGAAGCCAGGGTAGAATTTCTAGTTATTATCAAGTGGCACCAAGCAGCAGATTTGGCAATCGTGGTGATTTTCCAGAATAGTCCTTAGTGATTGGATTTTTTCATTGAATATTTTTCCAAGCTGTCTGATCCTGATGATAAATCATCTGAGCATAGTTTTCTGGTTCTACCTGAGAATTTTTAAAAATAGTTTATTGATTTTTTTTTTTTTTGAGAGAGAGGAAGGGAGAAGAGAGAAACATTGAGGTGAGAGCATAACATCAATCAGCTGTCTGCTGAATGCCCCCTAGGGGATCCAACCTGCAACCTGGGCATGTGCCCTGACTGGGAATCAAGCCAGCAACCTTTCGGTGCACCAGGCAATGTCCAATCAACTGAACCACATTGGCCAGGGCTCTACTAAAACATTTTTTAAAACCTTAATTAGAGAGGAGACAAAATGGCGGCAGAATAGAAGGATGTGTCCTGAGCCTTGTCCCGGAGCAAATAGAGGAGGCAGTTGAGACAAGCGGAATCTAGCCCGAATTGGCGAGGGAGGCACAGCTGGTGAGACAGTTTGCAGCTGGGAAGAGCAGGGATCCCCCGGATAAAGGTAAAATCAAAGATATAGGCAGTAGAATCTCCCGGACCTCTGTGCCCAGAAGGTCAGGGAGAAACTACACAGTGCCAAGCCGCGTCCCTGAGGACAGGCAAGGTCTGAAGGATTTTAGACCTTAGAATCTGGATTTGGGATCCGAGCTCAAAGGCAGCCTTTGGGAGCTGCCGGACCGCGGAGTGCCGGCGGGAGAGGAGCTGGCAGAGACGCGGTCCTTCATCGCTCTGGGGCCTGCGCCTTTCCCCACTGAACCTGGTTTGTGGGACCTTTTGGAGACAGGCGCTTACCTGTGACAGAGGTGCGGGACAGGGGGTGGAGTTGTGGAATCTGGGCAGAGTGGGCAACAGACAGTCCAGGAGAGGTGGGGGCAAGTCTGGTGCTGAGTCATATCTAAGCCCACAGAATCCATTTTCTCCTGAGAGATAGCCCCTCCCCCCAGTCTCCAGGCAACCAATATAGCCACACCCAGATTCCACCCTGATTAACACCATGGAATCTGAATACTCCCTGAGGCCATAGGATCTACTCTAAAGAGAAATCTTTGGAAGCTAAGTACTGCCAGGGCCCTCCAGAGTGCTTCAGTGTACCTCGCTGGCAAACTTATTGCCGGTGCTCCTGTGAGCCGCCACCTGGAGAAAGCGCCTACCCACCACAGACACAGCAGCGAAAGTTGAGTCTGCCCACCCCACAACTACAGAACTCTGGGCAACACAGTTACCCCTTTCCAAAGTGTAGCCCCCTGAGCTACATCACCCTGACAGACGGTTCCTTGGTGCCACTGTGAGGCCCCACTGGGCACAAGTGATTTAAATCAAGGGTGCAAGTCAGCAAAAATTGGGACACTCCCCTCCATAGCAGCTGACTTCTAGGCACTGCAGTTGTGCCTCTCAAGCTTGCAGGCCTACATCTAGAGAACCCAAATACCTCAAGTAGGGAGCTACACTAGATAACCAAGCCCAGAAGAACAGAAAGATTTCACCAGTAGCACTATCACCAAAAGAACCTGGGTAGCAAAGCAATTGGATCTACAATTAAAACATTTCAGGAAAACATGGGGAGACAAAAAAGCAATACCCAAAGGAAAGAAAAAGAGGAATCACCAAAAAGGGAGTTAAATGAAACTGAGGCTAGCAGCTTAACTGAGAGAGAATTCAGAGTAATGATGATAAGGATGTTTAAACGGATGGATGACAAATACATACAACTCAATGACAAATACACACAACTCAATGAGAACTATAAGGAGCTGAATGAAAATGTCACCAACATGAAAAGAAACCAAGAGGAGATGAAGAACGACATAGCTGCAATAAAGAACACATTGGAAGGCTTAAACAGTAGACTAGAAGAGGCTGAGGACTGCATCAGCGAATTAGAAGACAAGGTAGAAAAACACACACAAACACAGCAGCAAATGGAAAGAAGACTTAAAAAGCAAGAGGAGAGCCTAAGGGAGCTTTGGGACAACACAAAGCAAAACAATATTAGAATAATAGGGATACCAGAAGGTGAGGAAGAGAAGCAAGGAATAGAAAATCTGTTTGAAGAAATAATGACAGAAAACTTCCCTGATATTGGCAAGAAAAAAACTATGCAAGTCCAAGAAGTACATAGAGTCCCAAACAAGTTGAACCCCAAAAGACCGACACCAAGACACATCATAATTAAATTGGCGAATACCAATGACAAAGTAAGAATCTTAAAGGCTGCCAGAGAGAGACAGAAAGTTACCTACAAGGGATCTCCTATTAGAATAGCAACTGATTTCTCAACAGAAACACACCAGGCCAGAAGGGAATGGAATGAAATATACAAAGTGATGCAAAGCAAGGGACTGAATCCAAGAATACTATACCCAGCAAGGTTATCATTCAAAATTGATGGTGGAATCAGGAGCTTCACAGACAAAAAAGGGCTAAGAGAGTTTATCACTACCAAGCCAGCAATACAAGAAATGCTAAAGGGACTGCTGTAAAAAGAAGAAAGAGAAAGGCAAAAAGAAACACAAACACTAAGGGGAAAAATATGACAACAAACATGCACTTGTCAATAATAGCATTAAACGTAAATGGATTAAATGCACCAATCAAAAGATATAGGGTAGCTGAATGGGTAAGAAAACATGACCCATATATTTGCTGTCTACAAGAGACCCACCTCAGAGCAAAGGATTCACACAGACTGAGAGTGAAGGGATGGAAAAATATTTTTCAGGCAAATGGAAATGAGAAAAAAGCTGGGGTAGCTTTTTTCTGATAAAATAGACCTCAAAGTAAAGGCCATAACAAGAGATAAGGAAGGCCACTACATAATACTAAAGGGAGCAATTCAACAAGAAGATATAACTCTGGTAAACATATATGCACCCAACACAGGAGCACCCAAATACATAAAAAACTCCTGGAAGAGATCAAGGGAGAGATCGACAACAATACAATCATAGTAGGAGACTTTAATACACCACTGACATCTCTGGATAAATCCTCTAGACAAAAAATCAGCAAAGAAACAGCAATTCTAAATGACACACTAGATCAGATGGATCTAATTGACATCTTCAGAGCATTTCACCCCAAAGCCTCGGAATATACGTTCTTCTCAAGTGCCCATGTGACATTTACAAAAATAGACCACATATTGGGTCACAAACAAAGCCTCCTTAAATTCAAAAAGATTGAAATCATATCAAGCATTTTCTCAAACCACAATGGCATAATATTAGAAATAAACTATAATAAAACCATTCCAAAAAATTCAAACACATGGAAACTGAATAGCATGCTATTAAACAATGATTGGGTGATCAACGAGATCAAAGAAGAAATTAAAAACATCCTGGAGAATAATGACAATAAAAACACAATAATGCAAATGCTATGGGACACAATGAAAGCAGTCTTGAGAGGGAAGTTTATAGCTCTACAGGCCTACCTCAAAAAATAAGAAAAAATGGTAATAAATCTTCTAACTCAACAACTCAAAGAATTAGAAAGAGAGCAACAAGAAAAGCCCACAGTGAGCAGAAGGAAGGACATAATAAAGATCAGAGCAGAAATGAATGACATAGAGACCAAAAAAACAATACACAGGATCAACAAAACAAAGAGCTGGTTCTTTGAAAGGATAAACAAGATTGATGAACCTCTAGCCAGGCTCACCAAGAAGCAAAGAGAGAGGACCCAATTAAACAAAATCAGAAATGAAAGAGGTGAAATAACAACAGACCCCACAGAATACAAAAGGATTGTTAAAAAATACTATGAACAACTCTATTCTAACAAACTACACAATCTGGAGGAAATGGACACATTCCTAGAAAAATACAACCTTCCAAAACTCACTCAGGAAGATTCTAAGAATCTCAATAGGCTGATAACTATGGAAGAAATTGAAGCAGTCATCAAAAAGCTTCCAGCAAACAAAAGCCCAGGGCCTGATGGCTTCACAGGGGAGTTTTACCAAACATTCAAGGAAGAACTAAAACCTATCCTCCTCAGACTATTCCAGAAAATTCAAGAAGAAGGAACACTTCCAAGTTCCACCAAAACCAGATAAAGACAACACAATGAAAGAGAATTACAGGCCAATATCCCTCATGAACATAGATGCCAAAATCCTCAACAAAATTCTACCAAATCGAATCCAGCAGTACATCAGAAAGATTATACACCATGACCAAGTAGGATTTATCCCAGGGATGCAAGGATGGTACAATATTCGCAAATCAATAAACGTGATACATCACATAAACAAATTGAGAGATAAAAATCACATAGTCATATCAATTGATGCAGAAAAAGCATTTGATAAAATCCAACACCCTTTCTTGATAAAAACTCTCAGCAAGGTGGGAATAGAAGGATCATACCTGAACATAATAAAAGCCATATACGACAAACCCACAGCCAACATCATACTCAATGGGCAAAAACTAAAACCATTTCCCCTAAGAACAGGAACAAGACAGGGATGCCCACTCTCACCACTCCTGTTTAATATAGTACTGGAAGTACTAGCCATTGCGATCAGACAAGAAGAAGAAATAAAAGGCATCCAAATTGGAAAAGAAGTAAAACTGTCCTTATTTGCAGATGACATGATACTGTACAGAGAAAACCCTAAAGACTCCATAAAAAAATTATTAGACTTAATAACTGAATTCGGTAATGTAGCAGGATACAAAATTAATGCCAAGAAACCTATGGCATTTCTATACACCAATAATGAACTTACATAAAGAGAGACTAAAAAAGCAATCCCATTTACCATTGCACCAAAAAAATTAAGATACCTAGGAATAAACTTAACTAAAGAGGTAAAAGACCTCTACTCAGAAAACTACAGGACACTGTAAAAAGAGATAGAGGAAGACATAAACAGATGGAAGAACATACCATGTTCATGGATTGGTAGAATAAACATCATCAAAATGTCCATACTACCCAAGCAATCTATAAATTCAATGCACTCCCCATTAAAATACCAACAACATATTTCACAGACCTAGAATGAACTTTCCAAAAATTTATCTGGAATAGAAAAAGAACCCGAATAGCTACAGCAATCCTGAGAAAGAAGAACAAAGTAGGTGGGGTCTCAATACCAGATATCAAGCTGTATTACAAAGCTACTGTTCTCAAAACAGCCTGGTACTGGCACAAGAACAGACATATAGATCAATGGAATAGAATAGAGAACCCAGAAATTGACCCAAATCAATATGCTCAATTAATATTTGACAAAGGAGGCACGAACATTCAATGGAGTCAAGACAGTCTCTTCAACAAATGGTGTTGGGAAAATTGGACAGATACATGCAAAAAAATGAAGCTAGGTCACCAACTTACACCATACACAAAAATCAACTCAAAATGGATAAAGGACTTAAACATAAGACGGGAAGCCATGAAAATACTAGAGGAATCCACAGGCAGCAAAATCTCGGACATATGCCGAAAGAACTTCTTCACCGATACCGCTCCTAGGGCAATGGAAGCTAAAGAGAAAATAAACAAATGGGACTACATCAAAATAAAAAGCTTTTGCACAGCAAAGAAAACCATCAATAAAACAACAAGAAAGCCCACTGCATGGGAGAACATATTTGCCAATGATATCAACGATAAGGATTTAATCTCCAGCATATACAGAGAACTCATACAACTTAACAAAAAGAAGATAAACAACCCAATCAAAAAATGGGCAACTGATCTAAATAGACACTTTTCGAAAGAAGACAGAAGGCAGGCCAAGAGACATATGAAAACCTGCTCACAGTCACTAATCATCAGAGAGATGCAAATCAAAACAACAATAAGGTACCATCTCACACCTGTCATAATGGCTTTTATCAACAAATCAACAAACAACAAGTGTTGGCGAGGATGCGGAGAAAAAGGAACTCTTTTGCACTGCTGGTGGGAATGCAGACTGGTGCAGCCACTGTGGAGAACAGTATGGAGCTTCCTCAAAAAACTAAAAATGGAACTCCCATTTGACCCAGTGATCCCACTTCTAGGAATATAGCCCAAGAATCTAGAAACACGCATCAGAAAGGAAATATGCACCCATGTTCATAGCAGCACAATTCACCATAGCCAAGATTTGGAAACAACCTAAATGCCCATCAGCAGATGAATGGATTAAAAAACTGTGGTATATCTATACAATGGAATACTACGCTGTGGTAAAAAAGAAGGAGTTCCTACCATTTGCAACAATATGGATGGAGATGGAGAATATTATGTTGAGTGAAATAAGTCAGGCAGAGAAAGATAAATATCACATGATCTCGTTCATTTGTGGAATATAATGAATGGCATAGACTGATGAACAAGAACAGATCCAGAGGCTGAGAAATGTCGATCAGAACCTCATACCTCAGGTAAGGTAGGGGAGGGTGGGGGTAAGGTGGAGAGATCATCCAAGGGACTTGTATGCATGTATATGTACCTAATCAATGGACACAGACAACAAGGGGACAGGGCATAAGTGGGGAGTGGGGGGTTATGGAGAAATAAGGACACATATGTAAAAAATAAAAATTAAAAAAAATTAATTAAAAAATTATAAAATAAAAATAAAATACTAAATCTAACCAATACCATAGCCTTAAGAGAAATTGTTTCATGTGACAGAAATTTTTAAATGAAACTCTCTGTAGACTGAAAATTATTTTGGAAGGAAACAAAGAGAAGTTTCCTTCAAAAGTCATAAGGATTGTAATTGAAAGTCAAAATATTTGGCCTCTTGAGCTAAAGTAAGTAATTTGTGTTTTTGCCTCCCTGACAAAGTTTATATAAAGCTACAAAAAGAAATTGACAGCCAGTTTGAAATGGAATTGCCAGGGCCTAGGGCAAAGAATATCCTTACATAATATTATTCTACAATGTCATTATAATTTTAGGTATTTTACAACAGCATATTTTACAATTATCCCAAACAAACTTACAAATTAATTCTTTGAGTGGTTGGCAGCAAAAAAAAAAAAAGGACATGAAAGGATTTAATTCCTTGCAGAAGGAATTAAGGCACTTGGAAGGCACTTGAGCATCCTTATTGGCCCCTCTTGCCCTTTGTGCCAAGAGGGACCCTCTTCTCACAATCCAATTGCCCTCAGCTGTTACCTGAGCTTTCTGTTCATGCTGAGCTTGTAGCCTCGTGGGGGCTGGTACCATGGATCTGTCTCACACCCAATTGTGTGAGCTGGGCCCTCACTGGAGAAGAAACCCGAGTTCCCCGAGATATGTGATCAGCACTGGGACCCTGCCAGCAGGCCAGGGGTTCCCAAGGCAGGTGCTGGGTGTGGAGGGCATGGGGGCATAGGCTACCAACGAGACAGAACTGAACCTCACACCACCCTGCTTGGCCCCGGAGGATGGCTGGTTAGCCAGAGACAGGTAAGATTCCTCAAGGAAGGAACAACCTAAGACAGGCACAGTCGCAGAGGGGCCATCAGGAGAGAAGTTGGGGGGGCAACAGAAGTGGGGCACAGACCCTCACCCCTTCAACATAGCAGGGGCTTGAACCCTCACCCCTTCTAAAGGAAGTCTCCTGCCCCCATGGCTGCTTCGCGCTTCCCACACCCAGCTCAGATCCGGACCCAGGCAACAGAAAGAGACTTGGCCCAGCTCACATCGAGATACAGGTGATAGACAGAGACTTGGCCCAGCTCAGATCGGGACCCAGGTAACAGACAAGAGACTTGGCCGTCAGCAGCTGCCCTATATCTAAATTCAGCCTAGCATCTGGAATGCACAGGGCCCATTCAAGAATGCAAATAATCCTTCCCACTAATATTTACAGGGTAAACTAAGATTGTTGGTAGAGTATTAAATTTGACAGTAAAATAGTAACCGAGTTTTCAGATTAATTTAAATAGGCTAATTGAAATAAGTGAATATTCAAGTAAAGTTAATTGTACTGGACAAAAAGCTGTTCTTAAAGTAATAACTAAAATTTCTATTGGTAGTTCATCTCATGGTAAAATTCCTGAATATGCAATGAACCTAAAGCAGTCATATGTGTGGGCAAAAAAAAAAATTTAAATTTAAACTTATCAAGACTGCATTATAAAATTTACAAAAACCTCCATTAATAAAAAAAAAGGGGGGGTGGGATAGTAGGGCAACATCATGTAAGGAAAAATATCCTATAAGTAAATTACATCTAGAAAATTTTTACTTTACCAAATTAAGTTTCATTTGCAATGCTAACAGCAAGACGGCCATTAAAAACACACATGGTGTCTAAATAAGACAAAGGAAAATTGTTTGAACAAAAATAAAAAGGATCCCAAATCAATTATATAGAAAAGATTCCTTTATTAACTTGTGGTCGAGAATACATTTGTATATTTTCAGAAAACAACCCCAAGACCAGATGGATTCCTGCAACAGAGAGGAATTGACAGGTGTGCTCCAACCACAAAGACAAGAGGAAAAAACAGTCCAGAGATGGAAGACGCTGACAACGCCTTGCCACGCGAGCAGTCAGCAGCTGTGCACCACTGCAGGTTACCTAGGACCAAACCAGAGAGGGTCAGACCTGCATTGCCAACATGTGCCCACCATCCAGATATCATTGCTGACATGTACACATAAGGAACTGTTAGACATTGAAACGGGGACTCAGAACTGTTGGACATTGAAATTGGGACTCAAACATTTTTTTTTGTTTTATCTTGTTTTGTTATTATATGTTTATTTCTAGTCTGCAAAGGCAAAACTTTTTAAAGGAAAGAAATGGTGGGAAAAAGATACAGAGGCAAAGAAGCATTGAACAGACTGTCAACTACATTGGGAAGACAGGGGAGGTTGGGGGAGGGGGGCTGTAAGAGACCAACCGAAGGACTTGTACGCATGCATATAAGCACAACCAATGGATATAAGACACTGGGGCGGGGGGGGAGGGCGGGCAGGTGAAGGCATGTACTGGGGGGTAGGGGAGGTCGGGGGGAGATTAATGGGGGAAAAAAAAGGAGACATATGTACTACTATTTGTAATACTTAAAACAATAAAAAAAATGGTAAAAAACAACAACAACAAAAAACCTTAATTAGGTAGATCTCGTTTTCCATGAATAATAACTATTATTATAGTTCCTTTAGGAGTGTTCCTTCCAGGATTCCAGTTAAAGGAAAACATCTTAAGGTATAAACATGTAATGATGTAACATCCCACCCCACTTTGGACACAACTGATTGCACCAGCAGAGGGCACCTGACCCAAAGGGAAAATTGATTGGGTGACTAGTAACCATAAGGAGTGGCCTTAAAAGAGACATTTATGAAATAGGACCAATAATTGCAAATTGGGCCAAAAAGACCTCTTTATCAAGAGTTTGATATGGAAAAAGTTAGCTGAGAGACAGGAAAGAAGTTATGAAAGACTTTCAGAAAAGAAAACAGACAATAAGACCAGCAAGACAGTAGTAGCCATGTGCAACAAGAATCTGAAGAGGTATACAGGATACAATGATCTTTGGTTAGTAGTAGCAGGATTAGCAAAAACATGTTAATGGATTTAAGGGGATTCAACATGTGCCTGCTATACCCAACTTCCCCTTCTAGATGACTCTACCTCATCCACAGGTAGAGTCATGCTTCAGGAAGCAGGGCTGATCCATTCTTTCTTCAGAGAAAGTCACAAAATTGGACCCCATCTGCAGGGTAGCAGGTAATTCATGGATTATGGTATGAAGATCTCACCAAAATAACCAATAATAACATTCACCAAACCAATCAATTATTTTAGGTTGCGTTGGCAGGTCAGCAATGAGAGGAGAATAGAACAGACATGAAGAAAAAGCAGAGATTCACGAGAAAGAGAACAAGCAAAACTGAGTCCTGAGCAGCCTGGCTCTGGCATGGCTTCTCCATCCAGTTCACATGTATCTCTTGGGTAGACAGTCCCCTCTGTGCCCCTTTGCTGACGGTGGTATGAGGGAGCCTGCTCTTCCAGCCTGAGGAATTTTCTTAGCACCTGAACATCACCAGGAGGAGGTCTGAAGATATGACCGATGTGTAGAGTGGCACTGGATCCTGAGGAACCATCCAATCTCCAGACTTGCCTGGCTCAGCAACAACAGCACCATATGCTTTCTCTTCTGGCAACCTGCTTGTTCAACTTTCTATGATCTATTTTTTATTTTTTTTGAGACCTGAGTACTCACTGAGTCTCTTGCCCTATTATCATGAAAACACCTATGGTTCCATTTTCACCTCACCCACAGCACTTAAGATATCTTGAGCTTTTGCTTCTAGCATCCTAATGAGTCCAGGTAGCATAGTACATGCAACTTATAAAAGAAATTGACCATCAATCCTCTGCCTCGCTTTCCTGGAAATTTCAGAAGTACAAAGAAGATTAAGGGCAAACATCCTTGATTTGAATTTAGAAAAATCTGAAATGGTTTGACTTTACTTCTTTAATATTTAAATTCAGGTGAATGATCCTTGTCAACAAAATGTTGCTGATATGAGAATCACTATTAAAATACCCCTTTAAATATAGTATTTGATTACCATGCCTACCGAATAAGATCTCATAACTCACATTGTCATCAATAGAAGTCACACAAGCAGATCTTGACACAAGAGTGGTAATATACCCTGAAATTAAGCTATTTTGGCCTTTTTAAAAGTCAGCCATTATTAGTAAGTGCTTTCTGAAGCCTCATTTTTATTTTGACATACTAATTTATACATACATAATGCATTCTGACTTACTGTACTCTGAAATTTATATTTCAAACGATTTTACCCACCTGGAGAGAAGCATAGCAGCTATTTTGCAGAACTCGGCAATGCCTTGGGCCTGGCAATGAACAGAGAAAATGGCTGTACATATGCCACTCACAACAAAGAGGTGGAACATTCTTTCAAAAGGGAGTTTGACTTTATAGGTGGGTCCAGCTAGTTGGGAAAATTGTACTGCTTTCTCCCTACCTATTATTCATCCTGACCCAGTTGGATGCAGAGACACCCATCAGTGATTTTCAGCTTTGGCTGAACATTAGAATCTCCTGGGGAACTTTAAAAAACATCTATGCTCAGGTCTCACCCCGACCAATGGACACTACTCTGCAGGTGATGCCTGGGCAGAGTGTTTTAACCTTTGCACATCTCTTAATGGACCACTGAAATTGAGAACCACTTACTTCCAACACTGACTTGCAAATTTGGGTTTCCATAATAATCACTGAAGAAGATTCTAGCCCTACCTACTGGGTCAGGTGGTTCTGATGTAAAACAATATTTACAAACCCCAGATTTACACAGAAAGAACTTGGTTATTTTCTGCTTCTCCCCTTCTCCTCCAATATCCTCCTCCTGTCTTGGCAATAGCTATCATTATATATTCTAATTAAAATGCAATGATCTTAATTGGAGTAATAACATGTCAAACTAATCAGCCATTATGAAAGTGTTCTCAACTGAGAGCAGAGCCCCGAAGGAATGGACATAGACTGGGTAAATTTTGTGGATAATAAGAGAATCCTAATGCTCTCCATCTTCATTAGATTCATAACATGTCCAGCAATCACTGTCCACCACAAACATTGTGTCATGGCTCTTTTTCTCCTGGAAAAATTAGAAAAACATTTGTTATTTCTTAAGGACCTACTCCAACACTGGAACAGTGCTGGTATTATCTCATTCTACTCTTCCCATAATCTCATGAAGTGTATACAATTATTTTCAGTACCCAGATAAGGGTCTATAACAGGTGATCTTATTGAAGATCAGACCTCAAGCCCCTAGACCAAGGCTGTTCTCTTGACTTCCATATTATGGAACATTCTATAAACAAAAAGGACATCTGGGTTTAAATCTTTAAAGGGCTACTATGCAGAGGAAGCAGACCTAGTCTGTGTTTCTATAGAGAGTAGAATATGGCTCAGTAGGTAGAAGCCTAAGAGAGGCATATTTTACCTCAACTTCTCAGAATTAATAATAATTAAAATACTAATGATTGTTATTTCTTAAACACTTTGTGTTCAGCACTGAACTTGGAGTGTTTAGATTAGTGCATCTCATCTGCTTATCACAACAACCTCCTGGTGACAGAGTTACTCTTATTAACCCTGTTTTGTAGGTCAAGAAACTGTGTCTCAGAGAAATTAAAGAACTTGTCAAAGATCATGGCACCCACACTGATGACTATAGCAGTGGAACCAGATGAAGTGTGAACGAGAACAAGTGTTCAATCTAAGCTCCTCAGATCATTCAAGATAGGAGTTCAGAATTACTTCTAAAGCTCTCGTTCCTGACCACTAAGCTGGAAATTTCTGACAAGAGGATTGTCGAATAGTGAGTTGAACTACTTTGTGAAATCATGAGCTCCGTGTCAGTTGCTGAACATACCTGAGAGAAGATGAATGGCTATTAGGCATTCCGGCTTTACTTCCTTGCTGACTTCTTCAGGCTATTAACCTTGTAGGTGACTGGACCGAGAGTGGGTTTCTTCTCCAGGAATTCAGAATTCATATTGAGAGTGAGTTAATCTCCGTGAAATGTGTGAATTTAGTTGCTGTATTTTCTTCAGTTCCCAGCTAAGTTGAGTATTCCTGTGGTAGATTCTCCTTTTAGATCTAACTAGCTGAAAGGGATTTCTGTTTGACCTATCCATAGAAGTATGGATATCATGAAATACAGAACTTAAAACTAAATGTAAAAATATGCTTACATTGGAATGGCTGCTAGCTCATAATAGTATCACTGTTATCTAACACTGACAAGCTCCACATCTCTAAACATTGAGATCAGTCATAGTAATTAACCCTCCTGACTTTGGGGATCAGTCCAAAGTTGGATATTTTGTCTAAGTTGAGCAATCTTTGATCTAGTAATTTTAAACAGCATTCTTAGCTAGGTTAATTACACTGAGAGATTATAGTTCCAGGATTGCTTCCCAACATATTCTCTACCACGTGGAGAGAGCCTGTGGACAGAAAGCTGAACATATAGGGAAGCAGAAGTAAGAGATGGCTGTAAATGGATGGAAGGTCAGAGAGGACCACAAAGAGGGGTAAGAAGCTGAGAACTACCCAGATGGGGAGGAAGGCCCCAGCAGAACTTCCCCCTATAATCTGGTGGCTCCTGGTTCTCCTGGGTGCCCTCCCTACTTTCCAACCTGATACCTGAGGGCCTTCTTCCCAGGATGCTAAATCCTTTTTACACTAAACTGTTGGGTCTTATTTTCTTGACACTTTCACCCAAAAAATATTTCTTTATGATTCAGGTTCCTCACATACTGGCCAAAAGAAATTCTGTTGCTTCAGTAGTAACTTGTGGCCTGATTTCATTCATAGAGGGTCCAGCAGCATTTGGGAAATTCAGCAAGTGGAGCATTCCAGCAAGGGTTACCTTCATTCATGCTCACATTGGGGCAGACAGAACCATTCTGTGAACTGAGGAGCAGGCGTAATAGGGAAGTTCATAGTGGTATCTAATCTAAGAGGCATAAAATGTTTACCTGCCCTCCTCTCTTGTCTTACAATTGGTTTCTGCCATTTTGCCACAGATGCTTCTAACCTGTTCACTCAGGGCTTTCCAAACTTCGGCCATGAGAGTACACCTAAAAGCACAAGAGAAAGTGCTTACCTTCAGTAGTTGCCTCAGAGTTTTCCCCCAAAACCCAGGGATTTATTTTAAAAATTCTTATGAGTTTACATGTATACATATGTATGTGTATGTGTATGTATATGTATATTTCCCTATGAAAATAATGTTTTATGCTATTTTTGAGTAAAATGTATCTGTCAGTGTCTATGTTTACTTTGTGATGAGTGTACCTCTCACAGGCCAAGCTTAACTTGGAGACATCAGGGCTACTATTTAAGATCCTGTGACTCACTGAATATCCTGTTAAAATATCACGTTTCTGGGGGAGATGCTGTAGAAAACCCTTGACACCTTAGCCTAAACCTGCTTTTGGTTTCTAAAGTATTTTGTGTATATATTGAAATAATACATACATATGTCATTAACAATATCAAATACTAATAAAATTCCCAGCCCCTCTATGCTGTGGGTTTTCATAATCCTGTTAGGATTCTACTAAATAATGAGCTCTTGAAAATATTTTCCTTTAACAAGGGCGACTACACATCCTGAGCAGACCTGATTTATATCTTATCATCTGTATAAAATATTATTTCACTCCAAAGTATCTTGATTTAAATGTCAAATTACATGGTACCTATACCAACCTAGAGGCTGAAACTTCTGTGTTTGTTTTCTAACAATCATTTCTATGTGTTTAAATTTATGGTTATGCTCATTTCTGATACTCTATCTAATTTAGACATTTCCATTGTCTTCCTGCCCACATTTATCCCCATTTCTTTTCTTCACTTTCTGTGAATAAATACATTGCTCTTTAGTTCTGCTGATTACCTTTGCAGCTTGATTTCTTGCTCCATTAATTATAGATAATTTCTCAACTTTCCAGTTTATA
Organism: Corynorhinus townsendii; assembly: GCA_026230045.1. Lineage (NCBI taxonomy): Eukaryota > Metazoa > Chordata > Mammalia > Chiroptera > Vespertilionidae > Corynorhinus > Corynorhinus townsendii. Next base: position 159,280,587 of record JAPDVU010000002.1, read on the forward strand.
AAGGAAAGATATTAGTGCCCCCACACTTTCCTTTACCTGTCTTCTACCTTTCACCCAAATCTTGCTTTTTACTTTTACATTGTAAAAGTTGATAACATATACGTTCTGTCCTAGAACCAAAAATTAACCTTCCATTTATAGGATAACTCTGTGTATTGAAGACCAATTGGTAGCATGTGCTATTATAGTCATGCACCACAAAACCACATGTACAACAGTGGTTCCATAAGATTATAATGAGCTGAACAATTCCTATTGCCTAGGGATGTAGCCATCATAATGTTGTAGCACAATGCATTCCTCACACGTTTGTGGTGATGCTGGTGTAAACAGACCTACTGCTCTGCCAATCCTATAAAAGTACAGCACACACAATTACAGTAGGCTATACCATCTAGGTTTTGGAAGCACACTCCATAGAGTTTGCACAGTGACCAAATTGCCCAATGACACATTTCTCAGGATGTATCCTCATCATTAAGCGGAGCACGCCTGTAAGTCCATGTGTTTACTGCTAAATAATCCAACAGAGACCATATTTCAGTCTTTCTTAATAGACTTTTTTGTCCCCTTCAGAATATCCCCTCTTGCATTCTCTGCCTTTATCATACTTCTAAGGTCTTCCAATGTCTCTGATGTATTACAATGCATTGTATGAAGTCACCCATTTCCTCAGTGTCATCCCTTCTAGAACCATCTCTCCCTCTGCTCCAGTCTGGGCATCATGCTTGTCAGGTCTGTCTCCAAGATCATTTCAGAACACCAAGGTGTGGAGAGACTTTATCTTACACAAAGAAGTCTGGCCTTTGCCTTTGGCTATGGAGGTTGATCTCCAGGCTGCTGAAATGCACTGACTGACAGGAATGTCTTTGTTGGTCCAGGGCCTTTGGCCACCAGATAGTCTAACACTGTGATTTGTGACTTATGATAAGGGCTTTGGATCATGTGGTATTAGTTTTAACCTCTGAAGGAACGGGACATCTGCCTGACCCCTGGAGGGCTTGGAGACTGCAGGTCAACCCTGTAGGCAGAATACGAACAGCAAAGAGAATACGAACAGTAAAGCAATCCATAGGGTGGGAGTGGAGATTGGAGGAGTAAAATGCATTGGTTTATGCTCTTCAAACAGCACTGAACATATATTTACTTAATTTGCATTTTTTATTGGGAGACATTAGGATTTCTGCCTTCTCTCAGCTTGCTCTCCACGACTGTTTGAGGTCGTCCTGTGCTCATTCATCTTTCTGCATATGTCTAGGGCAATGGGTCTCATTTCTAGTTGCAATGACTTAAATGAGATCAGGCTGTGTTGACTCTAGGGTGATGTTGCTGCCATTTTCAACTTTATACTTGATGTGGATTATGGCACAAGGGGGAATTGTGATGAGATTGTTGAAGAAGCTATATGTGTCATTTGTGGCAGCATCCAGTTCCACCGCCATAAACCACACTGAACACAATTTCTATGTGATTGACCTTTAATCTGAGTATGGAGATGAAGCCATGTTGACACTATGCTTTGTCAGCCTTCCTCCCAAAGGACACCCTGGCCAATTGATACAATTTGCTTCGATGTAACACATAATCTGTCATTGTTTTCTCAAGGAAGTGGGAGCACTAGCAATTTCAATTCTCTATTCCTAACAGTGATATTGGGTTTCTTTTGTGCTAAATGGTACATGATGTTAGTTTCTTAGATAATTAGGCCCTGGCTCTTCACAGGGTTTTCAAGCTGGTTTAGAATTTACCAGTTTGGCTATAGTGTTTATGGCTTCAGAACATTGCAGAGTAGTGTAATAAACTAAGTTCTTCTACATTTGGATTCCTTTATTCACCAAATATTTATCAGGAATCATCTCTGTCAGGTAAAATATACACTTCTGATCTTATGAGACTTAACTTTAACTGTGATGTTCTCATGCTATGAAGCTGAAAAAATATTACAGCATGTGACTAATTATAACATTAGCTTTTTGGGAGTTTAATGTACAGTAATACTAATATATTATGTAAGTATATATCCATATGTAAGTGTATACACACATATATGTATGTATGTACTGTTAATACCAGTATCTCAAGGATTTTTTTTATTAGTAAAGTACTTTAGCATATTTTAAAAACTAAACTGATCATTAGGAACTCAGGGATGTTGAGATATGCATGATATTGAAATATGAAACCTAAAATAGGTTTCAGAGCAGGTAAATAAATTGCCTAAGGGTACAGCACTGTAAGTGATAGAAATGGGCTAAGTTGGTTCTTAACGTGGTCTTCTTTTCAATTGAGGCCTTTACCCTCAAAGAGTTTATGATTTAGAAGTTATTTAATATCTGTATGCATACACTAACCTCTTCCACATTGCTTCACAGTGTGTAATTATGTGCCCATTGTAAAATGAATGTGACATTTTCAAAAATAAGACAAAATAGCACTGGCTGGAATGTTGGAAGAGCTTCATGGAAACGTGGTAGATCTTGAAGAAGAGATATGCTCTGGGATAAGGAGATAAAATTGGATAAATCTGGTGAGAAGAGAAAGTGCACAGCCTTGAAAATTAGACTGAGAACTAGAAAGCTTTATTTTGTAATTAGCAGTAACAGGTTAAAGGTATATGAGTAGATAACTAGCTTGTCACAATAGACAGTTTCTCTGTGACAATTATAGAAAGGATTAAGGTAAGAAGACTCTAGTGATTTTGAGTTTTATTGTATTGGAGAGGAGTGACAATATGGTGCTGGCTGATTCCTAACCTTTTCTGTCTCCTCTTTATCCCCAATTGGGGCCATTTGGGTCCCGCTCTGTCTGCTGAGCCCTGCCTGGGGCCAGTGAAAGGCTATGTGTTGGGTCTCTGCCCTTTGAGTGTATCCATTCCCAGACAGTGAACCAGAGGTAACCTGTCTCTGCTTGAAGTATGACTATGGTGTGGGCTTTGTCTATAAATGCCAAGACAGCAACAAGTCTCAGGGTCTTGATGAGCTGCTCAGAGCTTCCAGGCTAATTTACTAGCTAATAGATTCCAAACTTATCAGTACTGACAAATAGGACAAATGCACAAGCTTGAACATATTTTTGCTAAGTCTTGATTAAAATGAACCTTAGCAGGACCTTTTTAACATTTAACACTACAGGATTTTCTCCAATATTACTTCAGTCTCAGCTTAATTTTCTTTTTTCTTCTTAAGGATAACAATCTAATATTGTAAAACACTGGTGGTATTTGTGCTATACTCATTGGCTAAAGAACAATCTTAGCACATATTTAAGTCAACCCACTCAGTGATTCTCTGCTCAGTTGGCAGACATCATTCATATCACATGGACATGTGCCAAGGAGAGGGGCACTCAAGTAAACAATATTATAATCTCAGGTGATGAGTGTTGAACTTGATTCATGTACGGCCTGTTTAGGGGCTTCAGAAAAAAGAATGACGTTTAGTGTACCTGTGGAGGTGATAGAGGACCACTGGTGGGTACTTTATCAGATTGGGTTTTATTTTATTTACATATTTATTTTTTTAATAAATCTTTATTCAGATTATTATAATTGTTTCTCCTTTCCCCCCCCATAGCTCCCCTACACCCAGTTCCCAACCCACCTTCTGCCCTTACCTCCCCCCCACTGTCCTCATCCATAGGTGTACGATTTCTGTCCTGTCTCTTCCTGCATCCCCCTATACCCCTTTCTCCCTGAGAATTATCAGTCCACTCCCTTACTATGCCCCTGATTCTATTGTATTCACCAGTTTATTCTGTTCCTCAGGTTTTTAATTCGTTTGATTTTTAGGTTCACTTGTTGATAGATATGTATTTGTTGTTCATAATTTTTATCTTTACTTTTTTCTTCTTCCTCTTCTTAAAGAATACCTTTCAGCATTTCATATAATACTGGTTTGGTGGTGATGAACTCCTTTAGCGTTTTCTTATCTGTGAAGCTCTTTATCTGCCATGCAATTCTGAATGATAGCTTTGCTGGGGAGAGTAATCTTGGTTGTAGGTTCTTGCTATTCATCACTTTGTAGATTTCTTGCCACTCCCGTCTGGCCTGCATAGTTTCTGTTGAGAAATCAGCTGACAATTGTATGGGTGCTCCCTTGTAGGTAATTAACTGTTTTTGTCTTGCTGCTTTCAATATTCTCTCTTTGTCTTTGCTCTTGGCATTTTAATTATGATGTGTCTTGGTGTGGTCCTCTTTGGATTCCTTTTGTTTGGGGTTCTGTGCACTTCCTGGACTTGTAAGTCTATTTCTTTCACCAGGTGGGGGAAGTTTTCAGTCATTATTTCTTCGAATAGGTTTTCAGTATCTTTCTCTCTCTCTTCTTCTGGCACCCCAATAATTCTGATGTTGGTACGCTTGAAGTTGTCCCAGAGGCTTCTTACACTATCTTCAACTTTTTGGATTTTTTTTGCTTTTTTCTTTTTCAGTTGAGTGTTTTTGATTCTTTGTATTTCAATTCTTTGACCTGATTCTTGCATTTCTCTAGTCTGTTGTTGGGTCTCTGTATAATATTTTTTATTTCAGTCAGTGTAAGTTTAATTTCTAGTTGGTCCTTTTTCATATCTTTGAGGGTCTCATTATATTTATTGGCCTTTTCTAGGATATTCTTGAAAAGCCTTATAACCGTGGTTTTGAATTCTATATCCATTCGTTTGCTTTCCTCCATTTCTTTCGCTTGTGATCTGTTTCTTTGTTGCCGCATTTTCACTGCTTCCCTGAATTGGTAGGGTAGCTTTGTGTGCTAGGTTTCCTATATGGCCCAGTGGGTCGGCCTCCCAGTTAGCTGAGGTGGACACTCTTGGTGCACCCCTTTGTGGACTGTGTGTACAGCCTTGTTGTAGTTAAGTCTTGATTGTTGTTGGTATCACTGGGAGGGATTGACCTCCAGGCCAGTTGGCTATGAGGATCAGCTGTGTCTACACTGGGAGAAGTTCAGTGCTGGAGACAGCCTTATAGGATTAGACTTGCCAAATTGCAAAAGCCTCTGTGTTCAGCTTGGATGGGGTGGAGTCTCAGGGCAGAGCAGACAGTCTTGGCTTTCCGTCAGCCCTGCCCTTGTGCATGCACCTCCAGACCTCTGCTTTCCCCAGCTCCCAAGCCTTAGCCCGAGAGTCCAGATTCCCCCTGCAAGAGCGTGGGTCCCCAGGGAATTGGGGTTCAGTGCAGTCAGAACTGGGGTTCAGTGCAGTCAGGAGCTTCTGACTCCCTTCTGCTAGGGAAAGCCAATGGCAACCTCTGCAGTCTTTGTGCACACTCGCGCACACGCACTTCCGGACCCATGCACGCCGGGGCTCCCCTGGGTCTCCGAGTCTTCGAGAGCTTTTCTCTCTACCTGACAGTCCAGACTCCCCCTGTATGAGCCTGGGTCCACGGGGTTTCACCCAGAACTGGGGTTCAGTGCAGTTGGAACTGGGGTTCAGTGCAGTTGGGGGCTTCCTTCCCCCTCCCGCCAGAGAAAGTCAGCCAGGCTCTCAGCCGCCCTTCCTCTCTGCGTGCACAAAGACCCTTTGCAGTACCTCAACCCTTTGCTGTTCCTCCAATTCTCTGTGAGCTTTTCTCTTTCCTTCTAGTTGTAGAATTTCCACTCAGCCAGCTTTCCTGTGGTTCTGGATGGTGTCCATTCTGTCTTTTAGTTGTAGTTTTGAAATTGTTGTGCGAGGCAGTGGTTTAGGTGCTTACCTATGCTGCCATCTTGGTTTTGCTCCAGATTGGGTTTTAGAAATCACACTGGGTTGTATGGATTATATAATAGATAGGAGACGTGGGGAGGAAGGCCTGGAGGTAGGAGAGCAGTTTGCAGCTATATTACTCAGGGTTCTGCAGAGAAACAGGATTATGATGACGTGTGTGTGTGTGTATGTGTGTGTGTGTGTGTGTGTGTGTGTGAAAGGTAGGCTGGCAGATTGGAGACCCAAGTAAGAATTAATGTTGTAGCTCAAGTCCAAATGCAGTCTGAAGGCAGAATTTTATTTTCCTTGGTGGATCTTAGTCTTTTTTTCTCTTGAGGCCTTTAACTGATCAGACGAGGTCTATTCACATTACAGAGATTAATCGGCTTTACTCAAAGTCTAATATTTTAAATGCTAATTTCTTTTAAAAAATACCTTCACAATACTTAGATTGGTATTTAACCAAATGAGTGGGTACCACAGCCTTGCCATGCTGGCACGAAAATGTTAAGTATCACAGGTGCCAATGAAATTGTATCGTCTAGGTAGAAGAAGAGAAGAATTATACCAGAATTTGATTGTGTGGACTTGTCGAGCAGTTGGATGAAAGTTGTGAGAGGGTACAATCTCAACATCTGGGCATGGATCCTTAAAAGAGACATTTTCCTGTCAATTTACCCATAGAGATGATATAGCATCCTCTTCCCCTTCCTCTTCCGTTCAATTATTCTCTCCATCTATTGAGTAAAAAGTTCTTGATGCTCTCCTAGAAATGGAAGACACAGAAGGTGCAAGAACACATGGTTTACCTTTTAGGGTCTCGCAGTCTATTCATAGAGCTGCATTACAGCTTTGCAAATGAGACTAATGGCCAATTCATACATTTAATCTCCTCACTATGTTACTCAGGACTTTCCTAGAAGTGAGGGAGGGTAAGTCTTCATGGCAAAAACAAAATAAACAAAAACAAGCAACTTAAAGAAAAGCTCCTCAACCTTGCTTACAATACTTCCAGCACCTGTCCATATTTCTGGTGAGGTGGGGCCAGTTTTGCTCTGCTCTAGCACTGCACTTGCAAGCTGCTCACAAACTCATTCGTCCTGCACAGAAGCCTAGGGTGATGTCTGTCCCACCATTGCCTCTCCACTTCCGAGGAACAAATAGGCTTGCTCACTTAAACAAGGATCGCAGTGCTGGATTCTACCTATTTCCTGTAAACTAGAATCTCCGTGAACTCATTTGTCCTGGTCCCTAAGAGGTTCACATAATTTGCAAGGAGAATGACAGGAATAGGAGCTGGGGAAAAAGGCTTCTTTGGGGAAAGATATACTTTCAAACATTTAGTATAATGTTATATAGGAACCCACATCTGGTTTTTCTGCATTTTTCATGCCAATATAAGATGCACCTGTTAGTTTTTCATACAAGCCATATTTCTCATCTGTCTAGTTTGCCCTTGTCACAAGACATTTCTCTTTTGGCACTCACTTGTATTTTTGTACTGAGTGGAAGTTGGAAGTGATTGCAAAGCAAGGTGATTCCTTTTGACATTTTATGTATGACCCACCTATCTCCTTATGGAATATAAGGAAAAAATTGGAGGGTAGCCCTAGACAATGAGAAATTTTCTAGAAGTGCATAAGACTCCAGTTTTATTTTAAGTTTTTCTTGGGACTTTAACCAAATAATGTAGTGTAATTATTTGTGGGTTTGGATCTGGAGATTTGGCATGCCTTGGGGATGGACAGAGTGAGATGTAAGCCATTTCCTAGATTCCCAAGTACTGGCTTTTAAAATTATGTTATCCTTATTATGGAAAATTTCAAAATATTGGAAAGCAGAGAAAACAGTATAATGGACCCACATGTATCCATCACCCAGCTTCAACAATCACCGACAAAGGGACAAACTGGTTTCATCTATACCCTTATTACTCCCAAACCCTATTGCATTTAGAAGGAAATCCTGGATATCATTTCATCTGAAAATTCATATATATTTATATGCCTAAAAGATAAGTGCTCTTTTTATAATTTAGGTAGACACCATTATTACACCTAAAGCACAATTTCTTAATACCATTAATAGTCAAACAATACTCAGATTTCCTTGATCATATCATTTGATCAAATCAGAATCCTAACAAGGTCCAAATATTAGTATAACTGATATTTCTCAAGTTTCCTTAACCCCTTGCTTTTTTAACCTTGCAATTTATATGTTAAAGGAACTAGATAATTTGTTCTGCAGAGCTTCTCATGTTCTTGATGTCCTGATTGAATCTTATAATATAACATAACTAGGGGCCCAGTGCACAAATTTGTGCACCTTGAAAGGAACTGTGGTCTGTGAGGCTGCGGTGAGCACAGGGGCAGGTCTTGGACCATCCTCCATGCCCCCCAGTCCCCTCTCTGCCAGCAGCTATGCTCTCACTGCCACTGCTCCCACATGCTGATAGTGTTAGCCCCACTCGCACCCGCTGATGGTGCGGAGTGATTGGGGCTGGTGCCAGCAGTGGGGCTGGTGCTGTCAGTGGGTGTGAGTGGTGGCTGCTGCCCTGATCACCCCTCAGGAGCAAGGAGAGGGAGAGAAGCCCTCAGGGGTGATGAGGGCCGGCAGCCGCTGCTCACACCCACTGATGGTGCCATGCTATTGGGGCCAGTGCCGGGCGCTGTCAGTGGTTGCAAGCAGCAGCTCCTGAGCCGGCATTGGGTGTGAGCACCTGGTGGGATCACGGCACGTGAGAGCAAAGAATTTTCAGTAACCACTAGAGGCTTGCCCCAATGACAGCAACTGGTGGCCTGCCTTGGTCTGGTGCCCCACCTTGGTCTGGCATCCCTGCTCACCTGCTCCACCATTCCGCTGCAGCCAATGCCCGCCATGTTCTGCACTCTGCCGCCTGCTGCCAATGCCTGCCATGTTCCATGTGCGCCCCCTGGTGGTCAGTGCATGTTATAATGACGGGTTGTTCTGTTGTTCAGTTGTTCCGCCATTCAGTCTATTTGCATATTAGGGTTTTATAGATATGTATCTCTGCCTTCCCTATTTATAACCTATATTTCCTGTAAACTATTGTATTTTTTTGGCAGAAGTATTTCATAGGTGGTGTAGAACATCCTACTTATTGTATTACATCAGGAGGCACATACTGTCTCCTGCCTCTCTTTGGACGATGGTAAACTTGATGAATGGGTTTGCTTGTTGTCAAGCTGATCCATTATTATTAAATTCCCTATTTAGCTCCCATTGATGACCATGATCTAGTTGTATTATTATTATTTTATTATTACTAGAGATTCCAAATCTAAATCTAAAATCTCTATATCTATCACTCCTTCTTTGGTCAGTAGGAGACTCTGGGTTGATTCAAAATTTTTTTGACATGGCCAGAGTTTTTAACTTGAAAACAAAGAGCTAAATTTTTGTAAAAGATGTGGGTATTTTAAAAAATATATATTTTTATTGATTTCAGAGAGGAAGGGAGAGGGAGAGAGAAATAGAGACATCAATAATGAGAATCACTGATTGGCTGCCTCCTGCATGCCCCACACTGGGGATAGAGTCCACAATCCAGGCAAGTGCCCTCACTGGGAATCGAACTGTGACCTCCTGGTTCATAGGTCACTGCTCAACCACTGAGCCACACTGGCCTGGCAAAGATGTGGGCATTTTTAACATTGCCACACTGAAAGAAAAATCCAAAAGCATTGATAGTTTCTTAAAGCAATAGTTTGACTTGCCAGGATTTGAGGGGAAATTCTAATAGATGAATGTTTAACTCCACAAATAACACAAAGAACAAAAGAAAGGGCAGGGGGAATTACATGGCCATTGATAGGAGTAACAGCTGAACAGTAATACTACAGCAAGATGCCAAGGAAAGTGCCACTGATTAAAAAAAAATGACTACTCTGAATGTCTAACTCTGGTAACTTGATTCCAAGGTGTGAAGCAAAATTAGAAAGATGAACATAAAACTGTCTTTGCTGGTTTTCTTTTGATTCACTAGTTTATGAGTAGACTAGAGGCCTGGTGCACGGGATTTGTGCACGGGGGGTGGGGGGTCCCTCAACCCGGCCTGCACCCTCTCGCATTCTGGGACCCCTCGGGGGATGTTGGGCCTAAACCAACAGTTGGACATCTGTCTTGCAATCCAGAACAATGCATGCACCAGTGACCATACTTTTCACACAGGTGAAAGGCATCTTGCTGTTGTATGGGCAGCTACATTTTTTTTGCCCTGATTATAAAAAGTAGTACACAACATGATCCTTCTGAGGCAGTAGTACCATTTTTACCATCTCATGGATAGAAAAACTGAAGCAGAGAGATGTTAAGTAATTGGCTTTGTCACACAGTTATAAGTGTCAGAATCAGGACTGACCACAAAATGTGCAAGCCAGAGTCCATGCATGTCATCGCTGCATCATCCTGTTTTTTCAGTGTTAGAGTAACCTTGCCAGATTTAATTCTTAAATCTAAGAGACTCTTCCCAATATATAGGTTAGGTTCCTTAGGCCTGGCCGGTGATCAGGGCCATCTGTGGGACCCATGAGTGGGGAGATCAGGGGCCTCCTGCTGGCCAGCCCCGCCTCCTGATTGCCACCACCAGTCACTTCCCTTATGGGGGGCAGATGCTCAATGCTGGTCGGGGGCAGCTCCTGCATTGAGCATCTGTCCCCTGGTGGTCAGTGCATTTCATAGTGACCAGTCATTCTGCTGGTCGTTCCATGGTTTGGTCGATTTGCAAATTAGGGTTTTATTATATAGGACTAGAGGCCCAATGTACAAAGATTCATGCAAGAATGGGCCTTCCTTCCCCGGGCTGCTAGCACTGCTTTTGCTCCAGCAGGAGCCACCTTTCCTCCTTCCCACACTGCCTAGAGGCCCAGAGCCATTGGGGCGGTGCGGAACACCTGTGTCATCACCATGGCGATGACGCAAGCATCCCATCTCGCCCCCAGCCGCTCGGCACCTGTGTATGAAAATTAACCCGCCATCTTTGTTGGGTTAATTTGCATACTCAGTCCTGATTGGCTGGTTGGTGTCACGAAGGTATAGTCAATTTGCATCTTTTTCTTTTATTAGTGTAGATGATTTAAACAAAGGCAAAATTTATCCTGGTTTAAAACAATTTGAGGGCTGACATGTATATATTGAAGTGGTGAAATGTATGATATATTTAGTTAACTTTTTGCCTTTCTGAGTGATTTTAATAATTGTATCTCATAAACATTTAATACTTTAGAGTGATTTCCTATAGTTCATTTTCCTGATCTTATAAAAAAATTTTTGACTATGACAGTTATTTGTAAGTTCTGTCTATGTCAACTTTTGCTAACATTGAGCCAAACCTTACATGAATACTCTTCTTATCATCTGCAATTTATCAGATATGGGACAGCATTGTAAATTTCTGTTCAACACATTGGGCACTGGTGGTCACATCAATAGTGTTAGGGAACTTGACTTGTTCACTCTAATACTGCATAAGTTAAGAAAAATGCATTCAGAGGTGGGAAAGAAAGTGAAAGGCAGAAAAATTATTTAGCACCTTTAAGATCCATGCATGTGGCACATTTTAACTCATTTAATTTTCCCATATTTGAGTTGTTGGGGGGGATACACATGGATAGCTTTTTATAAATACCACCAGGCTCCCCTTCTTGCTAGATACTTTTACCTAGGCTAGATTTTTAAACTCATCCATGGGAAATATTTTTATAGTCATTTTGGAGTTAAGGAAGTAAACTCAGAGCATAAACTGTAAATTCAAACAGCTAAAAAGGAACAGTGAAAGAATTTGAACCCATACCTCTATCCAACTAACAGGCTGGCTTCTCCTCCTACCTCCCCTGCCTGCTAGCCATATCAAACGAGCTCATCTTTCAGAAAATGTGCTCCATCATTCATTTAACATATATTTTACAATGACTGGATGTCAGCATATGCTATTTTTCTTCTTGAATAATTCACTGTTTTGGAGACAGGGTATGGCAGGAAGGTGCACATTGCTCAGGTTGTCCCTTCATTGGAAATATTATGGAACATAGAATTGTATAATGTAGGGTAACCTGGTATGGTGCTAGGTGAAATGGAATTCTGTAAGCTCTGGCCCAAGCAGAAAGTCAATACACTAAGAACCAGAAATCACTAAGGAGCAATGTGCTTGGAAATTCAATACAGCAATAAGTAACCCAGTACTGTGTCCATGAAAGGTCCCTTATTGTCCACCAAAAAATGTTAATGCACTCCCCCTGGTGTCAGCTAGTCCTGCATTTTAAAATAAACACATAAAAGAAATCAATGAGAGTTTTTTTTTTTCCTTGAAGTTTGCTACACAGTCTCAATGATATTATCAAGGCAAAACTCTATGGGACTATTTAACAACCCTGGACGCTTTTGTTGTAAAATTAAAATTAAATTGAGTACATTCAGAAAATGCATTTTTGTGTGAGGCTTATAATCACATACATATAATTAAAAATTACATTAAAAAACACTGGCTCTTTCTATACAGAATATTTGTCTCTGTTACCAAGTATATGTGGTAGTTATGAACACAGCCAATAATAGACACTCTGCATTTCATAGCTTTGTATAGACAGGCACCAGCTGAACTTAATCAAGACTCTTGATAACAGCATGTGTTTACGGAGTGCCTACTATGTGCTAAGCTTTTGCTAGGCTGTGAGGAAACAATGAAGAATAAGACAAATTGCTTCCTTGCCTTAGATCACACATTATAGGTGAAGACAGACAAATGAACAATGAATTATAATACTGTGTAATAAGTGTTTTGACATTTTCAGGAACATATAACAAACTCATCAAATATAACCTGTGGCTGGGGTGAGATAGGGATGTAGGAGAAAGTGACATTAAGCTGAGAGAAGGATAGCTTGGAGTTAGTCAGACCACAGGTTGCAAATTGGAAGGAGTAGGGTGAGGGGAGGAGGCATGCATGTTCCAGACGAAGTGAATAGCATCTGGAAAGGTCTAGAGACTAGAGAGAGCTTGGGGTATATGACAAACTCAAGGACGGTCAGGAGGGTAGGAGTGAGGATGGTGGCAAATATGAAAGGATGACCCTAGAATGGTAAGTGGTGAGCGGAGGTTAGAAAAATCACAAAGAGCCTTGTAGACTACATTCAGATGACTGGACTCTTAGGACTATTGAAGGGAAGTAAGGAAGAAAGTGACATGGTCCAATTTCTCTTTAAAAACAAATATATATACATATATATTTTAAATATATTTTTATTGATTTTAGAGGAGAAAGGAGAGGGAGAGAGAGATAGAAACATCAATGATGAGAGAGAATCACTGATCGGCTGCCTCCTGCATGCTCCCCACTGGGGGTCGAGCCTGCAACCCCAGGCAGAATCGAACCTGGGACCCTTCAGTCCAACAGGCCGATGCTCTATCCACCGAGCCAAACTGGTTAGGGCCAATTTCTCTTTTAGAAGGACCTGCTGGCTGCTGGGGAGACTGGATGGGAGCAAGTAGAACCAGCTGGCAGGCTTTGCAGCAATGCAGGTGAAAGATGATAGTGGCCTCACCTGGAGGACGAGTAATGGCAAAGAGGATAGACAGCAATGGACAGGTCTGATAGTTGACATGGCATGGTGATCATTTGGATGAGGGTAGTGAGAGGGATAGTAGAATCTAGGATGATGCCTGACTCTGGCTTGGGAAGCTAACTGAGCCACTTGCTGATAAAGACTATAGAAGGAGGATCTGGTTTGTGGGAGAGGGGGTGGGAATGATGAGTTCATTTCTGGACATGTTGGATTTGAAGTACTAGGAATAAACTTCCTTCATGTTTTAGTGCTTTCCAAAGTGCATTGTCCCTGTGAAATAACTAAGAGACAAACTCACCTAAGTGTCTATCTGGATGCAATAGGATTAAAAAGTCATAGAAATCTGACTTTCTGATGGTACTTTTTTATACTGATAACAGACATGTATGGGCTCTCAGCATTTATGAGGAATACATTCAGATGGTCCCTGTGAGAATATATGTGGCTAAGAATAGTAAAAATAGACAAGCTGGGATGGTAGTGACAGGTAAAGGCATCATTCCCCAAATCTCTCATATCCCTTTCTCTCTCTCTCTCTCTCATATATATATATATATATCAACCCTCATCAGAGAATTATTTTTATTAAAGGGGGAGGGGGAAGAGAAACATCAATCGGTTGCACCCAGATCTGGAATCAAACCCTCAACTTTTCAGTGTATGGGATGAAGCTCCAACCAACTGAGCCACACTGACCAGGCCCCCTTTCTCTTCTTTCCCAGGGAACATCAGGACTTCCTTGGGAAAGACCTGGAGCTACACTCAGATGGTTGTGACCCACTCTCTAGTATAGGGGAGGCTGTGGGAGCTCCCTGAAGACAGTGACTGTTGGTTTTATTTATTTTTAAAGGTAGCTTTATTAAGATTTAATTTGTATGCCATTCAATTCATACATTTAAAGTATACAATTCAATGGTGTTTACTTTATACAAAGATGTGTGCAATAATCACTGCAGTTAATTTTAGAATGTTTTCATTACCTTAAGTAGAAACCCCTTATTCTTTAGCTATCACCTCCATGTCCCCATTCCCCTCCAACTCTAAGCAACCACTCATCTATCTTCTGTCTCTATAGATTCCCTTTTCTGAAATTCATATGAATGGAATGAATCTGTACAGTCTTTTGTAACTGGCTTCTTTCACTGAGCATAATGTTTTCAAGGTTTATCCGTATTGTAGTATATATCGATACTTCGGTCCTTTTTTATGATTAAATAATACTTCATTGTGTGAATATGCTACATTTGTTTATCCATTTGTTTGTTGATAGACATTTCAGTTGTTTTCACCCTTTGGCTATTATAAATCATGCTGCTATAAATACCTATGTATACAGTAATTGCTTTTTATTAATCTGTGTGCCTCCAAAGCTAGCACAAGATAGGATTAACTCTTCTGCAATTGATACCAACTCAGAGCTCAGTGGCTCCCAGGCATCCTCTAGGATCCTAGGCATAATTGTGAAACAGGAACACTTAGTCTTGTTTCTCTATTCCTTCCTGCATGTACCCCTTTCTTGTTTCCTGCTTGTTTCAGTACCTGAAAAATCAGAGGGAGTCTTAATCCCTTTCACGGAATGCTCTGTAGGCTGCAGTGTGGGTGTCTAACCCCTTTCTGTCTTACTCTTATAAGGATACACGTGATTGCATTCAGGGCCTACCTGAATAATCTAGGATAAACTCTATCAAGATACTTTCCTTAACCACATCTGCTGATATCCTTTCTCCAAATGAGGTATTTACAGGTTCCATGAATCAGGAGCTGATCTCTTTGGGGCCATTATCAGCTGACCACAATATTTAGTAAATCTTTGAGATGGTGAGAGCAGACATGCATCAACAGCCAACAGTAAAGGAAGTTGAAGTTTTGAGAATTTAAGTGACTTGCACAAGGTGATGAGCCATCCAGTGTCAGAGAAGGGACTAGAAATACTGTGCAATTCCCTTTAAGCTGTACGGGGACAAAGGACAGACGGCACCTGGACCATCTCCTTGCCTTCTTGTGCACCACTGCATAGTGTGCTTCAAAAGCACAGCATAAAAAAATTGCTCCTGGGACTGATGCGCTGATGGGAATCTTAGCCTTTGTAGGACTTTTTGGTACCATTAGGAACCAGGGAAATCCTGATGTAGAAATCTGGATCTAGCTGTGCCGTTAATGGGTTGTCTGAGTTTAGGTAATTTTCTATGACTTTCTGCTCCCCAGATTTCTCTTGTTTATGATGAGAGGATTGGGCCAGAAAACAATATGATGAAATTCACATACCATTTGTTGAATACCCACAGTGTGCTAAGAATCTCTATACTAGACTAAGTACTTGGATTACATTATTTTATGTGCTCCCAATAAGAGAGGTATAGTTATTATACCTATTTTACTGACAACACTTCTTAGAGAGATTGAACAATTTGATCAAAACTGCATTGTGTTGCCCTAACTGGTTTGGCTCAGTGGATAGAGTGTCAGCCTGCTAACTGAAGGATCCCAGGTCCGATTCCAGTCAAGGGCATGTACCTTGGTTGTGGGCATATCCCCAGTAGGAGGTGTGTAGGAGGCAGCTGATCGATGTTTCTCTCTCATCAATGTTTCTAACTCTCTATCCCTCTCCCTTCCTCTCTGTAAAAAAATCAATAAAATATATTAAAAAACAAACAAACAACTGCACAGTAAGCAAGTAGTGGACCAAAATACAATTCATCTGTTTGACCCCAAAGTCCTTCCCTGACCTTTAACCCCTGATTCTCTTCATACTCTGCATTCCTACAGCTGTGATACCATGATTAGACTATGGTATAGGGACATGAGCCATATAATGGCCACATACCTACCAAGCAAAATTTCACACGACACGGCCCACTTGTCTCGACTATTTTCAAAGGAGTTAGCTGATGTAGGATAGTCCTTGATTCAGGATATTGTGTGAGAAAGATGTGGTCCTAAGAGCAGCTGGGAAAACCTAGGGAATATTCCCCTCATGGGAATGTCACAGTAAGTAGAACTGTGTGAAATACAAACTAACAGTTGTTTGCCTTTATTTTATTATTTTTTTAAAACAGCTTTACTCAGTAAGCATTTGTTTCTGCTTTGATCTAAAACCCTAAGTTCTTTGTGGCTTTTGAGGCATTGTGGAATCATTGCCTATTGAGGCTGGGAGAAGCCTAGAGACAGGATAGTCTCACTTCTACATTTTGTATTTGAAGAAATGGAGGCATCATTAGTGAAATTTATTTATCCAGCAAACATATCATAAGAACCTGTGTTTAAGATATAGTGCTAAGCACCAGGGTACAGAAATGAAACAACATGATCACTGTTCTAAGGTCTCTGTGCTTAGTGGGCAAGGTGAGCTCATAAACATATAATTTCAATAAATATGGTAAACATAGCGATTGTGCTTAGAATTCTACGGCAGCCTAAGGGAATCAGCAGAGACTGATGTTGAACTGAAAGAAGAAAGAGGGGAAAGACAAACCAGGGAGAGGAAACAGGATCTTGGATGGGTTAAGTGTGTTCAGAGAAGAGCAGTTTGTGGTGGCTGGAACCTGAGATGGTGTGAGAGGAGATCACTGAGACTGGTGTGAGACTTGCCCAAAGTGAAATAACTTCTGGCTTGTTGAAATTCAAGTGATTCAGTCTGTACCCTCAAGTAGGTTTGAATGCCATTTTTCTTCACTGGGTCTGTTTTGTAAACTTGGTTTTACTGTGCTAGACTTGGCATCCTTCACCCAGGACAAGGGATCGCTTTCACATGTCTGCTGACTGCATGGAATAATTTTGTGATGTGTGTGAACCAACTCAGGCTCTTGTACATTATTTTGTTTCTGTTTCTAGGCTGCAGCAAAGTCATAGCTTCACCTAGCATAGAGGCCTCAGGTTACATTGTGATTCTGAGAATACCTGGTCCATCACCAGTGTTTGCACATTATTGGAAATTCCTTCTGAGTAAAGTCAGTTTTTCAATCACCAGAGAAGAATAAGTAGAAATGCAGAGATTTGGGAATATTTTGTCTTCTATGAAAAAGAGAAGAAGAAAGATGTGTTGCTTCCTTTCTTGATTTTAGGATTAATCTACTGGTCTTTTATCCAGGTTCCAGGTTTTCCTCCAGAATTCTTTAACCACAAGTTGGTGTCCCCATCCCCATGGTGCCGACATAGATTTGATATATTTTTACTGGCTGGCTGAATAGTATGATGGAAATGAAGGTGACGATTCATGCTACTAGAGGTCCCATGACATTCTTATGTCCCTTAAAATTGGCAGATCCTGCCAAATTTATTTCCATTAATAATAATAATAACAACAAAAACTTCTTAGGGGTGTTCTCTCTACCTTTATAATGCAGTTTTTTCTCTCCTATATTCTGCCTGGGATATTTTCTACTTAATGAGATGCAGGGATACATATTCTTCCTTGCTGTTTTTCTTGGGATGAGTGTGTTTTTTGTGTCTATAAAAGGTTTTGGTTCTGAGTGCCAAAAAAGAATCCTAAAAGAAGGAGGAAAGTCAGTTCTCAGGTTGAAATTGTGAACCTGAAAAATCTTTTTTTCTTCTGTTAGCACTTTTTGATGACTTACTATGTGCTTTGCTATATTTTGAGGGTATAAAGAGAAATAAATTGTATGTTCACAAGGAAATGAGTTGAGTGCAGATGACTAATGAATAAATCAAGCACACAGAGACAGATAGGATGGGCATCTCTAAAGGGCTGTGAGAATGCAGGAGAAGGGCCATTTAGCCTGCTTGGAGGGTGGGAGAACAAAGGGGATACACTTCCAGAGACATACTGAGTCGATTCTTAAAGTATAAAATTAAATAAGTATTGGGTGAAAATTGTGAAAGAAGGGGAGGAGAAAGAATGGAGGAGGAAGAGATGACACAAAGAATGGTGGACTTGCTGCCAGTGGAAATGGGGTCCTTTCACTGAGTCGAGAGAAAAGCAATTCTGGGGATCCATGCATGGGAGGATAAGGTGTAGTGGTAAGATTTATTGGGGTTAAAGTAAATGGCTGCCCCCAGGTTCCTGGTGTCTCATTTCTGTGGGCCCCACTATGGAAAGAGTTCAGCTTGTCTTCATCAAGCCCATAAGGCAGACCAGCATCCACAAATTCTGTGCCAAAGCTTAGTCTAGTTAAGCCCCTGTCCCTGTCTGGCTAGTGTAATTTGTGTTCCCCACTCATGCTGCATTGTCCTATCCAGGCTCATGGTTGGAACCTGCACTTGGGTCCATGAAGCTGCCTACTCCCAGGCAGTTGCTAGGTTCCTCATGGCTGCTATGGAGAGAGAACCTGTGAGCGCACCAACAAATGTGTGATGGAGTGTGTGTTACCCAGTGAGAGGCCTTTGTTAGGCTTGGATTATATTATCTCAGACTTAGGAAGGACCAGTAGCTCTTTCAAACTAACCAATCAACTTCTCAATCCTTTGTGGGTTGGTGTTGGACCCTTCCCCTAACCAATCTATGGCCAAGATCTTCTGGGATTCTGTGTCCCTTATCCAATCTGATACTTTTCCCAGGCTAAGTACCTCCCCTTTATGGTCACCTTCTTAGTTCCTAATGCATATACCTCATAGAAGGACCTCCTCCTGCACCATCTTGGCTTCTACTTGGCATGAGCCCAGCTGAGGAATTTCCTCTTTATTATTTATTACTTCCTCCCATAGTCTGGGCAAGTAAATTGGTCTTACTTTGGGAGATTGGAAAGCCAGTCCTTCCTCCCTACACAGGGGAGAAAGAGGTGTTAATCCTCTTGGCAGGGCAATGCTGTGATTCCCTGGGAAACTAAGGATGCTGTAACTTCCTAGTGAAGCAAGCTTAGTGTCTAATTCAGCTCCCTACTTTATTAGGCTTGATATCTGATTCCCTTTTCTCCATTCCTTTATTATTTATTTATTTTTTTAAATTTTTTAAAAAATAAATCTTTATTCAGATTATTACAATTGTTTCTCCTTTTTCCCCCTAGCTCCTCTCCACCCAGTTCCCAACCCACCTTCTGCCCTTACCTCCCCCCACTGTCCTCATCCATAGGTGTACGATTTTTGTCCACTCTCTTCCTGCATCCCCCCATACCCCTTTCTCCCTGAGAATTATCAGTCCACTCCCTTTCTATGCCCTTGATTCTATTATATTCACCAGTTTATTCTGTTCCTCAGGTTTTTAATTCACTTGATCTTTAGGTTCACTTGTTGATACATATGTATTTGTTGTTCATAATATTTATCTTTACTTTTTTCTTCTTCCTCTTCTTAAAGAATACCTTTCAGCATTTTATATAATACTGGTTTGGTGGTGATGAACTCATTTAGCGTTTTCTTATCTGTGAAGCTCTTTATCTGCCTTTCAATTCTGAATGATAGCTTTGCTGGGGAGAGTAATCCTGGTTGTAGGTTCTTGCTATTCATCACTTTGTAGATTTCTTGCCACTCCCATCTGGCCTGCATAGTTTCTGTTGAGAAATCAGCTGAAAATCGTATGGGTGCTCCCTTGTAGGTAATTAACTGTTTTTGTCCTGCTGCTTTTAATATTCTCTCTTTGACTTTTGCTCGTGGCACTTTAATTATGATGTGTCTTGATGTGGTCCTCTTTGGATTCCTTTTGTTTGGGGTTCTGTGGGCTTCCTGGACTTGTAAGTCTATTTCTTTCACCAGGTGGGGGAAGTTTTCAGTCATCATTTCTTCGAATAGGTTTTTAGTATCTTGCTCTCTGTCTTCTTCTGGCACCCCCATAATTCTGATGTTGGTACACTTGAAGTTGTCCCAGAGGCTTCTTACACTATCTTCAACTTTTTTGATTTTTTTTTCTTTTTGCTTTTTCGGTTGAGTGTTTTTTGATTCTTTGTATTTCAATTCTTTGACTTGATTCTTGCGTTCCTCTAGTCTGTTGTTGGGTCTCTGTATATTTTTTTTTTTATTTCAGTCAGCGTATGTTTAATTTCTAGTTGGTCCTTTTTCATATCATTGAGGGTCTCCTTATATTTATGGGCCTTTTCTAGGATATTCTTGAAAAGCCTTATAACCGTGGTTTTGAATTCTATATCCAGTCGTTTGTTTTCCTCCATTTCTTTCATTTATGCTCTGTGTCTTTGTCGCCGCATTTTCACTGCTTCCCTGAGTTGGTAGGGTAGCTTTGTGTGCTAGGTTTCCTATATGACCCAGTGGGTCGGCCTCCCAGTTACCTGAGGTGGACACTCTTGGTGCACCCCTTTGTGGACTGTGTGTACAGCTTTGTTGTAGTTAAGTCTTGATTGTTGTTGGTATCACTGGGAGGAATTGACCTCCAGGCCAACTGGCTGTGAGGATCAGCTGTGTCTACACTGGGAGAAGTTCAGTGCTGGAGACAGCCTTATAGGATTAGACTTGCCAAATTGCAAAAGCTTCAGTACTCAGCTTGGATGGGGTGGAGTCTCAGGGCAGAGCAGACAGTCTTGGCTTCCAGCCAGCCCTGCCCTTGTGCACACACCTCCAGATCTCTGCCTTCCCCACCTCCCGAGCCTCCGCTGGAGAGTCCAGACTCCCCCCATAAGAGCGTGGGTCCCCAGGGGCTAACCTGGAATTGGGGTTCAGTGCAGTCAGGAGCTTCTGACTCCCTTCTGCTAGGGGAAGCCTGTGGCAATTTCCACAGTCTTTGTGCACACTCACGCACACAACTCTAGACCCCTGCCCGCCGGGGCTCCCCCGGCTCTCCCCCAGGTCTCCAAGTCTCTGAGTGCCGTCCTCTCTACCTGACAGTCCAGACTCCCCCTGTATGAGCCTGGGTCCATGGGGTTTCGCCCAGAACTGGGGTTCAGTGCAGTCGGAACTGGGGTTCAGTGCAGTTGGGGGATTCCTTCCTCCTCCTGCCAGAAAAAGTCAGCCAGGCTCTCAGCCGCCCTTCCTCTCTGCGTGCACAAAGACCCTTTGCCGTACCTCAACCCTTTGCCGTTCCTCCAATTCTCCATGAGCTTTTCTCTTTCCTTCTAGTTGTAGAATTTCCACTCAGCCAGCTTTCCTGTGGTTCTGGATGGTGTCCATTCTGTCTTTTAGTTGTAGTTTTGAAATTGTTGTGCGAGGCAGTGGTTTAGGTGCTTACCTATGCCGCCATCTTGGTTTTTCCTCTCCCTTCCTTTATTAACAATAACTAGCTACCTATGTTAACAGACTAGAGTAAACATTATTTACAAAGAAGTGAGGTCAGAGGAGAAACCAAGATGGCCACATAGGTAAGCACCTAAACCACTGCCTCGCACAACAATTTCAAAACTACAACTAAAAGACAGAATGGACACCATCCAGAACCCAAGGAAAGCTGGCTGAGTGGAAATTCTACAACTAGAAGGAAAGAGAAAAGCTCACAGAGAATTGGAGGAAAGGCAAAGGGTTGAGGTATCACAAAGGGTCTTTGTGCGTGCAGAGAGGAAGAGCAGCTGAAAGCCTGACTGACTATCTCTGGCAGGAGGGGGAAGGAAGCCCCCGATTACACTGAACTCCAGTTCCGACTGCACTGAACCCCAGTTCCGGGCGAAACCCCATGGACCCAGGCTCATACAGGGGGAGTCTGGACTGTCAAAAAAGAGAAAGGCACTCGGAGACTCGGAGACCCGGGGGAGCCCCGGTGGGCAGGGGTCTGGAGGCGTGTGCGCGAGTGTGCACAAAGATTTGTGGAGGTTGCCACAGGCTTTCCCTAGCAGAAGGGAGTCAGAAGCTCCTGACTGCACTGAACCCCAGTTCTGACTCCACTGAACCCCAGTTCCAGGTGAGCCCCTGGGGACCCACGCTCTTGCAAGGGGAATGTGGACTTTCAGGAAGAGACTTGGGAGCCGGGGAAGGCAGTGGTCTGGAGGTGCACGTGCACAAGGGCAGGGCTGATGGGAAACCACGACTGTCTGCTCTGCCCTGAGACTCCACCCCATCCAAGCTGAGCACAGAGGCTTTTGCAATTTGGCAAGTCTAATCCTATAAGGCTGTCTCCAGCACCGAACTTCTCCCAGTGTAGACACAGCTGATCCTCACAGCCAGTTGGCCTGGAGGTCAATTCCTCCCAGTGATATCAACAACAATCAAGACTTAACTACAACAAAGCTGTACACACAGTCCACAAAGGGGTGTACCAAGAGTGTCCACCTCAGGTAACTGGGAGGCTGACCCACTGGGTCATATAGGAAACCTAGCACACAAAGCTACCCTACCAACTCAGGAAAGCAGTAAAAATGCAGTGACAAAGAAACAGATCATAAATGAAAGAAATGGAGGAAAACAAACGACTGGATATAGAATTCAAAACCACGGTTATGAGGCTTTTCAAGAATATCCTAGAAAAGGCCCATAAATATAAGGAGACCCTCAATGATATGAAAAAGGACCAACTAGAAATTAAACATACACTGACTGAAATAAAAAAAAATATACAGAGACCCAACAACAGACTAGAGGAACGCAAGAATCAAGTCAAAGAATTGAAATACAAAGAATCAAAAAACACTCAACCGAAAAAGCAAAAAGCAAAAAAAAAATCAAAAAAGTTGAAGATAGTGTAAGAAGCCTCTGGGACAACTTCAAGTGTACCAACATCAGAATTATGGGGGTGCCAGAAGAAGACAGAGAGCAAGATACTGAAAACCTATTCGAAGAAATAATGACTGAAAACTTCCCCCACCTGGTGAAAGAAATAGCCTTACAAGTCCAGGAAGTGCACAGAACCCCAAACAAAAGGAATCCAAAGAGGACCACACCAAGACACATCATAATTAAAATGCCAAGAGCAAAAGACAAAGAGAGAATATTAAAAGCAGCAGGACAAAAACAGTTAATTACCTACAAGGGAGCACCCATACGATTGTCAGCTGATTTCTCAACAGAAACTATGCAGGCCAGATGGGAGTGGCAAGAAATATTCAAAGTGATGAATAGCAAGAACCTACAACCAAGATTACTCCCCCAGCAAAGCTATCATTCAGCATTGAAGGGCAGATAAAGAGCTTCACAGATAAGAAAAAGCTAAAGGAGTTCATCACCACCAAACCAGTATTATATGAAATATTGAAAAGTATTCTTTAAGAAGAGCAAGAAGAAAAAAGTAAAGATAAATATTATGAACAACAAATACATATCTATCAACAAGTGAACCTAAAATTCAAGCGAATAAAAACCTGAGGAACAGAATAAAGTGGTGAATATAATAGAATCAGGGGCATAGTAAGGGAGTGGACTGATAATTCTCAGGGGGAAAAGGGTATGGGGGTTGTAGGAAGAGACTGGACAAAAATTGTACACCTATGGATGAGGACAGTGATGGGGAGGTAAGGTGGGTTGGGAACTGAGTGGAGGGGAGCTATGGGGGAAAAAAGGAGAAACAATTGTAATAATCTGGATAAAGATTTATTTAAAAAAATACAATAAAGTGTAAAGAAAGAAAGTAAAAAATTATCATATAATCTTAAAAAAAAGAAATGAGGTCAGAGATTGGTATAGAAGAGCACATGCAAAATAATGTGTTAAGAAGAGGATAAAGATTTTAACTAATACCCTTTGTATACCATTATCTCACAAATATTGTTTAGATAAGTGACTATTATTATTGTGTCTAGATGGCTAGCAATTTTCAACTTTTTTCATCTCATGGCACACATAAACTAATGACTAAAATTCTGTGGCACACCAAAAATATATATATTTGGCTGATCTGACAAAAAAAAACAAAAACAAGAGGTGTAATTTCTATTCATGCATACCAGATGACTTTTGTTGTGTTGGCTGTTGTCATTTTTTAAAATCTGACAGTCCAAAGGAAAAGAGGTCAGTACTCCAGACTAAATAGTCAGGTATTACATGTTTTAAGAATTTTTGTGGCACATTGTTTGAAAGTAGCTGCTCTAGGCCAAGGACATTAAGTCCTTTTTCTAAGTCCTTGGAGACACCTAACAAACGAGAGAGCTGGGATTTGATTCCACAGGTTTGGACAGTTTGCAGCTGACTTACATGTTAGGCATCCTTTCTCAAAAGGAAGGCCCAGGAGCATTACATGAATTAGCAACCACATTCTCCAGGACTTTGAAGAAAAAAAAAAAAACTTATAATGTGTGTCAGTATAAGTAAAAAGTCAAGGAAGGAAAAAAAAAGCAGTTCTTTAAAGGATGGCACTGGATGAGCTCAAAAGAGAAACCTAGGATGAAGGTTAAGCAACAATGAAGAAAAGGAGAAAAGAAATTAGAGTTCAGTGAACTAAAGGTAGAATTTAAAGACTTTTCAGGATCCACGGTGGAACTGGAAGAGATTCGATTGCAAGGTTTCTAAGGGCTGATGAAAGCTGTAGATTAAATCAAATGACCGTTGCCAATTCAATAGAATTTTGTGTTGTGCTAGGAAATCGAGTAACAGTCCATTAGCTATGAAGTTCAGGATCAAGAAGAGGGCTAAAAGACAGGGCAAGTTCTGGAAGCCTGCTAGAAGTGTCTCAGAGATCATCTCCCATGACCTCCTCACTTGGCAGCTGAGAAAGCTGAGGCCAGAGATGTGGTGTTAATTCTACATGTGATTGAGCCTACTGCTAAGCAGAAGCTTGACACTAAGCTTCCAACAATTCAATTTAGTGCTCATTGCAAGAATGTGAATTTCATATCAGGGTATGGATTTCCAAAAGTTGTAAAAACACCGGTCTCTACCCACAGGCCAACCACAGAACATGGGTTATGAAATCAGGAATCTGAATTGCAAAGAACAATGGGAAGAAAAAGAATAGTATGACCTCAAAAAGCAAACACTAGGAGGAACTATTATAAGATTGGGGCATGAAGAACAATCAAGTGGTTGTATGAAAGAGGGTGGAGAAACAGAGGCAGGAGGAAGGTCTGGAATATTCTCAATCAATATGTTAGAAAAACTCTAGTTTTATGGAGAGTATATCCTCACTTGTATTTCTGCTAAAAGATTTATTAAATATTAGAATGAGGACAGGCAGCTTAGCATAGCTGGGAAGGTGTGAACTTTGACCTCTGTGCATCCTGACCAAATCTTGACTCTGACTGTGTCAGGGTTCAGTCAAGAAAACATGAACCACTAAGTTATTTTGATAGAGATAATTTACTTTAGGAAAGTTGTTAATTGAATTGTGGAAAAGCCTAACATGGAACACTGAGGCTCAAGGGAATAGCTGTAGCCCCCTGGGGTAGGGGAATAAAGGCAATAGACTAGGGTTTTAGAACTTAGAAGCTTGAAGGAGAGGCCCTCACAGAGACTTCCCAAGAGGGTCCTGGTCAGGTGATGCCGATCCTGGTACCCAGCAGAGCCAGGACTCAGACCACAGAAGAGGGAGTGCCCATGCATGGTTCTGATATTGATGAGGGGGTGCAATGATGCTGATTTTAGGAGTGAAGGGAAAACATACTCATTCAAACCAATTACTGCTATTGGGAGGCAATAGTGCCATAACGAGGAAGCATTGGTGGGGAGGTGCTAATGGAAACAGTAGGAAATAGGAAGGAGTATGAACCCATTCTCCTCCTCCACTCTTCTAGACTCATTCTAGAGACCCCTAAAGGCAGAACTGAACAAAGAGCTGTCAGAAATGGAAAATTATGGTCTGCAGAGTCTCAGTCCTCAAATTTTAAAATGCCGAGTATAGAAGCGTGGGTTGGGGACTAAAGAGCTATAACTTAAAATCCACGAAGACTCTCCTTAGCTCTGTAATCCCCATTTGCATTGATCTCTGATCTTAGAAACTAATCAACCTTCGCTCCGGGTGCTATAAATCCTCCCAGGTTCTGATCTGTTTACCCTGTTCCGCTTTATGGCAAAACTCCTCAATATGATTGTCTGGCTTCAGTGTCCCTACTTTCTTACCTCCCATTTCCTCTCGAACATTTCTCAGTCAGGTTCTAATCCCCAACACTCATGGGAACCAACCTGTTTTCCATCCAAGAAAGCCATTCTCCTCTGGTTGTGCTCTATGTTTTATAGGTGGGTGCTTTTAGCGGGACATTCTTCTAAAAGCTCATCACTCTCTAAAGAAAAGCTCTTGCGATCAGAAGTATGGCCTGACCAGAATACCTTATGGAGCAAAAATGGAAAGATAAACCCACTTTCTTCTTATTTCAAACCACCTGTTTAGGTTGGCAAAAAGTAAATGTATTGTATAGATAGAAATTTTTCAGTTACTCAGAATATTATTTTGAGGAGAATGTTAGCGCTAACTCTGGCTTTTCAAATGACTCATTTTAGAGGCTGATTTGGAGCTCAAGGAAGTGGATAAAAAATCTGACTTGTTTTTTGTAGGGAAAGTCTTGATGATGAAACCTCTTCTTTATTCTCTTCACAGCATGTGAAAATATTCACCATCTACTCCTAGCTCTCCAAGTTATCAGTGCAATTGAGGAGGCATTCTGATCTCATGAATAACTGCTGTTAGGGGTAAATTCTACAGTTTCAGTCTCTGGTCCAGAAAATCCTTTTGATCTGAGCAGCTTTGAAGCTACTTTTAAACCACAAATTACGCTAATCTGAGCCTTGTCTTCATGGGGAAAATACACAGGCACCCTGGAACTGTATATTCTATGAAACAGTTTGAATATGAGCATTGAGAAATGGAAAAATTTTCTTTTGAAAGAAGCCTTAGACACATCTTGTCTACTAGAACAAACCTCACTCACTTGTATCCTCTTAAACCTTTCTTTAAGACATCGCCTTAAAATCCTGTTCCTATGTTCTCAATTTACTACTATAACTCAGATATTTGTCACAGATCTCAGGAAGTGTATCTTGATCATCACCATCTGTAAAATGGGATAACAAATGAGATTTAATGTGACAAGATCATATCGTGAACATGGAAGTTTCCTAACTATCCATCAATGGATGAATGGATAAAGAAAATAATGGTATATAAACAATGGAATACTATTCTCTCATAAAAGAAGGAAATCTTGCCATTTGCAAAAACATGGATGCACCTTGAGGGCCTTATGCTATTAGTAAAATAAACCAGACAAAGACAAATACCATCTGTGGAATGTAAAAACAAATCAACCTCCCCCCCCCCAAAAAAAAAAACAACAAAAATTCTACCCAATAAATATTTAATTCATAAATACAGAAAAAAGATTAGTGGTTGCCAGGATTGGGGGTTGTGTGTGGGCAAAATGGGTGAAATCAGTCAAAGGCTAAAAACTTTTAGTTATAAAATAAATCAGTCATGGGATGTAATGTATAGCATGGTAACTATAGTTAATAATATGGTATTGCATATTTGAAAGTTTAAGAGAGTAGATCTTAAAAGTTGTCACCATAAAAATAATTGCAATTATGTGTGGTGACGATGTTAACTAGACTTATTGTGAAAATCATTTCTCAATACATACAATATTGAATAATTATGTTGTACACCTGAAACTAATATAATCTTATATATGCCAATTAAATCTCAATAAAAAATATAATTTTGTGAAAAAAACCTGGCTCATTGGAAACACTTAGTCAATATTTGCTTATCTTAGCTATGAAGACACCAAAAGTGCATTCCAGAAGTCTGTGCATTTCTTTGCTCCCCAAGAATCTTTAAGAAGGTTATTGGGCTTTGCAGGATGGCCTCATATGACTGAGGGCAGCCTGGCCTGTTCTGCATATCCAGGAAGTTCTAGCCTCTTTAGGGAAATATGCTATTAGACTAGGGCATCACCCAGTCCTTTCTGTTTCTATTCAAGGCATTAGGTAAGGTACCAAAAGGCTCTTCAGACTTCAGTGGACTTTCAAACTTCTAAACAATCGATGAGGACATTTGCAGAAGTTCTGATGTCTTCTTGGAGATAGTTGTGGTAAGATGAGACAATGGTGCAGAAAAAGAGGACTCATTTATTCCTTGATATGACTATGGATCATAGACTTTTAAAATAGAGCTAAATTCTGGTTTGTGAACCATAAACAGAGCAATGCCAACCAGTTAGTATTAAGAAATACTAGAATATAATAACCAGTGACTTAAGTACTCCAGTTTAAAAATCACCCTAAACCATACAGAGTCATCAATTCCATCTCTTAATAATTTTGTGTCTCAAACACTTCTATTGTACTGTGCAGGCAACAAATGGGAGAAATAATTTAATTGATATTTTAATTATCACTCTCATTTGGGTAGATGGAAATGTAACTTTTACAAGTCTTTTGAAGTAAGAGTCTAGGATTAACTAGAGCTATTCTGAAAGCCCTCTTGTGTAATTGCTTCTGTTGCATCCCACAGATATTTTACTTGCTCAAGGCCCAGGAGTGTCTCCCTATTGGTCCTTAAATTCAGTAATAGTGTCTTCACCTACTGCCAACTGCTCAGCCATCTTTTCAATGTAATTTTTATTATAACTCAATATTAACACTCTGGATTGTCAAATTAATTTGCTTCTTACTTCTGAAAAAGCCAATTACAAAATTACAGAGTGTTTTTGGAAAGACCATCTAATTCACTTCCTTTGTTAAAGATAAATACAGGCTGAGATGGGCTGAACAGATGGCTAGTTACTAACAGAACTGGACTTAGGCCCAGGTCAACTTATCCTCCACTTAGTTATCTTTCTCCCAGACTGCGTGCTTCCTAACTTTCATTTTCATCTTTGTGAACAATAAAAAAATTTGCTGCTTCAAAACTCAGCTCCTCTAGAACCTTTGCCCTTTAATCCCAGGTGACTCTCACCTGCCTTCATCTCATGCCAAAATCTCTCCCCAGATCTCAGCAACCCTTCCTCCTGCTTGCACACATGAACTAATTCAAGTCAAATTAACATCACTTTGGGTTTATTTCACTTCCTAATAGTATTATGTGCATTTTGGTTCTCTAATCATGAACTCCTTAATAGAGTTTTTTTCAGCATTACCCCTTCCACCCCCAATACCTATCCCTATGCTAAACATAGGTGATCTTCACACAGAGAATAGTTCAATATCTATTGACAGAACAGAAGAAGGAGAGGGAGCAGGCTGCCTGATCATGTTTATATCCTACTAGAGGCCCAGTGCACGGATTTGTGCACTGGTGGAATCCCTCGGCCTGGCCTGCGGGGATAGGGCCATAACTGGCTCTCCAACATTCCCTGAGGGATCCAGGATTGTGAGAGGGCAGTTCTCAGGTGATGCAGCCTGGAATCGGGCTCCCTCCTCTCTGGTTCTGGGTGTGTCACTGGAGAACCACAGCTGCCAAGTCACCACAGCTCGGCAGCTCCTGCACTGAGCATCTGCCCCCTGGTGGTCAGTGCACATCATAGCTACCAGTTGGACTGTCGCTTAGGCTGTGTGTGTGTGTGTGTGTATGTGTGTGTGTGTGTGTGTGTGTGTGTGTGTGTGTGTGTGTGTGTGTATATATATATACATATATATATATATATATATATATATATATATATATATATAATCTTAAAACACACAGAATTCTCTCTCTCTGTTGATGTAGTGCCTTTAAAACTGCCTGTGCTAGGCCAAATATATTCTATGTCAACTCTTCTTGACCTTGGAGAGGTGACCTGGTTGAAAAGTATATTGCAAGTAAATTGTTACTAGTAGTAATTATTGAATTGCCATTTGGAAAAGATTTACATTTTTTTAAGTGGAGAAAATTCAAAGTTATTCCTGTAATACCACTCTTACCACTTATGTTCTTGAATGGTTAGAAAGGGGTGGAGTTACAGCTTGAGAATAGCCACTGTCTTTTAAGTAACCTTGCATAGCTCTGCTCTGCTATATCGTACATTAATTTCTAGTCCATCCCATTTCCCATATTTCTCCCTTCTCAGGGAGGTGTAGCATGTCAAGAACAGTTCAGGCCCTGAGGTTCTACCCTGTTTGCAAGCTGCCAACTTAGCCTGCCTCAGTTTCATAGGGGCTAGTAGAAAACACAAGACCGTTGGATCAGAGACAAAGAACAGTTTATTGCTTACAGCAATAGCAGTAGCCAAAGTATTAGCATTTATCCCACTTCCCAAGGTCCAGTTTCCACAGTGTGATGCAACAAGAGCTAACTGACACCTGTAGGGTACGTTTGTTGCTAGCATAGACCAAGAAACCTACCCTGCCCAAACTTTGCCTCAAGGGAGACATTATCAGTACAAAAACATCCTTGAAAAGATAGTCCAAACAAAAGGCCATTAATACCTCTACTCATAAGACACTAGACATGAAGAAACAGGACAGAACCATCAAGCATCATCTGTTAACAGAGCTCATGGTGATATTTGTACCAAATACATGGCTCCTACTCATAGATCAGAGCCATGAAAATGACTCTGATAATCTACAAAGGCCACAAGGAAGATGGTTTGGCCTTATAAAGAACAGGACTCTGGATAAATCTTTGCAAATAAAGGGAAGGTGGTAAGTGGTATCTTGTTCAGCTAAAAGGCAAAAGAAAGATATTGGTATGTATAGAGTATTTTTTACCATTCAGATGAACATCATTCATCTGATGATGAACAGAACTGTGGTCCATAGGGAATAAGTGTTAGTACTGGAAAGAAATAATGTACTAATTAGATAGGAACCAAAAGAGCTGTGAAGAGAAATGAGGAAACGTGGAAAGTGAAGGAGTGAAGAGGCAAAATTGATGAAGGAGTGAAGAGGATAGTAAAGGATAAAATGTTGATAGTTGACAGTGGAAAAGCAAAAACCATTGGTTCTTATTTTGCTTCTATCTGTCTCAATGAGAACAATATTTACAGTGGAATTGAATATATCAGGGGTCAGCCAACTGAGGCCTGTTTTCCAAATCTTTTCTGTTGTCTGTTATTATAAATAAAGTTTTATTGGAACACAGCCAATACCCCCGCCCCTTTTACATATTATATCTGGCTGCTTTTGTATTATAAGGGCAGAACTGTTGCTACAGAGACAGTATGACCTCAAACCCTAAAATGTTTTCTATCTGCCTTATTATATTAAATTTGATGACTCTTGGTTAGTTATAATATTGGTGGTGGAATCAAAGTTGGGGTGAATAGTAAATGGTAAAATTTACAACTATCTTTGAGGTTTTAATAATAAACAAAATTTAATAGATGAATGTAAAGTTCTATACATGAGTTTCAAGGCCCAATGTTATTATGTAGCAAGACAGATTTAAAATTAACAAGGGAAAGAATTTTCTAGTAATCAGAGCCATTATCCAGAAATGAAACTGAGTATTCTGGAAGATAATGTATTGTCCTCACTGGAGCTTTCAAGGCAAGGATGAGAACCCCATGGGTGCAGGCTAGAGGAGGGGACCTGCCAGCCTACGTGGTCCATGACTCAAGGGTGATGGACGAGGGCGATGAGAGTGGTGTGGACATGCTCAGGCCAGGGGTCAGAGAAGAGCTGGATTCCCAGCAAGCAGGAGAGCAGGCTCTGAGTACCAGCAAGGTAGGGGAATCTAATGACAGGAGAAAATATTTCTGGAGGCATTTGATAGAAAATAGTTCCCAAAAGAGATTCCTGATTAATCCTTATGGGAAAAATTAAAACATCACAGCATCTCATTAGTCTTGGCTTACTGTTTTATTTTGAATGACATATGCGGCTGTAACCACAATCATTTTAGAGTTTATTAGACTCTCTGATGGACCTTAATCTGGCCCTGATTAGGACATATAAGGTTCTGATCCAGGTTTTGTCTTTGATTCACTATGTGCTTTAGGCTGCAGTTTCTTTTTCTAAAAAATTCTGACTGGAATAGATAACCCCTCAGATGCCGCGATGGCCTACGTTGTTTCCTTTCTCCATCACCCAGCTGAGGAGCAGGCCTGTCCTCCCAAGCCCTTCATCCCCAGCAGCTTTTAGGCCTGGGCCAGATGCCTCCAGCCTGTGGTAAGAAGGAGCAGGCTTGCCTGGTTCTGCCAAACCTTTAGGCCACATTAAACATTTTAGTTTAGATTAAAAAATAAATCTGGAGCTGTTTAACATTCCCAAGCTAGTTGTGTGTGTGTGTGTGTGTGTGTGTGTGCGCGCGTGCACGCGTGCATGTGTTTATGTGTGTATGCAAACATGCAAAACTTGAAAGCAGAGAGTTTCAGCTGGCCCAGAACCTGCCATTTGCATCCAGCTGTTGGCCTTGTGCCTCACAACAGACTTACAGCCCATACTAATAGCTCCCATGAAATATTCCCTATTCTTTTACCCAGGCAACAAGATTCCCAGCAGCTGTGGGGGATGTCTTTGGACCCAACAACAGACAAATAAGAATCTTCATCTGGTAGGGAGTGGGGCCAGAGTGTATGAAACAGCACTGAGATCTTCTCAGAGAATCCATGTCACTTGGTTAAGTACCAAAAAAATAAAAAAAATAAAAAAATAAGATTCTGCCACGATTCTATGGGAAATACAAAACTTATCTTGTATGTTTCATCCCTCAGCCATGACATTCCTTTCTTGTGAAAGTCACAGATTTATTCAAATCACGACTGAAAGGAAAGGACGGCAGGATGATAACACAGCACTTCTCAGCTTCCAGGGTGTCATCTTAGGGAAACAAGCAATATTTTAGGCAGGACTGCTGTTACCGAGCTTTCAGTTCAAAATGATTAATAAGAGGACAAGGGAGGCAGGAGAGAGAGGTGTAGTTTTGTCTCTGCGTTGTTCTGCTGCTGTCTCCACAACGTCAGGAAAGACACTTAATCAGTCGGGCCCTTGTTTATCTGCTCACCCAAGACAGACCCTGGGATTTATTTTGTCGATGAGCCTTGTTCTCTTTCATCAGCCTCCTTTCCAAAGAGGAACATTTACTGCTTGGATCTTTGAACAATGTCCGATAACTAAATAGCAGCTTGTAGCTTTTATCCATATCCACATTTTCTATCTCGCCCACATATTTGAAGATTGAGCAGAGTGAAATGTTTGCACTTGCTGAAGCTCTGAACTCAAACAAGGCATCAGGATTTTCTGACTGGGACCAGAGACTGTCAAGCTAATTTGATCGGGTGCTGTTTGAAAAATCGAAATACATCTGTACATGTATTTTTAGATCTTCATAAAAGACCTCTCTCCTCTCTCATCAAGGATCTTCATTCAATTAAAAAACGAAACGAAACTCCACCTGGCTCCTCCTCTGTCAAAACCAGACTTATTGTTACTCTAAAATGTTGTAGTACTAACCAGTTGTTCTTTGGTTTTCAAGCTGTTCAGCATCTGAGCATAAATATCCATTCATTGTTCTGACCCAAATAACCTCTTTATATTTTGAAGGCTCAAAGGCAACTAATTAGCTTATATACTTTTACTCTTAACTTAATTGTATATCAATTTTTCTCACTTTCAAAACAATGTCACAGTGAATCTGAAATGATATTATCAGAAGTTTGTTATTTGGATTCCCATGCTATAATTCAGTAATTATGCAAATTAATGAAGTAAGACAATCTTATTTAGAAGCAATTCACATGATAAATGGAAAATAAAACAAGAACATAGTTAAACTCAATTATCATTTCTGTAAACTGTGTCTTACATTACTGGACTAAAACACAGTTAGATTTTCAGTGTGAAATGCTGTATTTGTAACAAGTAAGATCATTAAACATTAAAGGGTATATTATTTGCTTTTTCTTTATGTAGCTTGAGAGTATAATGTGTTCCTCAAATTGCTACCATATTGTTTTGAAATGCTTATCAATGTGAAGTGTCATTCAATTTCATGGGGTCCTCTGTTCCCATTCCCTCAATTGTAAACCAAACAAGAAAACAGATGTGTGATTGCAGCTCTTTGGAATATTAACATTCAAGATGTGCATTTTCCTCAAATTCCAACTGTATTTTTTAAACTACCATCTTTGTTTTTTAGCTGTTTTTGATGACTAAGAGAGGCAGTAGTCAAAATGGTGCCACGAAAATTCATCCTCAACAGTACCAGTCTTCTTTGACCTTTTGGAGACTTGTCTCCATCTTCAGGCGCTCCATGCTGTCTCCTGTGCTCTTCCACCCGGGAAAGCCAGGGCCCAGGAAAGAAGCTGACATCACTCATTCCCTAGTGCAATTCATATCCATGGTTCCAGCGGCGTTTGCATTTACTGTGTAGGAATTAGAAACTCTCCCTTGGAAGGGATCCTAGCAGCCTGATTATGCCATTTTGTTTTTGTAATTTCAAAGATAGGCAATCCACTCTTTCCTCACTATTGTTAAGGTCTCTCTGTGTGTGTGTGTGTGTGTGTGTGTGTGTGTGTGTGTGTGTGTATAATCTAAGAATATATATATTCTTTCTTTCTTTTGTTGAGCTAAAATCTACTTTTCAATTATTGCCCTTAATTTCCTCTGGGGTGATATAGAAGAAATCTAACTACTATCTACTTGACAGCTATTTAAATATCTGAAGAGAGCAACCAGGTCTTTCATTCATCTTCTTTTAGTCAAGTTAATCATTCCCAGTTCTTTCATTTGTCCCTCATCTGCCATGGTTTTCAGATTTGCCAATCATTTTCTATCTCAACTGCCTATCTTGCTCACCAGCAGTGAACTAATTCTAATTTCTCAATGCTCTAAAATATGCTAAGACTGAGCATGACACTCCAGGTTCTCTAATAGACAGAGGAACAGCACATGACCTGTAGTTTGGTATATACACTTCCCTAATGAAGTCTCCTGGCCATCCCAACTTTCTTTCCCTTAACATTGTTTAGATGTACTATGCATGAGGTGTGGCACTGGAAAGATAATAATGAACCAGAACCAGTCCTTGCCCTTGAAGAACCTATAATAGAGATCCAGTTACGTAAACAAACAAGTGAAATACGGAGCGAACACTCAGTGCCAGGTTGATGTTTAAGGTACGGGAGTGAGAAGTAAGAGTGATGAACTATGGAGTTGCAGATGAAGTTGTACCAAGCAGAGATCTGATTGCTGCCAACCCAGGTATTTCCTACTGGTAGTAGATTTTCAAACGTGCAATTTTTCTGGCAGCTGTCAAGTGACAGGCTTTGTTCATTGTCAAAGGAACTTCAGGGTTTCCTCTTCAGTGAGTTCTGAAATTTCAACTCTACCCTCTCTGTGGTGAGATCAGCACAGCCAGTGGGCTTGGAATTCTCCAGGCAACAGACATGATCTGGTAGTAGGTATCATTTTGTTACTTAAAATATCTAGAACTTACACTTGAAATGATCTTTTTGGCCAATCCCAGTAGTCTTATTTCTCCACAAGGTGATAGCCAATATTTAAATCCACAAATTCAATCATGTTCTTAAGAGAGATACACATTCAGGTGACATTTTGGGAAACAAATGCACACATGGATTTATAGCTAAGACTTTGCCACCAAATGTTGGCCTGGTTTCTTATCCTGTGAATTAGGTGTCTGTTAACAATTTTCTGCTTTCTTATCTAACGCTACAAGTAGAGATCAACAGATAATCCTAACCTTCCTTTATTATGGATCCTTCTTGGAAAACTGGCATCAGTTCCTTAAGTATCTTATCACATCTCTCCTTTGTTCTTCCCATTACATTTCCAGCCCCTTCCACACTGGTCCATTTTGTTCTCAGCCTGTATCATAGTGTGGGTGCAGAGGGAGGGTTGATGAGAGATGCAGTGAAAAGGGAGTGGGTGGTGGGAAGATGGGGAGGTGTTGAGAGGCCTTAAAATATCCTTGAGGGTAAATATTGCATCTAAAAATACTTTTGAGAGATTGCAGCTCAGCTCATTTGCCAGGGAACAGGAAAAAACTTCCTATTCTGCTTGGCAAGGTCCTGCCTATGTGAGGTACCATGGGAGAAAACACTGGTTGTCTGGCTGGCTTTCCCCTGTACGGTTTCCTTTCCCTTTTGCATTTACTACTGCTGGATAAAGTGCAGATGACCATATGGATCAAACAGAGGGGTAAACAAAAACACCCAAGGAAATGCTTTATTTCTGTTGCCCATTATCTCCGTAATCATGGGCACAGATCTTTTCTTGCATAGGGTTGAAATACAACTTTATCTTCTGTTGTTAATCTCAGAGAGATTGGAATTTTATGACTCTGAGTTTTAAATCTTTAGTTTCAGAGGTGACCTTGACAGGGCCAACTTCTTTTTGAGGTAACGCCTTAAATTTGTACAATACTTAACAGTTCAATAAAGTCTCAATACACATTATGCTACTTTGAGTTAAATAGAAAGTTATTATCTCTATTTTACAGGAGAGGAAACTGAGGCTCAAAGAGGATCTGAGTTGTTTCAAGGTCACGGGACATAAGTAGATTATGAAGTTGGTGGAATATGCGTCTTTTGATTCTGGCTTCAGAATTTTCTTCTTCGAACGGCCCTGCCTCCTATTATGGTGGAGGTTAGTGTTTATCAGGTCCTAGTGCAGGTCTTATTGCAAGTGATCTTCACAATGGCCCCCTGGGGGAGGTTAGGCAGGCATTATAAGTAACACATATTGTTTTCTTGGCTCAGCCAATTAATAGGCTAAACTATAAGAGACTCATGCTTAATTGAAAGCCAAAGAAACCTTTGCTATCCACGTTTTATGTTGCTTTTGAATTTCTAAGGCCCTCTCACATATTAGTAACATTTAAGGAAGTTCTTGTTGCTGAATGTAGCTCAGCAACTGTGGCTATTAAAAAGAAAGAGATGCTACTAAATTAGAATTGACACTCTGTGGTCTCTGGGTATGACTCCTGGCTGAATGTTGCTGGCAAAGTGTAAAGTCACATTGTTAATCTTCTTTCTTTTTTTCATCTTTCATGTCTACACTCTTTTATCTCTAATAACATTTAGACTCAGTCACCACTGGCAGCTTGTGACTTGTCTACACTTTGAGACAGTCACTCATCTGAAGACCACACTGGCTACCCCTGCATTTTCCCGTTGTGACAGCCAGTGGCCCCTACCAGATGAAGCTCTCCACAGATGGGCTTCACGAGTGTGTCATATGTGCAGTCGTACAGGACAGAGTCCTTAGAAGGAGCTCATGCTTGGTTGAATGCTCTGCTGTCACCAACTTGAAATTCTTATTAATTTTTGAAACAGGGGCCCTGCATTTGCATTTTGTCTTCATTGCCACAAATTATGTAGGTGGTCTTGGACCTCCAACCAAGCACACTGCAACACACAGGCTCACATTCTTGTTCCTTTCACTTATTTCAGAGGGGTAGACCCCTATCCAAGAGACCAGAACTAGTCTCTGACTACACTTTACTTAAAGCTGAAAACATTTTCTAAACTATGGGGACTTCTGGCATATTTTATTTTTTATAAGAAAATGGAGTTATGCAGCTATTTTTTTAAAAGTTCTCAATACAATTAGGGTTCCTGTTTTATAAGAAAATGTATTAAATAGATGTCCTCATGACAGAGCATGAGAGAGAGAGAAAGGGAGAGAGAGGGAGAGAGACATAGAGGGCTAGAGAGAGAGAGAGGGAGAGGGGGGGAGAGAGAGAGAGAGAGAAAGAGAAAGGGAGGGGAGAGAATGGAGTTAAGGACTAAAGAGCTCAGAAACCTGGAAAAAATAGGGTATATTCTTATATGAGGAGAGGGAAATGCTCATTTATCAAGTCAGTAGTTGAAATTGTATATAGTTCTGAATTTCAAATTCTATGGAGGGGTCTTCTGAGAATGGGGGTTATTATGAGGTTAAGAAATGTGGAACTTCGTCTCATTGCTCCATCCCTTGTTCTGGTACTGCTTCTCAGTAATTCCTATGCATTGCATTTTCTCTTTCTATTTTCCAGCACTTCCTCAATTCCCTTTTCCCCCTTTCCTAGCTTTTTTTCTCCCTCTTCCTTTCTTTCCTATTATGCATATTATTTTACTGACTATAAAGGCATGTCTTTGGTTCTTAATTTAAAAAGCAACTGAAATTTTTATACATTCCCATACTGTTTGCTTTTATAAAAGTGTTGGCTGGGGAATAAAACAGAAAAACTAAACTTAAATTAACATTGAAAAGAAATACTTAAAACTTTGATTAGTGGAAAAATCCATGATTTTATTTGTTTCCTCTCTAGATAATTATCAAAAAGCTGAAATTATTAGTAGAATATTTTTGGTATAATTCTTAACTTTTTCCCTGTTTGTCATTTGCCCTTGATAAGTTATCAAGTTCTTCAACCCAAATTTATTTAATGATTGCATGGGTATATTTTTATTACATTAGACCATCTTGTCATGAAAGGAATTTGATTGTAGAATTAGTTTTAAAGTCTTAAACTGAGGTTATTGTTGTTGAGGTTCTCTATCCACCTTTTGCTCTGGAAGTTAATTCTTCCCTATCTTCTTAAGTGTACAAAAAGAGGCATTGGAGTGAGAAGATAAAAAGGCATGATGTCTCTCTCAAGAGGTTTACAGGGTTGTGCCAACTATTGCAGTACATATGGCACCTGATAGCTGGGAAGTGGAGCCACCGTGCAAGAACAGGGTTTGCAAAGGCATGAGAGCTGCTGAAGGTCCTAAGTGAGATCAGAGAAGGCTCTCAACCAGCACGACTTGTACACACAGGGGAGGGGATTGACATGGCTCTCACCATTTTCAAAGTTATGAAAAATAAAATGAAACACCCATGCATTTGAATTCTGATAACGATGCACTTTTTCTTTTGCTAGGAGTTTAGAGAGATTGGATAAGCACCAGTTACAAGACACTTTTGGGAAAGAGAAGGAAAGTCTCATGGCTGACTAGCTTTCTCCTTGAGTCAGTGACAAATGCTAGTAACTGAAGTGACTTAGGGTAAAATACCTAACTTCTCTGTGCTGTTATTTTCCTACCTATAAAAGAATATAAGAAGAATGTCTATCTTATGCAGTGTTATTGTGAGGATTGATAAAACTTACATCTTTAGCAAAGTAAAAGTGTAGCAAATAATAACATTGTTATTGTCTTGAAGGTTTCAAATAAATGTCCATATTTAAAGGGATTTCTTTCATAAGCAGTCAAGCCAGATACAGATTTTCCACCTGTGCATCTTTGAAAGCTGAGTGTCAGAGACAGGCGAATTAGAGAACAGTTTCTTAATCAGTGGCATTGATTTTCACTTTCTTAACATGTCAGTGCTCATTTATATGGAGACATAACAGTGAATGCTAAAAAAAAAAAAATGTCAACCACTAGCCTTGGTTACAGAGAGAGCCATGGAAAGAAGGCCAATAATTGAAGAGATGCTGGGAATCACTAGGATGGTGACTTGGGCCATGAAAAGAGCATTTCCTATGGTCGGTCGGCACATGACTGAGTAGGAGCACTCCACTGCTGTCTACTGTGTGGACTTCGGCAAGTCATTAAGTAGTTCTGAGCCCCTATGACTGCTCTGTAAATGGGAAATACAATTAAAAAATACAAGAGTGGATAGAAAAAAAATAAAACCTACCCTGTTTTCTTCACAAGGTTATTTTGAGCTTTAAATGGAAAGATTTGTATACATAAAAGCAGTGTATAATTTGGCATTCAAATTGTAGCTTTTCTTTCTTTCTTCCATCAAGACTGTACCTGTGTTTGAATAGTAAAATTATATTTACCATTTTAATGTTAAGTGTTTGATTCTTCCTGCGTATTTCTTAGTAATGAATAATTTAGGTCAGTGTTCTGCTCCCTGTAGCACATTAGAATCACCTCAGGGGCTTTTCAAAAATATAGATGTGTGGGCACTACCCCTGGGCATCCTGATTTACCTGTTCTGAGTTCAGCTTAATCATTGGCAATTATAGTACTGGATAAGGAATGAAACATATATTTGCAAACCATTTATGAGAGAGTCAGAGTTAGAAAATGGCTATAACATTTGACTAAACATAAATTAACAGTCCTGTTCTGCTTTAACTTTCTAAAGCACCTTTATGGAAGTACGATATATAGATTAAATCAGGTTGGTGTGGACAGTTACATAATTAAAGTATTGCTTGGGCTTCTCTAGTTTCACTTTTTACAGCTGTACTGAGAAAGGGATTAGTTTTCCTATGTAGTTAATTTCCAAAGATGAATTGAAGGAATCTTATATTATCTACTAGAGGCCCAGAGCACGAAATTTGTGCGGGGGTGGGGGGGTGGTGGGCGGGGGGGGGGGAGTGTCCCTCAGCCCAGCCTGCACCCTCTCCAATCTGGGACCCCTCGAGGGATGTCCAACTGCCCGTTTAGGCCTTAACCCAGTAGGATCGGCCTAAACAGGCAGTCGGACATCCCTCTCACAATCCAGGATTGCTGGCTCCCAACTGCTCACCTGCTTGCCTTCC
The DNA here is from genome assembly GCA_026230045.1 of Corynorhinus townsendii. Lineage (NCBI taxonomy): Eukaryota > Metazoa > Chordata > Mammalia > Chiroptera > Vespertilionidae > Corynorhinus > Corynorhinus townsendii. The sequence continues at coordinate 159,320,937 of JAPDVU010000002.1, forward strand.
TGATTGCCCCTAACCACTTCTGCCTGCCAGCCTGATCACCCCCTAACCACTCCCCTGCCAGCCTGATTGATGCCTAACTACTCCCCTGCCAGGCTCTTTGCCTCTAACTGCCCTCCCCTGCAGGCCTGGGTCCCCCCCCACAACTGCCCTTCCCTGCAGGTCCAGTCACCCCCAACTTCCCTCCTCTGCTGGCCAGGTCACCCCTAACTGCCCACCCCAGCAGGCTTGATCGCCTCCAACTGGCCTCCCTTGTAGGCCTGGTCCCTCCTAACTGCCCTCCCCTGCTGGCCATCTTGTGTCCACATGGGGGCAGGATCTTTGACCACATGGGGACAGCCATCTTGTGTGTTGGAGTGATGGTCAATCTGCATATTATTCTTTTATTAGACAGGATAGAGGCCTGGTGCACGGGTGGGGGCCAGCTGGTTTGCTCTGAAGTGTGTCTTGGATCAGGGTGGGGCTTCCCTTGGGGTGTGGGGTGGCCTGTGGTGGTTTGCTGGCCAGCCACGACCCCTGGCGACCCAAGCAGAGGCTCTGGTATCTGGGATTTATTTATCTTCTACAATTGAAACTTTGTAGCCTGGAGTGGAGCCAAGCCTTCTGCTTGCTCCTTGGTGGCAGCCATTTCTGTTGGGGTTTATGTATCTTCTATAATTGAAACTTTGTAGCCTTAAGTGGAGGCCAAAGCAGGCCAGGGCTACAGAAACTTGGCTTCCTCCATCGCTGTGGGCAACCCTAGCCTCCTGCTCTCTCCAGCTCTGTGGCTGTCACCATTTCTGTTGGGCTTTATTTAGCTTCTACAATTGAAACTTTGTAGCATTGAGTGGAGGCCTGGGCTGGCAAGGGCAGGTGGAAGGCTTGGCTTCCTCCATTGCCAGGGAAACCCAAGCTTCCCTCCTGCTCTCTGTGGCTGCAGCCATCTTGGTTGGGTTTATTTGCATATTCCCTCCTGATTGGCTGGTGGGCATGGCTGGTGGGCATGGCATGTGGGTATAGTGGAGGTACGGTCAATTTGTATATTACTCTTACTAGATAGGATTTATTTTGCATGAAGTCTTTTTTATCTTATTACCTATTATTTATTTTGACTTAAAATCTCTCCATCTCCTCCTTTACTACAGAAACTTTTGCCTTTCCTGGATGCCTTGATGAGCTTTTTTTATTAACCTCCCTGAGGCAAAACCCTTTAGCATGCTCCACATTCTCTCTTCATTGCAATTTGCCCTCTTCTTCCTTCCCACTATTCAGAGAGTGCTGACAATGACATTTCTTTGGGGCCTAGGGATGGGCCAAGGTCAAGTATAGAGAGAATAAATGAGAGATTTTTGTTTGTTTGTATGTTTGTTTTTTATATATTTTATTGATTTTTTATAGAGAGGAAGAGAGAGGGATAGAGAGTTAGAAACATCGATGAGATAGAAACATCGATCAGCTGCCTCCTGCACACCTCCTACTGGAGATGTGCCCGCAACCAAGGTACATGCCCTTGAGCGGAATTGAACCTGGGACCCCTCAGTCCGCAGGCCGATGCTCCATCCACTAAGCCAAACTGGTAGGGCCAAATGAGAGTTTTTATAAAGTCTCAATTCTGGCATCATACACCATCTTCCATTACAAGTATTTAGGGACCATTTTCCTGTGAGGGTCAGGGTTTCCTCAGGATATAGAAAGATCATCAGAAAGTGAGTAGCCAGAGATATATTTCTGGACTTGAATGCCCAGGAAATCTGAGAAGCCTTCTTTGACCAAGATGATTTATCATCTAGGGTAAAGGGTGCTTTTTATGGCCTTTGGTTTGCTGTGCTGAGAAGATGGCTAAAACTTTAAGAGCAAGCAAGTTTGTGGCCAAAAGCAGGTGAATTTTGAATTAGGAGAAAGAGGGACTGAGGAAAGAAAACAAACTACGTTTAGAAAGGGGAAAAGATGCTTTATAGTTATAAAAGTAGTCAATGTTAATTTTTAAAAAATTGGGAAATAAAGGACAGTATATAGAAATAATCCCCTGACTATCCACCAGCAAAAAAATATTTGTTAGCACTTTGCTGCATTTAATAACCTATCTTTTCTATGCATGTTGAATATTTTACAAAAGTAGGAAAATACCAAATATGCAGTTCTATACCCTATTTTCAACCTAACATTGTCTTATTAGCATTTTCCACATAAATAACTATTGACTCAAATTTTCTGTTAATATTTCACTGCATGCATATTCCATAATCTATTCAATTAAACTTTACTTTTTGAATATTTTAAGATGTTTTTGATTCAGTATAAATGAAGTCTAAAATACATCTGTATATACAAACTTTCTTATATTTTCTTATTTAAATATATATATATATATTTATTTATTTATTTCATAAAATGAGACTCCTGCAAAGAAGGATTCAAGCTTTCTGGACTCCTCCCACACATTCCCAGATTCCATTGAAGTAAGATTGACCAGTGGCACACCAGAGCACATGTTTTAACTTACCTTTGCTGAGCAAGCAAACTTCACTAAACCCCGTTTTTGGCTCCTTTTCCTATAAGTTATCGAAAACTATGCAAAAACTACTATATTTTTGAAATTGAAGACTTTATTAATTATAAGATGTACTATTATGTTATGTACACCAAGAAAAAAAATACTTCCAATTAAAATAGGATGCATCATCAATCGTAAGACACATCCCAATTTCAGTGTGAAAAAATTTTTGCAACTTTGAATAAAAGACATATGTATTTCATTTTATTCTCTTTGAGAGTACTTCTTTGGCCCTTTTGTAAGCAGGTCAAGATGAACATGACACCAAATACAGGGAGGATGTCTGGCTTTCATCTGATGCACTGACAGCCCCTCCACCTTCTGTCCATCTCTTCTCCACTGCTAGCCCCTCTCCAGGATTCCCCTGCTGTACCCATCATTACATCTCCTCTGATGGCCCACCTAACTTTTCTAGTGTCCCCATTATGCTTCAGAAACATCTTGCTGTAGTTAGTAGAGTCACCTAGATGTGGTAATATCCTCTTTTTTATATTGTTCTGCACCATTGTTCTGGGTAGGAGAGGTGTAGAATTTACAGATTGAGTTCTCTTAAAATGTAACTGACCCATCTCTTACAACATGCTCTTACTAACCAATTATTTTAGATGACCACCCATGTAAATTAGGCCTTCCATTTTTAGCTTCATTTCTAAAAACATACCCCCCAATTTTGTGACAATTCTTCCCTATTTACTTAGAGCGAGAAATGCATATACACACATAATTTAAGATACCCTCCCTCCTTTTTCTATGAGTATGTGTATATATCTATATCTATATCTATATCTATATCTATATCTATATCTATATCTATATCTATATCTATATCTATATCTATATCTATATCTATATCTATATCTATATCACACTTTATACTTCTTGGGAAAATGGGGCACTAATAGTATGTCCACATTGAGAAACATATATCCATACTTTATTAATATACACATTTCATTAAAAAACTTAATATACATATTTATTTATATTTAGTGCCATGGAGGAGATATATTCTTTTTTGTTTTGTTTTATAAGTGAGTCAATATATAATACCCTTCTTTTTATTACTAGAGTTCTGAACCAGTTGAGATCAATAAAACATAGGCAGATGGAGATCAAAATATCATTTTATTTCTGATAAAGGGTGGGTTGGAGAATGCTGTATAGGAGGAAAGCATAAGTCCGCCAACGCTGAATCCAAGATTAGACTGACTCAGCCTTCAGCCACAGGCAGCACTGAACCACTACAACCCTTCCTCTCCCCAAAGAGGGGCATGTATTTAATCACAAAGGTTACTACTGCATGGTCCAAAGCAGACAAGAACATGTACTTTCTGCAAGCCTGCCAATTCCGAAACATAGTGAAGAGAAGGGGCTGAGCTATTCACGTCTAGTTTCTCTGCCTATCTCATCAATCACCCAAGTCATGCCACCACCTCGAGGGGTGGTGCAGGATATAGGAGCATTTGGGGGGAAAAAATCTCTCCTCATGGAAGTGAAAACCCCACTTCACTGGCTTTTATTTTACAAAAACCTGAGACCAAGACAGTTTCACTCACTTTGCCACAATCACGCAGCTAGTTAATGACAGAGTTAGTCTTGTACTTTTCTTCTTCTGACTCTTACTGTGGTGATTTTTTGTTTTTGTAGGGAAAGAGAACCAATGGGCGAATTCAAACTAAAAAGTCTACTCATTCATTCATTTATTCATTCAACAAATATTTATTAAATACCCACCATGTGTCAGCCACTGTCTGATCTCTGGAAATGGTGCAGAACAATATAAAAAAGAGGATATGCCTTACTGAAATTTACCTCTCAGTTCGGGAGACAGATAACAGATAACTAATTAGGAAGACAAAGACATGTACAACAGAGCCAGAGGACAGAGGCAACTCTCTCAAGGTTGTACCCAGGGAATGAACGAGTGAGACTTGGAGACAGAAGGAGCCAACCCTGGGGTTTTTGGAGGAAAAGCACTTCAGGCTTAGAGACTGGCCAGTGTAAAAGCCCACCGAGTCCCAGTGTGTTCGGTTTTGAATATGTACTCTTGCTAATTCAAAGAGAGGAGCTAGGTCAGGGAGGCTAACAAGCAAAGCAGTAGATGTTTTAGACTCCACACCAAGGATGACTATATCCCTTGTTCCTATGGCTACACTTGCCAGTTATCAGCGATTAAAATCTGGGGCAAAACAGTCCTGGAAGACTTTGACAACTCTCCATGCTAATTCTCAGCTGAGCAGTGCTATTCTAGGTTACTCATCTGGAAGAATGCCTTAGAATGATATTTATTGTCCTTTGGTTCTGCTATGCTAGTATGCAGCACCCTCTCCAAGCAGGGTGTGCCATACACATTAGGGACGAAGAATGTCTAAAAGTCCTGAAGCATGTTTTATTGCTTGTTCACTGTCATCCCTTATTAGTGAAGGTGTCACAGACCTGACTTCTATCCTTTTGGGCATTTGGTCTGTTTCTAGGGACTGCTTGTATTACATTGATTTTTGAATCTCCAATGATATTAAGGGAGTAAACAGCTTTAGAAGAAATCCTCTGAGCTTTTGGATATTAAGATGTTCTTAACTTCTACTCTGTTTTTGTTATAGCAGAGTCTCTGGTAAGTTCCACAGGATTGTATAGCCTCACTTATCCTTATATTCAGGATCCATAAAACTTGTGTTTCCAGCTAGTTACTACCATCAATACAGTGTGCCAGGATAGGGACCTGCACTGGTATAAGATTTCAGGGAAGCTGCATATTAAGAGACAATTCATTCAATTCACCTGGAAGAAAAGTATTTGGGCAAGAAGTGGGAGAACAGCAATGCCCAGGAACATTAACTTGCTCAGCATGGGGTGCTGAGCTAGTGTCTGCCAGGGGAGCTCCATAATTAAGGTTCACAGACTTTCCTAGCTTGGGGAGGGGAAGATAAGAAAGGGAGGCTAGAGTAGATATGGAATAAATCTAGCTTTGTGTGTGTATCCAGGTCTTTAAAAAGCACAGATGAGACAACCAAGATGGCAGCATAGGCAAACACCTGAACTTGCTGCCCCGCACAACCATATCAAAACTATAACTACAAGATAAAACGAATATCATCCAGAACCACAGGAAGACTTGCTGAGTGGAAATCCTACAACTAGAAGGGAAGAGAAAAGCGCATTGAGTCTGGTAGGAGGTGTGGATGTGTGGAGGTACAGAGGCATGCGCGAAAGGGGCTGGCAACTGGGTGCGCTGATGTCTTTTTCAATAGGGAGGGAGATACAAGCTCCCAACTGCTCTGAACTTCAGTTCTGGGCAAGATTCCTTTCTCTCAGAGGGGCTTGAAGCAATCATTGGTCCTGCATGGTGCCACAGGACACAGAGACCCTGGGGCCACTACGGGGCAGCGCTGACTGGCAGCCATTGCTGTTTGCTCTGCCCTGGTGATTCCCTGAGACTCCACCCCACCCAATTTACAACCCCACTCAAGCTGTGCACAGAGGCTTTTGCATATGAATGGACTTCCCTTTTGCATTTTAAACCTAACAAACTGCAGCTGGGTCAGAGAGCCCTAGAGCTTCCAAAAGAAGGCCCAAGGCTCCACAGCAGCTTGCATTGCTTCATAGCTGGGCCTCATCTGGTCACCTCCAAACCCCAAACAAAGTGGAGGATTCTGCAGATCTCTCTGTAGCTCCTGCTGGGTGGCCTCAGGCAGTGGCTGACTTTGCACCTCCTTGGAGTTCCAAGAGCCAGTGTACCCAGTGGTCAGAGTGAGACCATCCAGATTACAACTCTTCACATCCATGAGATACACTCAGGGGGTAGACTCAGTGAGTGTCAAAGCCCCATTGAAGCAAGTCGTGCCCCATAAGGGTGTCTCCAGCACAGACATTCTCCCATTGTAGACACAACTGGTCTTCATAGACAATCGGCCTGGAGGTCAATTACTCCCAGTGATAACAACAGCAATCAAGGCTTAATTACAACAAGACTGTGCACACAGCCTACAAAGGGGTGCACCAAGATTGTCCACCTACGGTAACTGGGGAGGCTGAGCCGCTGGGACCTATAGGACACCTAGCACACAAAGCCACTCTATCAACACAGGGAAGCAGCCAAAATGTGGAGACAAAGAAACCGGTCACAAATGAAAGAAATGGAGGAAAGCAAACTACTGGATATAGAGTTCAAAACCACGGTTATAAGGTTACTCAAGAATCTTCTAGAAACCTCGGAGAAATATAGTGAGACCCTCAAGGATATAAAAAGGACCAATTAGAAATTAAGCATACACTGACTGAATTAAAGAATAATATACAGAGATCCAACAGCACACTAGAGGGTCCCAATAATCAAGTCAAAGATTTGAAATATGAAGAAGCAAAAAACACCCAACAGGAAAAGAAAAAAGAAAAAGAATCCAAAAATATGAAGATAGTGCAAGGAGCCTCTGGGAAAACTTTAAGCATACCAACATCTGAATTATGGGGGTGCCAGAAGAAGACAGAGAGCAAGATATTGAAAACCTATTTGAAGAAATAATGACCGAAAACTTGCCCCACCTGGTGAAAGAAATAGACCTACAAGTCCAGGATGCACAGAGAACCCCAAACAAAGGAAGTGGCAAGAAATATTCAAAGTGATGAGTAGCAAGAAATTACAACCCAGATTACTCTCCCCAGCAAAGCTATCATTTAGGATTGAAGGTCAGATAAAGAGCTTCACAGATAAGAAAAAGCTAAAGAGTTCATCACCGCCAAACCAGTATTATATGAAACTAGAGGCCCAGTGCATGAAACTCGTGCACATGGGTGTGTGTCCCTCAGCCCAGCATGCAACCTCTCCAGTAGGTTCAGGCCTAAACGGACAGTTGGACATCCCTCTCACAATCCAGAATTGCTGGCTCCCAACTGCTTGCCTGCCTGCCTTCCTGATTGCCCCTAATAGCTTCTGCCTGCCAGCTTGATCACCCCCTAACCACTCCCCTGACAGCCTGATTGATGCCTAACTGCTCCCCGGCCAGCCTGTTTGCCCTTAACTGTCCTTCCCTGCAGGCCTGGTTACCCCTAACTGCCCTCCCTTGCAGGCTTGGTCCCTCCCAACTTCCCTCCCCTGCAGGCCATCTTGTGGTGGCCATCTTGTGTCCACATGGGGGCAGCCATCTTTGACCACATGGGGCAGCCATCTTGTGTGTTGGAGTGACAGTCAATTTGCATATTACTCTTTTATTAAATAGGATAGAGGCCTGGTGCATGGGTGGGGGCCAGCTGGTTTGCCCTGAAGGGTGTCATGGATCAGGGTGGGGGTTCCCTTGGGGCGTGGGGCAGCCTGGGTGAGGGGCTTGTGGTGGTTTGTAGGCTGGCCACGCCCCCCATGGACCCAAGTGGAAGCCCTGGTATCTGGGATTTATTTATCTTCTATAATTGAAACTTTGTAGCCTTGAGCGGAGCCAAGCCTCCTGCTTGCTCTGTGGCCACAGCCATTTTTGTTGGGATTTATTTATCTTCTATAATTGAAACTTTGTAGTGGAGGCCAAGGCAGGCCAGGGCTGTGGGACTTTCGCTTCCTCCATCGTCAAGGGCAACCCAAGCCTCCTGCTCTCTCCAGCTCCGTGGCTGCTGCCATTTTTGTTGGGATTTATTTATCTTCTATAATTGAAACTTTGTATCCTTGAGTGGAGGCCTGGGCCAGCCAGGGTGTGTGGAAAGCTTGGCTTCCTCCATTGCCGGAGAAACCCAAGCCTCCTGCTTGCTCCATGGCCACAGCCATCTTGGTTGGGTTAGTTTGCATATTCCCTCCTGCTTGGCTGGTGGGTGTGGCTTGTGGGTGTAGTGGAGTGATGGCTAATTTGCATATTACTCTTTTATTAGATAGGATGATGAAGGGTATTGTAGAAGAAGAAGAAGAAGAAGAAGAAGAAGAAGAAGAAAAGGAAAAAGGTAAAGATAAAAATTATGAACAACAAAGCAACAACAAATACATATCTATCAACAAGTGAATCTAAAAAGCAAGTGAATAAAAAAATCTGATGAACAGAATAAACTGGTGAATATAATGGAATCAGGAGCATAGAAAGGGAGTGGACTTACAATTCTTGGGGAGAAGGGAGTGTAGGGGGTGCGGGAAGAGACTGGACAAAAAATGTACACCTATGGATGAGGACAGTGGGGGGCGGTAAGGGCAGGGGGTGAGGTGGGAACCAGGTGGAGGGGAGTTATTGGGGGGGGGGAAGAGGAACAACTGTAATAATCTGAACAATAAAGATTTATTTAAAAAAAATACTTACCTTCCAAGGGGAAAAAAAATAAAGTCAAAAGTAAGGCAAGGGAATTGAGGTGACTAATCACATTTCTCTTTATTTTTCATGCCTCTTGGAAAACCCAGAGGTAGAAAAGATGGTGGGGGTCAGGGGAATAAAAGTATACTGTGAACTAAATGAGTATAGGATGTGTGTGTTGTGTTCCCATTGAATTCTCTCCTTCCTCCCACCCAACATTCCCTAACAGTGCCCAACACACAAAAGCGTTTTCATTATCATTTGTTGAAAAAAATTAATAAATGATCAAATAAATGAATGAGTGGTGGGTGGGGTACCTTGAGTCAAAAAGCCCAGTGCTTTTTTCAGAACCGACCTGATGAATTGGCATTTATTTATACATGAACTGTATAAAGAGGCTATTAAAGAAACCTCCATTCAAAGTCACATTGTATTTGATAGGTTTACTTTGAATAGCCTCATCTCATGCTTTCAAAAATTTTAGAGAGGACTGTAGCCATGCGGCAGAAGAATAAATATGAACCTGTTCCTAGACTTAATATAGCATGGAAATATTTATAAGAAGCCTTTCATTGTAAGGTTCATCATACTACTCAATTTAGTATGGGCAACATTTAATGTTAATGCACACAATTCACTCCCACTGGTTTTAGCAGAAATTAAAAAAAGTGCTTCAAAGAACTATGTGGTTTACATATGATTCTGAAAAAATGTAGGTTTTATCCTCAGTTTCTCTCTGGCCAGAATATTACTTAATCACACTCAATTATCTGGATATTTTTCTTTAGTCATTTACATCCATTCACCCATCAACCGATCTAGCCAACTCATATTTATAAGTACACGTTATGGGCCAGGTCATGTGTATTGGGAACAAACATTACAAAGACATGGTACCTTGTCCAAGTAGCTCGTAGTCATTTTAGTTATATGCTACATTTTAAGCTGACACATCACCCTGTGGACACTTGTATTGTTGATACACTGGTCTATTTCCACCACTATGAAATTACAACCTCTTAATTATGTAGATGAGAAATCTATGCATCAAAGATGGGGTGTGATTTGCCCAAGTTCTCCCAACTCTTGGTGAGTAGAAACTAAGACACTGATGTTCTCTCACAATCCACAGTTCTTTCTAATACACATGTGAATTCTTCCTCAACTTGTGCTCTCAGGTGGTATATATCTGGATGTCAATTTCCTGCACAGAATGGAGAGTCTGTGGATAGTCTAAGTCCTAGGTCTACCTATTATTCAGGATGCCCCTGAAAGTCTTGAGAACCTAGTGACTGAAGAGTCCTCAAGGAGCTAAAAGGAGATCAGTGCTACTCTGTCTGTTAATTTCTCAAAGGATATTTATGATATGCCATTAGAGGCCTTCAAGCCTCCACAAAACACTGCATTTACAGATGACACCCACTTCAGTAAGAGCCTAAGGGGGGACTCATTAGCAGACAGTTATTCAACTTGTTAAACATTAATTCCTCTTATGCCTCTGGTCTGCTTAGTGCAAGCATAAAAGGGGGAAAATAGAGCAAACTAGGCTTTGAACAAGTTACCCCATCTTGCCAGCAGTCCCACTTTTCCCGTATATGTCTAGATATTCCTTTGTTATATCTTTTATTACCCTGGGGGCTCATGGAGGAGGAAAGCTACTAAAGTGTGGGGCCAGTGTTTCCTCTAATTTTTTTTAAAGTTATGAATGGATGGTCTTTTGCATACAAGTAACATGGCAGTCTCATGCTCCCACCACAGAAGGTAAGGCTCAGCTGACTTGGATACTAGTTCCCAAGGCAGTAGACATTTGTCAATGAGGCTGTGAGTGCTCACTGCCATGATGATAGCACTGTGGGAAAAGAGCATCCTCTCCTGAAAGAAGCATGGGACAGAGAAAGAGAACAGTGAGCATAGATTCTAAATTCCCAGAATCCGGGAATCTTTGGGCAGAAGGAAAGTGAGAAATGTAGGGGAAAAGAGAGAGCCAGAAAATGAGTGGAAAGCTATAGAGCCACATCTGGGCCTCTCAGTGAGCAACAACACAGCTCCTCTGAAGTATGGTTCAAGGTGGGGCTGACACAAGTCAGGTAAAGTGTTAGAGCTTGGGCTACATGGGACAGGTTAGGGCAAGGCTTCATAATCAGCAGTTCCATGACATCCAGAACATGGCTAAAGAGAAAGTCAGGAAGGTAGTAGGCAGAGAAAGACCACAACTTGCAGGACCTGTGCAAGTCCAGACTCATCCATGGGTCTATAACAGAGTGAAAATGCACTGGTCAGAAATGGTCCATGTGCCGAGTGGTAAGGACAATGAAAACCAGGGGATCTTGTCACCTTATCCCTTGATCATATGAAAGAAGCCAACTGTTTTGGGACTAAAAGATATTGATAAATAAAGAGAAGCAGAGCCAAGAATTGAGGAAAGGGAGACAGCCTTCATGGTATCATTTGGATCATCCACTTGAAGTCTACTATGTCCCTAGACTTCCTAATAAATGAATCGGTCCATTATCTCTCATTCTGCGTAAGTGACTTTGGTTGACCTAGTATTTGTACCAGTAAGTGTCATGCATTAGCTAGTCTGGTCCTGTAGGTTAGGGCTCACCTTAAGCTAAATTTCAAGAAATAATTGTTGTCATTCTTTAGACACCTCCCTCCCATGAGTCCAGATCATACTCACAACTCATGGTAGAGACCCATTTTCTCATCTTACAAATGGAAACACCTAAACCCAGAAAGGTGGAGCCTTGTCCAAAGCTGCAAACCTGGGAAAGCTGAAAACTTGATTTGACTGACTCTGAAGTTCAGATGTTTCCTCTCTGCCATGTTGCCTCCAGTTGGTGAGGTTTGTCCCCACATTCTCCTTGACCTTTCTTTAAGATAGTTTTTATTGTCCTCTGCACCCCTAGACTTCCTTTCCACATTGCTCCTTACAGCTCTTACAAGCTTTCTTCCTTTCCCTTTCTCTACACCCATCAACACGTATGGGTCCCAGAATAGGCCCCAGAACCTTGCTCATGGCGGAGATGACTAACTAGTAATTTGTTTACAGCATGCTAAAGACACACATAATATATGTAGAAGCTGTTGCTCATGAGTGTTCATGATGCATCACAGGAGGGGAACAGATTTTCTCTGCAGACATTTACTTACTCCAAAGAAGCAATAGCAATGCAGACCAGGCCAATAAAGTTTGCAGAAGAGCCCACCCCCCCCGCCATCCCCCACCCCAGCCTCTTCTTAGGTAGTTTTGCTGTGCCCTGCATGCCTGTCCACCAGCCTGCCAGGTGATCTTCCCTGTTAGTGCCAGCCTGCTGCTTTATGTGGCACTGTGTGACTGATTTGATGACCTGTGACCTGACTGTCCATCTGGCCACTCAAGAGTTCACCCGGTTGTTTATCTTGTTTTTGCTGTGACTGAATTTCTACTGCTTATCTCAGCATCTGACTTGCAAACCATTCTGCTCTGTCTGTTAAATGTATGAAAAGAGAGAGAGACCTCCTGCTGCCAGTTCCACCCTGTGCCCTTCTTCAATCAGAATGCACCTGTGCCTCAGAGGCTCTGCTTTCTCCTGAACTTGCTGTTGCTGCCACGGTCACCACCCAGCCTGCCATGTGTGCAGTGCTCTGCATTTCATTTTGTACTTGGCAGGCGCTGAGCTCAACTGGACAGTGAGACCCAGGAAATATGACACCATCTGTTTCCTGCCATGTTCTAGCTCCTGAGCTTGATGCCAGGGCATCAGCTGTTACCTGAGTGTGCTGAGTCCTGTGAAGTGAGCCATTCAGGAACCACCTTCGCTAATACTTTCCTCATAGCACAATTGATACTAGCCAGACTGTATTGCTATGCATACATTTTTTTCTTCTCGACTCCCAAAGTAAAAATGCCTTCCTGCTTTCTAATTCTAAGTATTCTAAAGGGGATATATATATAATATATATATATATATTATATATATATTATATATAATATATATATATTATATATTTTATATATATATATAAGTGTATATATATATATATATATATATATATATATATATATATATATATATGAATGGTAGCTTATTTGTCCCTTCTTTTCTCTTTTCTGTATGTGGACTTTTTCCTTCCAAAAAGTTAGCCTTGAACTCAAGAGCTCTGTGCTTTGTTTGCTGCCATATTCCAGGTGGGAGCAAGGTCCTCAACTAGTGGTTAAGTGAGGATTATTCATTCCTCCAAAGGGAGGATTAAGAAACAACAGTCATAGAAACTAGGAAATACCAGTTGGGCTGCATGCTGAGAGTGCCTAATCCAGCAGGCAACAGTTAGGGCCATAGGAGGAAACAGGAGCTATTTCCCTCTTGCCCTGGTCCCTGAAATCTCAAATATCCCTCACACTCTGACCTGCTGCTCTCTGGTCCTTGAAGCTGCCAGGCGGATGGCGTGGAGGATGCATTGAAGGCTGAGTTCTTTTCTGACTCTGAAGTTATAATCCCTTTGTGGACAGACAAATGAAGCCACCTGTGTGGAGTATTAAAAATGAAACAGAACACAAAAACAACTCCACCAATCTATTCATGGATTTTCAGACTCAAAGTATGCCATCTGGACCAGAAATAATGGCTTCTGCAATCTGTGTTGCTTCTTTCCTCTTTCTTATGATTTTAACATGGTTAGTCTTTTCTATTTTGATGCCTAAAGAGTGATATTAAACAAAACCTGAGTCTTAATGGAAAATGTATGCTTTTCTCATTGAAATTTGTTGGCTTTTTGAAGAATGATGGCATTGTAGAATTTTGCTGATGCGGGTCCTAAGAAAATTCCTTTAGTCACCAGATTGTTTCCTAAATTAGTTGAAGCCTTTAAGGCTTCCTGGCTCATAAGGAATGTGAAACAATTTTTCATAGTGTCAGAATATGACGTTAGAGCAAAGGCTATGTTTGAATTGTAAGGGTGGCATTGGATTTAGTGAAAGATTGAGATAATGGGTGGGCAGCACACTGGCCTTTGGTCTGGGAAGACTAATGAAATGCACATGTGAATACACATGTCCACAAGTCTACACACACACACACACCACACTACAGTCCATGCTATTGTTGTTACACCAGCTAGAACCTATGGACAGAATTGCTGTCCTCCCTCTGAGGTCAACTCAGATCCTTCTCTCACCTACTCTCCCTGCCAGGCTAAGCTCTCTGCTGTGGGAAGTGGTGAACACTATAATCTAGACTGTGGACCTAGAGGTGAAATTAAAAACTTGCTTATGTTTTAAACTCAGTGCTTTTGCCACCTGAAGCAAAGGTTTTATAGGCAGGACCCTGTGCAGCAGTGGCCATTTTGTTGGCATTGAATGATAATATCTTATCACCTTAGAGGATGCCTTTTTCTTTTTGAAGAGCCTACCACACACAGAGAGTCAAGGACCAGAAGTCCCATAATGGAGAGCCACTAAAGGTTGTAGTGCTGGTGATAAGCAGTGTTTTATGAGGGCACCAGCAGGCTAGCCAAGTGACTATTTCTAGGGTTTGCTCTCTTTCTTCATAGGTAAAGGATTTGGATGGATTTATGACACTGGCTGAAACAAATCAGCGGATGAGTGGTTATAGGATTTGAGTGTGGTTAAGCCAAGATTAATGCCACTAATTCATGAGAATGAGGGCGATGACTATCACCCAAGTAAGTGAACTTACTGTTCAAGATGTGTAGGCTTCTAGCCAGCAGTTAAAATTCTCCAGGCACACATGGATGCACACACTACCCCAACCCCAACCCAGCATTCCCATGTCACTCTGTGAAGGGTGGTAAGCAAACAATAATGCTAGAGGGCTTGAGATATGGTGCATAAAATACTTCATGTGAGTAAGCTGCTGCTTACTAACATCCTCAGGTCACCAGGGTACCATTTAGGCTGAGCCCTTAACGAGGTCATTTACCTCTACCTACACTGGAACCATTACCTTAATTGCTACTCAGCCTTCATGAAAGGGTTTATGGGTAAACAGTTTCACCACCGGAGTTATTAGCTACCCACTGGATTACCATAGGATCAAGAATCATAAAAATAGTAACAATTGTAGTCATAATAACCTATGTTGTGTAAGTTTCTGTTATAAATGTCTTAATGCCCTCCCCTCCCACCACCACCACCAGAACAGCTTTAGGGTGAAGCACAGCATAAGAATCAGAGCACTGGTGATTGAAATTCATGAAATTCATGAATGAGAAGAGGGTCCTTCTCATTCATTAAGTCTGGAAAGCATAAAATAGCATACCTTAATCCACCTATCATTGATTTGGTTTTGCACTTGCGTTGGGAAACTAGTGGTAGACATGTGAATTGTTCCACCTTAATAGAGGGAGAAAGTATGTTAAGTGAATACATTTTGCATGCATGCCCAAGGTCAAAGTAGAGCCAGAGTTTTAGAAATACTGTCAGTTCCACTCTCATTGATGTAATCTATGGCTACATGATGTCCAAATAACAAGTCAAAAGCAGATAAATCCATGCCCAAGAAATTTAACTAAAACAAATAGATTTAGGGGCTATTTAGCCACCTCATTTTGTGGACTGCTTCTTCAGTCCATACCCCTGCACTCACCTAATAGATTAGTTGCAGACCGAGAGTCTTGGTTGAGTGACCTAGAAATGACCCCCATATCCGTTGGGTTTGGTGTCCTAAATTGATATTTTTCTACCCATAAAGTCTAATAAAGTCCTTTCTGCTTCTGGACTATCGTGACATACCTCTTGTTTGTCTTTAGTTGTTTGTATTACCTACAAAATAAAATTCAATCTGAGAGAGTTGCATTTCAGGCACTCTGCCTTCAGACCCTTACCTGACTATCTAGCTTTCTCTTACCACTACTCTGCACATGTAGCACTCTGGGTCAGTTATGTTCCATTCTTTATGTCTGCCCTGCCAGCCCTGCCAGCAGAAAGCAAGATAACGTAGGTACAGTATTTCTTGAATTGAACAATGAAGAGATCATCTTTAAATGAAACAAATTATTATGGATTTCCATACTGACTTGTTAGTTAAAGAAGTACAAATATGAAACTAGGTATACTCTTTTACAAAGATCCTATTAGACTGAGTCTAATTCTCATTCTAGGTCAGGAGAGAACAAAATGGTTCTTCTTCCAAAGGGGAACCTTTGGAATATTTGAGAAAAGTAATCCTAAATTCTTCAAGTCTTTTCCTCGTCAGGGTAATATTTCATGTTTTTTTCAGCTGTTACTTACAGGAAATGGTTTTAAAGTCCCTTGTATTCAGTTGACTTCTCTGATGAGATCCAGTTGGTTCATGTCTTTCTTAAAGTATAAACAGTGCAACACACAGACACATCAGTCCCTTGATCTGGATCCTACACTTCCAGAGGTGTCAACTCAAATTGTTAAAAAACTCCTTTGTTGCTATATTTTATACGATTGATTCATGTTGAACTTGCTGTCAGCTAAAAAGCCTATAACTTTTTAAACACACGCATAATTATTAGGAAACCAACCCTCCTTCATTCTGTGTTTATGCAGCTGGTCTAGTGAGTATAAGTGAAGGACTTCACGTTTATCCCTGTTAAAAACCATCTTGTTAATAAGCCCAACAATCCAGCTTCTCAAAGTCTTGATGATCCTGTTTCAGTATTTCAATCTACTAACTAGTTCTCTCAGATGATTTGAGCTACGTACATTTTTTAAAAATTTATTTCAGAGAGGACAGGAGAGGGAGAGAGAGATAGAAACATTAATGATGAGAGAGAGTCACTGATCAGCTGCCTCCTGCACGCCTCACATTGGGGATCAAGGCCACAGTCCAGGAATATGCCCTGACCAGGGAATTGAACCTCGACCTCTTGGTTCATAGGTAGACACTCAACCACTGAGCCACACTGGCCAGGCTACATGCCTTTTTATACTGGCTAAAATGTTCTGTCAATATCCTTAAACTCTAATCAAAAGAGACCTCCCTCAGTCTAGGTTAGAGGGAGTGGTGGGGCCTCTGGTCAACTGGAGTGTGTCAACCTGTTCTGGTTTACATTAACTAAGAACATAAATAACTATAACAGCATGCTGACCCATAACACCAAGTGCACCTTGGCAAGTGGTGGGTAGAAGCAGCTGTGTTGCATGGTGTTACACTTGGTGGTGTTTAAAGTGTGTGTAAGCTAAGACTAAACAGCCTCTGCTGCTTTTGACAAGTCAAGCTATAACAATCTGCAGTCTATTTTTTATCTTAAGATAATGCTCAATATACAAACTAATCAAAATAGGGCACAACAAAACCATCCAATAAATCTCTCCCACAGGACACATCTCTGGTTCCTGCCCTCATGAAAGTCTGCCCTGCAACAACCAGAGGAAGGCAAAGGAGACCTCCCACCCACCCCTTGCAGCCATAGCCAAAACTTCCTAGACTGCTGGCCATAAGTGCAGCCCAGAGAAGGGGCAGAGCAATTTGCTTATGCAAATTTGCTTATGCATCACCAACTTTGTCCAAACACTTGAACAAAAGAATGATTTCTCAGGAAAACAATAAATTATCCACACTTTTAAAAACATTTCTCTCAAAACTCTCTCTCTCTCTTTCTCTCTCTCTGTCAACTCTTTTGCAAATATGGAAACTAAATATTTGAATGAATGAATGTGGAAAGAGCCCATCCAAAGTAATCTGGGATAGCTCACTGCTCTTTTCCCAGGTAGTGAGGACAGATATCTTTGTCCAGAACAGATGCTATGAGATCATGTCTCCAAGAGATGAACCGAGAATGAATTCACTTAAATTATGGTGCTCACAGAGAGGTTTTCAGTTTGAACATTTGTTCAGATGATTTATGGCACCCTCCATCCGGTGGAGTCAATGCAAAAAAAAAATGAAACTTAATTACAGCATACAGTTTGCTTACAAGAGAGCTAAAAGTTTGTGGAGATTAAAACAAAAAGAGAGACAAGAAACTTACCTGAAAAGAAAAAAAAGCTTTATAAAATATTTGCAACTCCTCAGAAGCAGTATGAGTTTAACCCTTAGTGTGAGGAGAGTGGAGGGTGCTGGTAGTGAGCCCACTTGGTCTCAAGCAACTTACCCCCAGTCCCAGGTCTCTGCCTGACTCCTACCTCCTTCAATGCTAGTGTCTGCAGGATTCCCTTTGATCTTAGCCTTGCCGCTCTCTATAGGGAAGAGAGTAGCATTATTGTCCTTTCTTCTTGGCAACTCGAGTCTGGAATTTGAAATTTATAGTCTAAGAACTGTTCTGGTGTTTATAAGGCTCAGAGGGTGTTATTATCAAATCCAATTAAAAACATTCCTTCTGCTAATAAAAAAGTCAGCACCTTCCCATTAAACTAGGACCCACCCTTAAGTTAATTAATGGCTATTAACACCTTCTTTACTTTCAAGGGTCTCCAGGGTAAAGGGCTTCTGAGACAGAGCAAAGTCTAGTTGGCAGGTCAGTGGCTTTGTTTGATGCACATCCTTGACCCTCCACATATTCTACATCTGCAGCTGAGTCTCTTAATCTCTTTATGCCTTGATATCTCCTCTGGAGATCTCATCCAGAGGGGCCTGGTTAATGGTACTTATTTGGCAAACATTTTTAAGACCCGCAGATGAACCTGGCTGATGAATAATGCTAATGCTTAGGATACTTATTGAATGATAATTGGCCCTCTTTGGACCGTTTAGGATTCAAATGCCTCCACCCAAATCATTAAGTGAAAGGCAGCCCACCTCTGAGGGTTATATTTAGCTTTTCCCCTTAAATTTTGCAAATTGGTACTACTTTCTTCAAGAAAGGAAATGTAACAATGAAATGATACACTCTAACACTTGGGTAGGATTTTGTATTTTCAGCATGCTTTCAGATAATACATTATGAAACTCACAAGCAACGAGCATTTTATCTTGATCAGGCATGCGGAGACAGCAGGATTCCTGAATTCTCAAAAACTCATCATAAGCACCTGTGAGACCGACTGTAAGGTCTATTTTCGATAGATTTTGCAGTTAAAAGGGTGATCGATGATTCTGTTTCCTCTCCAAGAGTCAAGTGAATTTATCAGCTTCTGATTCCTGCATTCACTTAAAAGAAGGTGCTAGTCTGGGAACGCAAGCCCAGATTCAGGAGGTGCCCACCCAATTCATCCTCTTTTCCTTATTACTCACCTACCAGTCCGTTTCCACCTCTGCTGCTGCAGTAGCTTTAATGGTGGGCATCAGCACTGAACAATAGCTCTACAAATGAAACTGTCTTCTATTTTCAGAGGAGAGAGGAACCTCTGTCACTGAAGCCTCACCTACAGACCATTTATCTAACAGATTCCACATCCTGCTTGCCATTTGCCAGTATTTATCTTGTGTGTGGGCTTCCATGGAGAGTTGCCATAAAGGATTGTTCTGATATAACGTAGAGTCGTATTCGTCCATCTAAATAATGAAGAGCCTTCAGTTCTCATTCTCTTTTGTTTCCTACTGCCTGGAGTAAATGCCCATAATCAGTATGCTTCCTTAATATTAAGGTTGACACCTGTTTTTTGCCTAGAAAGGGATCATCTCTGTATTTTCTTTACTTAAAAAAGCAGTCTGTTAAATTTGACTCTTTCCTCTCTTCCTCCCTCTTTTGTTTTCCCATCCTCCTCCCTTCTCCTTTCTTAGATATAAATTGCCAGCTTTTTTTCTATGTCAAATTGTCTTCCTTTAGAGATTAAAAAAATATAATAATGAAATGCCATTCATATAATCACTGGACAGGTAAACTGTGCTTTGTCTGACCATGTTTTAAAATAACAGCAACCTAAATAGCATAGAGGACTCTTTCTCAGGAAAGTTTCTTTCTTTTTTTTTAATCCTCCAATTGCAAGCCATTCATTTTTACATTTCCATGTTAAAGATACGACACTAAAAGTGCATTACCTTAATAATCAATAACTCAGTGGGAGGTCCTAATGGGGAGAATTCACTGGAAGCTACATTCCAGTTGAAGTAGCAAAGGACCACCACGGGCCTCCGGGCTATAATTAGACAACCATAAAACTAGGAGGTAAAGGGTGGCAGACTACATTAGCAGTAAAATGCTAACTTGCAAGTAATAAGTCTGGAATCTTTCATGTCTACTGGAGTGTCACTTATACTTCAACAAGGAAAATGTTATGTTAAAGAACAAATTTACATTTAGGGTCCCTAAAGCTTAAGGACTGGTGAAGGTTAGTGTGGCAATGAGCAAACAAATGAATACAAATCTGCACACTTCACAATTTTCACTCAGCGCTCCCCTTCCCTCTCCCTTTCTGTCCCACCCCATCCCTTTTTCATCCCCCTCCAGGGTTTGAGAAACATCACAGAATTTAAACACAGGAAACCAATATAAAAACCCTCTCATGCAAAGACACTGGGAGGCTGACTACATTGTTTCTATTCATGGCTCGCCAGTTTTACATTTTCTGATCAGTGACTGCCACTGAGACCAGGAAAGTGGTTTCCTTAAGAGCATCGGTGAACTGTCTGAAGGCCTCGCATTATTGATTTTCTGCTCGTAGATTCTAGTTGCTGTCAAGTCATGGGCCAGAAATACAAGATGGCAATCAGTAAGCAAAAGGACTAGGATCCCATGAAGACAGCAGCATAATTCAGGAGATCTGACCGAAATAGAAAATGCCCGAATCCTCAAGAGAAAGAAATAAGATAAATCTCTAAGGAAAGTCCATAGTGCTCCGTAAAGACACATTATTTTTGTAAACCAGTGTATTCTTGCCAAGTGAGTCTGCAATTTGTTCACCAAATTAATCTATTTATGAAAATTTGTATTAAGTGTCTGTTAGGCAACATTGATGACACAATGAAGATCAGTAGTCTGCTCCTATTGCATGGACATATATCGGGTAAACAAGTGCCCAGTAAGAAAATGTGCCCAGTTCAGTAGCAGAGGTGAGCACAAATGGCTTTCTGAGTCTTGATTGGAGGAGAAAGATACAGCAGCTGGGGAGTCTGGGAGGATTCCAGGAGTGAAAATTGGTTATATCTTGAGAAACAAGAAACAAAGTGGGAGGGGGGGAGGGGCAGGACACCCCTGGCTGGGGACCTAGCATATGACAGTCACCCTACATACACTTGCTCACTCTTATTCAGACAAATGTAATGGACTTATACTTTATTGAAAGAGGCATTCTTTAAATTAGACAGAGGATCTGAACACTCTGTTATGTTGGTTTTCAACTGTTTAATGATTTTCCCCCTCATCCTCTCTCAGATGTAATCCCACAGTGTCTAACTTGTGCTTTGTGCAAAGAAGCTGCTCAATAAATATTTGTCTGTGGATTGATTAAAGAGAGGAAGGCTGAGCATGTATTGAAGGAAGTAGTAAAACAGCTTTAAGGCCCCTTCATGTGACCTACAAAATATTAAAATTATTAAATAGTAAACAACAACTATGAATTCGGTAGTAAAGTATTCATTACAAAGCCAATATTTGGATAATGGGGTTTTCTGGGTGATATGGTTTTCTGATTTAAGGGAAGCAATCCTAAATATTTTAAAGACTTTCACAAATCTTTTACAGATGTTCAAGTTACTACCATAGCTACTAGACAGGGTGCTGAGGGTTTCCATTACTCCCTGAATAATATGACTCCACTGGCCAGTCTCTTCTCTACTCCTCTCTCTGTTACTCATTGTGCTTCCTTCACAGTGTTTCTTCCCAAAATGACCAAGTGTCTTCCTGCTTAAGGATTCTTTCTTTCTGAAACACATTTCCTCCTCTACCAAAGCCTTAGGGGTTTACATAACATTGGGAGGACTGGGCCTCAGTCTCAGCAAGCTCAGGCTTTGGGACTAATTTCTGGGAAGTTGCCAGTAATCCTTGCATTTGCCTATAGCACTAAAGCAAATGATTTATAGGGACTCACCCCAAATCCAATGCAAACCTCCTCTCTATAGTCTGGCCAGGAATCTTTGCTATTGCCTCATCTCCTCTTCTTTTCTGCCTTCCTAAGTGGTTTTAGACTTAACTGGAACTACCAAGGGAGGTAGATTCTGGGAAATGTAGTTCCAAGTTCTTCTAATATACCAGGGAGATTGCGGTAGAAGACGGGGAGGGGAGGGATTAGGTTAACTACAGATAATCCAACACTTTGGCCAACTTCTACACTTTCATTGCTGGGGTTCTTATTCTGGCATTAAGAAGGGTTCAGCAATCTGGAGAAAGGCTATGTGTAACTTAAGTAAGAGTCCAGAGACAAAAGATAATTTTGAAAGGCATTGGGGGTCAGAGGAGCCTATCTAAAGAAACTAAGTTCTCCTTGTCTCAGGACCCCTTGCTTTTTATTAACACAATTTATCCTAAGGCAAGGTGGAGATACACACTTCAAAGGGTAGGGTTTCATACAGAAGCATTGTCAGAATGGGGAATTGCCTTCGGCTGTTCAGGTGTTTGGCCAACAGGAGGCAATATCATGTAGATTAAGATATCCTGAGCTGTCTGGCAGCAAACAATCAATTTAAGGCATCCTTTCCAGGTTTGGGGAAATGCCTTTAGCCATTCCCAACAGGTGATAGGGTATGTGACTCAGCCCTTGTTGAGTCTCTAAGTTCCATCAACCTTTTGATGAAACTCTTGCAATTATGACATGCTGGAATTGGCTTCTGGCATTTCATTTTCACTGACTGTTTTCTGACCCTTAGACAAGATTATGCTCCTCTGTTGTAGTATTTTTCTTAATAATGCTTAACACTTGTAATATTATAGTTATATACATAATTACGGATGAACTATTTTTCTTACTTACTTGAAGCATTACTTCTTTGTTTTATTGAAATATCATCTCACCTTCTACAACCTATTAGATTCTCAATAAATATTTGTTGAAGAAATGAATGAAGTGTCTCAACAGTTTTTCAATTACTTATGCTCTTGCAATGCCTGAAAGTCATCCTTTCTTAATGTTGTTTTGATACAGATGTAAGAAGTGAAGGAGATTGAGTTGAATCAATGATTTCAGGATTAACTTGGAAATTGTTTTAAAAGTTAATACCAGGGAGAACAATTTGGCATTTTCTATCAAAAATTTTAAAAATATGTCTATCCTTTGACCTACAAATTCTAAGGCTGTAGTCTAATGACATTTTAAGCTATGAAAGAGATTAATACATAAGGATCACTCATTGCAAATTCTAGAAAGAGTTGTCCTTACACTGTGTTTATATTTCTACACCTCCCACTTTCTACTTTAACTGCTATTATGTGGCTTCAGTCCCCATAAGCCCACTGAAACTCTGCCTGAGGCCATTAATAACCCTCTTGTCATCAATAAACCCAATAAATATTTGTAGCTTGTATCTTACTTGACCTTTCATAGCATTTAGCCAGTGGATAGATTTCTCTCTTTTTAAATAACCTGCCCCACCCTGACTTCTAGTACCTATTCTCTAGCCAGCAATTCTCAGTCCCTTTTGCGAGTCCCATTTGTGAGTCCTTCTTCCTCCACTTTGTGGTTCTGCTCTAGGTTTTCTTCCCTTTCTGGTCTTTTTGGAAACATTTATCCTTTCCATTATTTTTATTACTCTTATATACAGAAAAATCTCAAGTCTATCTATAGACTGGAAGGATTGCCAGATATGCAACTGGCTTACTGGACTTCTCAACTCAGCATATTAAACTCAACTTACCTAAAACTGAACATGCCATTATTCTCAGCAAATGTGCTTTACTCAGTTACTTATTCAGCCCAAAGAGTGAGTGTATATGCGTCTCTGCATGTGTTAAAGAAATGGAGATGAGGATCTTTTAATTTACTTTCAGACAAGCTAACCAGCACCAGAGCACAAGCAGTCAATGATTAACCCTTGAATCTAGTTCTAGTTTCTTCACGGTTAGTAAATTCCAGATTTTGGTAATAGAGTCACTATCAATTTCTAATATATAGTGTTTTGAGTTTTAGACTCCCCCTCTTTTTCTGAATCTCTCTAATTTAGATAAGACCAAGAGAGCTGAGTATGATTTCAAACCAGAAACCATAAGCATCATATTATTAAATGGTTACATAATCCCATTATATAGAAATAGTAGAGTTTGTTTTTAACATTTCTCCTATTGCTACTTCTTAATAAATGATGAGTTCAGAAGCATTCTAGTGCATTGAGGGTCCAGGTTAGTTGAGATGCAGTGAGCAGCTTTACTGTATATTAATATCCACACATCTGAAAATGTGTGGAGTTTGATTTGAAAAAGAAATTCCTAGCAAGAATATATTTACCCATATTTCTATGTTCCTTTAAAAAGATTTGCTTCCACATTCTGGAAAATTCTGTCAGAAATAAAATAGAACAGCATCTTTTAGAGATTGGGGGATTATTGTATGCTCTAAGAAGGAGGGCTTCATGTTTTACATTTTGATGGGAGTGTTTTGCTCTGCCCTGGTTAGCGATTGCAGAAGAACAGCTTTCAAAATGCTTCTGCCTTATTGACCTTTCATAAGTCAGGTCAAATAAGAATAAATCTCTGCAAATTCGAGGAGAAAAGGAAGATGGCAACTTACTTTCCAGAGGCATATGACTTCAATTTTATTCATTTGAATGGTAAGTGATGGTTTTTAGTGTGCAAAGGGTTGTACATCCTATTCATGGTTTGCCATATAGACTCAAAAACACCAAAATAGCCACATAAAGTTTAGTGGACAGTTAGGTCTACTTATTCTACCCCCCACCCCAGCCACCTCTCCCTAATTCTCACATATTTTCCCCCTTAGCAACCTTTTTCTGGTTGCTATACTGCCTTAATCAAGTAGCACATAACATAATAATAGTTTATTCCCTTACCCAGGCTAGGCATTTGCTATAAGGTACACAGACATACAAAATATGGGACACCTTTATTTTTTTAAAATATATTTTTATTGATTTCAGAGAGGAAGAGAGAGGGAGAGAGACATAGAATCATCAATGATGAGAGAGAATCATTAATTGGCTGTCTCCTGCATGCCCCAAACTGGGGATCGAGCCCACAACTCAGGCATGTGCCCTGACAGGGAATTGAACCGTGACCTTCTGGAACATAGGTCGACACTCAATCACTGAGCCATGTCAGCCAGGATATGGGACATCTTTAAAGAGAAAATAATGTTATTGAGAAGAAATATGTATAAATAAATAGAATATAACTTAAATAAATCGGAAATCTTGAGCCTGGAAGAAGAAATAATTAAGTGATGTGAAGATGGGAGGGTGTGGCACAGTAATGATGGCCATGTGAAAAAATTGATACAAGTTGTTCCGTTGAATACCAAAGGGTGGGACTAGAAAAGGGATAGAAGCTAGAGCAAGAGGTTTTGAAATTTTATCACAATTAACCTGAGAGTAGAATGTGTTAAAAAGTGAGTCACTTTCCTGTCTCTGAGAGTTAAGTATTGATAGTAGGAAAAAAATAACAGAAGTTGTGAGACTTAGGAGTGTCAGGAGGTAGGGTGGAGTGGTGGAGACCTGTGACACTATAATTTTTTTGCATTGGCTCAAAACTGGAATCATCTCCCTCAGAGCAGCTCCCTTCCCCTCACCGTAGACGACACCACTGGAATGCCAGTGTTCTCTAAAGAAACAGAATAGAAAAGATATGTATATCCATATATACATATGTGTGTGTATATCTCTATATAAGTAAAATAAATTTCTTAATATTAAGATATTCATGTGAAGGAATTGGCTCACATTATTTTGGGGGTTGGTAAGTTGAAAATGTAAAGGTAAAGTTGGCAGGTAAGAAACCCTGATGGAATTGACACTGCCTTTTTGAGGCAGTTACTTCTCCTCTGGGAAACCTCAGGTTTTTTGTTTTATATATACTAGGGACCCAGTGCACAAATTTGTGCACCTTGAAAGGAACTGTGGACCACAAGGCAGTGGTGGGCACAGGAGTGGGTCTTGGCCTAACCTCCTCACCACTTCCCAGCCCCTCCAACCATGGCCCCTGGTCCTCTGTCTGCCTGCAACCCCACTCCCGTCACTGCTGCTTGCACCTGCTGATGGTGCAGAGTGATTGGGGATAGAGTCAGCCGCAGATGCGAGTGGTGGTTGTTGCCCCAATTGTCCCTCAGGAGCAGGGGGAGGTGGAGAAGCCCTCAGGGGCGATTGGTGCCGGCAGCTGAGCAATTGGGACCAGCGCCGGGCCCCAGCAACAGGTATGAGTGGGGCTGGTGCTGGCAGCAAGTGTGAGCACCCAGTGGGACCATGGTGCATGGGAGCAAAGAATTTTTAGTAACCACCAGAGGCTTGCCCCGATGACAGTGACTGGAGCTCCTCCTTGGTCTGGCGCCCCAGGTCACCTGCTCCACCATCCCATTGTGGCCGATGCCCACCATGTTCCATGCTCTGCCGCCTGCTGCCAATGCCAGCCATGTTCTGCGTGCACTCCCTGGTGGTCAGTGCACATCATAGCGACCAGTTGTTCAGTTGTTTGGTTGTTCAGTTGTTCCACCTTTCAGTCTATTTGCATATTAGGGTTTTATATATATAGATAAACTAGAGGTGTGGTGCACGAAATTCTTGCATGGGTAGGGTCCCTAGGGCTGACTGGCGATCAGGGCTGATCAGGTTCCCTGCCTCCCTGCCTCCCCACCTCCCCACCTCCCTGCCTCCTTCTTCCCTCACCACCAGTGCTCCACCACTGCTCAGTTCCCCCCTCCTCTCCGCCTCCCCACCTCCTTCTTCCCTCACTCCCACAGTGCCCCACTGCCCCCGCTGGTTGCCTGCCACATTCCTCACCACCCCCTGGTGGTCAGTGCACATCATAGCTAATGATTGAACTTCAGTTCTCTGGTTGAACTCCTGAGGGGACACTTTGCATATTAGCCATATATATAAATAATTGTTTAAAGTATTGCATATGTCTCCTTTTTCCCTGGTTGACCCCTCTCCTCCCCAGCCACTCCCACCACCCAGGACAAGCTCCCACTTCCTGAGTGTCCATGTCCATTGATTATGCTCATATGCATGCATACAAGTCCTTTGGTTGATCTCTTACCCCACACTCCCCTGCATTCCCTCTAAGGTTGGACAGTATGTTCAGTGTTTCTTTGTCTCTGGATCTATTTTTGTTCACCAGTTTATGTTGTTCATTAAATCCCACATATGAGTGAGATCATATGATATTTATCTTTCTCTGACTGGCTTATTTCGCTTAGTATAGTGCTCTGCAGGTCCATCCATGCTGTTGCAAATGGTAAAAGTTCCTTCTTTTTTATAGCAGCATAGTATTCCATTGTGTAGATGTACCACTGTTTTTTAATCCACTCATCTGCTGATGGGCACTTAGGCTGTTTCCAAATCTTAGCTATTGTAAATTGTGCTGCTATGAACATAGGGGTGAATATGTCCTTTCTGATTGATGTTTCTGGTTTCTTGGGATACATTCCTAGAAGTGAGATTACTGGGTCAAATGGGAGTTCTATTCTTAACTTTTTGATGAAATGCCATACTGTTTTCCACAGTGGCAGCACCAGTCTGCATTCCCACCAGCAGTGCATGAGGGTTCTTTTTTCTCCACATCCATACCAGCCAGCACTTGTTGTTTGTTGATTTGTTGATGGTAGTTATTCTGATAGGTATAAGATGGTACCTCATTGTTGTTTTGATTTATATCTCTGGGATGATTAGTGACTATGAGTATGTTTTCATATGTCTCTTGGCCTTCTGTATGTCCTCTTTTGAAAAGGGTCTATTTAGCTCCTTTGCCCATTTTTTGATTGGATTATTTATCTTCCTTGTGTTAAGTTATATGAGTTCTCTGTTAATTTTGGAGATTAAACCCTTATCTGAGATAGCATTGGCAAATATGTTCTCTCATGCAGTGAGCTTTCTTGTTGTTTTGTGGATGATTTCTTTGCTGTGCAGAAGCTTTTAATTTTGATGTAGTCTCATTTGTTTATTTTCTCCTTAGTTTCCATTGTCATAGGAGCTATATTGGTAAAGATATTGTTATGACATATGTCTGATATTTTGCTGCATATGGCATCTTCTATTATTTTATGGTTTACCATCTTACATTTAAGTCCTTTATCCATTTTGAGTTTAGTTTTGTGTATGGTGTAAGTTGGTGATCTAATTTCATTTTTATGTATGCATCTGATCAATTTTCCCAACACCATTTATTAAAGAGAGTGTCTTAACACCATTGTATGCTCTTGTCTCCTTTGTTAAATATTAATTGAACATAATGGCTTAGGTGGATTTTTGGGTTCTCTGTTCTGTTCCATTGGTCTATATGTCTGTTCTTATGCCAGTACCAGGCAGTTTTGAGGACAGTGGTTTTGTACTATAGCTTGACTAGAGGCCTGGTGCATGTAAATTCATGCACTGGAGTGGGGGTTCCTCAGCCTGGCCTGCCCCTTCTCCCAGTCTGGGAGCCCTCAGGGGTGGGAGGCAATCTGGTGATCAGGGGAAGGCGATGCCCCCATTACACCTCTGCTGCTGCCATTCCCCGTAGCACAAGCTTCGGCAGCCCTGGTTACCTGAGCCTTGGGCAGCCCTGGGTGGCTGGACAGCCACCATCCGAGGCTTGCCTGCACCCCAGGGCTGAGGGGACTGGGTGCCACCTTTTTGTGTCTGTGGTCATTGCCATCTTTGAGGGCATGCAGTCAATTAGCATATTCCTTCCTTATTGGGTGTGGGCGCCTCCATCTTTGTGAGAGTGTTATGGTCAATTATCATATTCCCTCTTTATTAGATAAGATATCTGGTATTGTGATCCTTCCAACTTTGTTCTTCTTTCTTAGGATTGTTTCAGCCTTTCTGGGTCTTTTTTTATTCCAGATGAATTTTTGGAGAGTTTGTTCTAAGTCTTTGAAGAATGTTGTTGGTATTTTAATGGGAATTGCATTGAATCTATAGATTTCTTTGGGTAGTATGGACATTTTAATGATGTTGATTCTACCAATCCATGAACATGGTATGACCCAATATGTGGTCTATCTTTGAAAATGTCCTTAGTGCACTTGAGAATAATGTATATTCTGTAGCTTTGGGGTGAAATGTTCCGAAGATATCAATTCCATCTGATCTAGTGAGTCATTTAGGATTGCTGTTTCTTTGCTAACTTTTTGTTTAGAGGATTTATCCAATGATGCCAATGGGGTATTAAAGTCCCCTACTATGATTGTATTGTTATCGATCTCTCCCTTGATATCTTCCAGAAGTTTTTTATTTATTTGGGTGCTCCTGTATTGGTTGCATATAGGTTTACCAGAGTTATATCCTCTTATTGAAATTTCTCCCTTTAGTATTATGAAGTGGCCCTCCTTATCTCTTGTTATGACCTTCACTGTGAGGTCTATTTTGTCAAGTATAAGTATTGCTACCCTAGCTTTTTTTTCATTTCTATTCGCCTGAAACATTTTTTCCCATCCCTTCACTATCAATCTGTGTGAGTCCTTTGTTCTGAGGTGGGTCTCTTGTAGACAGCAGATATATATGGATCATGTTTTCTTATCCATTCAGCTATCCTATGTCTTTTGATTGGAGCATTTAACCCATTCATGTTTAGGGTTATTATTGATAGGTACTTGTTTGTCACCATTTTTATTCTTTATGCCTGTGTTCCTTTTTCTCTTCCTATTTCTTCTTTTTACAGCAGTCCCTTTAGCATTTCTTGCATTGCTGACTTGGTAGTAATAAACTTCCTTAGCCCTTTTTGAAACCTCAGCTTTTGTGTTCAAGGCTTTAACTGACTGAGGCCCATGTATAGTAGCAGGGTAATCTCCTTAATTTAAAGTCAACTGATTGTAGATGTTGAACACATTTACAAAATACTGTCACAGCAACACTGAGATGAGTGTTTGCTTAAATATCTGGGTACTGTTTTCTAGCTAAGTTGACACATAAAATTAACCACCACAACCACTATGCTAATACCTTACAGGCCAGAAAAGTTAAAGCTATCATTCTTATTTCTCATGAAATTTCATCGGGCTTTTATACTAGAGAGAAACACAGGAAAGTCAGTGTGTAATAGAGGTAGAATGAAGGTGAATCAAGAAAACACACAGAGCCTCCTTCACAGTTGTGTCTAAGTGTGGCTTTGGTAAATGGAGTTGGTCATTGCTAAACTGTTTGCACCATTTTCCAAGTAGTAGCAATGGATTTGGTCTTATTTATCCTATTTTGTTTTTGTGAGATGCCTGGCTTAGATCATACATCAAAGTTTTGGTTGAGTTATGTAATCTGTCTAGGAGAATGGCAGATATTAGCAAAAACCTAGTAATTTTGTGGCTTTAGTTTATCACATCAATATCACAATTTTACCTGCAGCATACCAAAAAAATTGCAAAATCATGTATTTTCACTCCTGTGTGTCTGATCTTGTTGCATTTGGCTGTAGGTCCTGGGTTCACTTCCTATCTGCTCTACTCTAGCGGACTCAGTGAAACATGTCCATTTCCCATTGACAGCAGAAGAGCGGTGGAGGAAAGTGTAAATATGGGGTGCCCTGAAAGCCTGGGCTTAGAACAGACATACTTTCACCGCTGTCTACATTTTATTGGCAAACATTTGCATCATTGGTGTGGGGAAGTATATTTTGCCTCTAGTAGGAAAAGTTGCAAAGTTACAAGGCAAAGGTTATGGGTACAGGGCGAAGTTGGGCCAATAATTTAATCTATTAAATTTATGATAGTGTATCTGTTTTGTATGGTTGCTTTAACAAATTCCTATAAATGTGCTGGCTTAAAACAACAGAAGTGAATTCTCTCACAGTTCTTGAGGCCAGAGTCTGAAATTAATATCACTGGGCCACCATCAAGATGCCACAGGGTTGTTCTCCTTTGGAGACTCCAGGGGAGGGTGCATTGCTCCCCTCTCCCAGGTTTTGGTGGCTGCCAGCATTCTTTAAGTTATGACTGCTCCACTTCAATCTCTGCTTCATAGTAACATTGGCTTGTCTTCCTCTATCTTCCCTTCTTCTGTGTAGGTGAAATCTGTGTGCCTCTCTTTTTAAAAGACACATGTAATTGTAATTTGGGCCTAATTGGATAATCTAAGAGATTCTATTCACCTTGAGATCCTGAACTTAATCATATCATTTGCATAAAAGATAACATTCAAGTTTCTAGGAATTAAGGCCTGATATCTTTAGGGTATTTATTTCAGCCTACCACAGATTGGAATAGTATTCACAGAAAATTTACCCTATGTTAGACACTAATTTAAGCCTTTATATACACTGAGTGGCCAGATTATTATGATCTCTGAATGCATAATAATCTAGCCACTCAGTGTATATCTTATATAATAAAAAGCTAATATGAAAATTGTCCCCTCGACCAGGAGTTCGACCAGCAGGCAGGCCAGGGCCAACCGCCCATGTCCCCTCCCCCTGGCCAGGCTGGCCGGACCCCACCCATGAACGAATTCATGCACCGGGCCTCTAACATCTAATATATATATATTAAGAGTGTGGGAGGAAAGTCCTAGCAAAGCATTAAAAAGTAGAAGATCTCTGGGGACATTTAGCTCTTACCATATGTGGCTGGATGCCCCCCCTCTTGTACAATGTTAGAGTTCGCCATAATCTAATAAATAAGATTTTGTCAGTATTTAAACCAAAATTTCAAACCCAAGAAATTGAACAACAACTTGCCCAGGTAGGAGAGGCAGGACTTGAGCCCTCTGGCTTTAGAGTCTCAATTACTACACAGTACTGCTTCTCAGCTTTGCTTGCATATCAACAGAAACACAGATGAGAACCATAGCCTCTAACACTGAGACTTTTAATGATGGGTGTTTAGTACCATTAAGCAGATTGGCTTCTTATATTGGAAAATATGGACTGGACTTCTGAGTAGTTCAGGGAGTAGAAAATAAAAAGAATGCCTTGGAAGCTGTCAACCATTGTTCCAAAACTGTTGGACTGGGATAAAGGACCAGATTCCTGGGAGATATTCCAGTGGCTGAGTTCTCAGCAGAGTGTCTCAGTTTGAAACATTTCTGCTTTGCAAATCCTGTTGCTTCTTCTCTCCAAAATTACTAAAAAGTTATGATAGGTGCTTGACAGAGTTTGTGCTCTGATGTCCAGCAGAAAGCAGCAGCCAAGGAGTCTTACTTAATATGCACAATTTAATGGAAAACACAACCTGAGAGATGATGATGGTTGGGTTATTTTGAACCAGTCATTCAACAGAGTGATGTGATTCTTTAAACACACGGGCACTTTTTATGACTCAGATGCTAAGCTTTCTTTCTTAGCTTAGCTTCTGATCTACCCTTCAAAAGAGAAACACAGCTATGTGCTTCTCTTGGGTTTGAAATTTTGGTTTAAATACTGACAAAATCTTATTTATTAGATTATGGCGAACTCTAACATTGTACAAGAGGGGGGGCATCCAGCCACATATGGTAAGAGCTAAATGTCCCCAGAGATCTTCTACTTTTTAATGCTTTGCTAGGACTTTCCTCCCACACTCTTTAGTTCACATCTTTTTTTGAAGGCTATTCATTGGCACATACCTTATATATAGTTAAGATATTTATTTCCAAATGGCTTTGTTGGCTCTTTAAGTGTGCTAAAGATTTCCTATTACATGGTAAAAGACACTATTATTATTTTCTACAAGAGTAAAACATTTAAATCCATGAACTTTAAAATAGATTCCTAACATATCAAAACTACATATTTTAAGTCTTCCAAAATAACTGAACAGTAAAAAAAAAACATTCTCACTTAGGCTTCTGAAAGTTGGGACAAAAAATCAGTTTCCAAGGTACAAATGGTAACTCAAAGCAAGACCTTTTCCTTCAATTTTTCACTTTCTATCACTTTATAGAGAACTATCATTTGAATTAATTCTAAATAAAATTAAGAATGAAGACTATGACTAATGGTTACATTTCTGCCATAGACAGAATTGCCAAAAATTAAACATGGTATATGCATCAGGGAATTTTCTGTCTATACCTTCTCTGAATATTATTGCAGACACTAAGGGAAAAAAAACCCTGAAATATTGGGAGGTGTAGGATGTTTGTGTACAGTGAAAAATAATATTTGGGAGTTTCAGGAGAAACACAAACCCTCAAGAAGATAATAACATACCAACACTAAGGTTATTCCCATGTCAGATGTTAGTACTCCTTTTCTGTTCCTGGCTTGGAATGATCTTATGCCAGATAGTCACATGGCTTGCCTGTACCTCAATCCCATCTCTGGTCAAACCCCTTCTCCTCCAGGAGTCCTTTCCTGATCATTCTATCAAAAGTAGAACCCCCTGCCACTCTATCTTTGTCTCTGTTAATTTTTTTCTTATTGATATTTATTACTAAGATTATATTATGTGTTCATTTGTTATTTGTTAGTTAGGTTTTGTTTCTGTTCCCTTCCTTTCCTCCAGCCCACACTCACCTAGAATAGTGCCTGATACAAAGTACATGCCCAGTACATATTCACTATTCCTTGTCAACCTTCCTTTATCCCAAACTTTAATTACAAACACACTGTTTGTTTTCAATTAAATGCTTATGCATAAAACTTTAGAATAAAGAAAAATTCATTTGAAATATTTCCAAAACTTTAAGAACAAAGAACCAGGGAGCACAGGATGTGAAGAGGACATTTTATAGATAAAGAAAACAACCAGTAAGCAAACGTGACTTCATTCCAGAAGAGTCACTATTTCCATCATTCAATGTTGTACAATATGCTTAAAAAGATAAAGGTAGGTCATACTACTGCTCACAAAATATGAAGAAACATTAGAGATCCATGGAGAATTATCTCCCAACATTGGCCAGTTAATAAAAAACAATTGGGAGCCATACCCTAACTCTTCATTTAATTATTACTTTATTAAATTACATAAAACTTATACAGCTCTTGGGACGCTGTCTGGCACATAGTAAATAGTCAAGAGAAGTTAATTCTTTACTATCATTCCACATATTGCCTTTTCACTTTTGGGTTATATATAAGCTTTCTGCTTTATTTCTAATTATTTAGGTCATAGATATTGAATAGTCTTGACTTGGTGAAGGGATGTAGTAGGGGAAAAATAAAATCAATGATGAACTCTATTCTGAGCACATCAATAGAGGAAGCCCATTACAACAAATCATTAAATAAATATAGATACCTCATGGGTGCTTCAGATCTTGTAAAACACAATAAATCTGCAGAATCTTAGAGCAGGAGCCTAAGGATTATCTCACCCAACTTGCCCTCCTTTCTTACATTTGCCAGTTTCCTAGTGAGAAACAAGCTTAGGGATTGAGTATGTTGTCCACAAGTCATATTGACTTAATAGTAGAGTGGGGAATGTGGCAGTCTTGATGTAATAGTATGCCTGTAACAATAACTTATGTCTGTCTTCTCATACTGCTTTCTAAAGGACTTCCATAGTCTGAGTGGTTTGAGTTAATTGCCTCTTTTAGTACTTATCCAGGGGAGTGAGGGACTGCCCAGACCTGAAGGTAATGAACTTGGGATGTATCTTGCAAGTGGCTACATAAAGGTAAAAGTACAGATTAAATGCTGTGGAGAATCTTAACAGCGTCAATTAACTGGTACTTATCCATTGAGTGAGAGATGGTACATCACCACAGGTATAAATTCTGAATTCAGATATGAGAGTAAATTTCTATATTATTTAACTTTTAAAGTTATTTAACATTGCTTTGCCTCTGAGATGCTGCTTATATAGGCTGAAGATAATAATTGTATCTTTCTTATATAATTAAACAATCAAATGCATGCATACATTTAGCACTATCTATAGCAAGGGCTCCATAGTATTAAGATGGCTTATACTATTATGTACCCTAGATTTTACAAATCATTTGGGCTGGATATTATATGTTGCCCTAGATTTTCTTCAGCCTTCTTCACTTTGCTCTGTGCACTTGGAAAATGAGCCACATGTGCCACCTCAATGGACAACTTTGGGTTAAGCCATTCAGGAGTCCTAACAGGGAGTTGGAGGAAGGGAGAAGAGAATCCCCTGTGAGCTCACTGTGAAGTCCCCCAAGAGCCATAACTCTGTTAGGCTGCCTTTTCCACACTGCCCTGTATACTTCAGCGTCTGGCAACTGCCTCACCTCCTTGGCCATCCCCCACTAGTACTAGCCATGGGGTACTTCTGCATTATCTCTTATGGGCTGCTAATACCTTGCTCCCACTTTTAGAAAGGGCCTCTTTGTTCAGCTCTTCTCAAATTATTCTAATCTGAATGTGCTCTCTCCTTCTTCATTATATTCCCATTTAATTATATTCCCATTTAATCTTTACAGCAACTCCATGATTAAGTATTACTTTCATCGAATGTTTAAAGCAACTGAGGTTTAGGAAAGTTAAACTAATTTCTCAAAGTCAATTGACTAGTAAATGATAATATCAAGACCAGAATCTCGTTTTTATGGCTCTCAAGTCCATGGTGATTCTAATATGCCATGTGTTTGTTTGTTTGTTTGTTTGAGTTTCCATTTTTTAAATGTTTTTATTTTATTTTTTTTTAAATAAATCTTTATTGTTCAGATTATTACAGGTGTTCCTCTTTTTTCTACCCCATAGCTCCCCTCCACCTGATTCCCCACCCCACCCCATGCCCTTACACCCCCACCACTGTCTTAGTCCATAGGTGTAAGATTTTTTTCTAACGGTTTATTTTTTTATTTTTTTAATAAATCTTTATTCAGATTATTACAATTGTTTCTCCTTTTTCCCCCCATAGCTCCCCTCCACCCGGTTCCTACCCCACCTTCTGCCCTTACCTCCCCCGCACTGTCCTCATCCATAGGTGTACAATTTTTGTCCAGTATCTTCCTGCACCCCCCCATACCCTTTTCCCCTGAGAATTATCAGTCCACTCCCTCTCTGTGCCCCTGATTCTATTATATTCACCAGTTTATTCTGTTCCTCAGCTTTTTAATTCACTTGATTTTTAGGTTCACTTGTTGATAGATATGTATTTGTTGTTCATAATTTTTATCTTTACCTTTTTCTTCTTCTTCCTCTTCTTAAAGAATACCCTTCAGCATTTCATGTAATCCTGGTTTGGCAGTGATGAACTTTTTTAGCTTTTCCTTGTCTGTGAAGCTCTTTATCTGACCTTCAACTCTGAATGATAGCTTTGCTGGGTAGAGTAATCTTGGTTGTAGGTTCTTGCTGTTCATCACTTTGAATATTTCTTGCCACTCCCTTCTGGCCTGCATAGTTTCTGCCGAGAAATCAGCTGACAGTCGTATGGGTACTTCCTTGTAGGTAACTAACCCTTTTTCTCTTGCTGCTTTCAAGATTCTCTTTGTCTTTTGCCCTTGGCATTTTAATTATGATGTGTCTTGGTGTGTTCCTCTTTGGATTCCTCTTGTATGGGATTCTGTGTGCTTCCTGAACTTGTAAGTCTATTTCTTTCACCAGGTACGGAAAGTTTTCTGTCATTATTTCTTCTAATAGGTTTTCAATATTTTTCTCTCTTCTGCTGGCACCCCAAATAATTTGGATGTTGGCACGCTTAAAGTTGTCCCAGAGGCTCCTTACACTATCTTCATATTTTTGGATTCTTTTTTCTTTTTGTTTTTCTGGTTGAGTGCTTTTTGTTTCCTCATATTTCAGAGCTTTGGTTTGATTCTTGGGGTCCTTTGATCTACAGTTGAATTTCTGTATATTCTTTATTTCAGACAGTGTATGCTGAATTTCTGACTGGTCCTTTTCCATTTTTTTTGGCATTCTCATTAAGGTCCTTGAAGGTCTCACTAAGCTCCTCAGAGGTCTCATCAAGTTTCTTGGTGGTTTTTAGATTCTTGAGTAACCTTATAAATGTGGTTTTGAACTCTATATCCAGTAGTTTGCTTTCCTCCATTTCTTTCATTCGTGACATGTTTCTTTGTCTCCATATTTTGCTGCTTCCCTGTGTTGATGGAGTGGTTTTCTGTGGTAGGTGACCAGTGGTTCAGCCTATCACCTGAAGTGGACACTCTTGGTGCCCCCCTTTGTGGACTGAGTGCAAAGTCTTGGTGTAGTTAAGCCTTGATTGCTGTTGGTACACTGGGAGGAATTGACCTCCCAGGCCAATTGGCTATGAGGACCTGCTGTGTCTATAACAGAAGAACTGCTGTGCTGGAGACATGCTTATGGGGCAGGACTTGCTTCAGTGGGGCTTTGGTGCTCACTGAGTCTGCCTCTTGAATGTGTCACTTACGGATGTGAGGAGTTGAAATTTGGTGTTGTCTCATACTGACCACTGGATACACTAGCTTTTGGATATCCAATGGGGTGCAGGTCAGCTACTGTCTGAGGCCACCCAGCAGGAGCTACAGCGAGAACTACAGTTTTCTCCTCTTTGCTTGGGGTTTGGAGGTTTTGGAGCTGTCTGACCAGAGCTGCAGTTTGTTAGGTTAAGCAGACCATTTATACGCAAAAGCCACTGCGTGGGGCTTGGGTGGGTTTGTAGATTGTGTGGGGCAGGGTCTCAGGGATTCACTAGGCTAGGGCGTAGCAAACAGCTATGGCTGCCAGTCAGCTGTCTCTAAGTCTCTGCGTTTCCAAGTCCCTGCGTCCCGTGCCCCAGCACAGTAAACAATGATTGCTGCTTGCACCTCTGCAAGAAAACCACCCTCACCCTCACTTTCCAACCTGATGGCAGACAGTCCAGCTTCTCCCCGTAGGAGTTTGGGTCCCCCGCAGTCTCCCCAGAGACTGGAGTTCAGAGTAATTGGGGGCTTGTATCCCTTTGGGTTGAAAAAAGCAGCACCCGGTTGCCTGCCACCAGCCCAATTCGCGAGCCTCTGTACCTCAGCTTTTCAGCACTTGTGCACGTCTCAATGCTCTTTTCTCTTTCCTTCTAGTTGTAGAACTTCCACTCAGCCAGCTTTCCCATGGTTCTGGGTGATAAACCTTTTGTCTTTTAGTTGTAGCTTTGAAATTGTGTGAGGCAGCAGTTTAGGTGTTTACCTATGCCGCCATCTTGCTTCCCTCAATCTTTGAGTTTTCAGATCCTTTCTAAGGGGCAACTGTGCTCATGCTGCCCTTGACTGCTTTCCTAATATGCCATGTTGATGTGCTTCACTGTGTTCCCTAGATCTTATTTCTCAAGGACAGGACCAGGGTTTATTAATCTTAGTGTCTAGCCCTATTTTGTTGAGTAGAAGGCATGTACTCAATACATATTTTTAAAATTTCTACCAAATATAATTTAAATTTGAAACTTATTTTAGGGAGGCATATACCACTTAATCCATGCATTTCATATTATAATTTGAACATATTGTTTTACCATAGAATAATAATCTTACTCCTCATTAACTGCCAAAAATAGCAAGCAGCTGATGAAGGAATGCTGTTGGTGGGTGGTAAGGGAAAGAGGAGGATGACTTCATGAGCAAGCCTAGGGAGTTGTTCTGGTTGAATTCTTCAGTTTTTTCTGGGTCTCTCTCTGAAATGTAGAGCTCTGGGACTCTGGATACAGATGAAAGAGGCTGGTTTTTGTTTTGAGACAAGCTGAGGGATGTGGGTATGTTTTGTTGTGTTTTGAATTTAGTTCTTTTCCTGCATGAAAGAATTTGGTTTCCTACAGAAAAGTTTAGCATCTGTTTTGTGATTTGATGAATGGCTTTGAGCTGTTAATTTAATTGCTTCCTAGTAAGACACTAATGACCTTTTTTGTTCCACTAAATACTAGTGTGTTTAGTTATAAATTAACCATAACTAAACACTTGGAGCTGCAATACTTGCAATTCATATTGCTTAGGTCAGGTTGTAGCAACCAGAGTTAGTGTTACAGATGACCTGTGGATTTTGCTTTCAAAACTTTTAGTAGGTGGGAAGGCCATTAACTTTCTCACAACAGCAAATTCAGAGAAAAAGACTAACTGCAATATGACAGACAAAGGACAGGAAAGGAGAAAACTGCCTCAAAACATTTCTGAGTCTGATCAACCCCATTTGATATTTTTAGCCTAGGAGCTAGGGTCTGGTGTTTGGATCTCTCCATTCCCAATTATTGGAAAATTATTTGTTTTCTGGGTGGCCACAAACATGGGATAAGGGTAGGAGAGTTAAGCTACAAGTCTGGACTCCCATATTTGTCTATTGACCACCAGGTTTCAAATGTTCCTTTAAGAGTGAGAACATCTTTATATATTTCATAGGAAATAAATATTAATTCACCATTTCTCCAGCCCTCTGGAGTGGCCACTTAGTGTTGATTTGTTTGGTATTTGAAATTAGGGCATTGCAGCCCCCACTGGATTTATTGGCTTCCTCTTGGAATACTGCCAAGTAAGATCTTTTCCTGAAGGGCCCTAACTAAACAGGGAGGCCACGGAAAGTCCAGGCCTGCCTTTGGCAACTGGAGTAATGCAATTGCTTGGGGCGTCTGTATCTTCAGGAGATTTATTCCCTGCCTTCTTTGAAATAGCACTTTCTCACCAAGTAGGAATTCTCCCAAAGCTCCAAGATAAATATTTTTGGAAACCTAATGATATTTGATTTTCTCAAAACTTAGACAAAGATAAGGTGCATGTTCAGGAAGGAAGAAGGCAGAAATCTCACCCCCCACTTCTAGCGGAGGCATATTTTGTTTCCAAACTGCCTACAAATGGAGCAGTGGAAAGAAATTCAGAGTGAACCGAAGCTCTAGTGAAGAGTGGTCTTACTCTTGCAGGACGCAGGAGGACTGTTGCTATAGTGGTTTCCCACACATGGACTTGATTTTATATCAAGGCCGGTATGAGGAGCAGAGAGACACTTTCACCAGAAAGATCAAGAATTATTTAAAATTGAAAATTTGTATGGTTATGTGAAAGTGAATGAAAGAATAAGTGTGCAGTATGTAAGCCAAATCTTGATATATTTTTTATTAATAACCCCTACCTTGAAACTAAAAATATTGCATTCAGCATTTTAATGACCACATTATGCTTTAGGTGAAGTGATACCTTATTATTAAGATTACATTTGAACCCTTTCAAAGGAAGCCCGTAGAGATTGATATTGTTAAACCTCAGGCTCCCTATCTCTTTAGCTATTAGAAAAGAATACATAACCACATTTTAAAGAGTTACTTACATTTTTTTATTTGTCTAGAAAAATGTGTTTCTAAGGTTATAATTTACTCATATCTCTTCATGTTAAGCACAACCATGCAGTTCATATTAAGAATGGACTTTAAAGTCTCTCAAGGTGAAACTATGTTGAACATGCAAATCACCAGCATCACATCTATCAGTAAATATTGTTAGCTCAACCTTCAGACTAAATCCAGAATTAGACCATTTCTCTTCACCCCACTGCTGCCATTTGGGTCTGAGCCACCATAACCTCTTACAATCATTGCCTAACTGATTTTTCTGATTCTAACTCTGATTCTCTTAAGTCTTTTCTCAACCCAGTCCTGTCTTATCAAACAAGTTTCCTCTTTTGCTCAAAACTTTCTCCTCCTCCTCCTCCTCTTCCCCCTCCTCCTCCTCCTCCTTTGTTAATCCTCACCTAGGTTATTCTCCCAATAATCTTTTAGAGAGAGTGGGAAAGACAGAGAGAAACATTAATGTGAGAGAAGCACATCAATTGGTTTCCTCCTGCATGTGCCCCGACCAGGACCTGGGCTGGGGAGGAGCCTACAACCAAGGTATGTACCCTTGACCAGAATTGAACCTGGGACCCTTTGGTTCACAGGCCTACACTCTATTCACTAAGCCAAATTGGCTAGGGCTTGCTCAGAACTTTCCAAGGGCTTCCCATACTACTCATAATAAAAGTCAAAGTCCTACAATGGCTTCTGAGGTCCTATATGATCTGCTTTCTACCCCACCCTTTTCTCTCTCTTCTGTGTCTTACCACTCACTTTCTGTCCACCGAGTCTGGCCTCCTTGCTATTCATCCAATGTCTTTGCATGTATCATTAGTTTTTTGTTTTGTTTTATTTTGTTTTGTGTGTAGTATTTCATTGTGTGGATATACGGAAATGTGTCTATCTCTTCACTATTGATGAACATTTGCATTGTTTTCTGATTTTGGCAATAACAAAAAAGTTGCTATAAATTTCTAAGAGATTAATAGGTAAATGTATGTTTAAACTTCTAAGCAACTGTCAAACTATTTTTAAAAGTGTCTGTGCAAAGACATGGATGAATCTCAAAGTAATTGTGTTGACGGAAAGAAATCAGAGAAGAAATTACATATTGTATGATTGAATTTATATGAAAATGCAATCTTCAGTAACAGAAAGCACTATAGTGACAGAAAGCAGATCAGTGGTTTTCTGGCAAGGGTGGTATGAGAAAGTGGTGAGGGTGAGGAAGGAGGGATTATAAATTGTAGATAATAGATAGGTTTACTGTCTTGACTGTGATAATGGTTTCACATATATGTAGTATATATATATATATATATATATACACACACACACACATATATATATATATATGTAGTCAAAACATACAATTGTACAATTTAAATTTGTTCAGATTCTCACATATCACATCTCAATAAAGAAAAATGGAAAAACAAAACCAAAAACTTCAGCTTATTAGAGGAAGGGAGTTGGCATTAACTGGGATGGGGAGATCTATGAGTAGAGCCACTCTGGGGGAAACATGGAATTCAGTTTTGGACATGTTATATTTGAGAGATTTGTTAGATATACAAGTGAGATACTGAGTGGGTACCAAAAAACAAAGTCTGGAGTTCAAGAGTGGGGTCTGGTATGGGAACAAATGTGGGAGCCATCAACATACAAATAAATAGTACTTGAAGCCTTGGTAGGCACTCAGTGGGTATTTGTGATTGCCTTGGGAACCACATTCCTGAATCATCCAATATTTATTGACCATCAACTATACTTTGCTAGATACATTTGAAAAGACAGTGATATGTTTGGCTGTATTATGAAAAAATACATCATGCACTTATGCATGGTACTTCATTTTTCAGTGAGTTATTATTTTTTTAATGTAGCTTTGTCTGTGTTGAATGTCTACTACAGCTCCCTAGGACTGTACTTGCTAAAGGAGCTGAGGGTCTGTCAAAGACCTTGAAAGCTAGTGCTTAAAAGTCCACGCTAATGATCTGGTAATTGTTTTAATGGATTTTCAATGAAGTGTGAAGTTTTCTGCTGACTTCTCAACAAAGTGTAAAGTATGGTAAAGTATGTGAGAGTTTTTCTCTTTCCTGTGAATTTGTCTCTATGTGTTTATGGTCAAGAAATATTGCCAAGTACAGCTTTGGTTGCCTTGTGAATAGAAGTCTGCTTTGGGTATGTGAGCACTCAAGGAGCCTTTCTTAGTTTTGTTTAGCAGGTGGGATGGGGTGAAGCAGGCTGACTTGAAAAGTACCTTCAGCCTTTTTGAGCAAAGGAAAAGACTTGAGCACATGATAGATCTGAGAACAAGGGTTCTGAAGAAACCAGCCTGGATCCCAGGCATTATCTTGTTCAACTCTTTCTCTTGCCTTTCACCTAAAAGGGAATCGATACCTTTCTAGGTGATTATATTTCAGTTTCTAATACATTTTTTTCTTGAGGACCAAAAGTTCCAAATGTGGCTTCCTGATTCCTGTGAAAAAACATTTTTGTGGAATTGACTTTAGTGCCTTCATTTAGGATTACTGCATGTTAAGTTATGTTTGCATGTGAGTGTAGAAGAAAATGCATAGTTTAGTGCGTTCTGAAATGCCTTCGGCTGGTGGCATCTAATAGAGTTGGAGGTGCAGGGATTCTTGTCCCAGCTTTAGGAAGGGTTCAGCATTCTGGAGAAAGGGGCTGATGCATAGATTCAAGAAGGAGTCCAAA
Organism: Corynorhinus townsendii; assembly: GCA_026230045.1. Lineage (NCBI taxonomy): Eukaryota > Metazoa > Chordata > Mammalia > Chiroptera > Vespertilionidae > Corynorhinus > Corynorhinus townsendii. The sequence goes on from JAPDVU010000002.1 coordinate 159,363,445, forward strand.
GACGAAAGATAATTTTGAAAGGCATTGGGGGTCAGAGGATCTTCAGCTAAAGGAACTGAAGACTTCTCCTTGTCTAAGGACCCCATGCTATTTATTTAACACAATTTGTCCTAAGGCAAGGGGGAGATATACACTTCAAAGGGTAGGGTATCAAAGGGTATACAGAAGCATTGTCAATTTGGGGAATAGCCTACAGCTGTTCAGATGTTTGGCCAACAGGAGGCAATAAAATGCCCTGAGCTGTCTGGCAGTTAACAATCCTATTCAGGTTTGGGGGAAGTGCCATTTAGCCTTTTCCAACAGGTATAGTACATATATGGCTCACCCTTGTTGAGCCGCCCAAGCTTCACCAACCTATTGGTAAAACTCTTGTAATTATTACATGCTGGTATTGGTTCCCAGCAGGAGGGAAGGGAATGGTCAAATGTTGTTTCTTGTTTGAGACTCTAAGGCTTGGAGTCTATGCCCTCTATGTTAGCTCTTTAGTAAAAATACTAGTAAGAGTACACAGAGGCCACTGATAACTCTACTTGAGGGTGAAGTTCAGCCCAGGGCAAAGCAGTTGTGTCTTAGGCCCTCATCAATACATTTTAAGGTAATATTTGAATGAATCATTCTTAGATCTGAACTCCATTGAGATTCTTAGTATTGTAGTGAATTAAGAGTGTGACTGCCATGGGTTGGGTTCCTTGGAAATGGACCTTGAGATGGAAATTTGTATACAAGAGGCTTATTGAGAAGCATTCTGTAGAACAGCGCCAATTGGAAAGTTGCCAGGAATAGAATTAGGTGGAGGGAGAAGTTGAGTTGAGGTGCAATTGCAACAGAGACTTTAGCACATCCCGTGAGAAGTCCTGGATCTGGATTGGTCTTGCAGAGCTGCTCCAAGTTGAAACATGACAGCAGGGATTTTGAACCTTTCCATGAACCAGTCATTGAATGCATACTGCTCTTGGGGAGAGGGTATAAACTTGGACAAAGGGCAATTCTTCTATAGGAATGCAGAAGTCAACCATCAATAGCCAATGCACCTAGCAGTTAGGAAAATAAGAACTTCAATCTTGTAGGGGAGATTTGGGTCAAGTAGCACAGCATCCTTTACACGGTTAAAAATGTAGGGCAACATTAGACTGCAGCTATGTTAGTGACAACTAATAGAGAGTTTCATTTTGCTTTGAAATTATGTCAGCTATTGATACTGATAACAACAAAAATAAACTTATTGAGAACTTACTCTGTACTGTCTATTTTCATCTACTGTAGTTTCTTTTTTCTTCTTTTAATAGTCAGAGCCACTCTGTAAAATAGATATTATATTACCATTTTTCTTGGAAAGTATTTTTCAGGGAGATGAATTGCCCAATGTCACACAGTTAATATCCGTTTCACATCACATGCTGTTTTCTTCAGGTTATACCCTTTCTCTGTCCAGCCATATTGAACTTTTCTATTTCCCAAATTAATCTTGCTTTACCTTGCTTCTTTGAATTTGAATGATGTTGATCACTCTACCTGAGATGTCTTGCCTTGCTTGTCTGTGCATAAACATCCATTCATCCTTCAAAGCTTATTCTAAAGATCAATTTTCCTGTGAAGTTTTCCTGGACCCCCTTATAAATAGTTCCTCTCCTGGTCTACGATCCCAGAACATGGTACATTATACCCAATAAGTGATTAAGACATGTTCCTGAAATGAAGACATGGGTTTATATTTTTCAGCCATGTTGTGTTACTTTGGGACTTACTTCATGCATTTCTTCCAAGAAGCTGCTCCATCTTGGAACCTCTCTGTTTCTGTTTTCCTGCAGTTCCAAGTGAAGCCCAGAACATTCACTCAAAGCATTTCTCTTGGCTGATCAAGCTGACCATCCTCATAGCACATACTGGAAACTGCAATCAGATTTTCCATTTTAAGATGTTTCTGGTGTTGAATTTGTCTGAAACTCATTTAGAGACACCCACATTTTATTCACAGATAATTATTTGGTCCACACTGACAGTAGGCTGAGTCAGTTTGTATCCAGAAAGTCTAAAAGCTACTTGGTTCCTTTTTGTACTTTCCATTTTTCTTTTTGAGGAGCTTCTTACACAATGACAGGATTTCCATATGGAGAAGAACACTATAATGGCAGTTCTCAGCTCTACCTAAGCTGAAGAATAGTCTAAAGTTGTAATTGAAGTTGCTGGCTTTTAAATGCTCTTAGTGGTCTACACACTTGCTCTAAGTTCTAGAGCTTTGAGGGTGGACCCATGCCTCAGACTCCCTTCCATGAGTTCTTTGTGTTCATTCTTGCATAGAACTAGCCTGGATGCTAAAGCTCCATGGTGACTGCAGGATATGTAATCCTGTTCCCAAATTACCAAATTAAAAAAGGAATCTTCTGGATTAAAAGCAGGGATACATACAAGCTCATAAGTTATCTGTAGAACTTAGAACAAGAGTAGAAATAATGGGCTCCCTTATTAAATAGAACTCCTTGCATTGCCTTACCTTTTTTCATTGACAATTTTATCATGGACAAAAGCCAGTTCGGTCACCATGGAGCAAAATTTGACCTTTAATGAATACTTCAGGGCTGACAAACTGGTCAGTATCTGGAAGACTTCTTTCATCAGATCAAGAATGGATTTGAAGCAAAGATGTACACTGAAAGGTGGACTTTTGCTCCAATTGGCCTGTGTTTGGCCTATGCTTTGCTAGGACTGCTACAGATTTCTTACCACTGATTTTACAGGATGAACAGAACTAAGTCATTGTTAACGTTGAACCTCAAAATTTTCCTCTACTCATCTCTCTCTTTTAGGTGTTAACTCTCTTAAGTACACTGTCCCTTAAATATTAATCCAGCTTTGTTATTTAATCAAAAAGCTTCTCTGTTCTTTTCTTACTTTACATTAGCCTCTTGTGAAGCATAATATCAAAAGCACCAGAAGACTACATAATTCATATCTATAGTTCATTTTTTCTCTTCAAATCCCCATTTTCATGGCTAAGTAATACTTTTGTGACTCCTTAGATACTCTTTGTCATTAAATCATTCCCCCAGGTCAGTTTTCCCTTTACTAGTCAATAATACAATAAATTGACATTCTGGAGCAGCTGTCTTTCAGAAACCCAAAGATTATACTGTCTTTCCAATAGTTTAAAATTGTAGTTCTTAAATAATTTAAAGCACCAAATTTTGAATTTCAAAGTATTGTCACAGTCTTTTTTTTTTTTTTTTTAAGTGGAGGTGGTATGGGTTTTTTTTGTTTTTTTTTTTAGAATTCAAATTTTCTTTATTTTCTTGTTTGTATTAGTCATTAACACTACCTTACCTGATCCCCAGCATTTGTTTATGTTTTGTGTCTTTTTTATTTATTGCCTGCCAATGTTTGGCAAATGTACTCACATTTATTTATTCATTCAAGAAATATTTATTCAGGGGACACTAGCACGCCTACTACCTTGTAATGATGTGATTTTTAGAGGATTTTATTTAGGGCTGCCTACAGTCATGAGGATCTGCTGTGCCTTAAGCAAGTCAGGGATTGAAGCAAAATGTGGCATAGGGATTACCCGTGAACTGGTGAAAACAAGCATGGAAACAGGGGAGTGCTCAGACAGAGGTGGGTAGAGGGTAGTAAAGAGGCACAGAGAGATGGGTGACTAATCAAGCCCAATGAGCATCAGTGGACTTTTTCATAAGGATCTGATATCTAAGCTCAATCATAAAGAAGAAACAAAAAGGAGTTCTTTAAGCAAAGAAGGACTGGAAAAGTGTATCAGGCAGAGAAAGCAGCACAAGTATGGTGGCTGCAAAATTTGAGGTGTAGTTGGAATTACGAATAATTCAATTCTGCTAGAGTGTAAAGGAGAAGGCAGAATTTGGGTGGGGAGTGGGTGGAGAGAGATCTGGAGATGGGCAGAAGCCAGTTCATAGAAAACCTTTTATGCCATAAGTAGCTTTTTCCTTCTGGCAACAGGGAACTGTTGAAAGGCTTTTAGCGGAGGAAAAAATAAATTTGAGTTTCAGGTCACTTTCTGGGGTGTGAGGAGAACACATTTGAGGAGAGTGAGTTCCAGGGCAGGGAAACCAGTTCGGAAGTGGCTGCCGCTGTCCAAGCGAGGTGTGAGGACAGCTGAGGCTCCAGGAGAGGTAATAGAGTTGGAAAAAGGGAGACCAGTTTGAACAATCTTTAGGAAACACTCTTGTTTGTGCAAGTGAGTGGACTGGCCATCCTGCCATCCATCCATGAGTGAGTGTAGGCACAGCCTCTGTGGAGGTTCTTAGAGTGAGAAAGGGATCTTCCTTTCCTAAAATGATGCCTAACACCTCTGTACACTGACACTCCATTAGGCATCTGATTCTGCAGGAGTAATGCTCATGAGACACCAAATTTCCTGCAGTGGGTCCAGTGCGTTCCTCAGAAGTTTTCTTCTTTTGCCTCTTAAATATCTGAAGCTTAATCCCAGAGAGGAGAGCTGTCATTTTCTTTCCAGACAGGAAGCTGAACTGTCATTTTGAATACCCTGGGGCTTTCTGAACTCACAAACCTTTCATTATAAGTAGTTGTCTAACTTACAGGGAAGTTCCACAGAGCTCTCACCATGCACTATGTCTAAGTTGCTGCTCACGTGTCTATAGTCCTGCCCTCAGTACATGGGCCCCTCTAAGTAAGCTGCCTCGGCAGAGGTCAAAGGAATGGCTCTCTGACTTTGGGAGATGGGTCTCGGTAAGAGGGCAGGGGTGTTATTTATGCCCAAATACTGCTGATAGATATGCATTGTATCTCCAATCTATAGAAATCTACATAGCTCTCAGAAGCAAATAAAACAGAATAAAAATTGCCAAAGATTTAAAAAATGAATAATTGTGTTATTCAAAATATTTATTACAAATCTACTCCGTGGCCTGGTTCTATATGAGGTACTGCCTGATTTTCTCTGGGATTACATAGTTGGCAGATCAAAGCAGGGAGATGGGTCATGTGAGGTTGGAAGGTACATGTGGATAACTACCCAGGGCAGCCTTAAGCCCAAGTAACGAGTGAAGGCGTCTCTACTGGAGTCCTGTGGCAGAAGCCAGAAGTCAGGAAGGAACTAGAAGGCCCGCATATAAGTAGGAACTCCAAGGGAGGAGAAAAACATGGAGAGGCAAGAGAGAGCTAACAGATGGGACCAGATGAGGTTGGCTCTAAGTGGCAGCAGGTTAAGAATGAGAGCAGAGGGACCAGAGATATTGCTGCAAAGACAGTGGGAGTGAGAGCCTCACTCTATGGGATGTTGGGCGTTATGGGTGGGTGCTTCCCACTGGCTTCAAAAGCCCTGGTTTGTGGCAGACATGATTTTAGAAGTGCAAGGGAAGGGTTCTCACAAAAATTACTGCCTGCTTGCAGGAGATAAGACTAAAACAAGTGGGAAAAAAAGCAGCGGCAGAAGGGAGACAGCACTGAATCGAGTATACTATTGTGTGATGCGAGAGCCTAGAGGAAGAGTTTGATGTAGACCAAATTTCTAGGAGTTTGGTGAGTGAAGTAGAGGTTAAGTTGACAATTGTGCTGCTCAAAATCTTTAATTATTTTTAAAACCTTATTTCTAAGCTTTAACTTTATTTTTAAAACTCACCACTCCTTCCCAACTCCCTATTATCCACACTCCTGTCAACCTTTTTCCTGTGACAACATGCTTCAAATTCCTGCTCAGGAGCTACCTCCTTCATGAATGCCCACCTGGGTGCCACCAAGTCGGCATCAGTTGTCCTCTTTAGAGCTCTATCCACCTCCTTCTGGCCGGTAAGTTACTTAATCAATTGCCTCTGCTAGGTCATGGGGTCCATAACATATAACATATTCATTATTTACTATTGAGCTCCCTGCACATCCAATCCATCAAACAACGGAGAACACTTCACTTAGGCATTTACAGATCTCCATTAATTTCCCCCTCACCATCCTCCTTCCTATTCCCACAATTAAAAACTTGTCATCTTTTATTATTGCTGAATCTGCCCTGCTCCAGGTAAGCCTGTCCATCTGCCATCTCCAGCTCACATTTTATTACTTCCAAACTCTCTTTGCTCTATTTCTCATCTGTACTTTCCTTTCTTCTTTCCTCCTGTCAATGCCTTCTTCATTATTATTATTATTATTTTTTTTTCCTTCCGGAGCTACCTTCAAGATCTTGCCTTCATGACTCTTGACATATATTTATCATGTGTATTAGTATTTTTTCTAGTAAATACATTTATTTCTACTATTCTCAAAACATTCATTCATGAATACATTCATTTATCCATTTTTCTCATCAAATAGTTTACTATATGTGCCAGAAACTGACACACACTAGAAACACAAAGGTAACATGACATAATCCTTGCTCTCTGAATGTTCAGAGCCTGGCACATTTGTGTTATCCCTCTACTTGGGTTTAAAAATATTAGATATAGACAGTCATGTTTATTTCACAGTTTACAATGCACTTTCAAATTTTACCTCTTGTATAGTTTGATCTTGTCACACATTTTAAATGTAATTGCTAATTTATTTGTAAATGTAATTGATTCTCATGGAGTTCAGCTTTGGTAAGAACATTAGAGTTCAATATGGACCACATATACACTATTTTCCTCGAACAAGTTATATTTCAACAATGGCATTGCCATGTACACCTGCTTCATGTTCCAACCTATATCATTCAATCCATTTTAATTCAATCCAACGAAAGTAACATTTACCAATCATTGTCAACAGGTACACACTCAGGGTTCCAGCAAGAATAATGCTCAGACCCTGACCTCCAGCAAACTCAAGTAGTCTTTTCTTTCCTCTTACTATAATATTTTTTGGGGTCTTATTTCTCTATGGGTCCTAAGGGATATGGGGAAGACATCAATTATCTATTCTTTTTATAAAGAGAAATTGGTTGACATGTTTTTCTCTTTTGTCAACAGAATCCTTTCAGTCTTAAACACGTCCTTTCTCTGGCACCTGGTGTACTTGATCACCTTGTAGCCGTCCCAGCTCCCCACAGAGAACCAGGGAAGGACCACAAAAGCCATTTGTTTCAACTCAGCTGAGTTCTCATAGTTGACCTTCCAGTTGGACAAGCATTATAACACACTGAAAAGAAAAAAAACAACAACCTTTTCAACAGCTTCTCAGAATAGCACACTCTGCCTGATTTGCACTACCTCTTGATTCTCTGCATGATGGAAACAAGTGCCTAATTGATGCAGCATTAACATTATTTCTCTCAAAGTGCACAGATAGCCACTTCCACAGCCTCTGTCATTCTTCTGAATCCTGGCTCCACCTCAGGGGTGCACTCACACAGGAATGTTTGCTCTACTGGAAGACTTCCACTCGGATGTCAAAGAAGTGGCAGCGGGTGCAGAGGTGTGCCCAGGTGTGTGACAAAGGATTTGAGGATGCCACAACAAGGGGAATAGAGAATCAGTAGCTCTCTCAGCTTATAATAGTAAGGAAAACTATGTTTTGTGCTAGAAATGAGAGCAAGGGTAAAAACAGCTTAAGGAAATAAAGTCGTGAGGAAACAAGCTGTTTCCATCTAATGTCTCGGAAAACTCCCATATTTTACATGTATTCTGGCAACAATACAGATATTTTTAACCCTCCAGATAGTTCAACTATAATGATGTGTTTAAAGATCTTTCCCAGCCATGAAATGACGAACTGGGGGAGAGAGGGGCCTGGAGCAAGACGCAGGACTATGGAGAGCCTAGGACGGTTTTATTAAATGACTCATAAATACCAGGGAGAAAATTATAGTCTTTATTATAATAGCTATTATATAGCTCATTTTAATTAAAGTGAAAGTTGTATTTTTTCCTGATGTGGGACTGTATTCTGAATCCATCACTACAGGGTCTGGATAAATTGAAACATTTAAGAACCAAGCCCTGATAGGAGCAAATGTGCTTTGGGATGTTACAAATGGGGCCACTGATGGTTTGGATTAATTTTCCTGCTGAACCATGGAAGTGCTGTGACCTCCGGTGAGCTCTTAAACTTCCCTCAGCATTATTTTTTCCATCTGCAAAGTGGAAATGGATGTCGCACGTGCCTTGTGGGCAATGCCTAAACAGCAAAAGTTAGAGGAGAGGGCTTTAGGATTAACAATGTAAGTCTATGCACTCCTCCACCCCTTTTTCCACTCTGACCAGACTTCTGTCTTCACAAACTCTCTTGAGCTGACTCTGGGGATCCTGCTCCCCCTTTCACAAGCCTTAAGCATTGTGGAGCCTGTTTGGTGAGAGAGGCCTGAGACAAATAAGGACATCAGAGACACTTGAACGAACACACTGAAGATGTGTATCTACTATTCACATCCTGTGGTAAGCAGAATACTCCAACTGCCTCCCCCATATCCACATCCTAATTCCTGGAACCTGTGAATAGTCTTACTTTATATGGCCAAAGAGACTTTGTAGATATAATTAGGTTGAAGATCTTGAGATTATCCTGGGTTTTCTGGATGAGCCCAGCCTACCCACAAGGGTCCTTACAAATGACACAGGAAGGTAGGAGAGTGGGTGTCAGAATCAGAGAGAGTTGAAGATACTATGCTGTTGGCTTTGAACATGGAAGAAGGAGCTAGAAGCCGAGGGATGCAGATGGCCAATAGAAACTGGGAAAGGCCAGGATGGATTCTCTCCCAGAAGGAACCAGACCTGCAAACACCTTAATTTTAGCCCAGTGAAACCCATCCCACACTTCTGACCTCACAAACTATAAGATAATAAAAAATTTGTGTGGCTTTAAGCCACTTATTTTGTGGTACTTTTTAACGATACGATAAAAAAACAATACACATCCCAAACCTATCATTCCATCATTTGATAGACACTGGAGTTAAAACAAAAAATCCCACTCCATCAGCTTTCTTCTTTAGAGGCAGTTTACCAACTCCGGGAGGAATAGAGCTGGTGAGAAAGGACTTAACTTTACAGCCTTATTCATGTGTCTTCTTTATGATAGCATTTTGCTTTATTTTTTATTCCTCATGATTTTTTACCCCTTCTAGTCATCACTTCACACCTTCCAGAATAATCTTCTGAAACCAGAAATGTGATCAGGTCATTTTCCTGCTAAAAATTTCAATACTTTTATAATGCCTTCAAGAGAAGGGGTAAATTCCTTAAACATTCTATAAGACCCTCTGTGACTTGTCCCTGATGGAGCTCCTGGCAATATCACCAACCACATCTTATCCCCCGCACCCCTCTTACTCCCCAAGCTCCATAGCAAGTTACTGACAGGCTTTCACATGCTGTGGTTCTTTGCTTTCACTAGAATGTCTTTCTATTTTAGTTGATATTTGTTGAGCACTTATTATTGCACTTGGCACTTATAAATGCTTCATTAAACTCTATATAGTAGGTACTAGTATTATCTCCATTTTACAGATGAGAAAACTGAAATATAGAGAATGTAAGGAACTTGACAAAAGCCACAGGCCTAAAAAGTGGAAGAACAAAGATACTGATCTGGGAACAGGAGTTAGGTTCAGGGAAGAGCAAAACAGGAAGGGGGAAAAGTCCATGTAAGGGCATGTTATTAATTGGTTACATCTTTGGACACCTGGACCTTGATCCTGCTAGATCCTTCTGAGTTGAAGATAGACTGTCTAGAAGTTGTTCACCTGAGAATTGATAGGTAAAACATGTATCCATTGTTTTTCATCCCCCATTGGTTGAAGCTTACCTGATAGGGATGTTAAGTGCCCTATACTATTTGACAGCATATAGGCTACACCAAACACCTGGGCTACACCACTGTTCTATACAGCAACATGGGAAAATCCTTGGAACTGGAAAACTGAGGGCAGAAAGCTGAAGGCCCCATCATGCATGTGATGTAACACATTGCCACGGAAGTCCTCACAAAACTCTACCACAACTAAAGTGGAAATTGGAAGTAAGGCAGAAAGACATGAAGTACAATTTGATGGGTTTCTGATACTCTGCTCTGAGTTTCCTGATAAGGTTATTATTTCAGGGATTTAGAGGATTGTGGAATAAAGCTCTTTCTATAAATGTGCATAGACCCTCAAATCTAAATGAGGCCCTTGAGATTCTTGTCCACATGAGTCACATAGGTGATGTGGATCTCATATTTCACATATCTTTTATAAACAGGTACCTACTTAAAAGAATCCATAAAATCTGAGATTGGTATGAATCACATTAGAAGTTTTGCTTAATGTCTTCCTTGAGACCTAATCTTGTTGAAAGGATCCATTAAAGGAAGGCGAGGATTGGAAGCCAGAGACTAATGACATTTTTTAATTTGGTTAATCTAATAGAATCAGGTGGCTCACCCTTCAACCACTCTCTGAATGTAGAAAGAGATGCATTTGGATCAGGCAAAGGAAAATACCTTCTTACAATACCTAACTACCTACCAGGTTAGAATCAGAAGCAGCAAATTTGAGCAGAATTCTCCCAGGCCTGGAAAATTCCGGGACTGTTGCTAAAAACTGCAGGTGAGGAGAGTGGCCTGGTGAGGGGGCCTCTGGAGATGAGGTGCTCACTTTGCTGCAGAGTCTGGCTTTGCTGGCTGAGCAAATCCTGTGTTTGAGGCCATTGGTATGAGGTATATATGGACAACAGGGCACTGAGGTCTCCATGAAGAAAAACAAAATGAAAAATTATTTAGAGGTCTGATTCTACAGGCATTCTGTGGTTCCCCAGCCTCTTAAAAAAAGATTATTTTCAGAATCTATTTGTCTCACTGCTGGAGATCAGGGGAGCAAGATGTAAGAACTGTTTGTCAACTCTCAGGCACAGAAATCACTAATTCATTTCCTTCTGGGGTCAGGGAACCTGATCTCCTTTTATCAAAAGGAAATTACTTCACAGAGAAAGTGCTGTCATTATAAGAAGGAAAGAAATTAAATTGCATCAAATTTGCAAACCACTCATTTGCTTCTGTTCTTTAATTGATTTTTGAACTGGAGCTCACTTGCTAGCTTTCTGCCTAGAAGTTTAGAACTAGCTTCCTGTTTGATCACAGGAAGTCATTATGTTACATTTTGTTTGTAATGAAAACACACAGTCATACAGATATACACACGCTCACACACACACACACACACCTCTATTCTCACAGGCCACCTTTGCCTTGAAGACTGAACCTAAACTTAATCCAGCAAATATTGTTGAATATACACTATGTGCCAGTTACTGTGATGGATGTTAGGGCAAAAGAAAGTCGTGGTTCATGCCTTCATGAGTCAACAATCTCTATCTAAGAAAAGAACTTGGAATAAGGAATCATTCATTCATTTAAGGATTCACTCAATAAATATGTACTGATGGGCTGTTAAGGGCTGAATTGTGTTTTCCCCAAATTCATATGTTGAAACCCTAACTTCTAATGTGATAGCATTTGGAGACAGAGTCTTTAGGAAGGTAATTCAAGTTAAATGATGTCATAAGAGTGGGGCCCTAATTCAATAGAACTAGGAAAGGAAGTGATAGCAGAGGGCTCTCTCCCTCCTTCTCCATGAATACACAGAGGAAAGGCTATGCGAGGACACAGTGAGAAGCAAGGAAGAGATGTCTTACCAGAAACCAACTCTGACAGCACCTTGATCTTGAACTTCTAATCTCCAGAATGATGAGTAATAAATGTCTGTTGTTTAAGTCAACCAGCTAGTGGTATTTCTTTATGGCCAACTGAACAGACCAATACAGGACCTATTATGTACCAGGCACTAGATTAGGTGCTAAGGGTGAGGCATTGAACACTACATGCTCAGTTCCTGTCCTCAAAGGATTTCTTTTTAGTGGAAGAAGGTTAAGTGTAATGAATGTTTTGAGAACAGAAAATCTGTGGAGAATTTATAGAAGGAATATGACTTACTTTAGAAGTCAGAAAAAGTCAGCACTAATTTTTTTTCTTAAACTATCATGTGTGGGTTCAGAGTTGGTGGAAGTTGGGATTAAGGAAGCTCAGTCAAGGTAGTGGCAGTAGTCTATGTGAGGGCCTGATGACAGGGGAGGCCATGGCTAGTTTGATATTGTGGAATGAGGCCAGCAGGCAGAACCCAGCCTGCAATGGCGAGAGATAAGCACAGACTCGTGAGGCCACATTTAGAAACATCTGCTTGATTCTTAGAGCTTGGGAAGGATTCTAAACAAGAGAAAGGAATGAAATTGGAGTATTACAGGGGGAACTCTAGGGATAGGTGAACAAGTCAGGAAGAATAACGCCCTCAGATCCTAATGATCATGACAGCCTGTAGTATTTTTTCCCAAGGTTGGATGGAGTGTATGGAAAAGGTGATTTTGTGGAGAAATAGTCATTTTTATATGCCTAGAAGGATCTATTCCTTAGGCATGATTTGCAACTGTACTTTCTGCAGCCAGCTCGGAAGAAAATGTCTAAATAATTTCAAAGAAAGGTACTTCAGGTGTTTGTGGTTTTAAGGCCGTCAAATGTCACATCAACTCTACCAAAACTGACTACATATTCAAAATATAACGTGTTGAAAGACATATATAACTGAATCATTCACTTAGAAATGTCTTTCTTTACTTGTCGGTTGCAGAAAAGGTTGTAACTGACAAATGGTGTGCTAGAGAATGTGGTTTGCTGGGGTACATCCATCCAGTAGGTGTTAGCAATTATACTCCTCTGACAGGGCTCAGGCCCACACCTCTGAGCAAGCTTCACTACAACTGCAAGTGTTGACGGGAAGACAATCAGTTATGGTGAAGCCTGGGTGTTATTGCCAAGTAGTCACACACTCAGCATGAATGTCATTCTGTACTCCAGAGCAGAGTTTAAAGGAGATTATAGAAGGCGTGGGTCTGAAATAGTGGCTATAAAAAGGGGTGAGTGTGGGAAGAACAGAGGAAAAAACACATCAGGCTGCCAGACACTTGGTAGAGTTTAAACAATTATTTCCTCATTCCCCCATGTAGCTACGCCAACCCGAGCTAAGCACTCAAAACATTCCTCTTAATGCCCTATGAGTTGCACAAGAGTGACTTTCTGGAACCAAATCAGATGTTTCTATGATTTCCTTGATTTGGTTTCCTTTTGCTGGTGGACCCTATTCCCTTAGTTGCTACTTGGCCTTGCTTCATCCTCCACATAGCACATCGGAGAATATTTTGTACAATTCCTGTTAGATTCGAAAACCCCAAACTTGCAGAGCCACAGCATTTCCACCGATTGTTGATATTATGTTTGTTGATTTCTTCTGCTCTCTTTGGAATGCCCAGCTGGGCTTGAACTGAATTTTCCTCTCTGATTGGAAGCATGGAGTCTTCTGTACATGCATTCCACTGAGGGCTCTCCCTGGTGATCAGTGGGAACTCTACCCAGAGAATAAGTGCAGAGCATGTTCCTGTGGGCTACTGTAAATATGGGAGAGTAAAGGCAGGAGACAAGCTTGGCCTTTGACTCTAGAGAACAGTAAATTACCTTGGACCATTTTAACCCCATTTGTAATATTTGGCACACTAACATAGGGACTGGCTAGAAAACCTGGTATCTAAGGAACTGAACATTCTTTACATACAAAAACTGAGGACATTGCTAAATAAAGAGAGAAATGGTAGATGAATTGTTTCAAGGTGGGTTTGTCATTCATCAGCGTAATATTTAGACAATCTCTCTGTCTCTCATTCCTTTCTCTCACTGACCTAGTTTTAATTATGCCATGTGAAAAATGTACATGGTCTTTACAGCCATTAATTAAGTTGCTTCTTGTAAATGCTTCTAAATTTGGGGGGTAAAAGGCTTGGGCTGGTCTTTGATCATGCAGTGCAGAAATGTCAAAAGACCACAAGAAAAATAGACGAGGTGAAAGCCTGTCAAACAAAGGTTCAATTTAGAGAGTTTCATTTTTCATGCGTTCGTGGCTTCTTCAGTTACAACTTGATTAAGTATTTAAAATTATATTAAGATGAACAGAACTCTTCTGACTCTCTTATTAGCTTGCAAGGTTTCCTTTTAGTTTTCTACATTTATGGTTATAGAACTATTATTGAGCTTATTCAGGCTGCTAGCTCTCAATTCTTGAGGCTGAAACTTCAGAACTCTGGGTCATTGGTACTTTGATTCTGGAAAAAGCATTGTTTTATTTGTAAAATATGAATGAAAGTGTTTGCTCTTTCCTTAATGATGAACGTCATTTTCTTTGTTCTTTACACTTTTAGGAGATTCCTATCTCCTGCCCCAGACTCCAACATTCCTAAAATGCCTTTGTTTCAAATATGCATGGAACATTTTCTTTGAAGCAAGGCTCATAGATAGCCAGACTGGTGTATTACAAGAGTATTAAGGCTGGCCTTAAAACAGAACAAAACACCAAGGAATGGAAATTATAACCAATTAACTTTCTTTCCCACGCCAAAAAGCTAGTAAGGCTAGTAGTCATACTCCTAAGTGCTTCATATTGACATCCTATGATAGCTTTATATACATTCAATTATTTGTCCTCACAATAATTCTAGAAGGTGATAGGTAGGCACTGTTCATGCATATTCTATAATTACGGAAACTAAGCGTTAGAGATGTTAAAAAACAAACACACACAACAACAACACACACACACACCAACAAAAACAAAACAAAAAGAAAAATTGCACAAGGAAGTTTTAGTGAGATTAGAGTGGAGATCCAAATCCATTCTTGCTTTCTTTGCTCTTCTCACCCTGCCTTCCTGACACCCAAGCCACTGTAAGAGACCTCTCCTTGAGTCTAGCAGTAGGAGAGAAGAAGAGTTGTGTTTGAGACCAAAGGAGGAAAATTTGTGAATTTATATGAATTTCAAGGTCAGCTTGATATTAGAAGAATCATCTAACCTCTTCTGTGCCTGCAGTTTATTTTTGTTTGTTTTGTTTCATTGGTAAAATGGGGATAATGATAGTATCCACACATAGGTCTATTGTTGGGACTGAATTATTCATGTAAGCTATTTAGCAACTGGCACAAAGAAAAAGTTTTTAGCAACTCTTATTTTCTTTCTCAGCTTCCCTCCCTTCTTTCTTTCCAACATGATTCATTCACTGAGTATTTAGTAACTGTCTGTTCTGAACTATTTTAGATATGGAGTTAGTAAGATGTGAATGCAAGGGAGTCCTTGAAATGAAAAGATCTTAAACTCTTAAGCTTGGTGGGGACAATAAATTATATAACAACAGGATACACAATATTATAAAAATATCAGAGAGAAACAGTTGTTGAATAGAGTTTTACCAGAGAGAGAATTAGATGAGGAGGATATTTGGAGTAGAAGGAATAGCGTGTGCAAAAATATGTGGCAAGTGGCTTGATGTGGTGAAGAGTGTGAAGAGTGCAGTCAGCAGTGATGGGAGGTGAGGCAGAAAATAGAAAAGCAGACAGTGAAGGGCCTCAGTGCCTTCTGCGGAGGTTATTTCACTTATATAGCAAAAGGTGTGTAATCCTCACTATACGTCACTGTTCTATTCAATTTACTAGTATTACCTCACTTGATCCTCACAATAACCCTATGACGTAAATACTGCCATTACTCCATTTTACAGATGGAGAAACTGGGGTGCAACTCAAGTCACCCAGTTAGTATTGGCACAGTTGGCATTTGACAGTTTGGTTCTGGAGTTCTTGCTTAACCACCTTGCGCAGCTGCTTTGCAAACATGAACCTAATCTTGAGAAAATGAGAATCAACTCATGGGATGTGATCTTTTTTACCTTTAGAAATATTGTTTTGGGGTCATGGCAAAGTGATTTGGATGGCGGGGAGACTAAAGGCAGAGAGATTCATGAGCAGGATTTAATTACTCGGGAGGAAAATGATAAAGGCCAAGCCTGAGCCTTCAAGGTGGGTAGAAAACTCGAGGGTGGTTTTGGAGGCTAATGGTGGGGTGGTTAGGAGGAAAAGGTGGAAAGAGAAGGTAAAGGTCACTTTGATTTCCAACTTAAGTATCTGAATAATGGTAAAACCATTAAAGTTCAAGAATCAGTCATGTGGAAAGACAGGGATTAGGCAAGATAAAGCAAAATCTTCTAAATCCAGGAAATATAAAATGCATCATTAGATAAGAATAATTATATCAAACTACATTGGGAAGACAGGGGTGGTTGGGCGAGGAGGGCTGTAAGAGACCAACCGAAGGACTTGTACGCATGCATATAAGCACAACCAATGGATATAAGACACTGGGGTGGGGGGGGGAGGGTGGGCAGGTGTAGGCATGTCCTGGGGGGTAGGGGTGGTCGGGGGGAGATCAAAGGGGAAAAAAAAAAAGGAGACATATGTACTACTATTTGTAATACTTAAAACAATAAAAATAAAATAAAATTAAAAAAAAAAAAAAAAAAAAGAATAATTATATGGTTTCTCATATGCCTATTTGAACTCCCATTCAAAAACCCACAGAGTTGATAGGAATGAATGAAAGAGAATGTATATTTAACACTAAAATGAAAAACAAAGGTAAACAGAAACAGAGAAACTTGTTTGGAAATATTTCTCTTACCATGAAAATGAAACCATTTGTAGCATTTCAATGTAGCAAGGAGGCCAGGGTGGCCCAACAAAATGGGCAAAGGGTGGGAGGGTTGGCAAGGCTAAAGCGGGGCCGAGAGACTATAAAACCATTGCCTGCTTGCAGGATGGCCCTCCTTACCTCCAGTTATCAGCCTGTAGGACCAGCAAGGAGAAGAAAAAGCACCCAAAGAAACTACGCACAGAAAAGCTGCTTCCATTGGTCTTCTTAATAGTATCTCTCCCTGTCTTCCTGAATCTCATATTTATCCTTCACTCTTCAATTGTGTAAACATATTTTCTCCAATTAAAATGAATCATATTGTGGCTGATCCCTTAATTGTTACATTAGTGGGGTGACAGGACCTTATCGGGATGCTTCTGAAACTTGGGGAAAAGAGGAATCAGCACTATCAGAGAACGGGGCATAATGACTCAAGCAGGGTTCTTGTCACAGGGGTCCCAAAGCTCACTGCTTTTTGCCTTCCTGCTCAGCATGCTCACCAAGCTGTATTAGACAATCGTTAAAAAGCTTTGAAACTTTGCAGACCATTCGGACTACAGATTGGAATATAGTTACAAAGAAGTGGATTTACTGTGTCTGAATGCAAAACTAATCAACTCAGAATGACAATTTCATATGGTTAAACCCATTACAACTTTGCTTGACTTCTTTCATCTCTTGTGAGTATGTGGGATGTCATTAACGTTACCAGCTGCATGGTTTTCTCTGAATACCAACAGCAGAGGGGGAAACCCACCCTCAAATCCACTGGCTCTCCTGTTTTCCACTCAGACAGCTATTGCACTGCCAAGGCAAATGTAAAACAGGCTCCCACAATAACAGCGATTTCCCAAATGCCCTGTTAATTTCCAGTAAACCAAAATAAAATGTGTTATTATTTATTAAGAATATGCACTACACACGGTTTCCAGATGATAAGTATTTCAGTAAAGCACCACATGGAGAACAATTTGAGTTGGCCTGCAAGCTGTATGTAACCTTAGAGTAATGGGTATAGCCCAGGGTCAGAATTGTCACTTTTATTGGGTTAATTCAATGTTCATGGTTTATAGACTATGATATAGGACTAGTGAAAAGTTTTCCAATCCCCAGTATCAGCTGCATTATACATATAATTTTATGTAAAAGAGGAGCGTCTCATGTGTCATTATTTATTCATAATGACATTCATGAAACAACTGTATGGCACAGTATGATAGTGTAGTCTGGGGTACGAATATGGAGCACAGATTCCAAACACTGGGTCTCAGACAACTCCTTTAATTATGTTAACTTTCGAAACACAATGTAGAGAAGTATAATGTCACACTTGTGGGACAGAATGCCATTCTTTCACAAAGAGAATACACACATTTGAAGGATCCCAGGTTTGGGGAATGATTTGAGCTCCCTTAAAGGTAGTTGAATATATTAGGAATCTTTTTTATAACACTGGCCCATGGGTCTCCACCTGGGTTAAGGGGAGCCTTGATCCAATCTCTGGTTTGTGGAACCTTCCAACTCTGAAGAGAGCATGACCGCATCAGACAAGGACTCTGTGGTCACAGGACATGGTCTAGACCTGGACCATGCCAGACCTCCTGTAGAGGCTGCCTGCTTGGGCTTCCTTTTGTCTCCCCTGTGCTTCCAGGCCCTCACAGCTGGGTCTGTGATTTGCTGACCTGATGCTGCCTGAGCTGGGAGGCCTGAGCCTCAGATTCTGCTCTCCCTGCTGGCCTTGCTGCTAGGTGTGCTTCCAGGCCACACGGAGGTCTGGCACCCTAGGAAGGGTCTGCACGGTGTCACTGCCTTCTGTCCCAGGATCAAGCCCTCCTTGTTCTCATGGCTGCAGGTCTCTAAATTAGAATTCCAGTTTGGTTCTGGCTATTTGCCTTAAAGAAAAGGATCTCACACTGCTTTTAAAGAATTAAACATCTCATACATATTTATTCATGAAAATAA
Source organism: Corynorhinus townsendii (assembly GCA_026230045.1). Classification (NCBI taxonomy): domain Eukaryota; kingdom Metazoa; phylum Chordata; class Mammalia; order Chiroptera; family Vespertilionidae; genus Corynorhinus; species Corynorhinus townsendii. The sequence continues at coordinate 159,381,899 of JAPDVU010000002.1, forward strand.
GAAAGTCCCCTCCAAATTATGCAAACTCTACTGCCTTGTAATATAACCACCTCTAACATTTTGAGGTTTATTTTTTAAGCCTTTTGTCTCTGCACATATATACAAAAACATACTTTCTTACAAAATGAAATTATATATATTGTAATATATATTCATATATATATATATATGTATATTTACAACCTAAATATGTGTTTTTTTTCTTGTATGAAAGTAGGTTATATATAAAAATATACTCCTCAATGTTATTTTTAATGCCGCTTACTATTCTAATTTACTTTAAGCTTTTAAAATTCAAGAAGAATGTATTGTTACACATTCCTTGTCTTTATTACCTCATCCTTTTTATAGTTCCTCTGTCTAAAGCCTTATGATGGTGCTCTGTAACCCCAACATAGTAAAGTAGGCCTCTGGATTTTTAAAAATACCTGAAGTGATTTTCTTTCAGCATTCTTCTTACACCACACTGTCAGCAACACTGCCTGAGAAGGAGGAGCCAGAAGACCCTTCCCACACAGGAGCCTGGAGAGCCCCTTCTCAGTCACTCACAGCTCAGTTCTTGATTCCCCATCACTAGCGAGCTTCACTTGGGCTGTTGAGGCCATTATAACCTCCCTTCTTTGTGTATGTTTGACACTCATAAGTACCTCTGGTTCTGTACCTGCCATTACCCCACTAGACTAAGCTTCCTGAGGGACACAATCACATCTCTCCTGTGTATGTGCCCAAGATTGGCTGGCATCTGCCATGAAATAGCTGCTCCATGGATGCCTATTGAATCAAAGGAGGGAAAGTAGGAAGGAAGGAAGGAAGGATAAAGGACTGTCTTACCAGGTATAGTGAAACAAGAGTATGCTTCCTATCAGGGATTCCATTCGAGCTAAGCCTTAAAAATAAGTGCCGTTTGATGAATGGTGGCTTCTTTTGTTATACCAGCTCTTTGAAACAACCTAACAGCCCCTTAAAGCAATGCATTATACAATTTTCAGTTTCTCCTAAATACAGAGAGATTATCTTGTTTAAGGCCATGGAGCTTAAAAAAGCAAAGCATGTGAACCAACATTGTCTTTTGGCCAGACTTCAGAGATAGAAAAAAAAAAGGGCAACTTAGATGTGTGGTGTGCAAGGAGAAACATGGAGCGAGGATGGCTTGTATCCTGCGGGAATGACATCACAGAGTAGCTCAGTTTAACTCCAATGGTGGTGGATTTAGAGAATGGTAGGATTGAGGGCTGCAAAGGTAGTTCTGAGCTGAAGAATTGAGTTTATTTTTTTCACCAGACTTTAGGGAGTTGTTACATTTAATAAGAGAGTGTTTGCTCAGAACTGGAGGCAGTGTGCATGTGAGTTTGAAAGGGAAAGAGATAGGATGTGGGGAGACCAGTGAAGAGCTTATTGCCAAAGCTGGATGAGCAGTATAGGTACCTAATGTAGGGATAGCAGGGGTGAGGTCACTGAGGCATATTTTAGATCTAGAACCCAAAGCCCATATTGACTGACTGTGTACAAAGGAGGTTGGAAGCTAATTCTAGGTTTCTGGTCTGTGAGATGTGCTGTGCCTCTAACAGAAACAGGCTAAAGGATTAATTCTCCGAGTGGGAGGGGGCAGGGTGAACAGCTCAATTTTGGACACAGTAAATTTGATATGTCAGAGGGATTGTTGCAGACAGAGATATAGAGCAGGTAGTGGGGGAGAGTGGATCATAGAAATTAAGACAGACTGGACAAGCGTTCTGAAAAAAAGGTTGACATGCGAGTGAAGTGGCAGAAAATGCCAGCTTCCCCTGACCTTGGACATAGGAAGGTAGATTGGGAAAATTGAAGGAAAACTAGGGTCACCAGGGAACAACACAAATCCTGTAAGACCAGCAATGAAGCAGGAAAAGGCAAAAGATGAACGGGGGTGATTTAATGGAATCTTGCTCTTGGGTGTGACGGTAGAAGAAATTAGAGCTACTATTTCATAAATATGAAATTCATAGATTTTTTTTCACATTATAAGAAGTGTTTGCCTTTTAATAAAGCTAGAGACTCTTGTGTACCCTAAATTCTCTATCCAAGGAATAATTTTCCAAAGGTAGAATTTCAGGTATATAACAAGCTGGTGGGAAAGGTTATTTGGAGTCCAGGGGCCTTATTAGCACACATAATGCTAGTTAACATTTATTGAGCTCCTGTTAAATGAATTATTCCATTAATCTGATAAAATATCCCTATGAGGTAAATATTATCAGTTGTTCCATTTTAGAGTTGAGGAAACAGAGGCAAAGAGAGTTTAAGTGATTTGCCTAAAGTCACACAGCTAGTAAATGCTAGCTAGTCTAAACTGCCTGGCCCCACTGCCCATGTGCTTCCCTCCTACTCTAGGCCTCTTCTCATCCTAGTAGCACGGAGTCCTTCCTGTCTCAGAGTTGGTGTCACCCAGACATGGTTTCCCACAGACAGATATTCTCTTGTCCACCAATGGAGGTGAGCAGGCAAATGCTCCTTGGCCCTTCCTCCAGGATATCACTGGGAGTCAGGCTACACCCACACCCATGTCTTCCCTTCCTCTCTTTATCTACTGTTCCTCTGGGGTGGTGAGGGGGTAGGGCAGTGAGAATTCTAATCTCACGTAAGTGGTGTGTGTGTGTCTGTGTGTGTTGGCTTTGCCTCTGAGTGGTATGAAAATACAGAATGAATGGATATGGGATTCACCAAAATACTTTTTATTTCGGGTGTAGCTCTCAGAAGTGATGCTTATTTTACACAAACCCTGATAACCTCTTATCTGCATGCAGAACACATATATTTAAAGAACCATCTTTCTCTTGAACTGTGTCTCAATGAAAGGAAGGAACCAGCAGCTTCAGTGTATAGTTGAAACTTCTGCATCAATGTACAACTGGAGGCCAACTTATAATTTTCTGACATCCTCTATTTCAAGTAAATAGCACTCTGACATGTGACTATCCCATTTGATAGTGGCAAGAATCTGTGGACACCCCCTACAGGTAACTGACAGGTCACATGGCTGGTAGATGAAAGGCACAGGAAACCTCCTTAGTGGCAGGAGGAGGTGGTGGGGGTGCTTTCATCTCCCCCTGTCACACGCCTACTTTGTTGGAATGCTGAGCATGCTCTCACCTGCCTGCCCCAGAACACAATCACATTCCAGAGGCTCTACTTTAATGCAGCCAGGTGGCTTCTCTCTTCTTCAGCATGTACTTGGTGCTCTTCTTGAAATTAAACGGTGACCTTTCACTTATCTTCAGGTCTAATGCTGGGGCTGGCTGTGATCCTGCCCCAAGCTTGTCTCTTGATTCATCTAACCAGCAATCGGGGGCTCATCAATAGTGGGAAGGAGGCCTTTGCTCTTCTGTACTTGTCATCAAAGCCAAAGGAGCTCACTTTCCTCGGGGCAACATCTGGCTAGAATTTATATGGCAGGCATGGAAATATTATTTTCTAGATATTATGATTTCTTTGCTTTGGCATGGCAGAAAATGGCATGCTGCCATCACCAGAAACTAATTAGGTCATTTTCCTCATGTCAAAAACCTTCTTGCCAATAACGATTTCCTGTCATTCCTTCCCTGTTTCTGAAGGGGCGGCTGCTCTATTGGCAGCTTACTTCAGGAAAGAAATCAAATCAACTGGGCAGCTCTTGAGATAGAGAGCTCCTATGCCAGAGGAAATGACTTCTTTAGGATTCATTGCTACATTGACAGTTATGGTCTGTACTTGCTCCATCTCATAGCTTACAAACAGCTCCTTCCATAATCCTCTACAACCACTCTGCTCCCCAACCACTACTGAAATGCCACTTTGGGTCAGTTGCTATTTTCATTGTCTTTCTCCTCTTTCCCTTATTATTAACCAGAGACCCATTGCAGGAAGATTCTTGAAAGAATAGGGCTTCCTACAGCCTTCTCCTCCACCCTGCCTGCTTCCCTGCTGCCCCGCTTGCTTCTCTGCAGCTTTGCTCCCTTATGCAGTGCTTGGCTTCCTTCCACGCTGTCTTCAGTTTTCGCTCTGTGCCTAGGCATGCAAATTAACCTCCATCTTTGTTGGGTTTATTCACATACTCACTCTTGATTGGCTGGTGGGCATAGCGGAAGCATGGCCAATTTGCATGTTTCTCTTTTATTAGATAGGATGGCTTCCTCCTTCCCAATGTTCTCTCCTCTTTTGTTTTCTAGGTCAATGAATTTCTTTGAGCCCTTTGTCTTTTCTCTTTAGTTTTTCCTAGTAATTTCTCTGTTTCCTCTTGTTCCGTTGGCCTCCTATGATGGGCTGTGTAGACTTTCTAGCATTCTGTCCTTGGGACCTTCCATCTCTACTCACACTGAGAGGTGACCCATATTCATGGCTTTAAATATCAACTCAGTAATACTTAACCTTGTATCAGTGGTTTTGAAAAACATTCAAGTTATATAAACTCATGGTTTTAAAGAGTAAATTATTTCCACAAGGCTTGATAAAATTAGTTCCTTGATAGAAATCCCCTGCACTCTGCCTTTTTCTGCTTATGGCAACAATATTCAATTCTTGTATCTTTTTTTTTGGGGGGGGGGGAACTTATCTTTAAGTTTTAAAAAATGATGCTCATATTGCTATTTCTTGCTTTCTATTCTTTTAAAGGAAGGTCTTATCTATTGATTTGTAGCTTCCTTTCACACATACCAAATTATACCTATACTCTTTTCTTCCTAGTCTTCCGAAGTCACCATTTTATAATTGGGGGGTATATGAAAAATCAGTTTGCCCATTAAAATGTTACGCAATGGAGATATATAATATCCTATGTTTATTTTGAGAGGCAGCAGGGAGTGAGACCATCTAAAGTCCAGCTGCCTGGATTCAAATCCCAGGGAAGGTATTTAATTCATGGTGTGCTTGGGTAACTTTAATATCTGTGCTTCAATTTCTCCAACTGTAGAATGAGGTTATGATAGTAGTACCTATACATTGTTTTGTGATTAATAGTTAATAATTTAATAAATAGAAAAAGAGTCACAGTAACGCATCTCATATAATAAGTATTAAAGAAATGCTAGGAATTTTTGTCTTATTATTATCTTTGTGTAAATTTAAATTTTTCCTGGGATTAATAACAATAATAATAGCAACCATAACATAACTTCTATTTTTATTTGAATAGTTTTCCATCTACTTATGGCTAATTTATCCCTAATCTCTCTCCAGTAAACCTATTCTCAATTATATTCAAAGGCATTTGGTGATATAGTCATCCATCCCATGTTTATGAAGTCTTCCCCCAGAGTCTTTGCATCTGTTCTCACTTGTGCTAGGAAACCTTCAGGCTGCAGCAGAGTTGTCATCTCTTTCTTTCTCTTTCCCATCATCTGAGGAATCCTTTTACTTACGTTTTGTGTATGATCACTTGTCTCCTAGGTCTTCCCCCGTGCCCCACCTCCTTCTTGGTTTATCTCCTCATTTTAGCAGAATATATCTTCTTGAGAAAAGATGAAAATAAAATTCTTTTGGAGATCTGCATGTCTGAAAAGGTCCCTATTCTATCTTCACACTTCTGGTTAGCTGAAGAGTTCTAGAATTCTCAGAATTTTGAAGACATTATTTCACTGTCTTTAAGCTTCCATGTTGCTGCTGAAAAGTTCTATATAGTTGTGATTTTGGTCCTTTGTATGTATATAGTTCTTTTTCTCTGGAAGCATTTAGAACCTTCCTATCATTCTCAGTGTTCTGGAATTCCATTTTAATGTGCTTTCACGTAGATCAGTGTCCATTTATTATTGGAGTTCTTGATGGGAAATTATCTTGAATTATTTATCTGATGGTTTCTTCTCCGTTTTCTTTGTTTCTTTTTTTTAAATTTAATAAATCTTTATTGTTCATATTATTACAATTGTTCCTCTTTTTTCCACCCATAGCTCCCCTCCAACTGGTTCCCACCCCACCCTCTGCCCTTACCTCTCCCCTACTGTCCTCATCCATAGGTGTATGGTTTTTGTCCAGTCTCTTCCCACAACCCCCACACCTCTTTCCCCCTGAGAATAGTCAGTCCACTCCCTTTCTATGACCCTGATTCTATTATATTCACCAGTTTATTCTGTCCATCAGATTTTCCATTCACTTGATTTTTAGATTCACATGTTGATAGATATGTATTTGTTGTTCATAATTTTTATCTTACCTTTTTTTCTTCTTCCTCTTCTTAAAGAGTACCTTTCAGCATTTCATATAATATTGGTTTAGTGTGTTGATGAACTCCTTTAGCTTTTTCTTATCTATGAAGCTCTTTATCTGACCTTCAATTCTAAATGATAGCTTTGCTGGGTGGAGTAATCTTGGTTGTAGGTTCTTGCTATTCATCACTTTGAATATTTCTTGCCACTCCCATCTGGCCTGCATAGTTTCTGTTGAGAACTCAGCTGACAGTCGTATGGGTGCTCCCTTGTAAGTAACTAACTGTTTTTGTCTTACTGCTTTTAATATTCTTCTTTGTCTTTTGCTCTTGGCATTTTAATTACGATGTGTCTTGGTGTGGTCCTCTTTGGATTCCTTTTGTTTGGGGTTCTGTGAGCTTCCTGGACTTGTAAGTCTATTTCTTTCACCAGGTGGGGGAAGTTTTCAGTCATTATTTCTTCAAATAGGTTTTCAGTATCTTGCTCCCTCTCTTCTTCCAGCACCCTCATAATTCTGATGTTGGTATGTTTGAAGTTGTCCCAGAGGCTCCTTACACTATCTTCAAATTTTTTAATTCTTTTTTCTTTTCCAGTTGAGTGTTTTTTGCTTCTTTGTATTTCAAATCTTTGACTTGATTCTTGGGATCCTCTAGTCTGCTGTTAGGTCTCTGTATAATATTTTTTTTTCAGTCAGTGTATGTTTAATTTCTAGTTGATCCTTTTTCATATCCTCAAGGGTCTCACTAAATTTATTGGCCTTTTCTAGGAAATTCTTGAAAAACCTTATAACCGTAGTTTTGAATTCTATATCCAGTAGTTTGCTTTCCTCCATTGTTTTCATTTGTGATCTGTTTCTTTGTCTCCACATTTTCGCTGCTTCCCTGAGTTGGTAGAGTAGCTTTGTGTGCTAGGTGTCCTATATGGCCCAGTGGGTTGGCCTCCCCAGTTACCTGAGGTGGACACTCTTGGTGCACCCCTTTGTGGACTGTGTGTACAGCCTTGTTGTAGTTAAGTCTTGATTGTTGTTGATATCACTGGGAGGAATTGACCTCCAGGCCACTTGGCTGTGAGGATCAGCTGTGTCTATGACAGGAGAACTTCTGTGCTGGAGACAGCCTTATGAGATAAGACTTGCAAAATTGCAAAAGCCTCTGTGCTCAGCTTGGATGGGGCGGAGTCTCAGGGCTGAGCATACAGCCTTGGCTTCCTGTCAGCCCTGCCCTATGAGGCCCCTGGATCTCAGTGTCCCTTGGTAATCACTGCAAGCACCTCTGAGAGAAAGCTGCCCTCTAGTTTCGCCTGCTGCCAGACAGTTCAGTTTCTCCCCCAATGAATCTGGATTCCCAGATTCTAGCCCAGAACTGGAGTTCAGCGTAGTCGGGAGCTTCTGTCTTCCTCCCACTAGAGAAAGCCAACAGCACACTCAGCAGTCAGTCCTCTCTGCGTGCACTCACTCACGTGCCTCCAGACCTCTGCCTTTCGTGGCTCCCCTGATTTTCCGTGTGCTCCTCTCTTTTCCCGACAGTCCAGACTCCCCCTGTATGAGTCTGGGTCCCCAGGGTCTTGCCTGGAGCTGGGGTTCAGTGCAGTCGGAATTGGGGTTCAGTGCAGTTGGGAGCTTCCATCTTTCTCCTGCTAGAGAAAGCTAGCCAGGCACTCAGCCACCCGTTTTCTCCGTGCACATGTCTCTGTACCTCAGTCTTTTGCAGCTCCTCTGAGTCTCTGTGTGCTCCTCTCTTTCCTTCTAGTTGTAGAATTTCCACTCAGCCAGCTTTCCTGTGGTTCTGGATGATGTGCTTTCTGTCTTTTAGCTGTAGTTTTGAAATTGTTGTGTGAGGCAGCAGTTTAGGTGTTCACCTATGCCACCATCTTGGTTTCTCCTTTTCTTTGTTTCTTATTGGAATTTCTATTATTTGGATGTGGAATGGTCCTCTCAATTTAATACATTTATCTCCTACTTTTCTTTCTTTCTTTTTTTTTTTTTTTTTTGGTCCTTTTGCTCAACTCTCTGTAAGCATCAGTGAAATTGTATCCGAATCATTCTACAGAGGTTTATATTTTTGATTTACACGTTTTTTTTTAAATAGATCTCCAAATGTCCTTTTCCCTCTAGTAAAGTGCCTTATTTTCTTTTTATTAATGCAATGTCTTTTTCTTTGAGGATCTAAATAATAATTACATTAAAATTTTTCCTGTCTCTCCAAGTTTTACAAATTTGCATTTTGTGTGACTTCTATCTTTTATTTTGGAAGATTTCTCCAAAGGCTTACTGACCCTTAGATATTGACTTTTGTTTAAGAGGGAGACAGTGATGTTTCGATAGGAGAGTCTATGTCTGTGGGTGGCACTTTGCCAAGGAGTGATTTAAGCTGGGCCATTAACTTACACAAGTCCGAAGGTCACCCTCTATAGATCTTTTGTCTGGACTGGTCATATTCCCCAGAGAAAGATTGCGTTTTCTACATGTGGAGGATTGTCCCTCTTTCTAGATGGAGGAAGGTGTCTATGTAAACATTTAATTTTAAAACTTGCATTCATTCATCTGCTTTAAGACTTGACCTTGCCCCTCAACTATTCCTGGTGTCTTCTAAGCAGGAGGATTTTGCTTTACCTTAGTCCAGTGGTCGGCAAACTCATTAGTCAACAGAGCCAAATATCTACAGTACAAGGACTGAAATTTCTTCTGAGAGCCGAAAACCGACTTCTGCGCATGAGCCATGAAGTTTCAGTCGCACTTTATGTGCACGCCCGCAAGTGGTATTTTGTGGAAGAGCCACACTCAAGGGGCTAAAGAGCAGCATGTGGCTCGCAAGCTGTAGTTTGCTTGCCACTGCTAGTCAGAGGAATTTCACCCTCTGTTGGGTGAGGGAAGATCAGCCACCCAATTAGGGTGAGGATAGGGATGGTTTCTGAATAGCTAATTTTTTCTTAAATAGACATGGTTTTAACTCTACCTCCTACATTCACAAAATTGGATACTAAGAGTTCTTGAGTCTTTTAGAACTTCCATGATATAGAATAGGCTGCTTATCAGCCTTTCGTAGGGTTAGAAGTCAGTTTTCTTGGGTCTGCTTGGTCAATTGCTACTCATACATCTTCTTTGTAGCTTCCAATGTTTTGTTGCATTTTCTTTAATTTGGATTTATGTCTTAAAAATTCATTACTACCATTCTAGTGAGACATTAGTGGAGTACAGAGAGTAATATGTAGGTAATATTAAAGAAGATAGACCTTTAACACATATCAATATATCAGCAAAAATTATAGAAAAAACTATAGAGAAATATAATAAAGTAATTTAAGAGAACAGTAGAGGGACCTAACTCAGATTGGTGCTTTATGACATCGCCCTCTGAGAAGGTAATATTTCAACCGAGTCCCAAAGACAAGTGGGAGCTAGTGAGGCAAAGGATACAGGGAAAAAAACATTCCATGCTGATGAGCAGCCTGAGGTGATAGAATAGTCAAAACTCTGGCTGAATGTGACAGAGTCTAAGTTTAAGCTGCAAACAGGAGCTGAATAGAATGTATAACTGGGAAGTCTAAGATGTGGAGCTAGTAAAGCTTGGCTGGATCCAGGGATTGCCATGAGGCCTCAGGTTCCTGCCTCTCCATCTGTAGTTCTGCTTTTCTCTATTTGGCCTCATTCTCACAGAGACTTCCTTCATTTGGTGGAAAGTTGGTTACTAGCAATCACAAAGCTGCATCATCCTCACAGCCCCTGTCCCAGAGAGAAAGAGCGAGGCTTTCCTATATCTATTTTAAGTAGCATCCATATAGGACATCCCACATCACTTGGAATAATGGAGCTCTGTGTTTGGACAGACATGAATCCAATTCTACAGGCAGAAAACAATATTATTCATGAAAAATATTGAAAGATATTTACTATCAGAAGAATTGCGAGTTGTAAAAATATAAAGATTTAAAGCAGAATCTTGTGGGCAATGCTAAGCATTTGGAATTTATACTAACTGCAATGAGGAACTATTGCTGGATTTTAATTAAGGGGTAACATAAGTGCTGTAATTACTGTCAGCTCAATCGACACTTCCACACCAAACTCTCTTTCAGTTCCTTCACCTGTGTCAGAGGCACTACAATTTTCCTCCTGCCTTAGCTTTACATTTCCAGTCATCTTTGAGGTCCTGCTCAAATTTATCACCATAAAATTAGTCACTAAACCCAATGGGTCCCTCCTTCCTGAAGTCTCTTGGATTTATCCTTGCCATTGTGGCATGCCATTTTGGGCTCTTATCAACTTGGACCTGGTTTTTGTGATAATATCCTAACAGGCTTCTCTTCTATTTCTCTTTGCTTCTAAGTCAATGCACATGGCACTGTCAGGTTGTTCTATTGAAACTGCCACTATCTTTATGTCACTCCTCTACACAGGAGCCCACAATGTCTCTCTATCATTTAATGAATCAAGCCCAAATGCCTCAGGCTAACATTCAGAGCCTTCCATCATCTGACCCTGCTCCACCTACTGAGCCTTGTCTTTCGGTTACCTCTCCATCATAAAAAGACTTAATGGGCCCTGACTCCCATTCCTCCCCTCCAGGAGTGGAGGGAAGATGGATTGCTATCAAATCACTGTGCAGACTGAAGAGGATGGAATCCTAGGTAGGAGAAAGGAGGATGTGAGAGATTCTACTGAGTAACAGCTCCACAGCTCCATTAGGCAAGGAAGGGCTGTGGATATAACTGTGTGGCAACCCTGGACTTGGAGGTGTGGTCAAGCTAGCCTTTCTGAGCAGCATGTGCAGATGGCAGGGACAAGGAGAACTCTCAGTGTGCATTTTTAAGGTGAGGCTTCGCTGGAAGGAGGATATTTGCTCAGGCAAGCCTTTCCAGGTTATAATACCCACTCCCTCTGACAAAATGTGTGGGCCTGGCTCACAGGTTTCTGGGCACTTGCCCAGACTTTTCAGGGTCAATTGGTGCTGTAGAGAAATGATGGATTATCCAGAGAGGTATGAATAGTGTCAGGAAACATGACCAACCCTGGTGGGATCTCATTACTAATGTTTGCTCAAGTAGCTTTTTGCTTGGGGCTTGGGGTGGTGTTTGGAATCTGCAGAAATAAAGTGCTACTTATTACAATGGGACGGGATCTGGCAACTTTTAAAAATGGACTAAAGTTCTGAGGGAAATTGGGTACAAGCTTTGTATCTAAAGCCTAAGAGAAAACAAAAGAAAAGCTTAAAAAGTCAGCACAGAGTCACTGTCATCTCTACTGGAGGCAAAAAGAATGTTAGAGATGTGATTAAGGCTACTGATCTTGAGATGGAGAAATTAGCCTACATTACCCATGTAGGCCCAAACTAATCCCATGAGTCTTTAAAATCAGAAAATATTGCCCGGCCAGAGTGGCTCAGTGGTTGAGCATTGACCTATGAACCAGGAGGTCAGGGTTCAATTCCCCAACAGGGCACATGCCTAGGTTGTGGGCTCGATTCCCAGTGGGGGGTGTGCAAGAGGCAGCTGATCAATTATTCTCTCCCATTGTTGATGTTTCTCTCTCCCTTCTCCCTTCCTCTCTGAAATAAATAAAAATATATTTTAAAAAAGCAAAACAAAACTCTGGGGTTTCAAGCTGGTGTTGGTCAATAGAAAGTATGAGCATGGAAAAGGAGTTAGGGAGATGCAGTGTTGACTGCCTGTGAAGATGGATGAGGGGGGGTAGTTATTACTAAGGGGGATGGGAGGCCTCTGCAAGGTGAAAAAAGCAGGGAACCTCCAGAAACACAGTCCTGATGACATCTTGATTTTAGCCCAGCGAGACCAGTATTGGACTTCTGACCTACAAAACTGTAAGAAGAAATTTGTGCTCTTTGAAACTATTAAGTTTGTGGTAATTTGCTATGGCAACCATAGAAAAGTAGTGCAAATTGTTTCATAAATATGTTTAGAATGAATGAAGCTAGTCTAAGAATTTATATTAAAATTTGAGGCCCAGTGCGTGAAAATTCGTGCACTGGGGCGGGGGTGGGGGGTTCCCTCAGCCCGGCCTGCCGCCTCCACAGCAGCACTAAGGATGTGGCCTAAGCCCTTAATTGGACATTCCCCGAGGGCTCCTGGGCTGCCAGAGGGATGTCTGACTGCCAGCTTAGGCCTGGGGGATCGGGCTTCCACCACTGCAGCTATGCTGGCCAGCCATGAGCTGGCTTCTGGCTGAGTGGCCCTCCCCCTGTGGAAGTGCACTGACCCCCAGGGGGCAGCTCTTGCATTGATCATATGCCCCCTGGTGGTCAGTGTGTGTCATTGCAACTGGTTGTTCCTGGTCATTCTGCCCTAAGGGTCAATTTGCATATTACCCTTTTTTTGTATAGGATCATATAAACAGGCTCCTTTTGCCTGGGAGGAGACATACATATGCCTTTCAGAAGTGATTCAGTTGTAAACAAACTTTTATTGAGCACTTACTAAGTACTGGGCACTTTTCTTTGTTCTTGTATTAAATCTTCACAATAATTTCGATCATGTCCAAGAGCTGTTGATGTTATCTTTCCAAAGTAAATGAAGAAGCTGTTTTGAACCTGAGAAGCTCTGGGACTCTGTTTAATCACTACTTTTGTGATTCCCACATTTAGCTGAACATTAAAATCATCTGTGGAGTGTTTACAAGTCCCAATGTCTAGATCACTTCTCTTGTCAATTGAGCTTGAATGTTCCAGTTTGAAGCCACACTGGAATATTTTAAAAGATCTACTGTGATTCCAACATGCAGGAAAAGTTTGAGAACCACTGCATTTGGTGTAGTCTCTCAAACTACATGATAAATGTGGTTATTTATTCCATCTAATAGAAATAATTGAAAGTCAGTTTGTTTAAAAGTACAATCTAGATTACCTCTGACACTACATTGGTAGTTTTGCCATCATTGGTATAGCAACTGTTATTTGGATACAAGAACAGTTATTAGTTAATCCAAAGACTACAGTAAAATTGATTTTGCATGTAGACACAGTTTGGATTGTCAGTTAAAATAAGGGAGGGCCAGCAGGAGAGAAACCTTTCCCAAAATCAGACAAGGAGGAGGGAGAAACACAGATCTTTATCAGGTCTCTGAAGCCAGAAGGAAATGGAGAGCTGCCAGGTGAGATGGGTGATCAAAATGCCTGCCTGGTCATTTTGTCACCACTTTTGTTAGAAGTCTGTGCCTTTATGTGTCTTCAGCACTAGTAAGAAACAGCTTGACCCCTCCCTCCCCCCATTATATGGGCACTGTTGCTGAGAGCCTGTGTGCCCTCTGTTTCACTGAACCTTGGCTTCTTTGTGCAGTACTGGACAGCTTCTCCAGGGGGGGCTGATCTCATCAGCGAGGTTGCATTCCCCTTCTGGGCTGGGAACTGACCGAAAGTTTGGGCACTGATGGAATTTTGGCTGCAATCTTCTGGCTGCCACAGAGGCAAATGACTCTTTTTTCTTTTAAATGGCATTTTCATAAGTACAGTACCCAATCTTCCCCCAGGCAGGACAGGCACTCTGTTTCTTAATCTGCTGCAGAACTTCTTAACTTTTTCAATTAGTTTTGCAAAGAGAAATTGGTTCAGCGGGTTTCAACTGGAAACAGGTGTTGATGGTAGTGTCCAAATCTTCGATTGAGGTTCTTCTCTCCCCTTTGCCAGCCTTTCCATGGGAGTAATGAGCAGCCTGTGTTGGACGTAGCAGATGCACATCTCCACATGGGCCGGAGCTCTTGGTTCAAATTACACAGATGAAAGTCATAAATTAAAATGCACGTTTGTCTTACTGGCAATAATTGCGGATTCCGGTACATCATCTTTTTGTATATGCTAAGCCATAAACTTGCGTTAGCCAGGATTACCTCAGGATTCCTAGCTGAACACAGGGCAGTCCAGAGTTCTCCCAACTGGCTACACGATCTCTTCTCCAGTTGCCAACATTCTCCTCTAACTTGTGCTGTGTAGCTGTGGAAGTAAATTTGCTAAATTAGAAGAATGAAGGAAGTAACTTTACAAGTTCTGCATGATGATCATTACTGGTTTTCTCTGGATTTACTCATTAGTATTACCAGTTATAATTTCATTTTGCTTTTATTCATCCTTATTTACTTTCTGAGTTTTTAAATTGATCAAGACAGGAATTTGGATTTAAGAGAGATTACTCCTAATGAGATTACAGCCTAAATTTAGTGGAGACCTTCTGGTTAATCTAATGGGTTCATATAGCATAAACAGGTAGAAATACCCTCCAAAAAGTCACGTTGAGGTAATTGCATAAAACTCTCTTTTCTCATCACACACATTTTCCTAGAATAAAGACTCCAGGCTTTTTGAGGTTTAAAGATGGCTGAAAAATTCTTTAAAAATCACTGAGAATCTAAATCTTTCCCAAGTAGTAAACTCTGTAATCCCCCACAAAACTTAAACTAGAGAAAATCAGCACCGTTTTCTGAGAATTCCCTTCCTCTACATTTTCCTTGTGGTTAATATAAAATTTCCCTTTTCTCAAAACTAATTTATATTTTATACAGTTGTTAGGTGCTATTCTATGCTTTGCATTTTTCAAGAAATTATATGATTTTCCTCTTCCTTAGAGATAATTTTGACACAGTTTACAGACAGACAGACACAAATTTATCAGCCAATATCAGTAAATGACCAACACCCTGAAAAAAATGATTGAAAATTAAATTTGGTTATAGTATATTGGTATCTGCAATGTGTTGGCTAATTATCCATGTTTATAAATAGGACACAAGAGCTTAATTTTGTGTCCTATTTATATCATAATTAAGGAGGAATTTTGAGAAAGTTCTGTCATATAATGGTTTAACTGTCTTTTATTGCTATATGTAAATTGACTAACAGCAGTAGAGGTTAAAAACAATTTAACACAATACAATTTCTTTGGAACACAATTTGAATTTCAAATTATGTTTAATGCCTTTCTACATATTGCTGGTCTCTTTTTTAAAGCTTATCACATGTAATTGATTTATTTGAGGAAACTAGAATTTGGGGAAAACAGAAAAGTAGAAGTAGAGTGGGTCCTTTGGAAATTTGACCAAATATGTTTTTTTAAAAGTGCGTCATTTACTTTCAAATGGTCCTTTCCTTCCATTATTTTGAGCTTTATCAGTATCTTCCTGTGTTATATATTTAGATGATCTCTCAGTAAGATGGTTTTTTTCCAACTGCATTGTATTACTTGGCCTCAAACATTTCCTCTGTCTTTTGTATGATTAAGCCTCCAAGTACTAAGACACAACGTGCATGTTTGTTAAGCCACTTTTTCCCGTCAAAATGATTGACCCACTGATATCCTTTGATTCTGCCCTTGGTCCTGTCTTCAGGACCAGCATATCCTTCCACCTAAAATAATGTTCAGTGAAGGAAAGAAGAAAATTCTGTTTTTTTGGATCCTATCTGATTTTAAAATGTTACAATTAAGATATAAACATGAAGGCCAGATAAGGAAGGGAAATGGAAAAAGTTATTTTGAGAGGCAGAATTAGAAGGCTCTGATGAGGTTTCAAGGTGGGGGTGTGAGAAATAAGCCAGGGTGTGTAATCTGCATTCTCTTGGACTGAAGTCAGCAATGGGGGTGGGGGGGGGGGGCGTGGGAAGGGTAACTTGAAAGCAAACTCATTCATGAAATTTATAAATCTTACCAGGAGAGCACTCAAAGTATATTGTGCATACAACAAGGCACTTTGATCTTATGGATTTTATTTTTCAAAGAGTTCAATTTTGTATGCACAGGAGGACTTCAAACAGAATTGAGAAGATGTGGAAACAAAGTTGCTTTTAGGTTAAAAAGAAATCTATAAATCTACCATAATAAAATTATTATAAAATTTACCAGCACATAATTATTAATGATCCATTGGGCAAATTCTTGTTTATCCTTAAACGCTTGCCTTCTTAGGGTGAATCCCTTTGCTGACCTCCCCAAAACTTCTCCAACTCTCAGGTAGTTTGGTTAAAGGACTAGGTGTCACTCATTTATTTCTGAATTTATCCTTACTGTGTGCCAGACTTAAAGATGTAAAGGTGGACCAAACAGTAATGAAACTGAAAGGCTGACGAAGAGGACACGTAGTAAACAAATACTTATAATATTGTAATACATTTCTAGATGGAGACTAGGAGGCAGGAATGAGAAGGGCTTGCTCATTTTTGTTGGTTCCTGTTCCTGTTCAGGTAAACCCAGCTTCCTGGGGGTAGATACAATGCTGCACTTTTCCTATGCAATAGAACAAAGGTCACCTCAAGTGTGGGGTGTTAACGCTAACTGCAAGAAATGTGGGGTTGGACAAATATAGTTAGGTTTTCTTTCTGACTGACTATATTGTTAATTTCCCATCTTCTGCTTCCTGATTATAGTTTTTCACATAGTATTATAGTTTTCTACACCATCTCTCTTGTTTATTTGCACCTTCTAGTCACTGTCAGGGTTGATCTTGGTGATACACAGGGCTGTGTTTTACAGATAATAGAATTATAGATTTGTTCATTGATTGATTTATATTGCAGGTCTTGTATGTTCCCCCTATGCTCTACTAATAATTGAGCTGGGTGTGATTTCCAGAAAAAATAGCTGACAAACCTGTCCATATCAAGGTATAAACTGAAATGTCAACATTAACATAAGGGTTTGGACTTCCACCAGCCTTTCCTGGATGGACAATTGCTCAACCTGTTCTTATGTCACCTGACTGCTACGTCATCTGATAGCTATTACACTATTCATGCTGCTATGTAGCCATGCTGTCTCGGTTACAATTTGGCAAGATGACAAAAACCCACAAAGCAGCCATGTGTTTTTATCTGTTTGTTATTGGGGGTAGTGATCAAAGACACGTAGTTCCAAATGAGCACTCGATGGAAATGTTATATAGTGTCAGAAAACTGACTTTTCTCCTATGGAAAGAGATCGCCACAGAGTTTACTTGTCCTTTGTGAGGAAGAGTTAAATATCTCATGTCTTGGAAGAGATGTGATCCCATTGCAGGTATATTTGTTAAGTCAATGTTAAACAGGACACTGAGGGTGGGGCCAGTGAGTGTGATTTGCCCTAACTACAGAGAACTTTAAATCAATCATAAAAATCACTAAAAGCAGTTGGTTTTCATTATAACCAGGTGCTGGCATTTCTAGACAATGTCAGTAACAAAAGATGTCTTTCTCAAAAAAATGTTTGTTGATCTGCTTTCTAAATAATCATAATGGGGAATCTTAATAATATATATGTAGCTTCAACTTAGCACCTTTTATTGTTTTCCCTTTAATAAACATTGTTTTCTATTTGGATGTTGACTTGGTGAACTCCTAGCTCTGCCGTTTGTTCCCCAACACATAAGGACTCAGCTGAAGTACTTACTTTCAGAAGTTTGTTGAGGATTTAAAATATTTCAGCACTATTTGAGTCTTCAACTCTTGTGGCACTGTTTTAAATCTGTATTTAAAAAGTAAAATACAAAGTACAAAGTATTCATTGGAAGTGTATATTATAGTTCAGAAGTAAACATCTTTTACTGCATTTGAAGAGTGTGCTTAAAAATTAATTTAATTTTTTAAAAAATTGTTAATTGTTTTAAACCTAAAGACCAAATTAAAAATACAGTGCTACATCAGGAGTACAATTTAGTACTTAACCTAAATTGAACTTTTTGCAGATAAAAAAGTACAATTAAATTATAGTTTTGTTAAATTATATTTACTAGTCATTGGACCATTACCTCTGTATGATTTTTGAACTAGATTTTCAATACAAGAAAACCTTTGTCTACAAATCTTTTCTTTCTATTACTATTTTTGTGCATCTCCTGGTTACTCCTTTGAATAATTTTGTCACGGAGGGGAAAAGGTGTTAAAAATGATCTGTAGGCGGAGGTTTGTCACCCACAGGAGCATTTCCATTAATAAAATGGAGACGCATGTTTTCGTCATTATGGAGTGTGCTCCCACGGAAAACTTAGAATCACTTCACATTTTCAGTGAAGAGAGGATTTTGAAGAGCAAAACACTTGTATTTGGGAAACTAGATGGTGGAGAGTCATTGGCAGCGCAGATTCTTAGTTTGTTGGCGGCATATAGCTGTGAGTTTTATGTCTTCAACATGCACTCAGAGGCTGAAGGCTATAATAGAGATAAGTTTCAGAATCATAGAGATTTCTGTTTGATTTTAAGCCCTATCTCTTCCAAGCTGTGTAGTTTTTTGTTTTTAAGAAAATTTGTCAAGGCAATTTTTTTAATGTTACAAAAATATGTGCATGTCAAAAATACACATATAGTTCCATAGTGTGCATATACTATATGTACATATTCTATGTATATGCACATACTGTTACATAGTCCATATAACAATAATTCCAGCCATTTAGATGTTATACAGAGTAACTTATACTTTTCAAAAAAAATGAACTTATTCTGATTTTGGATTGGCTTTTTAAAAGCCACAGCTTTAGCAGCAACAGTCAGAATACCCAAGTTGTGTAGTCTTGATTCACTTAATTTTTTAAGTCTCAGTATCCTCACCTGTCAACATGGTAAAAAACTACCTGTATTTCATGAGAATTGTGCTATATAAGTGGAAGTACTTAGCTGATGCCCAACCCAATTCATAGGATATGCCCAGTGAATGTGAGTTTCTTTCCCTCTACTTCTTTCAAATGCTCAGTTCAGTTGTTACTTATTTCTTTGCAGAGTTTTCATTAGATGGACCTTTTTCATGTATTCTGTGCTGATTTTCAAGAACTAAGGAGATCCACTGAACATTTGCTAATAAGTTGTGGTATGTGACATTGGTTTCTTGATGTCTTTGTTAAAGTTTCCACAAATTATATATTGATTGATTCAGAGATAAGATAATGAGAAGCATCAGTTTTTACCTTATTAAACATGTATGTATCATTCAATCATAAATGGGATCTTTCAGCCCCTCTAATGGAGGCCCGGGGAAGGTGTGGAGAGTGTGCAGTGTAAGGGTGGAGAGTGTGGAGTGTAAGGGTGGATAGTGAATGAGGATTACACAAAAGTTGATCCACTGTAACAATTTTATAGCATTCTCTTCCCAGGGAAGATTTGTATTGGTGGCCCCAAAGCAGAGAGCTCTGTATCCCATTACTAGCCAATGAGTCATTCAGTCTCCCACAGATCCAAATAAAGTTTAACAGAATACCCTATGGCAGGCCTTTCAAAATATATGAATGCCATAAAATATAACATTTATTTTACCATATGAACTGACTCTGTCCCTTTTTCACCATTTGGGATAGCAATCTCACCATGTGTTTTTGGCTGTTAGGTTATCATCAGATATATTGGAGTTCTCTGAGCTTTTCCATTCTTAGTCCCCATGGTATTTTCAGGAGTTTTATAACTTGGTTGTAAAAATTCACTCTAAACTGAAAGTTGGCAAACAATATATTAATCTGGGAAGTTAATTTCTTTTATAAAGTCCAGAATCTATTTAGCCCCTCTTTTGAATTTTCAGAGACCTTAGGAAAATAAGGTGAGCAATTAAAGTTTTTGTGTTTTAAAAAAATATAATTGCTTTTTTCCCCCCAAAATCCCCTCAACCCTATTTTTACAGGTGAATAGCTTATATTTTGGACTGAGTTCTGATATATTTTGAAAGAGATTTTAAAAATGTTTTGGCACAGTGAAATTGAGTAATTAAAAAAGGAACTAGACTGAGCTTACCCGTTACATCACTGGAATAATAAAGTATGTTTAGAGAGTGAAGCCTATCTGAATGTACAGAAAGGACCAAGACGTTAATGTGACTGGATGTTTGCAAACCTGCAAATAAATCAGTCAGAAGTATCACTTAAAATATACGATGAGCCCTCAGTCTTACAAGAATTACTAAATGTGGTTAAACTTGTATTTGGAGTTGAATAATTGGATTTTTGGAATGACTTGGACATCAGGCAGTGACAGCAAATATGAATTAGACTTGTACATCCTTTCAGTGCCAGAAATGATGTCACCACCTTCTCCCTCTTACTGGGACAAAGCTTTAGGGTAAACTGCCCCTGCAAGTTGATTGACTAGATCAGTGGTCGGCAAAGCGCGGCTCGCGAGCCACATGTGGCTCTTTGGCCCCTTGAGTGTGGCTCTTCCACAAAATATCACCTGCAGGCGCACACGAACAATGCGATTGAAACTTCGTGGTCCATGCACAGAAGTCGGTTTTTGGCTTTCAAAAGAAATTTCAATCGTAGTTCTGTTGATATTTGGCTCTGTTGACTAATGGGTTTGCCGACCACTGGACTAGATGGAACCTATACCAATTACCATCTCACGACAGGAGTAGGCCCAGGGACAAAGGAAGCTCAACACATACTGAGGACAAAACATCGTCATTGAAAATGAGGCTTTTCCAACTTTAAAATACTTTCAGTCATATTTTACAGAAGGAATGCAGAGAAGAATTAAACTGTGGTTTCTGGAGTTGGACAGACCTGATGGTTATTTGCTGTGTGGCCCTGGGGAAGCTACTTAATCTGTGCAAGTTTCACATTCTTTATTCCTTAAAGTAGAAATAATAATAGTACATACTTGTTTGGGTCATGGTAAGGCTTACTATAAGAAAATATATGTAATGCAATTAGCAGAATGATTAACAAGCAGTAATTAATCAATATTAGTTTTTGTTATTGTTCACTTTACTGGTTAGCTTTATGAAATAGATTTCATTATTATTGTCATGATCATTTTACAGATGACAACAATTTAGATTCAAAATGGGCTTTAACCTGTGCAAGATTACACAACTAGTAAGTATGCTTAGCTTGGTTTGAAATCTAGGTAACCTAACAATAAACATGGTACATTTTTTCTTGATAATAGTGCATATTTGAGTACATATTAGATAATGTATATGAATCCAAAATTGGATAAGTAGTTGTTTCATTGAGAACACAAACATAAAAGTTAATATTTTAAATTTTTAAAAAGTTAATTTATAATAGTTTGATTAAACATATTTAATGCACAGGAATCAACTTGTTTAATGGATAGAGTTTCAGAGTCCCTGTATATGGCCATACCAGCCTGAATGTGCCCAATCTCGTCAGAGTCAACTGAAGTTCTTTTTTTTATTCAAGTATATTAACCATGTACTAAAATTATATGTAATGCATCTAATGTATCAGTTATAGCTTATTATATCAAGAGCACCTGTAGGTCTCAGTGAACTAGAGTAGTTCAGAATGAATAGCAATACTAGTTTTATAGCTTAGTGATTTCTATATCCATGGAATTCAGTTGGTATCTTATAGGTGTTGTTCCTGCTCACAATAACCTTGAGGGCTCTAATATATAGCTGGTTACATGTACACATTTGTGTGAGGCAAAAACTCGAGGAGGAAGAATTAGGGAAGGTTTTAATTTTATATAAAGCTAATCTGGATTTATGTAAAACAAAGGAGGAATGGGGCTGGGTTCGTCAGATTAGTAATAGATACGCTGGATGTAGTTTTGCACCTAGATCCCCCTTCAAGACTGTGCGCTCATTCCCCTAGGTGCCATTATCTCTCCCTGGCAACTGAGAACTTTCCCCCCTCCAAAGGCTCTGGGCTGAAAAGAGCCCAAGTGGCTTCCCCTTCCTGAAGTGGCCTCTGTCTATGACTGGTTAATATGGGTCTTAAAAGGCCTGTCTCTTTTGTCCCAATTTGAGATAACTTTGAAATCCATCCAGCTTCTGAGCTTCTGTAGGATTGGCTGAGGTCCCTGGTGCAAAAGCATCACAATTCAGCTTCTCCCTCTGCGCAGCCAATCCCACTTCCCTCACTTCCTTACAAGTGTTGTTCTACAGAGTGCTTCCAATAAACTTCCTGCATGCAGATTTCCCTCTGAGAGCCTGTTTCCTGGGAATTTCAACCTAAAATTGGAGCCATGCACAACAGAGCTAAGTAGGCTTATCAGAGCCCCAAGGAGAAGATGCAGCTTTATAATTACACAGGATGTGGGAAGCAGAGATAGAGAAAAGGCAATGAGAATGGATGAATTTGAATAGAGGCTACAGAGTGTCATATAAAGAGGCATACATAATCCTTAATAACTTACTTACACAATGAGAATAATAGTACATGCCTCTTAGAATTGTTGTGAAGGCTATATAGCTTTGCAAAGTATTTATAAAAGAGACTGGATGAGATGAATCAGAGAGGATGAACCTATATTACTATAATGTATCATGTGACAGTCATAGCTGGGTGGGATACTGTGGGTTAAGTCTTTAAGAGATAGTTAAAACATTTCTTGTGTGGCATCTTGGTGAACATAGAATTGGAGGACAGAGAGGCAGAGGGATGGACCTTAGGGGTGGTCTCACTAGTGGCTCAGCAGTGATGCTCAGATGGTCAGTGGGACTCCTGTATGACACATTGAAATGAATGACTCATTTAAATAGCAAGGGCCACACAACACCCCACTGTTGTGATGAACAGATATACCAGGCACAGGGCAGAATTAAGGGACAATTAGTAAGGGATAAAAGCAAAACAAACAAACAAAAAAACCCAAAACATGAAAGGTGTATCCCAGTCTTAGAATAAATGAGGTAAGGAACTAAAAGAGGACCGAGACCCTGAGTACATCAGGGACCCAGATGCAGGAACTGGAGCATAATCAGGTCTAGTGTCTGATGAATTTGTCAAGAATGATTGGATTCTGGGTTTGAGAGAGTGGTACTAGAGTGATTTTATTTAAAATTAAAAAAATTATTTACATGCTGATAATTCCCAAGTCTCTATGTTCACCTCAAAGCAACATGTTTAATCTCTAGACCCATGTTCCCACTGGGCATCTTCATGGGACTGCTCAATCTGAAGTTGATATTATCATGTGTGAAATTAATTTTTGTCTTCAAATTTCACCATCCAATTCCCACTCTTGAATTATCACTTTTTGGTTATACTATTTGTCCCTGTCAGGACATGAACATAGTCACCCTCATGAAAAAGAGACTTGGTGAGCAGCTCTTAAATTCTGGTGTAGAGGGACTTAGGGGTAGAGGAAGATGTGGGTGCTCCCAGTTTGTCTCCAGTCTATTTTCAAATTTAGCTGCTCTGGTTCCTGGTCCCACAGTCATGACCCACTGTCATTATAGTCTCCAAATCATTACAAACTGTCTGTCTGTGCCTCCTGGTATCTGGACTTGATCCTCAAAACCTTGGGACTGTGGTGGGTGAGGGCCCTGATCCAGCCAGCTGCTCTGAGTCTTCAGCTTTCTGTTTAATAAGTTCCACAAATTAGTTTTATTTTGGCATATTTGATCATAAAAACTAAGGACAAATTGCTGGAGGAAAATTGTGTTTCACTTTATTGAAACTCAAACTACTAAAAAATAATTTGATAATTTCTTTGAACAGCACAGTGTTCCACTCAGTGGAATCAAAGATGATGCAAGCAGTGGATCACCTGGCAATTACTTCCTTAGCTTTCATACCAGATGAGAATCACCATTCATCAGTGTTTCCCAATTCATTAAGTTGAAGGGCAATGCTGATGGCAGGGAGACTCCTTAGCCTGTCACTCTGCCAGAAAAAAAAATGTTGATCATGAGAAAAAACAGAGCTCCAAGTGGGCTAAACTTGAGAAGTGGCTCAAGGTTATCTTTTATTTATTCACTAACTCCATATCAAACACTCTGCCTTGGTGACTTTAGTCTCCCTATTTTTCATCTTTTCTCTTACATCTTTATTTTCTCAAGTATTCACTGTTCTTGTATTTCTTTTTCTTCAACTCATCAAGACTCTCAGGTTTTTTTTTTTTTTTTTTTTTTAACCGTACTAACTTTTTAAGCAATTAAGATGTTAGCTTTTTTGGCAACCTTGCAATTAACCTTCTAATACAAAATATCAAGTTAAAGAACGAAGCACATATCGATCATTGTGATTTTAGGACATCTGGGCCTTCCCCATCTCTCTAAAATCACATTACCTAATTGATCTATGCAGTAGGTAAGGCAAACCAGAAGTAAATTACTATAAAATGGAATGTTTGAGAGGAGACTAGTAAGGAAATCTCACTGAACAGGTGACTATGTAAAGTAACAAGGCAGGGGATTTGCTGTTTGACATAATAGACTTTGAGACTCAGTTGTGAAACCAGTTGGGAAGGTCAACTATGACCTTCAGCAATCTATAATCCTTAATAACTTATTTATACAATGAGAATAGTAGTGCATACCTCTTTGAATTGTTGTGAAGGCTATATAACCATACAAAGTATTTATAAGACAGTGCTGATATGCCATAATTGCTTAATAAATATCTGTGTTGATGATGATAAGGAAGAGAAGGAGGAGGAGGAGAGGAAGGACTTGAACTTGATTGGTCTGTGAGAGAGTTATATTAATGTTACTAAAATCAAGCATGATTAATAGCCATGTACATTGTCTTGTTTTGGCTGCTTAGCACTGCTAATACTAATGCTTATCTCCAACTCAGACCGGAACATTTGGTATGGCAGCAGTGATCATATTCTGGCTCCAACGTTCCATTCTTGTCCCTGACTCTACCTTGAAGCAACAAATGCTTGTAATTTAGTCAATCCTTTGTTTCCTGTGTTTTTATTTTGTTCAGCTTTGATGGAGGTTTAGTTAGCAAGATCTTAAATAAAGATGAGTTTCCATGACTTCTTCTTGAACACATGGTTTCTGCTATTATTTCATATAACAAATATTTATTGAAATTTATTATGTCAGGCACTAAGTGCTGAGGATTCAATGGTTAATTCTGTGCTAATGGAGCTTAAAATCCAATGGAGGTTCACTTGAAAAAATACTAAATATCATTAGTCATTAGGGAAATGCAAGTTAAATGACAATGACTTATTATTACACAACTACTAGAATGACTAAAATACTTTTTTAAAAGCATGCTAAAAGTACATAATGCTGGAGCAATGGGAACTCTCATATATTGTAGGTGAGAATTCAGGATAGTACAGCCACTTTGGAAAATAGTATAGCAATTTGTTTTCAAGTCAAACATACATTTGGTATATGACCCATCAAACCTAATTTTAGGTATTTATCCAATGAAATAAAAATTTAAATTTACACAACAATCTATACTAAAATGTATAATATATTTATTAATAATTGCCCAAATATGGACACTAAAATATATTTAAACTGATAAATGAATAAGCAAGTTGTGGTATGTCCATATATTGGAATACTGCTAGTCAATAGAAAGGAACACATTACAAATATGAACAGTGCTGTGGATGTATCTTTAAGGCATTATATTGCATGAAAAAAGCCAGAACTCAACAGGATTACATACTGTATCGATTCATTTATGTGACAAGTCAGAACAGAAAATGGATCAATGATTTCCAGGGACTCAGGGTTGAGAGGAAAGGATGGCTACAAAGGGATAATGTGAGGTAACTTTTTACGTAATGGAACTTTAAGTAAAGCCCATGGGAAAGGTATGGGCTTTAAAGTCTTATTAATGGATAAATAAAATTTATTTATAAAAGCAAACTTAATTTGATTGTTAGTAACTCGAGTTTGATTTTTGAAAACAGAAATCTGAATCCAGCCTTGGCCAAGAATCAATCTATCTATAACCAAAGTACTTTAACTCAACTTGTCAAAGGTGTATTCTTTATTTGAGAGCTCCAACTCTGAAAAGAAGTTAAAATAATTATAGTGGTTACATAAAAAGGTATAAAAAGAAAACAAAATAAATAATAAGGAATTAGATCCATGATGTTAACATTTAAAATAATTAATTGGCTTTGTAACTGTTTTATTTGTTATTTCAATTGTTTGTAATATTCAAAAGCATCAACCATGCCACATATATAATAGCAGTTAAAATCAAGATAATTTAATACATTTGTAATTGTTTAAATGCCAAAGAAGGATGAGTTTCAACTTTTTTTTCTTTAGATGAATGAGTTAATTAAATTGAGCATGAAATAAACATGCATGAAATCCATTGGGAAGGCAAATATGGAGCACACTGAGAGAGATCAGTGGATGGGTTGAAGCAATGGCATTGGCATGGGCAAAGAAGAATTTGGACAATTGGGATAGAAATTAAAAAAACACACAAAAACAACTTATTTTCTTGAGGAGTAAAGAAGAGCCAATAGTTTGAAGATAGAAACACAGTTACTTGAGTATGAAAAGTTTCTGAAATGTTGGAGAACCAAAGATTGCCCTTGTGATTTTGCCTAAGGCTCTGGTGGTAGCAAACTACTCTTTGAAGACAGAAAATAATCTCTCTGCCTTTTTTGTTACATTGGTTTTTGTTTGTTTTTACAACAGATCTTAAAGTGTCCTGAAAGTGTGAGAATGGGGTGCTGGGTGGGCACTATCTGAAGAATGCCCATGTAAGTCAGTGTTGTATGAACATAATTGTCATCTACTTCATATCAGATTGTCCAATATGGAGTTTGTTATTTCTTTCATACAGGTAACAAATGAACCCATTCTCCTATCTTGAAGTTGTAGCTCTTGTTTTCAGACCTTTAGGCCCCCCTCTCTTTCACACACACACACACACACACACACACACACACACACACACACACACACATTACTTCATTGACATCTATGGTATTTAGATATACCATCCTTTTCCCAGGCTCATTGCTTTCATCTACTGGTCCTTGTTCATTTAATTTATCAAGGAACTCAAATGTTTTTTTCTCTTCTCTAGATCCTGTGATTATTCTTAGCAAGTTGAACATCCATATAGAAAAATTGCTTAATATCCTCTATTCCTTGATCTGCTCCCATGTTGTCTCACCTCAGTTTCCCAGGGCCATACCTGAAAATATTCCACTTTTGAAAGATTGTTTTGAAACACCCCACTTATTCATAAGCTTTTAAATTTTTTTCTACCATGTATTTGACACCACCCAATGCCCGTCTTCTTTGGCAGCATTAAGATATATAGTCTGCTGTCTCCCATCAGTTTCTTTTTATCCATCCTCCTCCTAATTGCCCTACTTCTCTTTTGGTCTTCTCAGTTTCCAAATCTCATCACTATGATTGCTCATGAAAAATACCCTCAAGACATCCACAGTCTTTTCCTCTGTCATTCTCCTGACCACACTCCAGCACTGGATGAACTCTTCCATAATACCAATATATGAGAAGGTTAACTTTGCTGGAAAACTCTTACCACTGAGTGGAATAATTTTAGATTAAATTTATAACTTACTTTTTTCAACAATTATTTATTCAGCCCCTGTTTTACTTATGCCAGGTAATATTTTAGACCTTGGAGAACCAAAAGAAGTACTAAGTATAACATTATAGCCATCATGGAGCTGCAATGTTAAGAGTGTCATTCTTCTCTTTCCTTCATATCCAATTTACTCACTGCAGTTGGACTTATTGCTCCATCAGAATTGCTCTTACCAGTGATTCCCATGTTGCAAAATCCAGGGGACAATTCTTTGGCTTCATCCTTGTCATGCACAGGACAACATTTTCCCAGCAAGCCCTCTCCTTTGTTTGCTTCTTTTGGTTTCTGTTGTCACATCTTCCACCTTTTTGTCTACCCCACAGGCCACTCCATCTCAGCCTCTTTTGTGATTTCTACCTTCTCTGGTACCAACTTCTCTATCTATGCATTTTCTTGAGAGGTGACCTCAACAATTTCTCTGCATTTAAATGCCATTGTTACAGTGATTACTTCTAAATTTATGTATTTAGTCTAAACTATTTCCCTGATCTCCAGATTTTCATAACCTACTTAACATTTCTAGCTGGGTTGTTCACATACATCTCAAACTTGATATGTCCTTTTCCCAAAATATGTCCTTTCCCCCTTAAGTCTGTGCTTTATCTCTTTCACAGCCATTTCTATCTTAGAAAATCATACCATAGTTCACTTATGCAAGCCAGAAAAACATATTAATAATATTTTAATTATGGCTCTGTCTTATCCCCTGTCTGTCACTCTCTCCTTTATCTTTATAATCCGACCATCCTAGCTACTTCCACTTCCTCAAACTCACAAAGTCTTTACTGACTCAGGGACTTTGCTTACACTATTTCCTCTATTTGGAGCATTATTTTTCCCCCACTCAAAATGGCTGTAGAATAGCCATGAAGATGATCGATTTCAGGGTTATAATGCTCCACAAGAACTACATAATTCCTTTCTACCTCAAGTATTATGAGTGTACATATTTGCATTTATTGATTTTGATACCATATGTGGGTGGTTTTGATGGTGGCTGCTGTCTCCTTCTAACACCTGGTTACGGTTACATGTGAATTGAATACAGCCATTTGGACCCCTATTGGGCAAACATCTAGTTAGATCTCCTCTATTGAGTGGCGATGTTAGGGTTTTAGCAGTGTTTATAGGATACCCTTAGTTAGCACAGGCATAACACAGGCATAAAATGGAGATGCAAAAATGATAGAGTTTAGTTTTTAATACCATGAATTAATCTTAAACACAGCTGATGAATAAAAAGGATGACATCTCTACAACAGTTAAGCTCTTTAAAATGCCCTGGCTGAGGACTCTGTGTCCATATTGTGTTCTTTCTTCAGGGAACACCGCTGGTTTTTGACAATGCTGCTCTGCAGTAATGCTCAGTACAACAATAAATTTCTTCCAGTGTGTGACTAAAAGCTGCCTGAAAGGCTTTGTAGTCATTCGTCCCATCAGTCTTCATAAACTTCCGCATTGCAATTCCATTTGTTTCTTGGTTATTTTGCAGTTTCCCTTTAGTGGATGTCTGTCAATTTCTTCACATCTGGATGCAATTAGAGACCACTCTTTGTATGAATCTAATTATCTGTCTCTACATGTGCTCAGCAGAGTCATGATTATTAATAAGAGTTTGAATGTAGCTTTCCATTTTTAAATTGCTTTGTCCTTTTATACAATCCTCAATAACTTGAATTCCAGCCTTAATCCCAACTCTGACTTTTAGAGAGACATGGAGAAAACTGGGACACCAGAAAGTGGAGTAAATTTGTTCTTATAAGTGGACCAAATCAGGAGCAGTCAGACAAGACTAATTGCTATGTGGTATAATTTCAGGGGTGCAAGGGAGGACCTTCGTTCAAATACGTTCTTTGCCTTGATGGTTTAATGAGTTCTTGCTGCTTTGCCACCACTGTCAAAAGGGGAGGTGAATTTAAGCTTATATGGTGTGGGTTTTTGTTAAATCTTGACAGCCATGTTTCTATCCTCCCTCCTTTTGTTAAAAAACAAACAAACACCCTTTAATTTCTTTTTAGAGCAATTTTCAACTCTTAATTTGTATGTATTCAGGGGCAGGGATGGGGGCGTGTCTCCATACTCATGTCCAGGGTGACACATGTGATGCAAGTCTGGCCATTTACCATTTAATGTCTCCTTCATCCTAGGGATTGGTTTAGAAATGAGGATATTTTGTGAGCTATTCTAGTAAAAGGAATTCTTAAGACTTGGGAACAGATACCAGGCAGCAACACTGAACTTGAAAAGACATATGCTAAGGTACTAGAGCCACTTTTTTTTTTTTACATGTGAGTCATATCAGAGAATGCAGCCAAGCCAGAGAAAGCAAAGATGAGAGCAGGAAAGAGAGAAACCAGGTTCTGTTGCTTTTATTTGAATCCCTGGATTGATCCAAATCTAATGTTTCACTATCATTTATATTTTTAAATTAAATGAATAAAAAATTTGCCTTGTGCTTAAGAGAATTTAGTCTAGATTGCTGTTGGTTGTGACTGAAATGATTCCTAATCAAAACATTGATTATTTACATTTTTATTTTTAGCTTCTTTTCTGCAAGTAAGACTTGATACTGAGAACTGAAGACAAAACATGATAGGAATGGATGTTGAGCAAACATGGAAATAATTCCAGTGAAGAGAATAGCAGAAAGAATGGAACCCTGGAAGTTCAGATTTGAAATTCAAAGTCCAAGTCTTTTGATTTTGTGCTGGGATCCATTAAATCTAATTTCTCTACTAGTGACTTCTGACAAGTGCAACTATGTGGAAATGTGGCAGAAGACACAATAGTGTATGTTATGGGCTGAATGTTGTCCTCACAATTCATATATTGAAGCCCTTATCCTCAGTACCTCAGAATGTGACGGTATTTGGAGGAAGGACCTTTGGAAGGCTAATTAAGTTAAACTGTGGCCATTAGGGTAGCCTAATTCAATCTGACTAGTGTCCTTATAAGAAGGGAAAATGTGAACACACAGAGACTCCAGACATGGGAGGTACAGAGAAAAGACCATGTGAAAATACAGCAAAGAGGTGGCCATTTTTGCATGCCAAGGAGAGACCTCAGAAGACACCAAACCTGCCAACACATTGGTTTTAGAATTCTAGCTTCCAGAACTGTGAGAAAATAAATATCTGTGGTTTAAACAACCCAATCTGTGGTATTTTGTTACGGCAGCCCTAAAAATTAATACAATATACAGTTCACATTTATTATTTTTCTCAGAAGTGGACTTTAATTTCAAGAGTAAATAATATATATTTAGATTTGTCAGTTACTTAAAAATGTGTGTCTATTATGTGAAAGACTGTGGTGTATTTATGGGAGACTGGGCATCCCACAATATAAGACAAAATTCTGGAATACAAAATATTTATAGTAAATTTAGGTACTTAGGCCATTTGCATACAAAACAAACCAAGAAATGATAAGTAAGTAATGCAAACTTGAGTATTCTGAGGGTGCTTAGAAAAGGGGAGGCACTTTAAACTGGAATGGTTGGAAATTTTTTTCCAGAGAGATGCTATATGAGTTGGGTCTCAAAATTAGAAGAGATTTTAGTTAAGAGCAAAGGGAAGGCATTCTGGATGAGGCAAATTTTGCCACTAAAATAAGAAAGCACAAAAGACATTAGGGGAATAAGAATAAACCATTTAGGCTAGGAAAGAGGATTCCTACGGGGAGTTGTAATAAAATAAGGCCAGTAAAATAGTGTAGAGGCAGATTATGGAGAATTTGACTGTCAGATACATTAACTTGGATTTTTTTCTTAAAGGCAAAAAATGGGAAACCATGAATGGTCTTTCAGCAGGGAGATGATGTGAGAAGCACCTGCTTGGGGAAAAGTTCTCTCGGCACCCCAGAGGAGTGTGTTGGAAGGAATTCAAGATGAGACACTGGAGGCAGGATAGGCAGGGTTGATCACTGTCTACCAAGGTGGAGACTGGGGTTGATGAAAGTTCCCCTCACCTCTCACCTGGAAATATGTGCCTAAGTATAACTTTTAATTTGATTTGCCTCAACCAATGTTAACATCATATTAACTCTTTCTAAACATATTCTAAATTCTCTTTTAAATGTTAAGTAAGTCCTTGTTCAGCTAACTTGTACATGAGAATTGGCAAATCCTAATAATAATATACATTCTTGAAATAAGATCTTTATATTCTTCAGTTACTAATTCCCCCTGGTGTTGTTGCATAAAATGCATGAAATCTCCTCATTATTGCTTAAATGCCCTTGCCGTTATGAAACTATTTATTTCATTGTGGGAATTTTCCATCAAACACCTGTTCCTTTTTTTTTTTAATCTGCAAACTCTCTCTAGTTCAAGGTTATCTCTCTCTTTCCCTGTGTGTGTGGTAACAAGTATTCAGCCCACTGAATCAGTTTTCTTATAGAGTCCACTGAGGAATGTACTGATCTGCTTTATCTTTCCAGATGTGGTTTAATTGTTTAACATAAAGACATATGCTGAGATTTAGGAAGAACTCCCTCCAGAACTCAGTATTATCATTATGTGCCAATTTAAAACCATCAATGATCAACCAGAGATCTTTTCTGCCCTTCAATTAAAACATACTAGATGGGCAGGATATGGTAAACCAGATGCAATAATTAAGAGAATGGTTTAACTGTTCATATTGCACATTGCTGTTTGCTACAGCATGACCATTAAACAAAAAGTAAAGCCAAGAAGGGTTGTATGGCCTCATAAAAATTCCATTTGGCTTGGAAATACAGTACCATTTTACATTAATGTTAAACACGCCAAGAGATAATTACACAGTCATGAGTCAACTGTGTCGAATAATTAAATATAGGAAATAGATCAATGAAAAAAAAGCTCCTCTCCTTAACTTTGACCCTTTTCAAACAGATTAAAGAAAAAAATATTCACAATCTGCATAAAAGAATTTTCTTTGGAAGCCTAAGCCCTTGGGAACTCAGGTGGCAGTCAGGAAGAGATTTTAATAGTATGTTCCACATACACAGGAAAGCATTCCTCCAGCAAATCCAAGATTTTGCATCAAGAGCATTTATCTAGGAAGAGTAAATATTTGGCAAATTCTTTAAATTATTTCAAAGGGTTGCATAGGGTAAGTTTCATGATGACTTAAGTTATGACTTTCATTTTAGGTGATTATGGGAAGGTATTCCATGAAAATATAATAGAAAGATTTTGGATTATATGGCATATAACAGTATAAATTATCCAGCTAATTATTTCTGCTGAAGATAATCATATTGGAAAATATTCCATTTCAAGCATTTATACTGTAAACATTTATTATTCCATTTTGGAAACTTCCTTCTCTCCTTTTTTTTTTTTTTTTTTCTCCATCTCTTTCTCCCTCTGCAGAATAAAGACATTTTTCTGCTATCTTGTTTGTTAATGACAAACTACTCCTTTGGAATGGGTGGGCAGAAGTTTAAACACTTTTGTGATGTTTTTCTTATGAGGGACAGAGGTGTCTAACTTCTCTTTGATAGCAGGTAGTTAAGCCCATTAAAGTCTCCTTTTCTTTGGGGTTTTTAAAGATCCCTGAAATGAGAGTAGCTCCAAATTCCCTTGTCTCCAATTAAGTTGTTGAGAGAAAAGGTAACCAGGGTCCTCCTATGAGCCTGCCGTTTAGGGCAAGAACTAGTGGTTAACTTAATGAACCACTCAAAGGAATTTATAAAAAGGTGACAGGCATGGGGGATCCAGAGAAGCAACTGAAAAGGGAATTACTCAGTTACATGAAAATCAAGAAAGTGAATTAAAACAAATCTACTGAACTTCTAAGAAGTGATCATTTCATTTTAATTGAATCTGACCTTAGTTTTTAAGAATTTTATAATAAAGAATTATGCACTCAGCTCCTGTTGGCTTTCAACCAGGGAATTAAATCCAACACCTTAAGGGTTAGAAAAGTCCTTTTTATCTCAATTGTGTGTGATTCATACTTTAATACTTGTGTTGTAAACTTACATTGTTATCTTTTATAGAAGAAACAGTTTAATCTAGATCAGTAACTCAACCATATTAATGAGCCACCGGGCGGAGAGCCCAGAATTATGCAAGATGAAGGGACACTCTTATCAGGACTTTCCAAGTTAAGGTAATGGGTAGTATAATCCAGTGATGAGTTACACACTTAAAGTACAGTCACATTTTATAATATAAATACATAGAAGCTAACTGCATTATGTTCACAGAGTGTGGATTTTCCCAATGCCTTGTGATAACTTCTGGCAGAGATTATAAATTTATTAGCATGACACCATAGCTGGGCTCAGATGTTAATAAGTATTATCATGAAAAGGCCTTCTTGTTGGAGAATGAAATAGAAAATGATTGTGGTTTACTTCTTTTCTTTTGTTCAGTTTATCATCCTTTGTAGTGGGCATATGGTTGTCCAGTCATCCTACCATAATGTTCTGCTAGCCTGTATGGCCAGAATGGGACTGGCACCCCCCATGCCTGTGTCTCCAGGGATGGGCATGTGACCCAAGTTAGGACAGTCAGAATCTTCCTGTTCTCTGAGCTCTTGGTAAAACAATGCTCACTGTTTTTTAGTGATCTTAAGCTGTGAGAGTGCTGTGCTCATCTTGCTGCTAAGAGAGCCATTTGGGGAAGGGATTCGCACAGAATGAAGCAAACAAAAGAAGAAAAAAATACAAGACCCTGATGACAGGAAACTCTTGGAATCATGTTTGAATCTAGTTACATCTTTTGAACTTTCTAGTGTTTTGAGTCTATTATTATTATTTGGGTTATGTTTTTGTCATATGCATTCTAAAGGAGCATAATGCAATTTTTAAGTAAGAAACATGAATAGTATGTGAGACAGGGTTATCTGTTTCTAGCTTTCAAGGATAAATATGGTTTCAGAAAATTTCTAAGTCTCCCAGTGAGTACTAGATGCTGATAGGTAGGCAGATTTGGATTGTGGATCATTCCAAAATATGTATCTTTGATAGCTTCATGGGCACCCTCCCAGAGGTTTTGGTTAAGTATAATTGGAGTATAACCAGCTCAGGAAGTTATATTGATAATGATCTCCTCACTCTCTGCAATAGTATTGATAGACTGGAAAAAATAATTGTGTCATACTATTATATTTACTATAAAGAAAGGAGAGAGTGACCAATTCAAAGGATCTTCAAATTATAGATAGAGTGATGGTGATTAATGCCATGGTAGAGGGTTTTCCTGAAGTATTGACCCATTATTTAATTAGAATCATAGTATATAGAGTTTATGAGTTTAGGATCTTTTGGTCCTAACTTCTATGTGATGCATTGATTTATCTGATTATATCCCTATTAAGATGTCATTTAGCTTTCATCTGAATATCAACTTATATCAATGTTGATTATCTTCAAATATATCTCATTTCCTTTTGGGAAGATTTTATTAGAAAGTTTTCTTTCATTCTGAACAAATTTTTATTGCTGCTTAACTTTAACCTATTATACTAACCTAAAGATTTATAGAGTAAGTCATCACTCTCCTTCATATGATAGATGTTTATGTATTTGAGGACATCTAGCAGAACTTGACAGCTTTCTCTCCTTTATGCACTGTTTGTTAGTTCTTTCAACCATAGCGCTTATGCCATAGCTTCACAAAATGTTTCTATCATGGTTTCTGTTTTCTGAATTGCTTCAATTTATTAATCCTCCTCAAGAAACATGCTTCGAATCACATACTATACTTGAGATGCAATCTGAAAGCACAGAAAGAAATACAATTATTTTCCCTGGCTCTGGATATTAGACTGCAATTTATATATAACTTAAGACAACTTGTTTGGGCAGCCTTATAACAGAGTAAATTTGTTTTGAATTTGTACTTGACAACACCCAATTGCAGAAGCATTGTGTGATTCTTCAGATTGTCCCTTTAAGGAGTTTTTTTTTGATACAAATAGCTTGTCAGTGACTCCTTAATTATGACACTATAATATTCGACTTGCTAGAAACCGTCTAAAGTCTTGCAAGTCATTGGTCACAAAAAGAGTGGCCATATAATTTATCATATAATTGCAACTCTTTTGAGAGTATAAGGGGGTGCTAGTATTAATAATTAGGCCAGTGTAAATAGAAACTGACCCAGCCAAACTGGGATTATGTAAGGTTCCCTTAACTGTGGAACGATTAGAACTAATTGTTATATAAGCTTCAGTCTAAAAAAGAATAAAATCATCTAATCAGCTTTGAAAACATTGGTTAACCACTGAGTCATTTGATTGTGGTTCATTAATTTAGTAGAACTATTTTAATATTTTTCTCTATTTTGACCTTTTACTGTGTGGATTTAAAAGATGCCTTCTTTGACCCAGAATTTCAGGTCGACTCACCTCATTTCCTTCGGAGAAATAGATGCGCCAAGCCAGCATCTCTGGTTTCAGATGCCTGTCTTTCCCCACTCAGTCATCTCATGGGGTATGTTTCCTCTCCTGTGAAATGTACAGTCAGTTGAGGTCACTAGACAAACATTTAAGTAGCAACCATCAGCTAAATGCTGTATGTCTGGGCTCCACCCATGGTTTCCAAGGATTTGAAGAATTCCAAATCCCTCTAAAATTCCCTTTGGGTGTAACAAGGAAGAGCATGCAGGCTGGGACCCAACTTGTCCTCACCTAAACTTAGTGCTCATGGTTCACTTGGGAACAGGCAGTTTTAAAACAAAACAAACAAAAAATGCAATCCAACCATTTCTTCAAATAAACTTTGTAAAGTACCAGGGTTAAAAAAAAATCTTTTGTGCTTGTTTTGTTTTTTGACTCTTCCTTTCTGGATGTTGCATATGGGCTGTTTCCTGCCTTCTAGTCAGAGCCAGACTCCAGGCTTGCATAAAATTGTGGAGGTTAAAAAGAGACATGCTTTTGGGTGGAGCTGGGGGTTTGGGGAGGGGAAGTAGAGAATAGAGATGGCTTTGAAGTCTGAGATTTCTGTCTTCCCCATTCTGCTTGGTATTTTGCAGCAGTGCCTTACTAATTGTAAATATCTTCTGAAAATTTGTTTATAAGAAGTAAGCTAGGTTTGCAGGGTCATTTTTAAATTAAAATTTATAAAAACATTACATAAAAATGTAATTTATTCCACACCGTGAAAAGAAATATACTGTTTCTGTTTCTCTTCTTTGGCTCTCAAAAGTATCAAGGAAAGCACATGATCTCCATAATCTTCTCAAATCCAATTTCTGAGACTAAGGAGATGCATATCACAAAAGACGTACACTTGAACACTAATGCTTTCAGTTTAAAGACCATAAACTTCCTATTGAAGAAACTAAGTAACAGGAAGATGATTTCAAATTATTTACTTGTTGTTTGACTTATTTTAATTGTACCAAATACTTAAGGGCTTCTAAGCACATGTACCAAGTATAAATGGCACAGTAAAACTCACGCCAGAAGACTGACCACACTGCATGGAGCAAGGCCCAAGAGATTTAATCTTATCTACATTTCCCAAAAAGTGAACACACTGGAACTAAATCTGTGTTTTCGGAAAGTCGCCAAAAAAATAAATAAAAAGGAGATGCAAAAATCATAGCAACACACTCAGCATGCTAACACTGTGTCTCTGGCTCAATCCCAGGTCACGTTTTCCTGGATGCCAAGTTGGCAGAAGGGCTCCTACATCACCCACATATGCCTCTTTTGATACAAACAAGGCCAAATTGCTCCCTCCCCCCCTCCCCCCCTCCCCCCCCCCCCCCCCCCCGCTTCAAAGAGAGTGATACCATTATTCCATCATAAGCAAAGCTATCTCTAAGACATGTATTTTCTTAAAACTAAATGGATATTTTTCTGATTCTGAACATAAGACTGTCTTTGATGATCAGGAAATAGGCAAGAAATGTTCCATGTCTCAGCTGAGGAAGCTACTGTCTCAATTGTCTCAAGTTCAAAACGTTAATGGAGTGAGGTAAGCAGAGAGTTATTATGCTCATCATCGCCACTCCCCACATTCCACCTTTACTCAGCTCTATAAATATGTAAAGGGAATCTGTATAAATTTGAAAAATGCCTGGATGCTATTGGATCTGTTCTATGATTTCTGTCACAACTCAAGTAGATTTTAAGCAATCCACATCTCATGGATAGTCATTAATACACATTCCCAAGTAGAACACTTGAGCTCTCTGAATGATGAGTATAAACATAGTAAAGTTTAAAATACATTTTAGTTTCTTGATTTTGGCACTTTCTCCATTTTTTTTATTACTATCCACTAATCTTAGAGTGATATAATCAATTGGTATACAAAAATTCTTATTCCAGAATATGGAAAACTGGATAATTACAAAAAAATAAATATACATTTTCATTCTATTTGCTTAAATAAACTTTCAGGGTGTTCATCTGCTCATTTATTATATTAATTCCAAAGAAAAGAGTGTGGGGTTTAGTATACAAATATTTGCAAATAAAAAATAAGGAAAGCAATTTCATCTATTGTTTGGAATTATTGTGATTATCAGCTAGATTAGTGGAAATGAAAGTCTTCTATAAACATTAAGCATTATATTGTTAACATTTATTATTTCTTTCATTCATCAAATTCTTATTTATTTAATATTATAATACTAGAGGCCCAGTGCACAAATTCGTGCACTGGTGGGGTCCCTCTGTGTGACCTGCAGGGATTGAGCCGAAACCCACAGTCCAACACCAGCTGCAGCTCCTACCTGCGGTTCCCACTCATCCCAGCCCCACTGTGCCTGCTGTGGGCTTGTGCCCAATGAGTCCTGATCGGGAGAGGCTACGCAGCTACAGCAGTACTTGCCAGCCATGAGGCCTGAGTCTGGCACCCTCCCAAGGGGAGTGGCCTGCGGGATCAGGCTGAAACTAGCTCTCCAACATCCCCCTACGGGTCCTGGATTGCAAGAGGGTGCAGGCCAGGCTGAAGGACCCCACCAGTGCATGATCATTCCAGGTAGGGACCACAGGAGAGATCCAGGGCATGTCTGGCCCATCTTGCTCAGTCCCAATAGGCCAGACCCCAGCAGCAAGATAACCTACCTGTCAGAGCATCTGCCCCCTGATGGTCAGTGCACGTCAGAGCGAGTGGTTGAGCATCTTTAGCATATCATTAGCATATTGCACTTTGATTGGTTGTTGGGTTGTTCTGCCGTTCCGTCTATTTGCATATTACCCTTTTATTATATAGGATACCTCGGGTATAGTGTTCAATGCTGTGTATAAAAATATGAGCCAGGCACAGTTTTGCTGTGAAGAAGCTTACATCCTTTTGAAGGAGATGTGTTCCAGCATCATGACTGTCATCCTGTTATTTATTGCATATCCACTATGAATCAGGCTCTTGTTCTTGGCCCAAGGAAAAAATGATGAGGACACCAAAGTCCCTGTCCTCCTTGGTCTTAGAAAGTAAGGAAATACTTTTCAGATAGTGAAGAAAATAAAGCAGGTTAAGGGTATATCAAGTAATAAGTGAATATTTTTGATAGGGTGGTTAGAGAAAAACTCTCCAAAGAGATGATACATGAGTTAGGATGTGAGTGATTTTGAAGAACCATGCAAAGATCTGGGATTAGTAAAATGACCTTTCAGGCAGTAGCAAAACCATGTGGTGAATTGGTAAGTAAGTGAAGAAAGGAGGGGTCTATTCTTAAGTGGTACTGACAGGCTGATTAAAATTAGGAGTGAGAATTGAGCTCTATGTGGGTAAAATGAAGGTCATCAGTGGCCTTGTAAGAGTGGTTTGGGCAATTTTTTGGGAGAAAAAACATTTGATTGGAGTAAGATAAAGAAAAGTTGGGTGGGTAGTAAGGAGATGGAGTCACTGAATATAGACAAAATTTTAAAAATTTTGTTTGAAAAATGAGAAGTAGGAAACAGTGTAGTACTTATTAAGAAACATAGAACCGATCTAGAATTTTTAAAGATTTCAGGTCAGTGGTTCTTACACATTTTTGTTTTAGAATGCCTTTATATATAGTTATTGATATTTACTGTACTAGAAATTTAAATGTAGAAATATTT
The DNA here is from genome assembly GCA_026230045.1 of Corynorhinus townsendii. Lineage (NCBI taxonomy): Eukaryota > Metazoa > Chordata > Mammalia > Chiroptera > Vespertilionidae > Corynorhinus > Corynorhinus townsendii. The sequence continues at coordinate 159,421,252 of JAPDVU010000002.1, forward strand.
AACATAGAAATTGATTAAAATAACATTAATAGTTATTGCATGTTAACTTAAATAACATATTTTAAATGAGAATAACTATATTTTTCAAAGCAAAAAAAATACTGAGCCAAGTTTTTACATAATTTTACAAATTCCTTTAATGTTTGGCTTAATAGAAAAAAGGTGGATTCTCATATCTGCTTCTGCATTCAATCGATATGTTGTTTTAGTTAAGTATATGAAAAAGATCAGGCCTCACACAGATATGCATTTTAATAAGATTTTCTGATCATTGCAAGTATATCATGTAGCTTATCCTTAGATACTGAGAGTGAGGAATTCCAATAATTTTCTTGTGTCTTTATAAAAATAATTTTGACCTTATGGACACTCTGAAAGTGTCTTGGGTCCCTCAGTGGTTGATAGACCTCACTTAGAGAACCACTGAACTTATTTTTATACCCAACAACATCTGAGTATAGTTTTGCATGAAATATTAGGGTAACAAAAAGTGAAATAACCATAGCAGCAGAGAGCTTATGGAAAGCTGAAATTCCTTTTCTTCCAAAAGAGCAATAGCTACATTATTTTTTTAAAGTCTTATAAAGTATACTAGCTATGAGGTTTGGTGTTTGGCAATACCTCCAACTTGACAAATATATATACTAGAGGCCTGGTGCACGAAATTCATGCTCAGGGGTGTGTGTCCCTCAGCCCAGCCTGCACCCTCTCCAATCTGGGACCCCTCAAGGGATGTCTGACTGCCCATTTAGACCCGATCCCGGTGACCAGGTCTAAACAGGCAGTCGGACATCCCTCTCACGATCCAGGACTGCTGGCTCCCAACTGCTCGCCTGCCTGCCATCCTGATTGTCCCTAACCACTTCTCCCTGCCAGCTTGATCACCCCCTAACCACTCCCCTGCCAGCCTGATTGATGACTAACTGCTCCCTGCCAGCTTATTTGCCCCTAACTGCCCTCCTCTGCAGGCCTGGTTGCCCCCAACTGCTCTCCCCTGCAGGCCTGGGTCCCCCCCAACTGCCATTCCCTGTAGTCCCCAACTTCCCTCCTCTGCCAGCTTGGTCACCCCTAACTGCCCTCTCCTGCTGGCCTGATCACCCATAACTGCCCTTCTTGCAGACCTAGTCCCTCCCAACTGCCCTCCCCTGCTGGCCATCTTGTGGTGGCCATATTGTGTCCACATGGGAGCAGTCAACTTTGACCACATGGGGGCAGCCATCTTGTGTGTTGGAGTGATGGTCAATTTGCATATTATTCTTTTATTAGATAGGATAGAGTCCTGGTGCATGGGTGAGGGCCAGCTAGTTTGCCCTGAAGGGTGTCCCAGATCAGGGTGGAGGTTCCCTTGGGGTGTGGGGTGGCCTGGGTAGGGGCCTGTGATGGTTTGCAGGCTGGCCACGCCCCCTGGCAACCCAAGCACAGACCCTGGTATCTGGGATTTATTTATCTTCTATAATTGAAACTTTGTAGCCCTGAGTGGAGCCAAGCCTCCTGCTTGCACCTTGGCCACAGCCATTTTTGTTGGGATTTATTTATCTTCTATAATTGAAACTTTGTAGCTATAAGTGGAGGCCAAGGCAGGCTAGGGCTGCAGAAACTTGGCTTCCTCCATTGCCAGGGAAACCCAAGCCTCCTGCTCTCTCTGTGGCTGCAGCCATCTTGGTTGGGTTAATTTGCATACTTGTTCCTGATTGGCTGGTGGGCATGGCTTGTGGGTATAGCGGAGTTAAAGTCATTTGCATAGTACTCTTTTATTAGATAGGAGTAAAACAACTTGATGTCTTGATGTACCTATACATTCCAAAATAATCACTACACACTGGTTAACATATTTATTACCTCACATCATTACCTTTTTTTTCTTTTTGTGGTAAGAGCACTTCAGTTCCATCCTCTTAGGAAATTTCAAGTATACAATACCGTATTGTTAATTATAGTCACTGCAGGTGGTGACTGTTCTGAAAAGAGTATTTCCGATGACTAGTGCTTTCCTATGATTAGTAATGGATTTTAGAAATTGTTATTTGTCCTTTTCTTTTAGCTATGAATTATTTTGGGGGTGATAGATGGATATGTGCTGAAATGCATTAATTTTAATGTGTTTCTTTATTTTTCATGTCATAAAATTAGAGATAAAAGAGACCTCATGAGTTGTGCAGTTTATCACTGTGGCATAATATCATGGTTCTTTCCAGAAAGGCTTTGTCTGGCTCAGTTTTAAATGAGAAAGGCAATTATACTCCCATTAGTTCCCATGGGAGACCATTCTACTTACTGATAGATCTCCATTTTGAAATGTTGCCCAACATCAAGCCCCTGTTGGCTGAATACTATTAATCCTTGACTGGATAAGCCCCATGTGTTAACCTCTACAGGAGATCTTTACCCATATTACTCCTATAGTAGATGTTCTCCTAGCATGCAAGCAATCTGTGGTCTATAAACTGTGCAACCCAATGGGTTATGAGTGCATTCTGCACACTGGTTTGTAAATTCTCTCCTGTTGAATTATCTGATAAAGAATTTATTACATAATTTAAGATTTCTGCAAGGACATTCACTAAAAGGCATTAAGAATTATCATATGTAGAAGATAGGTGAAATGGTGATCTTGTTTGGTAAGAAAAAATGTATGCACCAAAAAAGAATGAAGTGTTACTGAGATATTCAACATGTTAGTCCAACAACAGTACAAGTGCTTTTTTTAGAGTCACCCTAGGAAAATGATTGCCTCTAAATAGGTAACAAAGTATCTCAGGTATTTGTAGTAATGATGATGACATTATTTTATAAACTTTTGAAAGATAGAGAGCACATTTTTTATTTTTATATCAGAAAGTCAAGATATAATTCTCCAGGGGCATGCTTCTAAAATGGGTAAATAATTTTTTATGCTTTGAGTATATTCACATGGCTTATTTAAACCTTTTTTTTTTTTTTTCTGGAAGCATTAGTTTGAATTACCAGTTTCTTCATGCTTAGCCAATTGGGTGATGTCTGGGAGACATACTCCCCTCTTTCTGTTCATTTAAGCATTTATTTCTATTTACTCATAAATCTAGATTACTTTGTCTCCACTTTTAAAGCAATTTCAACAAATCTCTTGATGTAGTCCAGTAAACAATCTCATGTAAAATGATCTCTAAGTTATTTCTTAAGAGGCAGGTTTCCTCCTATACTGACATAATTTCACGATTTGTTCAAGTTAAGAATAGGAAAAAGAAACAAACAAAAAATGAAAGTATGTTTGTTTTATTATTCCAGTGCTAAGGACTGGGACAGAATGTGGTTGTTTTTTATTAATATAGAAGACCCTCATGGCATTAGTTGGTTTTGTTGTTTTGCTGTTGTTTGTCTTTAAAGGAGAATATTTTGGTGAGTCAGTGCAGCAATAATGAAAACCAAGAGGTTGGAAGTTCCCTCTGTCCTCTCCCAGACATCATGAGCCAAAACAAGTGCTCCATATGGTGTTTTGAAAAGAAATCTAACTCTTCTCTGTTAAAAGTGTGTGTGCACACACACACACCACATACCACACACACACACACACACACACACACACACACACACACACACACACACAAGCTAAGGCTCATTGTCTATTAAAGAGAATCTTTTGCCCTGACCAGTTTGGCTCAGTGGATAGAGTGTCAGCCTGCAGACTGAAGGGTACTGGGTTCGATTCCAGTCAAGGGCATGTGCCTTGGTTGTGGGCACATCTCCAGTAGGAGGTGTGCAGGAGGCAGGTGATTGATGTTTCTGACTCTCTATCTCTCTCCCTTCCTCTCTGTAAAAAATCAAAATTGATAAAATATGTAAAAAAAAAAAGATAATCTTTTTATTTATTCAATCTGGAAAGGCAAATAGTCCATTATTCTTTTAGAAATAGTGTTTTCTCACCTTTAGAATTTGTTTCACAAAACATATTGCAAAGCCAATGCCAATACTCAGTAACTCTTATATATCCACAAACTTTTATGTTATTTACCTGAAATTAATTAAAAAAAATAGAAACTGCTCTTTTCAAGGTCACCTAAAACTTCCATGTAGGTGAACTCTCTGGTGAATCTCACCTTCCTTTACCTGACCTATTGGCAGCATAAGCATTAGCAGCAGCTTGCTCCCTCCTCTTGGATCAACTTTCTCCTTTTAGCTTCCATTTCCTCACAAACTTCTGTTTTTTCCTCCTATTTCTCTAATGTTTCCTCCTCAATCTCCTTTGCCAATTCCTCCTTAACTTCCCAATATTTAAAGTCTGGAATACTGGAGGATCCAGTCCCCAGAATGCTTCTCTAGTTGCATTCATTTAAGTGTAAACTCATCTGGTCTCATGGCTTTAAGTACTGCTTATATCTTCAATGTTTTCAAGTTCATCTTCTGGTCCTGGACTTCTCTCTTAAATCTTAGACTTATCGCTCTAGCTGCCAACTAAATTTTTCCATTTGCTTATCTAATAACAATCTCCTGCCCTGGACCAAACTCCTGCACTTCCTTTCAAAAATGGATCTCCCACTGTGTTTCTACTTAGTTAATTGCAAATCCCCATCTTTGGGTTCTCAAGCCAAAAACTTTACATTTATCCTTGAATCTATTTTTCTCATACCTTCATCTAATCCATCAAGTTCTACTGCCTCTACCTTTAAAAAATATATCAGAATAAACCATGTATTATCACTTCTACCACTAACACCCTGGTCCAAGCCACTATCACTGCTCTGGATTAGTGCAGTTCCTCCTAGCTGCTCTAAGGTGACACAGCTGCCTTCCGTGATTCTCTGCCAGCAGTGATGTTGATCTTTACTCACTGTTACCTCACCTTACTTTAAGTAAAAACCAATGTCCTTCAAGTACCTAGTCCAGACTCAAAATATTGAATGGCACGTAACAAAGAGCAAAACAGAAGGTCCAATGACACAACTGTTCCTCCTCTTCTGTTCTTATGCCATGTCACTTCACTTAACCTCAAGAGAGATGTTTCATGGCTGTAACAGACTCCTATGCTGCATCTCAGCCTTTGGCACTGGTAGTGGGATAAGCGTGAAAGGAAATGGTAAATAGGAGAGCCTGAGATACTTTAGGCAAAGGGAAAATGTAAGTGATGGTTAATGAGCAAACAGCCTGTGCTTTTGCTCTCAGGACATAGCCGAAGACTTGCTAAGTGCTGCGAAAAGGCCACTTAACTTAACCTTTTTTCAGGCTCTCTTGCATAGCCTTGATAGTTAACACACTAGCCCTTAAAAAGATAATCTGTTAAACATAATTATTTTTTAAGCACAATCAAATAGTATTAAGTTTACACCAACAAATTTGATTTACAACTATCTTTTCAAACAGGAATTCCCAAGCCTTTTTTTGTCCTGATGGAAAAAAGACAGGAGGCAGATGGCTGAGAACACACAACCAACGTAGGGCTGTTCAGGGCGCACAAACTCGAAACAGAAACAGACTATTTGTTAACATCCCGTGAGAGTGCTGGGAAATGATTGTGCTTGTTTTCTGTAAATATAGAAGACCCTTTCTCCCACTTATCTCCCTAAAATAATTTTGTACAAACCATTTTCTTCTTCAATCTGGCATACACTAAGCTTACTCTGGGAGTAATTCGACAGAGATTTTAAAAAATAGTTGCTGGGTTACTGTGCCTGGAAATTTGTATAATGTCAGTGATGGCAACAACTTTTGTAGAAAGATTTCAGATGACAGAAGGGACAATGAAAACTGTCTTCATGGGGCACACATGCTGTGCCAAGCTTGAGACTAGAAGATTTGAAAATATTATCTAATTCTGTCCCTGTTTGGTAGACGTTCATACTTGCTAGCAATACTAAGTTTCTCCTAGTCATCTCTTCCATTCTCAGCAGTGACTTCAGATCTTTTCTGCACTGCTCAGAATTCTGACCTTGTCATTTTCCCCTACTCTTAAAAGAAATGACTGTGCCTTTTACACTACAAAGAAAGCAGAAATAATAAAAGAAAATTGTCTCAGTTTCCTTACCCAAACTAACTTGGACACACCCAACTCTCCTTTTTCTTATTCTATTTTTATTGACAGGAATACTCTATCTTTACTGATTCTAAAAAGTCAGTATTAAAACATGCTTGGGGGACTTTCCACTTTAAAATAACAAATGACTAAATAAATAATCAAACCCTCCTGTTTCTCATCTGTATCTTTTTACTTCCCTTGAGAGCCAAACTTTTCTACTCATTGTCTCTAATTCTTCACCTCTCTTCTGTGGTCACAATGCTGCTTTCCCCAAGGTCTCACTCCTTTGACAGCTCAATTGCTAAGTCCAGTGGATTCTTTCCTGTCCTTATCTCCCTGTCCTCTCAATGTTATTTAGCCCCTTACTTCTTTTTTAAAATTTTATATATTTAAATTATATTTAAATGATAATATGTTTCTTAGATTCCACACATAAGTGAGATCATGTGATATTTGTATTTCTCTGATGGGTTTATTTCACTTAGCATTATATATATTAATGTTGACAGTATTATAGATTTTCCCCATTTCCCCCCACTTTGCTCACTCCCCACCCATCCCCTACCCCCCACACCAGTCCTTTACCACACTATTGTCTCTGTCCATGGGCTATGCATATAAGTATATAAGTTTTTTGGTTTATCTCTTCCTGTTCCGCACCCCACCTCTGAGACATATCAGTCTGTTCCATGCCTCCATGCCTCTGGACTTACTTTGTTGATCAATTTATCTTGTTTATTAGATTCCACACGTAAGTGAGATCATGTGATATTTGTCTTTCTCTGACTGGCCTATTTCACTAAGCATGAAGAGTTCTCTTGTGTTGACTTCTGTAACTATATGTTCTCCTGATTTTCCTATGGAGAGCCATTCTTATTTATTCTCTTAGTGGAACTTTTTTTCTCTGCCCAGTTTGATGCTGTATTAATATTTCTTAGAGTTCTGGCCTATAGCTTCTCTTTTCACTGTATGTATTCCCTGGTAGTCTCATTTCAGCAATTGAATTTATAATATTGTCTTTAACCTTTTGCCTTTTGTTACACTACAAATTTATGTTCAGGGAACTTGACTCTCCTATACATTTTGTGAATGTTTTTGGATGTCTTTTTTTGTAATATGTGGGATTAACATTCCTTTCTGATTATGAGAACAAAAGTAGCATTTTTTTTTAGATGAGTTCTGGTTTGGAGGACTCTCCTCAATTTAAATCATCTTTCTTTAACCTTATTTCAGCTTCGGGATTCACATCTCTTTCCCTGGGGCTGGTTTAGCATCAATGATTTAGCACTTTATCTCTCTCTTGCACTCTGTGTTGAATACTACAGCAACAAGTAGGTTTCTAGCACAGATCTACCAGGTAGCATAGCAGACAACTTGTACTGATAAATTTTTAGAAGCATGGAATGAATTTCTCTTTGAGGAAGATGTACTTAGATGTTCAACACAATAGACACGAGGATTCTGTTTGGTCAGAGGAGGTGGGATGGGGAGTAGTGAGAGTGGGTCTATAGTTTGAAATGAGTTGTAACTTAATCTGTAGGCACAAATACATAAATGGGTGTAAATCTTGAAAGATGAGTGAACTTCCTGATGCAGTCTTACCTGTGGATAATAGTTTGTAATGCAAATACTAAATTAGGAAAATTTATTAGTGGATCTCAATATATCTACCTAATATGAAGACTTTCAATAGGTTTCACTCAGTATAGAACTCAAGAATGAGTTTCCTTTTAGCAAAACCTTGTCACAAGGGGCACCTTGATATGGATTAAAAAGCTATTGAGATAGAAATAAATGACCTTTTGAGCACATCATAAACATGTGGGTCAGGTCTTCCATATATAGGCTTACATTTTCACACATTACCATATGTTTTTCACACATTGTACGCCTATTATTTAGAATCTTGGCCACCACTCAGTTCCTTTCACACCTGCCTTAAACTACGCAAATATATGTTTTATGTTTTTTATGTACAGTGTATAAGTTAGGCAAGCCAATAGTCCCCTTTTTCAAAAGATTTATTCACATGGTGGAGATCTACCTTGCATTCACTGTGCATGTATAACTCAAATGCAAGCTAAGGTAGGCTATGTTTTCCTGTCTTGGGAGGAATAAACTTCTTAAATGCTTTACAAGGCTTTTATTCTGGCACTGGGACAGGACCACCTTGTGTGCTCCAAGTCTCTAAAATATGAAATTGTTGATTCATTTTGGTTTCTGAGAGCAAGTTTTTTAAACAGCAGACAGAGGTAATCTCAGCATTCTGATGTACTACATGCCATAGTATATTCAGTGTAATGAGCATATTGGAAATAGAGGCCACTAGCAATAAGGAGATTCTTAAATTGGAGAAAAATATGCCTAGTTTAGAGCCAAAAGCTGTCGACTTGTTAGGAACCAACACCATTTATTGTTTCAAAAAATATGTTCACAATGGTAATCTGCGAGGGAAGTAGCTGAGTTTTGTAAAAGATGGGGTTTAAAGTGCCTCTCCTGTGCAGCAAGTGAACCTTAGATGAAAAGGCCCACTGGGCTGGAGAGAAAAGTACGTTTTCCACATGGCTGTACATATTTTTAACAAATAAACTAAGATCATTTATTCTTCCTGTGTCCCAGTAGTCACCTCTCTGTCACCTCACAGTTCAATTTACAGAGGCTCTGCGTCATGTTATTTTTATCTTCGTAGTGCAAACATATAGGAGCAAAAGGCAGCAACAGAAATGCAAAATCACAGCTGTTCTAATCCAGATACATAAAGTGAAAACGTGTCTGGGGCTTGCTATTGTCAGAGCCACACTGTATTTTCTGGCCAGCAAGCAGGAGGCATTACTGCATCCGGGCCAGGAGAGACTGGAAGTCTGACTGAGAAGTCCCTTTCATCTGAGCCAGATAGTTTCTCCCCTCCCCTCCTCTCCCTCTGGCATCATATTTGTCTGCACAAAGAGAGTCGGATGAGACTCACATTAGAAGGTATATTAAGTCCCCCTCTCAAAACACCTGCACTGAGAATAAACAGGTTCCAGGTTCTTTGTTAGTTTGAAACGGATATAAACTGGGTTTATAACATCAGTATAACCTTTAAATTTGGTAGAATAGATCGATAGAGTAGAGGAATAAAAAGCAAAACAGATAAAAAAAAAGGGGGGTTGAGTTTACCATCAATTCTTTATTTTCAACAACTAGAAGAATCAAATCTCAGCATCCAATAATCTATGTAAACAAGTCCACTGCACCTTCAATATTGACCTGGAATCTGCCATTCTCAGAAGAAAGGGCTTATGTGACATTCTTATACATTAGCATAATCCAAACTCTACGTCACTGAGACAACCCTGTGTGGGCTGCATCATTCATGTCATTCTGCACAGATATCAAATAGCATTTTTCAGTGCACAAATTTCACTACAAATCTAATTAAATTAATCTCGTAAAAGACAACATCTATGGCTATGAAACCTGCTTCTTACAGACTGCAGGGGGTGGGTGTCCAGGGAAAATGAGGAGAAATTAGTTTATTTACTTACTGCAAAGACTGGAAAATACTCTTTTTTTTTTTTTTTTTTAAAATGATCTAAGTGTGTGTGTGTGTCATGATTCCTGGCTACATGTACATTAAATTCCTTTATAATTATGCTTTCTATGTAATCATGTTGGGGCGTAGCTCAAAATATTTGGATTCATACATCATGTACAAATAAGAATTTTCCATGTTTAAAAAATTCTAATTATATATGTTGCCTGTCTCAGATAGGGGGCACGAATAGTGGTGGAAAGAAGCTATTGCTTGCTTTCTCAAGATTTATTATACCCATTGGTCTATTTTGTCATGAAACTTCATTGTGCCCAATTCATTAGAGTAAAGAAAAATGTCCATATTTCAGAGCATGTATGCCAGCCAGTAAAAGGGCATCCTCCACCAGATAAATCTTAGATCAAAACCATCATGCAGTCCCTCGTGAAGGCTGGACTCTTAGAACTGTGCTTTTCATTTGGGCCGAAGGGTTTCTATTTCTCTAAAATAACTCCTGACCCAAAGAGAGGGCAAGTGAGGATGGATTCAGACTGCCAGGTTCCCATCTAGCACTTGGCTGTGTCATTTTGTCCTCCTTTGGTTGACTTTGACCTCATGCTCAGCAAAGTACTGTAGATTCAGACTTGCCCCTGCAAGGATTGGAAGACACATTTTGCTCTTCATGTCTTTCTTTGGCCACACTCTGAAATAGTTTATTTTTGTTGCAGAAACTTGCCCATTATAATCTCTGATTTTTTGTCTGATATTTTGATTACATAACAAATATTTACTAAGTACCTATTATAAGCCAGGTATAAACTGCTGAGAGTATAATGATGGACAAGATACATTCTCTACCTTAATAAAAATGATTGTTCTACTGAGAATGTGAATATGTATATATTTTTTCTGTACATCTATTAATTTTTACTTTATACATTTTGTGGCTAATTTGTCAATCAAATATAATTTATGATTATAATACCTTTCTAGTAAATTCAAGCTTTCAATGCATGTTGTCATCTTTTTTTTCTTTAAAATGCTATTGTCTTAAAATCTATTTGTCTGACATTGCTATAGCTATCCTAGCTTTCTTTTGTTCTTCATATACCTGGTGTATATATATATATATATATATATATATATATATATATATATATTTTCTAATTTTTAACTTTGTCTCTTTGTGTCTTTACATATTAGTATGTCTCTTGTTTACAGTTAATGGGTCGATTATTTTTTTTAAAAAAGTAAAAATCCAAACTAATAATCTTTGTCCTTTAATTGTTATTTATTTTGAATTATTTCTACCAATTTAGTTCACACTTTTAATCTTCCCTTTTTTTGTATTTTTTATTTTCTTGCTTTTTCTTTATAGATAATATTTTTGTTTTTATTCTGTTTTCTATCTACTGATTTTGAAGTTGTCAACTCTATTTCTATTATTTGATAGCTAAACTTTGAAGTTTTAGCATCCACACTTAAAATATGACAAGATCTAAAGTTACTGACACAATATCAACTTGAACATATAGAACTTATACTTTCATTTCAATCAACTCTCTTCTCATTTATATACTAAAAATTCTCAGTATTGTAAATATCTATTTTTTTCAATCCTGCACACTAGACATTAGAATTGTGTATAGATATGGATTTTTAAAAAAAGATTTCTTACATGTTTACCAATTTTTTTTGCTTACATCCTCCCTTATTTTAGATCTTTCTGGAATTATATTCCTTTCATTTGAAGTATTATTAAGGTTTAAGGTTTCTCTTAATGATTTTACTTTTTATAAACTCAATTTTTGTTCATCAAAAATGTCATTTTCATCTTTATTCTTGCTTAGTTGACAGCTATTTCTCTGCACCTTGAAAATGTTATTATGCTGACTTTTGCTTTCTATTATGAATTTTGAGATATTAGTTGCCCATCACATTTTTTCCTTTTGTATAAATTTATCTTTTTCATTTTGCCAGCTTTTAGGATCTTTTGGTTTTTAGTAGTGGTTTCACTAAGCTATGTTTAACAGTATGTGTTTCTTTTTATGTATCTGGCTGCATCAGTAGGCCAACACAGATCTGGGTCTATTTTATCCTTCCTTACTAGTAATTGTCTGGGCTCAGTGGATGAGTTCCAGTTTCACTTCCCATTTTGAGGTGGTTGGCATTGTGTTAAGAATAATCCTGGGTTTCTCATTATTAATCACAGGCTGATTTCAGTTCACTGTTCTTGAGATTTTGGAAAAGATCCTTAATTCATTAAGTTTTTTTTGGAAATTTCCCTTTTTCAGAATTCTAGCAATGCATTAAGAAGCATGTTTGTTTTCATAGATCCATGATCTATTTTCTTGTATCAGGTGAGTCTTCAAAGCACAGAGGTCACTGTGATTTGAAGGAAAGATCCTTATTAATTTTCTTTACAGATTCTCTTCTTAGTGTTTTATTTTTTTTCAGAATCATTCAATCCCTTTTTCTGAATCCACATACTGACTATAAAGTAATCATAATCACTCTGGCATGTCAATGTTTCCTTTCTTTATGTCTAGCCCTTTCCATGGTTTTCATAGTTTCAGCTTATAAAGAAATAAAATATATCTATATCTGTGTGTGTATGTGCTGGCAAAAGATTCTGTGCCATACTTATAATCAACTTTATCTAAAAGGAAGGTAATCTAACATTCTATGCCCCTAATAAGATGCAATATGTAGCAAAGTATTCTGCCTCCCATCACCCTTCCCCAAATATTCTGAATCTAATAAATCCTTTAATATCATTTTGATAGAAATTCAAGGAGCACAGAAAAAACTTTATGAATATCACCATAAAAAAAGATCAGCCTTATGGAAAATTTGTGATATTCTGCAGGTGAATTGGTTTCTTCAATAAGATAATGGAATAGGGAAATAAAAAAGAACTGAGGAAGGGGGTGGTTTTGGGTTAAAAGAGAGTTTAAAAAATCAAGGGGCATAACAACCAAATATATTAAATAGAGACTTGGCTGGTGTGGCTCAGTTGGTTGAAGCATCATCTTATGCACCGAATGTCATGAGTTTGATCCCTGTCAGGGCACATATCTAGGTTGCAGGTTCTATCCCTGATTGGGTGTGTACGGGAGGCAAGTGATGGATGTGTCTCTCTGATATACTTCTTTCTTTTTCTCTCTCTTCCTCTCTCTGAATCAATAAAAATAAATAATAACTAATATATATTATATATAAAATAGAAGTTGTTGGTATCCTTATTTAAATGAACTAAAATAAAAATATATTTTTATATAGATAATGGTGGAAATTTGGATATGGATTGAACATTAAATATTAAGAAATATTAAATATTAAGAAATTATTGCTAATTGGTTAGGTATAATAATGACATTGGGCTTATAAGAGAAATCATCCTTTGTTTGAAAATAGTTTTACTGAAGTATATCAGGGCAAAATGATATTATGTCTGAGATTTATTATAAAATAAACATTTTCAAGATAAAAAAAGACTGGTAAATGGGAAAAGTCTGGCAAAATGACATTGGGTTTTGATGCTGAAGTACATAGTGGTTTATTGTGTACTTGCAAGTTTTCATTGAAAGTTATGGAGATGTTAATTCCACTGGAAAACAAATATTTCAAGTTATTTTGTGACAACAGTTAGGCATAAATAACGCCTTACAATATGCTGTATTTAATAGCCTACTTTGAGTCACCGTTAGGAACTTCAAGGTTAAAAAGAGTTTTTATGTAGCTACAGCTTTGAGCGTCCATGGCTTTAACTGGTCATATTGTAGGTTGTCTGCCCCTATTTTTTGTTGTAGTTAGAAAGATATGTAAAAGATTGTGCTTGTCTGGTACAAGCTCTGACTCTAGTTACTGGTTCTTGGTTGCTTTAGCCACTGATTTTACTTTGACTTTTCTTTTGAATTGCTTGTCCCTCTATGTTTGGGAAGGCCTTTGCTTTAGATTTTTGCCACTAGTGAGTCACCCCTTTATCAGAGGTAGACTATTAATAGTCAAGAGCTCTGGCTTCTAGTACTGCCACTGCTCAGCATGATGGTCTTAGGTCTAGATATGATTGTATTTTTTTTATAGCAGTTGTAACAAATTTCCACAAACTTAGCAACTCAAAACAACACCAAGTATCCTATCTAATAAAGAGGGAATATGCTAATTGATCATCACTCCATCACAAAGATGGCTCCACCCACAGATGAGGCCAAGTTCCCATAAGGAGACTTAACTAGCAATTAGCAGAGACCTGAGGCTACGCCCTCCCCCTTCCCCATGGGGCTTGACAGGGGACCTCAGGCCATGTCCCCCACTTGGCAGGGCTTGACAAGGGACTTCAGGCCATGCCCCCCACCCCAGCACTGGGGGACCTGAGGCTGTGCCCCCCTGCCTGGCTGGGCTTGACAGGGGACCTCAGGCCATGCCCTCTACCCAGCGGGGCTTGATGGGGGACTTCAAGGTGCACCCCCAATGCTGGGTTGGGGGAACTCAAGGCATTCCCCCACCTAGCAAAGTTTGATGGGGAACCTGAGGCTGTGCCCCCCTGCTGGTGGGGCTTGATGGGGGACCTGAGGCTGTGCCCCCCCTGCCTGGCAGGATTTGATGGGGGACATCAGGCCATGCCTCCCACCCAGCGGGGCTTGACAGGGGATCTCAGGCCATGTCCCCCACCTGGCAGGGCTTGACGGAGGACCTCAAGGCATGCCCCCTGCCCCGGTCTGGGCTGGGGGACCTCAGGCCATGCCCTCCATCCTGGATCCAGGCCAGGGGACCTGAGGCTATGCCCCCTGCCCCACAGGGCTTGATAAGGGTGGGGCTGGCCAGGTCAGGATCTAGTCCAATGGGGGGGAGGGGGTCAGCAGGGTCTGGGTCTCACGTGATTTTGAGGTGCATGTGAGTGGATGGGGACTTGACTCTGAGTCCTGTGGTGAGCCCCAGACTCTGACAGGAGGAAGGTTTTCATATACATTTTACTAATTTTCTTTCATCTCTGACACTTCTATTATAGAGAAAGGGCAAATAGCAATGTTAAATTATTTCCTCTAATTAATCCCCTTTTAATGTGCACGAATTTTGTGCACCAGGTCATTAATTACTTTATAGTTGAGTAAGTCGGAAGTCTGTCATGGGTCTCACTGAGCTAATATCAAGGTACTAACAGAGATAAATTTGTTTCAGGAGGCTCCACTGGAGGACCCAACTCCATGACCATGTGGGCTGTTGGAAGAATCCAGTTTCTTCTGGTTGTAGAACTAAGAGTCCTTGTTGCTGCTGGCTGTTAGCTAAGAGCTGCCCCAGCTTTTAGAGGTCATGTGCATTCCTTGGCTCATGGCCCTCTTTCCTCCATCTTCAGTACCAGCAGCAATGGGTCCAGTCCTTCCCATGTTTCCAAGTCCCCCTCTTTTTTTCTTCTGTTTTATCTCTCAAAAACCCTCCTTAGCTCAAAGAATCACTCCCCACATTTAAGTATTCACATGATTAAATCGGCCCACTTGGAAAATCCAGATTAATTTGTCTATCTTACAGTCTATAACCTTGATTACATCTGCAGAATCCCTTTTACCATGTAATGTTTTGGGGCTTAAAGACTGGACATAATCGGGGTCATTATTCTGCCATCCACACACATTTTTACATCTCTGTCTCAGTTTCTTCATCTGTGCAGTGGGACTAATAGCTCTCAGTTATATTGTTGAGAAGATGCACTCACTGACTTGTAGTGAGGATCAAATGAAAAGGTATATGTACTTTGTGTACTTGAAAATAATATACAAATATGAGATATAAATAAAATTATTAATAACTAATATGCTTGCTAGACTCTCTTCTTAACTTTCAGTCTCCAGTGATTAGCAAAGGACTTAACACTCAATACATGTTTATAGAATGAATAACTTACTATTATTATATTTTAACTAGAAGCCTGGTGCACGAAATTCATGCATGTAAGGGGGGTCCCCTCAGCCCAGCCTGCACCCTCTACAATCCAGGACCCCTTGGGGGATGTCTGACTGCCAGTTTAAGACATCCTAAACTGGCAGTCGGACATCCCTCTCATAATCCTGGACTGCTGGCTCCTAATCACTCACCTGCCTGCTGGCCTGGTCACCCCTCACTGCCCCCCCTGTCAGCCTGGTTGCCCCACGCAGCCTGCTGTTCAGTCATTTCGTTGTCCCTCACTAACCCCCCTGACGGCCTGGACACCCCACGCAGCCTGCTGTTCAGTCATTTGGTTATCCCTCAGGCTGGCCCTGGGTGGCTGGGCAGCCGCCATCTGAGGCTTGCTTGCCCCTCAGGATGGCTCTGGGAAGCTGGGGAGCTGAGGGGACTGGGTGCCACCATCTTATGGCTGAGGGCGCTGCCATCTTTGAGGGCATGGCAGTCAATTAGCATATTCCCTTATTGGCTGTGGGCACTTCCATCTTTGTGAGGGCATGGTCAATTAGCATATTCCCTCTTTATTAGATAGGATAGGGGAGATCCTATTTTTGTGAGGCTGTAATGTTATACAATATGTAGGATCCTCTTTAAGAAACATATCTAAAATTATACCTGTACAATTAGGTACAGGGCTTAGAAGGAGGGCCTTTGATTTCAGTTTCATTAGTTTTTTCAAAAATCTAACCTTTGCCTCTATCTTTACTGTTTTTACCTTTTTCCATTCTTGCTCCACACTGTCCCCCTTGCCTTGTAACTATACTTAATTCCTGTCCTTTTGTTTATTTGTTTGTTTGGTGTTGCTTATCCTAGCTTGAAACCCCATTTCACTGATTTCTTATTGTCTCCTGTTCAGTGTGACAATAACTATGTACTAGAGCAGTGGTTCTCAACCTTCCTAATGCCGTGACCCTTTAATACAGTTCTTCATGTCATGGTGAGCCCCAACCATAAAATTATCTTCATTGCTACTTCGTAACTGTAATGTTGCTACTGTTAATGAATCATACTGTAAATATCTGTCATGACCCACAGGTTGAGAACTGCTAGCAGGGTCACCTAAGACGATCGGAAAACACAGATATTTACATTACGATTCATAACAGTAGCAAAATAACAGTAGTAACTAGAGGAATACAAAAGCATGACTGGTGAAATAGACCATAGAAAAGAAAAAAGACACCCTGCTTTAAAAGTGAAGAGAAAACTTCCCAAAGGCTGATGTTTTCGATTTTTGTCCTAATGTAATTTACATACATATATATATATATATATATATATATATATATATATATATATATATAATGCCCTCAATATGCCAGACATTGGGCACAGAGCTATGGACACTATGATGACATCATAGGTTACATTTCACAAGTTTCCTACTCTGACTGAGCAAAAGATAAATCCTGAGGACAGAAGTTCCTATGCAGAGGATTTACTCAGTGTAGCCTAAGGAAAACTAGCTGGAACAGAATTAGATCTGCTATAAGAAGATATAACTCAAAAACCACTGGCAGATGAATAAACAAAAATGGGAAAGAGGAGTGCATTTAAAAACCAAAATAATTGGAAGCAAGACAGGCCTTGTGCATGTGGAGAGGGTATAGGAGCCCGAGTCAGAATTCCACTGTTGAGTCCCCTGAGACCCAAGGTGAACTGAGGCCACATAGTGTATTGGGTGTGGTGCCTAAAAAGAACTTTACAGGGCAACACCCCAATTCTGAAGTTGCTCTTTATCAGTTCACCTTGAAATCCTAATTTGGCATCAAATTCTCTTTCCAGAGTTTTTCTTTTTTCATCAGTCTTTTTTTTTTTCTCATGTCAAGACAAACTTAGGTTATTAATCTCTCATAGACATTGTGATGTTTGACACATATTGTATTACTGGGATAAATGGAATTATTAATAGAAATTCCAGGGAAACTGAAGACTCTTGGGAAGCATTTAAAATGAAAGAGACAAGATTTTTTATTTTATTTTTTAGCAATCTTTTAACAAGGTCACAGGGAGCACACACGATATAACCTTGGTTATGTCTAATAGTGCCTAGTTTGTGGTTAGTATATGTTGGCACACAATATACACTTGCTAGTTAAATAATTACTTCTGGGATTTTGCATATTTGTGGCCCTATAAAACTCTCAGAGTTAGGGAAGGTGGCTGACTTTATTTTATTTGGAGTTCGTACTTACCCATAAATGACTTAGTCTCTAAACTCCTGATACTATACTGTTCCAGAAACTGTGCTGTGGATGCTGAGACAAGACATCCTCTAGCTCAGTGTGGGGAAAGAACAAATGGAGCAGTGGTTTTCAACCTTCTTCATCTCATGGCACACACAAACTAATTACTAAAATTCTATGGCTTATTAAAAAGTATATTTTTTGCCAATATGACAAAAAATAGATATAATTGTGATTCATTCACACCGGTCAACTTATTGTTGTGTCTATTGTCATCTTTTTAAAAAAATTGACAATCCAAGGAAAAAGAAATAATCAGGGCTTGCATGTTTTAAAACTCTTGCAGCACACAAGTTGAAAATCACTGAAATAGAGGAATATTACATGACTGGTGAAATAGACCATAGAAAAGAAAAAAGATGCCCTGCTTAAAAAGTGAAGAGAAAACTTTTCAAAGGCTGATGTTTTCGATTTTTGTCCTAAAAGATGAGTGGGAATTTATTAAGCAGCTATAAATCATGAAAGGAAATAGTTATTAAGGTGAGGCAGAAATGGTTTGGGGAATGTGAAAGGGCATAGAGATGAGGATTTTTAAGTAGTTCAGGTGTTTGGAAGAACAGGAAAGGGATGCTATTTAATAGGTGAGGTGATAAGGTTACAGAACGTGAGGCCTGGATGTTTTGTCAGATCTACTGGCACTGGATTCAAGTCTTTTCTCTCCTGCCACTAGTCTGCTTCCCTCCTGGCTTCTTAGGCCTATGCCCCTTGAGCCTCAGGGTCTAGCATATCAGGGACACCTACATATTACTGTGGAAGCACAAGGAAGTAAGTGGATGATTACCACACTGCATCTTAACTTACCTGAAGTTTCTTTTTTTTTTTTTACTTTTGGGCACCGTGGACAGATCCACTCTACTTCTCCGTCTAATTTTCTCTTTGATTGCATTCTCTCTTTTCTACTCACTTTCATGCTCTCTCTTACACACACACACACACACACACACACACACACACACACACACACACACACGAGTTATCCAATAGTGTCCGCTATTCTGATTGACAAATCATTTACACTTCTCAAGTATAAGCACAATCAGGAACTCAGAAGCTGGTTAGTCAACACTCTCATTATGAGCTTTGGATATGTGAAAAAATTTGAACAGAAAATCCCAGTTACAACTTCTAACAATTTCAAGCCATACATTAAAAAAATTTTTTTTGACTACACTTCAACAATCATCTTTTGTGCGATTCTTCTCAACTAAAGTAGAAATGGTGAAGAAGAAGCATCATACCTTCTCTTTGGATTCCACTTTTTAGAACTATTTTTCATGTGGCCAAAGAAAGAAAGGAATTCTATGAATTAAATATACTAATAGTCCCTTTGACTGCATTGACTTTGATTAAAAGCAGGAAATTTTCTACTGTTTTTAAAAAAACATGAAATTACACTCTCTTTCTTTGTAATTTTTCTGGCTGTGACTCATTTAATGAAATATTTAATTGGCCAACTGGTTTTTCAGTAAGTTGTTTTAGCTACCATAAGGAATAGCCAAGGTTTCAAGTCTATACATCCTTTGTATAGAAAGAAGACACTCTGCCTACCATTTGAGAAAATATTTTGAGTGTAGATTTGAATAAGTTGTATGACTCTTTTCTTCTGTCACTCCAGTTTTTCTACTCTACTTTGTGATCTGCCTTTGCCAGATAGTGTCCTCCTTTTATAGATCTTTCTCTGCCTTCCTGCAGTCACACTTTATTGTATTATATTCCACTCCCTCATATTTTTGCTTTCAGTGAAGTGATGAAGTTCGATCTGTAAACCAAAGCATGTTATTGACTGGTAGCATGTGTGCATGTTGGCTGTCCGTCCGAAAACCCAGAGTCATGCTTTCTCAGTGGGGATTTTATGTACTACTTGGACAGAGAGGAGTACATTTTCTGTTTATCTGCAGAGTTCTTGTCTCCACCTAATGCAGGAATGAAAAGAGGAGAAGTTGAATATGGCTTCTGGTTTTAGAAACAGATGAGGATGCATGGATCACTTTCAGAATGTGGAGCTCAAAATGAAATGTTCTTTTTACTCTACTGAGTGCAAATTTCTTTTCCTTTCTCTGGACGACTCTTTAGACCTTAGAAAATCCTTGTGACCCTGAGACATTGCCACATCTCTAATGACATCTTAGCTTATACAGACAATCTGAAAAGAATACTTTCGGATGATCTTCCCAGCTGCTTCAGCTGCACACATAAACATAGATAAATCACTTTATTAACAAAGGTATTTCCTTAACAGCTTGGATTGAGTGGGAAGGGTGGTGGCAATGTAAAAAAAGAAACTTGATTGCTTCTGTTTGAAATAGATATCTGATTAGAACCACAGCAATAATAACAACACCAACAAAGAGGAAAATACCATCAAAACAAACAAACAAACAAACAAAAACCCCCACAATTTTCACTTTGGATGGGCAATTTACTTTGAAATAAAAAGGAAAAAAATGAAGCAGTTACACCATGGGAGTCCCTAGCACAAGATGAATCCAACCTATAACTTCTGATTACTCAGAAATGCACTGAAAATAAATCCAGACAAGATTAAGAAAGCCCCCAGGGACTAACAAGTGGGAGAATATTTATTTGTTTGTACCAAATAATTGACTGAATAATGAATAACTATTAGCTTATGTTGCAATAAACACAGTTATTTAACTGAGATCTAACAGTCTGCATTTTTTCCTTTTTTTCCTAAGCAGCCTCTGAACATCTGAACAACATCTTCAGACTATCTCACAGAGGATGTCTATGACCTCTATATAACTGAATAGCAGCATTGTTTTTCAGCAATTTTCTGATCTTTCCTTTTGTTCTCCAAAGTGATGCTTGTTTGACTATAAGAACAGACACTCACAAAAATATTTTCACCCATTTGGACAAGAGTAAAAGTTTGTTTTATCTAGAAATATTTAAGTCTTTTATAACACGGTGATGTTTTTAGAAGCAGAAGATTATATTGTAACACAGAATTACAGTTCCCAATTACTGGTTATCTTCACCCTCTCCTCTAACCATGTCCTTTGGGAGTGAATGTATTAATATCAAATTATAGCAATTGAACACTTTTTAATTTTTTCTTATTTGATACGTTTTGTGGATATTTCACTAAGGAATACATTTGTAGCCAGAAAACCACTTGGACATTTAGGGAGCAGTAACCCTTTAAAAGGGGGACATAGTCTGGCTAGTGTTGATCATTGGTTGAGTGTCACAGTTTGATTCCCGGTCAGGGCATGTGCTTGGGTTGCGGGCTCAATCCCCAGTGGGGGGTGGGCAGGGGGCGGCCAATCAATGATTCTCTCTCATCATTCATGTTTCTATCTCTTTCTCCTTCTCCCTTTCTCTCTGAAATTAGTAAACATATATTTTTAAAGAGGGGGGATAGACAGAGCTTTCTAGTATCATTAAAATATTTTATATATAGTACAGGATAGGAGTATGACAGAAGGACCTATTTCAGAGGTGAAAAATGGAATATAAAGGGGGTATTTGTGCACAAGGGCTTAGGTTATTAGCTTTATTTAGAATAAGGACAATGTTTGTAGTTCCAATGTGATGAAGAGGTTGTAATTATATCTTTACTAGACACCTGGTACATGAAATTCTTTTATGGGAGGGGGGAATCCCTCAGCCCAGCCTGCACCTTCTCCTATCTGGGACATCCCTCTCCCAATCCAGGACTGCTGGTTCCCAACCGCTCACCTGCCTGATTGCCCCTAATCACTTCTGCCTGCCATCCTGATCACCCCCTAACTACTCCCTTGCCAGACTGATCAATGCCTAACTGCTCCCCTGCCGGCCTGATTGCCCCTAACTGCCCTCCCCTGTAGGCCTGGTCACCCACAACTGCCCTCCCCTGCAGGCCTGGTCTCCCCCAATTGCCCTCCCCTGCAGGCCTGGGTCCCCCCCAACTGCCCTCCCCTGCCGGCCATCTTGTGCCAGTCATCT
The DNA here is from genome assembly GCA_026230045.1 of Corynorhinus townsendii. Lineage (NCBI taxonomy): Eukaryota > Metazoa > Chordata > Mammalia > Chiroptera > Vespertilionidae > Corynorhinus > Corynorhinus townsendii. The sequence continues at coordinate 159,442,886 of JAPDVU010000002.1, forward strand.
TGTGTCCACATGAGGGTGGCCATCTTGTGTGTTGGAGTGATGGTCAATTTGCATATTACCTCTTTATTATATATAGGATGTTTCCAGATGTATCTAGGGTAATAATTTGCAATATTTATCTGGATTCTTTTTCTCTCTAAATCACTCCTTCTATTCCTGCCATCCAACTCAGGGAAGAGGTGTGAAAAGACAGAATGTAGAAATACCTTGTTAATCTTTGGGGCTTTTTATTTGTTAGATTATTTGTTTGTTTTTCAGAAAATCCCAGAGGAGAGAGAGAATTGGTAGGTTAGCTTGAAGTAGCAGGTAGAGCTGGACTCAATCCCTTAACACTAGAGAGATGTGTCTTAGCCTGGAAGGTGAAAACAAGATAGCATGTACAAGCTTGTGTGTGGCATGGACTGAGGCCTGGGCCATCAATAGCAATAGTGAGCAGTGGCAAAACTCTGAGAGGAAATGACTGTGTGGGGTGTTGGAGAAATGGGATCTATGGGTAAACTTGGAAAAGAGTTCTCTATACCACGTGTTCGTGAAAGCATGAGTGAGCCAGCAAGTTAGAATGGGTCATACAGATAGAAGCTGAGGGTGTCTCAGTTGCTCTCTGTATGGATGAATGCTTGAAAATCAGAGATTCCACTACTGAATCCCAGATCACTCTCCAGGGCCCTACAAGGAGAAAAATTATGAATGGGTTTGAGTTCAAGTTGCCTACCACCTCTGTGGGAAAGGTGAATCTCAAAATAAAAACTGAGTTTTAAAAAGTAAAGAACTGTATATTTCTTGCTTGATTGAATTTGTAGTCTGAGCTTTACACCTGTTAATAGCATTAAAAAGAACAAGCACTCTAATAGTAAATTGATGATACAGGAGGTAGGGTTGAGAAGGGAAAACAAAAAAGAAAGATCCTTACTCGTGCTAGGTAGCAGGTACCTGAACCATCCTGTCCTGGTGTTCTGGGGTCAGCAAACACCCTGAATTTAATGTTTAGAAAACCATAAGGATAGAGCACTAATTGCTTCAATTAATACTGGAAGCCCAAGAGTAGCCCTGAGGGCACAAGATTAGTAGAATTTCTTGAAAGTCAGCTGGTTAGCATTTAGACCAGTGAGATCATCACAGAAGACTACCTTGACTAGTGGACTGGGTGGGGCCTCTTCCCATTGTCTACTGTGCTGCTGCAGCAGGATACAATGAAGGCAATTATTTGAGACACTGAGTCTCTGCAGGCTTGGGTATGGAAGTTTGTAATCCTCTTTTTAGTTTGTGTAAGACACCATGAAAAATGAAGAGCACCTGGAGTAAGAAACTGGACTTTTTCTTTTTTCTTTTTTTCTTATAAGGGAGGTAATCCTTGAGCTATTGTTTGAAAATATAGATGTATTCATATCTGAACTCAGATTTTGTGCAGCAATTCATATAGGGGTAATCCATATAAAGTGTGTTTTCCTCCCAATGAATCTGTTCCACACTGCACTACTGATTCTCTCAATGCCAGAGGATTTATTTCATCCAGTTGGTGTTCAATTATTGAATATAGCAGATACAAATTCAGTACATGTGAAGGGTTTCTAAGCAGGGTAGAAAATTCTGCATTAAGGGTACCAGTTTGGAGTCTGGGCTCTAACTTTTAGGAGTGAGACCATCTTGGGCATGCTTTGTCTGTTTCCTCATTAGTAAAATAGAGATGACAGCACTGTATGGTTATGCAGAGAACAGGCTGAATTTTTGCTCTCCAATGAAGTATGATGGAAGTACAAGGAAGAAATCATTAATTATTCCTCAGGGATGGGATCAGAGTAAGTGACAATTAACCTTGAAATTAAAGGTCTAGTAGAATTTTGCTACACAAGTAACAGTTTAAGCACAGCCATAGAGGTAAAAGTGAGAATGTGTGCCTGGTGCACTAAATTGGTGCCCACCCATTGTGTATTTGGCATTCCCCATTCTGGTAACTTGCATTCTATTGGATGCGCCTGTAACCTCCGCTGGAGACTTTCTATTGTCCATGCACAGAGCAGGCTTAAAGTCTGAGGGTGTGAATGCACTCAGAGTAATTCTTATCCAGTGGCAAACAGATTGGAGAATAAATATCCCTTGAAGGCAAGTGGAATTTGGGTTTGGATAACAAAGAGGGGGCTTTCTTGCTGTTCCCCAGGATTTTCTAGTGACAAAGAACCTAAATTTCTCTAGTTCTAAAACCTGCTTGGTGATAAGCACTTTATTGGTCTCTTTCTTCCCTATCTCCCTTTCCCAAATGTTTAAGGTACTTTTGGGGGACATCTCCCAAATTATAAAACAATTATATTCAAAGCCTTGTCTCTACATCTGCTTCTGGGGAAACTAACTCAATATAGAGTCATAAAATATAGGGACTATGAAGAGGGTAGGCAGGTGTTGATGGGGGAACTGTTGTTTGGAGGCAGACAGTGAAACCTAATAGGACATGCTTAGTATTTGGATAATATAGGAAATAGGAAGACATTGAGAGTCTAAACAGAGGGAAAGCAGGGAAGGAAGCAGAAGCATAGCTACTTTTTTTAAAAGATGATTTTTCAAGAGCAGTTTTAATTTACAAAAAACATTAATAGGAATGTATAGAGATTCCTGATATATGCTCTGTGACCTCCCATGCAAAGCCTCCCCCATTATAATATCACTCATCAGAATGCTTCATTTATTACTAAGGATGAAACTACATTGACATGTCATAATCATGCAAAGTACATAGATTACATTAGAGTTCATTCTTGGTTTGTATATTTATACATTTGGACAAATGTAAAATAACATATGTTAATCATTATAATATCGTATAGAGTACTAAAAATGTCCTAAAGTTCTCTGTGCTCTGCATATTCATCCCTGCCCCCAACTCTTAGTCGCCACTGATCTTTTTACTGTCTCTATAGTTTTGTGTTTTCTAGAACATTCTATAGTTAGAATCATGCAGCATGTAGCCTTTTCAGGTTGACATCAATCACTTAATAATATACATTTACATTTATATTTTTCCTATGTCTGTTCCATTTCTGTTGAAGTCTCCAATTATAATAGTGCAATCATATATATCTCCTTGAGGGTCTATCAGTTTTCACCTTATGCAGTTTGACACTGTTATTAGGTGCTCTTGTGTTAAGGGTTATATTGTGTTCTTGAAGAATAGACCCATTTATCATTATGCAATGCCCTTCATCCTGGAAATCTTCCCTTACATGTCTGCTCAATCTAAAATTAATATAGCTACTGATTTCTTTTGATTATTGTTAGGGTGATATACTTTTTCCATCTGTTTACTTTTAAATAATATGTGTCCTTAGATTCAAGTAATTTCAAATAGGCAATAGTTTTGGGTCTTTTTTTCTTTTTGATCCATTCTGACAATTTCTGTCTTTTAATTGGTACATTTCAACCATTGATGTTCAAAGTGATTATTGATATAGTTTGATTAATGTCTAAGATATTTGTTAGTTTCTGTTTTTTGACCTTCTTCTTTGTTCATATTTTTGTCTTCCTCTGTTTTTCTACCTTTTCTGGTTTTAACTGAGCATCTATTTTCTCTCCTTTCTTAGCATATCAAATATACTTATTTTTTCTATGTTTTAGAAAACAAATCCTACCAACTTTATAACAAAATAGGTTGGAGAAAGCATTATACTAGGCAAAATAAATGAGTCTAAATATTATTTTGGTACGTAATAACAATACCAAAATTTGTGTGTTCTAATAGAGAATTTGAAGAGAGTCTGTAGAACTTGGTAATTATTTGAGTATGAAGTTTAAAAGAGGGAAAAATACATGGACTAATTTCTTTGAGTAGGCAATAAGCCTTTGTATCCAGTACACATGTGTTGGGATTGGCTCTAGAAAGACTGCAGGAAATTCATCTTTCAAAACAGCAGGACTGCAGAGTGAGTACAGATGCCAGTGGGTGGGTAAGAAGATGAAGCAGTTGGAGTGTGAGCAAGTTCTCTTCTAATTGTTTTACTTTTCCTGGTGAAGGAGGAAGAGAGATGATCATGAGCTGGGAGTGAAGATGGGCAAGCAGGCATTGGAGGGTTAAAGGAAAATTAGGTGTGGAACAGTCACCTAGGAGAATGGACTGGAAATGAACTATAACAGTGGTTCTCAAAGGGTAGTTCCCAGACCAACAGTATCAGTATCACCTGGGAACTTGTTAGAAATGTAAATTCATAGTCTTTACCTCAGAACTATTGAATGAAGAACTGGAGGGTAGGGTTGGGGTGAACTCAGCAAGTCCTCCAGAGGTTCTGATGCACAATGAAATTTGCAAGTCACTGGATGGATAATTACTGATGATTTTGGGCTCACCCCAACTACCTTGAATGTCAAGAACATGTAAAGTGAGACCAGTCAATCAATGCATTGTAGGTTTTTCTCCAACTGCAATCAGGTATAGTTTTTTTATGGGATAAACTAAGAGTCAGATTTACACGTTATGGTCATCCTATATAATAAAAGCCTAACATGCTAAGTGTCCAGTTGTCCATTCAACCAATCAAAGCATAATATGCTAATGATATGCTAAGGCCACTCAACCGCTTGCTATGACGTGCACTGACCACCAGGTGCAGACAGTCAACTGGTTGACCAGTCATTATGACATGCACTGACCACCAGGGGGCAGACGCTCCAACTGGTAGGTTAGTTTGCTGCTGGGGTCCAGGTGATTAGGACTGAGCAAGATGGGCCAGACATGCCCTGGAGCCCTCCTGTGGTCCCTCCCTGGCTGGCCAACCTCCTGCGTCCCTCCCCAGACCTGATTGTGCACTGGTGGGGTCCCTAGGCCTGGCCTGTGCCTTCTCACAATACAGAATCCCTTGGTGGGTGTTGGAGAGCTGGTTTTGGCCCAATCCCACAGGACAGGCCTAGGGACCCCACTGGTGCACGAGTTGTTTTATAAAAGATTTAATGAATGGACTGTGAAAATTATAATAATGAAGACTTTTATGGGCTCAGTTGTGTTCCCCCAACATTCATATGTTAAAAGTCCTAACTCCAGTACCTCAGAAAGTGACTATATTTGGACATAGGGCCTTCAAAGAGGAAATTAGGACTCAGAGACACAAGAAAGGAAGATATGTGAAAACACTGGGACTATGTGGCCATCTGTAAGCCAAGGAGAGAGACCTCAGAAGAAACCAACCCTGCCAACACCTTGGTCTTAGACTTCCAACCTACAAAAGTTGGAAAAAAATTTTTTTTGTTGTTGTTTAATCCACCCAATTTGTGGAACTGTGTCAGGGCCTGATAAACTAATACAAAGAGACTAGGAAAATGTTTTATTTTCTAAGCACTTAAGATAAAAAGGGATGACTTCACTTACTAAGTCAATACTTGGGCTAACTGGCTTGTGTTGTTATTCCTTTCTGTTTAGGAGAATTATAATAGCATCTATCTCGTAGGGCAATTGTGGAGATTAAATGAGATAATTTATGTAAAGCCTTAGCTCAGTACCTAACCCACAAAGTCCTCAAAAATGTCAGCTTGAAAAAAAAAAAAAAAAGGCTCACCTCAAAAGAGCGTTTATGCCTTACCAGGACAGTTCTTCCTTTCAAACCCACGGTTAGAACTCAAATTGCCAAGTCCCCGAGGAATCAGGCTCTGCAGCTGGCGATTTTGAGGTGTGTGCTCCCAAGACTCTGGTACTGCCCTTTTATTCTTCTGCTCACTGAAGCAGCCCTGAAGGCCACAAGCAGGGTTGGGACTCCTGGATTGATTTTCTATTTGATACAACAGGCACCGTGTCTGGTTTATAAATTGATCCTATACTCTTTCCAGTTCTCTTATAAAAAGGAGACAGAAAATTCTTTCTTACAGGATTGCTGGATTTTCTCTTGTGTCATTGAATTTGTTTGTGGAAGCAGAGATAGGGGACAGGGAAGTGACTGAGAGAAATTCTTTTTCTCCTCCCAATTTTGTATGTACTTGTTTTAAAGTGTCATTACTCTGAGAAAATACTATTTAATTGCAATGTGATAATTTCTTACCTTAGGCCCAGTCTAGGTTCGGGAGGGTATCTACTCTGATTATCATTTCCAAGTGCAATGGATGCTTTGTTGTATTTTTCTTCCATGAGCAGTTATTTGTTGGTAATGGATTTCTGTAAGCCAAATTACATCCTTCCTTTAAGGACCATTTTGACAGTGTACCTACAACACCCCTTTCAGAAAGGGCTAATTATTATTGACAGGAATGACAGAGAGACAGATTCTCAGAGCTCTGGGCAGTTAAATCACTTCTTGTCCCAATTTACTTTGCATAGATCTGTTGTTGAATAGGCATTCATGATTCGTGTTTAAACTACAATAAAAAATAAATGTGGGCTGTTTCAATTTATGCAAAGGCCAGCACTTCTATGATCTTAAAGCCCTTTCAAAATTCTGCAAGTAGATGTTTGTGGATTCCAGACTACTCTTAGGTTCACTGAGTATAAAGTAATCATTTTGCAAGTGCCTTATTTTTCCATTAAGGCAGAGAAACAAACTGGTGACTTAGGGTTGAATAAGTCCTACATAGCTAAGATCTTTGTTCACTTACCAGAGTCGAGTGTTTTTCTTTTGGTTTAATGTGACCTTGATTTAATAGGAATCTCAATCCAATACCGTAAATATTTGTTCGAAAATTTTCCAAGGTAGTATTGGACTTTAATTTTACTTATGGTGTTTTCTACGGTGAATAGTATAATGCTTTTATGTTCACAAACCTATTTATATTTTCTCTTTTGATATAAAGTAAAAATGTACATTATTTTTACCCCTAACTTAGTAATTATCCCCACACTTTTCTATTCTTCCCTGATTTGAAGTGCCTCTTTTATAACACTTTCTCATTTATACCAAGTAATCTATATAAGATATCCTCCTAGTTCCATTATTGGTTAAGTCTAGTATCCTTAGAGTATATTTTCATGGATGGTAAGGATTGCCATCTATTACTCCTCTTTATCAAAGCATTTTATTTATTCTGACCTGTTTGTCAATTCAAATATTCTTTTAACATTGTAATTACATACATAAAAATATCAAATGTGGAAGAATCTGGTAAAATACAAAAACAACTCTTTGATTTTTCAATCCCACCCTAGAATTAATCACTTAATTTCATGAGTGTGCTTCTGGAACTCTTTCTATACATTTGTGTATTATGTGTTTTCAAAGTACTGTACTTTCAAACTTTGTTTTTACATGAATTATATAATATGCATATATATATGTGTGTATATATATATATTGAACATTCACAGATAGGCACTGGGATACATGTGACTAAGACAAGCAGAAATCAGTGGGATTGTGTAGTTTACAGCTTAGTGGATAAATGCAGACAATTCACAATAAACATAATTAAATCATTTAGCATCATAGACTATGGTAAATTCTATGAGAAAGCAAAGCAGAATATGGGGGTGAGAAGTTCTTATGTGTGTAGTGGTAACTGTCACACTTTTAAGTAGGGTGGTCAAGCATCCCCACTGCAAAGGTAACATTTTAGACTTGTAGGAGATGTCCCAAAAGTTGGTTTTAACACTTAACCTATCTTCAAGTTCTTTTTGTGTGTGTGTGTCAGCATATAAAGATCCCTTTGTTCTTTCAATTGCTCTTTAATATTCTATAGCACATTTGTTCTTTTTTCTTGGAAACCAACTAGTTAACTAAGGGTTTAAAAGATTAAAGAAACACAGTAAATAACATTTATTTTCTAGACATAGAGGTATGTAATCTAAGTTAAGAATATACATTATTTTCTAACATAATTAAAATACATATAAAAAAACTCACCATGCATTAGACAATAATTACTGTCTCCATAAATTAAAACCGAATGTAAACAAAAATTAAAAATAGATATTACTTAGGTTATATTTTTAAACCACAATGCTATAAATTAAGAAATAAGCAATGAAATAATATCAAACTAAGTTTATTCACACAGAAATTTAAAAAATAGATAACTTGAAATTTATTGACACATAAATGTTACAAGTCTTTATTGGCCTCTAAACCAATTGTGAGAATCAAAATTGATATTAGAAACTATTAATATTACTGTTAATACTATTAATCTATTCCTATGAGATACAATAAAAGCAATATTCAGAATTATTATGGAAACCCTAAAACATTTATTTGAAAATCACATAGGTTAAAATAAAATATTATACTCAAAATCTAGCCCCACAGTAACATAAAATGCTGAGTTGGTTGAAGCAATGACCATAACCTCTAAAGTAAAGGGAATGTGATCCCTAAAGTTTTCACCCAGGAAATATCTCATTCAAGTATAAAAGGCAATTAAAACTACAACCATATGCCATTTTGCCTATCAGATTAGCAAATACCAAGAAGCTTAATAACACACTTTATATTGCAAGAGTGTGAGAACACAAAGGTTCTTTTACACAGCAGGTAGGATGATCCAATGATATAACTACTATGGCCATTCCACTTCTAGGTTTGTTTTTTTCTTCAGAAATAATTGCACAAAAGTATCAGGATATAACACAAGATTTTCATGTAATATATTGGTTATAGAAAATTATTGGAAGTGAACTACATAACCATCAACAGGGGAGTGTTAAAATACATTATTATATAACAAAAAGAATAAACAAGGTAAGTAACTTTCTATTGTAAAAGGCAGATGGCAACATTTTTGGTCAAGGAAGGAGCCTTTCTGGCTGCTTACTCTACAGTCAGATTTCTGTAAAAATTTTCTTAATAATTAGAAATACAGCTACCATAAGCATTCTCTTCACCTTATCCTAAATACTTTCAATAACCTGTGGATACCTTCCCCTAAGTGCCCTCATATTCTCCCTACCTTTTCACTAATTAAGACTCTATCTTAAGAAAACTATGATACATTCATTTGCTCTCTTTTTTTAATTGATGGGAGAGAGAGAGAGAGAGAGAGAGAGAGAGAGAGAGAGAGAGAGAGAGAGAGAGAGAGAGAAAGAAATTGGTTGCCTCCCACACACACCCTGACTGGAGATCCAACCCTCAACCTGTGTACCTGTGTATGTGACCTGACAGGGAATCGAACGCCACCTTCTGGTGAATGGGACAATGCTCCAATCAACTGAGCCATACCACCAGCCAGGCAACATCCATTCTATTTAAAGCATAAATATCTCAGAAGATATACTGCCTAATTTTTTGGAGATTATTTGCTGTTTAAGAGAGTAAAACACTCTTTAGCCAAAAGAATAAATACATTATTGTAGAGCCTCTGTGCCAGCTTGCCTGGTGATGAGCTGTGAGAGGTTGGTGATGGTGGGAATGTAACCATTTCCATTGTTACTCAAATCTTATCCTCGGCCTAGTTGTAATTCTGGCCTTGTCCAGAAAAAAATGTTTGCATATATTGGGAGAAAACGTTTTATTTTTTATTTTTGATATCTTGTGAGCCTTTCATCATCTCCCTTGGGCACTTGTGTAGAGAGTTTGTTTATTTGTATATTTTATGTCCCTCTGCCACAATCACATGTTACACTCCATTCAACAAATGGCTGGGGAATGCGATATAAGATCTTTTCAAATTCAATATTTTATGTACAAATAATGTATAAACATTCTCCTGAGAATTGTGAACAAACATTGGAGTTTTTGCCTGAGCTCTTTACTCAGTTTAAGATTCACTGAAACCCTCCCCTCCATATTCTCTCAAAATTTCTCTTTTGCTTTCTAGATGTCTGTTTTTTAATAGACCAGCTAAGTGTTGCCTTCTCCACAAAGCCTTAATTACCTCTCCAAACCCAGAAATCTCTTTTCTGAACTCATGGGCCAGACTGAATAGATCTACAGTATAATGTGATACTTTACCAAAAAAGTAATATTTCTGTTCTCCGTCTCTCTCTCTCTCTCTCTCTCTCTCTCTCTCTCTCTCTCTCTCTCTCTGGCCTTTCTGGTGTGAAGTTTCAGGGTTAACAGATTCATGGACACATGCTTCTTTGGTTGCAATGTGTATATTCAAAAATATTTATTTCATCAAATTAAGCAATGTCTCTTCCAGTTACAGATTTTTTTAAGCACTCTTGGCACAAAAATACATTAACATTCTTAATTAATTCATTTAGAAAATAGATAATTAACAACCCACTCACTACTTGCTAATAAGAAACTACACTGCCTTATCATGTCGACGTTGGGAAATTACTGGCTGTGGGAGAGTTTATTAAGTTGTTAATAAACTTAAGATGGACCAAGATGGGGAAATTTCACTCATGCTTCCTTGCCATGGAAACAACCATGACAGATTCCCAGATCAGAGTCGGTGCCATTTCTATCAGGGTTCCACAGTCGCTTCACGTCTTCCTGGGTGTTGCCTTTAGCAATAGATTGGCCTCATCCCTTCACTTTCAAAATCAGGAATTTGTGTTTAAAAAAACTCACAGTTTATAAGAGATGTAATAGACCATATATTTTGCTTTTAGTGACCCCTTCTAGAGTGCCATTCCCTGGTTATGTATTCAGGGTTTACTATTTTTTGTGGTGGCTCTCTAACCAGATCCTAAGCATTTCCATGCAGCTAACACATCTTTGTATCCTTGCCTTCCCCAACCCAAACCTACTGAACCTACATCAGAGATGTTGCTAGACCATTAATATGTATTACTAAGGGGATGAGACACAGCTCATGCTTTCAGGGAAGGGTAGGCAGGGTGGTTCATGTTCTGCTGCAGATAACAGGTGAGTTCCTGCTCTCTTCTGATTTTCCACTGTCCCACTATTAGGTTGTTAAAGTGATGTTGTCAAATGTCATAGCTGGTGGCTGGTCAGTTCATGGTGAACATCTCTCCTACTATAACATAAGCATTTCTGAGGAGAAAATATACTTGTAGGCAGCCAGATCCTTCTCTCCTCTGCTCGGGTCCCTTTCAGGAGGAAATAGAGTTCTTGTTCTGGAAAATAAGGTGACACTAAATCTGTTTTTACAATGTCTAGAACACTCACTGATCCAGGACCCTTATCACTTTTATAAATCAAACTTGCTAATAAGTCATTCTCTTCTGGTATATCAACTAGGGTGATTTCCAAAATTCATATTAGGCATGTTTTATCAGATGGGTTCTATGTCATGAAAGAGTTAAGTAGATCTATATTTGGTAAAAACAAATATATGGAAATAGCATTTTTTGACTATACATTTTAAAATCATGGTTTCATCCTTATAGATCAATAGGTCATGCATGTTAAGTCAATAGTTACTTTGTAATAGCACTCAAGTATTTTTACTAAAATTTAAACAAAATTATATTTGGCCATCATCCAGGTTGCCCAAGATGTAGTGCTTTCAATATTTTTCTGAAGTAACACTTTTTATTTTCTTACTGTTTGATGATTTGATATAAAACTTTTATATATATGTAAAGCTTTCTAATACCCAGGGAAAGTGGAAATCTCATTGTATTTGAAACTTATGGATGAGCATTTTTTTCAGCTTATAGACAATTTGGTAAAATCAGATGAAAATAAGATACACAGGAGTGAATTCTGAGCACAGTCCTGGACCTTGTTCAATATGACACATATACAGTTCTTATTCGCAGAGGATAGATTACATGTAAGGAAATGAGACCTTCAAACCTCCTTTTAAAAGGTCACTACACCTGCCTTAGAATTGTATCCTCCTGGAGAAAGATTATGTATGGAAATAATTGTAGAAGTAGACTTTTTTCCCCCAAGAAAGTTAGAATTTTTTTCTTCGTGTTTTATTCATAGAAGAGGCAGTCAGAGAAAAAGGTCTCCACTGACCTAGATTCACTGTTTTCCTGTATGCCAATAATTCAAAGAACCCAGATTTATGCATCTGACACTATCTCATCATAAGTAATGACGTTCCTGCATATATAGGTAGAACATTGCTCTTTAAGAAGTACAAATCATTTTGCACAGATTTTCTCATTGAACCTTCAGTGCTATTATCCCCAAATTTCAGGGATATGGAAATTAAGATCCAGAGAAGTGGTTACTTATCAAAAAATTGTATTATACTAAGTAAAGAGTTTAAGAATGAATTCCCAGAGTTCTGTTCTTTTCCACAGTATCTTTGGAATGTGTTCCTGCATAAAGTACCACATACTTTGAAATAAACAGGGATATATATTTTAGGCCAATTAAATACCTCTCTAATTTATTTACAGTGGACACAATGTTTCAATTGGAAGATCAATACTTCATCAATACTAAGCCATGAAACATAAATTATTTTGCTTAAGAGAAAGTTGCCTCCCTTATCAATTTATGGAACTTGGCTATTAGCATCATGACCCTGCTATCTTTCCCATTGGCATAGGGTTTGATAATTTATTTTGCTAAGGGCAAGATTTATACACATGAACCATTTCTATTCCAATAATGAATGCATTAGCTTCCCTCAAATGTACAGTGAAAAATTACTCTGCAGTCATTACTCTGGCTCAGTAGATGGGGCTAAGGATGAGGAAATAGTCCTGTCAAGACTTCTTTTTAAACTATCTTAAAGCCATCATTCTTCTACAGCTGTGTATCATGTATGTGCAAACCATTCTGAAGAGAAGTCTCATTCAATCTTTACTTCATGTCCACTTTACCCTCCTCTTTGGAGTGATTGAAAGGTTATAAAGTATACTTCCCAGACTCCTTTGCAGCTAGGTCTATCACTAAGGTGGACTTGACTGAGATCCGGAAACCAGAAGTGAAGCAGGGGCCTTTTAATTGCTGTTGTAGCAGTTGACAGATACTCTCTAAGAGTTGTGAGGGATCATAGTGTCTCAACATAACATAGTTGTGTAATAGTCATCAGTGCCAGTGAAGTCAGTAGCAGTAGCTGTTGCTTGTCTTCAGGGTTTCATGTATACTGGTATGACCTTAAAACGGAAAGTTCAAGAGCAGACCACTGACATCCATCCCTCCAGCCCTTCCAAAGATTTGGTAAAAACAACTTCCCTGAGTAAAATAACTTTCTGCTTGTTATGTTTTCCATGGTTTTGTAACTTAGTGAAGCTACAGCTTCTCTCCCACTTTTAAGTGCTAAGGAATAGATAACTGAGGGTTGTGTCATCACAGAGTGGAAGGTCAGCATATTTGGGTCCAAATCCTGGTTTTGACAATTAATAACTCTGAAATTTTGGTTCTATCTTTTCATCTTAGAAATGAGTCTAAAAGTACCAACTTTACTGGAGTTTATGTAAGTAATAATGTGCATAAAGTGCTAAATAAATTAGGTTGACTTGGCTTTAGTAGTAATATTTTTAAAAATAGTTTTTTACTAAAACTGGTTTAAATAATAAGACAATTTATCATTTTAAATAATTGCCAGTTACAATGCAGGATAAGCTCCAGGAATTATATAATCTGTGGCTCAATGATATCAAAATGGTTCAATGATATTAACTGGCCAATGGCTGTTTTTGAAAATGAAATTTTATTTAACTGGATTATATCATTAGGGTGATTTTTGCATTACAATGGTTGAGCTAAATAGTTACCACAGGAACCACAGAGTATCATGTTAGCAAAGCTAAAGTATTTACTATCTGGCTCTTTGCAGTACATTTGTTGATCCGTAATATAAACAATGACACTACTGTCCTCAGCAATCTTATCCTAAAGATGGATCCCTCCATGCCCACAAAATGCTGCCAGCAGCAATCAGAGGGAGGGAGGGAGGGATATAGGGAAGGAAGGAGGAAGGGAAGGAGGGAGGAGAGAGGATGAGAATAAGAACTATTTCCTCCAGGCAAGGCACATTTCCTTTCCTTCAGCTTTATTGGACCAAATTATATCACACAGTCACTACTGGACAAATAACTGTTGTTAGGAGATCTGCTAAGCATACATTGGTTTAGAATTCTACTTTGGAGCTTATGATGGGCCACTTACCTGAAAAAATTGGGGGTTTTATACAAAGGAAAAAATGTTCAACAAAAAACATTATTTACCATAAGCACCTAACAGAGTGCTCGGAGCCTGATAGGTACTCAATAATGTTTCATTCCTTTGCCCAGCAATGATGATCTCTACTTGGTTAGAGTGAAATGAGCACCGGGCTAGGAGTTGAGAGACCTGGCATTTGATATTGACTTAAGCTAAGACTAGATTGTGACCTTAGAAAAAAATCATTTAATTTTAATTTTTGCATTGAAATATAAAGGGTTATGGATTAGACAATATCTAGAGACCATTATGGTTATTAAATAAAAGTATTCATTAAAGGACCTATATTTGTATAGTGCATTAGCATTTTCAAACTGATTTCCATATACTTTACTAGGAAGCTTGTTGACAGTAGTCAAGGAGAAAATGTCTCCAAGTTGTAAAATCGGAGTGTATGTTTACTTCTTGATAGATGCAAATCCTCACTGGGGCTGTGTCAAGCAGAGGTGAGACATGACCAATGTGACAGAACATATTCATTCATTCATTTATTCATTTGACACATATGATTCAGTGTCTGCTACATGCCAGGCACTGAGCTAAATAGAAGAGGGGCCATGATCTCATAAAGTCGACATTCAAAGGGCAGTAGAAGAATAGTAAGGGACCTCACACACACACACAAAACACACAATTGTATATAGTGACAATGTTTTATGAAGATAAGCAATGCAGGGTTATATCATGTGACAGGTCAGGGTAGACTTTGGTGACAGGAGCTTTCATCTATGAAATGTGTAAATCTGGAGGAAGAACATCCCTTTCCTTTTAATATATTTTGCCTGAGTTTTAGGTTCCATTAATATAGCTATAATTTTCCGTTTCTCTACTAACACTTTTCTCTATTGAGAAGTTCTAACAAGTCTTCCCTTGGGAAAAAGATATGTGTTAGTAAAAGGAAGAAGGTTGGGGAAGGGGAAATGTTCAAATAGTTTTTGAGTTATTTCAAAATGATAGAGTTTCAGCCATTATAAAAGTTAAGCTCATGTTTTCTAATTTTGAAAATATATTTTAGGCAATAAAAATGAAAGTACCCAGAGACCTATAGCAATATCTTTATATGCCAATCAAATCACATGAAGAGGCACAGAAACAGCACCCCAGATTCGCCCACTCCTGAGGAGCATGATTTCTTAAGCTTCAGAAAAAAGGAAAAACATACTTCAAGGCAGCAGTAGTTTCCTCCTGTTTTGACTGAAAATGGGTTCCTCATGTGTACAGGGATATAGCACTTACTGTATTGCACCCTCTCCACACAACAGTAATTGATGATGTTACTGCTAAGTTAATCCTTTTGCTATTGCAGCAACTGTGTGATGTTACATTTAGCAAACCCTCATTCATGCTTCCTACACTTGAATCTCTAAAACCTTGTTTCTACTTTTGAATGCATTTTTCAAAGCAGCTTATAAGCATTTATACATTTGAATAGATTGTTAATGTGACACTTGCAGAAAAAAAAAATTGTGTTAATCTGGGAAATACAAAAGCAGCGTGGGAAAGCATAAGCCTGCCTCCAGGCAAAATGGACCCAGTTAATGTTTGTAATGATTGGTTTGCAGGGATTTTATAAAAGTCAGTTTGTCTTATCTGAGGCTGAGTCTACATAGTGCAGAAACAAAAGATTAATTCAATTACTTTGGTGACTCCCTCCCCAGCCTCATAAAAAAAAAAAAAAATCAACCTATTTTGTATCATTGTCCCCCTAGCAAAATTCTGAAAATATCACTTCATTCCTAGTATATGATTAATTTTTTTGAGATCATGACAGCCAAACTATTTTGAAGGTAAAAATATAAACAATGTAATTGTTTAGGAAATCATATAAATATATACATATATAAACAATATAAGTGACAATGATAATACTAAGATAGTTCACTTGCTTACAATACATCAGACTCCACCTGATGCTGCAAAGCATCATTCAGTAGATAGATTCTTTGGAAATTCTAAACCCAGACCCTAAATATCATCTTGCCTTGTTGGTTACAACAATGTCCAAGTTGGTCGGGGTGAAGGAAAAGAGATATTGGGTATATATACATGTAGAGAATGATCAGAATTACCTCCATTTTAGAGGTCAGAAAATCGAGGCTTAAATAAATTTTAAGTAATTCTCCCAAAGTCACATAATTCATGAAAGTTGGGTTTTAAGCTCAGGTCTTCATAATACTAAGCTCTTTCTACTACCACAGGTTCTTGCATTTACCGTCATGCCCAGCACATATGAAACCAGGGCAACAATTTACTAATAGAGTGAAATGATGGCAATACTCCACATGCTGAAACTAATTGGAATTACTAAAGTATCCTTCCAACTCCCAGTGCTTATTTTTAAGAGTTAAATAGATTGGGGCAGGCTAACTTATTTTTAAAAGGGCCTGGTATTAAATATTTTAGGTTTTGCAGGCCATATACTCTGTGTCATAATTCCTCAATCCTGTTCTTATAGTGCAAAGGCGGCCACAGATGATAGTAAGCAAATGAGCATAGTTGTGTTATAATAAAATTGTATAAATAAACACAGGACCAGCCTGGAGTTTGCTGACCCCTAGTTTAGATAGTAAAGCTACTCCACTTTCTGTTAATAATGAATGTTTTATGATGTTACACCTGTGACTTAAAGCATTGGCTTCCTGTATCCACGTAGACAGAGAGAGCTGTTTGACTTGCATTGTCCTTGTATATCTTTTTGGTATTTGTGACTGTCCTTCTCATAGCCTGTGAACTGAAATTAGGAGCAGCTATTACAAATTACAAATAGAAAGGATTTCAGGACAAGTTACTTTGTGTTATTCTTTTGAACAAAGCACAGACTAGGGCAGTGGTCAGCAAACTCATTAGTCAACAGAGCCAAATATCAACAGTACAATGATTGAAATTTCTTTTGAGAGCCAAATTTTTTAAATTTAAACTTCTTCTAATGCCACTTCTTCAAAATAGACTCATCCAGGCTGTGGTATTTTGTGGAAGAGCCACACTCAAGGGGGCCAAAGAGTTGCATGTGGCTTGCGAGCTGCAGTTTGCAGACCATGGGATTAGGTTAAGTCCTTCCCTTCGTTTTAAGACACTAGCCTTTGCCTGGCCAATGTGGTTCAATGGTTGAATGTCAACCTATGAATCAGTAGGTCATGGCTTGACTCCCAGTCAGGCCACATGCCTTGGTTTTGGGCTCAATCCCCAGTATGGGGCATGTAGGAGGCAGCCAATCAATGAATCCTTCTCTTCATTGATGTTTCCATCTCTATCTCCTTCTCCCTTCCACTCTGAAATAAATAATATGTATAATGGCCTTTTATTAGCTACTTTTCCAAAAAGTTATGAGTTCATTCATTCCTCTACAGTTTCTTCATCTCAATCCCCTAGCTGCATCCAGCATCCCAGTTAGAATGGTTGTTTTTTTATTACTGTTTTTTTATATATACTAGAGGCCCGGTGCACAAAATTCATTCATGGGGTGGGGGTTGTTGTGTGTCCCTCAGTCCAGCCTGCACCTCTCCAATCTGGGACACCTCGAGGGATGTTCTACTGCCTGTTTAGGCCGATCCTGGTGGAATTGGGCCTAAACAGGCAGTCGGACATCCCTCACACAATCCAGGACTACTGGCTCCCAACCGCTCACCTGCCTGCCTGCCTGATTGCCCCTAACTGCTTCTGTCTGCCAGCCTGATCACCCCTAACTACTCCCCTGCCAGTCTGATCGACACCTAACTGCTCCCCTGGCGGCCTGATTGCTCCTAACTCTTCTCCCTTGCAGGCCTGGTTGCAGCCAACTGCCCTCCCCTGCTGGCCTGGTCACCCCTAACTTCCCTCTCTTGCTGGTCTGGTTGCCCCCAACTGCCCTCCCCTATAGGCATGGTCCCCCCACAACTGCCCTCCCCTATAAACCTCATCACCCCCAAGTGCCCTCCCCTGCTGGCCCAGTCACCCCTAACTTCCTTCCCTTGCCAGCCAGGTCACCCCTAACTGCCATCCCCTACAAGCCTGTCCCCCCCCCCCACAAACTGCCCTCCCCTGCAGGTCTGGTTGCCCTCAACTGCCCTCCTCTGCAGGCCTGATCACTCCCAACTGCCCTCCCCTGCAGGCCTGGTCCTCCCCAACTGGCCTCCCCTGCTGGCCATCTTGTGGCAACCATCTTGTGTCCACAAGGGGGTGGCCATCTTTGACCACTTGGGGCGGCCTTGTGTGTTGGAGTGATGGTCAATTTGCATATTACCTCTTTATTATATAGGATTGTATTTTCTTCTCAAATTAGAAACATTTCTGGAATCTATAGAAAGAAAAGGAAATAGAACAGAAAATTTAGTCAGGTAAGGGGGAAATAATTGAAAGAGAGAAGAAAATATGACATATGGTTGAATATATTTGTGAGTTTGCCTCAGGTGAAATCAACTAAGTTTTAAATGATGAGAGTAAGAGAAAAAAGCAGAACATCTATGGGGTCTACCTTTAATTGGGTGGAGAGAGGATGTTGAGAGAAAGATACAGTCATGGTTGATAATGTTGGCCTAGTCAGTGGTCGGCAAACTCATTAGTCAACAGAGCCAAATATCAATAGTATAATGATTGAAATTTCTTTTGAGAGCCAAATTTTTAAAACTTAAACTTGTTCTAATGCCACTTCTTCAAAATAGACTTGCCTAGGCCATGGTATTTTGTGGAAGAGCCACACTCAAGGGGCCAAAGAGCTGCACGTGGCTCACGAGCCGCAGTTTGCAGGCCACGGGCCTAGGATAAGTTTCTGTATGTCTCCAGTGAGCAGTGAAGATGTTATAGATGCCACAGCCACTTTGGAAGAAAGTTTGGCAGGTTTTTATAAAACTGAGCATGCTTTTGGCATATCATACAGCAATCACATTCCTTGGTATTTACCCAAAGGAGTTTAAGACTTATGTCCACACAAAAACCTGTACACATGTATTTATAGTAGTTTTATTTATAATTGGCATAATTTGGAAGCAACCAAATATCTTTCAGTAGGTGAATGGGTAAATAAACTGTTGCGTATTAAGAAAACGGAGTATTACTGAGGGAAAGAAAAAAGCCATCAAGCCACAAAAAGACATAGAATGACCTTAAATGCAATTCTAATGGAAAGAAGTCAATCTGAAAAGGCTACATACTGTATGATTCCAGTTCTAGGATAGTCTGGAAAAAGCAAAACTGTGCAGACAGTAAAAAGACCAGTAGTTGTCAGAGGTTGGAGGAAGGGGATGGATGAATAGGTGGAGCAAAGAGGATTTTTATAGCAGTGAAAATAATCTGTATGATATCATAATGATGATGCATGTTATTAAACATTTATTCAAAGCCATAGAATGAATAACACCAAAAGGGAACCCTAATATAATCTATGAACTCTGGGCAATAATGATGTGATTACATACATTCATCATGCTATATAATAAGAGCCCAGCCACTGAAATGGCAGAACAACCAGAGACCAGGATGACCATGGCCCCTCACCCCGGCTTGCAGTCCCCCAGTGAGTGGTTAGGGACGATCAGGCAGGCAGGCAGAGTGGTTAGGCATGATCAGGCAGGCAGAGACGGTTAGGGGCGATGAGGCAGGCAGACAGTTGGGGCAATCAGGCAGGCAGAGGCAGATAGGGTTGATCAATCAGGCAGAGGCAGTTGGGGCGAACAGGCAGGCAGAGTGGTTAGGGGCAATTAGGCAGGCAGGCGAGCAGTTAGGGGCCAGAGGTCCTGGATTGCAAGAGGGATGTCTGACTGCTGGCAGTTGGACATCCCCTGAGGGGTCCTGGATTTCGAGAGGGTGCAGGCCTAATTTTGTGCACCGGGCCTCCAGTTTCTCTGATGTTGGTAATGGGAGGGGCTACACATGTGTGCATACAGGGGAATATAGGAAAATCTCTGTACATTTCCCTCAGTTTTGCCATGAAACTTAAACTACTTGAATTTTTATTTAAAGGTGGTATAAAAGCTAAGGGAAATGATTCATTTATTAGTTCTTCACAGCTGAGTGATATCTAGTGGTTAAGTTTTCATAACCCACTAACTGTATTTGTAAAAAAAAATGCACCCACACATAATTAATAGATTGGTCAGTACTTTTGTGTATGTGTGGAAGAGTTGGGGAATAGATCATTTTACCCCTTATAAGGCCTTACAACAGGAAGTTTGCTGGCATATAGAGAAATTTAGTTAGTACAAAACCTGTTTCCAGGTTAGGATGATTTACTGCAATGTCCTCCGTATCGGTGTCTTCTTATAAATATGTTACTCAACCACCATTTCCTTGGTAGTGAGCACTGTCTCTCCACAGTTTTCATCTTGTCTTACAGATTAGAAATCTGGATTTTGTTCATAAATTTGTAATCCTTGGTCCAATGCAAATGTACTGAGATGATTCCAAGTTGTCTCTATGTTTCTTAGGAGAACCAAAGGGGCTGCATCTTTCATGTGTGATTAACAGGAATATCTCTCCTGAAATATCAGAGATTATTACACATCCCCATTCTGAGATCAGTCTCCATAGATTTTACTGCCTCCACTGAGCTACTGTGAATAATCTGATCACTTAGATGCACATATTATTAAATTGCTCTTGATTACATTCATTTTGCTTCATTTACTCTGTTTTTGACAAAAATATGTAGAGAGAACTAGGAGTTAAGTGCAAGAAATTCTAAAGAAGATAGTAACTTATTTCTGAATTAATTTTTAAAAGAATTTATACCTGCTATTTGGGCACTTATGTCCCTTCTTCTAACATCTACTTCCTTTTTAGAGAGAAAAAAAGTAACTAAAGTGATTTTATTCAAGTGTAATTATTTTGAGCCTATTTTCTGGCTCTGACGGCTCCATAGTGAAATACTTTTGACATGCAGAACATAGCTCCCATATTATATTTTATTTAAAGAATTTCAGAATAGTAAAAAACACCAAGGTCTCGAGATAGATTATTTCTTCCTCATTTTCTGAGCATAGGCTTTCTTTAAAAAATGACAAACACAGTGTAACTTAAGAAACTTAGGGGAACTATGCCTTCTTATATCAACTAAAAGTTGCTAATTTAGGGATGTGATAGTATTTGCAGTATATAAACAAATGTTCTAAAATAGTGTGGTAAGGGGAAATTTTCCTAGGCATAGATGGAAGACATAGGAATTGTTTCTCAGTTGCTAATGAAATAAACATTATTGGATTCAAGTAGAGTTTGTATGTGCAAACAAAAATATGGATTGACCTAATTCTCCAGCAGCAATGTCCCAGTGCTAAGGAGATGCTGCTGCTTCCAGATTTTCTGTGGATGGACAGGAGAATGTGTGTGCTGTGTGTGCCTGATGCTTATAGTATAGCAAATGGTAGGCTTCTCTTTGAATAACATTTGCATGGGAAAGGGTTCTAGAAGAAAGATGACAGGGCATTTGGGGCAGCAGCCAGAGCTCAATCCTGAAGCCTGTACAGCAGCAGGATAAGGCCACCAGTGAGGTGAGGATTAGCATGCCTTCTAATTTCTCTGGCTGACACATTGTGTGAGCTCTAAAGCAGAAGCGGGCTAGACAATGCCCCACGGATTCTCAGCATTTGCTTGAAAACTTCTGAGATTCCCTTCCTTTTTATTTAGCAGATAAGTGGGAAAAATTGAACATACCTTTCAAAAACACTTGCTAAAATTTGGTGTCACAGTCTTAAGGAAACTGGCTAGTAAACAAGATAGAGGGTCTATTGTCTTCATATTCTTTGCTTAGTTAGAAACCCCAAGAACCATCTTGCTATCACTGGGAATAATAATTTTAAAGCCTCAGGACCCAAACCTTATGTAGATGGAGTGTCCTAGACAACAGCATAATGCCTTGGAGCTGACCCTCTCTGTAGCAATGTGAACTCCAGTGAGTGAGCAAGGAATGCAAGCCATTGGAATATGTAGCGAAATGCATCTTGTGATTTGAAAGATGCTGGAATGGTTTCTTGTTTAAAATTTCCTCCTATATCCTTTTTTAACTAAGTACCATTTAAAATTCTATAAAAAATAAATATTTTTAGTTTAGAAAACTTTGTTTTATATTTAAATTTCCTCTTCTTGATTTTGTGGAGAAATAATTATTTTATTATGTTTTTAGTCCTCACCCTAGGAGGATATGTTTTTGTTAAGAGAAAAAGAGAGAGAGAGAGTGAAACATCAATTGGTTCCCTCCCATACATGCCCGACCTGAGGGTTAAACCAGCAACCTAGGGTATGTACCCTGACCGGAAACTGAACCCACAACTTTTTGGTGTATGGGAGGATGTTCCAACAAACCAAGCCACTCAGGCAGAGAGAGAAATAATTATTTTTTATAAATTCTATATAATTATTATTGATAAAAGTAATAATAATTAAAAAAAAAACATTAACACCTATTGAGTGCTTGTTATGTGTCCTTTGCTAAAGGGAAATCAGACACTTAACATTTTATATAATGATAAAGAATGCACCCATGGCAGAAGTGCTCTTGTCCTCACTGCATAGCTGGTGATTTTATAGAACAGAGTTAATCCCTTTAGTCCAGGTCACACTGCTAGTGATTGAAGGCAGAACATTCACTCTCGGAACATGTTCTCTTGATCACCATGAACTTTGTTTATTACCTTGTGTACTCCTTTTTCCATTGCTATAGATAATGTCATGTGACAGTATGAAAAGCTAAGAATATTAGAATGTTTCTGCATTGGCTTATGCAGTTTCCTCCACCTGTGCTTTCTTTCGCTTGAAATCCTTTATAATCCTTCTTCCAAATCAGGTCAAATGCTAGTGGGTCCAAGAAGTTTGCTGCAGTACCTCCTATCCATTTTCATTCCATGTGCTGGAATTATTCCTTCCTCTCTGCCCTAAAAGCATGTTTTATGTGCTTAAATTATAGCAAATCACATTGGGATTATTTGATTATCTCTGTCCCATCGGATTGCAAATTTGCTCAGGAGCATGAACTGTATTTGTCATATTTCAATCCCCAGTCCCTAGCTCTTATCCATTACAGGTACACAATAAACAACTTTTGCAGATTTAAATTCATTCCACAATATTGGGGGTTGGAAATGCAATGTTTCTTTACATTCTCTGAGCCATTCTTACTGATAAGTAGAAAATTAGTTCGGAGTGCATGGGAGAAAGAAACTCAGAAAAGGAAGCTGGCAACAAGTACACTCTATTCGGAATACTTTATATTTTTTCTAAGAGACAAACCAGAGAAAAACACCTGTTAGTCTTGTTCTGGAGACAAACAGCATACCAAAGAGACTAAATAAGCAGATCTGGAGTGACTTTAGCCAGAAGACAGGATCTTTTTAAATATAAGTTCTCTTATAACAAATACCTGATACTTAATAAGAGACTTTAGCTGAAATAGTTAGTCACTGGTATATTTTTACTGCATAAATGACTATAGACAAGGTTCTTAGTTTGAGCCTCTTCTGGAAGATTCTAGTACTTAATATTTGGGGACACTGGATGTAACTGAAACAATATTTATTTGATGAGGGATTTTTGCTTCCGTTTTCAGTTGTCTCAATTGAATGTTCCTCAGAGACTATTCTGAGCAGAGTTCAAACCAAATATCTTAGTAAAACTTTGCCATTTGGAATAGAAATATTTTGTCTCTACTAGATTAATAGCCCAACATTTGAATTCTTACTTTGTTAACATTTTCTCTGATTTTCAGTTTGTTTTTGTTTTTAAATGACAGATAAACTAATTGTATTGAAGACAAAAAGAATTGTGTCTGTAACACTGTTTCTATTACCAAGGAATACATAAACCAATAAAACTTGACTGTGTTACACACTAAAATATGGGCCTTTCAGCCATAACATGTTTCCCTCTCAAGCA
Source organism: Corynorhinus townsendii (assembly GCA_026230045.1). Classification (NCBI taxonomy): domain Eukaryota; kingdom Metazoa; phylum Chordata; class Mammalia; order Chiroptera; family Vespertilionidae; genus Corynorhinus; species Corynorhinus townsendii. The sequence goes on from JAPDVU010000002.1 coordinate 159,466,657, forward strand.
GTCACAATGTCTAGCCTTTCCAGAAAAACTTAATTTCTCTTTAGCAATATTCTTCCAACCACTAAATAATAAGATTCACAGATAATCCATGGATGGAAGACACAATCCAATGTGATCATTTTCTTTAACAAATAATGGCAAAAACAAAAAAGAAACTATGAGTGTTCATCAGGTTCAAGCAAGATTATTTGCCAATTGTGAAAGTCTTTGTGAACTTCTTTTTGATGGTCCCTTTATTTGTGGAATTTAAGTAAAACACAAAACAAAGAAGACTGGTGTTTGGCATGGAATAAAGATTATGAACAGGGTGGACATAGATTTGCTCACCAAGTCTCAGGATATTTGAAAATTTATATAAGCGTATGGATTCCTAGCATGTGTAATGGGAACAGATGAAGATTGAGGTACATACCTGACTCTTTGAAGTTAACATGAAGATAAAGTCTGTTCTCCCACAAATCATTCCAGAATGTCCCTGTCAAAGTAAAAAATGTACAGAGGAGCCCATCTGCGTCTGAAAAGAAATGCACACCTCTTTTTCTTAATAGAAATAAAATACTTTAAAAAATTAATGATAATTACAATGATTTGTTTTCAAATTTATCTTTTATGTGCATAATTTTTAATTCTTAAGCAGGGGTACTCAAAATTTGAATCATAGATGACTTTTAATGGAGGCTTATTGAATGAATAAGTGGATGAATTGAAGGGAACTTCAGAAATAGGAAAGCAATGTGATCTTGTGGATTACCATGTAATATTCCTAATACAAATTATAACTGGTGACTGCAGCTCCAATTCGAACATTTATAACTCCCATATTAGTGCAAACTAGTATAAAAGTGTGAGTAATGTAATTTGGATGGAAAGTTGGTGCTTTATGGCCTTTTGCTCTCAATTTTATTAATTTATTTTATTTACAATTGCACTTATTTATTTCATTCACTTTATTAACCATTGTCTTTACATATGTTTTCTTCATTTGCCTTCTGACTGTGTCTATTGACTTCAGGTGAAGCCCACTGTGGTTTGACCAACCCATTAGCTATTACGGCTGGTCTTGGTGCTGTGAGTAGGCTGCTGGTTGCAGCTGCCAGTGGAATGGGCCATTATCTAGGTCAGAGGCTATTTTGTATTTCAAATGGACACTGTCTATATTTCACTGTCTTCTTATCTAAATAAAATGTTAAAACACCATAAAACTTGAGATTTTATGTTAAAATGTAAAAAAAAAAAAAAAAAAGCTGTAGGATACATGACCTTAGATTTGGTGGTTACATATCATGCACCCAAACATCTGCTTAATTATGAAGTAATTCCAAAGAACCAGTTATGCCATTTCCCCTAAAAGAAAATCTCTCTATATAAAAGCTTAATATGCTAAGTGTCTCTCCAACGGTTTTACCTTTTGACCATTTGCTATGACACACAATGACCACCAGGGGGCAGATGCTCCAACTGGTAGGTTAGCTTGCTGCTGGGGTCCAGCAGATTGGGACTGGGTGAGACGGGCAAAACATGCCCTGGAGCCCTCCTGCGTCCCTCCCCAACCCTGATCGTGCACCGTTGGGGTCCCTCAGCCTGGCCTGTACCCTCTTGCAATCCAATAACCCTCAGGGAATGTTAGAGAGCTGGTTTAAGACCAATCCCCACAAGCCAGGCTGAGGGACCCCACCAGTACATGAATCTGTGCACCGGGTCTCTAGTTAGAAATAAATGTCAAAAGTCATCAATTACTGAATATAAATCCAATGCGTTATTCCTTTTAAGGAATAATATTAAAAAAAGAAATTCATCTTACATGCAGAGGGTTTAAAGGTCTGCATTTGCTTTGTGTCTTTGGGGTTTATTCCCAAGTTTCTTTGCTACATGCTCCTTTGCAGCATTACCGTCAATCAAATCCAGACTGTAACCTAAGGTCTATGTTTACAAAACACTAATGCTTTAATTTGGCCTCCCAATATTTCTTTCTGACCTTCATACCTGCTGTTTCAGAAAGAGCCCAGCTCTTTAAACAATAGAGTCTGAAACAAACATCTGTCTCCTCTCAGAAGCATTTCTTCACAGACTAGACAGCCAAGAAGACATTAAATACCAGAAGCAGGGCTTCAGGGCAGAATATGAAGCCAGAATAATGAGTCTGTTCACATTCTCAAACAAATAGGGTTACCTTTTTAGGAGAGGCTAGTGACCCCTTTTTCAGTTAAAAAGTAATTGCATCTATGAATAAAAAAACAGACTAGTCAACAAGTAAATGTTGACTTTTTCATAGGCTCTAGGCAATCATTATTATAATAGACATTAAAAGACAAATACATCTACCAGCCTATTAAAATAAAAGCTATGCCCTGACCAGTTTGGCTCAGTGCATAGAGCGTCGCCCTGTGGATTGAGGGGTCCCAGGTTCAATTCTGGTCAAGGGCATGTACCTTGGTTGTGGGCCCATCCCCAGTGGGGTGAGTGCAGGAGGCAGCTGATCGATGTTTCTCTCTCATTGATGTTTCTAGCTCTCTCTCCCTCTCGCCTCCTCTCTGTAAAAAATCAATAATATATATATATAATCAATTATATATATATATATATATATATATATATATATATATAAATAATTGATTTTTTACAGAGAGGAGGCGAGAGGGAGAGAGAGTTGGTTGCAGGCACATCCAGTAGGGGATGTGCCTGCAACCAAGGTACATGCCCTTGATCAGAATCGAACCTGGGACCCTTCAGTCCACAGGCCGACGCTCTATCCACTGAGCCACACTGGTTAGGGCAATAAAATATATTAAAAACAAAATAAATGTTATTATCCAAAATGTATTTACAAACATTAAATACATCTTTCCATAAAATATAAAAAATCCACCCTGGTTCTGACCTTTTTGGAAGTCTGCGAAGTAGAAGAAATGTTCTGGAAGAAATGGCTTATCCAGATCTGAGCCAAGAGAAGTTGGCTTCTTTATAAACAAAAGTTCCAATGACTTACCTTTTCAGGATCACCCATTTCTACCATGAATCATTCCGTATTGTCTGATATATTTTCTAAATTTAGGATGCAATTTATTGTCTAAATCCTTGCATGTTTCAAGACTTTCGCCCTTTTTTCTTCAATGTGTAAAAATAAAATAAAAAGTCCCTAATTACACAGCACAATTAACACAATAAAAAGCTCTTTGTTTTAGAAAATTACATGTCAGTACTGTATAATCTGTGGCACCAATTAACCAACAACAATAATTATAAGTTTTTAAAAGCCAGCAAATTTGTTGTGATATTTTAGAGATGATGTTGACTTTTTTCAAAAATTTTCTGCACCTCATTTTATAAAGCCCCACTTCTTGAAGGCACAAAGCTATTTATAGCAATAGATGTTGTAGGAATTGGAAAACTGTGAAACCCTAGCTGGAATGGCAGAACAGCTCCTCCAGGAGAAAATGGACTTTATACTTAGGGAGTCCCAAATATATAAAAATAAAGGGCTTGCCAGTTGCCAAAGGGTAGTGAACATAATTATGACTTCACAGCTGCTTCTCCTAAAGAAAAAGACAAGAGAGAAAGAGAGAGGGAATAAAAGGAAGAGTCATGCTTTTTCTTGTACTGCATCTAAAAAGAATATGCACAAAGGGAATATATGTAGGCAAGATATAAGAAACCATAATCAAAGTAATACTGTAGGCTCAAACTCATGCCAAGAAATTCAGTAATCTTGACTTGGCAGACTACAAATCAGAGATATGCATTTATAGTACTCTAGTAATTAGAGCAAACTATGGAAAATTGAGATCCTCAAATATGTTCCCACTAGTGTGTTTCCCCTGACACTCATAGAATGGTATTTCAACAAAATTTTCATCATTTGCATTACTGGTTTGAAATATGCAAAGTGACCCTGTGTAGAGAAGAATCAAAACTTGTGTCTGATTCCAAAGTATGTGGTCATAAGGAAGGACATTTGGCGAATTTTGCTTGGGACCGTGGAAATTAAATTTTATGAGTTCTATGAGTTAGTCAAGGTTACTATTCATGCCTGCCAGGACTGATACATTGTTTAATCTAGAAGAGTTATTGGCAAATTTTTCAGTAAATGATTAGATTGTAAATATTTTAGATGCTGTAGACCATAGTCTCTGTTCTACCTATTCAATTCTGAAAGCAGCTACAGATAATATGCAAATGAAGTGCAAGGAGGCTGTATTCCAATAAAACTTTATTTACACAGACAGAAGTTGGATTTGATCTTAGGGCCACAGTTTGCTAATCTCTGGTCTACAAAATTCCAGTCTAACACTGGAATTGCAATAAACAAATGACTATGTGAATCTTTATTAACAGTGATTTTTACTTAATGCCATTAGGTATTAAGTAAATGAATAATTTTAAGATAGTGGTCATTTCCTTAATATTTTTTTGTCAGTTAGTAGTAGAGAAATGTGTACCAGGAAAAAGGATTCCTTTATCATAAACACTGCAAAAATACTTTGGTTATTTGCCTCCTTACAAAATCATTGTATCCAGAAATTGAATATAGGAACTTATATTGAACCCAAAAATTCAATATTTTTATCTTTATATTCCTGGCATCTGTAACAAATAGGAAGAAAAAAATAAGCAGTCAATCTGATTTTAATATAGATATTTCAGGGCAGGGAGAAGGGAGATATTGGCTGAATCAGAGTTAATTGTGAATCCTCTTGAGAAAGCCTCATGAAAAAATAATCTCTTCAATCTGCTTCCTACTCCACATTCTGAAGAAATGTCAAAATTCTGAGTGATAACTACAGGTGAGTTCAGGGTGATATCTTTCCCTGGTTCTTCCGGTAATCTGCCATTGACCTCTATATGCCACTTAACTTCTATTTGATCTACTTTCCAATTTATAAAATAAAGTTGAATAAAAAGATGTCTGTAAAGTGGTTTGAAAGGCCCTGTGAAACAGGATAGCTAAGCTTCAAAGAGCCAAGAGGACACTTTAACTATTGAGAATACATTTTAAATCATGTTAGTGGACAGAGTGGTAATTGTCCACTAACTTAATACCAGAGAATGTCATATTACTCAGCAGTATTCCAGAGGGTCAAATAGGGGGATTGCATAAAAGTTTAATATATTCATGATATTTAACCTTTTAATTAAAATAGATATGAGGAAATATATAAAAAGTTGTGATGTCAACATAGCCATAAATTCACCTAGAGATTTTCAAAGGCATATATCTATACTAATAAAAGAGAAACATGCAAATTGACAGTCACTTCGCAACACCTGCCAGCCAATCAGGAGTAAATATGCAAATTAATCCAGCAAAGATGGAAGCAGCTCTGCCCCCCAGCCACTCTGGGCAGCATGCATGCAGGTGCAGAGTGGCCAGGTGGGGCAGGACACCTGCTATGAGGGGGAGGGCAAGGGGTGGAGGGAGCTACAGGAGCGGTGCTCCAGCTGGAGCAAAGACTGAAGGCTCTGGCCACAGCAAAGACTCCAGCCAGAGTGAAGACAGAAGACAGCTGCCAGAGTGAAGGTCTGGGTGCTAGAGGAAAACCAGTGCCAGCAGCCAGGGGAAGGAAATCCTATTGCACAAATCTTTGTGCAGTAGGCTTTTAGTATAAATAAATATATATGCATACACACACTAGAGGCCCAGTGCATAAAATTCATGCACTCAGGGGGGGTCCCTCAGCCCAGATTGTGAGAGGGCACAGGCTAGACTGAGGAACCTCACCAGTGCACAATTGGGGCCGGGGAGGGATGTGGGAGGGCTCCAGAGTGTGTCTTGCCTGTCTCGCTCAATCCTGATCTGCCGGACCCCAGCAGCAAGCTAACCTATCGGTCTGCCCCTGGTGGTCAGTGCACATCACAAGGAGTGGTTGAGTGGCCTTGGCATATCATTAACATATTACACTTTGATTGGTTGAACAGATGACTAGATGACCAGACACTTAGCATATTAGGCTTTTATTATATAGGATTCAGAATACTGATTAAGTGAGGTACTCAGACTTGGTAATTTCTTTAATAAGAAAAAGAGAAGAAACAAATCATTTTACTTTTCTCAACAAAAAAAGTGTTGGCACAGGACATAACATTTTTATTGTCTTAATATTCTCATTGTAAAATATTTAATATCCCTTGTCCCCATCCAAAAATGCCAGTAGCACTCTGTCATGGTTATGGTGAAGATAACAGAGGGTCAGTACCAAATCTGGATGTTAATTTAAAGCATCTGTGAATTCAAAAGACATTGGATTACATTGGCATTAAAGAGAGTTGTAGGTACATTTGTGAATATGTTAGCTGCTAGCATATCTGAACTCCTCTCCTTAATGACCAGGCATTTGCTTAGAAGTAGGGCAGAGGTGAGAATGGTGAATTTTACAAATTAAAATACAAAAAATAACTGTGATGATGAAAAGGATGTGGCCTTGAGTGCATGCGGGTGCACACACACACACACACACACACAGGTCTCAGTGAGGGAGGCTCAAAGGTAGAATGACTCAAAGGTAGCATGGCTCAGGGCAGTTTAGAACAGTCAGGGCTGGTGAGAGGCCATCAGAGTTGGGGGCTTTAGATAAGTTTCTACACATGTGAGTTATGCATAGGAGGTTAGGGAGCAGAATCAAAAGGAAGTTTCTTTGCTCCATGCTTGAAGTGTGTTGTTTATGAAATAAAAAATGATAGGAAGAGAAGCATACTTTAAAGAGTATTTAAAGGTATGATACTACTTTTGGAGAAGTAAAAAATTTTTGTTCTCATTAAATATATGGAATAATAGAAAAGTGTGAAAAGGTGGTTTTAGTGCTCATAACTGATTCAGGGTGGACCTAACTGATTCAGGGTGTTTTAGTGCTCATAACTGATTCAGGGTGGGCTTAAAGAGTTTATGAATACCTTTCCCCCCTAATTATTTTGGTTCTATTATGAATAAGATCAGAATTGCTTCTGAGACTTTATTCTGGGTGCCTTCAAACAGAAATGCAGAGTTGATAGTCTGGGGAAAATAATCCAGTTCTCTGTATTAATAGCACCCATTCATTGGGGTCTTAGTGTGTGCAGTTATTGACCAAATAAGTTTATATACTTAGTTCTTCTACTCTTCACAATATATCCATAAGGTTGGCACTAACAAAGTTTTCCATTTTCAAATAAAAACAGAAAACTTAGAAAGTCAAATATCTTATTTGAAAGCACATAGTAAGAGAAAGAACCTGGAATCAGAGCCAAGAGTGCCTGTCTCAGGGCTCACACTACCTCATGGGAATGCCGAGGCAGGAGTGAGGGATGGCAAGTCTGGAAAAAGCAGAAGGAAGTGATTACAAGATGGATCTACTGGTGCCCCCAGTACTTGTTGGGATGCTGGATGCATGGTTCTTCGAATGGGTAGATCCCAGACCCAGGAGAGATCTATTTAGTTTAATTAAAACCCTCCAGTGCCCCTAAAGAGAATGTGAGTCCTTTCCACCCACAAATCAGACCATGAGAGGATGATCTGCATGGTCCACCAAGGTACTGCTCCACCCCAACTCTGTCATGCTCTGTCTGCAAGAAGAGACTTTCAAAGGAAGAATTCAAAGCATGCAGTGTGGGCATGAATTTCCCTTGACTCACAGAAAGGTAAAACAACTGACTCCTAGTCACCAGGAAACAGGAAGTCTCCTCCTTGGTCTTTTGATTTTTTTGTTGCTCTGAGGAGGCCCACATATCATTGGCTTTGCCACTTCAGGCCATTAAACCCATTTGCTCCTTTATATATCTGCTAAACATAGACACTGAAATGAAGAAATACAGCCTAAATAAAGACACCAATAACAGCTTGCAGGAAGTATTAAAAACAATTCTGCATGAGGTTAGGAGCCATGCCTTTCCCACTGTGAGCTTTAAAGATGCTCTCTGTGATCAGCCACAAGGTCATGTCACAACAGGTATAAAATCAGAAATGCTGAGGATTATTGCGCACTAAATTTTAACAATGGATCAACAAGAAGTTATCAAGCACAGGAAATGCCGAAGCCACAATACACTGAGAAGGCAGAGGAAACTCATGAGTGCTCCTGCCTCTGTGACCTGGCAGGCCATGTACAACTTCTTTTTGTGTTTCTCTGTCTCTTAATTCTGGGCTGTGCCTGAGTTCTGAAAGGAGGGGCCTACAGAATAGCTGTGAACTTGGAGGTTGACTGAGCCAAGTTTGCCAAACAGACCAGAACCACAGATGCAGGAAATTCTTTTCCAAAGGCAGGATGGACCCTGCCATCACCAAATTACTCATCAATCAACGTTTTAGGGAGTCAGTATACGTGGTAGTTAAGATCAAGAGTTTTGGAGATAAATAGAGCTGGATTTAATTTCTGATTTGGCTTGGGTAAATTATGTGGCTGTTGGAGAACCACTTCATCTCTGTACAAGGCACAGTCCTAGTTTGTAAACTGGAATTCGTATTGGTACTTCCTACATAGGATTATTATAAAGATCACATGTATTTTTTAATTGATTTCAGAGTGAGGAAGGGAGAGGGAGAGAGGGATATAAACATCAATGATGAGGGAGAACCATTGATTGGCTGCCTCCTGCATGCCCCACACCTGGGATAGAGCCTGCAACCCAGGCATGTGCCCTTACCAGAAACCACTGAGAAACACCAGCTGGATAAGATCACATATTTAATGCAATGTCTGGGCCATAGCAAGTGCCTCATTCAGGGAGGTTATAGTTACTGAGCAGCTCATTAACTTTTCAGAGTACTGGGTTAAATAAAGAAGTAAAAAGCACATAGTTTGTTCTCTGAATACAGTCTAGCTTGATTGACAGAAAAAGTACATATGCATAAAAATTAAATACTATAAAGTAGTATGCAGCAAAATTTTAATTGTTCAGCATTGATAAGTTTTTTATTAATTTATTCACTCATTCATAAAACACACACTAAATACCTCCTATGTTGAAGCCCTGTGCTAAGCACAAAGAAGGGTAATGGGGTTTAATTTTCATAGTGTTCATTACACAGAAAGTACTAGTGTTATCTCTGTTTTTTCTTATGGAAAAACTGAGACTTAGAGACAAAAAGAAACATACTCAAGTTCTCACAGTTGCAAGGAAAGGAATGGGGATGAGTAAAATGGGTGAAGGTGACCTAAAGGTACAAACTTCCAGTTATTAAATAGTTAAGTCATGGGGATGTAATGTACAGCATAGTGACCATCCTATATAATAAAGAGGTGATATGCAAATTGACCATCACACCCTCACAAGATGGCTGCCTATGACCAGGCCTACAGGGGGTTAGTGAGGGACAACCAAACGACTGAACACTGTGGGGTGACCAGGCTGGCAGGGGGGTTGTGAGGGGTGACCAGGCCAGAAGAGGGGGCGGTTGGGGGCAACCAGGCCAGCAGAGGGGGGCAGTTGGGGGTGACCAGGCTGGCAGGGGAGGCAGTAAGAGGTGACCAGGCCAGCAGGGGGGAGTTAGGGTGACCAGTTGGTGGGGAGGTGCAGTTGGGGGCAATTAGGCTGGAAGGGGGGGCAGCTGGGGGAGACCAGGCCAGCAGGGGGGCCAGTTAGGGGCAACCAGGCCAATGGGGGGGGTGGGACAGTAAGGGGTGATCAGGCTGGCAGGGAGGGGGTAGTTGGGGGCGATCAGGCTAGAACGCAGAGGCAGTGAGGGGCAATCAGGCCAGCAGAGGGGAGGGCCACGCAGTTAGGGGTGACCAGGCAGGCAGACAGGTGAGCAATTAGGAGCCAACAGTCCAGGATTGTGAGAAGGATGTCCGACTGCCAGTTTAACTCCAGGATCAGGCCTAAACCGGCAGTCGGACATATCCCGAGGGGTCCCAGATTGGAGAGGGTGCAGGCTGGGTTGAGGAGACCCCCCCTTTATGTGTGCACAAATTTCATGCACTGGGCCTCTAGTTATTAATATTGTATTATATATTTGAAAGTTCTTAGAGCAGATCTTAAAAGTTCTCATCATGAGAAAGAAAACATTTTAACTATATGTGGTGATAGATGTTAACTAGACTTATTGTGGTGATTATTTCACAATATATACGGTATATTGAATCATTATGTTGTATACCTAAAACTAATATAATGTTATATATCAGTCATATTTCAATTAAACATTTGTTTTGAACCCAGGCCTACGTAAACCCCAAAGTTCATGATCTTATAGAGCTATTGTTAAAAGCATAGATACAAGGCACTTAGCATATACATGTGATAATTATTTATGTTATAATGTAGTTGTCATGGAAAAAACACCATGTGCTTGTTAAATTTAAAAAAAATCACTTATTTTTATTTCCACCTAGCTTTAAAATGTATGTATTTAGACCAGATATTCAGATAATAGACAAAATGTGATAATCTAATGAGGATGTATATTTATGTTTATTGTTAGAATGTTGTCAGAGTCCTCAATGTCATAATATGTGTATTTGGGTGGTCTAAAGGCTTTCTTCATCTTATTCTGGGTTTTTCTCTCTCCTGCTGATCCTTGTTGCTGACCACCCCTTACTCGATCAGTAGAGATGAAAGAGGGTGATCGAAGGCTTTAGGTCACTGAGATAAAATGCACAAAGACCCAGGTTTCCCCATATTGAGTACAGAGAATGCTTTGGGGGAAACTTTTAAAGAAGGTTGAAATTATTTTCCCTTTAAAAATCACAAAGCGGCCAGTGATTTATAATCCAGAGGAATAATAGGAAAGTTTCTCTACCTACTCGTGAGAGCAATGGCTGTCTTGTAAGGCTTTCTAATGTAGTCAGAGGTTAACAGCCCTTTCTACTTAACGACCTGCTATGCTTTCTTCTAGAGGCACTTCTGCTCTTCTCTGATTCTTTTTGGCTTAAACAATTATTTTCCCCCCAACATTTTTATTTCTCCTCTCTAATACTCTCTTTTTCTCTCTAGTGGTCTGGCTTTGTTGCTGACCCCGATGGACCCTCTCAAGGGCACTTAGCAGAGCTGTTGTCTCAGGCTCGGGTTTTCTCCCTGTCCTCTGACCAGTAATAGAACAAAGGACAAAAGGCCATGTCTCCAAGTAACAATATCTCTTTATTGAAGCTTCGTTCTGCTGCTTTGGGTCTTTTACTCTTTGATTCACTGGCCTCACACTTGAGCAACTTTCTCATTTCTCTTCTTTTTCTTACCTCCAAACTTACTTGGAATGAGTAGGTTAGATGTATCGTTTCCAGTATCTCACTTTCAATAAATCCTTCTACATAATCTACTAAAAATTGGGGAGAATATGGAAAGATGGAAAAATCAAACCAACATCAATCTTTATATCTAGGTCCCCTGCTTGGTGACCAGAGTTTAGGGTCCTGCACTTTCCCTCTTAAACCCCAAGATTGACCAGACCTCTGAGCTTTTAGTGCTGAACTAGCTGGTGTGGAAACTGGAACTCCCAAAGGTCCTTTCTTCCTAAGAGTCCATTCCTAATGAGACCTAGCCACAGTTTGGGAGGGCTACGGAAATTCAAGGGCACTCTATTAACATTTACGGGTTTCTTTGTGGCCCCACCATTGTGTCTCTACTTCTTCCTGCTTTGTTAGTCCTACAGCAAGCCTAACCCTGTTGGAATATTCAAGCCCTTGTATATGTTTTCACTTTTGCTCATCCAAGCCCCATTTTCTCCTAAAAATGAATTAATCCATCCAATTTTTTTCGGAACCCTTTGTTTGTGCTGCTAGTATAGAAGTTGTCACATTGCGCCATTGTCTTATTCAGTCTCAAATTCCCAGTACCTGGTACATATTTCCTGTAAATAAATATTGATGAAAACAGTATTACACAGAAGACTAAACTATTTGGTAATTGATTTTGTGTATCTTTTTTTCTTCCTTGTGCTCCTGATGAGTTGTGGAAACTTGGTAGAAATGAGTTAATGTAACTACCTCATTCAGATATTTTTACCACAGTTGTTAAGGAGGCAGGTTTTAGAACCAACCTGCTTCAAATAGAATTTATATCATGTTGACTCATTTATTTAAATTCACTGTGTTTCAATGTCTTTATCCATAAAGAATATGTTTCAATTTATAAAATTATTGTGAAAATGAAAAATTTAAAAATCCTTAGAGCAGTGTCTGATACAAATTATATGGTTAATGTTTATTGGCTCTTAGCTTTTTAACTATTCGTACTATTATTCTTATTAGTCACATGTTTAACTAGAATTATATAATGTGTGGTTCTGAGGTTTAGTAAACAACCTTTTTTTTTTCTCACCAGAGAGTAAAACCAAAGACCAATATAATGATATGATAGACAAAATTAAACTTTTATTTCTAATAAAATTGTCAGAGAACGTGGCTTAGGTGTTGGGCAAAAAGGGCTTCCCAATGCTTCAACCTAAAACCAAACTTTTCTACCCAGTTCCTGAGACAGCTGAGAACATGGTTTTTCTGCAGACATCTAGTTTCAAGGAAGAAATCCATGTATGCCGAATTCCTTCCCAGACCTTCAGTCAGATATGTCACTTCTCCCTTCTGTTCTGTGCTCCTCCCTCCACTGTCTCAAAGTATGAATGAGAGTGAAGAGCGAGGCCCAGGGAGCTAGTCTATGTGGGAGTAATAGGAAAGGGGGAGGGTAAGTATCTCTCAATGTGTAACTGACCTCCTCATTCCATATGTTTTACATATATTGTCTCTAATCTTCAAAACAAATCTGTGAGATAGATGTAATTATCATCCTCATTTTAAAAATGAAGAATCCATGGCCCTAAAAGTTAATTAGTACCTAAAATAACCTCACGGTGAGTAGAAGAGGCATAAATAGAATCCAAAGTCCTCTATAATAGTACATTCCCTCTTCTCCCTCCAAAAACTAACAATATTAAATTATATCTTTATATCTACATATGAAAGGATTTTATTTATTTTACTTTTTAACCTTGGTTCTTTATAATGGCAACAAAAAATATTGCTTAAAATTATTGTTCCTCACATCCTACACAGTATATTAGTAGGTACATGCAAATGCATATAAAGATATACAATGGACCACAGGTAATATCCAATGTAATTTTTTTTTAAATTACAATTGATATTTAGAGATAGAAGAAGAGAGAGGGAGAGAGAGAAACATCAATGTGAGAGTGAGCCCACAACTCAGGCACATGCCCTGACCAGGAATGGAACCAGCAACCTTTTGGTACATGGGATGATGTCCAAGCAACTGAGACACACAGGCCAGGCCAGAGTTAATTTTTTAGCTTGCATGTCATCATAGCAAGTTTGGAAAAACTGCAGGTCTTTGTGGCTAAGGAAATGTTCTCCTGAATCCTCTTTTATCATTCTGCTTGGTATTACAATTTGATCCTCACGCGAATTTCAAAATATTCTCTATGCCATGGCAGTTCCTATTGGATCGTTTCCTTACAGAACATTTTCTTTTCAGTTTTCATTTAAGAAATGTAACCATTTCTATGTTTCTAGTCCTAGTTTTTCCTTTTTCAGATTTTAGCTGTTCTTGAGTCGATTAGCTACTGCTGCCTCATGGATAACTTTGGAACCCCTATCCTATGCTTTTGCACCCTAGTCCCCCAGTGTGGTTTTTTTTTTCTTTTCTTTTTTTCTCTTTCTTTCTTTCTTTCTTTCTTTCTTTCTTTCTTTCTTTCTTTCTTTCTTTCTTTCTTTCTTCCTTCCTTCCTTCCTTCCTTCCTTCCTTCCTTCCTTCCTTCCTTCCTTCCTTCCTTCCTTTCTTTCTTTCTTTCTTTCTTTCTTTCTTTCTTTCTTTCTTTCTTTCTTTCTTTCTTTCTTTCTTTCTTGGATCAACTGTAAGTGAAATAGACATTAGAGTTTTATGTCTTGTTTACTGCTATAACTTTTGTGTCTAAGCCAAGTGCCTCACCTAAATTATTTATCAATAAAGATGTGCTGAATGAGGATGAAATGATGTTGATGATAATGAAATTATTTTTTAGCTTTTGGGTAAGATAAAAATAACTTCCAGTCTGGAGAAAATCTTGTTGAAGCTATTAACATAGCTGTCATTTTGTGGCACATGGTCAATTTTTTCTCAGCTGTAATAGCCAAAAATTTTGCTCTTTAACTATTTTCCTACTTAATTATCTATGGGTTAGAGATACATTGTATACTATTATGCTCAATTACTGTTGGGGATGTAATATGTCATTGTCTTTCTACAAACACCCCCAAAATTAAAGTGTTGAATTTATTTTACAATTCAGGTGAGTCCCATGACACAGAATCAAGATTATGGTGGCCTTTAAGCGAGGTGTTGGGTTTTGGTATAACAGCTGAAACTTGCTCCTTTTAACAGGGCTGTTCGGTAATTGCTCTTTAGTGATAGAAAATTAATAATAGCTACCCATATTATATTGCCTCACATCACTCTGAAAGACACTATACATATTCCAATAGAACACAATCTTTAAAAAATTTTTTAAGATATAATTTTTATTGATTTCAGAGAGGAAGGGAAAGAGAGAGAGAGAGAAACATAAATGAGGAGAGATAATCATTGGGCAGCTGCCTTTTGCACGACCCCCATTGGGGATGGAGCCTGCAACCCAGGCATGTGCCCTGACAGAAAATTGAACTGTGACCTCCTGGTTCATAGGTTGACGCTCAATTACTGAGCCACATCAGACGGGCCAGAACATGTATTCTTGACATGTGTTCTTATGTGATAGTGCTGCAAATGTTTATGGTTCCATTTGAGTGCCTGGTATAGAGTGGATTGCCAGGAAATGGTAAATCTATATAGTAATACAAATTATGAAAAGAACTTTATAACAGCAGTAGTAATGGTGACCCTCTTCCTGAATAGGTACATGTGCCTTCTGAGGCTCTGAATACAATTTCTAAATATTACTGGAAAAACCTTTGGAAAAATTTTGCTTAATCATGTGTGAAATTCTAAAGATTAGATTTTTAAGAGAAAAAGTTGCATTCACATCGAAAGTAAGATGCAGAGTCTCATTTCATCAGCACTTAACATGGGCTCATTTAGGCTTTCCCAAAGAAAGAAGAGGTGGCCACTGAAAATTTGTTCTTACAGTTTCTTTCTCTCTCATTCTCCTTTGATGTCCATTAGTTCCCATGGAAACTACACTGAAATGGCTTGAGAGTGACATCTACAAATGTAGTGTAAGGCCATTTTTATCTAATGCTTTGAAATTTAACCATGATTTGTGATATATAGTGAACTATGCTTAACATATTCTGAAGGACTATGAAAAGACAATATTCTGAATGCAAAAACGAGACACGTGACTGCATTATGCCAGTTCTACATTTTTCTGTTCATAGAAAATCAAAAGGAGCCTTATTTCCCCCTTGGCCTTCAGGAGATCCTGGCAATGCAGCTGCCCTCCTTTACATGGAGTGGGAAGAAGCCCCTCCTTCTGCCTCCTTCCTTATTATTGCTGGGAGCTGGTGTGGCCACCAGGTAAGGGACACATGTTCAAACCTCTAATGATGCACTAAGTAACTGCATGTGGGCTGTGATAAAGCTGTAGGTGTTTCTGTTTCTGCACAGTTTCTACTATGACCTTCTTAGGGGACTGATGTGATTTCCTTTATTAATTTGCCAGTGCTTCTCCTATAAATTCCAGATGTATTTGAAAGAAGTTATGTTTCTAAGGAGAAAAATAGAGCCCTTGGATAAAAATGACTTGAGATTTAGTGGAATATGATCATTTTAGGTTTTTAAGGCACTTTTCAGAGAAGAAAAGGTGAGATGCCTAGTTAGGAGGTCTGGGTTCAAATCCTGCCCTATTCATGTCCTTTCTAGCTCTATGCCTTGAGCTAATCAAAGCTTTTCTGAGCTTTGGTATCATGACCTGAAAAACACGGTGACATGTTAAGTGGGGTAAACTTGAAAACCAGGTAATGGAGAAGAAAATGTTTAGTAGTTAGTTACGTGTCAGGAACTCAGTATATTTTCATTACATAAATGAATTAGTTATTCCATTAAACTATGTTTATACCTGTCTTTGTTCTCCTTACAGTCCTTTATGTAGAAAGTTGTAAAAGTTGTACCTCTTGTCTGATATCACAGTGAAATGTGGGTCAAAGGGCTATTTCCATGTTACAGTCACCATCTGGGGTCACTTTGGCAGAGAGAGAGAGAGAGAGAGAGAGAGAGAGAGAGAGAGAGAGAGAGCTGGAGGAGGCACGAGGGCTCCTGGCCATGTGAAATGACAGGCATCCCCTCCACTCAGGCTACATTGGTCCCACCTAACTGTGGGGTTAGCCAGGGAGGTGTCAGCAAGCATGTCCATAACGGGTGCACACTATCTTCCACATTAAAAAAAGTTCAATAAATCTCATTGTTCAAAACTGACAATTGTCATAAAACAAGCACATCTCCAAGAAATGACAAACACTGTGTTTCTGCGGATATTCTTGTTTGATCTGCTGTTCTAACACTGCTAATTTTATCTACAAGGAGAAAAAGAACAATGCATTCTTCATTGATACAGTCACATCGCTTTATGTCTCCTGCCCACAGACTTAAACTTTAGGAGGTGTATAAATAAGCAACTTGGCATATGTGACCTCCTGACCGTGAAGTGTTAAATTCCAGGAACTATATTACTCCACCGCTTTTATTTGTCTGTGAGAAATCACTTGATTTATGCCTGATCCCAGATACAATAAAATGGTGTAGGTATGCCAGCTAGCACAATTGGATCCTGTCAAATAAAAATTTTAGTTGCCCTTAAAATCTACAAATAAAAGTAACCTTTGATTAAGGATAATGCAGTCTACTTCATACTTTTATCAGTATTCAGACACAAAACATATTCAAACAATTTAATTTTAATACAGTACAATGCATCACAGCTTTCAGAGAGAAAGATCCTCTGCATGATGAAAAAGAGAGTTTCCTATTTTCAGAGGAATTATAACAGAAAAGAAGTTCTAGCCAGAAGGAGCTAAACCAGTAGAGACAAGGTAGATTAACAGAAACATTCTGTGGAGCAAGGTCTGAAGTTTCTCAAGTTTGGCTTATTTACACTGACCATTCATTTGGCTTTAGAACTTCAGATGGGGTCCAGCTAGGATTATAAACCAAAGTACCAAAATAACCCACAAGATTCTTGGAAAGGAATTCCCAGCTAAGCTTTTAGACTCTAGAGGTTGGGATCATTCCAAAATGATTCTCAGCTCTTAGACATTTCAGACAGGTCCACACTGAGGCAGAGCGAGACTCAAAAGCAACCTGGAGAATTTCCATCTCATCAGCACTTCATTTATAGTGTACCTATGTCAAGCCTCAGCCTTGGAGTTCTGGAATTAGCTTAGACATGAGGGAATTAAAATTGTAGTCAGGAGGAAGCTGCGTACAGATTCTGTAGTGCTTAGTTGTAGTTAAAGCACACTCACATCACCTTTGAACTCAGACCACTCTGAGTGTGCAGAGGATGAAATATTTCATTACAAATTTTATGCATTTATTATTTCTTTGTCATTAAAATTATATAGTTGTATCCTGCTTCATTTTTCAAATTGTCTTTTTTAGGTACAATTGATATATAATGTTATTTTAGTTTCAGTGTACAAAATAAAGATTCAATATATGTATACATTGAGAAATAATTGTAGTTAATATCCATTATCACACATAATAATTATTTTTTCTTCTTGTGATGAGAACTTTTAAAATCTACTCTTAAAAAAATTTTTTATGGATTTCAGAGAGAAAGGGAGAGGGAAAGAGAGAAACATCAATGATGAGAGAGAATCATTGATTGGCTGCCTTCTGCACACACCACACTGGGGATCAAGCCCACAACCCTGGCATATGACCTGACTGGGAATCTCCTAGTTCATAGGTTGATGATCTACTACTGAGCCATGCCAGGCATGCAAGATCTACTCTCTTAACAACTTTCAAATATACAAAATTGTATTATTAACCATCATCACCATACTATGTGTTACATCCTCATGACAATTATTTTATAACTAAAAGTTTGCATCTTTTGACTCTCTTCATCCATTTCACTCACCCTCAATCCCCACCTCTAGCAATTACCTATCTGTTCTCTGTATCTTTGAGATGGGTATTCAATGTTTTATTTTTTTGGGGGGGAATAGAGATTCCACATCTAAGTGAGATCATATGATATTTGTTTTTCTCTATCAGATTTATTTCACTTAGCATAATGCCCTCAAGGTCCATCCATGTTGTAGCAAATGTCAAGGTCTCATTTTTTTTTCATGGCTGAACAATATTCTATTGTGTATGTGTGCATGTGTGCCTCATGCACACTTAGGCTGTTTCCATATTTGACTGTCTTAAATAATACTGCAATAAATACGGGGGTGCTGATATTATTTTAAGATAGTGATCTCATTCCTCTGGATATATAGCCCAACATTTAATTTCTGGATCATATAGTAGTTCAACTTTTAATTTTTTGAAAAACGTTCACACTATTTTCCATACTTACTGCATCAATTTTTATTCCATTAACAGTGCATAAGGGTTCTCTTTTCTCCACATCTTTGCCAACAGTTGTTATTTCTTGTCTTTTTGATAATAGCCATTTTAACAAATATGAGGTGATATCTCACTGCCATTGTGATTTGCATTCCCTATTATTACTTTTCATGTACTTGTTGACCATCTGTATGTGTTCTTTGGAAATATGTCTACTTAGATGCTTACTGATTTTAGAGACAGGAAAAAGGGAGGGAGCGAGGGGGGGGGGAAGAGAGAGAGAGACAGAGAGAGAGAGAGAAGCATTGATATGAGAGATAAACATTGATCAGTTGCCTCCCATGCATGCTTCAGCCAGAGATCAACCTTCAATCCAAGTACATGTCCTGATGTTTTGGTATATGGGACAATACTACAACCAAAATGAGCCTTTGAACTGGCCAGGTCCCCTCCTCCCATTTTTTAATTGGATGTTTTCTATTTTAACTATTGAGTTGTATGAGTACTTTATATATTTTGGATATTAACCCCTTATCAAATATAAGATTTGCAAATATTTTTCTCTCATTTAGTTTGTTACATTTTCATTTTGTTGATTTTTTTGTTGCTGTGCAGAGCTTTTTAGTTTGATGTGCAAGCTGGATTTTTTTTTATATGCACACAAATACTCATTTATTAAAATCCTCTTTGAGAGCAATCAACAGTTTTAGATTACCAACCTGAAAATTAGTAAACATAAACTGGCTTGTTGTGGTGATAGACTGCAGAAGAGAGAGGGGAGAGAGGTTGGAGAGGAACCCAAGTGAGTTGATGGAAGAGGGACTCAATGTAAACAGGAAAAATAGGGCAAGTTAGCTAGAATTACTTAAAGAATAGTAGAAAGAGAGCCCATGAAGAGTCCATGAATGCAGATATAACTTGATCTGCCTACCTACCTCACCAGGTTATTGTGAAGTCAAATGACATTATTAGTACAAAAGCCCTTTCTAAAAGAATAGTATAATATATAAAACTAGAGGCCCGGTGCATGGATTCATGCACTGTTGGGGTTCCTGGGCCAGGCCTGCACCCTCTCGCAATCCAGGACCTCTCAGGGGATGTCGGAGAGAGGATGTCAGTTTTGGCCTGATACCTGCAGGCCAGGCTGAGGGGCCTCTAGTATGCATATAAGATCTTTGGTTAATCTCTTCCCACCCTTCCCCCCTTCCTCCTTTTCTCTGAGGTTCATCAATCTGTTCCATGTTTCCATGCCTCTGTGTTGAGCGTCTGCCCCCTGGTGGTCATTGCATGTCATAGCTACCAGACGGTCAGCCCTCCATGGTTGCTTAGGCTTTTATATATATAGATATTCAGGATAACCTTCTAAAACAAACTGGGGGATTCAATCTATTCTAGAGCTGAAAGAAACTTTGGGGCAAAATCAAGACTCAAGGAAGACTCAGAAATTGGCACATGTCACTCAGGTACTTAGTCTCAGAATAAGAGCTGGAATCCTTTTCTATGGTCTCCTCCTCAAGTGATCATTCATTATTCCATGCAAACTGGACTTTTGATGGTTAAAATTATTAAATCAAATCACTTGGGTTTTAGATCATTATACATTTTTTTGGAACATATACAACCCCACTCTAAAGTACCCTATCCAATTAAAGCTCAAAAGAGTGCCACTGTGCAAAACTTGGCAGCAGTTAGAGAGAACCTGTGCTTTATTCACCTTTGTGCCTCCAGTGCTCAATGCAGTGCCTATCTAGTGCAGATGATCAATGTTTAAGGGTGAGGAAATGAATGAATGAATGAATGAATGAGAATGAAATTGCATCCATAGTTTATTCAAGACAGATTTCATTCAACACTCCCCTGTGAATCACAACAAGGCCTCAGTCAAGCCACAGACCACATAAGATGGCACAACTAAATCATCACTGGGGTAGTGTCTGGTTGCAGGGAACCAGGACTTAGCCAGGGTCACTATACACAGTACGTCAGAAAGTGTTTTTAGCCAATTAATTGCCAGGTTGCAATTCTTGTTGTTTCAGGACTGCATAGTTTTATCATAAGTTTCTAGTAACTTTCAATCATCTGTGATTCCAGGAGTGGTCAGGCAATACAGAGTGTCAGGTACTTGGGAAATCATTTGTATTAGGTTTGACATGTTATGCATCAGATTCAATTGTGACTCTCATAGGCCAAGACTAACATCAGTTATTCTCACTTTTATAACACACTTTGACTAAAGCTTGCTTGATTTAAAAATCATGGATGAGAAAGATTCAAAGATCAAATTATTTTCATGCATAAAACACGTATGAGCACACATTCATATACTCATAATAGCAACACTTACATAATTCCATATTATATAATATACTAGAGGCCTGATGCATAAAATTCATGCATGGGGCGGGAGGGGGTGTCCCTCAGCCCAGCTTTCACCCTCTCCAATCTGCCTGCCTGATTGCCCCTATTCGCTTCTGCCTGCCAGCCTGATTGACGACTAACTGATCCCCTGCCAGCCCAATTGTCCCTAACTGCCCTCCCTTGCCAGCCTGGTCACCCCTAACTGCCCTCCCCTGCTGGGCTGGTCACCCCCAATTGCCCTCCCCTACAGACCTGGTCCACCCAACTGCCCTCCCCTGCAGGCCTGGGTCCCCCTATCTGCCCTCCCCTGCCAACCTGGTTCCCCCCAACTGCCTTCCCCTGCAGGCCTGATCACCCACAACTGCCCTCCTCTGCTGGCCATCTTGTGGCAGCCATCTTGTGTTCACATAGGGGTGGCCATCTTTGACCACATGGGGGCTGCCATCTTGTATGTTGGAGTGATGGTCAATTTGCATATCACCTCTTTATTATATAGGATATTCTATAATATACACATATTGCATATGTGTACATATATATACCATTCCCTTATTCACCAAAATATTACTGAACATTTATTGTATTTAGGCACTTGGCTAGACATTTAAAATATAAAATATGAATTTTTCCCTGACTTCATGAAAATCACAATTTACTAAAGAAAAGAGATTCACAAAGCCATAAATTCAGTTTGATGGGAAATATAGGTAAATTCTTAAGTGCTTAAGAAAAATATGTTTCAAGCATTCACCAATGCCTTTTACTTGTCACATGCAGTTCTTTTCTCTTTTATCTAATCCTATCAATCTTCTAAGTAATGATTTTTCAGGTAATTTTTACCTTAAGAAAACCTGAAAATGGTTGCAAGTGTTGATGGGAAGTTTTTAATTTATGCCTCTAAAAGCTATAACACCTTTTGCTTTTATTAGCAACACATAAAATTTTGTTGCTTAAATTTTGGAGATATTCTTCCTTTTTGAATTTCTTCCCTTTAATCATATTGCAATTTATGAAATAGAATGATTTTATTAATGGTTTTCTTGTTTGTTTGTTTTTAAACTTACCGCATTTATAAATATCTTTGCAATATTCAGAGGGTGTATGAATTCTATATACATTGGAAGTAAATATACACACAAACATTTGCATGTTCAGATGACATAATTATAGCACAGCTGTCTGTATCATGATCTATGAGTGCACATATGATCGTAGAATCTGAAATATTCTGAATATCTGTCTCATGGTTTTCATCTGTTACATAGGATTGTCATGAATGTCAAATAAGATAACATGAGTGAAATAGACTATACAAATAGTACACAAATGCCAGGATATGAAGACCATTTGGTCACATGTCAGACTTTCACAGTTTTTTTTTTTTAATTTCTTTATTGATTAAGGTTACATATGTGTCCTTATTCCCCCACTTCCCCCCTACTCATGACCTCACCCCCCTGTTGTCTGTGTCCATTGGTTAGGCTTATATGCATGCATACAAGTCCTTTGGTTTTCACAGGTTTTTAAGTTACAAGAATAGCACCTATAGCTGACCACAAGAGAGCACAGGTATATATTTCATAGTCATCATTCTGTACCAAATTACTTTTCCACCTCTTTCAAAAACCTAATGCTGTTCCCTTTCTCAAATTGTTTGGTAACAATATTGGTTCCTCCAAAGCAACTAGTAGAGAGGCAAATCAGATTGGGTTGCTTATGCTAGCAAACTGATCTAAGTGGCCTCTCGATCACCTCCCCCAATTTGATGCAGAATCCTTCTGCCCTGAAGCTAACACCTCCTTTCAAGTCCAAGCTCTTGTGGTCACATGCTGTTTTCATGGGGCTTGCCCCAGAGTTCCTAAAAGGTACCAGTTCATACACATTTTAGAATGACCCAACGCTATTTAATAAAGGGAGACATGCTGAACATTTACTTTACAAAATGGCTCAGGCTTCTGAAGAAGAGTTGGGATTTCCCAGGCATACTCAGTTTAAAAATATATTTTAAAAAAACTTTAGACTCATGTGGGGTAGAAGCCTTGATGACTCTTCAGATAATTATGTAACGTTATTTCCTATTCTCCATTACAATAAAAAGGAAAATATTTGGGCCTGACTGAAATAATATAGACAGCTAAAATATGGTCTTTTGGAGAAATGATCCTATAGCATATATTTTAGTATAATATTTAACACAATAGACTTTTATTTCAGAAAAACTTGAGTTTGGGGTTTGGCCATGATATTTAATAGATCTATGGTACTGGGCAAGTTACTTGGCTTCCCAAGCCTCAGTTTTCTCATATAAAATGGGTCTGGTTGGCTACATTTTTGCTTAGAATGTAGATATATGCAAGAGCATGTCACTCCACCATAACAATAAGAATTTTTTTAAATCTATGAAAGCATTGTTTTTCTTAAGAACATTAGAGAAATGAGACTTCTACTCACATGAACTAGTTTCCAAAGCCTGGGAAATCCACTCCAAAGAGAAATGAAGCAAATAAACGGTTTCACCCTTGGAAGAACATGGAAGAAAGAGTGACTGCCAATAACAGCAGGTAAGGAGAAAATAGCCAAAATTTTAACACATTTTTAAAGGCCAAGTACAAGTTAGTATGACAGTAAAATCCCCAGGAGTTCCAGATACAAGTGGAGTCTGTACTTTCTCAAAAGTATTTTCCCAGGCTCCCACTGGTACTCACAAAAAAATATATTCAGGGAAGGTAGAAGAACTAAGTGAACTCTCCTCAATGGAGAGTTTTACGTTTCTCTGAAACAAAGTAAAAGTCATAAGCTCCTTGGAAAAGGACAGTTTACACCTCTGAACCCCCTTCCTTCAAAACCACAAAATACTTAGGGATGTATCTAACAATATAACTGGAAAATGTGTATGCTAAAAATGACAAAATGTTGCTGAGAGAAATTAAAGACCCAAATAAATAAGGATACATAATATGTTCATGGTTCAGAAGTCTCCATATTTTTAAAATATTAATTTTCCCCAAATTCAATGATAAAATCAATGCAACCCAATCAAAGCCCCAGAAGGCTTTTTATGAGAACATGTCAGGCTAATTTAATGTTTATATGGAAAAGCCAATGTCCAAGACTAGCCAAACAATTTTGAAAAAGAAGTACAAAGTGGGACTTGTACAACTTGATTGCAAGGTTTTATTTACTAAAAGGATAAATAAATTATACTTTAATAAATCTGACTTTAAAAATGGACATAATAAAGTTCTTACTTCAAAGACTTGTTTCACTTATTGAATGAGATGGTAGTACCCATACAGGGAAGCGCTCAATAAACAGTAACTGTTAACATGGGCATTTGTTATTTGTTAGAGAGTCATAAAGAATAATTCCTGCTTCCCTCCTGCCTCCCTTCCCATGCCATGTTCTGGCATCGGTCTTTTTATGTGGTACATTAAGAGACCTTTATTGGCCTGGGTACAGATTCAAATCATTACTAAGTCTTGGACATGTATTCTGATGTATCAGCCTCAAAACTGGGCATCCTTGATTGTGCCCAGTTAGGCATACACCTGGAGTGTATACAATTATATTATGGTTTTATGATATTTTAAAGGGAACTGTGTAAAATAGAATTTATCAGAGTTCTCTTAGGCATAAACCTGGAGCAGTATTAAAAAGACTGGGTGATTTCCACTATATCTGATCATATTGAGTGACATACCTTACCTTAACGGTCCCTGAGAAAACAATGTGCAAAATTGCCACACACATGGTGATGCAGCCTGAAGACACAGGTGCCCCAGTGACAAAGCATCTAAACACATTAACCAATAATTCCATGTAGGTAGTATATAAGAGCAATTTGATTACATAGTTATCTAGCTCAATGCAATATAGAAGACATTTCAAAATACATTTGAATTTCTCCTATGTATGCCGTAATGCCAATTTATTTACAGATTTTCAAAATAATTGGTCATATTACTAAGCAATGTAAAGATTAAAGATAATGTATGTATACTGTACAGATTGATCTGGGCACATAATGCTTCATCAAAGCACCTAGCAATTATTATTTCAGTGCTGTAAGTTTGGTGAAATATTAGGTCATTAATACATAACAACTGCTTATTCTAGATAGCGCTGTCTAGTTGATTACTAACGATGCCTGTGGGGAGTTCCAGTGGGAGATGGAACACACTGACAAGGGCCTTTGAGCAGCAGACATTTGTTTCAGTGGAAAACTTTCATGGCGGTACCTTCTCAGACTTGTCTTGCTCCAAGTTTAGTCCACAAACTATCCCTTCTGTCTCATTGCTGCAGGCCAGGTCAATCTACTTGCTCTTACCAAATCCTAAGAGAATTTCCAATTTCTTAGACATCTGCAAGAGTGTTGTTTATTACTTACTTGAAAAATAAAAGTAATGCCAGGTGCCAGTCATTAGTGAAAAGAAACACAAGAACAGATTCTCCCTCCCTGTTCTCCTTTGCTGGCAAGATACTAAGTCAGCAAATGAGTAATACTTAATTGTGCAGGTGTAGAAGTCTAGCTATTTAGGCATAACAACGTAATATAATTATTGTGGAATTAAATAGCTACTGGATGTGTTATAATAAATGAAAATATTTCATATTCAATAACTTCAATTTTCTTTATAGCTTGACTTTGAAATATCTGAACTTAGCACTTCCTACCCTCCACATGTCCTCTTCTGTAAATAAATACTTTGTTAAAGCACACCAGTTGTATAGATGGTGATGAAGATATTAAAGTGCAATTTATTTTATATCTTTTTTGTGGCACTTCACATAGAGTGATTCTGAATTTGGCTACATGCAGCCATGTAGAAATATGATTGAAATAGTGGGGGGTTATTTTCATCAACAAGAGATCATCAGAAGGATGTGCAAGGCTCATATAGTAATGGAATTAGTGACTCAGGCTCCTGTAAGCTTTCCACTTAACTATCCTAAACATGTGGTTTTATTCTAGTAGTTACCTCAAATTCAAAAGAAGGCTGCTTCACTCTCGGCATCCCACTGTAAGGGGGAAATACAGAGTAGAGCTTTCTAGCTGCAAGGGAGGCTGAAAGTGGACTTCTATGTTTGTAGGTAGGTATGTACGCATGCATGTATGCTTATATTATTAGGGAGAACACATCACTGCCAGAAACTAATTATAGCTGAAGGAAAGGGAGACTGGCTCTTGAGCAGGAAATAGGTAAGGTCTTCCATACATAGCAGTTTCACAAAAGTCTAGGGGATAAGTGTTGTTCCTATGAAGAACAATAAAAAAAAGTTAAACAACTTTTCAAATAAGTTGCAAGAATTAAGTTTGCATACAAAAAGTCTCATTTGGTGGGTAATTATTACAAATAATGTGTCATTAATATGCTTAAAAGAAATATGGGTGGATCATAAGGGTTTTCCACAGGCTTAAAACTGTCTGTGCTTCACAATTTTCTACAATATATGAATGTTTTTTCACTTCCATCCTACTAGTCTCCTCTGGGTTGCTCTAACACTCCTTGGGGCTCTGTTCTTATTGTCTCCTCTTTTGAAACCTTTTCATCTGGTGTCTAGGCTGTCCAGATTCTTCTTTTCCTTCATGTTTCAGCTGTAATGCCATCTGCTTAGAAAGGCCTTCCATGAGCTCCCCATCTGGTGTTGCCTGTCCCCAAGTCACATTCTATGACATTTTCCTGGGGTTTCTTCCTCAACTTATTCCTATCCAAAGTCATCTTGCTCATTTACTTATTTATCTCTGCATTGGTCCCCACCTGAATGTCAGTTCATTGGAAGCATGGATTTTTGTCTTTCTTCTTATTTACCAACCTTGTCCGGTATCGTCACCAGGTCCTGATAAATGGTAGACTCTGAAGATTTGTTTAATTTCTGAGTGTAGCTCTAATGGGAAGGGGGTTTGTGGTGAGGCAAGGGAAAGAGATTGGGGTGACAAGCATGTTTCTTCTAGGCTCTGGTCAGTATCTATGCTCCTGTGGGAGCACGTGTGTGAGCAAGTGACTGAATTTGGCCCCAGATGGATGGTTCTACTGAGCACAATAAAGGCAGAGAGTGAGTGCAAACAATTAGCAGACTAAAGTCAAGCCATCAGGGCCTTTGGCATAAAAGAGGTCTGGTTATTAATGGTGTTTACACGGAATGGTGGGAAGAGAAAGCACAGAATGTGCTGTGTCTCTTTGAACTTTCCAAGTGCTTATTGCATAGACATCCGGCATGTCTGGGGGGAAATGCACAGCTGAGCAGAAGGCACCAGTTCTTAAGACATGTGGGTGACATGAAGTGTTAAGTCTGAGTAGCACCTAATTCAACCCAGAAACCTCAGGAATGAACTCTTCAGAAACATTTAATTCCATGGATATGAAGCATTTACTTGAGTTGAATAATAACTAAAGGGTTTTCTCCTTGCATAAGAAAGGGAACACCCTTTATGTTCTTAGCAGCTTTTTCTTGCCTTGCTATGAATTGTGACCCAGCACCTGACATTTGCTTATCAATATTATTAGGAACAGCCGAAACCAGTGAAGTTCTTGAACCAATTTAAAAAGTTAACATTTTGAGTTAAGAATCAAGTTGGCAAAATGTGCTTTTGTCACTGATAAATATTTTATTTTTCACAAGTTTTTTTTTTTTTTAACCAAAGTACTTTTGAAAAACTGTCTCTTTGTTCTTAAATGATAGGAGATTATTTCAATGACATTATGCAATATTGTATTGTCTAGAGTGAGGATTTTAGAAGGCAAAATCACCTGCTGTATTTTGTTGGATACTTTCCTCTGGCTGCGTTGACACTAATCTCAAGGTAATTCTTTGAAATAAAAACCTATAAAAAATGCTGTGACAGGACAAAGAGATAACATGTGTGGCAGAGGAAATAAAACTAAAGTGTTTATTTTTCTGATAAAATAGAAGTGCCTCTTCTTTCCCAGTTGTAACAGTGACTCAGTTCAGTGAACTACATAATCTTCTCTGGAGCTTAATTAGAAACCTTGTAAACTGAGTGCAAGAGGCCAGAATATATGTTGGATGAACACAAAAAAGGTTTTTGACAAAAACAGGAACTCCCCCTGAATTATCTTACAATTGTGTCTAATGACTTTGTAATTAAATCACCCAATTTGGGTTCATAAAAGGGGTTCTTCTGTGCCTACAGGGTGATGCGAAATGTGGACTTCACAAGCTTATAACAACAGCATTCTTCCATTGCTCCCAAATTTCAGAGGTATAAAATACATTGACCTCAGTTCTCCTAGTTGCTGACTTGTAGGCTGTGAACTAAAGCATTGCAGTGATTTCCTAAATGGTATCTTAATGAGCTAGAAGGGTTAATGCCGGTTCTCCCAGGGTATATATAGAGAGACCCTGGTTCAATTAAAACAACAAAAACAAGAAGAAAGACAAATTAAGGGATATCAGGAAGGAATCTAAACTCACTGTTTCTTTGAGTAATTGCAGGCTATATCCCCTCCATTGGGGGCATTAAAAGGTGGGGGACTCTCTTCAAAGGGGTCAGTTGATCTGCCATCTCTTGAAAAGATAGAATCTATTATTCTGCACTCAGATGATAAACTGTGGATCCCTTCTAAACATCTTTTTCCATTTCCTTTTCTTTGCCCTTACATTTTGCTTTCCCCCCTGTTTGCCGTGTCCTAATGTGAACTTTTACTACTTTCACTGTTAGTTTGTAAGTTTCCATTTCGGAGGTTATTAAGATTTATGAAGGCTAGTCTCCATTTTGAAACTCAGTTTGATTTATTTGAAAAACGTTTTTGGGGAGTTAACTTTTGTTGAGCGAAACAGCCATGTTCTTTGCCCTGGAGTTTATAGGCTAGTGTACCTAATGGAATTATTGAAGGGCTGGGATGTCGGTTTTATAATTTTGGAGGTTCTAAGTAGCAATAATGTGAAATTATTCTCTAAAGTGCATTTTGTGAGCCTTTGTTTTTTATCAGTTACATCCAAATGTTTATGTTCAACTTATATTACATAAATAATGGTAAATAAATGAATGTATGTTTTTAAAGTGGCAGTTTGTGACCATAAAAACACATAGGACTGATAATTAATTAATCAAATTCCTTCAGTAAACTCATATGTTCAACTCAGCACAGCTCTCATCTGCTGAAATATGCTGGAAGATACATTCATTCAAATAAATGCACTTGGTAATTATTTTTCTACTTTTGAACTTTTTACAAAATCATATGATGATATTCAGATAATACTATATGTTTTTCAGTTCTGGTTTGGTGTTTGGGGTTGTATTTTAAGGTATTTAATTAGCATTTTTTCTCTAGTACCTTCTTGTAAAGGTACTATACAAGAGATGAACACATAATCCCTACCCTTAATAAACAATAATTGAGGCAAAGTGAAAGGTGAGTTGTGGTCTAATGTGCAGGGCCTTATGTGATAGGGGAGAAATTTTGACTTAATTTGATTGATGATAGGAAGTCATTGAGGGTTTCAAAGTAAAGTGAATCATACTATGACTTGTGCTTTAGAGAAATGTCCTGAAAACTGCGTGAAGAGATAACAAAAAGGCCAGAAAGGTGATGTAGGTTAGTTGTATGAAAATACTAATAAATATAATCTTTGCCATTTCTTTTTTTTAAAATCTTTATGGTTGAAAGTATTACATATGTCCTTCCTTCCCCACCTTGACCCTTCTAGCCTGCTCCTAGCCCCCTGCCCCAGGCCTTCACCACCCTATTGTCTGCATCCATGGGTTATGCATATATGCATACAAGTTCTTTGGTTGATCTGTTCCCACTTACACCTTCCCACTGAGAGTCCACAATCTGTTCCATGCTTCTATGTCTCTGGATCTCTCTCTCTCTCTCTCTCTCTCTCTCTCCCTCTTTCTTTCTTTTTTTTTTTTTAACCATTTCATTTAATGACTACTTTGGGTCTGAATTTTTACATATGTAATGTCTAATTCTCTTAACCATCTTAGAAGATAGGTATATCCATTTATAATGATTAAGAATTTGAAGCTCAGTGACTTATTCATAGCCTAGCTAAGTAGTATATATCTTGACTTATATAAGGCATAGCATAAGGAGGGTATGCAATGTTTAATACCACATTTCTCTGACCTCAGAATTTACAACAGAAAGTAGGATCACACTGTTCTTAATGAAATGTGTGACTTTGAATAGGTCCCTCAAGTTTCCCAGGACTCAGTTTCTCCATATGAGGAGACAAATCAAACTTTTAAATTTTACAGTTTATCTATGCCTACACATCCAATTCTCATATGATCAATGATATGCATTTGTCACACAACAAGGAAATCAAATAGAATCCAATATGATATTTTATCAGAACTTATTTGCTAGCTAACTCTTCAGGCTGAACTATAATGAATTTGAGTAATTTCTAGTAATAGAATTTTTACAACTAAAATGTTATTATGGGGAATTTATATTTACAAGTCTTGCAAATTCTGTTGGAGTAAGATAATTTTAACCATGATTTTAAAGATTTACTCAATAATATTTCACTTGCAGATATTCTGAGTTTAAAAAGACAAATTTTGAGGAACCATATAAAGGCACTAAACCCCTTTACTTCAGGTCAGTAGGAATCAAGAGCAGGGTTCGTCAAAGAAATAATTGAAGACACCCTGGGACGAGGGGATGGAGATTTTGCAGTTTATCATAAATCATTCAATGCCTTTGGCAAAGCCTTGGTGGAAATTACAAAGCTGAATACTGTAATGTCATTTAAGTGCTCACTAAGGACTTAATTTTGATTCTGATGGAAATTTTACCCAAGAAAGGACTGCAGAACTGAATTCCAAGAGACAGATTCTGTTGATCATGGAAATGTTTTGCCTTTAGCAAGAAGGTGAGTACTTTTAGAAGCACTGCCTCTATTCCTTTTATACTGAACAGGAGTAAACCAAGGAGAGGATGTGAAATCTATTCCTCTTCTGGAAAATGAAAAATGAGAGTACCTTTATTTGTATAGGACTGAACTTAGAAATTGTCTCTGAAGTCTATATCAAGTCTGTCTAAATGGTACAGGCGTGTGCATCAGTGATGGCTCAGTAGATCTGAACCTGTCTGAAAATCAGAGCAATTGGAAAATGTTTGTGCTCAGTCACGTGCTGACAAAGGAAACAATAACTAACACAGTAGGAAGCTACAACTATCTCTGACACATTATGTTTTCAGCCCCAAATGTCACCTGAAACCGATGAATAGAGATGAATGAAACACAGCATGCGTCCTGAAACACGCAGAAGGAGAAAAAGACCCAGCTATAAAATAGGCTGAGGTTCTTCAAAGCCCAATAAGCTGTTGACTCAGACCTTTGCAGAGTCAAGAGCTTAAGGGTCTTATCATTGGCCAGGCAGGGAAACATACAACCTCTAATTTGAGGTATTACTACAATAGGTGAATTCTTTGCAAAAAGCCCTTAGAGAGAAGAGCTACAATAAAAGTTAGAATGATTTTCCACTTCTCTATCATTCAAAATGTAAAGAAAGAAGACTCCAAGCATATAATGTTTAAAGAAAAAGGGACACAGAAGTTTCCAGAATTCAATTTTACCAGAGCTGATTTTATAAATTTTTGCATAAAGTATCATATGACAGTAACAAAAGAAGCCTTTCTAACTGGTGAATGAAATAGAATCAGAGGCATGGAAACTGAGTAGATTGACAGTTCTCAGTGGAAAGGGGAGTAGTAGGGGGAAATATTAAACAAAGATCTTATATGCATATATGCATTACCTATGGTCACAGGCTATAGGATGGCCAAGGCCTGGGGCTTTGCAGGAACTGGGTGGAGGAGGGTAATGGGGGGAAAAAAGGGACATTTGTAAAACTCTCAACAATAAAGATTATTTTAAAAAAGAATCCTTTCTAACTTGTGAGAGTTGAAGATAGCTGATCACCGAAGATGTTATTAACTTAATAGTAGCATCTTCTCAGAGTGTTCCCAGCTCACTATTTTTTGGAGTGAATATGAACTTGTTAAAGCACAAACATTTCTTAATTAGATGAAGTTAGAAATGCATGCTCATTTGGAGCAGAAGGGGACCATAAGAAAATGGGAGTTATCTTTCAAAAGTTTAAAAATTTATTTAGTTCTTTGAGTCAACAGCGCATTTCGGGACTCTACTGAACAAAGTTACTTTGATTAAGCTAAGAAATAGAATTGGGTTTAATGTATGTGCTGGACCTCAGCATATCTCCATTCTTTCTAGTTTTTCTGTCTTCAATGGTTATGTGCTTTAAAGTAGTCTGGATTAGAAACTTGGCTAACTTTCGAATAGGTGAACACAATAACACTAGTGTTGTGCAAGAGCCAAGAAAAATTAATCTTAATATTTTCATGAGATTAGTATGACCCTGAGTTAATCTAAAGCTCCAAGTTTTGTAACTGTTTTCCTGGTTCAGAAAGGGAGTGTTAGTGACTTAAATGATTATTTAAGTAGTTATTACTATTTTTTAAATATTAATAGAATCATAGTCAAACTCAAGTCACATTTTGAAAATTGTGCAGATAACTTCATTAACTGGGAAGACAGCACTCTAGTTAGATAACTGGTTTCAAATGAGAGAAACTGGCAGGAGAGAAGGGAGGGCTTCACATTACCTAATTGGACTCCCCATACTGCTCATTTGAAAGAAAGTAGAAAAAATGAAAACAAGTTTTAGGAATTTCTTATATTTGTGATAGGTATATTTTAGGAGAGGCTACTTTTATATTTGTGTATAAAACTTAGATCTTTCTCTTCCAAGGATCTAAGATTTCATTTTTTTTTTCAACCCCATAGAATTTGGATGCTGGTGAAATAGCACAGAGACTAATATATAAATAGACAAAAATGCTTCTTCTCTGACTTTTTCAACACTTAGCTCAATAGCTGATGCATCCTATATAATAAAGAGGTAATATGCAAATTGACCATCACTCCAATACACAAGATGGCTGCCCTCATGTGGTCAAAGATGACCACCCCTATGTGGACACAAGATGGCCACCACAAGATGGTTGGCAGGAGAGGGCAGTTGTGGGCAATCAGGCCAGCAGGGGAGGGCAGTTGGGAGGGACCAGGCCTGAAAGGGAGGGCAGTTGGGGCGATCATGCCTTCAGCGGAGGGCAGTTAGGGGTGACCAGGCTGGTGGAGGAGGGCAGTTGGGGGGGACCAGGCCTGCAGGAGAGGGGCCAGGCCTGAAAGGGAGGGACCAGGCCTGCAGGGGAGAGCAGTTGGGAGGGACAAGGCCTGTAGAGGAGGGCATTTGGGGGGGACCAGGCCTGCAGGGGAGGACAGTAAGGGGTGACAAGGCCAGCAGAGGAGGGCAGTTAGGGGCAATCAGGCTGGCAGGGGAATAGTTAGGCATCAATCAGGCTGGCAGGGGAGTGGATAGGGGGTGATCAGGTTGGCAGGCAGAAGGGGTTAGGGGCAATCAGGCAGGTAGGCAGGTGAGTGGTTGGGAGCCAGCAGTTCTGGATTGTGAGAGGGATATCTGACTGCCCGATCCACCAGGATCGGGCCTAAATGAGCAGATGGAGATTTCTTGAGGTGCCCCAGATTGGAGAGGGTGCAGGCTGGGCTGAGGGACCCACACTCCCCCTCTGTGCATGAATTTCATGCACTGGGCCCCTAGTCTATATATATAAAAGCCTAACTGACCATTATGACTGAACAACTGAAACAACCAGAACAATTGGTTAACCAGTCGCTATGATGTACACTGACCACCAGGTGGCTCAATGCAGGAGCTGCCCCCTAGTGGCCAGTGCACTCCCACAGCCAACCTCTTGTGGCCGGCCAACTTCCCACAGCCCCTCCCCCTGGTCAGCCAATCTCCCACGGCCCCTTCCCCCGACAGGCCAGCCAATCTTCTGGGGTCCCTCCCCCTGGCTGGCAGCTCCCCAATAGGCCTTGATCACCAGCCAGGCTGAGGGATCCCACCCATGCACGAATTCGTGCACTGGGCCTCTAGTAATCCTATATAATAAAACCCTAATATGCAAATTGACCAAATGGCGGAACGCCCAGTCACTATGATGCACACTGACCACCAAGGGCAGACACTCAATGCAGGAGCTGCCCCCTGGTGGTCAGAGCGCTCCCACAGGGGGTGTGCCACTCAACTAGAAGCCAGGCTCACGGCTGGCAAGTGCAGTGGCAGTGGCGGGAGCCTCTCTCGCCTCCATGGCAGTGCTAAGGATGCAGGGAACAGACCTAAACTGGCAGTCGGACATTCCCTGAGGGGTCCCTGACTGCAAGAGGGTGCAGGTTGGGCTGAGGGATCCCCCGCTCCCCAGTGCACGAATGTCATGTGCCGGGCCTGTAGTTAATAATAAAGGGATTTGCTCAAAAAATGAGATTATACTGACTTTATTTTCTCAAGCACTTGAAATCTCTCTGGCAGGAAACCCAATAAAGCGTATTATGTGCTAAACTAAAATTAGTATAAAACATTACACATTTTCAGCCTCTCCTTTAATTTTATAAAACTCCATTTTACCAGTAGTTGTGTAGGTATTATTATTTGATGTTTTAGCAGTAGTAGGCAAAATACAGGGGTGGGCAAAAG
The DNA here is from genome assembly GCA_026230045.1 of Corynorhinus townsendii. Classification (NCBI taxonomy): domain Eukaryota; kingdom Metazoa; phylum Chordata; class Mammalia; order Chiroptera; family Vespertilionidae; genus Corynorhinus; species Corynorhinus townsendii. Next base: position 159,500,984 of record JAPDVU010000002.1, read on the forward strand.
TAGTTTTATAGTTGTGAGTATGCAAAATAGAGTTTATTCTTATATTTTTAAAATTAATTTTTGTATTAATTATTTGTATTACAATTGTAAACCTACTTTTGCCCACCCTATGTATATTATTGGATAAATATGCTACAAAAGTACACAGAGCAAGGTTTGGGGCTACTAAATCATCTTAACAGCTTTCTCTAACTTTACTTAAAAAATTGATACAATAAATGTAATTTTAAATATTTTATTATACATTTAATCTGGTAGAGTAAGGCTCTGGCAATTTATTCTTTAACATAATGCTTCTTAATAAGGTTTTCATAAATGAAATTTATTAGTATTGAGGAAAAAGAAAAATAAGTGAATCTGTACTTCTATATTGTTATGTTTATAATTTGTTGGTATATAAATTAAATAAATATGGCATTTACACTAATAGATTAATTGTATATATGTTATAAAAGGGTGACATTTAATTTTTCAAATTTTATTTTTAACAGCATTTGTACTAATTTTATATATATAATATATTATGCCCTACATAATAAAAGCCCAGTGACCAAATGGCAGAATGACAAGAATGACCAGTCAACCAGTCGCTATGACGCACACTGACAACCAGGGGGCAGACGCTCAATGCAGAAGCTATCCCCTGGTGGTCAGTGCACTACCACAGTGGGAGTGCCGCTTGACTGACCTGAATGAGCAGCTGCTCCCGCTGCAAACCCCAGGCCAACGGGCAGGAACCTGGGCTGTGATCATCACCTCCTCGCCCCAGGCTCCTCCTCCTCGCCCCCTGTCACCTCCTTCAGATGCCCACAGGCTGTGAAGCACTGCTGCCAGGCTGGCAGAGCTGACTCCAGAGGCTGGGAGGCAGGTTCGTGGCCACTGTGAGACTGAGGCCTACTGCACCGCCTCTCAGTGCTATTGTCCGTGCGCCCGGACCCAATCAGGTTGCCTGGAGAGGTGAGTGCTCTGGCTCCACAGAAGATGCCAGACCAGGGAGCAGCCAGAAGGAGGGTCCACAGCCACTTGGCTGACCAGGATGAGCAGTGCTCTCATAGTGGGCTGATCCCCACAGGCTATGCCCACCCCCACCAGTATACAAATCCCATGCACTGGGCCTCTAGTATCCTATCTAATAAAAGAGAAACATGTAAATTGACTACCTCTGCTATACCCACCAGCCAATCAGGAGTGAGTACGCAAATTAACCCAATAAAGATGGTGACAGCCACGGAGCTGGAGTGAGCAGGAGGCTTGGGTTGCCCCTGGCGATGGAAGAAACCAAGGTTCCACTCACAGCCACAAAGTTTCAATTATAGTAGATAAATAAATCCCAGATACCTGCTTCCAGCCAGCCCTGGCCTCTGCTCAAGGAGGCGCTGAAAAAAAAAAATCAAAAAAGAGGGGCTGGGAGCTTGGGTCACTGGGGACTGTGGCCAGCCTGCAAAAAGCCATTGCCCCTCACCCAGGCTGGCCAGGCACTCCAGGGGGACCCCCAGCCTGAAGGGGCTGTGGCCAGCCTGAAAACAGCCAACAGCCCCTCAAACAAGCTGGCCACACCCCCGTCTGAAAACGGCCCTCAGCCCCTCACCCACACTGGCCAGGAACCCCAGCAGGACCCCCACCCTGATCCAGGACACCCTTCAAGGCAAACCAGTTGGCCCCCACCCATGCACCAGGCCTCTATCTATACTAATAAAAGGGTAATATGCTAATTAAATTGGGTTACCTTCCAGGAGACCTTCCTGATATTCCTCTGGACAAAGCCATGGTGGCGGGGCTGAAGCAGAGATGGTTAGAGGCCAAGAGGGGAGGGCAGTTGTGGGTGATGAGGCTAGGATGGGATGGCAGTTGTGGGTGATCAGGCTGGTGGGGTGTGGGGCTATTGGGGGTAAGCAGACCAGCAGGTTGGCCAGTTGGGGGTGAGCAGGCCATTAGTGGGGGTCAGTTGGAGGTGATCAGGAAAGGGGGGGGGCAGTTTGGAGTGAGCAGGCCAGCAGGGGGGCAGATGGGGGCAAGCAGGCCAGTGGGGAGGGAAAGTGGGGCATGTAATATATATCTCTGAATAAATGAATGAATCAATCAACCAGCCCCCCTGTTGGACTGGGGCGAGCAGGCGGGGGCAGTTGGGGGTGAGCAGGCAGGCAGGGGAGGTAGTTGGGGGCAAGCACACGGGCATGTGGGGCAGTTGGAGGTGATCAAGCTGGTGGGGGGGGCATTTGGGGGTGAGCAGGCCGATAGGAAGAGTGGTTAGGGGCAATCAGGTAGGCAGGCAGGCAGGTGAGCAGTTAGGAACCAGCAGTCCCAGATTGCGAGAGGGATGTCCGACTGTCGGTTTAGGCCTGATCCCTATAAACCAGCAGTAGGACATCCTTCGAGGGGTCCCAGATTGGAGAGAGTGCAGGCCGGGCTGAGGAACATCCCCCCCCCCCACACACACACACACAAATTTTGTGCACTGGGTCACTAGTCCTATATAATAAAAGCTTAATATGCTAAGCGTCTGGTCAACGCAGTTGGCCTTTCAACCAATCAAAGTGTAATATGCTAATGATATGCTAAGTCTGCTCAACTGCTCGCTATGACATGCACTGACCACCAGGGGACAGACTCTCTAACCAGTAGGTTAGCTTGCTGCTGGGATCCAGTCAATCAGGACTGAGCAAGACAGGCTGGACACACCCTGGATGCCTCCCATGGCCCCTCCCCCGCTGGCCAACCTCCCAAGTCCCTCCACTGCCCTGATTGTGCACCAGTGGGGTCCCTCTGCCTGGTCTGGGCCCTCTCACAATCTGGAACCCTCAGGGGATGTCAGAGAGTCGGTTTCCAGCCTGATCCCGCAGGCCAGGCTGAGGGACCCTACTGGTGCACGAATTTGTGCACTAGGGCTCTAGTGTGTGTGTGTATATATGTGTGTGTGTGTTTGCATGTGTGTGTATATGTATGTGTGTATATATATAATCATTCCTCATTGTTTCATCATATGAGTTTATAATTATTTCAATCTCTTGTTTTGTGATTTTGAATGTTCCCAGAGATTAATTGATTGATTGATTCATTTATTCAGAGATATATATTACATGCCTGATATGAGCCAGTTACTAATTTATGTTCTGGAAGTACAATGGTGAAAAGGCACAGATTTTACCCTTCAATAGTCTGGCTGCCTCAGAGAATGATGGCATATTAAAAGCTTAGCTAATGCCTAAATTCAGGGACAACACCCTAGAGGATTGGAATGTAGTCTTACTGGATGTGTATATAAACAAAATTAATGATCAGTGTAGGGTACTGTGACCCCAAAAGCCAGAATACATGGGTCCAGGAACCAAGAAGTAGAATGGCCCTTTGCTATCCTGCACTCAGAGTGACTCACGTGTGGAGTTTGTGCTTCCCATGCTGCACAATCTAGGCTCTGCTATTCAGAAACCTGGTTACCACAGGAGCAGAAAGGCACTTCATACAACCCTGAAACTGTGACTACAGCTTGGTCATCCTGGACTTTTTATGTAAGTGGCCCCAAAGGCAGAGAAGAAATTTACTATGTTGGTGGGGATAATTGAACCTGATAACCATGAGCAGCTCTGATTGCTGCTGCATAATGTTGCCATGGGAGATCATATTTAGAACCCAGGCATTTCACTGCAGCCTTCCTAGTAATAACAGAAAGTGGACCATTGTAAAGATAATGCTCTGACCAGTGTGCAGTAATTAAATACTCTAATCGCTTGGGGCGGAAATCTGGGTCATCTCTCCAGCCAAGTGAATTTAAACCATCTGGAGTGGTAAGAATGGGGAAAACATTGAATGGGGATGAGTGAAGGGCAAAGATGGTCAAGTCAGTTATTGCCCAGAGACCAGTTGCAACAACAGGGACTCTGCCTAGCTTTACCCACTTACTTTTCTATATTGAGTCTACTGTAGAACTTGCTCCTGGCCACTATCTTGAAAGGTCTGAGTGATGCAAGGGGTGGGCTCTGTATGAAACCTCTATGTCCCTCGCGTTTTCTCATTCAAACTTTTCAATACATCCATTGATGTAGCAACTAGCTGATTGCAGGTGAACCTAGCACCTGGTCCCAACTTTTGCCCCAGGGTTCTTTTGTGTGGACCACTTATGCGACTAATTAATCATACTCAAATAGGAGCCTATATGTCACTCAGGTAGACAATTCTGACTATATTTACAAGGCTCTCCAGAGGATTTCCAATGACATTAAGCCTTAATTACCCACTCTAGTCACCAACTTGATAATGCACTGGTATATATTAGCTTTCCTTTCTTTCCCATGTTACACTTCTTATTTTCCCATTTCTGATTCTTGCTTAACTTCCCAAAATAAATTACCTAAATGCAAGTTCCAGTCTTGGGATATTTTTTTTTCTTTTTCTGGGGGAGAGAGGTAATATTGAAATGATGTTTAAAAGACTTTTAAAGGAAAGTATAGTAGGGAATGGGGTATAGGAGAATCAAGAAGAGAGGACTTGGTGACACTTGAGGAGACACATAAGAAAAAGGAATAGCCATGTGGATATTCAATGGAAGAACATTAAAGGCAGTGGAACTATCAGTGCAAAGATCCTGTGGAAGTTTCCCTGACACGTTTGAGGAGCAACAGGGTGGTCAGTGTAGTTGGAGCAGAATGAATGAAGAAGCACATAATAGGAAGTAATTTTATAGAGGCAATTGGGCCAGATGGAACAGAGGCTTTTAGTGTATAATGTCATCATATTTAGAATCTCTGAGCTCTCATTTATAAGTGGGAATAATAATGCTGACGTCCCATGGTCTTAGGAAGAATTCATGATAATATAATGTCTGGAAGAAATTAGCCTGCTTATCTATTTATCATCTATCTATCTATCTATCTATCTAGCTATCTATCTATCTATCTATCATCTATCATCTATCACCTACCTATCAATTGATCTACATTTCACTTCTTAATTCTCTCATTCTCTTCCAGCTCCCCCTCTAGCTAGCACAGAACCCATAGATACAGCCTACTATGGACATGGGCAGCAATGGAAAGGCACTGAGCTGAGAGCCTTCAGGGAATGGCTTTCTCATATCTACATACATGTCACATTACACCATTTGCCCCTTTTTCTTATTGTGTCTCCCGTGAGCCTCAGTAGCTCTGTCATCTGTTAGCCTAAAATTTTTTTACTGCAAGTAAAACTTACATTCTGAATACTTAGAGGGCCAAAACCTTAATGATGCACTTTCTTAAAAAGAGCCTATAAAACTTGTGGGGACCTTGGCTCTATTATGTATTACTAGAGTCCAGGTGCATGAAATTCATGCACGGGGGGGGGGGTGTCCCTCAGCCCTGCCTGCACCCTCTCCAATCTGCGACACCTCAAGGGATGTCCGACTGCCCGTTTAGACCCGATCCCGGTGATCGGGTCTAAACGGGCAGTCGGACAACCCTCTCACAATCCAGGACTGCTGGCTCCCAACTGCTTGCCCGCATGCCTTCCTGATTGCCCCTAACCACTTCTGCCTACCAACCTGATCACCCCCTAACCACACCCCTGCCAGCCTGATTGATGCCTAACTGCTCCCCTGCTAGCCTGTTTGCCCCTAACTGCCTTCCCCTTCAGGCTTGATCACCCCCAACTGCCCTCCCCTGCAGGCCTGGTCCCTCCCAACTGCCCTCCCCTGCTGGCCATCTTGTGTCCACATGGGGGCAGGATTTTTGACCATATGGGGACAGCCATCTTGTGTGCTGGAGTGATGGTCAATCTGCATATTACTCTTTTATTAGATAGGATAGAGGCCTGGTGCATGGGTTGGGGCCAGCTGGTTTGCCCTGAAGGATGTCCCAGATCAGGGTGGGGGTTCCCTTGGGGCATGGGGCGGCCTGGGCGAGGGGCCTGTGGTGGTTTGCAGGCTGGCCACGTCCCCAAGTGACCCAAGTGGAGGCCCTGGTATCTGGGGTTTATTTATCTTCTACAATTGAAACTTTGTAGCCTGGAGCGGTGCCAAGCCTTCTGCTTGCTCTGTGGTGGCAGCCATTTCTGTTGGGTTTAATTTATCTTCTATAATTGAAACTTTATAGCCTTAAGCGGAGTCCTGGCCTGCCAGAGTGTGGGGAAAGCTTGGCTTCCTCCATCACTGGGGAAACCCAAGCCTCCCTCCTGCTCTTTCCATGGCCACAGCCATCTTGGTTGGGTTAATTTGCATACTGGCTCTTGATTGGCTGGTGGGTGTAGCAGTGATTGTTAATTTGCATATTACTCTTTTATTAGATAGGATTAGTATCAGGAAGGTTCTTACTTTGTTGAATCTTGTTTCTTATTATTCTTTTCACTCTGGCTCTGAATAAGATGTGAGTCACCATTATTGATAAAATAAGGTAAAGGTGAGTAAATTGACTCTTATCAGAACACGTGTAAATTATTTGACACTTTCTAGAGCAACTGACTTTATAATCGCTCATGAAGCTACTTCCTGTTTCACACTTTGCCTACTCACATATCTGTTCATTTTCCATCTAGTGATGCCACTTCTGCCGAGTACTGTGAAATCTACTGCTTATAGACTATAGGAGATCCATTCACTAATTTATTTGCCAGGAAATACTTAATTTTATAGGGTTGTAAAAATTGTTATGATTATGATTTGGGAAGTATTTATACCTTGTCACTCTTCTCCACAAAATTTTACCTGATGCTTTTCACGGAGGTAGCTTGGGCTTCTCACTCTTACCTTTACTAAGTATTTGATTATGCCTGGTATGGTAGCAGGCACTGAGGATATAATAGCACACAAGACTTGAACTTTCATGGAGCTTAGAGTCTTGGGTGAAGCTATTGAAAGTAGTTGAGGAAAAGGAGAAGTACGATGGTCAGAGGATCTACTAACAGAAGGACTGACTGGGCATAATGATTCTGTGAGTCTCTGTTGTACTATGTTCCTCTTTGTCCACTTATCTTGCCACTTCAAGTCTGCTACCAATAATCAGAATAAGATGGTAATTCAAGCTGGAAGAAGACATGCCTGTAAGGAACCTGGAGAAGAACCAACAGAGGACTTCTGTAATGGGAGAAGCACCTTAAAGAAAGGCTGCTCAGAGGCTCAACTTGGGTTCTGAATTATGCAGTTAATTTTAATCTGGAATTAAACCCAAGTTAATTTAATCTTGGGTTCTGAATTATGCTGTTAATTTTAATCTGGAATTAAACTAATAGGAAAGTTGCCAAATTATTTCCTCCTACTTTATCCTCATACTCACATCAATGTCCTCAGTAAAACCAAAACCAGATTAAATATAAATGCTCTCTTAGATAAAATTGGCTCCAATTTGGTGGTACTTTGAGTTATAATGGTACTGACACAACTCCAAAACTGATGCATAAAGTTATAGGCAGTAAATAAATCCAAAGTTACACAGTGTTTCTTGTGGCCTAAATATTGCAAAGACCAGGCTCCCATAAACCATATCAGGAGTAGAAATTCCAAAGATGAGACCTTCAGCATGAGGGAAACTAAACCAAAAACAAATAAAAATCAAATAATTGACAGGAATAATAAAGATGAAAGGAATTTGAAAATAGAGTTTTGGAATCTCAACAGAATTGGGACAAACTTTTGAATTCACATGACACTATTCCAAATAAAGATATTTCACTATAATTTTTTGAATGTTTTAATTAATGATTATACAACTCAAGATGTTTTATTTTCCAAAGTATATTTTTTGTTTAAATACATTTAACTATATTCACTGATATGTTAAAATGCCACATTTAGAGGAATAAATGAATTATTTTTTAAAAAGAAATAAATACATACATTTAATTATCACCTTTTTTTCTTCTTCTTCTTGTAGACACTTCACTTTCCTGGATTATTTTCTTCCTAACTGACCACTTCTTCTCAGTCCCATTTGTTGGATTCTCCTTAAACTCTAATTGGTTAGTGCCCAAGAACTCAGTCTTTGGACTTCTCTGTCTACATTCATGACCTCAGAGTTGCAAGGCTTAAGATAGCTCTAGTGAGTACTTGCCTGGCACAGACTCCTATATACAATTGCTTGCTCAACCCCCTACTCCTAGATGCCTAATGTCCAAACTCCTGCCCCATCTACCCCCATCAAAACCTGCTTCTCCCATTTTTCTTCTCCATTTAGTAAACGGCAACTCTATCCTTGCATTTACTCTGGTTAAAAAGTTGTAATCATCTTTGAATTTCTCTTACATTATTTTAAATCCAGCTTATCAACAAATGCTCAAACTTCTAAATCTACTCAAAATAGGACTTCTTCATTCTACTTCTAGGAATGACACACCCTGCATTATCATTTACCTTGATTATTTCTAAAGCTTTTTAACTAGTGTCTTTACTCCCATTCTTACTCCCAATAGTCCACTCTCAAATAGTTTGGGTGAACCTTTCTGAGTCATTATGCAGATCATGTCACTTTCCTACTTAAAATCATTTGGCAGCTCCCCATATAAGTCAGAGTAAAAGCCATTCAATGGACCCCCCACCTCTTTTACCCTCCACACACACCCTGCTATCACCATATATCTAACCTCATTAACTGCAGCCCTCCATTCCTTTCTAATTCTGCCTCAGCCACATTGACCTCTCCACTGTTCTTCAAACAGTCCAAGGTGGCTCCTATCTGGACCTTTTGCATTTGCTTTTCTCTCTGCCTAGAACATTCTCGCCTAACACCCAGCTGCATAGCTTGCTTTCTTACTCCTTCAGCTTTCTCACACGCTCACTGACCACTCCCTCTTTTCTACTTTGTTTTTCTTCATAACACTTACCATCAACCAACATATTACTTGTATTGTATGGACCTGCTACAATGTCTACTACCTGGGGACAGGTATTTGGTCAGTTTTGGTCACTGCTGTTTCTCCATAGTGAAATTATGGTCTTGTAGAAAAATTATGAATATGCATACACTAAGGAAGTATGCATATTACACATTCAATAGCTAACTGTGGCATAGTGAGGGCTCCATGTGGACTTGGCTCTGAAGCAAATTGTATACAGTTAAGATTCCAAAAGTGACTTCAAGAATAAGACTTCTACTTAAAGTTTTTAAAGAGCTTAAAGCATAATGTTTAAACAATCATGAAAAAAGCCACAAGTTATTCTGAAAATATCATTTACGTTTAATGTTTGCTATTTTTGTTAACATGTGATTATCAGCATAATTAAATGTGTTAATAAGTCATCAAAAGTAACCAAGAACAGTGAAAGAACTTCCAGAGCCAAATCTGGTCTATGATAATCAGATAGCTGACTATCACAGAACACAAATCTAAAATCCACAGGAGGAGACAATTTCTCACAACCTTTAGAAATCTCTACAGGTCCCAAGGGACTCCAAATTGAAGCAAGCCAGACATCATGGCATCCATGCAAAATTAGGTGTGACAATTCATTAAAAGTACCTTTGAGGGGAACGGATGGTTCTCTTAAATTTGTAGCTGCAAAAAAAAAAAAAAAAGAGGTGATATCCTAATATCATATTTAACTGACTGACATCTTTTCTTTTTTAATAATAAAAGGATTTTCAGTGTTACAGTGCCATATTTATTGCCAAACATAAGAAGGGTGTGTGTGAATAGGAAATAAATGGAGATGAGCACGGTATGCATCATCGTCCATGTGGATCTCCTGAAGATGTGCATATTTATAAATTCTCTTGGACCTGCACTTTGCATTTTTGGTATTAACAATCTCTGGAATTTTAGACTGTTTGTTTACAATTTAGGAATATAGTTTTTCATTTTTCCTAATACTAATAGGACTTGTTCCTAATGGCATCATCTTATTGTGAATACAAACATTTCTCAATAAATTCACAGCTTGGTGCTTTGGCAAAAAGGAAATGCCGTTTAAAGGACAGAGCTTGCAAACTGAAATAGGATGCAGAGAAACAGCCGTGAGGAAATTATTGAAAATGAAACTCATCTCCCCACTAGTTTAACAGCTTTATTGAACCAATCACGATTGCAATTTGGGGGCTAATTTCACCTGCTAACAAATAAGTCATTCACGACTGCTCGGGTTTTGAATTCAGCTTTTGTATGTTTTACAGACTTAACGCAGAGATTTGACTGCTTTTCCCTGTCCTAATCTGCGTCCTTCGCTTTGTGAGGAAGACTGGCTACAGCCTTGATTACTTTAGTTCTCCATTCCAAGACATAGTCAAAGTTGCCATGGAGTGAGAGTTGCTCATAAATTGAAGGATGATACCATACCATGTATCATCACACAAACATTTCAAAAAGAGTATTGCAACTCAGCGAAGCACAAAGATTGCGTCTGTGGACATCTTAGGAGTTCAACTCCAATAAATGGGAACCTGCTTAAAAGTAGTCCTATCCACACACACTGCAGCCTGAAGTTAGACCTGCATAATCACTGACAGTCCGTGCCAAGTCAGCGCGAAGCGCCCCTGAAAGCAGGAACGCACGCAGCTCACAAGGCTGCACATTTGGATGATTTGTGGCTCAGGATCAGAAATCGCTTCCACTTGTTTGAAAGAAAAGAGCAACATATTAAAACCAAACAAAACACAAAATCCCGTGTGATTTTGTTTCTTGGAAACACCTATTTTCTTTGTAAATGTACAGCGTAGAGGAGTGCATATTGTATTATTTACTCCTGGCCTGGGCGTGTATGCCAGAGTGGAAGGGCTTTTTCTGTGCTGGCATACATGGTTGGAGTGAGACAAACAGAGCAACACAAATATTTCATTGTTTGCCTCTGTAGATGGAGGGGCTAGAGACAAAGGCGCTAGAATGCTGGAGAAGCACTTTTGTGGAAATGCTGATGCGAACCCCCAAATGCTATCTTACCCTTCTGTCCAGCATGCTTTATTTTTTCTAGAACTGAAACGAGATGATGTTAAAAACACAACTAATAATAATAATAACAATAATAATGGAAAGGTGATGTGCCAAGTCGCAGTGAGGAATGAGCAGAGCATTCTTATAACATTTATAAAAAAATGAAAACCTACTCAGAGCCCCCCTCATCACCATGCATACACCCTCAATTAAAACAATGCCCCTGATAGCAGCCAGTATAATCTGCATTTTATTTCACTCAGGAGCAAAATAACAAGTTACTCAGGCCTGCGGCACTCATGAGTGATATGGGGCGTGTAATATCCTTTCCATTGAGTTTCCTATTATTAAGCTTGAAATAAAGAGTTCAGAATTAACTGTGACAATGATTTTATCTAGTGTTGGCATCACCATTAGCTTTTGCAGCTTACTGCTAATAAAACTTTAAATTTGCCATTACTTCTAATAACCTTCTTGCCACCTTCATTATAGAAATTAGACAAAGAACCCTGCTGACATGTGGCTAGTGACATTTTCTGGAAGCGTAGAAAACTCCGATGACAACAGTGACTGTTATTTACCAAAGTACAATAAAGCCAGGTCCTGCTGGCCTTCGGCAGCCTAATTTAAAGCACCTGTTCTTGGGGTTTGATGAGGCCTGTAAAAGAACAAAGCATAAAATGTTGGTTTCTGTTATTATTGTTTCAAGCACCAGATTTTTCTTTCATAGCAATCCAGTAGATTCTCAGTAGGAAAAATAACTGGTGACTAGGCCTACATGAGTGGAATGAAATATTAAAACAAGTCATTATCTGCTTAATTCAGAAACCGAAATGTATTCACCCGAAACATTAAAAACGGGTGCAGTAATAGACACATCTGTGGGTTTGATGACTTTTTATCAAATCTCTAATCTCATTTAGCCCTTCCTCTTTGTTATTGGACATTACCCCTATTCAATAATTGGGGCTATGAATGTCCTGATGTTTTCATACTGTCAGTAGAATAAACATCTATTTGGATGTTATGACTTTGGTCATAGCTCAGACCTATCTTGTAACCCTCTCCCAGTGAAAATCCTCTAAATAAACAAATAAAATGAGGCAATGGGACTTAAGCATATAGAGAAAAACAGTTATGAGTGTTATAAAATATTTTAAGGTATCTGCTTTTAATCAGAGAAAATAATTAGACATTCACCAGACCTTTATTTGGGAATCTGTGTTACATCCAGTCTGGGCAAGCCTGGCATGGAACTTCCTTCTCTCACACATTCCCATCTCAGAGCATGCTGTGATATTGGTAAGTTTACTGTTTATCCTCATTGGGCGGTGTGGCTATTTTATGAGAAAATCTGCACTCCAGAAAATTGGGGTATCAAAGTGAAGCTTGATGGTTAGTTAAAAACATGTTTTTGTGAAGATTCTTTTTCATTAGGCCTTCTTAGTCAACTGTTTTCTCATTTTTAAATCATTGGATTTTATCAAGAAATGAGAGGCAAAGAAGGCAAGAAGTTTTTCTCTTAAGACACCCCATTGAGGATGTTCTTTTAGCCAGTAAGTGAGAAGTCAGCAGGTCAGTGATGCTCTGAGCAAGACCAGCTGTAAGTGGCAATAGAGCTGCTAGCAAGCTCTTGAGATTTCCATGCTGGGAAGGAGTTGTTTATAATTGGAGAAACAAGCTCAGACCATTCTCAGCCGTTACAAAATTGATGATGACTGCAGCATATGGTGGCACTTTCTTCCTCAAGTAACTTCAGGGTTAATCTCCTCCCCTTGAAGACTATAACCAAGTCCTGAGACTATTAAGTGTGCACCCATTTTATGTTCCTTCTAATCCTTAATCTCTCTCAGTCCAACACTCCTAGAAGATGTAAAGGTTCCAATACTGTTTTTTCTGTGCCAGCCTTCGTGGAGCCAACAGGAGATCTAACTAAGTCTCGAAACAGATGATGTGGGAGATGACTAAGAGGAGGGCTTAAAACTGGGAAGGATATTAAATTGTATTCTCTTGTTATGACTTTCCCGATGACCCAGGAAGTTTCCTATGGCTTTTCTTAAAGTTCTCAATTCCCTCTCAATTCTAGAAAACGCTGTCTTGGCATTCTGAGTTAGGAAGGGACTGTATCTTTCTCTTAATAAGCCAGGACTTCATTCTCTGTGAATGCGAACTATGCTTTTCACATCTGGGATTCATCTGTTCAACCACAAAATGTCGGTTCAAAAAGAATTTAGTAGAGAAAGTGATATTCAAGGCCAACCTATGCTGTCTGAGTTGGCTGGGAATTTGGTTATAAGAGATTGAAAATGACTGAGAATCAGGTGAAAACTGCTGATAGCTACAGTGAAAATGGAAGCACACAGCTCCCGACCCTCATTGCTAACCCCTCAACTTCATTTGATTCATTCTCATTTCAGAGCCCTACCGGAGGATCTTGTATTAATCCAAGCACTCTGCCCTTAGAAATTCCATTTTGTTCCTCTAAGTTACATACCCAAGGCTCGGGGAAGAAGAAAAGAGATGTTCTCTGGGATGATGGCAAACTCCCAAAGTACCCTTGTTTGAAAATTGTGTTCAGACTCCAGTCAGAGCTTTTAGAAATTAAATTGTCACTATGTGTGACATTATTCATATGAAATAATGCATTTTGGGTTTTCAATGTACTTTCTTTCAACAGAGCTTTGAAAAAATACAAATTGATTCTTAAATTGCTTTTGTAAAAATCTGCTGGTTGTGCTAATTTCTCTAGATTGCTTTGGATTTTATTACCTATTGACAGTTATGAGTAATACGTGTTTGTTGAATTTTTTTTTCTTATTCTTCAATTGGTAAACAAACAAACAAAAAAACTCATGTCATTTTTATTTTTAAACTCATTATTTTTCTCATAAAACATCACTGAACTTGTGCATACTTGTAGTCAATTTGGTTTTTCTTCTAAGTAGCTACTATACACTTGGACTCTTCATTTCTACAGCTAAACCTCCCAAGTAAGTATCTATTGTTACATACAAACAGGTTTGAATCTGTTAATGAGTGCTAATTAGAGGGTAATCAAACTTTCCTCTCCCTGTGTCTTTCTGTCTTTAAATTGTAGGTTGATAGCATTTTGCAGACTAATAGAATGGGTAGCTTGCCTGAGCCTCATACTCTTTATTATGCTACTGCCACTATCCATTTTCTTGTCCATGTTGGGATTTAGAAACTCAAGGAGTGAAATTGAGCTTGTTACACATGCTAAGAGAGACTAATTTAAAATGAGTAGGTAGAGCTTAGCTGGTTCTGAAGGAAATATTCAGTGTGGAGTGGGAGAAGGAGATTTGGGTAGGTAACCCTTAGAATTTGCATGTTCTCTGTGTTAAAGATAGATTTCTCCCTAAAAGTAAAGGGGTTAGACTTTTCTGTTACTATGTTTCATATTATGCACTGACATATTTTTCCTCCTTCCTTTTATCAACCCTGTGGAGTATATAGTTTGCTTTGCCTCATTTCTTTGAGAAACAGGGGCCTGGAAAATTTCCTGAAGGGGGAAATGGCATAAGAGGGAAATCATGGTCTTTGGAGCCAGGTAACCTATCATTCAATTTCTGCTGCACCTTTTCTATTTCTTACTTTGCCATGTTACGGGAAATACTGGAGTTTTACTTTACCTCACTTATTTATGGAGTCATAGTAACCAAAGAGTTAAACTGAGTGAACTCAAGACTCATTCATTCACTGAACTCTCATTGAAATTCTACAATGTGCCGCATGTTATTAAGATGTTGAACATACAAAGATAAATAAGATACTGCCCTTGTTCTCCAAGGGGTTTTGATCCAATGGAGAAGACAGGCAAGGTAACAGAAAATCACAAGACAATGGAATAAGCATTTGGTATGTAGGGTGATGACAGGAGTTCAGAAAGAGATCCTGGAACAAGTGGAAATTAAGCTGAGTCTTGAAAGAAAGGCCATGCTAATTAAATCAAATGACAGGTGAGGTTAGAGCAACAATATTTAGGGAGCAAATGAGTAATGATAGATGATCATAAAGGGAATTCAGGGAATTATAAACATATACATTATGAATGGAAGCACAGGTTTTGGGGGTGTGGTTAAAGAGATAGTGGGTGTAGTAAGGGGTAGGAGAGGTTTAAGGGGCTGATTCAGGATCTGAATGTAGATTTTCTGATTTCAAATCTTTTTTCATCACAATCCCCTCCAAGCTCAGCACATATGTGTGTGTCTGTGTGTTTGTGTGTGTATAGTCATATGTTGAAATGAGTCCTTCACATATATTTTGACCACTCTGGAGATGGGCTTTTCTTTACAGCTCACATGTGGGTACACATTATTATACTGCTCTAATGGAACCAAAATGTCAACATACTTTGAGAGAAGCCTTTAGCTATATTTTTACTTATCATTATTTTTACTTAAAAAAAAAAGAACAATTCAAGCCATTAAAAGCTGTTTGTAAAATATCCAAGCTTTAAAAAGTTGTCTTTGATGAGATAGAGGACAAGCAAAGAATGAAAGCAAAGCAAACTCAGGCAGCATACACTTATCATTTGATCTGAAGTGAGAACCAACCATCCTAATGGACTTAAAAACTATAAATATTTCTCCAGAGAAAGGCAATTTGTAGAGAGAATTCTGCAAATAGGCTACTTTTTGCACTTCAATTTTTATAAATTTAGATTCCTAGATAGGTGGATAATGGATAAATAGATAATTTATCTACATAGGGAAATAGCTATTACATTTGTCTTTTAAAACACAACCAATATGTGTAAACATAAGACCTGGATTCTGTGTAAAATGTAAATTTTCTGGCTCAGAATGTCACTCTCTTAATGAAAATAGATAACATTGTGTATTTGAAGTGAGATACTGTTTTTCTAATCTTCCATCCCCAGCCATTTGATAGCAGAAGGCACAATGAAAACATCTAAGAAGAAAAAAAAATACACAAAACAAAAATAACCTAGCCCATAACTAATAGCTAACAGATTCAAATATTTATAATAAATGGTCTCCTTATAAGAGTGTGATTTAGAAAAAATAACCTAGAGCTCATATACATATTATGTTTGCCTTGTTCTGGTAAACATATGACACTGATATTTCTCTTTTAATGGTTACAATACATTTTTATAAAATATGATTTATGATTAAATGTTTATAAAGCAAAATTCTGTTTCCTGTTGTTTGTCTTGTAAACTAGGGGACCATTTCCATAGTCTGAATTAAAAGTCTTTTTAAAAATATATTTTATTGATTTTTTTACAGAGAGGAGAGGGATAGAGAGTTAGAAACCTTGATCAGCTGCCTCCTACACACCTCCTACTGGGGATGTGCCTGCAACCAAGGTACATGCCCTTGTTCGGAATCAAACCTGGGACTTTTTAGTCCACAGGCCGATGCTCTATCCACTGAGCCAAACCTGTTAGGGCTAAAAGTATTTTCTAATGGGGGTACTGGAGGAGGTAAGAAAGAGGTTAGCCATTCTTATGGCTCCCGGGAACATTATCACAGTATTTTTACTTGTCATAATGTTGTATTTGCTAAGAAGTAGAAGATAGAGGTTAATGGACTCTTCTTTTGTACTCCTTTGTTTAACTTTTATTCCTCAAGATCTCAACAGTTTCTCCCATGTTTATAGATATTATTTTGAACTCATAACTCCAGAAGCCACAGAACCCTCTTAACTTGGTCGTAAGGAACAGTATAGGAGCTGCACTTTCCATGTCTAATGGAGCTGAAGAACTGCCAATTATATTGACAATTCTATGGCATAGAACATATATCTAAAATAAAATATGACTCTATATACCCCTTCAGGTCATTCTCCAGGTTTATCCCCTTTTCCTATGTCCCAGGAGGCTGATGTGAAGGAATTGTGAAACTAAGTCTCTTTTCCTCTGGCTTTCAGTGAGGCACAGCCAGTGGTAGACCCCAGTAGGGAACTAGAGGACAGGAGCAAAGACAAAATTGAGTACTTGTTCACTTGACTCTCGCTCCCATTGGTTCATGGATCGGCAGTGTCTGGGTTTCTCTCCCAATGGCCACAGTTTATTCATTAAGGACAACCTTCCACACAGGTCTCACCCTATTTTCTAACATTCTCCTTTCTTGTCATTTCAACCCTGGTGCTGATAGGAGGCTCAGGAATGCCTGCTTCACCCTCTTTAATTGGTTTCTCTTAACCTTGCCCACCCTTTATGTCTTCATTAAACCTCTCTTAAATCATGTCTTTTGTGTGTTCCATCTATTTCTTGCCAGAATTCTGACCAATGCAACTTCCTTTGGCCAAAAATAAAGAAAACAGTTGGGAAATTATCAAATTGGGGCATTGAATAAGCTGAAATTTACTTCCCTGCATCTCATTATACTGCATAGAACAAATACATCCTATATAATAAAAGGCCAACATGCAAATCAACTGAACAGAGGAAAGACTGGTCCCTATGATGCACACTGACCACCAGGGGGCAGATGCTCAATGCAGGAGCTGCCCCCTGGTGGTCAGTGAGCTCCCACAGGGGGAGCACTGCTCAGCCAGAAGCCCTGAGCCAGTGAGGGGTCCAGGACTGCCAGAGCCCTGGACTGTGAGAGCAATGTCTGACTGCCAGCTTAGGCCCGATCCCACCTAAGCTGGCAGGCGGACATCTCCCAAGGGGTCCCAGACTGCTAGAGGGCACAGGCCAGGCTGAGGGGACCCCCCTCTCCCCATTGCATGAATCTCGTGCACTGAGCCTCTAGTGTGAATATAAAGTGTATGGTCTTTGGGAAAAAAAAAAAAAGAGGTCCAGTTAGGTATTTTAAAGTTTTAGTATTTAACTATGTTTAGCTTTTGCCATACATTAATAACATGCAAATGGTACCAATTTGTACTGAAAAGTATACTGGTTTTCTTTTGTCCTAGAAAGCCAGTTTTCTATTTTAATATGCTAACGTTTTCAAGCAAAGAGATATACAAAATATGGAAGCCAACACCAGATGACTACAAAGCCACAGTATTGGTCATTTTAGAGGCTCTTCAATCTCTTCTTCAGAATACTCTGATTATGGGAAAACCTTGCCCTCCCATCAATGGGCCCGCACTTAAAAGGTAAGCTTCACTTACCACGAACTCCATTAATGCAATTTGAGGTGTTTGTTTTGTTTCATTTCGTGGCTCATTTCCTGCTCCATACTGCCTCGGTCTCCAGTGCTGCTTTCTACCATGAGTTAGAAATGAATTTTTAAAAATAAGCACTTGTACTTTGAACCATAAAACAAAATCTGAAGCTGAAATCAAAGAAGGAAGGTAAATTACTTTTAGGGCTCTGCAAAGAAACTTTCACTTGGCCATTTCCTGTTGTTTTGAAACTCTGAAAATCAATACGGAAACATATTATATTCTGAAGGCAGGTCATCTGTGCACAAGGTGTTTTTAACAGTTGGCTTTGAAGGGGATACTTATGCCCCCTTGACATGAATCTACAGTTCTTTGCACTAAGTGTCCCCATGAAACTACATTTTTGCTCAGGCTATCCATCTCAATGGTTATTACTTTTTACTGTTCCAGGCTCCCATCTTCTATTATAGATTCACTGATAGATCAATATGACAGAGGCAAGATGATAAAAGTCAGTTAGCTGCACATGTCTATTATGAGCGTGAAAATTCACACACATTTCTCCTGAAAGAAGCCAGGCGTGTAACTGAGTAGTTACATGTCGGGGTGGTTTTCTAGTCTTTTCTCTACACACTCACATTTCTGAACATCTTTCTTAATTTTGAGGCACTCCTGGCCTATCAGAGACTTAGAAGTGAGTGGTTCCCTAGGGGAGAGAGCGATTTTAAAATACAATCTTTATTTTTGAAAGGAGTGAACAAAACACACTTGCTGCTATACCGAGGCAGTAAAAAGGAGTGCTGACTTGCTTAGTTTCTAAACCACAGGCAAGCGGACTGTAAAACCAAGTGATGGCTCAAAGTCAGGGGAAAACCTTTGCAGTCCTCTAGTGGGTCATGGGAATGATGAAGTTGGGAACCTCAAGTACTTTCTGGGGCTGATTACTTCAGCTATTAATCATCAAATATTGTGAGAAAGAAGTAGAAATATTCCCAACATTTAAGCCACTGTCCACAAGATGGTCTATAATACCAACTAGCATCAGTAGGGATAGAGTGTCAATTAGATAGAGATGGTCAATTTGCATATTTTGTCTTTATTAGATAGGATTGATATGTATGTATCTATTTTTTTTTTTGTGGTAAAACACACATGAGATCTACCTTCTTAATACATTTTAAAGTATGCAATTCAGTCCTGTCAATATAAACAGCAGATCACTTAGACTTTTTCATCTTGCATGACTGAACCTTTATACCCAATGAACACCAACTCCCCATCCTCACTTTGGTATATTTGTGGATTGTCATTTTTAAACCCCTCTACCACTCATAATAACTGGGGAGCACTTATTTAAAGGCATGAGAGAGAGCAGCAAGTAGGTTACCACATCAAAGAGGAGAGCTAGCAAGATTTCATGTGATTGTCAGATCATAAAGGGCTTTTACAAATTACACTAAGATTTGATTTTCTCAGGAGCAAAAGGAAGCTGATGATATTTGGGGAGGGAGGAGGGCGTCAGATGGTCAAGATATCCAATTCATAACCATCACTCCTGAGTCAGTTAGGAGGGTGGACAAGAGGAGTGAAAAACCAAAAATCATCGAACCACTCTGGAGAAAGTGGTAAATGGGACAAATGAAGGTCTGAGTAAAGTCATTGAGTGGGTTTGAGGGAGGAGGCCATATAAAAGGCTCCCAAGGGAGAAGGAATGCCCAGGGCGCAGGACATGTGACAGGTTGTAGACTGTCTTTTTTCTTAGTTTCACAAGACAAAACGTGCTAAACCTCAAACCTGCTGCTGGAAGAGAGAGAGTGACCATTAATTCAGGAGCAGCTCTGGGCCTGCCAACCTGGCTGCAGTTTACTCAGGACAGTTGGCTTCCATGTGCAAAGCCTAAGAAATGATGAGTCATACATATCCTTTCTTTTTCACAGGTCAGTTTTAAGAGCAAGTGAAGCATGAGTGAGTATCACAGAACATGAGATATAAGGAAAGGCAGAGCCAGAACTTTGTGAAAATTAGCCTCTAGTACTGAATGTGGAAATTTCTCTATTCATTTTTAAAAGATGTCAAATATGCAAATAAGCATGTGCTTCCAAAGAAACAATGTGAAAAGTTTATTTGTGCTGTAACGATTTTCCAATCAATACACATATTTCTAGCAAATAAAAAATGACGAAGGTCTAGGAATTTGAGAGGGATAGAAAAAGAGGCTAAGATAGAAAGCAAGCTATGCTTTGGTCAGAGGTGGGATAGTGTTTATCAATTTTTTAAATAGTTTTATTAAGATATAATTCACATACCACAAAAATCAGGCCTTTAAAGTTTGCAATCAAATGGGTTTTAGTATATTCACAGAATTGTGCAAACAACGCCACAACCTAATTTTATATTTTTGTTACCCCCAAAGAAACCTCTATTTCTTATTAGCATTATGTCCCATGACCCCTGAAAACCCCTTCTACCACACCTACCCCAGCTCTAGGCACCCTCTAGATTTGCCCATTGTGGGCATTTTTATAAATGGAATTGTACAATATGTGGTCTCTTGTGACTGGCTTCTTTCCCTTAGTATAATGTTTTCAAGACTCATATATGGTCACATATATCAGCACTGAATTCCTATTGATGGTTGAATAATATTTCGTTGTATGGATATGCCAAAATTTGTTTTTCAGTAATTAGTTGATGTCCATTTGAATTGTGTCCACTTTTTGGCCATTTATGTGCTTCTCTTATAAACATTTGAAAATTGAGCCTAGGTTTTAATTTCTTTTAGTAATATAACAAGTGGAATTGCTATAATTTAAATTTCACTAAATTGTTTTCCAAAGTGGCTGCATCATTATACACACCTATCGGCAATGTATAAGGGCTCCAATTTGTCTATATTCTCTCTGTTGCCTATCTTTGATTATAGTCATCCTAGTGGGTGTGAAGTGGTATCTGATTATAGTTTTGATGTCATATACCTATATGTTTATACTTTAAATCTGGAGACTCAATAATCTCTTTCCCATTATTTACCCTATACTAGAGGCCCAGTGCATGAAAATTCATGCACTGGAGGGCGGTCCCTCAGCCCAGCCTGCCTCCTCTAACAGTCAGGGAGCCCTTAGGGGAAGGCAACACCCCATCACATGTCTTCTGCTGCTACTGCTGGCAGTGCAAGCATTGGCCAGCCCTGGTTATCTGAGCCTCGGGTGGCCCTGGGCAGCTGAACAGCCAACATCCAAGGCTTGCCTGTGCCTCAGGCTGGCCCTTGGTAGTGGGGGAGCTGAGGGGACTGGGGGACTCAGGAGGCAGGCACACGGAGTGGCCAAACTCACCTGGGGGTGGGCCGAACTGTGCCGCGCGCCTACCACCCCGGCGGGGCTGAGGGGACTGGGCGCTGCCATCTTGTGGCTGTGGGTGCCGCCATCTTTGAGGGCGTGGCAGTCAATTAGCATATTCTCTCCTTATTGGCTCTGGGCACTTCCATCTTTGTGAGGGTTTGGTGGTCAATTAGCATATTCCCTCTTTATTAGATAGGATAATAAAAGTCTAATATGTTAAGTGTCTGGTCATTCAGTTGTCTGTTGAGCCAATCAAAGTATAATATGCTAATGATATGCTAAGGCCATTCAATCACTTGCTATGATGTGCACTGACCACCAGGGGGTAGACACTCTGACCAGTAGGTTAGCTTGCTTTTGGGGTCTGGCCAATCAGGACTGAGTGAGATGGGTCAGACATGCCCTGGAGACTTCCTGCGGTCCCTCCCTGGCTGGCCAACCTCCTGCATCCCTCCCCAGCTCCTATCATGCACCAGTGGGGTCCCTTGGCCTGGCCTGTGCCCTCTCACAATCTGAGACCCCTTCGGGGATGTGAGAGAGCCAGTTTCGACCCAATCCTGCTGGCCAGGTCAAGGGTCCCCACTGGTGCACAAATTTGTGCACCGGGCCTCTAGTCTAGTATATTTCTCTTGCATATATTTAATCTTGTAGAACTTTGAGAAAACTCACGTCATACATGAATGCAATAACACTGCTTAACAAATAGAAAAATATATAAATAAATCAGGGACTTGAAACATTAAACATCTATTAGTCTATGAATATGTGATTATGCTGGGCTCAGCTAGGTGGTTCTGGTCTGAGCTTACTTAGGTGTCTGGGGTTGGCTGATCATTGGCTGATCTAGGCTGGCCTTCACAGAACAACTCAGGACTCTTCCATGTGTCTCCTGTCCTCCAGCAAGCGAGACCAGATATTCCCAGACAGAGGCTGAATTGTGTCAAAGTGCTCTTCTGTGCCTCTGCTTCTGATACATCTGCTTACATCTCATTGACTAAAGCAAGTCACATGGCTAAACTCAGAACTGGTGGCAAGAAAATATGCTCACTTATTAATGAGAAGGACTGTACCGTCTCATGAAAAACATCAGGATACCATGATGATGAAGAATCTAGGCCATTTATTGTATCAGTCCACCACATATGTGATGTTGCCCTTCAGAAGAGAGATGGAGTAAATTGGTAGATCAGCAACCATTGCCTACACCAGGGCCACATTTACTCTAGGTTTACCTGTGTGAACAACAGATCCATTATCTACTCTCTGGAGTTAAATATTCTCATGGTCATAGTGATTCTGTTTTTGTGTTGTTGTTTTTTTAAGTAGGAAAAATACGTATGTTACATATGAACATTGCATTGTTTGACAACATCTCTAGTGTCATAATGAGAGCTCAGGACAATGTAGATCAAACAGCAGCAGGTCCTGTGAAATATTCTGGGAAGTATTTAAACTGGAATAGATGACATTATTTAAGTATTTATAAATGTCATATCATCTATTTTAGGAAAAGCTACTAGAATGCCTTACATCTTAGATCACCCACCCCCCCCAAACTGCTTCTGTAATCTATTTCTATAGAATCGGCAAATGTGGAAGCAGACCTATTATGGGTCAATACTAGTGAAAGGACTCTCTGAACAGATATAGGATTCACAGCCCATTAAGCTTCAGGTCTTCCCTGATGTGGATCCCTCTGATGTATTATGATTATATCCTATTTTTGTTGACTCAGTTACTCTGTCAGCAAAACCAAACATTTTGGCTTGTGGCCCAGCCTCAAGCTGTCTATGGAGGATATGTTTTTTGCCTTTACCACCATGACAGTAATGAGCAACTGGCATTAGTTTGATTTGCATAATTGTGTGCTTCCAACTTAGACTCTGTGTCAGTAGGAGACAACTTATTGTGATGATCCCCACAGCATATTATCTGTTTTGTGCAATCAGCATTTATTTATGTAAATTCCATCATTACAAGGGGTCATTTTCCAACCTTCTACCATGAAATCACATTCTGTACCAATAAACAAGAAGAAAATGCCATAGGAGAAGAGCTGGGCTTACTTTGTCACTCACAGTTGTGAAAGAGTCAGATGCAGTATTTTGGTGGTTGCTTGCTTGTTTGTTTGTTTTTTAGGCTAGTTTGCTTTAAGGATTGTCAGATAACAATGACAATCTGAAAGTCTGTCTATAACCATTCTGAACTAATGCCACCAAGCAGACACATTCTCTTGCTCTCTCATGTACACACACACATATACAACACAGAGAGTGGCTGACTCATCTAAGATTTTCTTTAAGAATAATTTATGGTCTAAAAAATATTTTGAGTTCCCTGAGTTTCCATTTGATAAGAAGCAGAACTCTGTAATTTAATCATAAAAAAGATAAAAAGATTGAATAACTAACTAGGATACTCCACTTGGAAAAGTAACTGAAAGAGTGAGTAAGGACCATGTAGGACCTGAGATTTCATAAACCAAACTTTACAACTCTTCACAAAAAAATAGTCAAGGTCAAGGCTGCATTTTATCATTAGAGGTAGATGTGTCCTCCTTCTAAGCGTAGGTGTAGCTGGGGCTGTAATTTATACATTTCTTTGATAGTTATCCCTAGTTGAGCACAAAGGGATGTCAGCATTTAACCCTACTTCAAAGCATGACAATGTAGGAAAAAAAGGGGGAAAGAAAAAAATAATCAGCAGCTAGCCATTTTAAATCTAGTTGACACCTGTCAAAAGAAAGCTAGACTAAAAGGAGGACAGTTAGAATATTGCTTTATTGTGAGCAAGTCGTTGGCTGCCAGGTCTGCATCATGCTTCAGGCTGGTCAGAGAAGAGAAAGAAGGGGGAAAACAATAAAAGTGAAAAAAATCCACTTGAAATTGCATCTCACACTGCAGCAACCTTATATTTAACAGTTATTTTTGCAGAGGACCTTCATGGGAACCCAGCTGACCATTCAGCTCAAAATAAATCTAGAATTTATTTTTTTAAGCAGTGCAACATAAAAACCACATTTGGAAAGTTTATAAAGAAGAATAGATGGGATTTCTCTAGATACCTTTCCAAGCCTCAGTACTTAATTCGGAAACAACAGATATTTTACCAACCCCAAACTTCTTAGTATGATAATATTTTGGAAGAGTATCCTGTTAGTTGTGTGCGTGTGTTTTCACTTAACTTTTGACACTTTGGCAAGTAGGAGGGCACTGATCCACAAGTATACCATACCCAATAACATGGAACATTCTTTCCTTCAACTCATAACTAAAATATGTTTCTTACGACATTTCCCCTAATCTCTCCATTGCAATTGCCCTGCTCAGTAATTCTTGTCTTTATTTTGTGTTTTATGGGTGAAATTTTTTCATATAAAACATGTAGAGTCCCCTGGCACGTTGACTTCTACTTTGAAAAACTGTATCAAATGAAACTGGGTGCAGAATACAGTGATTAAATAACAGACACCACGATGCACTGCACTGATACATGATGAGGAGTGACTAGGCAGAGTTTCCTTCTTGGCCATTTGTACTATGTATGTAACATTTGTCAGCCCTTAAATGTGTTGGCTTTTCAGTTTCCTCATTTGTAAAATACAGTGGAGAGAGCTGTAAGGGTCTTTTTACTGTGATCTTTGAAACAGCACCAGAATTTATGTAATAATTTGCTCCACTTTGCATTTGGAATAGAAGTAGGAATGAAAATGTTAGGTCTCTTGATGTTATTTTTCATGTGGACAAATTCTCAAAGGGAGAAGAAAAGGTTCTCAAAGAAACACAAAGCCAGGCAAACAGAGCATACATTCTGTTAGGAATGTCCTCTTAAAAAGAGTTCAAATAAGTGACCGAGGAGAAAGACAAAGCTGGTCATGGAAGAAAAGCTTGGAGAAGCAAAGGTCTGGCCACTGATTCATCTACAGCGGGGGAGCTATTCCCCACACATGTTAAAGGGAGATAGCAGCCTTTCTGAAGAGCCCACCTTCTACTTAGAGACCTGCAAGTTGAAAGGCAGCATGAAATGTTACCTAAAGCCAGAGGGGCAGAGCAGTAAGACTGGGAAAAATAATACCAACCCCAAAATGGGACAAGACAACTAATAGATGTAGTTTAAGGAACCGAGAGAGGCCCAGGTGGGGTGGTTGAGCAGGAGAGACTGAAGGAAATGACAGTAGCAGTAAGAAAAAGTTAATAAGTTTGGCCACAGGGAATGACAGAGGCATCTTGAAACAATGAAAGGCAGAATTTATTTTTTCTCTACAAGTTTTCTTTGTAAATAACTCTCCAGTGGAACAAAACCCATAATAGCAATATCCTTAACATTTCACGTTTCGTGTTTTGAAAACAGATCTAAGAAACAGCCACAAAGTTTTGGCTTTTTCATTTATGTGGAATTATGATTTACAGAATAATTCCTTGTAACTTTTCTAATTTTATGATGTCTTATTCCACTTAGGAGAATCTGGGGCCATAAGAAGAGAACTTAATGAGTACTTTTTTTTTTATATTCCCTATAGCCACTCTTTGCTCAACCTTTTTTGGACATATGGAAACATAACGGAAGGAAAGAACAAAAGACTCAGTGATGTCTTTTGATAAAGGAAAAAACCCATGCATATCATTTATAATTTTTAATGTACTCATATCAAAGATAACATAATCAAAGGAGAATGGATTACAAACTACCCAATTGACTCAGCAGGTATCACCAAAATATTTGCAGGTTGCTTGGTAACCCAATTAAAAGTCTCTATTTAAATCCCAGATCATTAGTGACTGAAAATCACTATCATTTGATGGCTCATCTCAGTCCAGTTCTTAGGGGAGATTTTCTTACATTAAAAAAAAAAAGCCAACGTATTTGGCACTAATTGGCTCCCTAGGTGGCAATCTCAGCCTATAGGCCTAGAATTGAATGGACGTGGGAGGCTAAGCTCTTCCCCAAGCTGAGAGTTGGTGCCTCTCAGCACAAGATGAAGGACATTTGTGGGTTAATATGAGATTTTTATACAGATACTACCTGTCTTTGGATAAATTGAGATGTTCTATATTTAAGGATATCATACTGGTGGTAAGTTCTTTTTTTAAATTAAGTTCTATTTGGAATATATATATATATATATATATATATATATATATATACACACACATATATATATATATATATATATATATATATAAACACACACACACATTTTCTCTTCCTTCTCCAAACCTACAATAATTAACAGGAAGAATACTAAATTTTATCATCTCAAAATGAGAACCTGCTTTACAGACATTGATGCTACCAAAAAGGAGGGCCTAGTATCTTGAGGATACTAACTAAAGGATACTAGATTCACTACTAGAAATGATATTGTAACTACAGATGTCTATCTTGGACTTTTGACTGTGAAGAAAAGCAGGATACAGAGTACTGTGAGATGAATTCATCACATTTATGGTACAATATTTGACATACACACAAAAGATAATGAGCACCATGGATAATAGAACAAAGTAATGAAAATCAAATCTAATACAGAGAAGTAGACTAAGATCATGGATGGCTCCAGTGACAAGAATGCTACCTCCTTGGTCCTAATTCTCTTTCTTTGTGAAGCTGGAAATAAAGATAAGCAAGAATTTTTTTTAATCTCAGCAATTGTGAGATTCCTTCTTTGAGAGAGTCTTCTACCATTTTCTTTCTACTGATGTCTACTTTTGGGGTATTAGGATATAAAAAGTCAGTTATATTTTCTTTTTAAGATTTTTAACAAAATTGTAAGATGACAACACCTGCTGAATTTATTGGACTATAGCATTTTCTAAAATGAATCTTTGAGGATTCACCATTAGAAATGTTTAAACAAATCTATGGATAGTTTTAGATTCATTCTGTCAGTGTTATTTAGGAGGAGAACAGACTTGTTAAGTGATCCTGAAAGTAACAGTGGGGGAACCTTTAACATTTTTATAACAATGAATTTCCTTAATGCAGAAATCAAGATCGCAAAGATGCAGTAAATGAACTGATAAAGTGCACTAGCTTCTAACCACTTACAAATCAGAAAGATTGAGATTTTTTTTCTGAATTATTGGCTGAGATTAGTGGATCACAATTTTTTATTTTCTACCTTTATTGTTAACAACTTCTGTTAAATTTGAAACTAGCCTTTCACAATTTATTTTGCACAGGTGGTCTTTAATTCAGTTTCCTGTAGCTTAGGCATTGAGGAGGCAATGTTCCAAGCACTGTTCTTCAACTGATTTCTGTGAGAACATGTATAATCCAGTTGAGTCCCATAAGCATTCATATAGACATTGCTCATTTTCTACAGCTGCTGTGTATGTATACAGCTCACGGTGGTAAAGGTGGTCCAGTCTAGGAGTACTCGAATGTGCCAGGAAGTCATGGAAGACACTGCAGTGGTAATTTCAAACTGCACTGTAGTGCATGAATTTTCTATAAAACACAGCAGTTTAGAAAGCAAGCTTAGAAAACACTAGTCCCAAGAGTGTCTCAGTGGAATAAAAAGTTGAGTGTTCAATTAATTTAGGGAATGTAGAAGGCTATACCTTTTCATTAGAGGGTCATAGGCCATAATAAAGCCTTTGAAAAATCCCAAAGTATTAGCTCAATCTAATTTTTCCTACAAAATCTTTTTTTCCCTTGAATTCTTATTTCCTTGTATTCTGAAAAATAAAGTCTCCAATAAAGCAGTTTGTCACCCTCTGTACAAAAACCCATATATATATATATTTTAAATGTGATTTCATTAGTAAGCCTCCTTCTCCTTCCCTCCCTCCCTCCCTCCCTCCCTCCCTCCCTCCCTCCCTCCCTCCCTCCCTCCTTCCCTCCCTTCCTCCCTTCCTCCCTTCTTCCCTTCCTCCCTTCCTCCCTTCCTTCCTTCCTTCCTTCCTCCCTCACCGGACGATTCTTTCTTTCTTTTATCCTCACCTGACCATACATTTATTGATTTTAGAAAGAGAGTAAGGGAGAGAGAGAAACATCAATGTGAGAGAGAAACATCCACCAGTTGCTTCCCAGATGTTCTCCAACAAGGGATAAAACCATATCCTAGGTATATGCTCTGACTGGAAATTGAACTGGTAGTGTGTGTGTGTGTGTGTGTGTGTGTGTGTGTGTGTATGCGCGCGCGCACACATGGAACTCCTCTCCAACCAACTGAGCCACCTAGACAGGATAGTAAGTTACTTTTATTGAACCGAAATGCTTCCTTGGTGCTTTCACCTATTCTTTGTTACTATGTACTGTAAAACACACATAGTAAATATTGATCTGTGGCAATATTCCAAATATTTTAAGTCAAAAAACAATATTGTCTCTATGATTTCTCTCCTTCATGTTACACAGCCTCATTTGTTTACTCATTCATTCTATGCTACACTTTCAAAAACATTTCTCATCTCTGAATATGCATCAGTTTTCTGCTACCCATTTTAACGGCAGCACTGGAGTTGGATACAATATCCCAAGGGGCTAGAACAGAGCAGAGCTCCTGGACAAAGAAATCAGTAATTTACCATCGCCTCAGTATTATATGAAACAGGACTTCAATCCTAAAAGTACAAGCACCTAAATTTGGTCAGAAACATGAATGATCTTGGGAGTAGATCCTTTCTAAGTATCTCGAGATGAAAACTCAGACTAATACCTTGAATTTAGCATTGTAGGATCCTGAACAGAGAACAGAGTAACACTATATCAGATTTCTAACTTACAGAAATACATGGATCTTTTTAAGCTACTATGTTTGTAGTAATTTGTTACACAGCAATAGAACACTAATAAGTCCAGGTAGCCCAAGTTCAACATCCTTACCATATTTTGCTTTTATATATGTTTTGTCATATGTCAATAATGCATTTTCCTGGCTTAATGGCTTTAAGTATCCTACACAAATAAATATTATTTGCATGTCTGCTTTTCTTTGCTTCCAATAAGATGCTGTCAGCTTTCAGCCATTCTATAATTCATAGATTTCCCCACAAGTTTATATTTTATGGACATAAAGTCTATCTTGCTTTTTATACTTTCTGTGGACTTTTTCATTAAGATAGGCCCTTTCAATTCTAGAGTCTAAGCAAGAGACATATGACATAACTGATTAAATATTTATAATAACTATTTACCTTTTCCTACTAAGATTGTGTTTACTCTGATGATTACCCAAACCTTAGTATAATTATACTGATTGATCTCAAGTATTGATTATGACCTCTTTTTCCATTTGCTTTCTTCTTATGAATTACCAAGCATCTTCTTCACTATTATCATTCTGACTCACATTCTTTGTCTTTTATAATGACTAGATTTAAAGATTTCTTCTCCTATATTTTATTTTCAGTTTAAACAGCTCTTGTACCACTCATTCTTTGGCCAGCTATCTTAGTCTATCATTCTAATATCTTGAGCAAAAGTGTTAAGACACACCTACCTCTTCTATGATACCCTTTCATATGGAAGCTCTTTACTGCCCATAACCTCATTTCTCTTCCAGAATCCCACTCTTAAAATAAATGAAATGATGAAGTTGGTACCTGAGGCCCCAATACCCTTTGGTATTAATTATATATCTAAAGGTATTTGTTAACCCTCTTTTTTTGTTGTTTTTTCTTGTCCTGCCTGAGTAGGAATTATAGATAATACAGGGTTTGGTAAGAGGCACACACTATTGCACAGACTCTTTTCAAGAAATAGCAAACCCATGAGTGGACTAGTCATTCGAGAGGGTTACTGGCCCCCCTTCTCTTTTGAGGCTTTGTATCCACATTTCAGTGGGTTCAGTTTAAAATTTAGACTTAAATGTGAAGTGAAGGACAGTATACTTTGGATCCCATGTATCCAGGATTAATACTCACTGACAACAGTAGCCCTAGAAAATATTCCCTTCCCTTTTATGTTTTTAATGGAAATTAAGGGATGGTACTTTGAAAATTATTCCAACTATGTGATTTGAAAATGTCTAGAGACTATGCTACTAAATTTCAAAGATTAATAACTGTTATAGGTTGAATGTTTGTGTCTCTCACCCAAAATTTAAATGTTAAAAAATGATGCAAGG
Organism: Corynorhinus townsendii; assembly: GCA_026230045.1. NCBI lineage: Eukaryota > Metazoa > Chordata > Mammalia > Chiroptera > Vespertilionidae > Corynorhinus > Corynorhinus townsendii. The sequence goes on from JAPDVU010000002.1 coordinate 159,531,320, forward strand.
TGTTTGGAAGTGGGAATTTGGGGAGGTGTTTAGGTCACGAAACCCTCATTAGTGGATAAAGCCCTAATAAAAGAGACCCCAGAGAGGTCCCTCACACCCTTCCACCATGTGAGGATACAGCAAGAAGATGACTTTCTATAAACTAGGAAGTCCGTCCTCACAAGACACCAAAGCTGCTGGCACCTTGCTCTTGGCCTTCCTAGCCTACATACTTGTGAGCAATAAATTTGTTATTTAATCCACCAAATCATGTAACTTCTGTTATAGACAGAAGAGGCTAAGACTATATTTAATGGCATTTGCCATAAATTGCAACATGGTTCCCAGAAAAGCAAAAGGTTTGTCTGGCTCTTCAGATAACAAACTTCAAGGGAAGGTCTATCTTTGGTCTTGATATCTCAGAGTGATTGTTGAGTTCAAGCACCTCAATTAACCTTTGGTCTACTCCAATAGTATTATCTTTTGTCACTATTATTTATTTTTATTGTCTAGATACTTATAGTTCTGAAAACTTGAGTAATGTGGCTATGTGGGTGTGGGATTTACATATGTATATATGGGGTGATTTGTTTTGTTAACATATTTTCCAAGTATTTTTTCTATGCTTTCCTCTTTAACCATTAATTTTGAAAGTCGCATGTATTATTTTGCTTTCCCATTCCCCTATGAATGTAAATACATTTGAATTTTGCTCCAGAAATTTCTTAATCAGCATCTTCCTAATTGAGATGAACATTTTTTATGAATATTTACTTTCAATAACTACATTCTCTTTCAATTTTAATTCCAAACCCACAAATATAAAAAATTACTTTTTTATTTTTATTGAATTAAACATATTTCTTTAACTGAACAAATTTATCCACTCATCAGAAGAAATTCTCTTCCACACTCTTTATTCCATAATAATAAGTAAAAATTGTTTGAATGTATTTATATTACTTGCAAAGCATTTTCCCTTTCTTATATGTTCTTAACAATAAAACAATGTTGTCTTCTGTTACATACTCTAATCTTATAGCACAGTGACAAATTAAATATGTTAAGCTCTAAAGTCACTGAGAAGAAAATTATATATATTTTTAGATAGCCATTAACAATCTCTTTAGGGCAGTGGTCAGACAAACTCATTAGCCAACAGAGCCAAATATCAACAGTACAACGATTGAAATTTCTTTTGAGAGCCAAGTTTTTTAAACTTAAACTTCTTCTAACACCACTTCTTCAAAATAGACTTGCCCAGGCCGTGGTATTTTGTGGAAGAGCCACACTCAAGGGGCCAAAGAGCCGCATGTGGCTCAAGAGCTGCTATTTTCCAACCAGGGTCTTAGGGGAAGGTCATTTTGAAGACTTGTGAACCAGTGAAACAGTTGTTTCCTTGGTTGAGTTTCAGATGAAACGGTTGACATGAATTTAGAGGGCATATTGTACTGAAAACAAGTATCTTTAAATGAGAAAATCATGCTTCACTCAGTGGTGGGCCATGACTAAATGGAGAGCCAAATCATGTGCTCATTTCTAACTAGTTAGGACATTTCATACTCTTTTACTGGAATGGTGGCAAGAATCTTCTACAGTTATTTAACCATTCTTCCTTTCCTCCTTGACTTGCTTATTCTCTCCTTTTGCCAAAGACAGCTGAATTGATATATTTAAATCTGTGGATCAAGTGACTATACTGTACAAAATGATCCTATTTAATAAAGAGGGAATATGCTAATTGACCATCACTCCATCACAAAGATGGCTGCACCCACAGCTGAGGCCAAGTTCCCATAAAGAGCCTTAACAAGCAATCAGCAGTGACCTGAGGCTATGCCCTCCCCCGTGGAGCTGGACAGGGGACCTCAGGCCATATCCCCCACCCAGTAGGGCTTGACAGGGGACCTCAAGGTGCTTTTCCCATCCTGGTGCTGGCCTAGGGGACCTCAGGCTGCTCCCCAACCCCAGCGCCAGGCAGGGGGACCTCAGGCCATGCCCCTCACCAGGGACTTGACAGGGGACCTCAGGCCGTACCACCAGCCCCAGCACCAGGCCAGGGGACCTGAGGCTGTGGCCCCCTGCCTGGCTAGGCTTGACAGGGGACCTCAAGGTGTACCCCCAGTGCTGGGTCAGGGGAACTCAGACCATGCCCCCGCCCAGCAGGGCTTGACAGGGGACCTGAGGCTGTTCCCCTCTGCTGGTGGGGCTTGACAAAGGACCTGAGGCTGTGCCCCCCTCCCAGTGCTGGGCTGGGGGACCTGAGGCTGCACTCCCTGCCTGGCGGAGCTTCATGGGGGACATCAGGCCATGCCCCCCACCCAGAAGGGCTTGACAGGGGATCTCAGGTCATGTTCCCCACCTGGCAGGGCTTCAGGGAGGACCTCAAGGCATGCTCCCCGCCCCGGTCTGGGCTGGGGGACCTCAAGCCACACCTCCTGTCCTGGTACCGGGCCAGGGAACCTGAGGCTACGCTCTCTGTCCAGCCGGGCTTGACAAGGGTGGGACTGGCTGGGTCTGGATCTAGCCCAATGGGGGGTGGCTGGCCAGACCTGGGTCTCATGTGATTTTGAGGTGCATGTGGGTGAGTGGAGGCTTGATTCTGGGTCCCGGGGTGAGCCCCAGACTCTGACAGGAGGAAGGTTTTCATATACAGTTTACTGATTTTCTTTCAACTCTGACACTTCTATTATAGAGAAAGGGCAAATAACAATAAAATTATTTCCTCTAATTAATCCCCTTGTAACGTGCACGAATTTCATGCACCAGGTCACTAGTATATTAATATGATGACTACTTGTATATTACTTGACTAACATTCGTGATGAGACAAAATAAAATATCTTTTATTTTATGTACTTTCATGATACAGTTTAAACTTTTATCTTTTATTTTGCTTCATAAAAATGAAAAAATGAAGATAGGAAGATGAGAGAGAAAATTAATAATTATCAAGCATATACTCTATACCAGTAATTCTACATGTTGGCTCCCATCAAATCTTTAAAATCCTATCTAATAAAAGAGTAATATGCAAATTAACCATCACTCTGCTACAACCACAAGCCACGCCCACCAGCCAATCAGGAGTGAGTATGTCAATTAACCCAACCAAGATTGCTGTGGCCACGGAGAGAGCAGGAGGCTTGGGTTTCCCCGGCAATGGAGGAAGCCAAGCTTTCTGCACACCCTGGCCAGCCCAGGCCTCCACTCAAGGCTACAAAGTTTCAATTACAGAAGATAAATAAATCCCAACAAAAGTGGGGGCAGCCTTGGAGCTGGAGAGAGCAGGTGGCTTGAGTTGTCTCCTGTGATGGAGGAAGCAAAGCTTCCACAGCCCTGGCCTGCCTTAGCCTCTGCTCAAAGTTACAAAGTTTCAATTATAAAAGATAAATAAATCCCAGATGCCGGGGCCTCTGCTTGGGTCACCAGGGGTGTGGCCAGCCTGCAAACCACCACAGGCCCCTTGCTCAGACCTCTCCACACCCCAAGGGAACCCCCACCCTGATCTGGGAGACCCTTCAGGGCAAACCAGTTGGCTCCCACCTGTGAACCAGGCCTCTATCTTATCTAATAAAAGAGTAATATGCAAATTGACCATCACTCCAACACACAAGATGGCTGCTCCCATGTGGTCAAAGATCCTGCCCCCCTGTGGACACAAGATGGCCACCACAAGATGGCCAGCAAGGGAGGGCAGTTGGGAGGGAGCAGGCTTACAAGGGAGGGCAGTCGGGGGCGATCAAGCCTTCAGGGGAGAGCAGTTGGGGGGAACCAGGCCTGCAAGGGAGGGCAGTTAAGGGTGACCAGGCCTGTAGGTGAGGGCAGTTAGGGGTGACAAGGCCTGCAGGGGAGGGCAGTTAGGGGCAAACAGGCTGGCAGGGTAGCAGTTAGGCATCAAACAGGCTGACAGGGGAGTGATTAGGGGGTGATCAGGCAGTTAGGGGCAATAAGGAAGGCAGGCAGGTGAGCAGTTGGGATCCAGCAGTCATGGATTGTGAGAGGGATGTCCAACTGCCTGTTTAGGCCTGATCCTACTGGGATCTGGCCTTAATTGGCAGTCGAACGTTCCTCGAGGGGTCCCAGATTCGAGATGGTGCAGGCTGGGCTGAGGGATACCCCCTACCCATGCATAAATTTCATGCACCGGTCCTCTAATACACTCATAAAATTTATTATTTATCCATTTTATAGGTAAGAAAATAGACCTAGAAAGATTGTTTGTACATACAGATGCTTCTCTACTCTACCAGGAAGTAGACAGATGCCAAAGCCCAAGTTATTTTCAGAAAGCTTCCCACCCTATCATCAGACCTCATCCATATGTTAAGAAAAAGCTTCTGGGCCTGGCCCATGTGACTCAGTTGGTTGAGTGACCTATGCACAAAGAGGTCACTAATTAGATTTCCAGTGAGGGAACATGCCTGTGTTGTGGGCACAATCCATGTTTGGGGGCATGCAGGAGGCAGCCAATCAATGATTCTCTCTCATAGATGTTTCTATCTCACTCTCCCTCTGCCTTCCTCTTTCTATAAAATCAATAAAAACATATTAAATAGTTTCCCTTCTTACATTTAAGTCCTTTATCCACTTTGAGTTTATTTTTGTGTATGGTGTCAGTTGGTGGTCTAATTTCATTTTTTTTGCATGTATCTGTCCAATTTTCCCAACAATAAGATTTATTGAAGAGACTGTCTTGAATGCATTGTATGCTCTTGCCTCCTTTGTCAAATATTAATTGAGCATAGTAGTTTGGGTCGATTTCTGGGTTCTCTATTTTATTCCATTGGTTTATATGTCTGTTCTTGTGCCAGTACCAGGCAGTTTTGAGAACAGTGGCTTTGTAATATAGCTTGATATCTGGTATTGAGAGCCCTCCAACTTTGTTCTTCTTTATCAGGATTGCTGCAGCTATTCAGGGTCTCTTTTTTATTACAGATGAATTTTTGGAGAGTTCCTTCTAGGTCTGTGAAATATGCTCCTGGTATTTTAATAGGGAGTGCATTGAATCTGTAGATTGCTTTGGGTAGTATGGACATTTTAATGATGTTGATCTTACCAATCCATGAACACAGTATGTTCTTCCATCTTTTTATGTCTTCCTCTCTTTTTTCAGTGTCCTGTAGTTTTCCAAGTACAGGTCTTTTACCTCCTTAGTTAACTTTCTTCCAGGTATCTTAATTTTTTTGGTGCAATGGTAAATAAGATTGCTTTTTAATCTCTCTTTCTGTAAGTTCACTATTGGTGTATAAAAATGCTATAGATTTCTTGGTATTGTTTTTTTATGCTGCTACATTGCCAAATTCATCTATTAAGTCTAATAATTTTTTGATGGAGTCTTTAGGGTTTTTTTTATGTACAGTATTATGTCATCTGTGAATAATGACAGTTTTACTTCTTCTTTTCCAATTTGGATAACTTTTATTTCTTTTCTTGTCTAATCGCTATGGCCAGCACTTCCAGAACTATGTTGAACAGGAGTGGTGAAAGTGGGCATCCCTGTCCTGTTCCTGTTCTTAGATGAAATGGTTTTAGTTTTTGCCCATTGAGTATGATATTGGCTATAGGTTTGTCATATAAGGCTTTTATTATGTTGAGGTATGATTCCTCTATTCCCACTTAAATATAAGAAGGGAACCCATGAAAATCTTAGAGGAATCCATAGGCAGCAAAATCACACATATATGCTGAAGCAATATCTTCACTGATACAGCTTCATGGAAACTAAAGAGAAATAAACAAATGGGACTACATCAAAATAAAAAGCTTCTGCACAGCAAAATAAACCATCAACAAAACAACAAGAAAGCCCACTGCATGGGAGAACATATTTGCCAATGTTATCTCTGATAAGGGTTTAATTTCCAAAATTGACTGGGAACTCATACAACTTAACAAAAGGAAGACAAACAATTCAATCACAAAATGAGCAAAGGACCTAAATAGACACTTTTCGAAAAAGGACACATAGAAGGCCAAAAGGCATATGAAAACATGCTCAAAGTCACTAATCATCTGAGAGATGCCAATCAAAACAACAATGAGGTACCATCTCACACCTGTCAGAATGGCTATCATCAACAAATCAACAAATGACAAGTGCTGGCAAGGATGCAGAGAAAAAGGAACACTGGTCCACTGCTGGTGGGAATGCAGATTGGTGTAGCCACTGTGGAGAACAGTATGGAGTTTCCTCAAAAAATTAAAAAAGGAACTCCCAGTTGACCCACTCAGTGATCCCACTTCTAGGAATATATCCCAAGAAACTAGAAACACCAATCAGAAAGGATATATGCACCCCCTATGTTCATAGCAGCGCAATTCACCATAGCTAAGATTTGGAAACAGCCTAAGTGCCCATCAGCAGATGAGTGGATTAAAAAACAGTGGTACATAAGCAATGGAATACTATGCTGTGGTAAAAAAGAAGGAACTCCTACCATTTGGAACAGCATGCATGGACCTGGAGAGCATTATGCTAAGCAAAAGAAGTCAGTCAGAGAAAAATGAATATCACATGATCTTGCTCATTTGTGGAATATAATGAACAATGTAAACTGATAGACAAAAACAGATCCAGAGACAGAGAAGCATTGATCAGACTTTCAAACCTCAGAAGGAAGGCAGAGGAGGGTGGGAGGACGGGGGAGAGATCAACCAAAGGACTTGTATGCATGCATATAAGCATAACCAATGGATACAGACACTAGAGGGTAAAGGCACCAACTGGGTGGTGGGGTGCAATGGGGGATAAGGACAGATATGTAATTCCTTAATCAATAAAGAAAGAATAAAATAAAATAAAAAAGAAGGAAAAAAACATGTTAAATAAATAAATAAGAAAAGGCTGGTATGGCTCAATTGGTTGAGCATCTTCCCATGCACTGAAAGGTTGCTGGTAGGATTCCCAATCAGGGCACATACCCAGGTTGTGAGTTTGATTCCCCATTGGAGTGCCTACAGGAGGCAAAAGATCAATGTTTCTCTCTCCTCCTTCCTAACTCTCTAAAATCAATTTAGAAAGAAAGAAAGAAAGAAAGAAAGAAAGAAAGAAAGAAAGAAAGAAAGAAAGAAAGAAAGAAAGAAAGAAAGAAAGAAAGAGAGAAAGAAAGACTTTTGGGACAGTCACTCCAGGATTCTAAGGTATTGTTAACACTGGATAAGCCAAATACAGCAAATTTATCCCACTTGTAAGAAACAGGAAATTTCTTCCTGTGGTTCTGAATCATGCATAAATACTCTCCAAGAGGTCTAATGTTTTATCAGGAGCTTTTTGAACAACAAGCCAGATGAGGGGCTTGCTTTTTATTTTTTTAAGTTACTGGAAGTAAAATGTTGTTGCTATAAACAACATAGAAGCACCTCAGACTGTTGGATTAAAAACAAAAGTGAAATCCCTAAATTTACACTAATGATGTGTCATAAATGTAGTAAAACATTTTATGGTTTATACTTTTGATTGCTTAAAATTAACATCATAAACACAAGTGCGTGTGTTTTTTCCCCTTAGTACTTAGAGCTATGTGTGTGTGTGTGTGTGTGTGTGTGGTGTATCTGAAGCTTTTATTTCCTCTCGATGATACATTGGTAGAGTACCTACTTTTTAAAAATACCAATATTTCTGAGATTTTTTTAAATGTAAGTCAGCATTGTATGTAAGTCCATGACTGAAGCTGTACTTGAATACACAATGCCACTGATTTCATGCAAAGTTAAATATGTTCATTTTTAAATTATAGAGAGTCTGGTAGTTCAGAATCATTAAAAATGAACTTCTTAGTCCCCTTAAAATAGTTGAGATTGTGGAGAAAACAAAAATTGGTTGGACTTTAGTGAACTGAATAAATAAATCCCATCTGTATAGACTGACTTCCTAATGTCACAAGTCAATTTAGAAATTATGCACAAGAAAAATCGCTTTCTCTCACTGCACCAATGTATTTAGCTTAATCATGAGCATCAGTGGAGACAGAGATTGAAAAATAAATTGTTCACTGTCTCCAAGACAAACCCCAAATAGGAAACTTGATACTCTGCATAAACTCTATCTCTGAAATATGCTTTTGAAAGTCCTGGTATAATTATATGTAGCATTATAGAGACTCTTGTGTTTATAAATATTTTCAAAAGCCTTTGAAATTGTTTGTAAATCCAAAGTTTACAAATGACTTATGAAATCCACAAATTTGCTAAGTATGTTTCTGCATTTTTGTATTATGCTCTGTGATTTTTCTTTCTATGTGGTGTAAGTCAAAGAAAATGATATACAATATGGCTAGATGGAACTAAAATTTCCAAACAAAGAAGCATCTGTTTTTCTAATTTAGTTTTTGAATGATGTTGGTTTCACAATTGGTTATACTGCAAACAATGTGGTTCAAATGACAATGACATTGATTACAATTCTACTTTGCACTAAGAGCAATTTTTATTCACGATTGTCAGCTCCCTTAACTAGCAATAGCTGAGCCTTTCACCACCTCTGTACCTTGGGTATTGTTTTATCCAATATGAAGCATATTGAACTATAACTTTGCAGTTGGATGACACAGTTTTTATGAAACCAAAGATGGGTAGGATTTTAAAGACTGGGTTGAAATAGCTTATCTTTTGATGTGCATTTTAAAACTTTGAAGTAAGTTAGTTATGACTGTCCTCAACTTCCCAGTACTTTGAAATGATTCCTAGTTCAGGGACCATGGGCCAAGTGAGCTTTGTCTCACCATTAATTCCTGCTTTCTTTATGTTTCTATGCAGTGTGTTCCTACTTCCTCACTTAGCCAGTGGAACAGGCTATATTATAAGTAGCTAACAAGCCTTCTGTGTATCATCCTGCCATACAGGCCTTTGATTCATGGGTTAGTTTCCATCAATTGCTTTAGTCCAAAATTTCACTTTGCAGATCACCTAAGCATTCATAGCTACACCTTAATTTCTTACAAATCTTTTATGTTGATACTGTGTCCAAATAGACTATGAGTCCTTCAAAATAGGGAGAAATTTGCATTCCCTGTATCTGTTACCTATTTGTTCGTTCAGCAAATACTTATGAGTAATGACTATGTTTCAAATCATATATAGTCAGGGCTGGCTCATAAGAGCAACTGAACACAGCCTCCTGGTTAAAATAGTTATTATTTCAGTGATTGGCCTGGTGCACGGATTCATGCACATTGAAAGGAAATTAAATAGAAGAAATATTTTAATATCACTAGTCACCCTTTTTTATAATAGAAATGTCAGAGATAAAAGAAAATTAGTAAAATGTATATGAAAATAATATATAAATTGATTAATAAATAAACAATAACAACATGATATAACAATAACATGATACAAAAACAACAAAAACATGATATACTAGTAAAAACAACATTGATAAAAACAATGACTGATAAATTGATTAAACTTATTCTAATATCTCCCTATATACCACATTAAGAGTAAAAACACTTTCAGAGTGCTTGACTAATTTCCCTTGTCATGAAGTATTTACAACTTTAGCTTTAATTCACATGCTCTTCGAACTTGAAAGAAAGCAACATATAACTGACCATGTCCAAAAATGGGTTCAGGTAGGAATATTCCTATTCTGTCTAGAGTTTGTCCTTGTGATTTATTAATAGTCATCACAAATAGTCATTGTAAAACTGTCTTCAAATTAATTTAAATGGGAGGACAGTGTCAGATGGGACAAATATTGTGCATACGCAAATCAATGTTTATTTTTAAATTGCCTGTGCGTGTTATATGTACCAGATGGTAGGTCAGTCAGACTGTTAGACGGTTGGATGGTTGGTCACTTAGCCTTTTATATATATAGACAAGGTGAGAAATATAAGAAAAACACCATTAGAGACTGAATTGACCAGTGTGCTCTACTGAAATACTTTCATATTGTAAAAGGTGCCTGTACTATCAGAGCATTTACACTGTATAATTACTATAGTTACAGCATATTATTCCTGATGACTACTATTTTGTACTTTCTCTGTTGAGTGGGAATCTTCTTACTCTATGAACTAGACATGAATCATCTCTCCAAAATTTTGCTTTTACTACGATGCCTCCAGTGATTTTATTAGTTTTTAGTTGTATATTAACATACCACTTTGCCTTATAAGTAAGATAAATGTAATGGCCATTTTTTAAAATGACAAGAACAAGATGTTATAATAAGGTTTTAAACGGAGATCATTTCTTGACAATGAATCCAGGCTGGTTTTAATGTATGTTTTAACAAATTGTATTATATACTACAGCAAAAAGAAGTTGTTAGCTCAACTGCTTAATAACTACCTAACTGAGAAAGCCACAAATGTCCTATTACCTGATTCCTTTTCATGCCATTTTGACATTACCCAGACATGTAAGTCTTAGTATAATGGCCTTATAATACAATGGATAAGCAATTCAGTTCTGGAATCAGGCAAACTTGGGTACAAAACCTGCTTTTGCCTCTCATGAACTGTACAATGGCATAATTTTGACCTATGTAAAACTCAGTTTTTCCATATTGGAAATGGAATAACAAAAATAGTATTTTCATGAGTTAATGCCTGGGATACTTAGGAATCTAGTACAAAACAACTACTCAGAAAATGTTAGCTAATGATAATGTAATGAGTTTCAAATAAATCAAATCTGTGCAAAATGTGTTGGAACAGTTGAATCAAGTTATGCAAGATCACAGATAAATTAGTAAATTATTAACTGATCAGCAAACAACAGATACTTTTGGTGATTCTCAACCTAGCATTATTACTATTCAGAACCTCAGTACATAGTGTTATTGAAGAGACCATGGAATCACGTAGTAACTATAAGAGATAGTCATCATATCATCATGACACCGCTATGACATAGGTAGTGTGATATCCATTTTACAAGGGAGGAAACTGAGGGCCAGGATGAGAAAGTGATGTTTCAGGGTAAAATAACTGTGATAGGAGCAGGCATTGACTCTATGCATATTAACTTCCACATGTTGTATGCTTTCCAATAGCCTGCCATTCTAAATAGCATTTCTTAAATATAATTAGCAATTAATTTTGTCAAAAGAGTCAAACCATCACTCCTGATCTAATAATTAAATGTGTATTGCTTGCTAAATACTATGCAACAGGCTTCACTACATATTTTATAATATAACTAGAAGCCCAGTGTATGCATTTGTGCACAGGTGGGGTCTGGCCGGCCCCACCCCTCATCATGGCCTGATTGGGGCCAGGCTGGCAGGAGGCGGGGCGCAGGGGGAAGGGGTGCACAAGTAGTTGGCTGGTGGGCCCCACCACCAATCAGGTCGGGGTGGGTGGGCTGATCAGGGATGGAGCTGGCTAGGGGGAGGGGCTGTGGGCAGTTGGCCAGCTGGTCCTGCTCCCAATCTGGGTGGGGGTGGCTGAGCTGGGCGCAGTGCTGGTCAAAAAATCCATTGTTCCGGTTGCTCTGCTGTTTGGTTGCTTGGCATATATGTGTGTGTGTGTGTGTGTGTGTGTGTGTGTGTGTATGTGTGTGTATATATGCTTTAGTCATTAGCTATACTTTTTAGGCATGAACTCTGCTGCTAAACAACTTAACAGGGACATTCCAAAGAAGAGATATAGATATAGATATAGATATAGATATAGATATAGATATAGATATAGATATAGATATATAGAGATAGAGATAGAGATAGATATATAGATATATATAGAGAGAGATATATAGATATATAGATATATATAGATATTCCTCACTCTAATGAGCTTACAATTTCGTAAAGGAAAAGCACAAATAATCATAAATTTATATAGCAATGTAATGTGTCACTAAAATGGATTTTTATCCTAGCATGTCCATCTTAAAGCTAAAAAGACAAAGGTTTACCAAACATAAGCAACTATCAGACAGTGATTAATATGTGGAATAGCTTGCTTTTAAACTCAAATTTTCTACAATTATCCTTTAAAAATGTTCATTATAAGATGCTCATAATCCTTAGCAGCAATGGATTTTTGATGCTTGGATACCCAACCCTTTTGGGTAGCTGCATCTTGATTGGTGTGGTTCCAGACTTGTCTCGCTCTGACCTTAGAAACTGCTTTGTAACATACAATGATTGTAAAATATGGAAGATACTGTTGTTTGCATGCTAACCATCATTTCCCACCTTTCCCTTTATTAAGAATACCAAATTTGGATTTCTGGATCCTCCTTAGCTTTGGAAAGTAAATCATAATTAGTTAAAAGAACCAGGACAAACCCATTCTCCTTGACAGTATAAGCTTAGTCCTATCATACAGTTCTGACAAGTAGATGGAGAAGAGCCATCTGCTGGGAGCCATCTGGATAAAGTCCATTAAAGAGTTACACAAAAGGAAAAACTCCATTTTTATTTTATTTTTTGAAAAAACTCCATTTTATGCTCCCCTGCACTGGGCAGCTTTCTTGGGCCCATAAAATGCAAACCAACTTACTGAGAATGACAAATCATAAAGAGAGAAAAAGTTAGGTCATTGATTATGTCAATATATTACAGAATTATTGAATTCTCAAACCACTTGACTTCCAGACTTCTAATTATGTGAAATAATGAATTTTTGTTTATTGTTGAAGTAAGTTTGTGCTGGGTTTCTGAGTTTTTGTAGAAAAGAAATGTAAAATATATATATTTGTAGCATTCCTCACATAAGGTCTTTTAAAAATCTTTCCTTTTTATCTTGTTTGAATTTTTCTCATGTTCCTCCTCCCTTCTTTTTCTTATTTAATCCTCACCCTAGTATTTTTTCCCATTGATTTTAGAAAGAGTGGAAGAGAGAGTAAAAGACAGAGAGAAACATCAGTGTGAGAGAAACACATCGATTAGTTGCCTCCTGCACACACCCTGACCAAGGCCTGGGCCAAGAAGGAGCCTACAACCACGGTATATGTTCTTGACCAGAATCAAACCCAGGACTCTTCATTCTGCAGACCAATGCTCTAGCCACTGAGCCAGACTGGCTAGGGCTCTCCTCCCTTCTAATATGTATTTTAATCACATGTACATATTACAGTCATATTGAAGGACCTAAGATAAAGTTTAAATTTTCTAATTGGGCCCACCTTCAGATTTCTGATGTTGATTTGTGAAAAAGGCTATAGTTATGAGGCACTTAAGAGACACGTGAAGATACTTATAGATTATGTGACTTCAAAAACAGTATGTCTGATAACTGGCTCAAAGATTGTGCTGTAGAAAGAGCTATGGCTAAGAGAAAAGGGAAGTAGCCAGCTTGAGATACAAATTATTGAAATTAAATCAAAAGATTACAATGTTGCAAGAACCTGTATTGTAAAACCAATGCCAGGAAGACCCAACACACAAAAGCCTGGATGGCTCTTTTGGCCCATTGCCTGTGAGTGCTGGAGAGTGCTGCCTTCATTGAAAGACCCACCCATGAGACCTCTTTCTGGTAAGCAGCTCAATCAAAGAGATGTGTCCAGAAGTGTGTTTGATCCAGAATCTGGTGCAGTTCCCATGAAAAACAGCAGCCTGAGAAGCTCTTCCCTTTCTAAAATGATGGATGAGGGCAAGGTGAATAGGCTGCAGAAGGGCCCTCTCTTTCTCCCACATGCACTCCCCCTTGGGAGACCCTATACCACTACCCATTTGATGTGAACCACCTGCTCAACTCTGCAGACCTTGGCCATTTCCTCCACCATTTAGTCCTGGTTTGTGGCCACCTCTCTATTGAGCCAAGAGGATATGCCCCAGGCATTCCACCTGGAGAATGGGATGTGCTTTTAAATCCTCGAGAATTTGTACCAGGACACATATTTTAGAAGCTTAATCTCTCTTGATCCTCAAAAATCATGTTTTTAAATGTCTAACCCAATTTTTGAATTAAAATAAACCTGGAATGCTTGACAAACTATATTTTACACTAAAATCATGTTTACTCATAATTCAATGGTATTTAATTTCTTCCATTGATTAAATTTGAAATTTTTAAGCAAAGGAAAAAAAATCCAAAATGTGTCTGAATTTCTAAAAGTAGATTAGAAGCAGGGCAATAAAACTATTTGCAATATATAGTTTTAGATTGCAGATAAATAGAAAAATGATTCTCATTTACTCAACTTTGTTGCAGGAATAAAAGGCAGATGCAGTAGGGTAAAAAAAAAATCCAGTAGAAATGAGTATTATACTATGCAAATGTGCTAAACTGTATTATTCTACTTTCAATTAAGGCATAGGAGTACTGCAGGATAGCTTACAGAAAATAAATGTATTTGCTATCATTTTTTTTGCTTGACTGTATAGTAGATATCTATATACAAAAAAGAGGGAGGCAACATTACCTTTGCCTACAGAGTGGCTACCACATGGAGATGGCAATTGGTGGGCAAGTAACTGAACAGTCACAATTTACTGCCATAAGTGCTAGATAAAGAAGTGCCAAGCAGTACTTCCAGGGATGCCTAACTGTCTGAGAATTGACGGTAGAGGATTTCCAGTGGGTTAGAGAAAAGACATTCCACAGAGAAGGAAGCACTTAATCTGAATCTTAAAGAATATACCCAAGAGGCTATAAATAGTAGAGAGTACTTAGAATGCATCCTTCATGTGGAAGTGAGGCAGGAAATTAAACTGGAAAGGTAGGGAGAAACCAGATTGTAAACAGGGAAAAAATTGTGAGGAACTACATTAAGGTAGTGAGAAGTAACCTAGGCGGCTGACGAGGCTTAATGGTTGAGCATCAACTTATGAATCAGAAGGTCACCAATTTGATTCTGGTCAGGGCACATGTTCAGGTTGCAGGCTCTATCCTCAGTGTGAGACTGGCAGAAGGCAGCTGATCAATGATTCTCTCTCATCATTAATGTTTCTATCTCTCTCTACCTTTTCCTTCCTCTCTGAAATCAATAAAAATATATATAAATAAAACAGTGAGAAGTGAACAGTTGAATTAGTTAATTGGTAAGATGACTAACTTATTAAATGTGTCCTCCAAACTAGAATGATTTTTAGAGTGAAAAGGAGCACAATTAATAATTATGATGGATAACAGGTATAAATGGGGACTGTTTGGGGTAAACTAGGTTACATGGGCAGCCTTGTCAAACTGGAATATATTCAAGAACTCTTCGACAGAATTCATGGACAAAATGGCCAATCTCCTCTGAAGGTGGTGAATGAGGACAAAGAGCATAGGATCACCTTCAGGCTTTTGATGAAGGCAAGACTGATGGTAATTACTTCACTGTGATAATAAATATGGAAAAAGGATCAGGATTTCATGGAAGGACATGAGTTATTTTTTCAATATGTTGAGTTTGAGATACGTGTAGGAAATTTATGTAGTCATGTCTATAGGAATCTGAAATGAAGATTAGAAAATCAACAGAGAGATGTTCAGTTCTAAGATAAAAAATTGAAGAATTATTAAAATCAGATGGGATCTGAAGCTGTAATGAGAGTTACTTTTGTCTTCTTATCTCACTATATAGACTGAGGAAAGATAACCAAAGAAAGAATTCTCATTTAAAAAGTGTCATAAAAAAGAAGAGAAACCAATGGAGGAAATTGAAAAAAGTAACCAAAGAGACTGGAAGAAAATAAAGATAGTATAATGCAAGAAAAGATGAGAGTTATTTCAGGAAGACTGCCTATGTGTTGATTGCTTTATCTGAAAACAGATATCCCTTATCTGTGAAAACCCCATCTCCTGTAGTCTCTGTCCCCTAACACATACCCCCTCATGCCTCCACACACACACTTTAGCACCAAGGTTGATTATTTGATGCCGTTATTATGGCACATCCTTCTCAGGTAATGATGACTGATTCAAGGATAGTCACATTACTTAAATCTATTTCTCCCACGTATTTTTACCTTGATTGAATTGGCACTAGGAGACATGGTGGTGCAAAGTGAAACATTCCAATATCAGAGTTCTGAAGATACTGTCCATGAGATCCTGATTGAAATCTATGACTTAGCCCTGATTCCTGTACTTCATAAACCCTGGTTAGTATGTCTTTCCTTAGATTCTGTGAATCAAAACAAACTTTTTAAACATTGTCTAGAATTGGTTTCTGTGGCTTGCAATCAAAGAATTCCAACTGATGCTAAGATTGGTAACCAGAGTGCAGTGTTACATGTAATGTTATCTAACAAGTTGTTGGGTGAGTGGATGTGGGTGGAGGACAATTAAGTTCCTCTCCCAAAGACATTGGCAGACTCCTTAAAATACAGCAGAGCCTCCAATTAACCTACTCTCTGTTGTGTTTTGTGAACTAGACCATGTGTTAATGAAGTTGGGGTGCTAGCACACGATATAAAACATGTTGTCTTCAACATGGTTCTATGAAAAGGAAATATTTTACCTGAGCTGTTTCATGGGGAAGTAGAGAAGTAAGGCTGTTCAGCCTGCCAGAGATCACTTCTGATTTTTGCTAGCAGTTAAATGGATGAGTTAGATTCTCTTCTCTTACTGAAATTAATGTGAACCTAACCAGGAGCAATGAGGTGTGGTGGTAGATTACTTTGCAACAAATCAGACACAAAGAAGGTGAGGAAACAAATTGACACCCAGTCTTCTACCACACACCTCCTGATGTATATCTTCCGCTTGATAAATAAAAATTATTATTACTAATGTAAAATAAGAAATCAACTCCTATATGGTAGTGGCAAGTGGGAATATTAGATTAATAGTGCTATATAATTGCTGCCTTTTGCTTAGTATTTCCCCCTATTACCCCCCCCCCCCGAGACAAATACAAAACAGGACTTAGGTTCATAGATCTTGACTTATCAAAAGTTCTGTTTGAAAATAAAAAAATAAATAAAAACAAAAATAAACCCTTAAAAAAAAGTTCTGTTTGTTTACTAACTCAAACTAGTCATAAGTACAAACAACCCAGCCATTGTCTAAAATCATAAGGAAGTTGTATAACCAATAAATCCCCAAACCTCACAAATGGAGGCTCATTGTTTGCTCAAGGCCTATACTGCCTCCTAGTTTCCAGACCCCAGCCACCAGAAATTGACCTGCACAAACTAAAAAGTCTCCCCTCAAAACACACAAAACTTCTACATTTTGCATCTTTTACATGGCAATAGAGGACGATGGATATGGAGAGGCCTCCTGTGAAGCCAAACCACAGCTAGATCAGTTAATCAACGAGCTCATTCCTCTGCCATGCAGAGAGGCTTTGCTATCCTTGACTTTCGTGGTATGCTCTATATCCTCACCCACTTACTCTAATACCATATATCACAATTTATTTTGCATCTATGCCTTTGTGTATAACATTCCCTCTTCACTTCTCTTGTTCACTTTATTTTCCGAGACAATCCTATGCATTCTTCAAATCCCAGCATATGAATGAACATCCTAAAACCCAACTCACCCTAACCCCCACCTCCCTCCGAATCTGATGCCCAAGTCCATGCTCCTGCTGCAGTTAGTGCTTTCCTGTACTTCCATTAAAAAATACATTTGTTTTGCTATATGGTTTTTCTCTTCATTATGAAACTATGCATTGCTTTAAGTCAGAGTCGGTTTCATTGCCCTTTATTTTTACAATGCTTAGGTTAGTCCAACATCAGCTTTCAAAATTACAAATTACAAATATTATTAAGTGCCCAACAAATTCTCTTTGAATGCATAAAGAAATCAATCAGTATAGACTATTCACTCAAGAAGATCTGCTGTGAAAGAATTTGCTGTGTAGATTAAGAACTCAATAATTAATGTGAACATTAATTGAGTTCTTACCATGTCCCAGATACTCTTTTATGGGCTTTCTATTTTATAATTTATTGAATCCTCAAAATAATCTTTTTTAAAGTAGCTACAAATTATTATCCCCAGTTTACTGATGTGGAAATGAAAAATGGAGAAGGTCAATAATTTACCCTAAATTATACAATTAATAGTGTCAGAGAAGAATTTAGTCTCAGGTAGTCTGCCTTGTTACTGACCTCTATTAACTATTACTTATCCTTCTTGAACATGAAGAAACTAGGTGAAAAGGCCATTTGTTTGATTTTTTAAAAATTTAATGTTTACATGCTGCACCTAAAAAATCAAATGAGCAGGATATTTGAGGTTATCTGTTTGATTTTGTTGTTTTTTTTTGGTTTTTTTTTTTTTTTTTTTGGTGCTATCTAAACAGTGTATTTGTAATATCCCTGTGATTATACCCTATAAGACTAAATGTGTCTTTTGTGTTCTGTCTGATATACAAGAACATGTCAAAATAAATCAGATTATAGGTCAGGCAAGTATTGTCATAACACTTGTATAAAGTTATTGATTTTGAACATGTCATAGAAATATTTCAAGTGATTACATAGACATTTTTTCATGATTGTGCCACCAGTGGTTCTTTAGAATTAAGTAAACGTGGCTGTGTTAACTGGTTATTGACCTTTTGACAAAATTTTTTATTAAATAATAAAAAACCCTATGAGCTTATATATTTTAAAACGAAACCAAATTAATTACTTCTAAATTAATTTGGATTTACTGGTTGGATTAAACTGGCTAGTAAATTACTATCATTTACTTTCTGGCTTTATAATCCTCCAAAACTTATTTTCTATAACTTTATTTTTTGTTCTTTTATGGTATGTTTTTCATATTGATTTATGTGTTTTTCTTATTGATATATGGAGTATTCATTAATTTTGTGACCACTATTTTTATGACTTATTATTTAATGTTATGTACATATTTAGGATTTCCTTTAATTGCTCTGTGCTAAATGTTTTGACTATTATGATCTTTAATGAGATAGAGTCTCAGAGTTATGTTACTGAAATTGTGCCAATAATACGCCAAATAATTCAAACATTGGCAAATAAATGAACAGCTGACTGAATTTTTCATTTTTCTTATTAACATTGTCAATTTCTGAGCCTCCATTTTAATATTTAGAATATAAGTATTTAGAATGCTTAAACATTTAAAATGAAAGATACTGAGCAATAGTGCACTCTTCTGATTTTTGTATTGCAAACGTTCTGCTGAGTACAGAGATTAAATAAGGTCTGGCTTCCAGTTTTCTGCTCTAATCATTGGCTTTATTCAAAGAAGATTCTATGCAAGTAAAAAGCTGTCAGTTGCGAGATCCCATATAATCAAGTCCTGTGGCTCTGATATATTTGCTATTCACTAAAGGGTGTGATTTTGCTCTCAAAAAGCTTCACAGACAAAACTGGTTTGGCTCAGTGGATAGAGCGTCAGCCTGCGGACTGAAAGGTCCCAGGTTCGATTCCGGTCAAGGACATGTACCTGGGTTGCAGGCACATCCCCAATAGGGGGCGTGCAGGAGGCAGCTGATTGATGTTTCTAACTCTCTTATCTCTCTCCCTTCCTCTCTGTAAAAAATCAATAAAATATATTTTTAAAAAAAGCTTCACAGTTGGCAGAACATTTGCAAATCTCTAAATTTCAACCTATAGAAATGACTTTCAAATATGCAAAACATATGTGCTCTTGAATATTAAACAGAATTAAGTTTGGTTATATACACTATTAAAATTATAATCTAAGTTTGGCAGTAATTTAATTAGTCCCTTACAGAGAGAATTTAATAAAGTAAATGACAAAACTAAATACATTATAATCTAACTAAAATATTACTTAACTTTCTCCAAATTCATATTTGTTGTTCTTACATGTTATTTTTCTTTATATGTTATATACATCATGTCATTGTACAATTGAAATTTAAGACTTTAACCTGGTCTAATTTGAGGGACAGGTATTTTTTACTAATTGCTCATTTTCAGTGTGTACAGAGATATTTAAATCCAAATATCATATTGTCCTTATCATCTAATTTTTCAGTTAGATTCATGGTACAACAATCTGGTATGGCTGTTTGGAGGAGAATATTGGAAGAGACTGTTAATAAGGTTTATGAATACTCTCAAATGTTTTCCACTGGAATATTAATTTAATGTAACCTAACATAATAATATACTGTGGAATATGAGTTTAGGCCACACAAAATAATACTTTATGTCCTATCAATACAAATAATTTTAACACAGAATTATAAGCACATAGTATTTATGTACTTATCATAACAACATATTTTCCTGCAATTATATTTAGGACCAAATAAGCATAATCCCTAAAGCAAGAGAAATGCTCAAAGCATATTGTGCATTGCTGTGCCCAATATGCAGTTGGTGAAACAATAAATTACACAGTAATGTTATAAATGTTTCTGGAAAGTTTGGGCTACATTTATTAGTACTGAACTTTTCATATATGATGACAATAAGCTTATTCACCTCAAATATATTTTTCTTAGCTAATCTGGCTGGCTGGGCAAGTACCTCCTTTGTCCTCACACCTCTATGAGCATTCCCAGAGTTGCACACTTGAAGGAAGCAAATGGCCTTTTCTTACTCAGTAAAGTTGGTCTTCCTCTGAGCTTTATCCTCCCCATGCCAGTCACCACCACTAGTATACTAGTTCAAGGTCTTTAGTAACTCTCACCTAGATTATTACAATAGCTTTCTAAATGGTTACTTTATTTCCAGTCTCATTTTTAATACCCACTAGATTTATTTATTTAAAGCACTAACCCAGCCCCAGCATCCCCATAATTTAAACTCTCCAGGAAGAGTTTGGACCATCATACATTGGTGGGAATTTAAAATAGAGTAGATATTTTGGAAAATGGCTTGGCAGTTTCTTAAAAAGCTAAATATAAATCTACCATATGACAAAGGAATTCTGCCCTCGAGTATCTACCCAAGAGAAATGAAAACATATGTCTGATCAAAGACTTGGATGTGAATGTTTATAGTAACATTATTCATAATAAACAAAAAATGGTAACAATCCAAATGTTCATCAGTGGTGAATAGATAAACAAATTATGGTAAATCCACACCATGGAATACTATTTGACAATACAAAGGAATAAACTACCAACACATGTTACAACAAGGATAAATCTAAAAATCCTTATTTAAAATGAAAGAAGCCAAATGCAAATGACTACATATTGTTTGATTCCATTTATGTGAAGGATCCATAAATGGAAACTCTATAAATACAGAGAAGATTAGTATTTTCCTGGGCCTGGGTGCAGGAATGGGGAGTGAATACAAATGGGTATGAGGGATATAGTGGGATAATGAAAATATTCTAAAAATAAAACTGTGTTGATAAGTGTACAACTCTATATATTTAATAAAAATCATTAAATTGTACAAGTGCATTTTAAAATATGTGAGTTATCTATACTAATAAAAGGGTAATATGCAAATTGGTCAGGATGCCCTCATGGTTACAACCAAACAGTGGGGCAACCAGGCTGGCAGGGGGGTTAGTGAGGGACGACCAAATGACAGAACAGCAGGCTGCGTGGGGCAACGAGGCCAGCAGGGGGGCAGTGAGGGGCGACCATGCAGGCAGAGGGGGGCAGTGAGGGGTGACCAGGCCAGCATGGGGGCAGTGGGGGGGCAACCAGGCTGGCAGGGGGGGGGTAGTTCAGGGTGACCAGATCAGCAAGGGGGCAGTTGGGGTTGACCAGGCTGGGAGGGGGGTCATGAGGAGTGAACAGGCTGGTGGGGGGGAGTTGGGGGCAACCAGGCCAACAAGGGGCAGTTGGGGGTGACCAGGCTGGCAGGGGGAGGCAGTTAGAGGTGATCAGGCATGTAGGCAGAGGTGGTTAGAGGTGATCAGGCTGGCAGGGAGAGCAGTTAGAGGCAATCAGGCAGGCAGGCAGAGGTGGTTAGGGGTGATCAGGCTGGCAGGGAGGGAAGTTAGAGGCAATCATGCAGACAGGCAGGTGAGCAGTTAGGAGCCAGCAGTCCTGGATTGTGAGAGGGATGTCCAACTGCCAGTTTAGAGGCAACCAGGCTGGCAGGGAGGTTAATGAGGGATGACCAAATGACTGAACAGCAGGTTGCATGGGGCGATAAGGCTGGCAAGGGGGGCAGTGAGAAGCAAGCATCCTCCGAGGGGTCCCAGATTGGAGAGGGTGCAGGCTGGGCTGAGAGAACCTCCCCCACCCCCTGCTGTGCATGAATTTTTGTGCACTGGGCCTCTAGTACCTTTATAAAACTATTTATAAACAAACAAGGGGAATGCTTGTGTGGCAATAAGGGACATATGAAAATTTTCCGTATCTTCCCTTCAATTTTGTTCTAAACCTAAACTGCTCTTAAAAATAGTCATAGTTTAAATTACAAACATAAAATAAGAAGGAATATGGGAAAATTTTTAAAAAGACAGTAAAATCAGGGCTTCTTAAAGAGAAATTAAAAATTGGAAAACTGCCTAAAAGAAATAAAATTCATCAACAATAACAGCAAATTCTTCAGAAGCTCCTGAACCCAAGATCCAGCTGGGTTCCTATATATTGCTCACAGAATGCTCCCGACTTTTGTCTCTTGCTTACCTCTCCATTCACATCTCATTGTCCGGTATCACTAAGTAAACTCTTATAGTATTACTGGTAGTTTCTTGCACATTCTAGGCTGTTTCTTGAGTCTATGAATTTGCTCATTAACCTATATATTAAATGTTACTCCCATCATCCACCTATCCCAATTCCTTTACCAAGCATGCTTCTTACTTACCCTTTAAACTTCAGCTCATGCCACATCTCCAAAGAAACTTAGTCTTCATGTTTTTCTGCCAACCACCAAACCTCAAAATTAAGTTCTTTCCCTAATGCTTCCATAATACCTCTAATACCAAACAATATATGTTTGTCTAGCTGTTTATTTATGTATTTGCCTCCTTATTTAGACTCTGAGTTTATCATTATTATGATTTTTAGAATAAATAAATAGCACAGCGCTTGGCACCAAATAAGCATAAAAAATGTAAACCTACTTTTGCCACCTCCTGATATATAATCTAGTATACCTGCTAGAGATTCAGAATCAGTATTTATGGGACAGTCTCACCCAGCCTGATATGAATTATTTCTTACCTCTTCAACCTTTTTTTTTTTTGGCAGCTGAAATCTACAAGAGATGACATAATGACATCTACATGAGATCACAGGTTAAAATCTTTCATTATGAACTCACATCCATTTCTGTCTTCAAAAATATGAAATGGCAGTCTTTTGACCAAATCCTTCACTTGCATATAGGATGGATCAAGTGTGTGTGTGTGTGTGTGTGTTGTGACTGGTGACTCACAATGATGACAGATCACACTGCCTCACAGGCTGTCACTTCCTGACATAATTTACAGTTCATAGTAGAGACCACAAGGGGAGATGGAGGGCCACTTGGGGACCACCTGGTATAGGTGAGGAATGTAATATCATTTCAGCTGTTATGAAATCAGGAGGGTTTGAGAGCTAGTCGATAGGCAGAGGGTAAACAGATAAGCCAGGCAAACTAAATACCACCAAATGATGGATTTCAGACCTGGGAGCACCAATACATCTATGGGTTTCACTCTGCTTCATTTAGTAAATCTCTAACTATGTAGGGGATTGTGGCATTACTAAATTCTGCTTTACATTGAAATGAAGCCACAAACATGAACACTATTTCCTAGAGCAGTATTAGCAAGTTGATATTCAATACAGTATAAGTGATTTGTTTGTTTCAAGGCCATAAGGATCACGATTGAAAACAAAATGCGTAGCACATATTCTAATAAAAACTCTGAGGAGAAACACGTTATTTATTTATAACCATGCAAGAAAATGTGATAAAAATCTCTTAGAAAAGGGTAGGAAGATCAATGTGCAGCCCTATGGATCATTGGTGTCAACTCATAGGTTGTTGAGTAGAATTCTACGCACCCCATAGGTCTATCTGCTTTAGACTTGCAGAGAGGGCAGTGATGTCTTCCTAAAAGTGATGGAACTCCCTAAAAATACAGAGGCAGTCTGGGTACACAATAAGCTGTAGGTTCTAGTGATAGCAGCATGGAAGTTTCATTGTCCTTGCTTTGCTTTAAACTTTAAAATGTATTACAGTTAAGGGGACAGTTAAGATGGTAGAGGAAAGACATTTCTGTCCTGCTCTTTGAAACTGAACTTAAAACCAAATCACAGAAAAAAGAAGCAGAAATGAAAACTTGGAATCTGCCAAAATGTTGTGAAATTTATATGTAGGTGAAATAAGGAAAGCAGCAAGAGGTGTGCCTTCATGTATACAGGAGGCAGGCAGAATTATCCAAAGGTAAGTTTCACTTTCAGAAAGGTCAAGTCAGTGACCTCTTTGAACAGCAAGGGCTCAGTTGCTTTGTGGGATGTTGGGCCATCACTGACTCTGCTGGGCAGAAAAGAATGACAGGGAAGGTAAAGCTACATGAAAAAAAAAATAAAGCCTTCAGCCCAGCCTGGGTGGGTGGAAGAAAAAAGGTGGTAGCAAGAAATCTTTTAGTTGATTATTTGGTCCACAAAATTAATATAAACTCCAAATCACTGCTCAAAAGCTGGTGGCATACTTTACTGTGAAATAGGGAAAGTATATGTAACCAGAGAAAAATCAAAACCCTAGGAGAGGCTTTCTTTGGGAGATATTTCAAGACAAGGGATCTGAATTTAAGGTCCCTGACTATACATCTGGCTACTGTGATGTTCTTTTCTAACATTATCCCCTAATGCATAGTTGGCCTTGGGAAAAACAAAATCAACAAGATAAACAGAAAAGAAGCACATGAGAGCTGTATAAAAATTTCTGAAATAGAAATAAAGTAAGAACATGTCAAAAATATCCTGTCATAAAAGACATGAAAATTATGAGAAAGCACTTCCATCACAATTCAAAAATAAGTTTAAATATATAGTCTATGAAATATATAGTCAAGGTAATTCTAAGAAAATCTAAAAACAAGGAACCTACTTACTAAATGATAAGATTCAAATATAACGTACAAGAAACATAGACATATGGAAAAAAATAAAATAAAACAAAACAAATATATAACATTAAACTATGCAAAGTATAACATGAAAATAAAGTGCCACAGCTAATTATTATATGAGTAAATATAAGTGGGATAAAGTCATTTATTAAAAGTAAAAGATGTTCAACTATGATAACATCTGGGCTGGCTTGAGGTGAAGGCAAGCCTCAGATGGAGGCTGCCCAGCTAACCAGGGCCGCCCGAGGCTCAGGAAATCAGGGCCAAGAGAGGCTTGTGCTGTTGGCAGTGGCAGCAGCAGAGGTGTGATAGGGTGTCACCTTCCCCTGATCGGCGGGTCACCTTCCACCCCTAAGGGCTCCCGGACTGTGAGAAAGGGCAGGCCAGGCTGAGGGACCCCCCCCTCCAGTGCATGAATTTTCATGCACCAGGCCTCTATTAAAATATAGGACAACAAATTCAAGCTAGAACCATGTAAGGGTTATTTTATTAAAATAATTCAAGGTCTAATTTTAGGGCAAACACCTTAAACTAACAAAGAAAATTCACTTAATAATAAAAATACCAAAATCCACAATTAAAATTTCATAAACTATATACCATAGCATCAACATTTAAAAGTTTAAAAATTTGACAAATATAAACAGTAGGCAAAAATATGATGATAGGACATGCAATTAGTCTCTCTCAGCCCTTGACAGGTGTATTAAACAAATATTATATAACGTTTTAAGGAAATCAATAACATAATTAATCTTGATATACAACAAAATTTATACCTACAATTAGAATTCATCCTTTTTCCAATTGCCATTGAAAATGTATGGGTTGATCATGTCTCATGCCACAAATAAAATCTCAATAAATTTCACTAAGTAGGTATTATGCACACCACATTTTAAATCATAATAAAATAGTATCAGAAACCAGTAACAAAAATAAAACAAACAAACCCTAAACTACATAAAAATTAAAATATATAAGAAAGCAGTACTTGGGTAGAGAAATCGAAATTTATGTTGAAGAATAAGTAGGAATATTAATTATAAAACTTTATAAGAGCTTATGAAATAGGTGTAGTCCCAGTGCTTAAATTAGTAAAATATATTGCTTTAAGTACTCATATTACTAAATTAACATGAGTAAATGAATGAATTTTAATTTTAGTATAAGTACAATATACTAGTTCCATGAAAGTACTTAATAAGTAGAAGGAATAAATAGATAAAACTACATAGCTTATTGCCACAAAAATATAATAAAATGTACATAAAATAAGAGCTATTTCTTTGGTATGAAAACCTCATTTTAACAAAAAGTTATATATTAGATAAATTAATTATTTAAAAAAGGGAAAGACAGATAAAATACAAACTAAAAATGAGTATATAATCACACATACAGAATTTTAAAATGGTAAGTTTCTAAACTCTATATATAATTTTGTAAACCTGAATGAAATAAATGAACTTCTGGGAAAATATAAATTACTAAAACTGATAACAGAGGATTTAGAATATATAAAAGACTTATTTTTCCCTGAAAGCACCAACCAGACAGCCTCAGAGGCAAATTTTAGAAAAGTATCAAAGAGAAGGAAAATTATCAAAGGAGATAGAGGAGATAAGACTGACAGCAAGAGCAAAAGGGAGCAAGAAACAAAGAGAAGTTTCCAATTTTTTTTTGTGAAATCACCATAACCTTGAAGCTAAAGCCTGGCAACCAAAGTGTGCACACACACACAACCACACACACACACTAACAAATAGCACATGAGAATAATGTCTCAAAAATCCTAAAAAAAATTGCCAAGAGAATCCAAAAGCACTTTAGAAGAATCATCTGTTATGAAATACTTCTCCTTAGGATTGCAAAAGGATTCAATAATGGGAAATATCCTAATATATAAAAAGCCAGTTTCCGTCATGACCTAAACGACTGGATGGATGACTGAACACCAGGTTAGGGTCCTAGCCAGCGTGGCGGGAGTTATTCCTGGGTTCCTGCAGGCTCTGGGAACCAGAGCCATGCTGTGATCAGATTGGCCTCTTGGTCCCTCCCCCCGGGTCCGCAGGCCTGGGAAACCAGAGCCATGCTGCATTGGGACTGGACCCTACCTGAGGGGTCCTGGATTATGAAAACGTGCAGGCTGGGCTGAGAGAACCCCCAAGTACACAAATTTTCGTGCACTAGGCCTCTAGTTTATGTATAATTGAGAGGTGATACTTGATCACTTCTGTAGATTCTAAAAACATATATAATACAGTGTATTCTCTAATAAAAGTTTATTTTTTTAAAAAAACTATAATGCATGGAAATTTTCTTAACACCCAGATATGTATACACCCACCAAAACACAAGCCAGCATCATTCTTACTGATGAAACACTAGAAACATTCCCATTAAATTTAAGGTAAACACAAAACCCAGAATCATGAAAAAACAGGTTAATAAGTTCAAATATTCAAATACTATATGATTATATCAACTTATGCAGCAGAAGTATTTGACAAAATGAAACACCCATTCTTTTTTTTAAATTTCTTTATTGATTAAGGTATCACATGTTTGTCCTTATCCCCCCATTCCCATCCCAAACCCCTCCCCACGCATGCTCCCACCCCCCTGTTGTCCATGACCACTGGTTAGGCTTATATGCATGCATACAAGTCCTTTGGTTGATCTCTCCCCCTTATCCCCACCCTCTCCTACCTTCCCTCTGAGGCTTGACAGTCTGATCAATGCTTCCCTGTCCATTCATAATAAAAACAAGTTAGGAATAGAAGTGAATTACCTTGGCTTGATAAAAAAGCATCTACAAAATCCTTACAACTATTATAATAAGTAGTGAATGACTGAGTGCTTGCCCTTAAGATTAGAAGAATTGGATAAGGTTACTCAATCCCATCTTACAGCTCTTATTCAACACTAGAGGCCTAGTGCACAAAATTCATGCATGGGAGGAGGGGCCCCCCTCAGCCCAGCCTGCATCCTCTCCAGTCCGGGACCCTTTGGGGGATGTCCACTGCTAATTTTGGCCCGATCCCTGGTATCAGGCCAAAACAGGCAGTTGGACATCCCTCTCACAATCCGGGAGTTCTGGCTCCTAACTGCTCACCTGCCTGCCTGCCTGATTGCCCCTAATTGCCCCCCCTACCAACTTGATCACCCCTAACCACCTCTGCCTGACAGCCAGATTGCTCCAAACTGCCCCCCTCTGCCGGTCTGATAACCCCTTACTGCCTGCCCTGCAAGCCTGGTCACCTCATGCATCCTGCTGGTCAGTCGTTTGGTCATCCCTCGCTAACCCCCCTGCCATCCTTGTCGCCCCACCCAGCCTGCTGTTCAGTTGTTACTGTGAGGGCATTATGACCAATTTGCATATTACCCTTTTATTAATATAGATAGTATTGGAAGGTCTAACCAGTGCAATAAGGCAAGGAAAATAAACAAAAGTCACACAGTAAACTATAAACCTATCCTTATTTGCATGATTATCTATGTGTAAGACAATATGGAATCTATTTATAAAATCTAAATATTTCTAGAACTAAAGTGAATCCAGCAAGGTCTCAGGATACAAGACCAACATACAAAAATTAATGTTACTTTTATATGTTAACAATACATTTATGTATGTAAAATTAAAAACATAATACTACTTACTCCAAATAGCATAAGACCCCAAACATAATGAAATAATTATAAACTTAAGAAAACATCCTATACAATTAAAGCCTAATATGCAAATCTACCAAATAGTGGCATGACCACCAGAACAACCACTTGCTATGATGTTCACTGACCACCAGGGGGCAGACGCTTAATGCAGGAGCTGCCCCCTGGTGGTCAGTGCACTCCCACAGGGGGAGTGCCGCTCAGCCAGAAGCCAGGCGCACACCTGGCGAGCATCGCGGCAGTAGCGGGAACACTAAGGATCAGAGAGCTGAACTGTAAGGAGCAGCAAGCAGGCTGCACCCTCTTGCAGTCTGGGAGCAAGGAGTCCCAGACTGCTAGAGGGTGCAGGCCAGGCTGAGGGACTCCCCCACAGTGCACGAATTTCATACACCGGGCCTCTGGTGTACAGAATAAGTATGCTGAAAAAAATAAAATAAAAGGCTAATAAAAAAAATATCTGAGAAGATCGGGAGATATAATGTAGGAAGAGAAGAGAACATATTCCAGATATCATTTCTCCCCAAAATGATCTACAGGTTCAACTCAGAAAATCTCAGCAATGCTTTGTAAATGGTGACCAGATCATTCTAAAATTTGTATGGAAATGCAAAGAAACTAAAATAGCCAAAACTATTTTGAAAAAGAATACCATTAGAGAATTCAGTCTTAATGTGTAACTATGGTAATTAAGATGGTATGCTGTTGGCAGAGAGACAGATACATGGGTCAGTGGGACTGAATAGATAACCCACAATGGGAACATACAAATATACCCAACTGATTTGTGACCAAGGTGCAAAAACAATGAAATGGAAGAAGGATAACTTTCCAATGGAGCAATTGGACCTCCATAGGCAAAAATTAAACCTAAACCTCACACCTTATACAAAACTTAACTCAAAATAAATCAGAAACTTAAATGTGTAACATAAAATTAATAAAACCTCTAGCGGGGTGGGTATGGCTAAGTGGTTGAGCATTGACCCATGAACCAGGAGGTCACAGTTTGATCCAAGTCAGGGCACATACCTGGGTTGCAGACTGGATCACCAGTGTGGGCTGTGCAGGAGGCAGCTGAATGATGGTGATTCTTGCTTCTCCTTATGTTCTTATGCTTTTCTTCCTCTCCCTTCCTCTCTCTGAAATCAATAAAAACCTATTTAAAAAAATTTTTTTATAATCTTCTAGAAAGATTATAGAAGACAAATTTTCAGCATTTGTGGCTTGAAAAAGTGTTCTTAGGTTTGATCCCAAAAGCATGATTTATAAAAGGAAAATTAGATAAATTGAATCAAAATTATAATTATTTGTTCTATGAAAAACCATGTGAAGAGTATGAAAAGACAGCTACATATTGAAAGAAAATATTTCACTATTACATATTCAACAGAGTAGTATCTAGAACATAGAAAAAACACTCAAAATGCCACAGTAAATAAAACAAATGAAAACATGCTCAAATTTTATGAAGAAAATTTTACTGAAGAGGATATAGAAATGGCAATAAGCACATGAAAAGATGTTCAAGGTTGTTGGGCATTAGAGAGATGCAAATTAAAGCCACAATGAGATATCACTAGAAACTGGTTAGGGAGCTAAAATAAAAATGTAACACCAAATGCTGGCAAGTATGCCAAGAAGTTGTACCATGCATATGTTGCCGATAGGGATAAAAATGGTGCAGCCACTCTGGAAAAGCATATGGTAGTTTTTTACAAAACTGAACATGTGCTTACCATGTGACTCAGCAATTTGCACTGTTGAGCACTTATCCCAGGAAAAAAAAATGGAGGATTATGTTTGGGCAAAACCTGGACACAGATGCTTCATATCAGCTTTATTTGTGACACCTCCAAACTAAAAACAACCCGCATGTCCTTCAATGAGTAAATGTTTAAATAAATCAACTTTCAAAGATCCATACCATGGAATAGTACTCAGCAATACGAAGTAAAGACTACTGAAACACACTTTAAAGGATCTGAAGAGAATTACACTGAGTGAGAAAAGAGGCATTGTCGAAAGTTTTCATACTTTATGGTTCCATTTACATAACATTTTGGAAATGGAGAACGGATTAGTGGTTTTCAGGGGTTAGAGAAGGGCATAAGGAGGAAGGTGGCTATGAATAAAAAAGGGTAGCAGGAGAATCCTTGAGATAGAACTGTATTGTACTGTGCCTTGACTAGTTGTGTTCACACAAATCTGCAAGTGATAAAATCACATAGAACTAAACACACACACACACACACACACACACACACACACACACAGGTAAAACTGTTAAAATCTGAATGTAGTAGATTTACTTAGTGTCAATTTTTTAGTTATTGTATTAAGTTATGGAAATTTTGTGCTAAGTTATGGAAAACATTACCAGAATTTAGTTAATGTACTAAGTTATGGAGTATTCTATTAAGCTATAGAAAATGTTACCAGTGAGGAAAACTAGGTGAAGGACATATAAGGAACATCTCTGTATATTTTTATATAACTGAATATGATCCTATAATATTCTCAAAATAAAAAGTTTAAAAAATGGCATCATGGTTAATAAAACCAAAAATAAAATTGAAAGAAAAATAAACTGAAAAAAACTGATAAGACATATGACAAGGGCTCATCACTTCCAACATATGAATTTCTAAAACATAAAATCAGGTCAAGATTATGGATAGATAATTCAGAGAAAGGGAGACACAAAAACTTTTTAAATATATGGGAATGTACTCATATTTGCTAATCTGAAGACCATTGCAAATCAAACTACAATGAAATATCTTTTTTGCTATTAGACTTAATAGTATCACAAAGTTTGATAATAAATGGCATTAGCAGGGGGTATGAGGATGAAAGCACTTCCTGCATTGTTGATCAGAATATAAATGGAAATATCATTTTGAAGGCTATTTACACATCCTCAATTGTGTAAGATTAAAAAATATGCATATATGGCCTGGCTGGCATGGATCAGTGGTTGAGTATTGACCTATGGACCAGAAAATCATGGCTCAATTCCTGGTCAGGGCACATGCCCGGGTTCCCTGCTTGATCCCCAGTGTGGGGTGTGCAAGAGGGACCCGATCAATGATTTTCTCTTATCATTGATGATTCTATCTCTCTCTTCCTCTCCCTTCCTCTCTGAAATCAATACAAAGATATATTTAAAATAATATACATATATGGATATGTGTATATATACATATATGAGTAAATATGTATTACACACACACATACATACATATGCATAAACATACACATGCACCTCCGGAGAGCTCACAAGTTACTCAAAGGTGGCTGTCTCCAGGAAGACAACAAGGGTCTCAGTTTGGAGAGCTGCAAATATTCTCCTTTAAGCCCATTGTCTGGTTTATAATAGATAACGTTTATGTCAGTTTTCATTATTGATGTGTCCCCTCAAAACATGATATTTGCTTAGTTTGTTGTAGTGACTAAATTGAACAGTATTTCTATGTTATTCACCCTGGAGAAAGTAAGTCAACATTTGCAACCATTAATTTCTTCTATTTATAGAAAGTTCTGCACTTTTCATGAATCTTTAGTAATACATAATATTATTTGATCCTCAAATGTAATCAAATAGTTTTTCAAACTTACAAATTATTTGTAAGTTTTACCAATGTGCTATTTCAATTCCATCCTGCAATTAAGTCATTGGTACCTCAATAACCATTACATGCATTTTACAAACTCTGTATTTCTATCCATTTTATTGTGTTTTTTTTCCTATTTGCCTGGCAATTATCTCTTCTATAAAGTGATTTTCATGCTTATGGCCAGTTTTCCTCTTTACTCTAACACTTTCATGACCTACCATACTCTTTATTACCATATTAATGATTTATTATTCTTTTTTCTACTTTCTATTTATGTGCAAAACTCTTTTTTTACAAAAAAAGATACTGAGTTCTCTTTGTGTCATTCAAGTATTCTTTTGAAATCTATTTGGAAACTGTATTTCAGTTTCTCCTTGCCACCCCCACACCCACCCATTTTCCTATAGAGCAACAATTGCTTCTCCAGCCCACGAATTATTGGCTCCGGCCAGCAGTTTGTCATAAAATATTCTACATGACATCTATGCTTTGTCCTAGCTCTTCTATTTCCTGCAGACTCTTAAAAATCTTTTTTTAATATCCTTATTCTCAAATCCATCAATTTCCATGTTATATGGAGAAAAGGCCTTTGCAATTACTCTGTGTAATACTATTCTGACTTCTCTTTAAAGGACTTCATCCAATATTCCTCTCTGCTGCATTTAATGTATTATTATTTTTTTAAATTAGCCTTTTCTGTTTTGCCCCATTTAATGTACTTCTTACATGTCTGTTTCCATTTTCTGGACCTTTTGCCTTTCTCCTAATTCTTTAAAAACTTGTGTATCCCACACCTCAAAAAATATGATCACACTGTGTCCGTTGCCAGGGAAATTTATTTATTTGTTTATTTATTTATTTATTGCTTTTGATCTGTTTTATTATAGAAATTAACAACTTCATACTTTTATCTTTTTAATTTCTTACTTTTGACATAGTTCCATTTAAAAGACCCCACAACAAAACCAAAAAGCTCTTTGATCATTTGTGATTTCTCTTTAGATATCATCTTCATCTGACTGTTCATTTTTTTTTAAATTTAATTTTATTTTTATTGTTTTAAGTATTACAAATAGTAGTACATATGTCTCCTTTTTTTTTCCCCCTTTGATCTCCCCCCGACCTCCCCTACCCCCCAGGACATGCCTTCACCTGCCCACCCTCCCCCCCCGCCCCAGTGTCTTATATCCATTGGTTGTACTTATATGCATGTGTACAAGTCCTTCGGTTGGTCTCTTACAGCCCTCCTCGCCCAACCACCCCTGTCTTCCCAATGTAGTTTGACAGTCTGTTCAAAGCTTCTTTGCCTCTGTATCTTTTTCCCACCATCTTAGGCTCACTGTTCCAGTTATCCTGACCACTCCAGGATAACTGACCACTTTCCTCAGTTGTTCTTTGGGTTTTCAAGAGTTTTTTTACAGTGTACTCATTGTTTATTTTCTGTTTCTGTAGTCATCCTGTCTGTTAACAATATAAAAAAAAATTCTATTTTGAGCTGTAGCAGTTATGATAGGTCTGGCTGCCTTACTGGCCATGGCACTGCATAACACACCACCTTGAAATGGAATGGCTTATAAAAACAAGCATTTATTTTTCTCAGTCATATGCCGGTAGGTCAGTGGGAACATTTCTGCTCTAGGCTGAGTGTTGGCTGGCCTTGGGCTCAGCCCTGGGGATTGGCATTGGGTCTGTTCCACATTCCTCATTCTCCTTGCATTGATGTTCATCATGTTTTTCTCATGGTGAGGTACAAAGGCTCATGTAAGCATATTCAAAGCCTCTGCTCAGTACTGGCCTCTTGCTTTTTACTGGCCAAGGCAAGTCACAGCAATGCTCTGTTTCTTCTCCTTCATTGCCAAGAATTGAGAACAAGTATGCAATCTACCACAGCTTTATATAGTCTGCTCCTTGGACATCCTAAGTCTATGAACCCTTCTTCCTCTTTAAGCAGAAAACCCTGATGTCTCCCCTGCAGTCATCACATCCTGCTCATAGTTCATCTCTCTGAATCATGTGCAGGCAGCTTCTCAGGGTCTTGATTTGGCTCTCCTTGGTTCAGTTAACTTTTATTAATATAAAGACATGAATAATCTCTCAGGTGCACAACACTCATCAAATCTTGCTGGGTAGAAATGCTGATGGCTCCCTGCCCTGGCTGTGGAGTGAGCTCATTAATTTATCCACCAGGTAGCTCCAGGTTCTGCTTTTCAGTAAGAATGCCCTTGTCCATTTTATTTGGTGGTCTCTGACTTTGACCTTTGGGAGTTTCCTTCTTCTCCATTAATTTGTGGCCACATCTGAGGTTGGCTCTTCTAGATCCAGCTTGCACAAATCTTAGGGAGCATATCTTCCCTGAGAATCACACATCGAGCAAATCACCTGCTGTTAGTATGGGTTCAGGATCCAATAGGTTGTTTTTGGACAGTAAATTATCCTAAAATATGTATTACTTTCAGCATAGTTGCTTTTTGGTCATTTCCGAGTGTGAGTAACCACAGACAGAGATCTTAGATAAAAGGAATTTTTAAGCTTGAGGACTCTGGTCTTTTATTTATAGACCCCTGTGCTCTGCTCATCCAAATAGTTCTCAGCTTCCTATCTCCTACATTGAAGACATAAAACAATGCACTATCTTTGCCAGCGGGCTTGCAACTTTTGTATGGTGGGGCACCAGTCACATTTATTGCTAACACTGGAATTTGCAGGCAGTTCTTTCAACTGCTTCAGTTTGGGGTATAAGCATTTGGGTTTTTTAAACCTGGAAATTTTCAAATTACCAGACTCTCAGTCAATTGAGATTTCAGGTTATAGGCAGAGTGCCTCTCTTTGCAAAGATTCATGTCTTTCCATCTCAACTCGCAGACTGGACAACTAGTTCCATCTTGAATTCATCATTCTTTTAGGATTTTGCTGACAACCCATACCAAACTTCTGCACATATTGTACTGTTTCTTATAATACTATATATAGCCTTTTTCAGCATATGGTTGGCCTTTCAATGTATGGGAGGTGATGATTTGACTAAATACTTCATTGGAGTATAATAATGGTCCTGAGGTATTCAGCTTTCATTAGCACCTACCCAGCCCTGTCGCCAATCCAGTGCCACATTTTCATTTCTATTACTTGAAACATGTCACTTCCAGGTACTAAATCAGCTAAAGTAAGATTTTAATGCATGTAAGTGGAAAAAACTAACAGTGGACATGACAGGGGCTTAATCTCTCATGTAAAAGAGAAATTGATAATAAATCATCTAAGGCTGCTTTGGTGGCCCCAAGATGTTATCAGGGACAAGTCTATTTTCTTTCTTCTACTCTATTTATAACATGGGGCTTCCTTCTTTGAGGTCAACTCATAGTCTAAAATGGCTGCTATAAGAAAAAAAAAAGAGAAAATAAAATCTCATGGATAAAGACGACAGTGTGGGGGTTGCCAAGGGGAGGAAAAATCATGGGGTGGGGTGGAGGAGAGTATAGGAGAGATAAAGTGGTAAAAGAAGGAGACTTGGCTTGGGATGGTGAACACCCAGTACAGTGGATATTTGATGTGTTGTGGAATTGTACACCCAAAACCTATATAATTTGTTAACCAGTGTTATTCCAATAAATTAAACATAAAAAATAAACAAACATGAATATAAATAAATAAACAAACAAAATAAGATGGTTGCAGTAGCTCTAGTAGAAAGAAATGGAGAGGGATAAAGGAGTATTTCTTGATCTTGAATAGCTACTTTTAAGAAACCTTCTCAGAAGACCATCATAAAATCATAAGCTTATATCATATTAGCCAAAACTTAGATACATAATCTCATCTTGCTACAAGGGATGATTAGAAGTATAGTATTCTATTTTTTTATCAAATATAATTGAGATCTGATTATTAAAGAAGAAGAGGATCTTAGCTATTTTGCAATTAATAGTCTGTACCAGAGATTTTGCCTTCAAACTTTTATTTTCA
This sequence comes from Corynorhinus townsendii, assembly GCA_026230045.1. Lineage (NCBI taxonomy): Eukaryota > Metazoa > Chordata > Mammalia > Chiroptera > Vespertilionidae > Corynorhinus > Corynorhinus townsendii. The sequence continues at coordinate 159,567,399 of JAPDVU010000002.1, forward strand.
CTTTCTTAAACATTTTCAGTTAAGCATTGACATCTTGAAAAGACAGAAAATATTCCTTCTTTTTTTATCATCCTTGTATCATAATTTAAGTCATCCCTATTATAAAACCAATTTACTCATCCCCAATACATACATACATCACATTTCCAACTTTTGTAAAAATTAATTTCAGTCATCACTCTAGTCCAGGGATTTCCAACCCCTATGCCACAATAATTTATAAAACATGTAATACCTGACTATTTAGTCAGGGTCACTGATCTCTTTTCCCTTAGATTGTCAAATCAAAACATGACAACAGCCAACACAACAATAGACATCAGGTGCAAATGCCCTGTCTTGAACAAAAAATATATAGGTCATATAATAGAGTTGCAACTGATTGGTTATTCTTGCTATTAGAAATCCTTATATATAAGCATAGACACCTGACTTTTTAAAAAGTCACTTTGGAGCAAAAAGAGTATATAATTACTATTATTTTTAAGTCATTCAAAATTTACCTAATTTTTGCCCCATAATTCCAGTGATTAGTTTATGTGTGCCATGAGACTGAAAATCACTACTCTAGTAATTTAAAAAGTCAGAATCTTTCTTTTATATATAGCACAACAGTAATTCTCTTAGGTAGATCTTGTCAACCTGTCTGGTCTGTTTCCTTTTCTTTTAAATACATTCTAGACTGCTACTCCATTTATCTACTTAATTTTATTCTGTTTTTTTCAGATGAGGACTCTGAATCCTGGAATGAAAGCCCTGGACCAAATTCCTAGCTATGCAAAGCAAATTCCCCTCTTGGTCCTTCTAAAATGAATCTCATTCATTTTATTTGTGATTAACATGTCCAGAATACCTTTGACATGCAGAATCCTATGAATTGGAGTGAAAGCATGCAGCACAAATAATTGCTCAAACCCAGAAAGTTTCCTTTCAACTCCCAGGTCTCTTTCTTACTGTGATTTTTCCTCCTAATGCTTCCTTCTACTGCCAGAACACAGCAGGTGGTAAGCAGCCATACTCATTGTGTTGAACCTGAGGCTCTGATATGGCACTGTCCCTTTCTTTTTATCCTTGAGCATCTCATTTGTAGCAGATAAACAGCTTGTAGTGATTACTTGGTTGGGAGGGACAAGGAAATTTGGGCTGTGTGCATCACAGAGTGAATTCAAAACTTAGCATGTAGATACTTATGGATTATTCTTTTGATACTGTTGCTATTGTAATTTTTAAAAATTATTTATTGTTTAAAGTATTACATATAGTATTGCATATGTCTCTTTTTTCCCCTATTGACCTCTCCCCAGCCACTCCCAAACCCCCGGCACATGTCCTCACCTTCTAGTGTCTGTGTCCATTGGTTATGCTTATATGCATGCATACAAGTCCTTTGGTTGATCTCTTACCCGCCCCCTTCCCCCACCTTCCCTCTGAAGTTTGAAAGTCTGTTCAATGCTTCTCTGTCTCTGGATCTATTTTTGTTCATCAGTTTACATTGTTCATTATATTCCACAAATGAGTGAGATCCTGTGATATTTATCTTTCTCTGACTGGCTTATTTTGCTTAGCATAATGATCTCCATGTCCATCCATGCTGTTGTGAATGGTAAGAGTTCTTTCTTTTTTACAGCAGCATAGCATTCCAATTTTGATTTGTTTAGATAACAGATTTCACTTGACCTTTTTTACACCATACTTTCACCTCTTCATCCATCTATTGGAGGGTATGCTTGGCCTTGAACCTCCCTTGCTGTGTTTACTTTCCTAATTCTTTCCTCTTCCCAAGCCTACACCACTTCCCCCCTATCCCTGATAGTAGTATTGAATTCCTTCCACAATGTACTGTTGCTTTCCACAACAGAGATTATTATCAATACAGGGTGGGGCAAAATAGGTTTAGAGTTGTATGTATTATTATTTAATAATTGTTGTCCCATTTTCCATATGAAAAACTATAAACATACTTTTACCTAACCCTGTATAGATCATGATATGATGGCCAACACTCAACAAATAGAAATTGTACTTATCTTTATTAAGTGATCTTGACCAAATTTTTGCATGGTAGACATAACTGGCGTGGAATGAGCTAATCAAAGTATAAGATATTGATATGGCTAGTCAAATACTCTACAGCAAATTATTATTATAGCAAATGGAAAAATAGATTTGAAACCACCCTCATTGACTTCTACTAAACAAATGACTTTATTCTTGCAAACTACTCCCAGTTCACAAAACTCTGTTCCTCTTTCATTTTTAGTTAATATGAGACAGAATAAGAGGCAACGAGTTTGTGTCAAGACATATTTGAATTTAAGATTAGGCTCTATCAGTAACCATTATGTGAAATTGGCAAGTTAGTTGAACTCTTTGGAGCTCAGTTTAATTTGGGTGTGAATAGGTGGATGTAATGCCTACCTTATTAGGATGATGTGAGGATTAAATTGGAAAATCCACATCCAACTTGCCTGGTGCATGGTAGAAGTGTCACAAAAGCTAGCCCTCCTGTTTCATGGCAGTTATTGGATACTAAACCAATGGCATCTACTGAATACTACTTTTAAGGTTTTTATATGTTCCTTCATTTTATTCTTTTCCATATGCATCCATAAAAGTCTTATTATTTTTTCAATTATTTTTTAAGAGTCTATAAATGGAGGTATATTCTTTTCCACTAAAAAAAAATCAAGGAAATAGAAGATAAACCAGAAATTTGGATAAAAATATATCTTTTAGCCCAGATTAAACCTACTTCTGGGCATTCCTGTTTCTTTGAACATCTGAAGTAAACAGATACACTTCCCAGTGGTAAAGAATTGATGTGATTTTATTTTGAATAAGCTTTGAAGGGTAAAAGTCATATTTCTTCAGGATTTTCTCATCTTATCTATATAAATTGGCAACTGATTTAGGCAAAAGCTCTTCAGGAGCTGGTCTTGTAAACTTAGCTCTAATAAACTAAATGTCAATGGGATAAAAAAATCCTTACTAAAGGAAAAATATACTTCATACCATTTTTATAAAATGTGCTCTGTTGCAGCTCTGAGAGGCTGTTTGACATAGTCTTGGGGGCCATTCACTTACTTTTCACACAGCACGAAATTCCAGGGAGAGGTTGGGTGAAATAGCCATAGTAATTCTCTCAGTAGGTGGTAGCAATGAGGCACAAGGAAGTATATGTTGATTTTTCTCCTTCTCCTTCTCCTTCTCCTTCTCCTTCTCCTTCTCCTTCTCCTTCTCCTTCTCCTTCTCCTTCTCCTTCTTCTAGATCCAGCTTGCACAAATCTGAGGAAGAAGGGCTCCTGCTCATGACCTTCGGAGGTGATGAGAATTCAGGATCTACTTTTAACAAAGGGAGAACAATGGCCTAATTCTAATAAAATTCTATTTTACTGAGAATACTGTAAGGTTATTTACTTAAAGTTCAAAAAGTAACTGTACAGGTACAGGGTAGTTAAGATTTGTCTTAAAAGTAGAAAATACCAGGAGAAAATACATTTTCTTTATTTTGTCACTGCTCCAGTTCCTTCTCAAACCCTTCCATAGTTTAGCACAGCTGCTGACCTCCTCACTAACTTGACTTGTCATTTTGTCCTCCATTTAGCTGTCACCATTCCCACTCCCATCACGCTCAACTTTCTTAGCTCCTGGAATACTTCCTGTGCTCACATTAGAGATGGACCTTTATATGTTATTTTCTCTTTCTGGAACTTACTTCATCTTTCTTTTTGCATGGGTAAACTCTTCCTTATCCTCAGAGTTTCAGATTAAATGCCAGAGAACACTGTCAAGCTTCCACACCCCACTGAGTTATGTGCTTACAAAGTGTACCAACTTCAGCTCTTCTACGACCAGGGCCGGCTACAGCATTTGCGGGTCCTCCAGCAAAATGGAAATCCAGGGTCTTAACTTAGCAGGATAAGTCAATCTCCCCTACTCATGGGCCACCATTTTGATACATGAGGGCCAGGTAACCCCCAAACAAATGTAACCTCTGTCCCAGGATACTCTGAAAGGATGGTAGATGTGAGGCACCTATCAAGCCTCCAGCTAAACCTGCTATGGCACTGTCAGCCCAAGGCAGGGACTCCTGTTACTTACACACACACACACACACACACACACACACACACACCGCACACCCTTCCCTTCTCCTGCCTAAAGGACTGGAGGAATATGTCAGCTATCAATTCAACTCTTTTTCTGCTCACACACAGGCGCCCTCTGGATAGCAAACACAGGCCTTCATAGGCCACTGAGCCCCAGGTACTACCCAGGTACAATGTAGCCCTGATCCCAGGGCTCCAGGGGGAAAGAAGCAGCGAGCTAAGCCCTTCTGTGGAGGTGGCATGAGCTGACATAATCTTCATTGTCCCATTGAATTTTATTTACAAAATACAAATGCAAGCATAAAGAATTAAACATTTGAAGTCAGCCATTGGCAGGTTTAAACTATAAGAGGTAGGCCCTCCTAAGCCTATGGCCTGTGTGACTATCCTGGCTTCATGCCTGTGAAGTTGGCTCTGTTTATAACTGATCCCACTTTGTTTTTATTCTTATTAAATAGTACCCCCACTAGACTGCTAGCTGCATAAGGATAGGGACCATCCTATCTAATAAAGAGGGGATATGCTAATTGACTGTCAAACCCTCACAAAGATGGCAGTGCCCACAGCCACAAGATAGTCGTGCCCAATCCCCTCTCTGGTCCCACCCCCAGGAGGGTCTGGCTACTCTGTGCACCTGCCTCTGGAGTTCCCCAGTCCCCTCAGCCCCCAGTTGCCTAGGGCTGACTCGAGGTGCAGGCAAGCCTCAGATGGTGGCTACCCAGCCACCCAGGACCAGCCCAAGGCACAGGGAAGCCTTGGATGGTGGCTACCCAGCTGACACCTGAGGTGCAGGCAAGCCACCAGGGCTGGCCCAAGGCACAGTCAAGCCTTGGGTGGTGGCTGCCCAGCCTTCAGGGCCACCCAAGACTCAGGTAACCATGGCCGGCCAGGCTTGCACTGCCGGCAGTGGCAGCAGCAGAAGTGTGATGGGGACATCGCCTTCCCCTGATCTCCAAGTCGCCTCCCGCCCCTGAGGGCTCCCAGACTGTGAGAGGGGGCAGGCTGAGCTGAGGGACCCTCCTCCAGTGTGTGAATTTTTATGCACCGGGCCTCTAGTATCTATAATAAAGTTTAATAAATATTTGTTAGATGAGTATATGAATGGATTAATAAAGTTCTTCCATTATTTGGCAAGTGTTTCTAATCTATGTAGAAGGTTCATATAGCACCTTAAACCTCCTGCTCTCCTCTTTGTTTATGCCAGTTACCTTCATGTCTGTTTCCCTTCAGGATGTCAATGGCCTTGATCAGGTGTTCATGATTTTTCATCAGGACAACTGGAAAATACTTATATGGCTTAGCCAGTTGGTGACTGCTGCACCAAAGGTTTCCTTAAACCAGGGGTTGCCAATCAGACCTTATGGACCATTGATTGGTGACCGCTCTACAGATATGATCATCCAACATCTCTGCTTAGAAATTTTCTGGCCACCATTGTCTAAGGGCTAATATCCTGACCTCTTGTGATGTCCAAAACCTTTCATAACATGGTCTAAAGGTGAATTAATCTCTTACTACTTCTGCTTTATATGGAAGCATACTCATCTTTTCAATTCCAGATGCAATAACTGATGACCTGGGACCTCTTACGTAAAATTTCTTAGATTTATCATCAGTTTTGGAGAGTCTTGTCTCCCCCTCCTTTGCACACCAAGATCCTTAGCATTGGCTGAATAAATGATCAAGTGGAACCGTACCCTGTTTTACTCTAGAATGTCTATGATAAATACTAACGTTTGGGATTCTGCTTAATAGTATTTAGGGTTTTTATGTACCAAGATCTATGATCTATGTCAAATTCCAGGGAAACAAACAAACAAAAGGGATTGAATTGTCAAGCACATACTCCCCAGAAGTGCATAATCTAATAGATAAGTAATCATAAAATAGAATGCAATATTATAAGCACTAAACATAAGAAAAAGGGTATCTTTGACAGTTAATGTACTTCTAGTGTTAGAAAAATCTTAATGATGAGGAGACTAGGAATTAAAAACTCTGAGTATTTTGGAAAGTATTAGTTTCTACAAAACAGACAAGACTATGAAGTAACTTGAAAGTCATTCAGTTGAACAGAAATTTATTTTGCACAGTTTTGGAGAACAAAAATTGAAAAATAAGTTGAAATTATAAAGAAGTGGATTTTGGATAATAATGAAAGTATTGAAAAAGAAAATAAATTTTCTTAGTAAGTAAGGATTTCCCCATTGCTAGAGTTTTTCAAGTAGATGTGGAATGACTAGCATTCCTTGCTGCCTCTGTAAAGTAGAATGAAACAAGCGTATTTAGAATGAAATGACTGGGTGTAGCAGATAGAGGGGTGGAACACAAGCAGATCAGAATTTTAGTCCTGGCACTTCATTTTCCTGACATATTTGCTGACACCTTTGACTTCGTTTCCCCATCTGGAAAAGGGAGACAATAAAATTTGCTTTAGGGAGTTGCAGTGAGAATTAAATGGGATAAAGTAGTTGAAGGTACTTTTGAACTGTATATTGCTATTTTATGAGTTATTATTTATGTTGATAATGAAAACAACAATAGACACATTTATTATTTCAGTCTCTGTAGTACTAAAAGATAGACAAAATGATTATCTTTTCTTCTTATACAGAGGAAAGGTATCAGGAAATTAAGATGAAGTAAATAACTACTCTGGAATACCTCATAACTAGATGAAATTATAATAGATATGCCAGAAAACTATTACTTTTGGTGTTACTTATCATTCCCCATTATTTCAATGACTGACTGGAACATATCTCTGCTCTTGTCCTGTTTATCCACTATCCTGGCTCTGCAAGTTTTCTTATTTAAATGTTCTAGCTATTGATCCCATCCCAAGGTGGCAATGTAATGAATCAATCATTTCTTTGTGACAATGGAGACATACTCTCTACAGGATGTTCTCAGTAATGATTCAGTGCTCAATCCTATAAATACAGATGTGTTATGCCTAAAATATTCACAACTTGATATCTCTTCCTAATTGCAATTACATCCATGTTTCAAAAGAGGAAATTTAGGAGGTATGTTTCTCTTTGTTCTCTATAAAAACCCAATGTTCTTTGTGAAAATTTTTTCAATGATTATCACTTAAATGCTCTTTCTTCTGTTTCTTTTTTGTCCCCCCGCCCCCCCCCCATTTCTTTACACCAATAGCTCCTCACAACCTTCATTTACAGAATTTGGAATTAAAAGCTGTTTTGCTGCAACAGAATGTTTTCTCAATAGGAGATTATTGTTTAACTGTTGGAACACCAACACACATGAGTTACACTTTTATATGTTTAATCTCATAAGTAATACCAGAAAAAATGAGCAAGTGTTTTATACAACCAATCCTTTGAAAAAATGATGCCTTTGAATTTATTTTCCTGTTAAATCTCATAATTCGCTAGCTAAATAGTTTGTGAATATTTTTGTGTTCATGCGTCAAAATGTACAATTTTTAAGGACTTTTGAATTTTTTTGAATCATGGAGTTTTTATGTCTACCATCTATGCTGGTGTGCAGTAGCATAAGAAGTAGGTCAGTAATGAAGCTTTAGCTCCACCTACGATTCAAAAATCTCATTAACCTGAGAAAATGCCTCTTCCCAGGAAATCACATCAGGGTCCTTCATTCCTTTTATGTCTATTATGTATTTTAATATTATATAGCTTTATAATGAAATTTATAAATCCATTGAAAAAGGAAATATACAGATATTTCTTAGCAATGAATCTAGTAATTGCCTTCGACTTTAGAGTACAAAAGAGGAAAAAAAGATCTTTTATTTCAATTAACCTGGAAGAAAAGGAATGGAAATGGCACCAATCGCAAGCTCATTTCTCTTTTCTTTTCTGAAAGCATTTGGACATGCAGGAAAAGGCCCACTTCTCCCTCCAGGCGGCAGTGCTGTCCACACCACGATTTTTACTTTCATGCTTAGGGTCTATTACAAGTACCATCCACTTATATTCCATTACAATTGATTGAATATTATACATCAAAAAGCAGAGAGAAAATGCTTAAGATTTTATGAATGGCAAGAGAAATGATTAGATCGCACAAAAGCTTTGAATTCTGAAGCTTGGCTTCTATCTTGCCCTTACATAAGCATCTTTGATCTTCTCTTCACCCAGCTTTTTAGAAGACTTTTATGTGGTCTTGTGATTGTTTTATTATTTCAAGAGAATTAGTCACATTGATTTTTTTTTATTCTGATAGAAGTTAATTTCAAAAAAGTTTTCATTCCATTACAAGTCTGGGGATTTTGCAAACCAGATGGAATTAGTGTTTACTCTTCTGTGCCTTACAAGGAATAAAGGTTGGAAGAGCTAATGTCTAATCTTGGGTATTTCCTAAAATAAAATTTTGACCTTTGGCAAATCATTCGTCTAATCTGCTTAATTTTTTTTTCCTCTTTTCACAGATGGGCTATCTGCTAAATTTTTCAGGATTAATGGACCGAGTCAATTTGGAAGAGAATTGAAACTACTTTACAAATGTAAGGCATCCTATATAATTAAAGGCTAATATGCAAATTGACCAAATGGTGGAACAACCGGTCACTATGATGCACACTGACCACCAGGGGGCAGACACTCAACCCAGGAGCTGCCCCCTGGTGGTCAGTATGCTCCCACATGGGGAGTGCTGCTCAGCCAGAAGCTGGGCTCACAGCTGGCAAGTGCAGCAGCAGTGACGGGAGCCTCTCCCACCTCTGTGGTAGCGCTAAGACTGTCCAACTAAGGGCTTAGGCCACTCCCGGCTGTCAGTTGGACATCCCCCGAGGGCTTCTGGACTGCCAGAGGGCACTGGCTGGGCTGAGGGACTCCCTCCCCACCCCCCCGAGTGCATAAATTTTGTGCACCAGGCCTCTAGTTATTAATATAAAAATCCAAATATTATGGTTAGGTTTATAATAAACATTCTTTAATAAGCAAGAAGACACTGCACAAAGGATAGTCAGCCTCCTTTCAAATTGTATTGTTTGAGGGTGAAATAACCACCCTCAGACTGTGCCTTCATGTGCAATGGTAGGTTGCTAAGGCTATGCAAAGTTTTCCTGTGGGGAACCCCTTAAGTATAATCTCTTAGAATTGAGACCTGGCCGTCTTGATTTCTGCATGTGGGGTAACCACTAGAAAATCTCCAAATGAAAAATTTTACTTATGATGGTTCTACTACCATTGGTTTACTATTTGTTTGATAAATAATTGTTCAGCATTTTCTGTGTGACAAATGCCATTTTATATGCTGGAAATGCAATAGCAAACAGGAGACCAGGACCTTCTTCTACTTTGAAAGGATAGTAGAAACCAAGAGGCGTTTTGATAAAGCAAGTAGGGATTTCCCAGAAAGTCAGAAATAGGTTCTATTTGCAATGCAGAAGAATGTTGTTCCTGCTGCACACCTGAGCTAGGTTTTTATTCCATTGAAGCTTTTCAGTTTTCCTGACTTGAGTGATACAGTTAGTCTCCAAATATGGCACTCTTTGCACATCCATGATGATCTCTCCTGTTTTGTCACTTATATTTTCTTGCTCTGATAGTGCATTTAAGATAGGTTTTCCCTAAAGTATTTGCCTTGAAAACAAGTACATTAAGGCTCTGACAAGTTCTAGAGGGTAGACCTCTCTTTAATTTCATTTAACAAAGGGTTTCCCAAACTTACTTTGACCACTAACTATGCTACACCCCACTGCTTCTCTAATACTATGCCTTGGTACTTATTATCTGAGTATCACATTCTAGGAACTGCTAATTAGGCAATCTTTAATACACCTGCTAACCCCTCTTTTCTAATATTCTCCCTCAAAGGCTCTTAGCTAAAAGGTTGTAACAAGACCATTTTTCCTCCCTGAGGAATCAATTTTCAAATTAAAAAAATACATATAGAATAATTTAATTGTTATATTGTTTGAACTACTGAAATATAAGAAATACAACAAATATTTTTTCTTTTAACATTGGCACATTTATTAAAAAATAAATTGAAAATAGAATTAAACAGATCAGTGACCACCAGGGGGCAGATGCTTAATGCAGAAGCTGCCAAGCTGTGGTGAGTTGGCAGCAGCGGTTCTCCGGTGATGCACCCCAGAACCAGAGAAAAGGGAGCCCAATTCTGGGGTGTATCACCCAATAACTGCCCTCTCACAATCTGGGATCCCTTGGGGGATGTCAAGAGCCAGTTTCGGCCCGATCCCCTCAGGCCAAGCCAAGGGACCCTACCTGCCCGAGGGACCCCACTCACTCTGTAGACATCCTTCAAGCTGCCACAGCACCCCAGGTGTGGCCAGCTGCAAGGGACAATGGGAGGTTGGCTCCAGGGCATGTCTGGTCCATCTTGCCCAGTCCTGCCCCACTGGCCACCTTCTAATTAATTTCCTTTTAATGTGCACAAGTATTATAATATGTGATAGTTTAAAAGAGAAAGGTTAATTGTATGAGAAAGGTGCTAAAATGATAACAGCTATAGAATTATATAGCTAAGTAAACATAATAATATTTCTAAAATGTTGAAAATACCACCTTCAGATAAAATATCACTGTTTAACACATAACCTAAGTTCTTATGGGGCATATGGATATATGTTGAGGCATGGGATTTTAAGTTTTATTTTACTTTTTAAAACATTTTTGAGAAATTATTGAAAATCTAAGCATAAATATGTTAAATGTACAAAGGGATGATTTGATATACAAATACTAGTACATTATGAAATAATTACCAAGATCAAGATAATTAGCATATCTTTCACCTCACATAGTTATCTCTTTCTTTGTGTGTGTGTGTTATGAATGCTTAAGATCTACTTTCAAGTATACAGTACTGTATTAATTACTAGTGGCCTGGTGCATGAATTCATGCATGGGGTGGGGGAGGTTATCCCTCAGCCCAGCCTGCACCCTCTCCAATCTGGGACCCCTTGGGGGATGTCCGACTGCTGGTTTAGGCCCGATCCCACAGTTGGACATTTCTTTCACAATCCGGGACCACTGGCTCCTAACAGCTTACCTGCCTGCCTGCCTGATTGCCCCTAACCACTCTTCTTTCTGGCCTGCTCACCCCCAACTGTCCCTGCCTGTTGGCCTGATCATCCACAACTGCCCTCCCCTACTGACCTGATCTCCCCTACCACTTCTGCCTTGGCCCCGCCACCATGGCTTTGTCTGGAAGGCATCCGGAAGGTCTCCCGGTCTAGTTAGCATATTACCCTTTTATTAGTATAGACTAGGGGCCCTGTGTGCAAAATTCGTGCACTGGAAGGGGTCCCTCAGCCCAGCCTGCCCCCTCTCAGGGGATATCCTACTGACTGGGAGCCCTCAGGGGATATCCTACTGACAGCTTAGGCCCACTCCTGTGGGGAGCGGGCCTAAGCTGCAGTCTGGTCTTCCTCTGTGGGAGGCAACCGGGCTGATTAGGAGAAGGTGCCAGCCCCATCACCCCGCTGCTTCAGCCACTTCCAGCCATCGCAGCAGCCAACGTGTTTTGATCAACGTGGACTCCAGTCCCTTCACCATGAAAAAAATTACAGCTTTCTTTAGGCATTTTCAAGATGTGTCTTTCATAGGATATGACATTTCTTTCTTTCTTTCTTTTTTTTTTTTTTTAACCTCACCTGAGGATATGTTTCCATTGATTTTTAGAGAGTGTGGAAGAGAGAGGGAAAGACAGAAAGAAGCATCAATGTGAGAGGGACACTTTGATTGGTTGCCTCCTGCATGAGCCCTGACCTGGGCCCCAGCCAGGGAGGAGCCTGCAACCTAGGTACATGCTCTTGATCAGAATCGACCCTGGGCCCTGCAGTCAGCAGGCTGAGGCATTATCCCCTGGGCCAAACCCGCTAGGGCAGGATATGACATTTCTTAGCCCTCCAGCAGCAGACCTTTGTTTTTTCCTCCAGGAGTGTGGTGGAAAAGCTCTATATCACCTTTTTGGATTCTTATTACTCAAGTTACCAAGAACATTACCAGTGGCATACAGGGAGCTTAGCAAATGAGCGGTCAGAAAAGGTGTTTCCTTTGCAGCTCATGTGCAGAGGCAGGACTGCTGGCAAGCCAAGGCTGGAACCTGTTCAATCCTCTGCTATGGCTTGGGCAGGGCCCCCTGGCTCTACTCAGGTCCTGCTCAAGCCTCTGCTGCCTCACCCCTGGCCGATCTGCGCCAAGGCCCGTAGGCTAGGAGTGGCCTGGGGCATTCTGGAACCCTGGAAGCTCAGGGCCTACGTGGACCTATAGGCTCAGAGCAGTCTGGGTCCCAAGGATGTTCCCAGGACCCAGGCTGCTGGGTGCCTGCGTATGCAAATTAACCCACCATCTTTGCATATGCAGGTTTGCACATTAATTTGCATACTCACTTCTTGATTGCCTGGTGGATGTACCGGAGGTATGGTCAATTTGCAACTTTCTTTTTTATTAGTGTAGATTTTATCCTCAGAGCATAGTATAAGGCCTGGCACATAGAAAGTACTTGATGCCTGTTTGCGTTGAGTGGATGAGACCAAGGAAAACGATGAAGCCAGGTGATGTGTTGTAGGGAGGGTATATCACTGTGGTCTGGGGAGGTATATTATCCTGAGGAGATGCACTTCCAAATACAGGGTAAGTCCCAGGAGAAACCAACAGGATCTGTGTTGTATATCCTATAGTATAAGACTGAGTGAGAGTGAAATTGATAGCTCGTTACTGAATGTAAGAGTCAGGCTGCTATAGCAAAAAGTGCCAGAGGGCTTTGGTTCTACTGCCCTTGGCTAAGAGTATATGAACATTGTGTGTTGCCTTTTTCTCTTGCCAGATGGGACTTCATAAAGAGTGGAAACCTCAGCACAGACATTTTTGAGTCCATGGTCTTTAGCTTACTGCCTAGAACATAGTAAACACTCAGAAAATACTATAAGATAAATAAATGATCTAGTTACTAAAACTTTTTTAATCTCAATTTTCTGATATGTAACAGAGAGATAATAACTACTTTAATGGTTATTTTAATGATTAAATGGAAGTTACTATTAAAAGATGTTACTTTCCTCATATGTTTATAATTCTAAGACCAGGATTGTTTGGAAAGTTTGGAAAAAGACAGAACGGAAGAAAGAAAGAATGTGCTTTTACATATTTATTTCAGGGCATCTTCTCCCCAGCACTATGAGGAAGATAGGCCATTTTCCAAGTAAGTGGCCAGCCCAATCAAATTGTTTAAAGTAGCTGTGATGGGATTGAAAACTATAGCTTCTGAATCTCACTCAGGAGCATTTTTCCCTGGAAGAGTAGGAAATAAATACATTTCCTCAGTGGTAGTGTGTGGGTGGTTCATACATGAGAGTCAGATAAGAAGTTAATGTTTGGTTTTATGTAAGATGTACTGCTTATGGTAATTGTGCAAAGAGGCTGTTATAGCCACAGCCAAGAATATTAAGGAAACTAATTTTAATTAATACTTAACAAATGTCTTCTTCACAAATCACAAAATATCCTTAAATGTTCCTAAACTTGCAAGAACCTCTCTGGGCTTTAACATACATATCTTTCTAATATTCAGTGGAAGGAAAGCTTGGCATTGGAAGAAGTGTCATTATGTAGAAATCCTCTTCCCTGGGGATCTATCTTGATGTCTAGTTTGTTTTGTTTTTTTTTCCAATTTAAGGAGCATTTTTATTCTGCCTTTTTTTTTTTTTTTGTACACGAGTGACTCCCTTTTTGTGGATAATAATAAATTGATCTTTCATTGCACCCATTCTTATACCTGTCTTTTCTTCTCCCTCTCAGACTTTCTCTCAGGTCTTTTAAGTTTTTCTCCTTGACTTTAATCTTCTACATTATCAGATTTGGCAGCAGCTTGGAATCCCCTGGGAGTAGAAAACCAACATATTTAAATGTTTACTGAAACTAGGGAAATTAGAGTTACATCCTCTCTCAAGGATGACAGGGATGTCATATTCAAAATGTCTGATGGGAAGCTTAATGGGTTTTAATGCATTGCCTTTCTTCACTCATGTCCAAAAGACTTACACCTACCTGATGTCCTAGGTTAAATTGCATGATGGACTAGTCCTGCTAGCATAAGAAATAGTCATATTTGATATTTTACAGTCGTTGTGCTCATCCTTTCACACATGGGGTTTTTCCAAATGATTTTATGGATAATAATTTAGTCATGTGTTATGTGGACCCAGGAAAGAATCTACTCCTAACTGATGCTTAGAGAAAACTTAGGTTTTTGTATGGTAAAAAAAAAAAAAAAACTACTTCAAATGTCTTTGGAATAATGAAATATGAATATTTGTTTTGGTAATTAAAACATTAAATGACACACATCTAATTCTCTTAAAGGATAAACTTAGTAATGAGTGATCTTAAGTTCCTTAGAAATACTTCTTGTGGTCTATGTTCTTTATTTTAATGTTATTTAAAAAGAAAAACTGTTTTGGGTAGAGTACATGTAAAATTATATTAAATATGCAATCAATAAGAAATCACCAACAGTCACAAAAATAATGATGAATGCATGACATGATATAGTTATGGTTTCCACTATATTTAAAAATGAGAGCAAATATTATTGCTGGGCTTTAAGAGAAAATGACAAACTGAAAGTGCATAAAAGCAAAATAAAATTTTCACCATCTCCTTCAATTTATAGCCCCACAATAACTCAGGGTTTTGGAGAATGCCTAAAAGCCCCAGTTGTGAGAGCCTGATGGTCAATTTAAAAACAGGCTCTTCCATTTAATGGCAGCATGACCTTGGACAAGTCACTTAGCCTTACTGCACCTTGATTTCCTTGTCAGTAATTTTGGCAGGCTAATAAGTACCTACTTTGTATGCAGTTTGAAGGAGGCAACACATCATGAATGCCAGGTAATAGTGCTCAGCACATAGTAAGACCTATACAAATGCTCCCTATTATTGTCAGTGTTTCTATTGCTGTTATTATATATAATGATCATTTGGATTATTGAAAGAATGTTTTAGAATTAACTGATGACAAATAATGTTGAGAAATAAAGAATATAATCCAAATTTTATTTCTTGTTTATTTTTTTATGCTTTTCACTTAAAAAAATAAAACAACAACAATAAAGCTTTCATTATGAGGTTGTGTAAGAGAGTGTTATTGTTTTCTTGTTAAGCAACTATTCTGGTTAAGAGATAAACACTGTCACTCTCTGTCCCAACCCAGCTCTACTCCAGCTTGAACTGGTGGGAGATGAGGCTGAGAGCCTACCAGTAGCCTTCTCCCCATTGCTGTATAAAGACTGAAGTGTGAAACGAATGGATCTTCCCGCCTCGTTACAAAATCTGATTAAAAAAAAAAAAAGCCTGCCTTCTGTATTCTTCCTCCTATTGTCTGAATGTCTTAGACATTTCATCCATTAAGGTGCTTTCTGTAGTAAAAAAAAAAGTCAAAGTTAAACTGGCTAAATCTACAAAGATAGTTATTGTGTCCTAACTGGGAGCCTAAAGACAGTGTGATTCAGGGTTGGCCTCTTTGATGATGAGTTTTCTCTTCCCTTGAATTCTCTGCCCTCCTTGGAATGCTCGCTTTACCCTAAGGTGGTAGCAGTTTCTAACCGCACATCTGCACACTGAAAAATCCAGAAGAAAAATATTATCTCTTTCTAGGTTCCTCATTTACTAATCAGGAAACCTTTACCAGGATCCCAAAAAATTTCCACTTGCATTTGATTGCCTGAATAAGGTCACATGCTCTTGCTTTTAGCCAATCCCTATAGTTTAGATGTGAGAGCTTGTGGCATGCCCATTACTGGTTATGCAAATGAGGATCTTCCATTGGAGCTGGACTCAACTCCAACTGCTGGACTGTGACGACTGGGTATTAGTGTGTCCAGAACAGCATTCACCACAAACATTTTGAATTCCTCCATTGCCTTGGCACTTTCAGGAACTTAAAACAGATCCCCATCTGGAGAGGGGAGACTTTTTCTATTCATGGTATTTCCTCCAAAGCATTGCCAGGGTCTCTCCCTAATTCTGATCTACCTTGATCTAAATTGAATGTACATTTTGGATTTAACAACCTGACTAAACTGATTTTGAACAGGATTGTTGGCATTATTTCAAAAGTGGTATTTTATGTTCATCCTGAAACGCTTGGTTTGATGTCCCAATATAGTAAAATATGCCCAAACCTAATTTTTCTGATTCCTGGGGTTTGATTTTCTGTATGCTATATCTCTTTTATTTTCAGCTCAGTCCCCAGAGTTGCCCATATAACAGTTATTTCTTTTCTTTTCTACTTTCTCTCTCTGCTTTGATTTCCCCTTAGTCTCAAATTACTCTATAATTTTTACCAGATATCCTAACTTAACCTGTGACCTAACACTGGTTTATCATCCATACTCTGTATAGATTACCAGAGCTAAAACAACATTTGGTCTATCTTTTTTAAATGATTTTGGAGGTAAGATATATAAAATTTTGTTGCCAGGTAAATTTTTAAGCACTAACTACATATGGGTGATTATTAAAATACAAACTCACACATGACAAACAAACAAACAAACAAAATCTAGATATGGACCCTACTCCTCATGTAGCTCACATTTCAGAAGCTAGTCTGGGCTTAAACAAGAAAGCATGTGCACCTATTCTATATAATAAAAAGCTAATATGCAAATAGACTGAATAGTGGAACAACCAAACAACCGGTCACTATGATGTGTGCTGACCACCAGGGGGTGCAAGCTGAACATGGCGGGCATTGGCAGCAGATGGCAGAGCACAGAACATGGTGGGTGTTGGCCACGGTGGGGTGGTGGAGCAGGTGAGCAGGGCACCAGACCACGGCGGGGTGCCAGGGGCTGTCATCATGGCGAGCCTCTGGTGGTTACTGAAAATTCTTTGCTCCCGCATGCCACAGTCCTGCCTGGCACTCCCACCTGCTGTTGGCAACAGCCCTGCTAGCACCCACTGCTGGCACTAGAACTGTCGCTCACACCCACTGCTGACACCTGACGCTGGCCCTGATCTCTCAGCACCATCAGAGGGTTCAAGCAGTGGCTGCCAACCCTGAATGCCCCTCAGGGCTTCTCCAGCTCTCCCTGCTCCTGAGGGGTGATGGGGCTGGCAGCTGTCTCTCACACCTGCTGCCAGCAATAGTCCTGCTCACACCCGCTCCCGGCACCAGAGCCACTGTTTGCACCCACTGCTGTCACATGCCCCAATTGCTCTGTGCCGTCAGTGGGTGTGAGCAGGGCTGGCACCCTCACAACATGTGAGCAGAGGTGGCGGGAGCGGGGCTGCCAGCAGACAGGGGACCAGGGCCCATGGTGGGAGGGGCCAGGTGGGGGTGCAGATGATGGGCAGAGACCCGACCCTGTGCCCACCGCCTCGTGGCCCATAGTTCCTTTCAAGATCCACAAATTCATGCACTGGACCCCTAGTATTGTGATAATTTCCATAGAGGAAAAGAATATAAAAATGCGATGTAGACTAGATGGGCCTAGATGATAATCTAATTTAGTTTGGATTGTCAGGAAAGGCATTGCTGGGAAACTAACATTTGAAGATGATACCTGTAAGATAAGGAAAAGCCTGGATGTGAATAGTTGAATTAAGACAATTGTCAGTGGAAGAAACAGCATGTGTGAAGGTTAGCAAAAGGGTTTACTGGGGCTGAGTGTGAAGCACAAAATAAAAATGAAGAAGTCAGCCCTGTTTGCGTGGCTCCCTTAGTTGGAGTGTCATCCATGGCCAGAAAGCATGGGTTTTATTCCCAGCCAGGGAATGTACAGGAGGCAATCAACTGATGCATCTCTCTCATCTCTCTCTCTCTCCCCTCTCCCTTCCTCCCTCTCTAAGATAATGAAAAACAAAATGAGGGCCAAATCACACAGGAACTTGGAGGCGAGTTAAGGAGAGTGCATTTTAATCCACATGCAATAGGAAATCTCTAAAGGATTAAAAATCAGACAAGGACATTCTCAGGGCTTAAAATTTAAAAGCTCATTATGAATGCTTTCTAGAAAACAAAATATAATGGGTTTAGAATAAAAGGGACACCTTTAAAATTGTTGTCATATTTCAGGTCAGAGAAAATAGTATGAAGACTAGAGTGGTAACAGTGACAAATGAAAAAATGTGAATTAATGATGTACATGGAGATTAAAGTGACCTACTACTGAAGCATTTAATACAGGGACTGAAGGAACGTAAATCAAGAGCAATCCTACACTTATGATGTGCACAATTGTGGGGCAATGATTCTCCCAACATGAGAAAACCAAGTATGACAAAGGTGGATAGGGCTGTTTGAGTTTTGTTTTAGTCAAGTTAAATCCAAGCAGAGCTGTTAAGAAATCAGTCCAATATAAAGTCTGGTGTTCAAAAAGAATCTTAGCTAGAGCCAGAACTTTGAAAATTGTAAAGAAATAACTGGAATGTAAAGTCATGAAGCTAAATAAGATCAATTAGAGCTAGAAGTAACTACAGAAGAGATGAGAGATTAAAGCTCTGGGAAACATACACATTTACAGGTCAGGTAGGGGCAATTCACTATGGAAAGAGAGTGAGAAGGTGTCATTAAGGGTGGGTGGAATCCAGGAGAGTGTGAAGTCATGGGAGCCCTGTGATATTTTATGAAAAAAGAAGTGAATAGTCCTTTGTGACTTGAATGCCGCCGACAAGTCCGGTAAAATGAGAACTGAAGAATAATCTTTAGTTTGTTACGTGAAGGTCATTTGTGATTCGACAAAAACAGTTGTATCAGAGTAGTAAGGGAAGAGGCCAAATGGAGTTGTTCAGTGTTGACAGGTAAAAGAGAATTGAAGACATTGGTTGCAGACAACATTTGTATTTATGGAAATCGGTCTTATTTTTGGAAAAAAAAATGTTTAATAGTAATGTGATGAGAATCATGCTGAAGAAAGCATTTACTCAACCATACATTCCTACGATTCCCGTTCTAAATCCTTTTTTACATTAGAGACTCTCATCTCTCTGGTTGTCTCATATTTTCCCTCCAACAAAAAAGATATATATCAGAATTGCCATATGGCGAGAAGAAGCAAGCAGATAGAAAGATGTTTATAAAAACAAAATAAAACCCTGGAGAGACAATGTAAGCCAAAAGAAGAGGGGCAGATGGATATGCTTACCCAGAAGAATTAGCCCTTAGCCTCTGCACAATCAATAAATGTTGACTGGCTATTGACAAGAAAGGGGACAGGAGAGCAAGAGAAGCACATTGTGGGGAAAGGCATTTCTTCATAACAGCTGCTGTTGCCACCATGGAACAGCTGTTCAGGTCCACAGCTCAGAACTCTCTGCTCCCCTTACAACTCTCCTCGGGGGCCCAAACCCACACCCTGATGCTGCAGTCTTAGAAGAAATGTCATATGTGATTTATATTGTATAGAGCCAGAAATTGTTAAATCACTGAATAGGCCAGGAGCAAACTTTTGCCTATGCAATGAATGAAAGAAGTTTACATGACTCTTTCCACATCCTGGATTTTGGTGATCCTCAAAGCCGAATGGTGATAGCCTTTCCACCTATACTGAGAAAGCCATGTTTTAGAGATTTAGAAGGGGAACATTCCCTCAGCTCCTCAGTGGGACTAGGCTTAAGATGCTTAAGATAATGCTAGGTTTAGATTATTGTACCCTAAATTCACACATTCATGTCTATTACAAACCAGAGGCCTGGTGCATGAAAATTCATGCCCTCGGGGGCAGGGAAGGTCCCTCAGTCCGGCCCACACCCTCTCGCAGTCCAGGACCCCTCTGGGAATGTCCACCTGTCAGCCTTGGCCCGCTCCCCAGAGGATCGGGCCTAAGCTGGATGTCACACATCCCTCTGGCAGTCTGGGAGTCCTCAGGGGATGTCCAACTGCAGCTTAAGCCCACAGGGAGCAGGCCTAAGCCGCAGTTGGACATCCTTAGTGCTGCCAAGGAGACGGGAGAGGCTCCCACGTTGGCCATGTGTTCAGAACGGTCAACCTGGCTTGTGGCTGAGCAGAGCTTCCCCTGTTGGAGCACACTGACCACCTGGAGTCAGCGTCTGCATTGAGCATCTGCCCCCTGGTGGTCAGTACATGACATAGTGACTGGTTGTTCCTGGCCATTCTGCTGTTAAGGTCAATTTGCATTTTACTCTTTTATTATATAGGATAGTGTTCTTGTGTATGCACAGTCTTGGAGTATCTTCTTAATGTTTTTCTGTGCCCCATATGAAGAAGCCCCTGTATTGCCTGTTTATGTAGTTCATGTGATAAAAATTATTCCTTTCATATTAAACAAATTCCCTGCATTTTAAAAATAAGAATATTAAATTATTAATTTCTTAGGAATGTCCTGGATGGAGGCAAGAACATTTCCATAACTATAAAATCATATAGCTCCAAATCAAGTATCTCATCAACTGCATTAGCAAATATGGATGTAGTGGGCTGCTTCTTTCTGGCTGTGAGAAAGAACAAGCCACAACTCAACTGCAAAATAGATATAATGATGATAACAATGACTGTCATTTGGGCAGGTTTCTCTTTTTCAATACCAGAGAAAAATAATAACACTAAGTATTTTCATTTTTATGCAGTACAAAAATATCACTATCAATATCGGTATTTTGTAACAAACATGTTCAGAATTTATAACATTTTTAAAAAACAGTGGAAACAAATGTGTATTACATTTTCACACAACCATTCTGCCACATTAATCTGGTATTATTTGGTGGAGGAGAAGCAAAGGGAGATGGCAGCAGATAGACTGCTTATAGAAGGTGAGTGAGAAAGAGAGGCTGGAAGAGGTCCCGCTGAGCATATCAGCCTTGTGTGGGGATGATTGGAAGAGAGAGAAGGGGAAGGATGAGAACATAGAGGAGAGAGCCAAAAGACAGTGAACAAAACCACTGATGAATGTCTGAAACCATTGTATTACACATGCAAAAATACTTCCAGTTCAATTATGAAAAGCAGCACAGGGTATCAGAAGGGCAGTGTTATATTTGATAAAGAAGTCAAGAAAAATACTGACAAACATTGGCTTTTTGCTTCCCATTCTTCAAGATTTACAAAAGACCACCCAGAAAACTCCTTTTCATTCACACTCTATAATTACTAGGTTTCATCTTTACTTATTGCTTCTGACAAATAAAAACATATGTGAACGTGCTCTAGTCTCAGTATCAGTCTTCGGCACTAATGATTTAATTACCATGGCATGAAATCTATGTACACATTTATTCTATTCATTTCCTGCATTAAGTAAATCTTCCATGACCCAGGCTTATTTGGAAAGTGACAGCGGAGTCTAAGAAACTAATCCAAAACGTCGAATGTTTCATCTGGGAGAATCGGACCATACATAAAACAAAAGCTGAAAGAGATGGGATTAATTTTCTCTGTGTATATTTATTGATCGCTATACTAAACATGACCAAAGCAAATATAAACAAGTGCAGTATTGCCATTAGTGAACTTACCCTGTAGTAAGGGGTAAGGAGGAGTGACTATCCTAAATAATTAAATCAAGTGTGACAGGTGTTAAGAAAAGGGTGAGAACAAGGTGCTATGGAAGCATTTAGAAGGACTTTTATTCCAGACAAGAGGAGAGGAAGAAGGGAGAAGCCACAGAAGTAGCAGAAGAAATGAGTCCCAAGCTGAGGTTTGGACAATGCAAAGGTGTGTTAATATTCCAGGCAGAGAGCCATGAGCAATGACCCGAAGTTGAAGGTTCAGAGAAACATTAGTTTTTCATGTGTTAAGGTCAGGCATGGAATCTGTATCAGGAGAATGCAGTTAGGGTTGGATGGAAAGGAGCGGAAGAGCTATATCATTTAAAAGATGCTTTTGAGTTTGAACTTTGAAAAAGTATGCAGAATCACTAGAAAAATTAAGAAGGGAGGGACACAAACATGTTTGCGCTCTTAAAAAATGTCTCTGACAATATTAAGGTTAATAGATCAGATGAAGGGAGGCCAGAGGAAATTAGGAGGCCATTACATACTATAAAAATAAATAAAATGAACCTACGAAGTTAGAGTAAAAATAACTTGGTGTTGTGGGGAAGAAAGTAGACTCAAGCTTCTAGTATGCCAAGTGCTTGGAAGGTAGTTATTCCTTGAGCTAATACTCATTGGTTCCTTTAATGAGTCAGAATTCACTCAATGCCTACAATGTGCCACGCACTATTCTGAGTGCTAGAGACAGAGCAATAATAATATGGACAAGGTCATTTTGCTCATGAACCTTTAGCTCTAGTGGTAAGAATAAAATTGAATTTGAGGTCAGGAAGAAAACTGATGAGTATCCTCTTGGACACAATAAATATGAAATGTGTGGAAGAATAGTCAGATAAAATGTAGTAGAAGGTGAAGATTGTGGCTGGAGATATTGATATAGAGTAAACAGCATGCAAGTGGTTCTTGAAAAAGTGAGAGTGAACTTGAACACTTGGGAGAACGATTTGTTAGTTTTCCTGACATTTGCGTGGCTTTTCACAAAATCTCAAAGTAATTAGGACAGGACTTTCACCCATAAAATCAAAGAGATAAGTATAGAGGGAGGGAAGCCAAATAGGAAACTGAGGATGGTAGCAAGAGAATTATTAGAGAAAATATAATTATTTCATCAGCTAGTCCAATGAGCAGTCTCAAGAAGGAGAAAATGATTGATAATTGCAAATGCTGCACAAGTCAAGAAAGATAAGGAATGAAATAGCTGAATTTCATAGCAGAGACCACTATGGCCTTTGCAACAACAGTTTTCATGGAGGGATGGACAAATGCTTCATCAGTGAGTTGAAGATAAGTGGGAGCTAAGAAAGTGGATAATTTATCTGCTTTAGAATAGGATAAGAGGTCAACCAAAAGACTTGTAAGCATGCATATATATAATTATAACCAATGGACACAGACAGTAGGGAGGTAAGAGCATGTGCTGGGGGGTGGAAGTGGCCAGGAGAGGTCAATGGGGGAAAAATGATACATATGTAGTACTTTCAACAATAAATAATTTAAATTAAAAAATAAAGAAAAGGGATCTCAAGGGTACAATTTGCAGAGTAGGGAGAGAGCTAGAATTGCAGGTTTGAAAAAAGGAAGCTCAGCATAGTATGGGAGTTATACTCATGGATAAGAATGGGTGGCTGGAGGACTTTGATTTGGGCTATGAAAAAAGATGACAGAGATGTGGAACACTTCAGGTTCTCTATTGACTCTTATGTGGCACACAGATGGAAGCTAGAAAACTCCTTGTAATTTCCTGCTTTCTTAATTGCCTTTCCTGGCTCATTTCTAGGTTTGTTTTTATAAGTTTTATTTTTAATGTATGTTTTTAGTTTCAGGATTTATCATAGTAAGGCAAACGCATTTTTTTAAATAAAAATCTGAAATCTAGTGAAAAAATTTTATTCTAGTTTTCTGAATAGGGATAGTGATAGTTTTTAAAAATTAAATGTAGCTGCCTTTAACCAAAATCCAAACACTTTCAAGGTAGCTACTATATACTAAGGAACTAAAAGGAAAAGAAGTTCCTTCAAGTATTATATGTATCAAAATACCTGACAGGTTTTTAAAGCCTCTTATTTTAAACAGCACAATTGGTTTTAATAATTGAATTGCTTTAAAAAGTTTATGGGAAAATGTTTTGTAGACTTCCAGGTAATGGTTATGGTATGGACTGAAATTCAATTTATAATGACAAACAGTATTGAAATAAAGAAAAGTTGGCATGTGCTCTGGAAACTAAAGAAGGGTGCCTTTCTTATGGCCCACACTTCATCTACTAAGTGTATGCAGATGGGGTCAACTGAATGCTATAGTGAAGGTCTGACACATGATACCTCCCATTCTAAGGCACCTACTTCACCAAAAGTTAAGTGTGGAGTTCCTACTCCTGATCCTATCAGTATACGCCGCATGTTCATCTTTTGTACTTACATAACCAGCAATATTTGCCCATACTTTTAGAGTGAATTTAGCATATATCTATATCTATGTTATAAAAACTCAGTGGCCCTGACGCTGAATGACCAAAGACCGGCGCGGGTGGGCAAGGCTGTGAGTGGCGAGGCCCTGCGGGCTTTTAGTATACATATATGAACCAATTAACAGTTATTGTTAGTTCATGCGGTTTGAATGGAGCTGACAGTATTTGTATTTAAAAAGATTGGATTTAATTGCTAATGAAAACCCAAGATAACAGCTAAAACAAGGTTGAAATTTATTTTTCATGTAAATTAAGACTAAAGACAGACCAGAACTGACAATGCCTTTTGGTGCTACAGATCTAAGATCCACCATTTTTGTTGCTCTACTACCCTGTTTCTTTAAGCTCCCTTCCCTGGAGTGGCACATGCCACTTTTCACAGCTGTTGATAAGATCCCAGCCACAAGTACACACCCAGCTGCAAGGAAGGATAGGAAATGAAGCCATGAGGCTAAGAAAAATCCAGGCTAATGTCTTTATAAGGAAAGAAAGGAGAAAAGGATTTTCAGTGAAACTAGCAATCTCTGCCACAGGACTCTTAGTTCTAGAGTGGGCAGTCAGAGCATTGCATCCCCTTGGCTGCTATGATTGGTTCAGAGATAGTTTCCTGTCCAAACACTGTGAACTACAAAGTGTATCAGAGATTATAACAGAAATGGAAAATATACGAAGACAGGAAGACATGACTCAATTCTGGGAAATCCATTTTTTTCCAGACTTATTGTGGATCAATATAGGTCTGCAGCTGCTGGAGAATAGCATAAGAGGAAAGCCAAGGAAAAAAACTGATCCAAGAGATAGAGAGATTGAAGACTGGCAACATCTAAGCCTAGAACATAGCATGCTTGAGCTTTGGCTAGCCCTGGGTATTTCAATTAAGTGAGTCAATAACTTTACAACAGGCTTTTAATTCATAGGATGAAAAGCTTATTGATGAAAACAGGGGTCTGGAGGTAAGAGAAGTACTAATGGAACATACCACTTGGATTTTATTTTACTATCATGGATCAGCTCCATTTAAAAGTATAGTATAGGTTAAAATACACTTCCATTCACAAAAAATAAAAGAATGAAAGAACAAATAAGCCCACATCCAGGCACATTCTTGTAAAGTTTTAGAACAAGAAAAACTAAAGCATGTTAAATTCTTTTTCACAAAGAAAAAATAAATATCCACAAAGAGATAAAAATTAGACACATCTGAATTCTCACCAGTAACACTGAATGCTAGACGATAACAGAGAAATGCCTGCAGCAGTGGTCGTCAAACTGCGGCTCTGTTGACTAATGAGTTTGCCAACCACTGGCCTACAGCATTGCAGGAAAATAAATTCCAGCCTTGAATTCTATACTCACAAAATGTATTAACCAAGTATGACAGAATTGGGATATTTAAAAATGTTTAAGAGCCTAGAAACTTTACCTGTATTTTAAATATACATTTGTATTTAACAGCCAGCAACTGAGATCAGAAATAACAGTTGTTCAAATAAAATATGTTTTCTCTCTTCCTTGTAAAATATATTTGTAGCCAGTAGCCATATTTGTAAATGATATGTAACAATGTAATTATGTAATATGTAAATAATATGTAAGCAGTTCTATAACATAAACAAAAACTCAGGGCCCCCTGTATCTTTTTTGTCTTGTTTTCCTTAGTGTATGAGTTTTGTTCTCAAGATTACCACAGGTTTTCAATGGCTGCTGGCGCTCCTCCCATCACATCTGCATTCCAGGTAGAAGTCGTTTCTTAACCCGTGGAGTACTTAACAGCTATTTTCACCTAAGGAGTGTCTTCTGAAATAGCACCCAGCAATGCTTTCTTAAATCACTACACCTGCATAGTTGAAAGATGAGATATTTTATCTGGACACTTTGCAGCCTGGGGGGAAACATGGGACTCTGTTTCTAAGTAAGAAAAGAATGGATATTGAGGAGGCAACTAGGTCCCACACCATCTAATAAGCGACCCAAGTCTCATTTTGTAAACTTAGTTGAGTTTGTACTCTCACAAAATAAGAAATAAAAAGGCATACAAACAGGAAAACAGGGAGCAATAAAGGAAAAGCTAGGGATGACAATGACCTATCAGGCTAACAACAACAGGTCTGGAGCACTGTAGGGGAATGGTGGGCTCCAGAGGGAGTCTCTGAAGATAAAAGATTACTTACATGGTATTGTCTGATTACCAGGATGGACTAAACTTGAGGCATGATAAAACTTGTTATCCTATACTAGTGGCCTGGTGCACAAAATTTGTGCATGGTGTGGGGAGCGGGCAGTGTCCCTCAGCCCGGCCTGCACCCTCTCCAGTCTGGGACCCCTCTCCAAGCTGGGACCCCTAAACCAGCAGTCGGACATCCCTCTCGCAATCCAGAACCACTGGCTTCTTACCACTCACCTGCCTGCCTGCCTGATCACCTCTAACCACTTGGCCTGCTGGCCTAATCACCCCCAACTGCCCCCCCGCCAGCCTGCTCACCCCCAACTTCCCCCGTTGCTGTTCTGATCACCCCCAACTTCCCCCCTTGCTGACCTGCTTGCCCCCAACTGCCCCCCTTGCTGGCCTGCTCGTCCTCAACTGCACCCTTGCCGGCCTGATCACCCCCAATGCCCCCCCCCCTTCCAGCCTGGTCACCCCTAACCACCTCTGCCTCGTGCCCACCACCGTGGTTTTGTCTGGAAGGATACCCGGAAGGTCTCCCAGTCTAATTAGCATATTAACCTTTTATTAGTATAAATAATATAAAAGGGTAATATACAAATAGACCAAATGGCAGAACAACTGAACAAGCAAAGCATAATATGCTAATGATATGCTAAGGCTGCTCAACTGCTCTCTATGATGTGCACTGATCACCAGGGGGCAGATGCTCCGACCTGTAGGTTAGTTTGCTGCTGGGTTCCAGCTAATTGGGACTGAGTGAGATGGGCCGAACATGCCCTAGAGCCCTCCGGAGGTCCCTCCCCGGACTGATCATGCACTGGTGGGGTCCTTTAGCCTGGTCTGCGCCCTCTTTCAATCTGGGACCCCTAGGGGGATGTCAGAGAGCTGGTTTCAGCCTGATCTCGCAGGCTACTCCCCTTGGGAGGGCACCAGATGCAGGGCTCATGGCTGGCGAGTGCTGCTGTGGCAGCATGAGCCTCTCCTGATCGGGACTGATTGGGCGCGAGCCAGTGGCAGGTACAGTGGAGCCGGGATGAGCGGGAGCAGCAGGTAGAAGCTGCAGGCGGCACTGGCCTGCAGGTTTGGGCCTGATCCCTGCAGGCCACCCAGAGGGACCCCACCCACTACCAAATTTGTGCACCTGGCCTCTAATTCAAGATAAAAAAAAAAAAGCTAATATGAAATCCCTCCCAATCCTATCTAATAAAAGAGTAGATGCAAATTGACCATCACACAAGATGGCTGCCCCCATGTGGTCAAAGATGGATGCCCCCTTGTGGACACAAGATGGTAGCCACAAGATGGCAGGCAGGGAGGACAGTTGTGGGCAATCAGGCCAATAGGGGAGGGAAGTTGGGATGGACCAGGCCTGCAAAGGAGGGCAGTTGGGGGCAAACAGGCCTGCAGGGGAGGAGAGTTGGGGGACCCAGGCCTGCATGGGAAGCCAGTTGGGGGAGCAGGCCTGCAGGGAAGGGCAGTTGGTGGGACCAGGCCTACAGAGAAGAAAATTGGAGGGGACCAGGCTAGCAGGGGATGGCAGTTGGGGGGAACCAGGCCTGTAGGAAAGGGCAGTTAGGGAGGTCCAGGCCTTCAGGGAAGGACAGTTTGGGGGAACCAGGCCTGCAGCGGAGGGCAGTTGGAGGTGACCAGGCCTGCGGGTGAGAGTTGTAGGGGGGAACCAGGCCATCAGGGGAGAGTAGTTAGGGGCAACCAGGCTGGCAGGGGAGAGCAGTTAGGTGTCTATCAGGCTGGCAGGGAATGGTTAGGGGGTGATCAGGCTGGCAGGTAGAAGCGGTTATGGGCAATCAGGCACACAGGCAGGCAAGCGGTTGGGAGCCAGCAGTCCTGGATTGTGAGAGGGATGTCCTACTGCCCGTTTAGGCCCTGTCCCACTGGGAATGGGCTTAAACAGGTAGTCAGACATCCCTCAAGGGGTCCCAGATTGGAAAGGGTGCAGGCTGGGCTGAAGGACACCCCCCATGCACGAATTTCATGCACTGGGCCTCTAGTTGTGTATAAACAATTAACTCAAGTAATTATTTGAATATAAGAAAATTTATCTTTGTCTCAATGCTCCTACTATTCTCTTCTAAGTGTCTCAGAAATTATAATATTGTTCACAGAAGAAAGGGAATGTAATCTTAGCACTTACTAATAGTAATGTAATGTTTAAATGGTTTTCAACTTTAGTCAACCCATGGATAAATTGTGTAAGTTTTACTTGTGGATACAGAATGAATTTAAGTATTAACAAAAAAAGCCAATATAAACTTAAAATAATAGCACACAAACAATGAGAAATGGAAGGGCAGAGGAATTGTGGAAGGAAATATAGAGACAGAAATATTTCAAACACTAAATATAATGTAACTAGAGGCCAAATGCATGAAATTCATGCAAGAGTAGGCCTTCCTTCCCTCCAGCCGCCAGCCCCAGCTTCATCCAGAAGGTCACCCGACCTAATTAGCATATTACACTTTATTATTGTAGATAGCAAATGAAAGAATCAAAACAAGCATTGAAAAGTGAATGAGGTTAAAATTTACTAAGCAAAACCTTTTTTTAAATTTTAGGAAATCAATCAATACTATTTGGAATGTTGAAATAAGAGACATACGTAGATGTATTATTTAGTTTTTGAAGATAATTGATGGTAAAATAGTTTGTTTCTGGGAAGTGGGACTATGGGTTTGAACAGGTATGGGTAGGGCAGTATAAAAATCAGATAATAAGGTATAAGCTAACCTTATTATTTGATTTGATTTATTCACATGCTCAGGCATTATTTTAATAACAATAAATATTACAACAATAAAAATAGCAATAAAGGAAAGCTTCAAGTTTTCTTGGCAGTTTTACAAAGCACAAATATTAGTAGGGAAGGCAGGGCTTGTTACTAGTACAATATGGGCTTCTCTCTGATGCAGTGGGCACCAGGTAGGACTAAGCACTGATGCAGCATGAACCTGCTCTACCCAAACAGGAACTGGATACCTAAATGTGACCTCTAGTAAAGTACTTTTACTAAATACTGAAGGAAGGGAGGATAGAAAATGTTCTTCTGCTGGACTACACTCTACTGAGCCTCCGTCCTCTCAGATGGTTGCATAACTTAATTTTTAATGTGAATTTAGATCAACCAGCTCTTTTAGTATGTTTGAAAATTCTAACTATAACCAGGTTTTCAGTAAAGGGAGGCAAGAACATTTCATGTTTAAGGATATAGATATAGATATAGATATAGATAGATACATATGTATCTATCTATATCTATATCTATATCTATGGATATCTATATATCTTAGATAAATATCACATGGAGCACATAAAAAGATCCATGATGTAAGAAAATAGATAATAGCAATTATTATAAATAAACATACTGTGTTTTAGGAGAATTATCACAGTAAACAGTAAAGTGTACCCATTACTTACTGAGATATTAAATATACAAAAGGTTATATGATATATTAGCTAGAATAGGCAAGGTATTGCTGCAGTAACTAAACATTTAAATCATCCATCACTTAAAATAGGATTATTTTATTTCTTGCTTATACCACATCTAAAATGAGTTGGCAGCAAGTTCTGTTCAAAGTTATCTTCATTCCAGGACCCAGGATGATGAACAAGCCACTATCAGGAGGGTTGCTGATCACAGAAGCATAGAGATCATGAAGAAGATTATTGCAAATATTGCATGACTCTTAGTCATGTAAGCATGTAAGTTTTACATTTGTCTTTCATTCACATTTCATGGGTCAAACCAAGTCACGTGGCCATGACTGATTTTAAGGAGAAAAGTACAACAAATTCTGTGACCTAAAACCTCCCCCCATATTAATATGTGTGAATATCCTTAATGACTATCACATTAGGTAGTTGAAAGCAATTTCAGAATGATTTTGAAATCACACAACTTCAGAATGTGATTTCAGAATGAAATCACAACTAGAAATTCACAAGTGAATTGATGGTTTATAAAAAAATCTAATGACCAATTAAAAAGACAAATAGTAATTACTCCCAAAGTGCAGAAGAAACATTTAAATATATAAAGAAAATAAGAATGAATACAGTGGATATTGAAGACCAGAGACAGTAGATCCAATGAACCATGCAATATTTCTTATTAAAAAATAGAGGAAAAACAATAAAGAAGCTTTTCTGATCTAAGAAAGGCCCAAGTGTTCAGGCTAAAATGCTCACTGAACAGTAGAAAAAGTTAATAAAAATATAAAAATGCCTAAATATATCCTGTTTTAATTTTAAACCTCAAGAATAATGAAAGAACCTAGGTATTCAAAAATGATTTTTTTCCTGAAATTTAAATGTAACCTACATAAAGAAAAGTGCATACATTTCAATTGAAGAGCTCAATAAATTATTCTTGTGAGAATACAGTTGTGTGACCACTACTCAGGCCAAGAAATGGAACATTCCCTGTACCATACAAATATTTCTATCCATTCTCCTCCCCAAAAGTATACACTATCCTAATTTCTAAACCTCTATCAGTTTTGCCTACTCCAATATTGAAATAAATGGAATCACATAATATGGGTTCTCATATTTGACGTTCTTCTCTTATTATATCATTGAGATTCCAACATTTGCTTTGCTGCAATTATAGCAGATTTCAACTCATTCATGTGTATAATTCTATTGTGTGAATATACTAAAATTTGTATTTATTCTAAGTGCTGACACAATTGATAAAATTGTTTCAAGTTGCTTACTATTTTTTATTTTCTTTATTGATTAAGGAATTACATATGTGTTCTTACCCCCCCTTTCCCTCCCCCACCCCCTACTCATGCTCTTACCCCCCTGGTGTCTGTGTCCATTGGTTAGGCTTATATGCATGCATACAAGTCCTTTGGTTGATCTCTCCCCTTATCCCCACGCTTCCCCGCCTTCCCTCTGAGGTTTGATGGTCTGATTGATGCTTCTCTGTCTCTGGATCTGTTTTTGTTCATCAGTTTATGTTGTTCATTGTATTCCACAGATAAGTGATATCATGTGCTATTTATCTTTCTCCAGCTGACTTATTTTGCTTAGCATAATGCTCTCCAGGTCCATCCATGCTGTTGCAAATGGTAGGAGTTCCTTCCTTTTTACAGCAGCATAGTATTCCATTCGGAAATAGCCTAAGTGCCTATCAAGTTGTTTACTATTACAAATAATAAGGTTATAAACATTCTCATACATATTCTTGCTGTATATGCTCATATTTCTATTGGGTGTGAAATTTAGTAGTCCTCTGCTACCTTTATTGGAAGCCACCTTTACACATGGCTGCCAGGTATAAAATTGCAGTGCTCTTTCCTTCTCTTAGAATTCACATTCCCATCTCTTCTTTATTTTCTCCATACACTCAGTTCTCCTCTGTGTTCTACTCATGTACTTTATTTATTGTCTATAGTTTGCTCATTGAAATATAAGCTCTATTAAGGGTAACACTTATGTTTAGTTTGGTAATGATTATTTTCTCAACATATAGAAGAGGTGCTCAAAAACTTTTGCTGAATAATGTATTATTTTATATAGTTATTAGTGACCTGTAGTGTGAAATCATGGAGACCCAAGAATCTGCCCCCTATCCCCATGCCATGGGACCGCCCTGAGTCCCGCCCTGCATGGCCAGCATGCTGTGGAATGGCCCCAAGTCCTGAAGTGCTGCCCCAAAGCCCACCAGGTTGCTCTGAGTGGCCACTGGGCCCCACCCCTGCAGAAGCCATGGGAAGCTGCCGCTGGGACCCCCATGCCCTGCAGGGCTGCAGGAACCCTGGTGGAAGCCACATGGAGTGGCCACTGGTCCCAGCCCCGCTGCCCAGACCCCACTGTGCATGCTGTCATCTTGTGATGGCTTTGCAGCATGAGGGTCAATTTGCATATTACCTCTTTATTATATAGGATGAGTAAGGCTCAATATCTCTTCGTATGTCATTACGCATTTGTACTTCCTTTCAGTATGCAGACTATTTGTAGCTCATGCTACAAAATCTTCTTTAGAATTTTACATGTGAATTTTGAAAATTAAGAAAATTTGCCTTTTTTATATGTCTAGCAAAATTGTTGTCCAGTTTGCTGTTAGCCTTTTGACTTTGTTTATGGTAACTTTTTAATATGATTTATTTTCATGTAGTCAGTGTTAACCATTTCTTTTCTTTAAGGCTTTATGTCCAATTAAAAAAGGCCTTTCTGAGAAACCAAGATGGCAGCATAGGTAAGCACCTAAACCACTGCCTCACACAGCAATTTCAAAACTACAACTAAAAGACAGAACAGACACCATCCAGAACCACAGAAAAGCTGGCTGAGTGGAAATTCTACAACTAGAAGGAAAGAGAAAAGCTCACGGAGAATTGCAGGAATGGCAAAGGGTTGAGGTACCTCAAAGGGTCTTTGTGCTTGCAGAGAGGAAGGGCGGCTGAGAGCCTGGCTGACTTTCTCTGGAGGGAGGGGGAAGGAAGCCCCTGACTGCACTGAACTCCAGCTCCAACTGCACTGAACCCCAGTTCAAGGCGAAACCCCGTGGACCCAGGCTCATACAGGGGGAGTCTGGACTGTCAGGTAGAGAGAAAGGCACTTGGAGACTCGGAGACCCAGGGGAGAGCCGGGGGAGCCCCGGTGGGCAGGGGTCTGGAAGTGTACGTGCGAATGTGCACAAAGACTGCAGAGGTTGCCACAGGCTTTCCCTAGCAGAAGGGAGTCGGAAGCTTTGACTGCACTGAACCCCACTTCTAACTGCACTGAACCCCAGTTCCAGGTGAGCCCCTGGGGACCCACGCTCTTGCGGGGGTAATCTGGACTCTCGGGGCAGAGGCTTGGGAGGCGGGGAAGATAGAGGTCTGGAGGCACGGACTCGTGTGCGCAAGGGCAGGGCTGAGGGGAAGCCAAGACTGTCTGCTCCGCCCTGAGACTCCACCCTACCCAAGCTGAACACAGAGGCTTTTACAATTTGGCAAGTCTAATCCTATAAGGCTGTCTCCAGCACCGAACTTCTCCCAGCATAGACACAGCTGATCCTCACAGCCAACTGGCCTGGAGGTCAATTCCTCCCAGTGATACCAACAACAATCAAGACTTAGCTACAACAAGGCTGTACACACAGTCCACATAGGGGTGCACCAAGAGTGTCCACCTCAGTTAACTGGGAGGCCGACCCACTGGGCCATATAAGAAACCTAGCACACAAAGCTACCCTACCAACTCAGGGAAGCAGTGAAAATGTGGCGACAATGAAACAGATCACAAACGAAAGAAATGGAGGAAAACAAACAACTGGATATAGAATTCAAAACCACGGTTATAAGGCTTTTCAAGGATATTCTAGAAAAGGCCGATAAATATAAAGAAACCCTCGAAGATATGAAAAAGGACCAACTAGAAATTAAACATACACTGACTGAAATAAAAAATATTATACAGAGACCCAACAATAGACTAGAGGAATGCAAGAATCAAGTCAAAGAATTGAAATACAAAGAAGCAAAAAACACTCAACCGAAAAAGCAAAAAGCAAAAAAAATCCAAAAAGTTGAAGATAGTGTAAGAAGCCTCTGGGACAACTTCAAGCATACCAACATCAGAATTATGGGGGTGCCAGAAGAAGAGAGAGAGCAAGATACTGAAAACCTATTTGAAGAAATAATGACTGAAAACTTCCCCCACCTGGTGAAAGAAATAGACTTACAAGTCCAGGAAGCACACAGAACCCCAAACAAAAGGAATCCAAAGAGGACCACACCAAGACACATCATAATTAAAATGCCAAGAGCAAAAGACAAAGAGAGAATATTAAAAGCAGCAAGACAAAAACAGTTAGTTACCTACAAGGGAGCACCCATACCACTGTCAGCTGATTTCTCAAGAGAAACTATGCAGGCCAGACCGGAGTGGCAAGAAATCTACAAAGTGATGA
This sequence comes from Corynorhinus townsendii, assembly GCA_026230045.1. Classification (NCBI taxonomy): domain Eukaryota; kingdom Metazoa; phylum Chordata; class Mammalia; order Chiroptera; family Vespertilionidae; genus Corynorhinus; species Corynorhinus townsendii. The sequence continues at coordinate 159,601,546 of JAPDVU010000002.1, forward strand.
ATAGCAAGAACCTACAACCAAGATTACTCTACCCAGCAAAGCTATCATTCAGAATTGAAGGGCAGATAAAGAGCTTCACAGATAAGAAAAAGCTAAAGGAGTTCATCACCACCAAACCAATATTATATGAAAGGCTGAAAGGTATTCTTTTAGAAGAGGAAGAAGAAAAAAGTAAAGATAAAAATTATGAACAACAAATACATATCTATCAACAAGTGAACCTAAAAATCAATGAATTAAAAACCTGAGGAACAGAATAAACTGGTGAATATAATAGAATCAGGGGCATATAAAGGGAGTGGACTGATAATTCTCAGGGGGAAAGGGATATGGGGGTGTGCAGGAAGAGACTGGACAAAAATCATACACCTCTGGATGAGGACAGTGGAGGGGGAGGTAAGGACAGAGGGTGGAGTGGGAACCGGGTAGAGGGGAACTATGGGGGGGGGAGGAGAAACAACTGTAATAATCTGAATATAGATTTATTTTAAAAAATAAAAATAAAATAAAATCTGCCCAAAAAATGGCCTTTCTTACTTCAATATTATAAATAAATTCACAGCGATTTCTTTATAGATCTTTTATATTTACTTTATTTTTTTATTTTTTCTATCAAAATGTGTTTCATTTTAAGGAATGCAGTGGGTATCCAGCTTTCCTTTTACCTGACATGATTTATAGAATCATCACTGTCTTCCTCACCAATTTGTGATGACATCATTACCATAAAGAAAAGGCAATCCTGTTTGAATCTGTTTGAATTTTCCTTTTACTCGGTTTCATTGTTTTGGTCTAAATTAGCTGTAGTGCTGTTATGAGCATTTATTAATCTCTAGTGCTAAAGTTTCAAAATTATTTTGTATCCTTACAGATTTATTGCTTAAGATGAACTTAATACAGTATAACTTTGTTTAATTCATACAGACATACAAAAAAAAATCAAGGCCCAAACTGAAAACTACAATGAAAAATACATGCAAACAACCACAAATATTCTTGGTATGTTAATTAGGATTGTGTTAAATGTATAAATTAGTTTAGTGAGATATTATATACCATTCGATTATATCTTTCTATCCCAAAGTATTTTTTAACAGTAAAGTATTTTTAATTAAGGTATGCACATTATTTTTAGATATAATGCTATTGTACACAATAGATTGCAGTATAGTATAAATATAACTTTTACATGCACTGGGCAGCCAACAATTTTGTGTGACTCACTTTATTATAATATTCACTTACTAGTAATTGCCATGGCCTGGAACCAAACCTGTAATATTGCCAAGGTATACCTGCCTGTAGAGGAATAATTGAGGGCTATTAGGCCCTTTCTGTTCCTCCTTTAGGACCCTTCCCTGGCCCTTGTCCTGAGAAGGTGCCCCCAAACCAGAAGCCCAGACATGAAGTTACCTACCTACTGTAGCCCTAAAGGCCCCTGGTCTAAAGTCTGGGACCTAAGTCCATCCCATCCAGAACCTGGAATCAAGATCCCAGAGTCCAGCCAGGCTGGGGTCCAGAGCTCAGAGTCTAGCCTGTTTGGACTGAATCTAGCACCCCAGAGTTTACCCAGGATAGCTCCATGAGGAGTTTTGTTGGCTCTAGGCTTGGGGTTCATGAGGTGGTGCTAGGGCCTGGGCTCTCTGGACGCTCACACACACTTTCACCTTCTGTCTGCAAGCCATTGGTTTCTAAATACATCACTTCGGTTCACCATATTTCTTTAACTATAGGAGATACATAACAAGTTCTCCAAGTGGTAACATAACTTCAAAGTGGAAGGTCATATTGCATTGAAGCCAGAGATGGACATGGGACTCCTTTCAAGGTAACCTTCAAATTCAGTCCTTAATAACCCAACTGCTCATCTAAAATTGTGTGTTTTATTTCCCATCCCATTACACAACAAAAACAAACACTTAAGTTTTTACTACATATCAAACACTATTCTATGAGCTTCACCCATGTTAATTCATCTTTGTAATCCTCAAGACAATTTTATCTTCACATTACTCCAGTTTTACAGATTAGAAAATTTAGTCAGAGGATGGTTAAATAAATTGCTTAAGGTCACACAGCCTGTAAGTGAGGGTACCTTTTAGTCTGACTCGAGGGCTCATACTCTAAACCACTGTGCTATCACTATGATTACATATATAACACACATACGATAAAGGTGTCATTTTAAATCAGGTCAAAAAGTTTTAGTTTAAAGAGTTAGGGTAATTGAAATATTATTCAAGAAAATTTAATGTTGTTACTTTTTTTCTTCATAGTATATGTCAAATGAACTAAAGCCTTGGTTATAAAAATGTACATTCTTTAAAAGTAGAAAACATATATATACTTTTAAATTAAAACAGTATTTTCAATAGGGGAGATGGATTCTTATACATGAACTTACAAACTGAAAATAAAAAATTTGGCAGATTTGACCACAACCACTTAAGAAAATTCTATGACACAAAATACCACAAACAAATGAAAAGATAGTCATAAAACAGAGAGAATTTTATTATAGATTGACAGAAAAACCAAATGAATGATACAATGGGAAAATAGGAAGTAGCAACAAATACCTCACAGAGGCATATATAATATCAAAATAACTATACATATATAAATTAAAACAACTTTTTTTTAACCTCTCAAGTTAGTGATTATATTTTTTAATGATACTTCCTAGTGTGGGTATGGATATGAGAAATTTGATATTTCTGCATTGCTGAGTTGGTGGGTGTATATTGGCAAAACCTCTCTGGAGAACAATATTGTAATAGATACTTTGCCTTAAAAATTCTTACTTTTTCTTGCAAACAACATTGTTACCTTTTAACCTAGCGTTTCTTCACTAAGAAAGTTATTCTAATGAAATATTTGCATGCCTGCACATTTATTTTGTAAGGATATTTGTAAGGAGTAATTATAGCAATGTATACATTGGCAGCAATCTATATATGCCTTCTAAGAGGATTGCTATGAAACAATTAACTTTGTTACTTTATCCTCAAATACACAATACTTCATTGTAGGATCTAAAGTTGCTTTCAGAAATAGGGTCCCTGCACTGCCAAGTCAGGCTTGACTTGAGAGCAGAGATGGTAGATCATTCAGAGGCTTATAAACACATTGAAGATGGACTCCTGGGTTCTGTCTGTGAATCTTACAGCTTTGCCATAATGTGACTCTATTACATCACATAACTTCAACTCTGCCACACACTGATTTAGTTTAGCATATACTGAATAGAATAAAACCTCTCTTTTTGTCTATCAGAACTTCCTGACAAAGGATTCCCTTCCCTTGAGAAAGCACTATCATCATCATCATCATCTGGATGATTTGTACTGTATCAGTTTGTTTAAGCTGGGATCTAGTTTCCAGAACTTCCTTCTCTAAATAGTTCCTGGTTACAGTTGGTTAAAGGAGATACTTGCATAAGATTTGGAGGATGGAAATAAAGCAGTAGCCATTATCTTTTGAAGGCTGTTTTAGTCATATATAGTGATGAACAGATGCAGGGGTGATTCCTCTTTTTTCTTTCCTCTGCTCCACTTTTAGTTCTTCTTATCAATTTCTGATTATATTGACCAAAAACAGCTCCAGAAAAATGCGCATCTGAGGATCTACAGTGGTGAGACCCAATGGAGAAGATATCTTCCAGTAGACTTCCTAAGAACTTCGCCTTAATAGTTCAGGGTTTCCAAATAAAATACAAGACCCTCATTTAAATTTGAATTTCAGATAAACAACAAATACTTGTTAATATGAATATGTCCCCAATACTTCAAGAGTTAATTATAGCAAGGGAATATTGGTAATAGTCTAATTGCCCATAATAGTCCTGAATAGGTTGGAGGATTAATCTTGACACTTAATCCTTAAGCCCATAGTCCTTTATTGCAAGGACATACTCATAAAAAATTGTTTGTTGTTCATTTAAAATGTTGATTTAACTGGGAATCCTGCAGTTTTTACTTGCTGGATCTGACTCTTCTAGTTTTGGTGGATTGATACGCTTGGTTTTAGATGAACTATCTCCTGACTCCATCTCTAAGCCTTTAGCTCCTTTTCCAAACATTAACTCCTCCAGCATCTTCTACAGTTGTGTGAGGTCTACTTCCTAGAATAAATTGCATCCCCTACAATACTCACATTAACTCTTCATCTGATTTCCAATGTTTACTGTAGTAATAATAACAATAGAAAACAATAATAAATTCTAAGGTTTATTGAATATAACTCTATGCCAAACCCTATATTAAGCACTTTGCAATACTCTATATTGGTTACTGTTATTTACTCCCATTTAAATCTAGTGCATTGTAGAATTTAATTAAGACATGCCATTTATATAACAATTTCCATTGATCTTGGATAGTCTATGCTCTTCTTTTTTCCCTCTTTATTTTTCCTTAAAGCAAATGTGAAGTGAGTTAATTATTTCAGACATCTGTATCTGATAAGGAAAGAAACTGAGTCACCAAATGATTTAGATGAACTTTAAAAGTCATATAGTGAGTTAATGGAACACTTGGGAGTAGAATTTACTATCTCTGAGATTCCAAGCTGCTGTCTTGACTTTTGTGCTGAGAAACACTATATATCTTTAGAAGAGAGAACAAAATCCGTGTCCATTAAGTTTCTATATCCTGTGCAGAGACATTTATTCTTAGATCAAAATGTCCAAATGAAACTTACACCATACATTTTAATACTTATTTTTAATCCAATAAGTTTTCATGTCCCTTTGTTGTTCTTATGAAATCAAATTTTCTATTCTTTATCAAGCATGTGTTTGAGCTCAACTTCTATATGTAAGCATAGTTTTCACGTAAGTGCCCCATAAGACTTGAACAATGAGTTTCATATGTAAACAAAACTGTATATTTAAAATAATCTCTGGAATTTCTTGTTATTTTAGAAGCTCTTTCTTTAAGATGGAGTTTAGACAAGAAACATTTAGAACAAAAATCAAATAAAAAAACAAAGGCAAATATTTTAGGAAATGAGGTGAACTGATTGATATGAAATATTTCAAAGAAAAGGTAATACTAACCACTTATCCTTAACAAGTCAAAGTCCTGGAAACTTTCATGGAGAAAAATGTGATTTCAATGTAATTTCACTATTGCTATAAAATTTCTAAGCATGGTAAAAATATTTTAATTTGTACTATAATTTATTTAATACAGGATTTCCAATACAGATGTTCACTTGCCTCTCCTTTTATCTTTGGGGGGATATTTGGCAAATACAAGTCATTTTCTTCTAGAGGTCCAACCCCCATGTACTTTGTCTTACTGTCTATTTGTTACAAAATATTTATTTAGAGGAAGAACTAGTGTTCTGGTGGTACCCTAACTGCTGTCCAGAATTTGGAATATGAGGAGAAGAAAAAGGGAAAACTTGCCTAAATCAAGAGGATTGATATGAAATACCTAGTTTTAGTTTCATGAATTATTGTTTATTTTCATAGTATTCATAAGCACTTTTCTTAGCTTAAATTAGATGTAATAATTTAGGAAACTTATCTTCTAATTCTAATAGCAAAGCTATTTTACAAATTGCCCACAATATTCAAACAAAATAATCAATTACAACTATATAGTGTAGTGACTTGAAGCAAAATTTCTTGAAATATCTGTGGTAAGCCCTGACTGGTTTGGCTCAGTGGATAGAGCGTCAGCCTGCAGACTGAAGGATTCCAGGTTCTATTCCATTCAAGGGCATGTACCTTGGCTGCGGACACATCCCCAGTAGGAGGTGTGCAGGAGGCAGTTGATCGATGTATCTCTCTCATCAATGTTTCTAGCTCTCTATCCCTCTCCCTTCTCTCTGTAAAAAAGCAATAAAATTTATTTAAAAAAAGAAAAGATCACATAATTGGTTGTTGAGACAATATCATAGCTACAAAAGTTTTCAAATATCTATGCTTAATTCCTGCACTTTTCTTGTTACAAACATGCACCAGTTGATGGAACACCCTTTTAATAGCATTGCTTTAGAGTTAGATTATAGTCTTTGGTATTCATTAGCTTGGGTTCAAATTCGGTCTCTGCTATATTCTACTGGCCTTGAAATCATGTTTAACTTACTTAAGTAAATATGAAAATAATATTAGTACCTTCTTTAAAGTTTGCTGTGAGGATTTAATGAGATACAGTGGACCTTTGAACAATGCATAGGCTGGGAGGTAGGGGTGCTGAACCTCTGTGCAGTCAAAATCCATGCATAACTTTAGGCTCCCCAAAAACTTAGCCTTGCCAATAACATAGTCAGTTAACACATATATTGTATGTTACATGCATTATGTACTGTAGTCTTACAATAAAGTAAGCTAGAGAAGAGAAAATGTGGTTAGGAAAATTATAAGGAAAATACATTTATAGTATTTATTGACAAAAATCTACATATAAGTGGACCTGTGCATTTCAAACTCATGCTGTTCAGGGGTCAATTGAACTATATGTGAAGCACTGAGAAGAATGTCTAGCACATACTTCAGAGTCAATCAAGTTAAGTCATTGTAATTACTGCATGCAGTTTCATAATATACAAAACACTTTTCCATACGTCATTACCCTTATTTCTCACAAAATCTCTGTGTGGGTTAGGTTAAAAAAGTTGTGATTATCCTCCATTGTACAGTTGAGAAAACCAAGGGTCAAGTGTTTAAATGGTTATTTAAGTGTTTAAATGGTTGCACAGCTGGTAAATGATAAAACCAGGAGTTAAATTTGATGCTCATTCTCCCTTATTCCATCCTCCCCTTTAAGGCATGTCCAAAGCTTCGTGAGTAGTTTTCTTCATACAGAACAAAGTCTTCCTGCTGTTTCCTTGGTCTGAGCCTCTTGGTCTCATGGCATAGCTTGACAAAGAACAGGAGCATCTAGAAATACTAGGATCTCATGACTGCCTCTCCTTTAGTAGACTTCTTTTATAGGAGAGGTTCTTGTTAACCCTGTACTTCCCTTTCCTTTTCACAGCTACTAAAGAGCAAGTTGTGTACGATTTATGCTTTCAGCACAGAGTGCAATATATCTGGTTAATGTGATGGCAGCTATATTTTAGATGTTGGAAGCGTCGATTCAAAAGCAATTCCCAACACTAAGATGAGAGAAACGGCCATCTCGTTTCATGTGTTAGTGAATGGTCTGGCTTGCCTTTCCCATTTGAATGTGTCTAGATGATATAAAGGTTTCTTTTGTCGATGTTTGGATAGTTTTACTTTTACCAGTCCAAAGAAATGTCCACTTCTTCATGTGGTGAAATCATGCATATGAATTCTCAGAGAGTAAGGTGCATAAGAAATTCATACGGGACATTAAATGTTCTAGTAATTATGATCTCTATTTGGTTCAGAGTCAAAGAAAAAGAACCAAACCCAAGATGTGTTAAAAGAATAAAATTTCCTTGTGTTAGTAAATGAAAAAGGGAGTTACAAAAAGCAAATACTGCAGATGCATTTTCTCCAATAATGCCTTCAGGGGAACTTACATTTAGAAAAGAAAACTATTCAATTATACAGCAGCACCAAATGAGCTTGGTGTAAACAAACCATTGTCCACTACTCTAAATTAGGTAATGAACTTCCCATTAGCTAATTTAAAAACGAAACGATAAAATGAGTTTCAAAATTGTGTGGAATAAAGAAACATGCATGAAGGTAAACACAAAGCATCCAGGAATCTAAGTGCTAACCTGTGTATATGCAGCCTCTACAGGAATGAGTCCTTTCGGATGAAACACTCTCTCCTGTCAAAGGTGCCAAATAAAATAACTCAGCCACACTTGTTCAGGAGCAGCACTGTGCTCTCAAAATTCTGAGCTGAGGTCAGGGCTGCTATAGCAATTATGATAAAATGTAAGACTCCACTGTATCCTGGACTCTTTGTTTATTGCACATAAAAGACTTCACATTGGAAAAATATAGAGAATTCCAGGCATTTCACTGTTAGTGGCCCACAAGCAAATGACCTTTGCTAGGAAAGTAAAGCTATCCCAGACCTAATAGACAGTTTGAGAGCTGACTGCAATAGACATGGTAGAAACTCTATTTTATTAAAGGTGAAGGGAGATTACCATGGTGGACACAATATTGCCTGCAATCTGCTTAAATATTCTCTTTTTTATAGGTTCTCCATAGGTGATCTAAAATTTTGATGCCAGAATAAAAGCATGGACATATATGAGAAATAAGAATTCTAGTTAAAAAAAAAAAAAAAACACACAACAAAAACAAGCCCAAGATTAATTTGAGTTCCCTCAGAAGTAAAGCCTGAGGCTATGATTTGAAAAATAATAGGCTATTTGGGAGGTGATCTCAGAGAACATTGTTAGAAGAGGGAAGAAGTGAGGCAGGAAAGGGAAAGCAGAAAATAAAGGCTACATTTTCAAGCCAGTCCTCATTAGAGCAAACTGAAAAGTAATCTTAAATAGGAATGCTGGGGTGCCTACGGGGCAAGTACCTCAGAGTTAGCTAAACCCAAGAGCCGAAGAGCTATCATTGGTTGGGAAGGGGAGGCGATTACATTTTAACAATAGTGATCAGATAGTACCTCCAGGCAACTGGATGGATGTCCATTAGGGTCTTAGAATGGTGAGTCCTCAGGAAATATAGTTGGGGTATCTGCTACAATTTGTGAAAAACAGATTTCTTTTGGATTTTAAAGCAATTGGTGCTATATCCTTAGGAATTTTCACACAGTTATACACACACATTTGTCTTAGGGATTATCTTTAGTTGCTTTTAAACATAGAAGAGCGATGGGCATAAAGGCAGAAAACTCTAGCAGACTGATGCAGAAGATGGTAAAGTGCAAAGAATTAATGCTTTGGAATTACATAGACCAAGATTTGAATCCTATCCTTATCAGCCAAGTGAATCTGAGCAAGTGATTTAATGTGCTTCATTTTCCTTTATTGGCAAAATGAGTAAATAATATGCATTTTGCAGAGTTGTCAAAATATTGTTCAAGCTCTCAGTCTAAGTCTTGGAATATAGTAGTATGTCAATGAGAATTAGTTGTGATCACCAACATCTTAACCAGGACTACCACTACCATCACAATCAGTAGCAGTAACATCATCACCATCATCATCATCTACATCATCATCTTCATCATTCTTTCTTGCTCAACATGCTTGGAGGTTTTTCTTTTGATATAATGGGAAGAAATAAGAACAATCCTCCATCTTTAAAAATATGTGAGAAGGTCTCAGGATTCCTCTGAAATGAAATGTTTCATACCTTCATTGCATTTGACATTAGTAGTACACCGTTTATATTAGGACACTTGGACAAGTACTAACTAACAGGCACTAACAGGTTCAATGGACAAAAGTCATGTAAATACTTATTTCAAAAATATTTAAAATAGTCATTACAGGAATTCTCCAAGTTACCACATATTTCATGACAATCTATTTTCTAAAATGAATCAATAGGATTAAGCCATTCCATTAAAATGCCATTTAGTAGCATCTCTATACAACCAGGTGCACCATTATATGGCCCCAGACACAGATTTAACACAGTAATTTCTTTCCCTTTCCTCTGAAAATTACAGCATTAAAGAAAATAGTAGTGATATAAAGTAACTATACCACCTGGTTATCACTGACTGAGTTTACGTAAGTGAAGAATTTGGATAATTTAGGTTCCCAAAGGCATAGTGACCTAAATAAAATGTGAACTGAGGCTGCCACTTTTTGTATGATACCTCAGTGATTCAGATGTGAAAAACCCAGAAGTAGTTCTACCTTAACTGAAAAATCCAATGAACCTGATAATAATAACTCAACTCTTCCCTGTATTGCTCTTACCTATAGCTCCATGATTTTAAACTCGCAATATTTTCATTAGTCCTGTCTTGTTTATTTTATATTTTTATCTTTACTGTGGAAAGTATTACAGATACCTTATTTATTTTAATATCTTCCCTCAATCCACCCACTGCCTCAATATCTTTACTAGGATGATTAATAAGCATTTCAATACTATGTAAACTAAAACAGTGAAGTTTATTTCACCTATTTTATACCAATGTGCTCCTCCTCCAAGCAAATCTCTGTGAGTCGTCTTTGATTCTTTCATTTCTCTCTCCCTTCATTTCCAGTCCATCAGTTCTAAAGGTTTTGCCTTCAAAATATTTTCTGACCCTATCTAGTCTCACTGCTCCCATCAATTTCAAACCATCATTGTTTGTTGCCAGAGCTACTTCAAGATCTGCTTATTGACTTCTTTTTCCAAACCCTAAAACAATTTATCAACCAATCTAAAAAAGCATCTTAAAAAACACATCAAAAACTTGAATCAGATCCTATCAATTTTATGCTTGAAAGTTTCCAGTAGTTTCATATCATACTCCAAAAATGTTTTAAATGCTTAGCAAACATATCTTACGTGATCTTTAGCCCCATGGAACTCTTACTTCTACACACTCCCTCTTAATATCCACGCACAGTAGCTTTGTTTCTCAGGGTCATACCAAGTTTCTTCCTGACCATGGACTTGCTTTCTTGTCCTCTTCGGTATTCTTTTTCACACATCTTGTTATGCCTATCTCTTTATAACTCAGTTCTGAGCTCAAATATCATCCTTTTAAGAAGCTTGCTGTAGCAGCCCCATTTAATATCACCTCCATATCTTCAGTCACTCTAGATATAATACATCTTTTTCTTTATATAATTCACAACTTTTGAAATAGTCTTGTCTATTCCTCTCTCAATTTTCCACTCATCTGGGAGCTCTGAACTCAAATATTTTACTTCCCAGAACAATAAAATTGCTGCTTTCTGTTGGAGCTCTATCCCTTCATGGGCCACAAAATCAGCAGGGTCTTGAGAGAAAAATGTCAAAACTGTGTGTGAATCTTACCCAGAGTGCTTTGTTCTTTTAAGAGTAAGTTCTCTACTCTAGGTTTTCTAGGTTCTCTTGCTTTTATATAAAGACCTTTTTTTAAAAAATAAAAATTAGCTCACATGATTATGGAGGCTGAAGTAGTTCCAAGTTCTGCATTTGGCCAGTTGGAGACTTAGGGGAGCTGATGGTGCAGTTCCAGTCCAAGTCCTAAAGCCTATAAATCAAGAGAGACAGTGTTGTAAGTTCTAGTCTGAAAACCAGCAGGCACAAGATCCAAGAGGAGCAGGTGTTTCAGTGTGAGTCTGAAGGTAGCAAAAGACTGATGTCCCAGCCCAGGGAAGTTAGGCAGAAGGAATTCCCTCTTACTCAGCTTTTTCATTCCATTCAGGTGTTTAGTTGATTGGATGAGGCTAATTCACATTGCAGTGCAATTTGCTTTACTCAGTCTGTCAATTCAAATGTTAAACTTATATAGAAACACTTTGACAGAAGCACTCATAATAATAATATTTGCCCAAATGTCTGGGCATCTGATAATTAACACATAGAATTAACTATCACATTCCCTGAGTAGGTTTGAGTCCAGGGAAAGAAGAAAATTTTCTCAAATACCTACTTTTTTATGTTGCTTTCTCTCACATACAAATCATGTCACCTTTAAAAGGCTCAATATATTATTATGTGAAAAATTATGGGTGGATTTCAGCAGGGAAGGAGTACACAAGCTTTTTGAGAGTCTTAAAGAGAGTGGGCTAGGTATTATGCTATTTGCTTATCCTATATAATAAAAGGCTAATATGCAAATCGACCGATTGGTGGAACAACAGGTTGTTATGATGCACACTGACTACCAGGGGGCAGATGCTCAATGCAGGAGCTGCCCCCTGGTGATCAGTGTGGTCCCACAGAGGGAGTGTCACTCAGCCAGAAGCCAGGCTCATGGCTGGCAAGTGCAGTGGTGGTGGCAGGAGCTTCTCCCTCCTCCACGGCAATCAGACATCCCCTGAGGGCTCTCTGACTACTAGAAGGTGCAGGTCAGGCTGAGGGCCTCCTACCCCCACCAAGTGAATGAATTTTGTGTGCTGGGTCTCTAGTATTTTATAATTTAAATGTCATGAAAATGCAAATAATATTGACTTACATTTATAGAGAAATAAGAGGGTATGGTGGGTTTCAGATGTACTTTATTCAGAGCCATGGTACTACAGCTCTATGACTCCCTTGGTTGTGTTCTACAGTGTGTGTCAGCATTGTTTTCAAGGTAGATTAATTTATAGGATCACAATGGTTAAAAATTTTCCAGACTTTATTTATACTATTAGGAAGAGTAGACATTAGTTTCTCAGGATTCTTTTTTTATAATTATTATTATTCTTTTTCAAAATATATTTCTTACCCTAGCTGGTTTGGCTCAGTGGATAGAGCATCAGCCTGTGGACTGAAGGGTCCCGGGTTTAATTCCAGTCAGAACACATGCCTGGATTGTGGGCTCAGTCCCCAGTAGGGAGCTTGCAGGAGGCAGACGGTCAATGATTCTCTCTCATCATTGATGTTTCTATCTCTCTCTTCCTCTCCCTTCCACTCTGAAATCAATAAGAAATATACATATATATTTTAATATATCTATTTATTTAATTATAATTAATTAATTAATATATTTATTTAATATATTTTTATTGATTTCAGAGTGGAAGGGAGAGGAAGAGAGAGATAGAAACATCAATGATGAGAGAGAATCATTGACCGTCTGCCTCCTGCAAGCTCCCTACTGGGGATCGACCCACAACTTGGAATGTGCCCTGACTGGGTGGGGGGCCGGGAGAATCCAGCCCTGACCTCCTGGTTCATAGATCTATGCTCAACCATTGAGCATAGATCTGGCTGGGAGTTCATTAGAATTCTTTCATAGAGTCTTTATAAGTGTGCTAATTGAGTCATCCTTAGTTAATTTCTTAAATAAGTGTATTTCATTTACTTACTTTAGTACCTGATACAATATTAACAAATGTCTTCAGTTGGTTGCACTGTTTGTTTCTTTTTCCCTTCTAACCACTTCTACATTTCAAGTCACACTTGTTAACCCATGATCTCAATGCAGGTAATCTTTGATCTCCTCTGTCCTATACCTGACATTTTAGTGTAACCAAAATTTACTTATTTTCTGTGCTAGAAGTAATGTGTTGGGAATGGATCCAATTGATGATAATGGTGGTGATGATGATGACCATCACTCTCATCTGTTGAATGAATGCTAGCTTACCAAGGGCTTTCTTATATGTGATTTTATGTAATACCTATATAATTATGATAAAACTAGAGGCCCAGTGCACAAAATTCATGCACAGGGGGATGTGTCCCTCAGCCCAGCCTGCACCCTCTCCAATCTGGGACCCCTTGAGGGATGTCCGACTGCCCGTTTAGGTCCGATCCCAGGATCGGACCTAAACGGGCAGTCGGACATCCCTCTCACAATCCAGGACTGCTGGCTCCCAAATGCTCACTTGTCTGCCTTCCTGATTGCCCATAACCACTTCTGCCTGCCAGCCTGATCACCCCCTAACCACTCCCCTGCCAGCTTGATTGATGCCTAACTGCTCCCTGGCCAGCCTGATTGCCCCTAACTGCCCTCCCCTGCAGTCCTGGTCACCCCTAAGTGCCCTCCCCTGCAGGCCTGGGTCCCCCCCAACTGTCCTTCCCTGCAGACCCAGTCGCCTCCAACTTCCCTCCTCTGCTGGCCTGGTCACCCCTAACTGCCCTCCCCTGCAGGCTTGATTGCCCCCAACTGCCCTCGCTTGCAGGCCTGGTCCCTCTCAACTGCCCTCCCCTGCTGGCCTGATCACCCACTACTGCCCTCCCCTGCAGACCTGGTCCTTCCCAACTGCCCTCCCCTGCTGGCCATCTTGTGGTGGCCATCTTGTGTCCACATGGGGTAGGATCTTTGACCACATGAGGGCAGCCATTTTGTGTGTTGGAGTGATGATCAATTTGCATATTATTCTTTTATTAGATAGGATAGAGGCCTGGTGCATGGGTGGGAGGCAACTGTTTACCCTGAAGAATGTCCTGGATCAGGGTGGGGAATCCCTTGGGGTGTAGGGTGGCCTGGGCAAGGGGCCTGTGGTGGTTTCCAGGCTGGCCACGCCCCCCAGCAACCTAAGTGGATGCCCTGGTATCTGGGATTTATTTATCTCCTATAATCAAAACTTTGTACCCTTAAGCGGAGGTCAGGGCAGGCCAGGGCAGGTGGAAAGCTTGGCTTTCTCCATTTCCAGGGCAATCCAAGCCTCCTGCTCTCTCCAGCTCCATGGCTGCAGCCATTTTTGTTGGTATTTATTTATCTTCTATAATTGAAACTTTGTAGCCTTGAGTGGAGTCCAGGGCCAGCCAGGGTGTGGGAAGCTTGGCTTCCTCCATTGCTGGGGAAACCCAAGCTTCCTGCTCGCTCCATAGCTACAGCCATCTTGGTTGGGTTAATTTGCATACTTGCTCCTGATTGGTTGGTGGGTGTGGCTTGTGGGTGTAGAGGCGGTAAGGTCAATTTGCATGTTACTCTTTTATTAGATAGAATTAATCTCTCGGTGAAATGGAAGGCACTTTGGAAACTGCCTGTTTATGGAAATTAAAAGATTGCATTGTACCTCTAAGATCAGATGTAGCCAATTGCTTATTCGCATGTCTATAAGAATAGCCCTGCTTGAGAGTCTGGTGAACATTAGAATTCCAGACACTATTCCAAAGGCCTGTGATTGCCTCACAATCATCTCACTCTTTCAGTAAATTCTCTGGATTAAATTTTGTCCAAGAATATTATGTATTTTCCTGCTTTCTATCTGAAAATCCAGGCCTGAACTATCTTCCAAATTAAAAGTGAATTACAATTCAGTCATTTGGTCTTAGGTAGAAGCTAGTATAAGCTCATACTTTTGGATATACAAATAAGAAAAAATACCTTTATTTATCTTAGTTAAATAAAGCACATTCACATACTATCTTACTTGATCTTCATAGACAGGAGGAGGACACATGGAATAAATATTTGGTAACTACAGATTATGTGGTAGACCCTTAACATTAACAAATGAAATATAAATAACTTGGTAACTCTCATATAGTCCTCATGCCAAATGTGTGATGCATGACTTATTTACCTAGACTCTAGAGATTAGGAAGTCAAGGCTCAGAGATGCTAAGTGACTTGTCCAATGGCATGCAGCACTGTGAAGCTAGAATTCAACTTGGGTCTTCTGACTCAAACTCCTGTGGATTTTGCATTATCACAATCACTGCCTCTGACACTAATGACACATGTTAGAAATATATTTTGTCAGCTTTTTCTGTTGGTTGACATTTAAAATAGACTCAGAAAACAATTTAGTGTCTCACTTGTGTGTGTGTGTGTGTGTGTGTGTGTGTGTGTGTGTAAAACCTTTCTCCATTTGCATGTGCTTCTATTTACAGATTCATAGTCTAAACAGCCAACACTACAAGTATTCTCTGGTGGGCCATTATGATGATGTTTGCTCTTTCTCAGTAATACCATAAATGGGTGTAAGGTTTGATTGCTCTAAGTTACAAGAAAATATTTTTATAGGTATAGCAGGCACCCATGTCTTTGTAATTAAGCTTGCCTGAAATAAGACCAAATGCATCAATATATTTATGCTTTGCATTGTGTAGCCTCTTTTCATCTTATTTTATTAACATAAAGGGTAGCTTTAATTATGCAGAGCTACAAAATGTATTGTTGATATTCTATAAGCATTACTATATCCCACTCTCGTGGGGAAGCATGGGACTTGGTTGGAATGTCTGTAAGGAGGATTCTTCAAATGGTCAGTGGTCTCTGAGGGGATCTTACCGAAGGTGGCAGCCCTTACTTTGACTTTTTCCAAAAAAGTCCGGTCTCCCAGGGTGTTTTGCTAGAATCTCTGTTTAGTTCTTAAAAACCCGATCTTGTAGAAACATATACTTTCTCAAGGGTACCTACCCTACTGATTGGATCTAGAGGTTGCTTTGAGTTCAAGCTATTGTTACAATAAAAAGCCAAGGAGGCAGGCAAACAGGACTACTTTTAGTACTGATGTAAAAGGGTTCCTTTATCTCTCTTTCACAGAAACCTGTGTCGGAGTAATTTGTTCATCCATCACTCAGGGTCGGCAGGTCAGCCCCAGCATACTCTAATGAAGCAAAAACAAAATGTACTCTCTTATTTTATTAAAGATTTTTCTAAAAAAAAAAAGTCTGTGTTCTAAAGTAAAAGTAGTTGGAGACATTATCCTCCTTGAGTTGTTACAATGTATATGGATATAGTCATTTACCTGGTTGGGATTTCCCAGTTCCATACCTTTTGTACAAATGTTTCTGAATTGTAATAACATTTTAAAATATAATATGGAAAAAAATTGTGGTCAGTCTCTACTTGATACACTTTTCATTTTTAGCCTATCTTATCCCATGTAGTTCACTGGTAGATTTATGAGAATATCTCAAAAGTTTTGACTTCCATGTGGCATTGATTTGGACCTCTGAAATCTGTCACTCAGGTTAAATTCTTAATTGACTTGAAGTAGGTAACTTCCAGGATCAGGTACACTAAATGACTTTTCACTCAGATTTGTATTGCTTTGTATGGCCAGTTGAATTCAGTGTGAGAGAGAGAAAGCAAGGGAAGGAGAGACAGAGAAAGGGAGGGAGGGAGCAGAGAAGGGAGAAGCGAAGGAGGGAAGGAGAGGAGAATGAGAATAATTGCCCAATTGTAGTTGTGTGGCCTTAACCTTGAGTCTATTATAGATGAGTCACATGGGATTTATTACCATTAGAAAAAAATGTGGAAGTTTATGAAAAGTGAACCATAAAAATAATGCCCGCTGTTTTCCAAGCTTGAGGAAATTCTATGAATCAAGAAATCAAGAGACTTTGTCTTCACTCTTGCTCTATCTATGGCACTTCTAGCCAAAAGCCCTCCTTCCGTATTAGGATCGACCATGAAAAATTAAAAATACCTTGAGTAAAATGACTTACAATATTATATAGCTCTGGTAGAGAAAGATATATGTCATTGGAACTATCTTTATATTTTGAGCTCAGTTCAAAACTTTACTACAAGTGTATTTATGAGCATTTTTTTTTTATGGCATTGCTCTAACAAAACCAGTGGTACTTAGGTGGTCTGATTTTTTATTGATTCCCTCACTCAACAAATGCACAATAGGTATTTTTTTTCCTCTGGATGAAGAAGAAAACCAGTCATGATCCCTGCATTTCTAAAGTTTATGATTTACTTGGGTAAAATAAAACCAAAAACACATTATAGAGAAACTTGCAAAAATAATTACAGATGCTGTGATTAACAGATAAGAAGTTTAAAATAACTATTAAAATATACTTTAAATACTACAGGAAAAAACATACGTGATGGATGAGGAGAAAAGAACTTCCGAAGCATATGGGAAGTTAAAAAAAGAACAAAATGAAAATTACGATATGTGAAATAAAAGTAATTCACTCAAGGAGATTAAAAGCAGAAGAGAGACTGCAGAAAAAAATTAATGAACTTGAAAATCCATCAATAGGTATTCAACTGATACATAGATATTAGAAAGATATAAAAGAAATAATGAGCAGAATGTCAATGAATTGATAAGACTATATCAATCCATTGAACATACATGCAAATGGGGTCCCAGGAGGAGAAGAGAGAAATAATTGAGCAGAGAAGAATATATAAAGAAAAATAATGGCTGAAGATTTTCTAAATTTAATTTGAGGATTTAAACCATAGATAAAGAAGATCCAAAAAAAACCCAGGCAAGAAAAATGCAAAGAAAAACACACCTTTGCCCATTATAGTGAAAGTGCTGAAAACAGCGTCCAGTTAGCGCTAACTAAGAAAGAATGATATTAGCCAAGGAAGAGAAGGAGGAGGGAGCAAAATGCTATTAGGAATGTTTATTTGTTCAACTCAGATATAATTCTAATATTTTCCAATATTACCTCCCCCAAAAAACAAACTTAAAAAAATGACACTAATAACTATACACACACACACACACACACATCTTACCTAATAAAAGAGAAATGTGCAAATTAACCATCACTCCGCTACGCCCACAGCCAATCAGAGTGAGTATGCAAATTAAACTCCATCTTTGTTGGGTTAAGTTGCATATGCAGGTGCAGAGTGGTGTGAAGCCTGCTATGAGGGGGAGGGGGTGGCAGAGGGAGCTACTAGAGTAGTACTCCAGACAGAAACAAGGACTTGCCAGCTCCGGGCAGCCTGGGAGCGGGGATGTGCCAGCTCTGGGCGGCCCGGGAGTGGGGACTTGCCAGCTCTCAGGCAGGTGGGAGCGAAACCAGGAGCCTATTCTTGCACAAATATTGTGCAATGGGTCTCTAGTGTGTGTGTGTGTGTGTGTGTGTGTGTGTGTGTGTATAAATGTAAACGTTCGTTTGTTCGAAATCTTAAATCTCTGAAAGTTCTTCACTGATTACTTTGAAATTTTGACACAATGTTGCATTCGAATACGCACGTGTTTTTATATGCCTTATACCTACTATTATATAGATGTCACACTTGTGACAGGTAAAAACGTGTTTTTTTTAAAAACAGCGCCATCTGCTGGTAAATATGCCCGGTCCACCGTCTTTCCAACAATTGAGAATTGTCAATGACATTACACATGCCACTTTCCACAGTGCATGTCAAGCTCTGAATTTATTGGAGAATGACCAACACTGGGATGTATGCATTAATGACGCGTGCAACATGTCACATCCAAATCAAATTCGTGCGTTGTTTGTAATCATATTGACCACGTGCTCTCCTTCATCTCCAACAGAGTTATAGGAAAAATATAAATCGTACATGGCTGAAGATATTTTCCATCGAATACGCAAGGAAAATTCAAATATGAACATGGATTTCACAGCAGAAATCTACAATGAAGCGTTGATAATGATTGAAGATTTGTGCTTAGAAATCGTGAACAAAGTTCGTAATCAATTGGGAAAGCCATCACCAAATTGATCTGCTGCTGCTTTGTTCAATGTAGAATTGCGTCGTGAACAAAATTACAACACGGGTGATCTTTTATTGTATGTGCAATCAAATATTCCTAAGCTAACTCTTGAGCAAAAGGCATTTACGATCAAATAATGCAAACTGTCAATAATGGGGTTGGAGAAATCTTCTTCTTAGATGCACCAGGAGGAACTGGTAAAATGTTCCTAATTAGATTGATTCTGGCAGCAATCTGATCCCAAAATGCCATAGCCTTAGCTCTTGCGTCGTATGGAATAGCTGCGACATTGCTACCAGGTGGAAGAACTGCTCATTCCGCTTTGAAATTGCCATTGAACATGCAATTCATTGAAACTCCCACATGCAACATTTCCAAAGCATCCGGCATGGCAAAAGTATTGCAGAAATGCAAACTTATTGTTTGGAATGAATGCACAATGGTGCACAAAAAATCACTCAAGTCTCTTGATCCATCATTGCAAGATTTGCGTGGAAACATCAGACCATTTGGGAACACATTAATATTGCTTGCAGGAGATTTCAGGCAAACATTACCTGTAGTTCCTTGATTGACACCAGCGGACAAAATAAATGCTTGCCTGAAATACTCTACTTTGTGGTGACACGTAAAGACGTTAAAATTAACTACAAATATGCATGTCCAGCTGCAAAATGATTGATCAGCTGAGATATTCTCACATCAATTGCTGGAAATTGGTAACGGAAAGGTGCCACTTGATCTGACCTCAGGATGAATTTCATTGCCTCATAACTTCCGCAATTTAGTGACATCAAAAGAAGAATTGGTTGAAAAAGTATTTCCCAATATTCAAACCAATTATAAGAATCACGATTGGCTGAGTGAATGAGCTATTCTTGTGGCCAAGAACAAAGACGTCTATGAACTTAACAATATTATTCAGTCTAACATTCAAAGCGAGGCAGTCACATACAAGTCCGTCGACACTGTTGTGGAAGCAGATGAAGCAGTTAATTATCCAACAGAATTTTTTAATTCACTCGATCTGCCACGGATGCCACAGCACATACTGCAATTGAAAATCGGCATGTCAATTATCATGTTGCAAAATATCAACCAGCCAAAGCTTTGCAACGGCATGCGACTTGCAGTAAAAAAATTAATGAGCAACGTCGTAGAAGCAACAATCTTGACAAGACCTTTCAAAGGTGAAGATGTCCTCATTCCTCGTATTCCTATGATTCCAATGGACATGCCATTTCAATTTAAGAGATTGCAATCCTCAATTTAATTGGCATTTGCAATCACCATCAACAAAGCTTAGGGCCAATCTTTAGAATTGTGCGGTTTAGATCTAGACACGGATTGCTTCTCACGTGGACAATTATATGTTGCGTGTTCTAGAGTCAGCAAACCAGACAATCTATATATATGCACAGACAATGGAACAACAAAAAATATTGTATACCCATAAGCATTGTGAAATTAAACATATTACAAATGCACGCTTTCTCTTTTCTTTCTTTTCCATTTAACCAGACTGAGCCACAGCAATGCGTGGCTGGGTACAGCTTGTATAATACACACACACACACACACACACACACACACACACACACACACTAGAGGCCCATTGAATGGAGATTCATGCAAGAATAGGCCTTCTTTCCCCTGGCTTCACTCCCGGCCACCCGGAAGCCTGCAAGTCTTCCCACCTGGCCAGAGCTCCACTCCTGTAGCTCCCTGAGCCCCCCACCCTCCTCCTCATAGCAGGCGGCCCACACCGCCTGGCCGCTCTGTGGCTGTATATGCAAATTAACCCACCATTTTGTTGGGTTAATTTGCATAATCAAGCCTGATTGGCTGGTGGGTGTCATGGAGGTATGGTCAATTTGTATATTTCCCTTTTATTAATGTGCGCGCGCACGTGCACGTGTGTATGTATAAAAGTCCTGATGCATGAAATTTGTGCACTGGGGAGGGGTTATCCCTCAGCCCAGCCTGTACCCTCTCCAATCTGGGACACCTCAGGGGATGTCTGACTGCTGGTTTAGGCCCGATCCCTGTGGGCCTAAACCGGGAGTCGGGAATCCCTCTCACAATCCAGGACTGCTGGCTCCCAACTGCTCGCCTGCCTGCCTGCCTGATTTCCCCTAACTGCCTCTGCCTGCCAGCCTGATCACCTCTTAACCACTCCCCTGCAAGCCTAACTGCTCCCCTGCTGGCCTGATTGCCTCCAACTGCCCTCCCTTTCTGCCCGGTGGCCCACAACTGCCCTGACCTGCAGGCCTGGTCCCCCCAAACTGCCCTCCCTCCCTGCAGGCCTGGTAGCCCTCAAATTTCCTCCCCTGCCAGCCTGGTTGCCCCCAAATTCCCTCCCCTGCTGGCCTGATCACCCACAACTTCCCTCCCCTGCTGACCAATCTTGCAGTGGCCATCTTGTGGGAGGGTGTGATGGTCAATTTGCATATTACTTCTTTATTATACAGGATATGTTTATAAAATCTAAGGAAATATAGCTTTTGATGGCTTTATAAAGGAAGCAGAGACCTGGCTGGAATGGCTCAGTTGGTTAGGTGTTATCTTGAAGGATTGCTAATTTGATGCCCCATCAGGGCATATGCCAGGTAGGGCATGTGCAGGAGGCAGCTGATGGATGATTCACTCTCACATCAATGTTTCTCTCTTTCCTCTCTCTCTCTCTAAAAATCAATACAAATATATATATATATATATATTTTTTTAAAGAAAGCAAAATATCTCTTCTCTCCTCGTTTTGACTATCTTCTGCAACCTCCTTTTAAAATGTTGCAAGTTATCATTATGTAACACATATCTAATTATGCTACTCTTTTTCATTAAAAAAATCTTTAATAGTGCAGTATAAAGAGCATGAGCTCTGGGTTTAAATATACCCTTGTTTTAATCCTAGTCTTGTGATATGTAAGCAGGATAACCTTGTATGTATTTTTTAACGTCTCTAAGCCTCAATTCCCTCAACTACAAATGAATAATAGTTCCAATCACAAAGCTTGACATGAAGAGTAAACTAGGTTCTTTATTCAAAGATGATGGATATGGGTGTTCAAAACTGTTAACACTCCTTTCACCCTTCAACACTCCCTCCCTCACATGCTACATTGTATAATTTAAACTATTGATCAATTCATGCTGGCATGTGGAGACCACATAATTTGGTTCTACTATTTCTGTAAACTAATGTTATAGCATTCCTCGCTCCCTTCTATTTAGCCAAAGCTCTAGCTTTATTCTGGTATAGATACCCCATCAGTTGTTTTGATGGTGACTTTGCCTATGCTATTGATTTTACCAGGAATAGTCTTCCTTATCTTACTACAAGATAAATCACTCAAATCCTTTAAAATCAGACTTGGTCCTAAGGACAAGCAAGTTTCCTCCTTCTTTTATTCTTCCACATCTGAGACATCTCTGGAACATATATTGTTTTATAATTTAGTTTTATTTCATCACACAAATCATTAGCATCATTCTAAGTTCAGGAAAGTAGAGACTGAGTGTTTTATATATCTGACTCTCAGAGTTTCCTATTATATTGACACATAACATGTGCCCAACAAATATTCTCTGAACACACGAATAAATGGATGAATGGATAATGTTGGAGAGGCACTGGGCAAGTGAAGGGATCAATTTTAATTTCAGTACAAAAGAACTAATTTAAATCTGAGATTTGCACATTTCTAGCTGTGTGAGGCTTTCACCAAGGCAATTTATCTCTGTAGTATTTGTTTCTTCAAATGGAGAAAGGATATTTTCTTACTGCTTGAATTTCATAATTAAATGACACTAGTTATATGGAAGTAGTTTGTAAACTTTAAAATATTCTGTATGATTACATTATATTACTTCTTTTATTAAGGATTAATACAGATATTTGAAGGATAATTTAAAATGATTTTCCAAAGCAGGCAGTGTGCATTATATAACCCAGCATCATTTGTCATGATTCTTATCATATATCTTGAATATACATATAACACACTTTGTCCACAGATTCTACTCTTAGGACGATTGATAAGTACAATAGGAATAGTCTTGAAAGAAGGATACTTTGGATAGTTCTATGAAAACATCTTTAATAAAGTGAGTAAAGGTTTTGGAGGGAAAAGGACCAAAAAAACAACAGTGTTAAAGATGAGGAATACTTGTTTTGTTTTGCTTTGCTTTGTTTTCCTGGCAAAGAATTTAAGTTAGCACTGGTTTACAAATATATTTCAGTTTGAATTATATGCTAGACACACACACATTCTCATGCTTTGTTTATTTATTCTTAGGTAAAGAAAACTTTAGGTTACATATTTTTATTTTTATTTTTCTAAATCTCAGTCCTGTGTTCTCCTCTCTGAAATGAGAGAAATATCATCAATCTCACGGCACTTTGTGTGTATGAAACAAAATTATACATACGAGTGCCTAGCACATGGTAAAGGCTGCAGCAAATATTTTGTTTTATTATTCCAGAAAAAAAGAAACATTTTAAAATATTCAATCTATGTAGGTAGTATGGTTTTCTCTGCATCAAGACTAAATGTAATCTCTCATTCTCAGTCATCTTTGTTGCTCTCACTGGGAACAAGAAATAAAACTTAAGGGAAAAACAATTCCAAAGTTTCTGTATATAAGAAAGCAAGACTTCGACGTTATCTCACGGGATTCCAGAGATCTGAAATAAAAGTGGAAATAAACAAAGGAAACTGAGAAAGAAGGAGAAACAAAGCTATGTAGAAAGGCAATAGTGACAGACCATGGAAATCAGAGGGATAAGGAGACAGAATTTATGATTGAGGCACACAGAATAATTCTGGTTTTCTTTTTGCCCCGACGCTACAGACAGTTTGTCCTAAGGGAATAATGGATGGCTTTCTTTGCTCAAATACTTAAGAACCATTAGGGTGACAGAGAAATAGATTATTAGTTGAAGTAGAGACTTCATACCTTCCCAAATAAGTTCTAGGTGTGCAATGCTTTAAGAGAAGTAATATGATTACAGAAATGCTTCAATCTGACTTTTTTTTTATATTAAAACAGCCTATTGTAGGAAGATATCATGTACTTTTTTTTTCCCAATTGCCTAGGTCAGTGGTCGGCTCCTGAGCTGCGGTTTGCCACTCTGTTGACTAATGAGTTTGCTGACCACTGGCCTAGGTCTTTTTTAAGGCAGAAGCAATTACAAATGACCAAAAACATATAATAAATTATTTTAGTTTATTAGCTATCAAGAAATACCAATTTAAATAGTTTTTAACTGATTTTCCACATATCAGGATGACAAAGTTATAACAAATGATAATGCCTGATGTAAGTGAAGAACAGAGAAAATTAGCACTTTTAAACGCTGTTGTTGAGATTATACATAGGAATCGAGAAAAGAAACATTAAAACCTGGATGGAGTGAGGTAGATTTGGCAATGTCTGCCAGGCATATTCTATTTTAGGAATTTATCTTAAGGAAATAAATTAACTCATAACCACACAATAAAACTATAAAGATGCATAAAAACAGTATTGCATGAGACTAACTAATGAATGGAGAAATGTTTATAATATAATTCCATGTTTAGAAAAGGTTCTTTATATTATACAATACATTTATGTACATGAATCCCATGTTAATATCACTCTGGATGCAGATAGTAATGAACCAAATGATAGGGCTTATTTTTGAATGGTGGGATTACTGGTGATTTTTCTTCATCTTGCCGATTTCTTTCACTTGCTAAAGTGTTCTCCTGTAAAAATGAGAGTACCTTTTATAATCACAAAAGCACTGTATTTTTCATAATATGAGTCTGTATCTTTTCTCTTTTAACCCAGTCTTTACACCCTACTTGTAAATAGGCTTTTATTGTTTTAATTTTAACATGTTTCATCATTTCTGAAGAGTTGAATCCTATTTCACATTTGGAAACAGAGGGCTGTTGGTGATTTGGATGGGCTCAGAGCATCCCAAGTAAAAATTTTCCCATAAACTAAGAACCAAAGGCTTATATTTAAGTTATTCAAATAAGGAAGTGATTGTTCATTGAAAGGAACAATGCTATCAATTCTTGAAAAAGTTGTTGGTTCTTGGAGCCTTTAATGGGGACCGTGGAAAGAAGCACAAAAAAGTGGAACAAGAGCCTGCAGTGTGTCAATGAAATGCCAAGGGATGCAAAGCGACAACATAATGAAATGTGACTTGTCTCTGCAATGACACGTCAGGCCTGCACAATTCAAAGCCCGGGGTTTGACTAAAACCTTGGCAAAAGCATGGTTCCAGTTAGTTACATGTAAGGGACCCTCAAAAATTTTTTTAATGTTTATTAACAAAATGCTCTCACTATGGGAAAATCTTCTTGTGACATATATTGACAGTGGAAAAGAATGGTTTGAATTGCAATTCCATAAATGAAATAGACCCCCTACCCCTGCTGCGAACTGCATTCCAATAACGAAGCTTCACAATACAAGAAGACAACATTATTTTTTGTCTTTTCAGTACCTTCATTCAAATGTTCTTTCAGCTCCATAACTACATCTGTTTACCATCCTATCTGTTTTACTTTTCGCACAAGAAATCTTGGAAGCTTTGCTTTTCTGATTATTTAACCTTACATCACACTATTTTAAAAACAAACACATTGTTTTTATTTATTGATTAAGGTATTACATATGTATTCCTATCCCCCCTTGCCCACCCACCCCCGACACTCATGCCCTCACCCCCCTGGTGTCTGTGTCCATTGGATAGGCTTATATGCATACATACAAGTCCTTTGGTTGATTTCTCCCCCATACTCCCACCCTCCCATCCCTTCCCTCTGAGATGATTGATGCTTCTCTGTCTCTGGATCTGTTTTTGTTCATCCTCTTTTTTAGTCACCATCGTCAGAACCACCTCTGCCATCCTCAGCCTCTGAGACCAGCCAATACTATTTTTTGACCTTATTGCTGAACTACCATGAGCTCCCAAAATGCTAAGAATTTATTTTTTTACAGCAGCATAGTATTCCATTATGTAGATGTACATCAAAATAAAAATCTTCTTTAGAGCAAAAAGAAAACATCAACAAAACAATGAGAAAGCCCGCTGCAAGGGAGAACATATTTGCCAATGTTATCTCCGATAAGGGTTTAATCTCCAACATTTAAAGGGAACTCATACAACTTAACAAAAGGAAGATAAACAACCCAATAAAAAAATGGGCAATGGACCTAAATAGACACTTTTTGAAAGAGGACATTCAGGAAGCCAAGAGACATATGAAAACATGCTCAAAGTCACTAATCATCTGAGAGATGCAAATCAAAACGACAATGTGTTACCATCTCACACCTGTCAGAATGGCAATTATCAACAAATCAACAAACAGCAAGTGTTGGCGAGGATGTGGAGAAAAAGGAACCCTGGTCCACTGCTGGTGGGAATGCAGACTGGTGTAGCCAATGTGGAGAACAGTATGGAGTTTCCTCAAAAAATTAAAAATGGAACTCCCATTAGACCCAGTGATCCCACTTCTAGGAATATATCCCAAGAAACTAGAAATACCAATCAGAAAGGATATTTGTGCCCCTATGTTCATAGCAGCACAATTTACCATAGCTAAGATTTGGAAACAGCCTAAGTGCCCATCAGCAGATGAGTGGATTAAACTGAACCTATTATGCTAATTTCAGCATCAGTCTCTAGGGTTTCTGTTTGATTTTGCACTAACATTAAAACACACATACACACACACACACAACTATATGTGAGACTGATGCTATGCTTTCTGTTTTCACTTGCACACTCATATTAAGGTTTCATTTACAGTGGTTTTATAAGGAAAAGACAGGACTCTATCAAATGATAAATAGATACACATTTGTACCATTCTCCTTACTATCTACATTCATGGGAGTTCATTTCATTGCATCGTTTCTCAAAATATAACACTTTATTGAAACTGTTAAAGTTTGTGATTTTTCACTCACTTTCAGTTTTCTACAGACAATTTATACTACAGTCTCTGGTTCTAAAAGCAAATACTGCACATTTTCAAAAAAACCCATATGAGAATTGCCCATGTTAAGTTTTTGGAAACATCTTTTCCACTTCTTATTCTTTTAATGTGGTCTTAAAATATATATAACAGACCTCAAGGAGCATGTTTCTTAAGAGTACCCACATTAAATTCTTAGAAGTGAGTAGGTAATGCTATGCAGATGTTGTCATGGTAACTACCCATGATAACATACTTGAAACTGGCCAGAACTCAAGTTCAGATCTAGCCCAGTCGGGCTTCAATTACTGGCTGTTATTTTTCAAAACATTTTCCTTTATTTTAGTCTTAATGAATAAATCTTTTCAGATCTGATACACTAATGTTTGAATTCTGTTGAAACCACAATTTTCTTTTACCCCACACCCACCACCAATGGTATGAAGACAGAACTAAGAGGTTGCACTTCCCTCGAGGTCTCCCTTTAGTACATGGACGTCATTTAGGTTATTTTCCTAAGTTTCAAGTTGGTCTGCTAGAGAGATCTCATAAAAATAGTCTGTAACTGTTTCCTTAAAGAGAAGGTACTTTCTCTTTAAATGATTTTGCATCCAATTATTTATTGGAAACAATAGAATGGAATACTAACTAAACCAAGTGTTGCATCTAATTCACGATAGACCTTCTCTGTTCAGAAAAACATATTTTAAAAAATTACTTGACATGAAAGCCAGTGAGGTTTTATCTTCCTGAATCTATTATAGCTGAAATGGAGTCCCCAGACTTGTGTTGCGTCCTTCACTAATGCCATCAGGTGAAAGGCAGTGACAAAATTTCATGATGTCTATTGCTTAAAAAGTGTTGCTAGCTTAAAACTCATAATTGGAGTTATCAGCTAAAGGGTCCTCTGAATATCTTAAATGAAAATAATAGTAGCCCCAGAAGAATAAAAGCGGAAGGCTTGTGCCCCAGTTCTAAGGTTATCTGTTGGATTGAAGATCTCAAAACTGGATTCTTTCCTTAGCTTACCGTTACACAGAAGATAGACTAAACAGCCTTGCTCAGAGTCCTTACAGACTTGGATCCTTGATCAAATCTCTTAATTGTCAAGGACCTCAGTTGTTTTGACTCTTATATGGGATTCATATTTCCCCATACATTGGAAGACATATAGGAGATTTGCTGCCTTGAATTGCTTGCTGTTTTATATAGCCTATGAAATATAATGGGATAGGAATAACTAATATAATATATAATATCATTTCTTCTTAGACTATGATATAGTACTGAGCACATAGTAGGTACTCAGCAAAACTTTGCTATTATTGATGGTGTTCTATAGCTGATTTTTACCTTGATTTCAGACAGCAGTGTTAGAGCTGACATGCATTAACCTGACTTATCTAAAACGAATGCTTTATTTTGCCTTTAGTGATAGCATGCTGTTAACAGCATGCTCTGTTACCTAATATAATATGTGAAGTTTAATCACCAAATGTAGCTACTTTAGAATAGACCAAGAGGAATGACCTGACTAATGGGGCTTATTCCCAAAGCAGACACTATGCCTTCAACAAATTCTAAAATATAAAACATGAGTTTACATGAGCAACAAGCATCAGAATATAAGTCCTCATTCTGTTATTCATTTTGTTCAATCACCTGTGAAAATAGCCTTAATCGGCTATTGTTTATGACAAAACACATTATAATATGTTTCTGTCCTTCAACTTCAGCTCATGTAGCAGTAAGTCACTTTGTCTTGGGCAATCAGTGCTTGTGAAGGGAGCTGAAATATTTCCTTTCACATAAATGCAAAAGTCCTTCCAAAGAATACCCTGTGGAAATGTGCATAATAATATAAGAACATGGGCTAGCTTGAAGTCACAAATGTTGACAGTTTCTGCCTTTGGGGACAGAGACAGCGGAGACTTCCTGACAAATGCTTTACTTGACTTACTCCCTCCTTATCTGTTCACAGAACAAGTGTCACACAAGGGATTGCAAAGTCAATGGCGATTTCCCTATTTAAATACTCTAGGTCTGTGGTTGGCAAACTGTGGCTTGCAAGCCACATGCGGCTCTTTGGTCCCTTGAGTGTGGCTCTTCCACAAAATACCACGGCCTGGGTGAGTCTATTTTTGAAGAAGTGACATTAGAAGAAGTTTAAGTTTAAAAAATTTAGTTCTCAAAAGAAATTTCAATCATTGTGCTGTTGATATTTGGATCTGTTGACTAATGAGTTTGCCGACCACTGCTCTAGGTATTAGGCTGAGCTCTCCAAGATGGGAAGAACCAGTCACTACTAATTCTTCTTGACCTGTCAGGCCCAGAGTAACTCAGCCTTTATAGTTACAAGCAGTATACAGCACAAAGGCATTGTTCTTTTAGCACAAAATAAAACTCATGTATTTAGAAAATACTAAGCAACCAAGATTACTAAGTCAACCCAGGAAGAAGACATTTCTACAGATATGCTAATTAGTAATAATTTTTTAGTATATTGTAGAAACTTGCTTTGTTTGGTTTGGTTTTCTATAGAAAACCAACTCAAGAGACTCCTCTAATTAACAAGCTTGGAGGCCCAGACATCCAGAATAGTCAATTTCTTTCTCCTGGTCCATTGTTCGTGAAAATGCATGCTTGACTGAAGAAACATATATAAGGATGGGAAATTTTGTTGTTGACAGAAAGCCAACAAATATGACGGTTTTGTTAAAGAACCAAATTTAACTGAGCAAATTTGGACATGTAATTGCCTTTATTAAGCAGTTTGTGAATCAGGCAGCAACTCATCTACCACTTATGCTTGGAGGGCTTGTACAATATGGAAAGTACTTTTTTATAAAAAGAAGGGAGGGGCAAGAGAGCTAGAAACAAACAAACAAATAAAGGATTATTTTTAGGCCAAGACATCTTCCTTTGGAGATGGGGGGAGGGGTGGGGAGGAGAATGACAAGGGTTTTTATCATGCAGATTGCCTCTTCTTTCTGGGGAATGAAAGAGAGTGTCTACAAGACAGATGGCCTCCTTTGTTTTGACCAGAAAATTACAGACAGATTAAGATTACATTTCTGAAAAAGGTTGAAATAGCGATTAGGTCAGGTACTAAATCTAGGTTTGTTATCTTGGGCTTTAGCACAGGTGACACCATTTTGGGCCAATGGTTTTATCTTGAACAGTTTCTTTTTGATTGTCTGCAATTTCACTAGCTTTTACGCATTGCAGGGGTAAAAACTCTTCTTTTTAATGAAACTCTTCCATTCTGTAAAACTTATATTGCACAAATTTCCCTGAGAAAAATTAGATGGAAGTACGGTAACTTACACTTCTTCCTCAAGTGTATTGGAAACTGCATCAAATTTAGAAATGAAGGAAATACTTACCATATGTTGGGGGGAAGGATTAAATGAAATTTGATGTTTTTTTCATATGTGAATATACTTTGCTTGAGTTCATGAAAACATGGAAGAGCCAGTACACTTGTACATTTCATTTATAATATATTTTTGTTTTACATAAACCTGCCCTTAAACTTGTATTGAGCAGTTGTATAAATTTTCACATTTTACATAATACAAGACTATTGGGTATAAAAATTCCTTTATAAGAATGAACACCTGAAACATAGCACAGATGTGCCTGGACTTCCAATACCTGTTACTCATTAGGATCAAACAATTAATGATTTCAGATATTTGTTTTTTGAAAAGACAGGTGTAATGCAAATCAAAGCACTCTAGGCAGAAGATTGCTAGATTCACACCATTTCTTTGATTTTTGCCAATGTGGGGCTTCCTGCAGAGGTAAAGGTCTTGATAATATGAATGCCCACATAGCTAATTTACAGAACCTTGGTGTGGAACTCCCTAATTCAAGAACCCCAAGGAAATGCTGGCTTCCCTGGTGAAAAAGTCATAAAATGACTGTTTAGTTAAATGAGTTAATCTCCAGCTCTTTAAAAGTATCTATGGGATTCTCATTGTGAAGATGATGCCTTTTTAAAGGTAGTGGCTCTTTCACAAAACAAAAATTATCTAGTTTTGAGTTCTGTGCCTAATAGTTCCAAAGCATTACACTTTTAATTACCTTTATTTAAATAACAAGCAGTTTTATTTGTTATAGGCACAGCTTCTCAAGTGCTTTCCCATTTCTAAACCTTTCATTATTCCAATGAATTGGCTGGAGAGATATAGCATGGATGAAAATATTTCAATCTGTATACTCCTTACTAATGGTTAAACACACTGCCCATTTGATGCCTAGCTTGACACTCCGATAAGACATTATCTGACTTCATTACCACTAAGCTCACCTATTTTATCAGATGAGTTGAGCTTCAGTAATTCAGACAATAATTAGATGAAGAGCAAAATAGCCCCCAGCAATTAAGAAGCATATTTAAAACACTTTAGACCAAATGTACCCCTTGCAGGATTTTTTTATTCATTCTCTTAGAGCATTTTCCAGACTCAGTCTTATAATTGAAAGAAAATTTAATCCTGCATTTAAGCATATAATCATTTTGCAAACAAGGTACTGGAACTCCTCATTATTGAAGTGGGTTAGTCCAGAATTTGGGAATTAATGATTTCAGACCCTATTTAAAATCTTGTAGACAGCATACCTCACAAAGTCTCTATTTTCATTCTTAGCAAATCACTGGAATACTAATTCTTGGCAGGTCACATTTTTCTTCTAAAAGCTCAAAGGGTTATAAGAAGTTGAGCAAAAGAGAGTTGAAAACTGTATTTAAAAAAAAGGGAATATATTCCTACTTCTTATTCAACAATTAGATATTATAGACACAAATCTATAGATAACAAGCAGGCTTTTTGACCATAAACTAATCAAGTAAGTTCTCCTAAAGCAGCAAGGAAGGATAAGAGTGCATGAAATTAGGTGCTTTTACTTAAGATCATATTTATTTAAATAATGACAAAGCAGTATTTTATTCTTAAAAGTACTTTTCTATATTTTTTGTTGAAAAGTGAATAAAAATAATAGTTGTGGTAACATATTTGCATAGTAAATTGCATTTTTTAAAGAGTTTTTGCATGCTTTATCACATTACAATTTTCTAATAAATTCTTAAGTTATTATGTTATTGATGTTTTGTGTATTTAGTGATAGAAATCCAAGGAAAATTATTATCCTAAGGGGAAAAAAAAGAATCTATTGACTCATGAAACAACAAAAATACTGGTTTCAAGCATTTGAATTTAGGGATTCAAAACAAAAGTCCTCTCTCTTTCTTTAACTCTGTTCCCCTCCTCTTATCCTCACTCTCTAAAAGGCTCACTTCAAGCAGTGATCAGATGTCCACTGGAAAACTACCATCAAAATTTTCTCTTTGCTCACAATCCTATCTAAAAAATCTCTTTGCTCACAATCCTATCTAAAAAAAAAAGAAAAAGAGTAATATGCAAATTAACCATCACTCCGTGACAAAATGGCGGTGCCCATAGACACAAGATGGGGGTGCCCAGTCCTCTCAGGCTGCTGGAGTCCCCCAGTCCCAGGGAGGGCTGCCAATGAGAGCCGGCAACATTTGGCCTGGGCCGGCAGCTGGGAGGTGGCCACGCCCCCCTGACACAATCCTCTCCCAGCTGCAGTCCTGGGCCATTGGTCTGGGAGGCACCCACACGCCCCAGAGGGATCCCCTCCTAGTGGCAGCCTGGGGTGTCAGCCTCCAAAGGGCCTGTGCCCCCTATGGAGTGATCCCTGGCACACACACCTATAGTCTTGGAACTTCCCTTGCCCCCAGCAGAGTGATTGGAGATGGGGGGGGGGGGGGGGGCGGATACCTGGGTGATGCTGCCCAGCAAACCTCTCCCATTGGGTAGAAATTTCTGACCAGGTTAGGGAGGTAAATGGGTTTTGTTTAAAATCTTTACAAACCGCAAAGTAAATGTCTGAGGTAGGGTTTCACATCGGAAGTAACTTACAACTAATTTCTGAAGGCAAACGGGGACATTGTAGTTACTAACTGGAGAGTACCCCAAGGTCTGGAGGTTGGATCCTCAAGGGTGGTGTTGGGTGCTCCCCACCCTGGTTCCTCAGCACTTTGGGCAGGGCTTGAGCCCACCCAGGAAGGCCTTTTCCCCTACAGTTTTCACTAAGTCAGGGAGGTTTTGTAGACATGAACAACAAATGCCCACGCACAAGTCCTGAGGATGCTGGGACCGGCAGAAATGACAAACAAACCGGGAAAAGAGCAAAACCAGAAACACCACCGATCCCAATATAGATCATCTTTTTCTTCAGATGACGGTGTGCTTCCCTCTTCTTCGTCTTCTGGAAGCAAGGCAGATTCAAGTACTGAGGATTCTACCAACGGGAAAGTTAACAGAAAGAGACGACAGAAAAAGAATAAAAGGAGAAAAGAAAGAAAGGACAAAAGATGAAATATCAAGAAAAAGAAAGAGAAGGAAGAAAGGAAGAAACAACCAGATGATATCACCTTTCCAAGGTCTCATGAAATTCCTGTTTAAGAAGTTTATTTTATGACACTTTTAGTTTGGGTTTACATTTTTACTGGTTTTTCAAGACCATGGCAGGTACACTGTCCAATATGTTAAAGAAAGAGCCCTATCTAATAAAGAGGGAATATGCAGGGGAGGACATTTGGGGGTGACCGGGCTATCAGGGGAGGGCAGTTGGGGACAATTGGGCCTGCAGGTGAACAGATAGGCATTGATCAGGCTGGCAGGGAGTGGTTAGGGGGTGATCAGGCTGGCAGGCAGAAGGGGTTAGGGGCAATCAGGCAGGCAGGAGAGCAGTTGGGAGCCAGCAGTCCCGGATTGTGAAAGGGGTGTCCGACTGCCTGTTTAGGTCCGATCCCACAGGGGTCCCAGATTGGAGAAGGAGCAGGTTGGGCTGAGGGACAACCCCCAATGCACGAATTTCATGTACGGGGCCTCTAGTCTCAGAATAAAAGTTGTTTCTTTCTGGTTAGCTCCAACAAATGTCCCAAGAGGAGATTAATTAGTCTAGCCTGTTTCATATGCCTATTCTTATACCAATTGCTGGTGCCAATCATGGATTGGCCAGGCCAAGTCAGGTACCTAGCTTAACATAATTAGATCACCTTGAACTAATGAATTTTCTGTGCAGCAGGCAATGCAGAGAGGGGGTAGGCTTTGGCTCTCCTTTTTTTAAGGGCTCCAATGATGATATGTTTATATCCATTGCTGATATTTTATGATTTTCTATTACAGATAATGGATTTGAGAGCAAAAAAAATCAGACCCCTTGATTTGTGTTTACAGTAAAATCAGATCTAACCATTTAAAATTGTGAGTTACATTCTTAAAAGAGCACACAATTGCCTCATTTTACCAATGAGAAAACAAAGGCTTCTAAGGAAAGTTGAAGTTTAAAAGTCATGGAGCCAAAGTAAGACCCTAGGTTTTTTTGGTGTACAGTTGTGTCCTTTTCTATCATTCAAGACTGTTAATTATATTTCTCTTTTAGAGAAATAGTAATCCACAATTATATATGTGCTGGCTCCTTATTTGTCAGAATATGTTATTAGATAGTAAGTATACTGTATACCATTACGGTGACAAGTATAGTTCAACACTTTATAAAGAATAAAGAATTGGCCAAAAAGTATGAGACTGCTTTTTTTTGAGCTGATGTTTTGAGTACAAATAATTTTTTTCCTGATCAGTTATTGAAAAGTAAGACCCACAAAAAGCTTCTGCACAGCAAAA
The DNA here is from genome assembly GCA_026230045.1 of Corynorhinus townsendii. Lineage (NCBI taxonomy): Eukaryota > Metazoa > Chordata > Mammalia > Chiroptera > Vespertilionidae > Corynorhinus > Corynorhinus townsendii. Next base: position 159,636,134 of record JAPDVU010000002.1, read on the forward strand.
GAAGCCATCAACAAAACAACAAGAAAGCCCACTGCAGGGGAGTGCATATTTGCCAATGTTATCTCCAATAAAGGTTTAATCTTCAAAATTTATAGGGAACTCCTACAACTTAACAAAAGGAAGATAAATAATCCAATTAAAAAAATGGGCAAAGGACCTAAATAGACACCTTTCAAAAGAGGACATATAGAAGGCCAAGAAACATATGAAAACCTGCTCAAAGTCACTAATCATCTGAGAGATGCAAATAAAAACCACAATGAGGTACCATCTCACACCTGTCAGAATGGCTATCATCAACAAATCAACAAATGACGAGTGCTGAAAAGGATGCAGAGAAAAAGGAACCCTTGTGCACTGCTGGTGGGAATGCAGACTGGTACAGCTACTGTGGAAAACAGTATGGTGTTTCCTCAAAAAATTAAAAATGGAACTCCCATTTGATGCAGAAACACTAATCAGGAAGGATATATGCACCCCTATGTTCATAGCAGCACAATTTACAATAGCTAAGATTTGGAAACAGCCTACGTGCCCATCAGCAGATGAGTGGATTAGAAAACTGTGGTGCATCTACACAATGGAATACTATGCTGCTGTAAAAAAGAAGGAACTCTTACCATTTGCAACATCATGGATGGAACTGGAGAGCATTATGCTAAGCGAAATAAGCCAGTCAGAAAAGATAAATATCACATGATCTCACTCATTTGTGGAATATAAAGAACAACATAAACTGGTGAACAAAAACAGATCTAGAGTCACAGAAGCATTGAATAGACTGTCCAACCCTTGGGGATTGGGGGGTAAGGGGATAACAGATCAACCAAAGGACTTTTATGCATGTATAGGAGCATAACCAATGCGCACAGACTCGGGGGCGGAGGGCCGGTGAGGGCATCTGCTAGGTGTTGGGGTCAGCCAGGGAGAGGGCAATGGGGGGAAAAGGAGACTTATGCAATACATTAAACAATAAAGAACTTAAATTTAAAAAAGGCAACCAAAACAAATGAAAGCATAAAAAAAGAAAGAAAAGTTAAGACCCATAAGTGGTGAATTACCAGTAATAGTCTTAACTGTTTGATTGTTTGTTGTTTGCTTGCTTTTGAGATATTTGATATCTAGAACCGAAGTGAATTACATTAGAAGAGAAATTGAAGCATTTTTGTTTTGCAGCAGAAAGCAACTAATAGCAAGTATCTATTGACATTGTGAGATTTTTTTCCAGAGTTCTTCCTTCTCTGGACCAAGCACTAATGCTGAAATCCTGCCATCCACCAGGAATCTGTCTATAACACGAAGGCACTTAACACAAGAACTATGCCCTCTCCTGTGATTTACAGCTTAATGCTTGTTCTCTATTTCTGACCAGAAGATCCTTCTGCTCCTAAAACCATTCATTTGCACCTGTCTTCTGTCCCAGATCATGGCCTTACTCATGTGTAAAGGCCCTGTTGTTTCCTATTTGACAAGGGCTGACTAGAACTTAAGCTCCATTCAGAGTTCAGAGCTGTATTGATTCAAAAAGAAGCTTCTGGTCATATTTGGGAGTACTATTTTGTAGGTGCAGTATCCTAAGTATATTTCTTTTATAACTAAGCCGAATTTCTGACAAATTGGAAAAGATAAGGGCAACTCTTTAATGTGAAAACATTTTATTTTTGCAGCTGGAAGAGGAATCCTGGTGGGAGATTATCTGTTGGGAAAACTCATGGGTGTGTCTTTGGGAGCAGACAGGTAAGAGAGGTAAGAGAAAAAATGGGATGGTGTGTATAACTATTTATACAGGGGAGAATTCATGTTCCCTTTCTGTGATTCCCCAAATAATCTAGAAAATTAGCATTATAGAATGCTCTGTAATTTAAAAAAAATGTTTTTATTGATTTTTAGAAAAAAAGGAAGGGAGAAGGATGGAGAGATAAAAACATCTATGAGAGAGAAACATCTATTGGCTGCCTCCTGCATGACCACTGGGGATCAAGCCCAAAACTCGGGTATGTGCCCTGACTGGGAATCCAACTGGTGGTCTCTTGTCTGATGGGCCAACACTCAACCGCTGAGCAACACCAGTCAGGCACTCTGTGAAGGTCTGTGTGTGTGTGTGTGTGTGTGTGTGACTGTGTGTACACAGAGAGGTGGATGGGCTGTGATTGATAACAGCACCTGCAGAATCAGGAAGAAGAATATAGGAACAAAATTTTGGAGGTAGTAAACACCAAGAAAACTGCAGAAATGTTTGGCGAAGACCTAAGATTCTCACAGGTGATAGAGCTGGAACTCTTACCAGGTGTAGCCAGTTCTCTGAGAAGAAGAGTCTATCTTTCTTACTTCATAATTCTCTGACTGTCCAAAGGGCCTGCTTCTTTGGCACCAGTGTTATTCTGGCCCATTTGCTTTCTGTCTGAACACCTGCATCCCTCCACCCCACAAGGAACTAGCCTTATTGGAAAGAAAATTTGTAAAGTTCTTGAACCTGTTGCACTGTCTCTCACAAGTAACAAAATCTGAAACAAAGACATTTAAAGAATATGTCATTTGCTAGCTCCAAAAAGAGGAAATCAGGTGGGCAGGTTCCCTGCTGGTTGATCCAGATGCTCAAGCACCTTCTCACTGGCTTCATCCTGACTCTCATTTCTCTGACTTAAGACAGATGCCAAAAAAAAAAAAAAATAGGGGCTACGTGTTTCTTCATTCACAACTAGGAGGTGGGAAGGAGGGGGTAGAAAGGCTTTCCTATTCTAAAGGGCAAGAAAGAAAGAATGTTTTCAAGGGCCCCTCATCAACCTTACTGCATGGCTTATTGGCCAGAACTGGACATGTACTTTACTAGAGCAATCTCTGATGAGTGAGTTGGGATAACACTAAGACCGATTAAACTCATCTCTGGGTCAGGAGTCAATTCCCTCTACTGCAGTTTTGCTTTTGAGGGGAACATTAATACAGCCACACTGTAGGAACTGCTGGATATTATGCTAAAGCACAGAGAAAACTGTGGTACCCACTCATTTCTACCTAAGAAATTTCCAAATAACTATGGGACAAGGATTTCAATTGCTAATACAGATAAGGAAAGCTGATCATAAACCTGATTATGTTTTTCATTCCAAATACTCTAAAAAGTCCTACTCACAGTGTATAGGACTGTAAAAAGTTATTCTGAAATATTGTTACATATACTTTATGAATTAATATTTTTTGAGTTCTATGAAGATATTTTTTGGTATGTCAAATTACTTTATTTCTTTGTACCTTGATAAAATAAAGGGCTTTTCTGAATCGTTCACTCATAAAAATGGCAGAGCTCAAACTTGAAACTTTGACATAAACAAAGAAATTAGGAATGGCCTTGCACTTCCTACAGAACAGTGATCTTTAATGTAAAGGAAAATCCAGATGAACATTTCCCCCCTTCCTCATTCAGATTGGCACTGCTTTTGTAAGAGAAACATCAGGAAGAATTAGGTAAATTATGCTGATTATTTTCACAGACCAAAGAGGGTATCTACACAATGAAAGTGCTGGGTAATGGTTTGATCTCCAACAGAGAACACCTTCTCTGATGGCTGTTGGCCGCACCCACATGTCATGGGTTTGTTTATTTTTTAATTGTTCAACAGTGGTTCCAGAGTGTGAGACGTCGAGTTCTAGTGAGCTGGCATTGCTAGTTTTAATTTATGCACGACTATGTACATTGCTTTTCTCCTGCAGTTCTCGGGGAATTTTATGGGCTATTATTGAGTGACTAAAATGGGTGCAGATTTTTGCAAGCCTCTGCCAGAAGATGTTTATTACTGTCATCATTCTTGGGAAAATCATGTTCCAGCAGGATCAGGCGGTGTGCAAAACATGGCACATGTGTGAATTGGCCATTTCACACTGCTTTTACAATGTTGTCACTAATAATAAAATCAAGGAAAGACCTTAGGGAGGGAGATAAGCTATGTGATATTTTGGTTATGAAGCTTTGATATGTGATCTTTGTTAGACCCAGAGATGCAAAGTGCAGCTTGTTTTGTAAAATTTCTCACCAAGGTCTGAGGCAGTAGCTTTATTTTAAAGGTTCCTAGACCTGAAAGAAGAAATAGAGATATCCACAATTATAGTTGCAGAATTCAATACTTATTTCAATAATTGATAACATAAGTAGACCAAAAAGATAAAAGAAGAAAAAAAAGAAAGAAAAGAAATCAGTAAAAATAAACTTGGCTTGAAAAATACTGTCAGCCAAACCTATCGCAACTAATAGGTCTATATAATATACTTGACCAAAGAACAGGAGAACATAGAACATTCTTTAAGTAGATCATAGACTTAAAAAAAAGTCAAGGAACTTGAAGAGATTTAAATAATACAAAACATGTCCTGAATACATTAGAAATAAAAACAAATACATTTAGTAAAATAAATATTTTGAAATTAAACATCTTTGTAAAAGACAATTTTATAAAATTAATTGGAAAAGAAAAACAAATAAAAATGTGCAGGATACAGATAAAGCTTAATATTTCCTTAAAGAAATATGTGTTGCTTAAAATGACTACATTAGAAATGAAGAGATATCTAAAATTAATGCAAAAATAGTCAAAACAATAATAATAATAAAAAAAGATTACATGCCCTGGATGGGTAGCTCAGTTGGTTCGAGCATCATTGGATATGCCAAGGTTGCAGGTTCCATATATGGTCAGGGCAAAATCAAGATCAACCAATGAGCTGGTCTGTGTGGCTTGGTGTTTCAGCATCAACCTATGAACCAGAAGGTCATGGTTTGATTCCCAGTCAGGGCACATGCTCGAGGTGTGGTCATGGTTTGATTCCCAGTCAGGGCACATGCTCGAGGTGTGGGCTCCATCATCAGTGGGGGGCATGCAGGAGGCAGCCCATCAATGATTTTCTCTCATCATTCATGTTTCTCTCTTTCTCTTCCTCTTCTTTCCTCTCTGAAATCAATAAAAATATATTTTAAAAAAGACTCAACCAATGAATGCATAAATAAGTGGAACAACAAATGGATGTCTATCTCTCCCCTCTCCTTTCCTCTCTGTCTAAAATCAATAAAGGATTACACTGCCTAATTTCAATACTCACTGCTTCCACAACGCTGCTTCCACTCTGCCTTTCTGCTGCTCCCTAAAGTGAGCGTCACCTGCTACCTGGCCTGCTGCATCACTGTTTCTATGCCAAGGGCCTGGCTGGTTGGCCCTGTGCCCTCTCCATGCTGGTGTGCACCCCATGGGCCCAGGTGCTGGCTCTGGCCTCGGCCTTCTGGTCTTCTCGCTGGGGCGCCATAATGACAATGAGGGTGCGCCTTGTGCCTTGGCTCACCAGAGCACTCAGCTTCTTGCTGCTGCTGTTGCTAGCCACGGTGGTGGGCACCGTGTACCTCTCTACCTCCACCTGATCTTCATCCATGACCACCGCAAGATGAGGCTGGTGCACCTCGTGCCTGTGGTCAGCCAGAACTGGACTTCCCACAGCCAGCGGGACGGCTAGCTTTGGACTTGGCCCCACAGCACCCTCGCTTTGGGGCATCTGGCCGCCTAATCATGCTCAAGGAGTTAAAGACGGAGATGAGGCTGTGCAAGATGATTTCTATGTCATCGTGCTGTTCTTCTTGCTGCTCTGGGGTCTCTATGTGGACGCCAGTTGCTTGCGGGCGCTGGTGAGGCCCAGCACTGTCCCCCAGGTCTACCTGATGGCCTCTGTGTGGCTGACCTTTGCACAGGCCAGCATTATCCTTGTCAGGTGCTTCCTTTTCAACGCGGAGCTGAGGGACTGCTTACGGGCCCAGTTCCCATGCTGCGGAGTGCCCAGATCTCTCTCTCTGTGACTTGAAAGGTATTGATTTGTAAGGGCTCTCCTGCCACAGCCCGGTACACCCTAACCCAGCCTTTCCCTTTAGCCTGTACACTGACGTCATTTCCTCCCTCTGCCACCTTTTAACTGTTTAAATTGCCTTCTAAATGACCCAAAGTGGCTCTGCCAGTGTGCTCAGTGGCTGGACATCCACTCATAACCAGGAGGTCAGGGTTCAATTCCTGGTCAGGGCACTTGTCCAGGCTTCAGGCTACATCCCCAATAGGGGTATACAGGAGGCAGCCAATCAATAATTCTCATCATTGATGTTTCTCTCTCTCTTCCTCTCCCTTCCTCTCTCTGAAATCAATCAATAAAAAATATATTTTAAAAAATGACTCAAAGTGGATTAGCACTTTGGGGGGGGGGGGGGTTTCCATTTCCAGACACACCGCAGCTCTGTTCATTGTCCTCCTAAATATATTTTCATCCTGAAAACAGGCCCTCCTGTTTTTATATTGGTCCTGATGTCTTTTATTCCATGTTATTACTCTTGAAAATGAAGGCTAAACTAATTTTCTTCATGTAACTTTTCCTAATGTCTATGGCCAGTTTTCTACAGAAGCTTTTTTGACAACTTCAACTGGCATTACATATGCAGTGAAGTAGAAGAACCTAGGGGGACTTCACAAGTTCAATTTCTTGAGGGTCTTCTGTTGGAAGCAGGAGAAAGGAGAGGGGAGGGTTTTCTTGAGTTCCCTCTGAATTGCCAGTCATGGGGTGGGTCAGTTGTGCTGCTCTGGTTCTTTGAAAGTGTTGAAATTTTTATTCAGTTTTGAGATTGAATTTAAAGAACAGCAACGGGAATGCCTAACAAGGCAGTGTTTTTAAAGCAGTAACAAGTAAGATTTGTTTCCCATGTTACTTTATACTACTAGAAAATACAGGTCAGCGACAACTGCTCTCTGCATTCTACCAATCTTGACTGGAAACATTTCTGTAAAACTGTAACTTTTTAAAAGTTAAAAGGTGTTTTGATTGGTAGGTAATGGTGTGGAGAAAATACAGCGTTGCTTTTTTTTTGTATATACTAATTGGGGTCTCTGAGAAGCTGAGTTCTAAATCAAAATGTTTAGCTTTTTTGCCAATTAAAATTAAAATAATTTTATGGAAGCAACTTGTACTTTGAGGAGTCCACTTTTATTCTGGCTTATGAAACTAATTTCCACTTTGAAAATTGTTCTTTTTTTCCTTGGTATAAATGAATGGTATATCATGATACTCTACTTCCAGGAGACAAAGTGTTTCCTTAAAGTGTTAAGCTGTGCTGTTCTAGTGATGGTTATTTTAAATTAAAATTGAGAACTATAATTTTAAATAATATTCTTTGTTAGACACATTGTTACATTGAAAGATTAAATTCTGCAAGTACTATATAATTTTTGCTTATAATACTACATTTTTATTAATGTACCTTCTATTTTTGAGAATGTATACTTCTATTTCTCTTTGCATTATACAAATATATAGTATTTTCACTCTGGAAAAAAACAACATTATACAAATATATAGTATTTTCACTCTGGAAAAAAACAACATTATAGCATTGGTGTAAGGAGAAACATATAGATCAATGAAACTGAATAGGAGTATAAGAAATAGACAAATGCACAAATAATCAGTAGAATTAAAGAAAACTATTTTAAAAAGTGATCAAATATTGCAGTTATTTAATGGGAAAAAAGAATGTTTTCAAATCTTAAATATTTCTCCCAAAGGAAGAAACTTGATACTGAAGACAGATATTCCTATGGAAAAAAAATGAACTATAACCCTTATCTCATAACATAAACAATAAAAAATGAACTCAGAAACCTAAATTTTAAACTTTAAAATTTCCAGAAGAAAAAATAAGGTAAAATTTATGTAACTTTTTTTAGACAAATATTTCTTAGATAAAATTTTAAAAGAACTGATAAATTTGACTTCACCAAAACTAGCACTTCTGTTCTATGAAGATCACCATAACCAAAGGACTTGTATGCATGCATATAAGCACAACAAATGGACACAAGACACTGCAGGGGTGGGATGAGGGCATGCGACAGGGGCTAGGGGAGGCTGGGGGAAGGTCAATTGTGTGGGGGGGGAGGAGATATATGTATTACTACATGTAATACTTTAAACAATAAAAAAATATCATGTTTAAAAAATACTAAAATCTTGAAACAACATTTAATATAAAACAGAATGTCAAATTAAACTGTTTCAAAATGAAAAATATGTTTAATAACCAAACTAGAACATTGTTACTGTAAAAAATTATTCAGATGGCATGGTACAATCAAAGCACTTCATTAGGTAATTATTCTTTGTAATCTTATTTGAAAATATGTTAATTACATATAGGATAAATATGAGAATATACCATGATCTGTGTACTTCTAAATTAAAGGACAAATACATCTATGAGGTTAATTTATTTTAATAAAAAGTTTATTTACCTGTTACAAGATTTTTGCTTACTTGCCCTCCTAGAGTGCCAAGTATTTGTACTACTCTAATCTTTATTTCTTCTAAGTACAGTGCTTCATTCTGCAATGGAACAGTCACATTACATGTGATGATAACTGAGTTAAAAATTAAAGAGATTTATGAGAGGAAAGAAAAAAGAATTAAAAGGCAGCCCAAAGATTAGGTGAATATATTTGCATTACATATATCTGATAAAGGACTATTATCCAGAACATAAAAATCATTTTTACACCTCAAAAAGAAAATTAGAATCCATATTTTTAAAAAGTGGCCAAGAGATTTGAACAAATATTTCACCAAAGAAGATATAAATGGTCAACAAACACAAGAAAAATGGTCAATACTATTAGGCCTCAAGGAAATGAAAAGTAAATCCTTGAGATATTACATCTGCTAGAATGCCTAACATTAAAAATACTGAAAATACCAGATTTGACAAGGATACAGAACAATCAGAAGTTTCATACATTATTAGTAGAAATATAAAATTGAATAACCACTTTGGCAATCAGTTTGGCAATTTCTTACCATAGAACTCAGTAATTATACTCCTAAGTATTTAGCTAAGTGTTATGAAATGCCTTGTATATGAATGCTCATAGAAGCTTTATTTTCAATGGGGGGAAAAAAACCCTCTAAATAATCCGAGTAAATGGAAAAAACAAAGTATAGTGTATCCATATAATAAAGTTACATTCAGGAATTTTAAAAAAAGAATGTAGTATGGTAGCCCAAGTACATGGGTGAATGTAAGAAGCATTAGAAGCTAAAGAAGTTGTGCACTGTTTGATTTTTATATACAAAAAATTCTAGGTCAGGCAAAATTAATCTATAGTAGCAAGGCCTATCAGTGATGTGTGGTAACAAAGCCTATCAGTGATGTGTGAATTAGTAAGAGAGATTGAATGACAGCAAAGGAGTACAAAAGAAATTTGGGGGTTATGGAAATATTCTGTATCTTGATTGTGATGTTTATACCAGTATACTCAAAGTCTAAGTAAAATCATACAAAAATTATATCTCTAAAAAACCTAATTAAAGAAGCATATACCACTTAAATTCATACAGAAAGAACTTTGTGATTGGGGCTAGTCATTTCTCTCTATAGTTCTTCATCTCATGTGTGTTATATGTAAAAGAGTTGAACTAGAAAAACTTTAAGATTCATCTCATTATGTATTTCTAAGGAAAATCTAGGTAGGGGAATGTGGGGGTAAGGGGGAGAGATCAACCAAAGGACTTGTATGCATGCATATAAGCATAAGCAATGGACACAGACACCAGGGGAGGTAGGGGCATGTGTGTGTGTTGGGGGGGGTTAGGGGGAGGGGCAATAAGAGGATAAGGACACGTATGTAATACCTTAATCAATACAGAAAAAAAATTTCTCCCAAAGGATAAAACTTGATATTGAAAACCTGATATCCAGAAAATGTTCTTAGATACAGGCAAACCAGTATAAATATTGGAATTCTCACATGTATTGATTAGCTGAGAGGGAATTAAACTTCTCATTGTTATATTTTTTGCATCAACAAAATTAAGATGAACATCTACTAGTATACTTTACAGACAGGTTGTGGAAAACCAAATGATTCAAAACCTTTTGAATATCTTGACCCACACTCACAACTGAATAGATGTGAATTTCCCTCGCCTTTCACCAGAGAAAATTTCAAGACTCAAACCTAAAAATAAAGTGAAATAGAATTCTTCCAGAGATCAAATATGTATCGTTATCAACTGAATCCTCCAGAGAGAATATTTGAGTTTCTAAAAAAGATCCCCGTCTTCTACTAACTGCCTTAGCAGATGCTTGAGCACAGCACCTGTCATGCTGTTGAGGGTGAGAAGACAAGCATTAAGGAATGGCACAACCATGGGAATAAGATAGGCCATCCTCAGGGAGCCTTCACTCTGCACTGGTTTCTCATGCTGAATACCCTTAGACAGCTGAAACACATGAATCTTTTCTTGCTCTCTGACTCAACTGAAAGACTCCCAAGTGAGCTATAAACATTATTTAGTGCACTTTCTTGGGTGTCTCCCATGTATACTTGAATGTGGGGCAGTTCAGGAAATTCACATTTAAAAAAAATCCTTCTTTGATTTTTTTTTCTAAATTAAATATATATATATATCCCTAACTACTTGTGTCTGTTGAAGCCCTGAAGCCACAGGTAGAATGATTTAGTGTGTTGAGCACCTGTATTACTCAGCCTTGTGGGAAGCAAAATGTTACATTTCCTTAAACCTACAATAATATTGTCTTTATGGGGGAAAAGACTTAAAGTTTTACCAGATCACAGGGCAGCAAAAACGTTTAAATGAAACTACAATGACATACTAAACTAGATCAGAAAAATGTAGATGCTTCTGAGCTCAACCACCACCTACAGACATAGAACATTTCACAACCTATGTATCAACCAACCACAGCCAATGGGGTAGTTTAAACAACTCCTATAAGGCCAATTTAAAAGGGCAAATAGGAGATAAGCTTTTATTAATGCTTCCCTTCATCACAAAAGCAATTTCCCACTGTCGTTTGAGCTTTTTATGATGGCCTACTACCAGCACAAGACACTTTAGTTTACCTCTGACTGTGTACCAAGCAGAAAAGAAAACAAATCAAATAATTAAAATGATTTAAAAAAAACGTTCCATTTCAAAATGACTCCATTCTTTACAATATTTATAAGAGCCCCTTTTTTCCAAAGAGGGCAAAATGTAAAGAAGGAATAGAACAATGGCTTCTTCTTCTCAAAATAAGCTAGGGCACCCTAGATGTTTTCTAAGAATGGTACAGGGTCTGCTGCTGTGGCACTCAACCAGCTGTTGCCTATCTTCATCTTTCCAACTCTAGATAACGTCTCTAGTTATAACCCTGAGTCCCAGAGATTTTAGGACCACAATATTCTTTGACTGATTAAAAAATTCACACTGGCTGATCATGCTGAGAAGCGACAATTATCCACATTCAGGCAGAAGAGGGCTCTGACAGAAATAGGGTTAATTTTTTCCCCCCTGAGCTAATAGCTTCCACACCTGTCAACCATCAAGGTCAGGCTTGCCAGGAACATAGGAGTGAATGGGCATGGGCACAGCTGTAGCAAATTAGTGTATCCTGAGGAGGTCCAGCATAAAAGATGTGAACTCTTCCCTATGTCTCTGTGGGGTTTTGACTGATCCAAAAACGATGTTGCTATGGGGAATCAAGAGTGGTAGGTGCCTCGGAGACTTCTACCACCGTTTTCCTTAATAACATGTAATATGTAAAATTGCATGTGTGTTTATATTTTTGTGTATATCTACATTTTTCGTAAGGACCTTTGGGAGGGCAGTAACATTTATTTATAATTTTTTTAAAACCGCAAGAGAGGATTTAGAAAAGAATATAATGATGAATATGGTCTTTCAGCTATCTCTACCATCAGGCATAGAAACCACATGATTATTGGTGAAACAATATTTAATGCTTTTCGTCAATGCCCTTTCTCAAAAGTGCATATGTTTTCTAATACAAAAATCATATATGTAGATGTTTCCAAGAAGGTGACTAAAAATGAATTGTTTGGAAAAATGATACTTGGCTCCATTGTGACAAAACCTTGATATCTGTAAATGCCAATTTCCTTGTTACCTGAATTTTAAATTCTGATTTGGGTTTGTTTGCTTTATTTTTTTTCTATGTGAAAAATATCCAAAGAATTATGTCATAATTGAGCCTCTCGTATTCTCGCAGGAGTATAAGATGTTCTAGGCCTTTGAGCCCTACCTATTTTCAGTTTTGTGTATAACATAAAAGGAGTAGGAAGGGTAAAAAAATTGTACAGTGGGAAAGAAAAGAGGAAGGGAACATATAGAGATGCTTAAACAGTACTTTATTCATTCAATTGAACTCATTAAAATTTCTCTAGTAGAATGCGAGGCCAGTATTTCAAACAATCTTACCTAATAATAGAGAAACATGTAAACTGACCGTACCTCTGCTATGCCTACAGCCAATCAGAATGCATATGCAAATTAACCCAACAAAGATGGTGGTTAATTTGCATACATACCTGGGTCCCAAGAACCTCCTCGGCACCTAGGTGACTCCCAGCTGGCCTTCGGGCGGAGGCTTTAGGCTTGGGCAGGGGCCGAGCCTGCGATCAGAGGGAAGGGGAAAAAATAAATGGAAACATATCCTCAGGTGAGGATAAAATGAAAAATAAAGAAAGAAATGTTATATCCTATGACACATCTTGGAAATGCTTAAAGAAAGTTGTCATTTTTTCATGGTGAAGGGACTGGAGTCCGTGTTGATGAAAATACCTTGGCGACTGCCATGACTGGCAGTGGCTGCAGGAGCAGGGTGTTGGGGCTGGCGCCTTCCACTGATCAGCCTGGTCGCCTCCTGCAAAGGGAGGCCAGACTGAAGCTTAGGTCCACTCCCAACAGGAAGTGGGCCTAAGCCATCAGTAGGACATCCCCTGAGGGCTCCCAGTATGTGAGAGAGGGCAGGCTGAGCTGAGGGACCCCTCCCCAGTGCACGAATTTCGTGCACGGGGCCCCTAGTAATAGAATAAAAACATTGCAGAATGCTGTGCATTCTCTTTGCATTGAGCAAGAACTAAAGGAAAGTGGGGGCAAAGGAATACAACTTCGTGATTCTACAAAGCCAGCACATATTCGCTGTAGAGGAGCAAAATAAGCAAGTATGTCTAATCGCTTGTGAAAGTTAAACCCAGTGACTATAGTTTAATTACAGTCTACCACCAAATCCTACATTAGTATATTTTTTTAAAAGTACAATCCTAAAGAATAAAATAAAATGACATTCTGTCTGAGCAAAAGTTCCAGAATCCTACAGGGTCATGATTTGATGTTTCACACCCTATAAGCATCATTAATAGCAAAGACATAATGAAATCAATTTTGAAAGAGATTGTCTCCCAGGGCTCTCTATTTATATGTGAAGTTTTTGAAGGGGGAGGAGGGCAATTAATGGAGTAAGCATTAGATTTGGCCCAGCACAGTCACGCAAAGCAGATTAAAAAACAAAATAAACTGTTTAAATTGCTATTTAAAATTTTAGGGAACTTGCAGAGGTAATTGATTTAGAGACTTCTCACTTTATCAAGCATCTTAAGAAAAAGAGTTGCTTTAATTATAGTGGCTATTATTGAACATTGCAGAACCTATTTCTTTGGGACCTGCAGACTCTGCAGAATATACTGTGCAGATCTCATTCTGCAATGGAGATGGCTAGCTGGGACCTAAGGGACTCAGCAAGACAAGACTAACCTGCAGAATAGAACGTTTATGCCCTCCCTTTTTGCCTTTTCCATCTACACTGACCCATGATTGCCCCTCATCTCTGCCCTCAGCATTTCTTAAGAATGGAGGACATGCTTAAGAAATATGGGATAAATCGCTTCTTCACCAAGACTTCCAATACAAGTCTTAGGACATGCACACTGCTATATTGTGTGATATTTTCAGTCACCTCAGGAGGTTCATCGGGGGAGCGTTACTTCACAAGTGCTTGTGGGAAGGCAGTGAGTTGGAAGGATTTTTTTTTTCATTATTACCAGTTGAGTTCAATATAAACCATTGGCCTAAGTATGTTCTACATATATTATTTTTCCTTTGAGAGCATTCCTCATTTTAGTACTATGAAACCATATTGAATAGAGAAAATAGATATCCAAATTGGAATTTTGATTTCAGAAATGATTTAACTCCTAAATTGTTTAAAGATAAGAATTGTTCATACTAATCTTATTTGGTTGCTTACTAATGATCCTAAACCAATAACCAATGGGTATTTGTGATAATCTTCTACAGAGCAAAACAGATGTTGACATATATCAACAATTTAATTATATAAAGATTATCATGCTGCAATATAACAGAAGTGTAGATGTCGTCACTCTCTTTCTAGCAGTCATCTTAGATGTACTATTTCTCCTTCTGGTTGTAGGCATAAAGTCCATAGAAATAAATCAGACTCTTGTTTCTCTGCTCAGTGCTGGCATTAGTTAGAACTTTGGTTTTCAGTAAGGGACTAGTGATTTGTAGTGTAAGATCTGTGTCTAAACTTGACATATGTTGAACTTACATATGGGAAAAAATTAACATTTTTTATCAACAGCTATTTTCATGTTTTTTCAAGCTTAGTTTCTCTTTAACTGTAGGAGGAGGAGCTAGGATGAGTGGGATTTAAAATATGTAATTTAAAGGTAACATGTATTTCATTTTAAAATGATCCTTTGGTGTTAGTTCTGCCCATTTTTCTTTCTCCTAGCCAAGATGCCACCTGGACATAGCATGAGGTATCAGAGAAGTCTTAAATTTGAGTAGTGGCCTTTACTAGGATGCCCCTGCCCCATTGGGATTGTTCATCATGCCAACATCTACTTTTGGTATCTGTGGCTGGCAAGTTATGTTGTTTTATTTTATTTTCTCCATGCAGTCATTGCCTAGATGGCCCTTTCCTTCCACAAACAGACTCTAATGCTGTGACGATATGGCCTGGCCATAGCCTTTCTTGCCACCACAGCTCTGCTAAATCTCAGCCATAATGTTCATTTTATCCCACTAGCCCTCTTAAGAACTCTTCCTTAATGAACCAATGATCTCTCTGTTTTCCACTGGGGGGCACATGATGAGGTTGAGACATTTCCCTCATTAGGGTGAGAGTAGGGTCAGATGTATTCTAGGGCTGTTTAGCCATGACAACTTGGCTGCCTGTGTCCAGTGCTGGTGTGGGACATTCAGTCAAGTAGCCTCCTGCTTAGGTACAGCAGGTGGTGGGACCCCAGGCTCCATTTCTTTATCTTATCACCACCTCCTTCCACATATATACACACACACGTACCTCTGGGTTTCTTATCATTACCCAATCTTCATCTTGAGATTTATTCTAAAATGAAGTACATTGGGGTAGAATAGAGTATTAAAGACACAGGCATCTGAATTTTTGCTCCTCTTTCTCTCTCTATTTTAAAGAGTCAGATGTGTTCTCTCTGTAATATCACATGATTACTTTCTTTCTATCTATATCCTACCTACTAAAACAATATCTACAAAATTAGTTTTTAATATGTAAGAAAAATTGGAATTTATAAATTTTGTATTTTATTTAAGCCTAAATTTCAAAATTACTGTTTTATTGGTACAGCAAATAAATTTACCATAAATACTTAACACTGTCATTCCATTTTATATTAGAACTAAAGGCCTGGTGCATGGATTCATGCATGGGTGGGGTCCCTCAGTCTGGCCTGTGCACTCTCCCAATCCGGGTCCCCTTAGGGGATGTCAGACTGCCAGGTTTGGCCTGATCCCTGCAGGCCAGCCCTGTGGGGATGGGCCAAACCCTGGCAGTCCGACATCCCCCCAAGGAATGTACAAGTGCTGAAGAGGCAGGCGGCCAGGGAGGACCCCCAGCTGGAGCCAGGTGCAGCTCTGCTGCCACTCATCCCCGGTCTGCTGTGCCTGCTGCTGCCACCCCTCGGTAGCACTGCCACAGAGGCGGGAGACTCCCGCTGCCACAGCTGCGCTCACTAGCTGTAAGCCCAACTTCTGGCTGAGCAGCACTCCTGCTGTTGGAGCACACTGACCACCAGGGGGCAGCTCCTGCATTGAGCATCTGCCCCCTGGTGATCAGTGTGCATCAAAGTGACTGGTCTACTGGTTGTTCTGGTCACTCAGTCATAATGGTCGCTTAGGCTTTTATATATATAGATTTCCCCTGAATCACAAAACTACTTTGATTTAATGGATGGGAAGACAAGATTATAATTTAAAGGAAATAAAAAAGAAATAATTTGACCTTTTAAAAATAATACATCCATTTTCTAGCTAACAAATAATGAATGATGGAATATAAGGATTCTGCACTATCTCACAAGGAAAGAAGAAACTGCATGTGAGCTTAGCATTGCCTGGCAGCAGGGCTCAACATACTATGAGAAACTTTATCTACATTTTCTTACTCTCCATGTCTGTTTACGGCTTTTATCTTCTTATGTCTTTTATCAGTTTTTATTTTATGAACTAGTCTTCTCTACATCCTACAAAATGAAAAATGAAAAATATGAGAGCTGTGTTAAGCTCTCTAGGTTTTACATCTCTTCTTTAAGAATCCAGCTTTAACGGGGACCAGAGCACCATTGTCTTTCTTCAATTTACTAAACAAAAACTTGGATCCTGAGCTCATCTTTCATTTATCCTTTGGCCGAGGGTACAAATTGGTATGGCTTAAGCATGGATTCATTTTTCATACGCGTCAAGATTGGGAGTGAGACTTATTTGCCATTTCTTTTTTTCTTAAAGGAAAGAGAGTAAGGCACAAATCTATAAATGTCCAATATAGCATTCCTCCTAGCATTTCTACTAACTTATAATTCCTATTTGCTTAAGAAATAAATCTGACACTTACTTGCAGAGTTATTAAGTATACATGATGAAATATTATTTTCTGTAGAATTTACCTTTTTAAACTTGAGGGTTTTAAACTTTTTTATACTCATTTTTTTCTGAAATTTCTTAAGATAATGTATCAAGACATTTTCATGAAATAAAATTTTAAAAAATCCCTTTGGAGTTCTTAATTTTTTTTCCAGTTAAAGGTCACAGTTTCCAGGATTTCTTTTTTATTTCTCTCTGTTCTCCAGGATTTTGAAATTTTTCATAATCAGTGACTTATCCAGTATATTTTTCTCAGTGCACAGTATTTTATCTAATCAGTCCTTCTTGCATCTGTCTGGTGTCATTTTTAGATCTTTAATTTAACCTATATCTTATTTACAATATTATATATGTACATATCACTTTAACTTGTTGACATGATGAATGAAAGTAGGTTCCTAAAATCCAACCATCCTATTATCCAGTCACCCCAAAATATTTAATAATATATATAAATAAAATAAAATAAATGTACCCTGTAATTAATAATTATATTTAATGTTTAAACTATGTTTTTTTCTTTTCCTAAAAACTTTCATTGAATCAATGCTGGATTCTAAGAATGAAGGAGTATGATACCTTTTTAAACATAACAAAACAAAAAATATTCTTGCATTCCAGTTACAAACCTTTTATGGGCAATGCTTATTTTAAAAATACTGGTAGATTATACTTCTTAATTAGGATCTAATTTTATTTTGTATTATACATTAACATTCAAAATGAACTTAAGTTTTCTTTTGTTATCAATCTTATCTACCTTTGAATATATTGGTATCAGTGTTTAGATGATTTTATAAGAGATATTGCAAACTTATATTCTTAGTTCTCTGAAAGAGAATTTAGATAGAAAATAGAATTAGCAATACTGATTGGTTGAGGTTTTAAAATAATTTGAACTTAGAACCTTCTTTACCTTCACCTTGAAGGATTCGTTTTGTCTATTTTCCTATTTCTTCTATGAGAACTTATTTTTTTTAGGTTTTAATATATTCTTAATTTTGATAATCAATGTTTTTTCTAGAAAATTACATACTTAATTTGAGCTGTCATATTTATATAGAGTTTCACAAATTTTCTCATTTAAAAATGCCTTTAGTTTTTAATTTGATAAAATTATAATAAAAAATAGAATAATGATACTGATATAAAGGAAATATTAAAGACATTATATGCAAATGTAATTTAATAATTAATGAAAGCATAAACTGTCACAGGATAAAAAATTTGGTTCAATAAATTCATTTGGATTTATTTTAAAGTTTAGTGTTTTTACTTACTAGTTGTCAAATCTGAGGCAATTTATTTAACTTTTCTGAGATTTACCTTTAAAAAAACATTGAGGAAATAATGCCTACCTTAAAATATTTTGTCAAAATCATTGAAATAATTGGTAGAATTGACTAGTATAACACAGTTAATTAAAATAAAAAATTTATTTCTATTCAAGAAAGGTTTTATCACTAGCTAGTGCTTATGTTATAAATCTAAGGAGGAATCAATATTTTGAGTTTAAATAAAATTAAGTAAGAAAAGTCATGTGATTTCCACAATGAATGACTATGTCAATTCCAACACATACTAACAAAAAAGCATAAATATTACAAAGATCAATATTAAATATACTTTACAATATGTCTCTAAAAGGTTAGTGTTACAAAATTAAGTCACATAATTTTAAATTATTAAATATTAATTAGATAAATTTAATCATGTGCAATTGAATGCATCAATTAAATCAAATTATTTAATTATATTAAAATTAATTATAACAAAATTTAATTGAATGATTATAATCATTCTTTCTATCACTTTTTTTGCAATGATCATCATTTTCTCTGAGGTTTGATTCTGAGTTAAATCAGAGCCTCAGGTTCTTTATTCCAACCCCAAGACTTTTAAAAATGCCATTTCTTTGAAGAGAAACAAAGTCTGGTCAGAATTTTTTTTTAAAGTCCTATTATTCTGTTCCATTGCTTTCCTCACAGCTGCATGTATGGCTGCTAAAAACTAAATAAAATAAATTTTCAATTCAAACTCCAGTTTTGTTTTTTTAATGCCCCAACTTAACCATGGTCTGACAAAAAGCCACCTAAATTGAAACAGTGCAATTGTCTAATGAAATAACCAGGTTATGGTAGTACATGTGGTGATAGACAGAGACCAATAGCATTGCTTATAAAATAGTAATGCATCATATTTCAAGTTCTGGGAGTTTTGTATTATACCCAAATCAAAGAAGTTGGACTGACTGTTTCATATGTTTTGTCATGACACACACATCTCTTACAAATTTTCACATACATACATGTACACACACACACATATACACACACATATATATTTTATCATGTGCACACTCATGTTGCTGTAGTGACTGGATGGATGCCAGCTTCATACTGTCACTTGGACTCCACTATTGATGCCTGATACTTTGCCCAGGCTCTGCTCTCCTCCATGGTAAATTGTCCTTGGCAGGGTATGGGTGATACTGTTTACTTCACCTACTGGCTGACCTCAGTCAGAGCTATTTCATTATATCAGACATGTTTCAATAATGTTTATCTCTGAGGGAAGGAGTGTGGATTTTAGAATCTTTGGTTCCAGAGGAAGCTGGATCATTAATTAATTTTGTTCACATTTCCAAGATAATTTTTGTGCAACATATCATACATACCAACATATTTATATGTGAATAAGTGAGAAAGTCACCAAACATCCAGATATAAAATGCTATTACTGGCCCAAGCAAAATGACTTGATTCCCATTAAATTTCATTCTGATTATTTAAACTAGACAAATAAACGTTTGTGACTAGTTGCCTCTAATGCTTAATATTTAAATGGAATTTTCCTCCCACTAGTACATATAGAAATATATTCACTTAGAAACACACACACACGAACACTGATTTGTTTAAATTACATCTTATTGTACTACAAGTCCATGGGGACAATTTTGTACAATACTGCATTCGACATCTAACACAGTTTCTACTGCATGGCATATATTCAGTACGCATTTGTTAAATTAATAAACTAAATATGTATATGATAAATGATATAAAAATACTCTACATGATAATTCATAGATATATTATAGAACAACACTCACATAAAATTTTGTAACACAGGCTTGACCGTTCGTTGACGTATTATCTACAGTTGCTTTCTCACTACCATGGCAGATTTGAGCTCCTGCAACAGAGAGTACAGTCTGAAAAGCCTAATAAATCTATTACCCGGTCCCTTACAGAAAATTTTTGCTAACCTATTTCTTAGGGGCATAATCCATATATTTATATAAATAAACACATTAAGTGAATATATTTATTAAATATATTGAATGCTATTTTGTACTCTGTGCAGTACAATGCTAGAAACAACTAAAATAAGTGAAAGAAGGATGCAGAGAAAGATAAAGTTATGAGAATATATAATGACTATTTGAAAGAAAAACAAAAAATTAAGTATAAACAAATTGAGAGATAAAAATCACAGTCATATCAATTGACACAGAAAAAGCATTTGACAAAATCCAACACCCTTTCTTGATAAAAACTCTCAACAAGGTGGGAATAGAAGGATCATACCTCAACACAATAAAAGCCATATATGATAAACCTACAGCTAACATCATACTCAATGGGCAAAAACTAAAACCATTTCCCCTAAGAACAGGAACAAGACAGGGATGCCCACTCTCACCACTCCTGTACAACATAGTACTAGAAGTATTAGTCATTGCAATTAGACAAGAAGAAGAAATAAAAGTAATCCAAATTAGAAAAGAAGAAGTAAATCTGTTCTTATTTGCAGATGACATGATATTGTACATAAAAAACCCTAAAGACTCCATCAGAAAACTAATAGACTTAAATAAATGAATTTGGCAATGTAGCAGGATACAAAATTAATGCCAATAAATCTATGGCATTTCTATATACCAATAGTGAATTTACAGAAAGAGAGACTAAAAAAATCAGTCCCATTGGAGAGACAAAATGGCGGTGGAATAGAAGGACGTGTCCTGAGTCTTCTCCCGGAGCAAATAGAGGAGGCAGCTGAGAGGAGCGGAATCCAGCCCGAATTGGCGAAGGAGGCACAGCTGGTGAGACAGTTTGCAGCTGGGAAGAGCAGGGATCCCCCGGATAAAGGTAAAATCAAAGATCTAGGCAGTAGAATCTCCCGGACCTCTGTGCCCAGAAGGTCAGGGAGAAACTACACAGTGCCAAGGCACGTCCCTGAGGACAGGCAAGGTCTGAAGGATTTTAGACCATAGAGTCTGGATTTGGGATCTGAGCTCAAAGGCAGCCTTTAAGAGCTGCTGGACCACGGAGTGCCGGCAAGAGAGGAACTGGCAGAGACAGGGTCCTTCCTCGCGCTGGGGCCTGCGCCTTTCCCCACTGAACCTAGTTCGTGGGACCTTTTGGAGACAGGCGCTTACCTGTGACAGAAGTGCGGGAGAAGGGGTAGAGTTGTGGAACCTGGGCAGAGTGGGAAACGGAGGGTCCAGGAGAAGTGGTAGCAAGTCTGTTGCTGAGTCATATCTAAGCCCACAGAATCCATTTTCTCCTGAGAGATAGCCCCTCTCCCCAGTCTCCAGGCAACCAATATAGTCACACCCAGATTACACCCTGATTAACACCAAGGAATCTGAATACTCCCTGAGGGCATAGGATCTACTCTAAAGAGAAATCTTTAGAAGCTAAGCACCTCAATTACACTAGATAACCAAGCCCAGGAGAACAGAAAGATTTCACCAGTAGCACCATCACCAAAAGAACCTGGGTAGCAAAGCAATTGGATCTACAATTAAAACATTTCAGGAAAACATGGGGAGACAAAAAAGCAATACCTAAAGGAAAGAAAAAGAGGAATCACCAGAAGGGAGTTAAATGAAACTGAGGCTAGCAGCTTAACTGAGAGAGAATTCAGAGTAATGATGATAAGGATGTTTAAATGGATGGATGACAAATACACACAACTCAATGACAAATACACACAACTCAATGAGAACTATAAGGAGCTGAATGAAAATGTCACCAACATGAAAAGAAACCAAGAGGAGATGAAGAACGACATAGCTGCAATAAAGAACACATTGGAAGGCTTAAACAGTGGACTAGAAGAGGCTGAGGACCGCATCAGTGAATTAGAAGACAAGGTAGGAAAACACACACAAACACAGCAGCAAATGGAAAGAAGACTTAAAAAGCAAGAGGAGAGCCTAAGGGAGCTTTGGGACAACACAAAACGAAACAATATTAGAATAATAGGGATACCAGAAGGTGAGGAAGAGAAGCAAGGAATAGAAAACCTGTTTGAAGAAATAATGACGGAAAACTTCCCTGATATTGGCAAGAAAAAAACTATGCAAGTCCAAGAAGTACATAGAGTCCCAAACAAGTTGAACCCCAAAAGACCAACACCAAGACACATCATAATTAAATTGGCGAATACCAATGACAAAGTAAGAATCTTAAAGGCTGCCAGAGAGAGACAGAAAGTTACCTTCAAGGGATCTCCTATTAGAATATCAACTGATTTCTCAAGAGAAACACACCAGGCCAGAAGGGAATGGAATGAAATATACAAAGTGATGCAAAGCAAGGGACTGAATCCAAGAATACTATACCCAGCAAGGTCATCATTCAAAATTGATGGTGGAATCAGGAGCTTCACAGACAAAAAAGGGCTAAGAGAGTTTATCACTACCAAGCCAGCAATGCAAGAAATGCTAAAGGGACTGCTGTAAAAAGAAGAAAGAGAAAGGCAAAAAGAAACACAAACACTAAGGGGGAAAATATGACAACAAACATGTACTTGTCAATAATAACATTAAACGTAAATGGATTAAATGCACCAATCAAAAGACATAGGGTAGCTGAATGGATAAGAAAACATGACCCATATATTTGCTGTCTACAAGAGACCCACCTCAGAGCAAAGGATTCACACAGACTGAGAGTGAAGGGATGGAAAAATATTTTTCAAGCAAATGGAAATGAGAAAAAAGCTGGGGTAGCAATACTTATATCTGATAAAATAGACCTCAAAGTAAAGGGCATAACAAGAGATAAGGAAGGCCACTACATAATACTAAAGGGAGCAATTCAACAAGAAGATATAACTCTGGTAAACATATATGCACCCAACGCAGGAGCACCCAAATACATAAAAAAAATCCTGGAAGAGATCAAGGGAGAGATCGACAACAATACAATCATAGTAGGAGACTTTAATACACCACTGACATCACTGGATAAATCCTCCAGACAAAACATCAGCAAAGAAATAGCAATTCTAAATGACACACTAGATCAGATGGACCTAATTGACATCTTCAGAGCATTTCACCCCAAAGCCTCGGAATATACGTTCTTCTCAAGTGCCCATGGGACATTTACAAAAATAGACCACATATTGGGTCACAAACAAAGCCTCCCTAAATTCAAAAAGATTGAAATCTTATCAAGCATTTTCTCAGAGCACAATGGCATAATATTAGAAGTAAACTATAATAAAAACATTCCAAAAAATTCAAACACATGGAAACTGAATAGCATGCTATTAAACAATGATTGGGTGATCAACGAGATCAAAGAAGAAATTAAAAACATCCTGGAGAATAATGACAATAAAAACACAACAATGCAAATGCTATGGGACACAATGAAAGCAGTCTTGAGAGAGAAGTTTATAGCTCTACAGGCCTACCTCAAAAAACAAGAAAAAATGGTAATAAATCTTCTAACTCAACAACTCAAAGAATTAGAAAGAGAGCAACAAGAAAAGCCCACAGTGAGCAGAAGGAAGGACATAATAAAGATCAGAGCAGAAATGAATGACATAGAGACCAAAAAAAACAATACACAGGATCAACAAAACCAAGAGCTGGTTCTTTGAAAGGATAAACAAGATTGATGAACCTCTAGCCAGGCTCACCAAGAAGCAAAGAGAGAGGACCCAAATAAACAAAATCAGAAATGAAAGAGGTGAAATAACAACAGACCCCACAGAAATACAAAGGATTGTTAAAAAATACTATGAACAACTCTATTCTAACAAACTACACAATCTGGAGGAAATGGACACATTCCTAGAAAAATACAACCTTCCAAAACTCACTCAGGAAGATTCTAAGAATCTCAATAGGCTGATAACTATGGAAGAAATTGAAGCAGTCATCAAAAAGCTTCAAGCAAACAAAAGCCCAGGGCCTGATGGCTTCACAGGGGAGTTTTACCAAACATTCAAGGAAGAACTAAAACCTATCCTCTTCAGACTATTCCAGAAAATTCAAGAAGAAGGAACACTTCCAACCTCCTTCTATGAGGCCAGCATCACCCTAATACCAAAACCAGACAAAGACAACACAATGAAAGAGAATTACAGGCCAATATCCCTCATGAACATAGATGCCAAAATCCTCAACAAAATTCTAGCGAATCGAATCCAGCAGTACATCAGAAAGATTATACACTATGACCAAGTAGGATTTATCCCAGGGATGCAAGGATGGTACAATATTCGCAAATCAATAAACGTGATACATCACATAAACAAATTGAGAGATAAAAATCACATAGTCATATCAATTGATGCAGAAAAAGCATTTGATAAAATCCAACACCCTTTCTTGATAAAAACCTTCACAAGGTGGGAATAGAAGGATCATACCTGAACATAATAAAAGCCATATACGACAAACCCACAGCCAACATCATACTCAATGGGCAAAAACTAAAACCATTTCCCCTAAGAACAGGAACAAGACAGGGATGCCCACTCTCACCACTCCTGTTTAATATAGTGCTGGAAGTACTAGCCATTGCGATCAGACAAGAAGAAGAAATAAAAGGCATCCAAATTGGAAAAGAAGAAGTAAAACTGTCCTTATTCGCAGATGACATGATATTGTACACAGAAAACCCTAAAGACTCCATAAAAAAATTATTAGACTTAATAACTGAATTCGGTAATGTAGCAGGATACAAAATTAATGCCAAGAAATCTATGGCATTTCTATACACCAATAATGAACTTACAGAAAGAGAGACTAAAAAAGCAATCCCATTTACCATCACACCAAAAAATTTAAGATACTTAGGAATAAACTTAACTAAAGAGGTAAAAGACCTATACGTAGAAAACTACACGACACTGAAAAAAGAGACAGAGGAAGACATAAACAGATGGAAGAACATACCATGTTCATGGATTGGTAGAATCAACATCATCAAAATGTCCATACTACCCAAAGCAATCTATAAATTCAATGCACTTCCCATTAAAATACCAACAACATATTTCACAGACCTAGAACGAAATTTCCAAAAATTTATCTGGAATAAAAAAAGAACCCGAATAGCTACAGCAATCCTGAGAAAGAAGAACAAAGTAGGTGGGATCTCAATACCAGATATCAAGTTGTATTACAAAGCTACTGTTCTCAAAACAGCCTGGTACTGGCACAAGAACAGACATATAGATCAATGGAATAGAATAGAGAACCCAGAAATTGACCCAAATCAATATGCTCAATTAATATTTGACAAAGGAGACATGAACATTCAATGGAGTCAAGACAGTCTCTTCAACAAATGTTGTTGGGAAAATTGGACAGATACATGCAAAAGAATGAAGCTAGATCACCAACTTACACCATACACAAAAATAAATTCAAAATGGATAAAGGACTTAAACATAATACAGGAATCCATGAAAATACTAGAGGAATCCACAGGCAGCAAAATCTCGGACATATGCCGAAAGAACTTCTTCACTGATACTACTCCTAGGGCAATGGAAGCTAAAGGGAAAATAAACAAATGGGACTACATCAAAATAAAAAGCTTTTGCAGAGCAAAGAAAACCATCAATAAAACAACAAGAAAGCCCACCGCATGGGAGAACATATTTGCCAATGATATAAATGATAAGGGTTTAATCTCCAACATATACAGAGAACTCATACAACTTAACAAAAAGAAGATAAACAACCCAATCAAAAAATGGGCAACTGATCTAAGTAGACACTTTTCGAAAGAAGACAGAAGGCAGGCCAAGAGACATATGAAAACCTGCTCACAGTCACTAATCATCAGAGAGATGCAAATCAAAACAACAATGAGGTACCATCTCACACCTGTCAGAATGGCTTTTATCAACAAATCAACAAACAACAAGTGTTGGCGAGGATGCGGAGAAAAAGGAACTCTTTTGCACTGCTGTTGGGAATGCAGACTGGTGCAGCCACTGTGGAGAACAGTATGGAGCTTCCTCAAAAAACTAAAAATGGAACTCCCATTAGACCCAGTGATCCCACTTCTAGGAATATATCCCAAGAATCTAGAAACACGCATTAGAAAGGAAATATGCACCCCTATGTTCATAGCAGCACAATTCACCATAGCCAAGATTTGGAAACAACCTAAATGCCCATCAGCAGATGAATGGATTAAAAAACTGTGGTATATCTATACAATGGAATACTACCCTGTGTTAAAAAAGAAGGAGTTCCTACCATTTGCAACAATATGGATGGAGATGGAGAATATTATGTTGAGTGAAATAAGCCAGGCAGAGAAAGATAAATATCACATGATCTCGCTCATTTGTGGAATATAATGAACGACATAGATGGATGAAGAAGAACAGATCCAGAGGCTGAGAAATGTCGATCAGAACATCATACCCCAGGTAAGTTAGGGGAGGGTGGGGGTAAGGTGGAGAGATCAACCAAGGGACTTGTATGCATGCATATGAACCTAATCAATGGACACAGACAGCAAGGGGGCGGGGCATTAAGAGAAATTGTTTCATGTGACAAAAATTTTTAAATGAAACTCTCTGTAGACTGAAAATTATTTTGGAAGGAAACAAAGAGAAGTTTCCTTCAAAAGTCATAAGGATTGTAATTGAAAGTCAACATATTTGGCCTCTTGAACTAAAGTAAGTAATTTGTGTTTTTGCCTCCCTGACAAAGTTTATATAAAGCTACAAAAAGAAATTGACAGCCAGTTTGAAATGGAATTGCCAGGGCCTAGGGCAAAGAATATCCTTACATGATATTATTCTACAATGTCATTATAATTTTAGATATTTTACAACAGCATATTTTACAATTATCCCAAACATACTTACAAACTAATTCTTTGAATGGTTGGCAGCAATTAAAAAAAAAAAAAAGGGACATGAAAGGATTTAATCCCTTGCAGAAGGAATTAAGGCACTGGGAAGGCACTTGAGCATCCTATATTGGCCCCTCTTGCCCTTTGTGCCAAGAGGGACCCTCTTCTCACAATCCAATTGCCCTCAGCTGTTACCTGAGCTTTCTGTTCATGCTGAGCTTGAAGCCTAGTGGGGGCTGGTACCATGGATCTGTCTCACATCCAATTGTGTGAGCTGGGCCCTCACTGGAGAAGAAACCCGAGTTCCCCGAGATATGTGATCAGCACCGGGACCCTGCCAGCAGGCCAGGGGTTCCCAAGGCAGGTGCTGGGTGTGGAGGCCATGGGGTCATAGGCTACCAAGGAGACAGAACTGAACCTCACAGCACCCTGCTTGGCCCCGGAGGATGGCTGGTTAGCCAGAGACGGGTAAGATTCCTCAAGGAAGGAACAACCTAAGACAGGCACAGTCGCAAAGGGGCCATCAGGAGAGAACTTGGGGGGGCAACAGAAGTGGGGCACAGACCCTCACCCCCCCAACATTGCAGGGGCTTGAACCCTCACCCCCTTCTAAAGGAGGTCTCCTGCCTCCATGGCTGCTTCGCGCTTCTCACACCCAGCTCAGATCGGGACCCCGGCAACAGAAAGAGACCCGGCCCAGCTCACATCGAGATACAGGTGACAGACAGAGACTTGGCCCAGCTCAGATCGGGACCCAGGTAACAGACAAGAGACTTGGCCAATAGCAGTTGCCCTATATCTAAATTCAGCGAGCATTTGGAATGCTCAGGGCCCACTCAAGAATGCAAATAATCCTTCCCACTAATATTTACAGGGTAAACTAAGATTGTTGGTAGAGTATTAAATTTGACAGTAAAATAGTAATCGAGTTTTCAGATTAATTTAAATAGCCTAATTGAAATAAGTGAATATTCAAGTACTGGACAAAAAGCTGTTCTTAAAGTAATAACTAAAATTTCTATTGGTAGTTCATCTCATGGTAAAATTCTTGAATATGCAATGAACCTAAAGCAGTCATATGTGTGGGGGAAAAAAATTTTTTTTAATTTAAAGTTATCAAGACTGCATTATAAAATTTACAAAAACCTCCATTAATAAAAAAAAAAGGGGGGGGATAGTAGGGCAATATCATGTAAGGAAAAATATCCTATAAGTAAATTACATCTAGAAAATTTTTACTTTACCAAATTAAGTTTCATTTGCAATGCTAACAGCAAGACGGCCATTAAAAACACACATGGTGTCTAAATAAGACAAAGGAAAATCGTTTGAACAAAAATAAAAAGGATCCCAAATCAATTATATAGAAAAGATTCCTTTATTAACTTGTGGTCGAGAATATATTTGTATATTTTCAGAAAACAACCCCAAGACCAGATGGATTCCTGCAACAGAGAGGAATTGACAGGAGTGCTCCAACCACGAAGACAAGAGGAAAAAACAGTCCAGAGATGGAAGACGCTGACAACGCCTTGCCATGGGAGCAGTCAGCAGCTGTGCACCGCTGCAGGTTGCCTAGGACCAAACCAGAGAGGGTCGTACCTGCATTGCCACCATGTGCCCACCATCCAGCTATCAATGCTGACATGTACACATAAGGAACTGTTGGACATTGAAATTGGGACTCAAACATTCTTTTGTTTTGTCTTGTTTTGTTATTATATGTTTATTTCCAGTCTGCAAAGGCAAAACTTTTTAAAGGAAAGAAATGGTGGGAAAAAGATACAGAGGCAAAGAAGCATTGAACAGACTGTCAAACTACATTAGGAAGACAGGGGAGGTTGGGCGGGGAGGGCTGTAAGAGACCAACCGAAGGTCTTGTACGCTTGCATATAAGCACAACCAACGGATATAAGACACTGGGGCGAGGGGGCAGGGTGGGCAGGTGAAGGCATGTCCTGGGGGGTAGGGGAGGTTGGGGGGAGATCAAGGGGGAAAAAAAAGGAGACATATGTACTACTATTTGTAATACTTAAAACAATAAAAATAAAATAAAATTTAAAAAAAAATCAGTCCCATTTACCATCGCACCAAAAAAAAAAAAGATACCTAGGAATAAACTTAACTAAGGAGGTAAAAGACCTATACGTGGAAAACTACAGGACACTGGAAAAAGAGATAGAGGAAGACATCTGTGTAAACAGATGGAAGACCATACCATGTTCATGGATTGGTAGGAACAACATCATTAAAATGTCCATACTACCCAAAGCAATCTATACGTGGAAAACTACAGGACACTGGAAAAAGAGATAGAGGAAGACATCTGTGTAAACAGATGGAAGACCATACCATGTTCATGGATTGGTAGGAACAACATCATTAAAATGTCCATACTACCCAAAGCAATCTATAGGTTCAATTCACTCTCCATTAAAATACCAACAGCATATTTCACAGACCTAGAAAGAACTCTCCAAAAATTCATCTGGAATAAAAAAAGACCCCGAATAGCCACAGCAATCCTGAGAAAGAAGAACAAAGTATGTGAGATCTCAATACCAGATTTCAAGCTATGTTGCAAAGCCACTGTTCTCAAAACTGCCTGGTACTGGCACAAGAACAGATATATAGACCAATGGAATAGAATAGAGAACCCAGGTATCGACCCAAACCACTATGCTCACTTAATATTTGACAAAGGAGGCATGAACATACAATGGAGTCAAGACAGTCTCTTCAATAAATGTTGTTGGGAAAATTGGACAGATACATGCAAAAAATGAAATTAGACCACCAACTTACACCATACACAAAAATAAACTCAAAATGGATCAAGGACTTAAACATATGACAGGAAACCATAAAATTACTAGAGGAATCCACAGGCAGAGAAATTTCAGACATATGCCGAAGCAATTTTTTCACCGATACCGCTCCTAGGGCAATGGAAACTAAAGAGAAAATAAACAAATGGGACTACATCAAAATAAAAAGCTTTTGTACAGCAAAAGAAACCATCAATAAAACAACAAGAAAGCCCACTGTATGGGAGAACATATTCTCAAATGTTATCACTGATAAAGGTTTAATCTCCAACATCTACAGGGAACTTAATAAAAGGAAGATAAATGATCCAATAAAAAAATGGGCAACAGACCTAAATAGAATCTTTTTGAAAGAAGACAGAAGGAAGGCCAAGAGACATATGAAAACATGCTCAAAGTCACTAATTATCCGAGAGATGTATATCAAAACAACAATGTGGTACCATTTCACACCTGTCAGAATGGCAATCATCAACAAATCAACAAACACAAGTGCTGGAGATGATGCGGAGAAAAAGGAACCCTCATGCACTGCTGGTGGGAATGCAGACTGGTGCAGCCACTGTGGAGAACAGTATGGAGTTTCCTCAAAAAAGCTAAAAATGGAACTCCCAAGAAACTAGAAACACGAATCAGAAAGGATATATGCACCCCTATGTTAATAGCAGCACAATTCACCATAGCTAAGCTTTGGAAACAGCCCAAATGCCCTTTAGCAGATGACTGGATTAGAAAACTATGGTACATCTACACAATGGAATACTATGCTGCTATAAAAAAGAAGAATTCTTACTATTTGCAGCAGCATGGATGGACCTGGAGAAATTATGTTAAGTGAAATAAGCCAGGCAATGAAAGAGAAATACCACATGATCTCACTCATTATGGAAAATAAAGAAGATTATAACCTGATGAACAAAAAGATAGATACAGAGGCAGTAAAGCACCGAACAGACTGTCAAATTACAGCAGGAAGGCAGGGGAGTGTTAGGGAGGAGGGGGAAGAGATCAACCAAAGGACTTATATGCATGCATATAAGCACAACAAATGGACACAAGACACTGGGGGGTGGAATGAGGGCATGCTACAGGAGTCAGGGGAGGCTGGGGGAAGGTCAATGGGGGAAAAAAGGCTATATATGTATTACTATATGTAATACTTTAAACAATAAAAAAATTTATTAGATGTGCTTGTCCTCAGTAGCAGTTGTGTGTGTTTTTAAAGTTTATAAAAGAGATCACAGTTTGTCTTTTCCTCCTCTTTCCATTACGTTCCTTAGCCTAGACTACTGAAACTGCTCTTCAGTTTCCTCTGATTTTGTCCTTTTCCAGAGTATAAACCATGCTACTAATCTGGTCATTTCCCTGCCTTTTGGCATAGAGCTCACCATAGTCATTGAACTTTACAAAGCCCTTCATGATACAGTCTCAGTCCAAGATCCTCTGGAGGGCTATGGTCCAGTCGTGAGAGCCATGGGTTCTGGAGTCACCCAGTTTGGGTTTGAATCTTGATTCTACCTCTAACATATTGTGAGAACTTGAACAAATTACTTGTCGCTTCTCTTCCTTTGTTTCCCAATAAGGGGAATCGTTATTATAGCTATGTAATAGGTTGATGAAAAGTAAATAAGACAAGTTACGAAGAGTTCAGAGAAAAGTGATTGGAACATAGTGGGCACATGGTAAATTAAGCTATGATCACCTATTTAATTTTGGGTCTTTGCAAATCATATTCACCGCCCCAAGTTTGCTTCTGTAGTACTGAGTAAACCATGTGTATGAATCCGATGGCCCTGTCTTTGCAATACTCTCTTTGACATTCTCACTGCAGTCCTGCTATAGTGTGGCTGTATCCCATGCTGACTTCATGTCCCTGTCAAGAATTATGAAGGATCTGAGATTTTACTATATTTCAAGTTAGCCTACCACAGTTTCTTGCAGGCTGATCAATGACATGACATTCCTGGGTTAGGGACAAAAAGCTTTATTATTCATGGTAATAGCTGGAGCAGAGTTTCTGTATTTGCCCTGGCTATCTGAGCCCAACTCCTCCAGGGTGATGCTACCAGGGTGATGCTAAGAGAGGCAAGTGACCCACTTGAACATGCAGTGGGTAGCCTTACAGAAGAGCAAGCCTGAGCTTAGGGAAGCCAGCTTTTTTAATGGTCAGTGAGCATATCTGCCTTTTTCTGCCAAGGGGACACTGTCTTTTCCAAGATTGTAAGCAAACCTGCCCTTTGCTTTGGATAGAAACATTCTATCTTCCAAAGCTATCTATCCACTGTATAAACACTGGTGAAATGACAGTTGAGAACAAAGGCAGCCAGTGTCTCTGCTAGCAAGAGGTTTAAAAAAGCAAAAGTGCCATGAGACACAATGGTATCCTAACAGTTTCAAGTAGAATTCTTCCATTCTGTTCTTCAAGATAGACTATCGACCCATCTAGACTAAAAGCTCCTTGAAGACAGTGTCTGTATTTCTCGCCACTTATTCCAATGCCTAGCATTGTTCCTTGCACACACAGTAGGCACTCAAAAAAGGTTTTTAATAAACTAGAGAGTCTAGTCTAAGTGACATTATTTTTATTCCTATCATTACTACCATAACCAGTTCAAGAATAAAATGAAAAAATACATCTCATTCACATAAATATGTCAGCATTGTGCATACTTCATGAAAATTGTGAACAAAGTATATTAAGAAATATACAAAATAATTTTAGTGAAATAAAGATTTTGATATAAACAACTACATGCATAAAGATGGGAGCAGCACAGACTTTGAATTACAATGAGAAAGCAATAATTTTAATTTATCTTTGCAACTTAATAAGCTCATGCTCTTAGAAAAAAGTGAAAGTCTTCATGTTTATGTATTTACTCAACAATGACTTACTGATATCTTAATGGGTGCCAAGACCTTTTTATTAGTGATTATCTCTATTAAAGAACTCCCATTATTAAGAGTGACTCCTTAGATCAAACCTTTAACTGATACAATAAAAGCAATTGCTATTTCTAAGCTCAATGACTATGTAGGAAAAGTATATCTATCTTTATAATAATATATTTATACATAATAATACATATTATATATTGTATGTTATAAACTATAATATATACATAGTATGTATTCATATAACTAGATAGAATTTTACTCTTATAAGAAAGGAAAATTTTACAATATAAAATTCTGTATTTGTTTTCAAAGCTAACCAAAGTAGGTAGTTAGAAAACTCAAAAATAGTATAAGTTTGAATTATTTCAATAAAGGTCATACAAATTTTCCCCACTGTGAATATAGCCTCCTAAAAAATGTGACTAATAATTTTACACCACACAACTAAATGATAAAGTTCAGTATTGGTATAATAAATAACTAGACCCCTGGACAAGACAGTCTCATTATCACTCCCAATAAAATAGCACTTCAATATTCTGCAAGACTGCTATTGCTGTCAAGGATGGTTGGGTGGTGTTTACAAATAGTTAACCAGCTTTCCGCACAGCTGTTCAAAATTGAGGGCTCATGAACACTTATACAAGCAGAATAGTATCTTGGAAGCACAGATGAGCAGGAAGAGCAGTGGTACACCAAATGCATAACAAATAAGAATTTTAATTTATCGCATCATGAAAACAATACGAAATGAAGAGAGAGAGGACAGAGGCCTTGGATGGCTAGAATTAGAGATTTAACTCAGATCAACAGTGCCTGTCAGACTTAATGAAGATTGTTTATAAACACAAATTTGGCATTTAGATACTTGCATAGTTAAAATTTATCTGAGATATTCCTCATGCCATGTTTTAGATGTTTAATACTCTCCTAAGATTTTATTACTTATTATTATTTGCATGTAAAGTATATAGACCAATACATTAGGTAATAGTATTTTTCTCTTTAATCTATTTTAAAAAGAACCAAGTGGTCAAATCCCAAATATTGTTTTGTGATTTTAGAATTAAATCCAATCTTCTCACTTCAGAGGAAGCTTATACAGAGATAAGGTAAAAGTCTTACCCAAACAACTCAGTGTGTTAAGTGTCAGCTCAGCTCTCCTGCACCTAGTCTGGAGTTATACTTCCATTCATCACTTTTTGAGAGTGAAGTCATCCTATAAGTAAAAATCTATATGTTAGGTTCTAGGAAATCAAATGAATCAATGGACATGGCATAAACAAACCCAGCTTTGATATGCTGCTTCCGAAAAGCAATGGACCTTGATCTTTCAGAACTCCTATTTCCTTTTCACATTCTCATTTTTAATGACAGTGACACATTATTTGAGGAAGATTTAGCTGAATGAGGTAGATCACTAGAATCTCATCTTGGTCTTTGTTTTCAGACATGTGATTTAGAATTTAAATCTCTGCCTAATAAGTAAATTTAGATTTGCTTCAAAAAATTTTGTTTTCATTTATTTTCCTGGTTTAATGTATATTATTTAGTGACTTACAGTATCTATATATATAAAAGCCTAAGCAACCTCTACAACTGAATGACCAGAATGACTGGTAGACTGGTCGCTATGATGTGCGCTGACAACCAGGGGGCAGATGCTCAATGCAGGAGCTGCTCCATGGTGGTCAGTGCGCTCCCACAGTGGAAGCACGGCTCAGCCAGAAACCGGGCTCATGGCTGGTGAGTACAGCTGCGTCAGTGGGAGCCTGTCCTGCTCCGTGGCAGTGCTACTGAGCAGCAGCAGCAGTGGTGGCGATAGACACAGCGGGGCCGGGATGAGCAGCATTGGAGCTGCGCCCTACCCCAGCTATGGCTCCTCCCCAGTCGCCTGCTGCTTCAGCACTGCTACATCCCCCGAGGGGTCCCAGATTGCAAGAGGGTGCAGGCCAGGTTGAGGGATCCCAACTGTGCACAAATCTGTGCACTGGGCCTCTAGTAATGATATAAAATCATAACTTGGGGGAGTTTCAAGTAAGCATGTTTTTGTTCAAATAGTAGCTTTATTTGGAAGGACTTTTTTTTCTCAGTTACTGTACTTATTTCTCTAATTCCACTGGTGATAAATGATAAGAATTAACAGGATATTTTTATTATTAATTTTATTAATTTCATTATCCACAAAAAATTCAGTAAACCTCTCTCTGACCTCAGGTAAGTCTTATAAGCATTTAAACTACAATATTATTACTCTGTATTATTTTTTATAGTATACTAGAGGCATGCATGGTAGGGTCCCTAGTGGCTGCTGGCTGCCGGCTGGGTATTCCCTCCTTTCCCCCAGCCACTTGTTGCCACTGCCACTGGCTGGGGTCTCCCTCCCTCCATCTGGTGGCCCCACCCCCTGTTCATACTCCCAGAGAACTTCTGGTCAAGGGGACAATTTGCATACTACACTTTTATTATATAGGATACTGATTGCAAAGTTAAGTCTAACCTCTTCAATGCACTCAATTTGTATAGTACCATCCAACTGTGTCCCTCTTTAATACCCTACATATTGCCACTATTTTAATACTATAAGAGCTTGGTTTCATAAAGATATTACTTGACTTCATTCTTCCTGTAGAACAAAGGCAAAATTCATTCATAAGAAATATTTTTAAGAATGTTCATGCTTTCACTTCTAATATTATAGTTCTTGCTGTTCTCCAGCATATACATTCTGCTCCTTATAGGCAAGTTGCTTTACTAACTTCTTACTAAGTTCATTTAGATTAAATAATTTATTTTAATTAAAAGTTTCAATTTTGCTATGTCAAATATTCTCAACTTGATCTTTAGATTCAAACCATCCTATTCATATTCCAGCAAGATATTAACAAACTGATACTAAAATTTATTTGAAACTCAAAAGTCCTAGAATAGCCTACACAATAATGAAGAACAAAGTTGGGGAACTATTATGACACAATTTCAAGATTTGCTATTAAGTTACAATAATTAGGACAATGTGCTACTGGTGAAAGAATACCCACATAGGGAGCTCATATATAGATTCACACAAAGATAACTGAATTTTGACAAAGGTGCAAAAGCAAATCAATGTAGAGAGAATTGTATTTTCAGTATGTGTATATGGAACAATTTGTCATACCTATAAGAAGAAGAGCAAGGGGGAGAAGGAGGAGGAAGGAGAGGAGGAGGAGGAAAAGGAGGAGGAGTGGAAAAAGGAGAAGGAAGAGGAGGAGGGGGAGGAGAAGAATCTAGAGATTTTATACCTTCCCATAAGTGAATGCTAAATTAATCATAGACCTAAATGTAAAACATAAGAAGAAAACAGAAGAAAAATCTATGGCATCTAGGTTTCTGTTATGGGTTTTAAATACTCATTACCAAAGTATGATTCATGGAAAGGGCGGAGGGGTGTCACAAAATGGCCTTTATTTTTTTTAAATGTTATTAAGAGAATGTAAATACAAGCCATAGAATTGAAAAAAATATTTGTGAAATTTATATTTAATAAAAGACTTATCCAAAATATTCAAACAACTCTTAAAAATCTGCCATAAGAAAACTAACCACCAGTTTAGAAATGAGCAAAAGGTCTAAACATACAATTCACCAAAGAAAACATCCAGATGGCCAATAAGCATATAAAAAAGGGCTCAACGTTATTTGTCATTAGAAGGACAGTGTGGAATATATGAAGCACAGATGATTTTATGGTGGTGAAACCATTCTGTATAATACTGTAATGATGAATACAAAACATAAAGCATTTGTCAAAACTCACAGAACTGCCCTAACCAACCAGTTTGGCTCAGTGGATAGAGCATCAGCCTGCAGACTCAAGAATCCCAGGTTCGATTCCAGTCAAGGGCATGTATCTTGGTTGCAGGCACATACCCAGTAGGCAGTGTGCAGGAGGCTGCTGATTGATGTTTATCTCTCATTGATCTTTCTAACTCTCTATCCCTCTCCCTTCCTCTATGTAAAAAATCAATAAAACATATTTTTTAGAAAATCTCACAGAACTATATAAAATAAAACCTACAACTTAATAACTCAATGTATGCAATTGAAGAATTTCCTATATAATAAAGAGCTAATATACAAATGGGCCATGGCGACCCAGCACTGAGTTCCAAGCTGCGGGTACCTCAGCACCCCAGCACTGTCTGCCAAGGGGGCTGTGATCAGGCCCGGACCAAGGCTGGGAGAGAAAAGCAGGGTCTGATCGCAGCCCCCGTGGCAGTTAGTGCTGGGTCAGCGTGGTGGAAGTCAGTCCTGCAATCAATGAACACAGGGGTCAATTAACATTAAGTGAACATAGGGTGAATTAATATATCTTTGAGAGGAGTTGAGAATATACAGTGTAGATCAATTACTTACATTATTTCACATAAAACTCTTTTCAACTAAGATATTTTTCTTTATTTAAATGTATTTTGGGGGAGAAACCAAAATGCCAGCATAGGTAATACCTAAACTGCTGCCTCGCACAACAATTTCAAAATTACAACTAAAAGACAAATTGGACATCATCCAGAACCACAGGAAGGCTGGCTGAGTGGAAATTCTACAACTAGAAGGAAAGAGAAAAGCACACTGAGACTCAGAGGAGCTGCAGGAGGGAGAGGTACTGAGACACGCGCATGGAGAGAGTGGGAAACTGAGTGCACGGCTGGCTTTCTCAAGCAGGAGGGAGACAAAAGCTCCTGACTGCACTGAACTCCAGTTCCGGGTGAGACTCTGGGGATCCAGACTCATTCGGGGAGAAACTGGACTGTCTGGCAGCAGGAGGAACTCGAGGGTGGCTTTCTCTCAGAGGTGCTTGCAGCGATGACCACGGGACACTGAGACATAGGGGCCTATTAGGGCAGGGCTGATGGGAAACCAATGCTGTCTGCTCTGCCCTGAGACTCTGCCCCCATCCAAGCTGAGCACAGAGGCTTTTGCAAGTCTTGTCTCATAAGGGTGTCTCCAGAACAGAAGTTCTTCCAGGGTAGACACAGCTGATCCTCACAGCCAATTGGCTTGGAGGTCAATTCCTCCCAGTGATACCAACAACAATCAAGGCTTAACTACAACAAGACTGTGCACACAGCCCACAAAGGGGAGCACCAAGAGTGTCCACCTCAGGTAACTGGGGAAGATGAGCTACTGGGCCCTATAGGACACCTAACACACAAAGCCACTCTATCAACTCAGGGAAGCAGCCAAAATGCAGAAACAAAGAAACAGATCACAAATGAAAGAAATGGAGGAAAGCAAACAACTGGATATAGAGTTCAAAACCACAGTTATAAGGCTTTTCAAGAATTTTCTAGAAAAGGCTGATAAACCCTCAAGGATATGAAAAAGGACCAACTAGAAATTAAGCATACACTGACTGAAATAAAAACTATTATACAGAGATCTAACAGCAGACTAGAGGATTGCAAGAATCGAGTCAAAGATTTGAAATACTAAGAAGCAAAAAACACAAAACCGGAAAAGCAAAAAGCAAAAAGAATCCAAAAATATGACTATAGTATAAGGAGCCTCTGGGACAACTTCAAGCGTACCAACATCAGAATTATGGGGGTGCCAGAAGAAGAGAGAGAGCAAGATACTGAAAACCTATTCGAAGAAATAATGACTGAAAACTTCCCCCACCTGGTGAAAGAAATAGACTTACAAGTCCAGGAAGCGCAGAGAACTCCAAACAAAAGGAATCCAATGAGGACCACACCAAGACACATCATAATTAAAATGCCAAGAGCAAAAGACAAAGAGAGAATATTAAAAGCAGCAAGAGAAAAACAGTTAATTACCTACAAGGGAGCACCCACATGATTGTCAGCTGATTTCTCAACAGAAACTATGCAGGCCAGACAGGAATGGCAAGAAATATTCAAAGTGATGAATAGCAAGAACCTACAACCAAGATTACTCTACCTAGCAAAGCTATCATTCAGAATTGAAAGGTCAGATAAAGAGCTTCACAGATAAGAAAAAGCTAAAGGAGTTCATCACCGCCAAACCAGTATTTATGAAATGCTGAAAGGTATTCTTTAAGAATAGAAAGAAGAAGAAAAAGGTAAAGATAAAAATTATGAACAACAAATACCTATCTATCAACAAGTGAACCTAAAAATCA
Organism: Corynorhinus townsendii; assembly: GCA_026230045.1. Lineage (NCBI taxonomy): Eukaryota > Metazoa > Chordata > Mammalia > Chiroptera > Vespertilionidae > Corynorhinus > Corynorhinus townsendii. The sequence continues at coordinate 159,674,935 of JAPDVU010000002.1, forward strand.
AGTGAATTAAAAACCCAAGGAACAGAATAAGCTGGTGAATATAATAGAATCAGGGGCATAGAAAGGGAGTGGACTGACAATTCTTGGGGGTACGGGATGAGAATGGACAAAAATAGTATACCTATGGATGAGGACAATGTGTGGGGGTATAAGGGCAGAGGGTGGGGTGGGAACCTGGTGGAGGGGAGCTATGGAGGAAAAAAGAGGAAAAATTGTAACAATCTGAACAATAAAGATTTATTAAATTAAAAAAAATAAATGTATTTTTATTTTTGAAAATATTACAGATATCCCTTTGTTGTTTTTTCCCCCCATTGATCTCCTCCACCCCTTCCAGGCCTTTGGCAGACTATTGTCTGTGTCCATGGGCTATTCCTATCTAATACAGAAAACTCTAGAAAGATTTAGAGAAAGTAAAATAAGAGATATGCCAGGTAAATATTGAACAGAAGAGCTGAAGTTGCTGCATGAATGCTGGATATAGGCTTGAAGCCAAAGTATAACTCATGAGATAAAGTTAGTCATTGTAACATAACAAAAGGTTCCTTTCACTAAAGAGATAAGTTGGTTCCCAATACTTATGCACATCATAGAACAGTGTGGGGGTTCAGAATGAACCTCACCAAGATGTGTCTCAGTGGTATGCATATTTTTGAGCTAAGGGCAATTTTAGCTTCAGGCTCAAGTGAAAATTCTGCCCCTCCCTTTAACTACCTAAAAAAAATTGAATTAGAGGACTTGCCCATAATAACACATTATCCTATATAATAAAAGGCTAATATGCAAATTGACCAAACAGCAGAATGACTGGTCGCTATGACATGCACTGACCACCGAGGAGCAGATGTTCAATGCAGGAGCAGTCCCCTGGTGGTCAGTGTGCTCCCACAGGGGGAGTGCTGCTCAGCCAGAAGCTGGGCTCACAGCTGACTAGCACAGCAGTGGTAGTGGGAGCCTCTCCCACCACTGTGGCAGCGCTAAGGATGTCTGACTGATGGCTTAGGCCCACTCCCAATGGGGCTTCCAGACTGCGAGAGGGTGCAGTTCGGGCTGAGGGACCCTCCCACCCCCCTGAGTGCACGAATTTTGTACACCAGGCCTCTAGAATGTTCCAAGATGGAATGTATACTGAAAAAAATTAAATGTACATAAATGGTTAAAAGTAACCTCACTGAATGTGGTGGGAAAATAAAAATTGCTAACCTAAGTAATTTTAGAAATAAGTCCAGTCTGTAAGCCTAAAGTCAAAAGGAAAAATAATCTAGTTGATGAATGAAAGTGTTTCATGCAGGAGTTTTGGTTAACAATTCTGAACCCACTATACATGTATACTGGAACTTAAAGTAAGTGATGAGGAATAATGGGAGATAAATTTCTCACTATTGGAATGAAAGGTTACAAATAAGCAAAGGGAAATTTTTAGAATGATTTATGTAGTAATGAATTAGAATTGGAGATAGCAGTACAAACATATACTCAACTTGATATAGATACAAATAGTTACATATAGAAATATATATTGACAAATGTATATGCATGAGTTAGTATGCACACATAAATTTCCTAGCTCTGTCAGATGAGAGAGTCTGGAAACAACAGCTCATCAATAGCAAGCATACAAAGTATTCACATCTTGAGTTCTCATACCATTGTCAACAAAAGAAACCAGATATTCTTGGAGAAATAACTTATTTTAGGACTGGGGCAGAAAATACACAAAAATCACCTGTAGCATCATATAGTGCCTAATAATAATAAAGTGCTAAAACACATACACACATAGATACACACACACATTAATGGGGACATAAAAGTCAACTAAATGAGCTCCCAATGATCAAATCTGAAAGAAAAATATATCAAAAGAAAGTAGTGCTGGATTATAATCAAAGCATAAAATAAATGTTCATAAGTACTATTTTGATTGAATATTTGTGCTCCCAAAATTCATATGTTGAAGCCCTAACCCTAATGTAATGGTATTTAGATATGGGACACTGAAGAGTTAGATAAGGTCATGAGGGTGGGGCCCTAATAGATGAAATTGGTGTCCTCATAAGATGAGACTCCAGAGAGCTCTGTCTCTCTCCCTGTGTGTACACAGAGAAGAGGTCATGAGAGCACACAGTGATACAGTGTCCATCTGTGAGCCAAGAGAAGAGGTTTCAGAATGAAACATCCCTTTGTAGCACCTTGAACAAGTATATATTAATTAAAATAAATGCTTGAAAAAAATAAATGGAAATATAGACACATTTCCCTTGCATAAAAATTATAAGTAATTTATGGAAATCCTCCTCTTCAAGGAAGTAGAACATAATTTTCCACTCCTTAAAAATAGCCTTTGTATATTGACTTTCTTATAAAGTACTAGAGGCCCAGTGCATGAAATGCATGCATGAGTAGGGTTCCTAGGCTGGCCAGCAATCAGGGTCAATCAGGTTCCCTGCCTCCTGGCCTCCCCACCTCCTCCTTCCCTCTCTCCCTCAGCACCCTGCCACCACAGCCACTGGTTGCCTGCCATGTTCCATGCTGCCCCCTGGTGGTCAGTGCATGTCATAGCGAGCAATAGAACTCCCATTCGAACTCCCGAGAGGACAATTTGCATATTAGCCATTTATTATATAGGATGGGATAGGGCAGTGGTTGGCAAACTGCGGCTCGTGAGCCACATGCGGCTCACGAGCCACGGTTTGCCGCTTTGTTGACTAATGAGTTTGCCAAACACTGACCTAGACTCTCAATTCCAATAATTACAAGCTGTTGTTCCTTGTGATTAAGCCCCTATCTATAGGGGAATACAGTTCATTTACAGAAAAACCTAGCATGTACTACCTCAGCCAGGTGTTCAAGATTAACATTAACAGTTTAGTCCTATTGGTGGTATGTACTCTTGATACCATGTGATGTGAATGACAGTTTACATCTTAGTTCTTCCTCCAAAAAACCCATAATCTCAGTCTGATCATTAAAAAATAATCAGAGGAATCCTAATTGAGGGACATTCCACCAAATACCTGAACAGTACTCCTCAAAACTGTCAAAATCTTCAAAAATGAGTGCAGTCTAAGGAATTGTCAGAGACAAAAGAGCCTGAGGAAACATGACAACTAAATGTAATTTGATAACCTGGTGGTATCTTAGAACAGTAAAAGAACATTTGGTGAAAACTATGGAAATCTGAATAAAATACGATCTTTGGTTAATAATAATGCATTAAAATTGGTTCATTAATTGTGATAAATAAACTATGCTAATGTAATATATTAATAATGCAAATCTATAACTACTATAAAGTTAAAAGTTTACTTAAAAAATAATTGCCTACTATGGAAGATAGAATTGGCCAGTTTACTAATAAGAATAAATGATATAATTTATTTTCATTTCCCCCAGGAAAATGTAACATTAGGATATTTTAATGACAGAGACCAATTAAAACTCAGCTTCGTGGCATAGACATGAGGGAATGGAAGGAGCTACAACCTGTTGTCAAAGCTCAAAACTGGTTAATATGGCCCCTTCAGTTGTATAAAATGTCTCAGGGAAAAGAGACTCAGAGTGAGACATTTCCATGGAATCTTGCCAGGTAAATCTAGCAAGAAATGCATCTTGGCAGTGGTTGGGGAAGGGTGGATTTTGTCCATAGACACTGGAAACTGACTGAAATTAAATTAAATTAAATTAAAGTCTTGTCATTTTTTAAGAGCATTGCACCAGCACCCTAAATTAAATAAACTGTATTTGAGATTTGAAATTCCTATTGTGTGCTAGCATTTCCAGTTAGTAAATAAAAATACAGGATATCTAGTCAAATTTGAATTTCAGATAAACAACAAACAATTTTTTTCTTTTTTTTTATTGTTTGAAGTATTACAAATAGTAGTACATATGTCTCCTTTTTTTCCCCCCATTGACCTCCCCCCGGCCTCCCCTACGCCCCAGTACATGCCTTCAGCTGCCCCACCCCCCACCCTCCAGTGTCTTGTATCCATTGGTTATGCGTATATGCATGCGTACAAGTCCTTCGGTTGATCTCTTACAGTCCCTCCCAACCTCCCCTGCCTTCCTGCTGTAGTTTGACAGTCTGTTCAATGCTTCTTTGCCTCTGTATCTATTTTTTCCCCCATTTCTTTCCTTTAAAAAATTTTGCCTCTGCAGACTAGAAATAAACATATAATAACAAAAAAAAATGTTTGAGTCCCAATTTTAGTGTCCAACAGTTCTGAGTCCCCGCTTCAATGTCAAAACAGATCCTTATGTGTACATGTCAGCAATGATATCTGGATGGTGGGCACATGGTGGCAATGCAGGTCTGACCCTCTCTGGTTTGGTCCTAGACAATCTGCAGCGGTGCACAGCTGCTGACTGCTAGCATGGCAAGGTGTCGTCAGCGTCTTCCATCTCTGGACTGTTTTTCCTCTTGTCTTTGTGTTTGGAGCACACCTGTCAATTCCTCTCTGTTGCAGGAATCCACATGGTCTTGGAGTTATTTTCTGAAAATATACAAACATATTCTCGACCAAAAGTTAATAAAGGAATCTTTTCTATATAATTGATTTGGGATCCTTTTTATTTTTGCCCAAATGGTTTTCCTTTGTCTTATTTAGACACCATGTGTGTTTTTCATGGGTGTCTTGCTATTAGTATTACAAGTGAAAATTAATTTTGTAAAGTAAAAATTTTCTAGATGAAATTTACTTATAGGATAGTTTTCCTTACATGATATTACCCTACTATCCCCCCCCCCTTTTTTTTGATTAATGGAGGCTTTTGTAAATATTATAATGCAGTCTTGATAACTTTAAATTTTAATTTTTTTGCCCAAAAATATGACTGCTCTAGGTTCATTGCATGTTCAGGAATTTTACCATGAGATGAACTACCAATAGAAATTTTAGTTATTACTTTAGGAACAGCTTTTTGTCCAGTACAATTAAATTTACTTGAATATTCATTTATTTCAATTAGCCTATTTAAATTAATCTGAAAACTTGATTACTATTTTACTGTCAAATTTAATACTCTACCAACAATCTTAGTTTACCCTGTAAATATTAGTGGAAAGGATTATTTGCATTCTTGAGTAGGCCCTGAGCATTCCTGATGCTAGGCTGGATTTAGATATAGGGCAGCTGCTGTCAGCCAAGTCTCTTGTCTGTTACCTGGGTCCCAATCTGAGCTGGGCCAAGTCTCTGTCTATCATCTTTATCCCAATCTGAGCTGGGCGTGGGAAGCAAAGCAGCCCTGGGGGCAGGAGACCTCCCTCAGAAGGAGTGAGGGTTCTGGCCCCTTCAGGGTTGGGGGGGTGAGGGTCTGCACCCCACCTCTGTTGACTCCCAAGTTCTCTCCTGATGGCCCCTCTGCTACTGTGCCTGTCTTAGGTTGTTCCTTCCCTGAGGAATCTTACCTGTCTCTGGCTAACCAGTCATCCTCCAGGGCCAGGCAGGGTGATGTGAGGTTCAGTTCTGTCTCTTTGGTAGCCTATGCCCCCGTGGCCTCCACGCCCAGCACCTGCCTTGGTTTCCTCTGGTCTGCTGGCAGGGTCCCAGCACTGATCACATATCTCGGGGAACTCGGGTTTCTTCTCCAGTGAGGGCCCAGCTCACATGATTGGGCATGAGACATATCCATGGTACCAGCCACCACGAGGTTTCAAGCTCAGCATGAACAGAAAGCTCAGGCAACAGCTGAGGGCAACTGGATTGTGAGAAGAGGGTCCCTCTTGGCACAAAAGGCAAGAGGAGCCAATATAGGATGCTCAAGTGCCTTCCCAGTGCCTTAATTCCTTCTGGAAGGGATTAAATCTTTTCATGTCCTTTTTTTTTTTAAATTGCTGCCAACCATTCAAAGAATTAGTTTGTAAGTTTGTTTGGGATAATTGTAAAATATGCTGTTGTAAAATATCTAAAATTATAATGACGTTGTAGAATAATATCATGTAAGGATATTCTTTGCCCTAGGCCATGGCAATTCCATTTCAAACTGGCTGTCAATTTCTTTTTGTAACTTTATATAAACTTTGTCAGGGAGGCAAAAACACAGATTACTTACTTTAGTTCAAGAGGCCAAATATATTGACTTTCAATTACAATCCTTATGACTTTTGAAGGAAACTTCTCTTTGTTTCCTTCCAAAATAATTTTCAGGCTACAGAGAGTTTCATTTAAAAATCTTTGTCACATGAAACTATTTCTCTTAAGGTTATGGTGACCACTAGTATGGATTAGATTTAATATTTTATTTTTATTTTATATTTTTTTAATTTTAATTTTTTACATATGTGTCCTTATTCCCCTATAACCCCCTACCCCCCACTTATGCCCCGCCCCCTTATTGTCTGTGTCCATTGATTAGGTTCATATGCATGCACACACATCCCTTGGTTGGTCTCTCCACCTTACCCCCACCCTCCCCTACCTTACCTGAGGTATGATCTTCTGATTGACGTTTCTCAGCCTCTGGATCTGTTCTTGTTCATCAGTCTATGCCGTTCATTAGATTCCACAAATAAGCGAGATCATGTGATATTTATCTTTCTCTGCCTGGCTTATTTCACTTAACATAATATTCTCCATCTCCATCCATTTTGTTGCAAATGGTAGGAACTTTTTCTTTTTTACTGCAGCGTAGTATTCCATCAACAAACAATTTTTTAGTATAGCAATGTCTTCCACAATATTTGGGACATGCTTATGCTAAAATATTTGTGATTTATCAAATTTAAGTCACTTTTTTTTATATTTAACTGGTAAACCCATTTGGGGAACAAACTTCTAGAGGCAGAAAACAGATTGAAAACCATTCTGAGCCCCCAGTAAGGGCATATTCTTTAACATCTTCTTCAGATATTTCCAAGAAGAAAATTTTAAAAAGAATGTTCCTGCAGAAGCAAAACCCAAGAGCCATCACAAATAAAGGGCAGAGGCGCTACTCTCAGGAAACAACACCCCATCAAGAAATGTCCCGGTCTCACCATTTCCAGGTGATCTGCAGTAGCAGTCCTTGTGAGGGGTTTTGCCTTCACCTCACTGAGGCAGGTTTAGTCCTGTGACTGACTTGGGCCAGTGTCATGCTAATGAAGGTAACTTGTGACTTGCTGAGAAGCAATTTAGTGCATAATCACATGGTTCTGCGTTTCCCTCTGTGACCAGATCAGCAATGTCCCTTCAAGGAGCTTGTTCTATGGCCTGGATTTCATAAGGAAGAAAACCCGTGGAGCAGACCAACAGTTACCTGCAGCTAACGTGTAATGGAATCAAGAAATCACTATTCCGGGCGTGCCAGGGGAGGAAACAAGTCAATAGATTTTGCCTTTGGGGTTGTTTGTTAACTTCATGTTTTCATTCATTCATCCATTCATTCATTCATTTATTCCAGTCACACTGCAGTTTATTACAACTACAAGAGAAGTTTACAAAGTAATCCAAATTAAATAGTTTGCCCAAGGTCATACAGTAAGACAAAATGTGGGTTTAGTTGTTTGTCTCTTAATATGGGCTTATTGCTGTTCAAGTTACTGGGAAGTATAAGAAAGTAAAACGGCTTCTGACTTCAAAAAACTAATCACTTAACAAGGAAGGTATGTTTTATGTATGTATGTGCACATATGTATGTGTGTGTGCACACATACAAACATGCACACAGACACACTGCATGTTGCTTGAATCACGGACCTTGAAATCCTTCCCCCCACACGTTCATTTACCCCTGCCTTCTGCTCCCTCAAGCCGTTGCCTTGCTGTCACCCTTGCCAGCAGGCCTTGGATGCCTCTCCTTTTGCATTTAAGCACCATCAGTGTTTTCTCTTCCCCAAAAGGAACTCTGCCACCTGTTTTATAGCACATATTTGTCATTTCTAATACAAAATAATGGGTTATAAGTTTATAAATATAGCTTGGGCCTGATATACTAAGGTTTTTGCCAAGATGGATACATTTATCCAGTAAAAACAAAATAAAAAATAAAGTGTTGTTCTAATTAAATCATTTGGGTTGTAAAGAATAAACATCCATTTAACAGATTCCAACAAAAATAAGCATGGGAAGTTTTTAAAAGGATTTGGAAGAAGTGAATGTGGACTCATGAGAAATAACATCTTAAAATAGCTACATTAGGCCCACATCTTTCTGAGCCAAAAGGTCTCTCGTTTCTTAGCATCAGTTCCAATTTTCTCTGTTCACCCTTTCTGTTTATTCATAACTTTGGAGGTGGCTTTAATTTACTAATTGGCCAAAAAGTTTGTATAACTTGTTCATTCCAGAGCCCTTTGCTCTCTGAACACAGTTTCCATTTCTTATTTCAGATTATTGAGGAAGAATCTGATTGAATATTGATTGGATCTTCTTGTATAAGATTTCCACTCCACTCTAATAACCTAGAACCATTGAGTAGGATTGCCTAGCATGTTGGATATTTCTTTAAGGGTTTAAAAAAACAAGTTATGAAAAAATTAGGTATGGCAGGCAGATTAAACTGACAGGTCCAACACAAAGACATAGCCTCTAAAAGCAACACACACACACACACACACACACACACACACACAAACACATGTCAGGAGTCTTGATAGCAATAAAGGCACTTATTACTTTTGCTTTAATCTAAATTGTTGATTTTAAAATCTTAATTCTTGAGTGAATTATAGAGATAGATTTTTTTTAGTTTATCTATTTCTTATATAATAAGGATAATGTAATCACTTTACTTTTTGTTGTTGTTTAATTGAATTAATAATATTTGCTGAAAATAAAATCCTATTAGCTAATTTAAGGAAATATCTACACTTAACTTTCTTATTAAGACTGATTGGATAATAGTGAATTTTGTCATAGGCCTCTTATTTTCTGAATTTCAATATAAAATATTACCAATGAATACAAAAATGCATTGAAAAGAACTTGCATTTATTATCAAAACCCCAAAGATTTAATGAATACATTTAAATTAATGGTAAACAAAAAATTAAATTCATAACATCTTAAGAGATATTTTGTGAATGAATAAGATACATCTAAAAATACAAATTTTATACTTATTTTAATTATACCTCCTATTTTAAAAAGATACACACATACACACACACTAGAGGCCTAATGCATGAAATTCTGCAAGAGTAGGCCTTTGTTTCCCTGGCTGCCAGCACTGGCTTCCCTCTGGCATCTGGCACCTGGGACCCAGTCTTGCAGCCCGGGCTTGGTCCGGAAGGTCATCTGGAAGGACGTCTGGTCTAATTAGCATATTACACTTTTATTATTATAGATATACTAGAGGATCAGTGCATGAATTCGTGCAGTTGTGGGGTCCCTCAGCATGGCCTGCAGGGATTGGGCCAAAACTGACAGTCCAATGCCACCTGCCACTCCCATTTTGCCTGCTGTAGGCATGCTTTGCTTGCTGTGGGCTCGCATCCAGTCAGTCCTGATCTAGAGAGACTTGTGCAATCATAATGGTGCTTGCCAGCTGTGAGCCCTGTCCCAAAGGGAGCAGGAGGCGGGACACGATCAGCCCTCTGGGTGGTGGGGCACCCTTGCTGGCCTGGGATCCAGATCCATCCCGCTGATATTCACGCAGGTTGTCAGGAATCACTTGACAGCTGCTTTTATGTAGTTTTTTTCTTGCAGAAAGGGAAGTGACCGAGGTGCCCAAGGCCAACAGTGCTGTCAGGATCATGCTGGCAGCTCTGGTCTATCAGTGCCTGGCCTGTTTTCTAGAGATTAGACCTGCAGGACTACTGAGGGAGTGAGTGGCTGCTGCCAGGCTCATGGGCTGCTGGGACAGGCCAGTCAGCTGATTGAAACTCCTGCTGTGGGAGCACACTGACCACCAGGGGGCAGCTCCTGCATTGAGCGTCTGCCTCCTGGTGGTGAGTGAGCATCATAGCGACCAGACGTTCAGGCATTCTGGTCATTCCAGTCATTTGGTTGCTTAGACCTTTATATATATAGATATGTATTTATATGTATGTATGTGTGTGTGTGTGTGTGTGTGTGTGTGTGTGTATGTGTATGAGAAATACGCAAATGTTCAGGATGGTGTCACATCTCGACCTTTCACAGGGTGGGCAGGCCTGCAGGGCTGCAGGACAGCACTCTGAGCCTGATTTTGTCCCACCCAGGCAGACTCCCCTGTGGCCCACAGCTGAATCCCAACACCAACCTAGGGTTTACTAAACTTTACTGGAACTGTTCCCCACACACCAATCCCCTTCCCCAGGACCATACTGCCTGCAGCAGAGCACCCCAGAAGCATCATGACAAGCGGGCAGGGCAGCCAGGGATAGCCTAGTGGGGCAGGGTCTGCAGGGAGCCACGGAGGAGTGGGGCCGCAAGAGCCAAGCTCCCAGGAGTCTGAAGAGAGCACCTGAAGGAAGAGGAAGCTTCCACGAAGCAGCCGGCCAGGAGCCGCAGCTGGGAGATCCACAGGCACATGGACAGGCCTCTGCCTGAGGGGTGGCTCCCAGGCGAGTGCTGCAGCTTCAGCGAAGCGGCCAGCCAGTAGGTGGGCAGCCCAAGGGGTGCAGGGCGGCACCAAGGCGGGGTGCACTGGAGGGGGCTCAGGCCGTGGCAGGGGGCCGGCAGGAGAGGATCTGCCTCACTCGTGGAGAGCAAGGTTCTGCAGTGACCCCAAGACAGGAGTCAGCCCAGCGGGAAATGCCGCTGTAGAAGGACACCCGGGTGGAGGGGCGCGATCCGCAGCCCTGAGGTGGGGGTTGAGGCGTGGCACTACCTCAGTGGAGGGGTGCCGCACTACCAGGTACCCACTGTGGTGGTTCGGCAAAGCTCCCAGAGCTAACCAGGCCTCACCATGGCCTGCTCACTTGAGAGGCCGCGACTCCTGTTCCTGCCTTGGCCCAAAAGCAAGCCCACGCCCACCCCTCCTCCAGTTCCTGCCCCGCCCCGCCCCGCCCCGCCCTGTCCCAAGGTGGCGTGCACCAGCACAGTGAGTGTGAAGCCTACCACCTGCTCCCCAGAATGGGGGGGCAGTCAAGAATGGGGGTGGCGGGGGAGAGGAAAGAATGTGGAGCATCCACGATGAAGAGGTGCTTGAGAATGAGGCTTTGGAATCTTCACGGGGAGGTTTGTTCTGTTTGCCCCGCGGCTGCCCCTTAGGAAAGGTGGAGAGTGCAGTTGTGAGGGCTCCCTGCACGATAAGTCCATTTTCACAGCCAACTAGAATTGGCCTCAGTTTCCTAGTCTGTAAAATGGATTAAGCGTGTCCCAGTGCCTTCACTGAGCTTTGGGGGCCAATTGAGATACTACATAAAGAAAATGAGGGAAGAAGTGAGAAAGAAAAGGAAGGGCGAGCAACACAAAAGAAAGATTGGAAGGAACCCGTAAACCTACTGTCACTTAAATAGGGAATATAGTCAATAGTGTTGTAATGATGGTATGATGCCGGGTGGGGACTGGAAATATCGAGGAACACTTTGTAAAGTATATGATTGTTTAACCACTATTCTGTAACTAATATAAAACCTGAAACTAATGCAAAATAATATTGAATGTAAAGAAATGAAAATAGGAGTGAAATTTTTATAAATTTCAAAGTTTAAATAAAGGCTGTAAAGGAAGGAAGGGGGAGAATAAAAATAGTGTTTTTCATTTTACCACTTTATTGTCTTTGCAGTACATGAAAAAGGCAGTTGTCTTTGTACAGTGCTTTTATAAGTCATTATCTCATTTGATGTTCAGAGCAACTTAAAAACAAGATAATAATCCACTCCATTATTCAAAGAAAGGAAATCTTGGTGTCTGACCCCAATGATTCAATCGTCAAGCTCTTATCATAAAGCAGGGTTAGTGAAATTTTCTGTGAAGGGTCATATCTATACTAATAAAAGCCTTGGTGGTGATCAGGTTGGCAGGGAGGGTAGTTGGGGGCAATCAGGCTGGCAGGGGAGAAGTTAGGCATAAATCAGGATGGCGGGGGAGCGGTTAGGGGGTGATCAGGCTGCCAGGCAGAAGTGGTTAGGGGCAATCAGGCTGTCAGGCAGGTGAGTGGTTAGGAGCCAGCAATCCCGGATTTTGAGAGGGATGTCTGACTGCCTGCCAGCTTAGGCCCGATCCCTGTAAACCAGCAGTAGGACATCCTTTGAGAGGTCCCAGATTGGAGAGGGTGGAGGCAGGGCTGAGGGACACCCCTGTGCACGAATTTCGTGCACCGAGCCACTAGTGTGTGTGTATATATATATATATATATATATATATATATATATATCTCCTATCTAATAAAAGGGTAACATGCAAATTAACTATCACTCTGTCACAAAGATGGCAGCACCCTTAGCCACAAGATGGTGGCGCCCAGTCCCAGGGCAGGGCTGGCCACTGAGATTGGGCAGCATGAGTGGCCTGGCGGAATGCTTGTTTCATCACCATGGCAACAAGGCAAGTGTTCCACCCTGGACATGGATGGCCTCTGGGCAGCAGGCCCAGAGAGGCCGGGGTAGGCAGGAGGAAATGCTTGTGTCGTCGCCCTGGCGACTAGGCAAGCGTTCCGCGCCTGGCCACAGATGGGCCTCTGGGCAGTGGGCGTGGAGCAGCCAGGCCCCGGAGAGAGCTACTGGCACACGGATTCATTCGCAGGGCTACTAATGTGTGTGTGTGTGTGTGTGTGTGTGTGTGTGTGTATGTGTATTTGTACATATATATCTTATCTAATAAAGAAGTAATATGCAAATTGACCATCACTCCAACACACAAGATGGCCGCCCCCATGTGGTCAAAGATGGCCACCCCCATGTGGACACAAGATGGCTGCCACAAGATGGCCAGCAGGGGAGGGCACTTGTGGGCAACCAGGCCTTCAGTGGAGGACAGTTGGAGGGACCCAGGCCTGCAGGGGAAGGCAGTTAGGGGTGACCAGGCCAGCAGGGGAGGGTAGTTGTGGGGGCAAGGAATGCAGGGGAGGACAATTTGGGGGAACTCAGGCTGGCAGGGGAGGGCAGTTAGGAGTGACTGGGCCAGCAGGGGTAGTTAGTTGGGGGGAACCAGGCCTGCATGGGAGGGCAATTAGAGGTGACTGGACTGGTAGGGAAGGGCACTTAGGGGCAACCAGGCCAGCAGGGGAGGGCAGGTAGGGGTGACTGGGCTGGCAGGGGAGGGTAGTTAGGGACAATCGTGCCAGCAGAGGATAGTTAGGCCTTGATCAGGCTGGCGGGGGAATAGTTAGGGGGTGATCAGGCTGGCAGGCAAAGCAGTTAGGGCCAATCGGGCAGGCAGGTAGGTGAGCAGTTGGGAGTCAGCAGTCCTGGATTGTGAGAGGGATGTCCGACTGCCCATTTAGGCCCAGTTCCACTGGACATCCCTCTAAGGATCCCAGATTGGAGAGGACCCAAGCTGGGCTGAGGGACACCGCCCTCCCATGCACGAATTTTGTGCACCGGGCCGGCCCACCCTGATCAGGGCCAATTAGGCGGGCTGGCTGGGAGGAGGGTGTGTGGGAGGTTGGCCGGCTGTCCCCAGCCCCTGGTTGAACTTCCAGTTGAATTCCCGGTCGAACTCCCAATTGAGGGGACAATTTGCATATTAGCTTTTCATTATATATGATATGACTAGAGGCCCAGTGCATGGGTTTGTGCACCAGGGGGGTCCCCTCAGCCTGGCCTATGCTCTCTTACAATCCAGGACCCCTCAGGCAATGTTGGATTGCTGGTTTCTGCCCTGGTCAGTGGGGATCAGGCAGAAACCGGCTGTCCATCATCCCACCAAGGGATGTAATAGTGCAGGAAGCAACAGGCAGCTAGAGAGGATCTTAAGCCCGGGCTGGGCACTGTGGTGCTCCTGCTCACCCTGGCCCCACTGTGCCTGTTGTCACTGCTGCTTGGTAGCACTGCCATGGAGGCGGGAGAGACTCGTGCTGCTGCAGCTGCATTCACCAGCCATGAGCCTGGTGTCTGGTCTGGCACCCATCGATCAGCTGAGCAGCAGTTCTGCTGTGGGAGTGCACTGAGCACCAGGGGGCAGCTCCTGTGTTGAGTGTGTGCCCCCTGGTGGTCAGTGCACATCATAGCAACTGGTCAAAGGGTTGACTGGTCAAACGGTCAACTGGTAGCTTAGGGTGTTATATATGTAGATAGGCACTTTTACATTTTCCTTATCTATTTTGTTGAACATATTATGTACATAAAACATAATGAGAAAATGTAGGTCATGTATTAAACATAGTGCCTGGCAAATAATAAGAACTCAACAAATATCTTTTCTTATTATTATCATCATAAATATCTTAATTTAATCTTTAGGCTGCTCTCTGAATATGCAGCAACACAAAAAGCCAATTCAAAGTAATATATATGTTTTGCATTGTTTCAATGTTGATTAACAAAATATTAATTTAAAAAAATGATAGTTTCTAAAAGATTCTATTACTGATCTTACAAGTAAGTTGTAATTTTTAACATATTTATCTTACATACAATATCCACCCAATTCCAAAAAATTTCCTTAGGTTTGACACAGTCAATTTTTCTATGCTTTCTATTTTCTTTATGTGAACAAACATAATGAAGCATTTTGGAAAAATTGACATTTTGGAAAATCTTAAATTTGAGAAATTTAATAATAGATACAAAGATTATAACTGACAATTTATTATCAAAGATTTATTACTATAGAACCATATATTTCGATCACTTTCTGATTCTGCTTGATGAGAAAGTATTTTCTATTTGTGACTGAATTTTATGTAAACAAACACACTTTTCCTATGGTTAGTTTGATGATATTCAAATTATCTTGATTTTTCTCAGTAATCTGGTATTAACTATGATACATAAGCATACACTATTCCAACTTATCAGGAAACATACAAACCTGGAAAGAAGAACCTTTTCAGAAATCATATCAAAGTGAAATGCAGTGACATATAAATAAGAGCTCTGCATCTCCTGAGAAAAAAATTATAAATATTAACTTTACTAAGTTATGAAACACTCAGCATTTTGATTATCACAACTAAAAATGAACATTCCAAATTTATTGAAAAACTAGAGGCCCAGTGCACAAAATTCATGCACAGGGGGGTGGGGGTGTGTCCCTCAGTGGGATCAGGCCTAAATGGGCAGTCAGACATCCCTCTCACAATCCAGGACTGCTAGCTCCCAACTGCTCGCCTGCCTGCCTTCCTGATTGCCCCTAACCACTTCTGCCTGCCAGACTGATCAACTCCTAACCACTCCCCTGTCAGCCTTTTTGCCCCCAGCTGCTCTCCCCTGCAGGCCTGGGTCCCCTCCAACTGCCCTTCCCTGCAGACCCAGTCACCCCCAGCTTCCCTCCTCTGCTGGCTGAGTCACCCCTAACTGCCCTCCCCAGCAGGCTTGATCATCCCCAACTGCCCTCCCTTGCAGGCCTGATCCCTCCCAACTGCCCTCCCTTGCTGGCCATCTTGTGGTGGCCATCTTGTGTCCACATGCGGGTAGGAGCTTTGACCACATGAAAGCAGCCATCTTGTGTGTTGGAGTGATGGTCAATCTCCATATTACTCTAGATAGGATAGAGGCCTGGTGCATGGGTGGGGGCCAGCTGGTTTGCCCTGAAGTGTGTCTTAGATCAGGGTGGGGGTTCCCTTGGGGTGTGGAGCGGCCTGGGCAAGGGGCCTGTGGTGGTTTGCAGGCCCGCCATGCCCCCCGGCAACCCAATCAGAGGCCCTGGGATCTGGGATTTATTTATCTTCTACAGTTGAAACTTTGTAGCCTGGAGGGGAGCCAAGCCTTCTGCTCACTCTGTAGCGGCAGCCATTTCTGTTGGGATTTATATATCTTCTATAATTGAAACTTTGTAGCATTGCGTGGAGGCCTGGTCCAGCAAGGGCAGGTGGAAAGCTTGGCTTCCTCCATTGCCAGGGAAACTCAAGCCTCCCTCCTGCTCTCTGTGGCTGCAGCCATCTTGGTTGGGTTTATTTGCATATTCCCTCCTGATTGGCTGGTGGGCATGGCTGGTGGGTGTAGTGAAATGATGGTTAATTTGCATATTACTCTTTTATTAGATAGTATGTCAAAAATCCAACCTGTAAAAGTACAAACTGGGGAAGAATATCTTTCTGTAAACAACTTTAACTAAACAAGTATAAGCTTATAATGGCAAATTTCTGGCAAAGGATATCATGGTATATCAACAACTAAATTTCAATCAGAGAATTAGGCTTCAAGAAGGTTAGAATGCCAGAAGATGATGTTCAAAGTACTGGAAAATGAGGGTTATCTGAGAGAAAGAAGTGGGATTTTACATTGGTTATCAACACTAAACATGTAAATATCTATATAATGATAGAGAACACAAATCACCTTTAAATCAATAATTTAAAATTAATGCCAGACAAGTAGAATTAATATACTTAATTTTAATTTCTACAGAAATTTAAATCTATTCAAAGACAATACCTTAAAAGACTGAACTGCAGTCAAACATATCCATTCAAGGGAAACAGTATTGAAAACCACTATTAATTGTGTAACGTCTTCATTTGTTTAAAGTTATCAACTCTTTCGCTATTTTAACACAGGTGTTAAAAGGAATTTTCAATTACTTGTAAAATTACCAGACCAAAAGGCTAGAGATAGAATGATAAAGTTTCTGAGAAACTAGGAAATAATGATTCTCTTATGAAGAAAAATTCTTATTGAGGCCTTGGTTTTCTTTCTTTCTTATGAATTGCTAAAGTTTTCATTGAAATTTATATCATGCCAAAAGTAAAAATCAAAACAAAATGGCACAGTATTTTTTTTTTTTTGCACATCATAACTTTCATGTGTTAAATATCTACCTTTCTTGCTAAAGGAAGGGAATAAAATAGACACTACCTTCATAATTCTTATCTTTTTCTTCATGAGACTGAATTGGAAAGACTATAGAGAAGTCTGTAGAGATGGATGGTAATATGAAAGGATAAGGGCTTCAAATATTTTGATTTATGATAAGAGTAATCATTTATTCAAGTTTCATCACCCAATTCTTAGTAAACACAAAGTATTTTCAGATATAGCTCTAATAAATTTTAGTTGAAAGAGTTTGCCTTGATCTGCTAAGTTTTCCATCTTGTTCCAAATGAATGAAAACCATACAAAGGACTTATCCTCTTTCTTAGTCATAGATCTGGAGAAAAAGTATAAAAGAAAGTATTTGAAGCTGGATATTGATATGTATAAACTATTATAAACTAGAGGTCTGATGCACAAAATTTGTGCAACGGCCTCAGCCCTCACAGCCCCGGCTTCATCTGGAAGGTCATCCAGAAGGTCATTTGGCTGTCTGGGCTAATTAGCATATTATGCTTTTATTATTATAGATTATAAAGTGTGTAAATAACACTATTTAAATGAAAAGCATATCCCATCAGCCAATTGGTTTGAATAATTATTTAAATACATTACACTCCCTTGTTGGTGTGCTCAGTGGTTGAACATCAACCCATGAACCAAGAGGTCACCAGATCAATTCCTGGTCAGTGCACATGCCCAGGTTGCAGGCTTGATCCCAAGTATGGGCCATGCAGGAGGCAGCCAATTGTTTCTATCGTTCTTTCCCTCTCCCTTCTTCTCTAAAATTGATAAAATATATATTTAAATACATTACACTGTGTCAGCCTCTTGGTAATTATACCAATTAGATTAGAGAATCATGAGATGTAAAATTCACTTAATTGCATCAGGGTGCAATTAAGTGAATTTTACATTTCCTGGGATTGATAAAAAAATTTAAGTTAGACAAACCAAACAACTTCTATTTTTATAGGTATTTTAGTTGACTCTTGATCTTGCAACATGACAATAATTTAATCAAGTGTTTCCTACTCCATGTATTAGGTATATAGCTAGCTAGGGACATATTTTATTCTTCCGGTTTGCTCTTCTATTTGAATTTTAAACTAAAAAACTTTAACCAAAAATATTAGTTTGGAATCTCACTTTTCATTTTGTTAAAAAACTATTTTAATGAACATTTTCCATTTAGCAGATACATGAATTTAAAGGTTAATTAATTTAATGATTCTTGGGTTAGTAGACATGTAATTATAGTTGATTAGAAACGTATGATTTTTTTCTAGTGAAACATTTTTTTAGAAGATGAAGAACATTAGTTAAGAATTAACTGACATTTAATAACAATAGAAATTCAAATTCTTTTAATAAAAGTATTGCTAAAATCATTTTAGTTATAAAAGTCTCTGAAACTGTTTTTTAAATCATAACATTTAAAATTATGAGAGAATGTTTCTAAAGTGGTTTTCTAATATCAATAAAAAAGGAGATGTTAATTAAGCAACTATTTTAATTACTCTATGGAGAAAAGAATAAGAAATTCTACCTATCTATTCTATGAGTGACTATCTAGTCAACCATTTAACATTGTGCAAAGATGCTGTAGAGTATATAGCTTTTAAAGACTCATCATCCCATTTATTTTTTGTTGAACTGACATTTACAACATTATAATTATATAGTAATAAAAATAAGAAACATGAACAATTCTGAGACAGAAGAATTTTGCTGAACATTCTTCAAGTCATTCTCCCAGGACAAGTATCTATACACACAAATGTTTTCACTGAGTCACTTGAAATGTTGATGTTGGTCAAAGTAATTTTCCAGATTGTTTTAAGTGAAAAATGTTCCTTGATAAGTAGCTGCTTGAGTAATTATTTTATACTCTAAACAAGAGGCCTGGTTTGCACTAAATTTGTACAAGCGGGAGGGGAATACTTCAGCCCGGCCTGAACCCTCTTGCAATCCCGAACCCCTCAGGGGATGTCGGACCTCCAGTTTAGGCCTAATTCCATTCCTATGGAATTGGGCTTAAACTGGCAGTTGGACATCTCTCTCACAATCCTGGACTGCTGGCTTTTAACCGCTGGCCTGCCTGCCTGCCTGATCACCCCTAAGTGCTTGCTTGCCTGCCTGATCACCTCTAACTGCCTCTGCCTGCCTTCGTGATTGCCCCTAACCACTCGCCTGCCTGGCTGATCATCCCTAACCACCTCTGCCTAGGCCCCCACCACTGTGGCTTCATCCAGAAGGATGTCCGGAATGACATCCAGAAGGTCGTCCAGCTGTCCAGTCTAATTAGCATATTACACTTTTATTATTACAGATATCATTTTTTACAATTATGAAAATTAACACTAATTAATGTAGTGGTTTTACTGAAAGTACAATATGTTGCCAAAATATATTCTGATAGTGTAGAGGAATTTTATGCATTTGTCCAGTCCAATAAGGTGGTATTCACAGGTTTGGGAGAAGTGAGAAAAATAATTGAAGTCTCACCCAGCCAGTGTTGCTCAGGATCTATAAACCAGGAGGTCAAGTTTCAATTCCCAGTCAAGGCACATACCCAGGTTTCAGGATCAATCCCCAGTAGGGGGCATACAAGAGGTAACTGATCAATGATTCTCTCTCATCATTGATGTTTCTATCTTTCCCTCTTCCTTTCTCTCTCTGAAATCAATAAAAACATATTTTTAAAAAAAGAATGGAAATATTGATTGAACTAGAAGGGAAATACATGTTGAGCAGATATGAGAGGTGATATTTGAGTAGATGAGTGGTACCCTAATTGAAAACATATGTCTTATAAATTGAGTTGGAAGAGCTTAACATGCATTATAATAACTGATGGAATATTAAAACAATAACTGTAGTACAAGAGCCCAAATAATCAAATAAATAATTTCAAATCTGGAAGTTAAGCTGCCAATTAGTCAATTCTAAATTGTATACAGGCAAATTCATTTATTTGCAATAGATAGAATGAACCTATTATGCTTAATTACAGTCCTTATAAACATTTATTTCTGTAACTGTTTATTTTTATGATATATACTACCAAGAATACCCTTAGAAAGCAATATACTTAATATCCATAAGGAGAAAATACTTGTTAGTTTTTAATCAACTTAATGCAGTTTAACATATACTTGAGGAGCGCCTATGTACAAAATAATATCCTAAAGACTTGAGAAAGTGTAAATATGAGCATGAAGTACTTCCTACTCACAGCAATTTAAAACCCAATAACTTGGGATAGAAAAAGTTCACATGTGAATGAATTTTATATATATATATATATATATATATATATATATATATATATATATATATATATAAAAGCCTAAGTGACCATTGCAACTGAATGAACGACTGAACAGGCTGCATGGGCAATTAGGCCGGCAGGGGGTTAGTGAGGGGCAATCAAATGACCAAACAGCAAGCTGCATGGGGCGACCAGGCCCAAAGGGGGTACAGTTGGGGGTGACCAGGCTGGCAGGGAGGGGGCAGTGAGGGGTGATAGGGCCAGCAGAGGGGGGCAGTGAGGGATGACCAGGCTAGTGTGGGGCAGTTAGGGGCGACCAGGCCAGTGAGGGGGGGGGGGGTGACAGTTGGGGGTGACTAGGCCAGCAGCAGGGGAAGTTGGGGGTGACCAGGCCAGCAGGGGTGGGCATTTAGGGGCAATGAGGCAGGCAGGGAGGTGAGCAGTTAGGAGCCAGTGGTCCCGGATTGTGAGAGGAATGTTCGAATGTCAGACATCCCCTGAGGGATCCTGAATTGGAGAAGATGCAGGCTGAGCTGAGGGGACCCCACGTGTATGAATTTCATGCATCGGGCCTCTAGTTATGGAATAAGATGTGTAGTACCAAAGTATAAAATGATGTGAGAGAGTTTATGAGAAGTAATAATTATATTAGGTTATCACAAAGGGTCAAGAAAATATATATAAAAAAGTAAGCCTCTGTTTATTCACCCATTTATTCATAGCTAAGAGTGGAAATTTTTGAAAAATGATGAGGAAAGAGCATATTGTTTAGACTTGTTGACGTGTAGTGCAAGTGGTGGAAAGAGGTGGAAATAAGGCAGAAAGTTGTGGGTCTAAATACCATGTTGAGAAGTACTAGCCTGAAAAAGTGACAATTCCTCTTCCATCAAGGAATAGATTAGGTAGACAGTTTTATTAGAGATTTATGGTAAGGGAGGATATAGAGAACATGATGAAGTCTTTAAGGAATTCATTTACTAGTAAGTCTTTCACTGAAGACCTATCACTTGTCAGAACTGTTTCGATTGTAGAAATTGTGTCATGGAATGAAAAGTGAGGTCCTCACCCTCAAACAGTTCACAAATGGGTAGAAAAGACAAACAAATGAGGTGCCAGTTAAAGTGTAGTATAAATAACATTGGATGTGATCACTAAACAAGGTAGTGTTTTAGTTACCAACTGCTACATAAGAAGAAACACCAACTTATCTTGTTATAAGATGAGTTAGTCCCCATTCCCCAGATTCATAGGTTGAGGACCAACACCCAGAACCTCAGAATGTGACTAAATTTTGAGACAGTGTCTTTAAAGAGCAATTAAGGTAAAATGAAGCCATATTGGTGGCCCCTAATCCAATATAACAAGTGACCTTATAAGAAGAGGTTAGGATACAGACACAAACAGAGGGAAGACCATGTGAAGACACAGAGAGAAGCAATACACAGAGGCTTTAGAAGAAATAAACCATGCCAACAATTTGATCTCATATTTCTAGTCCCCAATACTATGAGAAAATAAATATATGTTGCTTAAACCACCCAGTTTTTGGTACTTGGTTATGGTCCCAGCATACTAGTACAAGAAAGTTTAAGAAAGTAGCACATTTCATTTCCTCTTGAATTCTAGGTATTGACTAGATCAACTAGAAAGTTCTACCTTTTATCTTCTCACATAGTTTTACTCATATACTCTTTATTTCCATATCTCTCTCTCCATCTATATATATATATATATATATATATATATATATATATATATATATAAGCCTAAGAGACCGTTACGACAGAAAGACTGGAACAACTGGATGCTATGATGTGCACTGACCATCAGGGGGCAGATGCTCAATGCAGGAGATGCCCCTTGCCTGCAGGCCCCCATCACCAATAGGGGGGCCAAGGGCCGGCTCCCTCCTTGGGGCCGGCAGCCAAACTCCTGCATCCCTTCTCCCCTCCTTCCCCCTGAATGGGGAACTGGGGTGGGTGGTGAGGGAAGGAGGAGGCAGGGAGACAGGAAACCTGATTGGCCTTGATCACTGACCAGGCCTATGGACCCCACCTGTGCATAAATTTTCTTCACCAGTCCTCTAATCTACACTAATAAAAGATAAACATGCAAATTGACTCTCCCTCCTCTATGCCCACCAGCCAATCAGGAGCAAGTATGCAACTTAACCCAACCAAGATGGAGGCTGCCACGGAGCTGGAGCGATGAGGAGGATTAGGTTGCCCCTGGTGGTGGAGGAAGCCAAGAGCCAAGCTTCCCGCCTGTCCTGGCCGCCACTGAAGGAGTGGATGGGGCCTGGGTTGCCAAGGGGCATGGACAGCCTGAAAATGGCCCTGAGCACCTTACCCAGGCAGGCCACACCCTCATATGGTGAGGGTCCGCACTAGGGTTTGGCCAGCCTGCAAACAGCCATCAGCCCTTCACCCAGGCTGGCCAGGCACCCCCAGTAGGGACCCTCACTCCATGTGGGTGTGGCTGGCCTGCAAACCACCACAGGCCCCTCACCCAGGCCACCCCACACCCCAAGGAAGCCCCCACCCTGATCTGGGACACCCTTCAGGGCAAATCAGCTGGCCCCCCAACCATGCACCAGGCCTCTGTCTATACTAATAAAAGGGTAATATGCTAATTAGACTGGGAGACCTTCCAAGAGACCTTCCAGACATTCTTCTGGACAAAGCCATGGTGGCAGGGCCAAGGTAGAGGCAGTTAGAGGCCAAGAGGGGCTGGCAGTTGTGGGTGATCAGGCCAGGATGGGACGGCAGTTGTGGTGATCAGACCAGTGTGTGTGTGTGTGTGGGGGGGGGGGGGCGTTGGGGGTGATCAGACCAGCAGAGGGGCCAGTTGGGGGTGAGCAGGCCATCAATGGGGGTCAGTTGGGGGTGATCAGGACAACAGGGGGGCAGTTTGGAGTGAGCAGGCCAGCCAGGGGGCAGTTGGGGGCAAGCAGGTGAGTAGGGAGGGAAGGTGGGGGCAAGCAGGCCAGCGGGGGGGGGGGCAGTTGGGGGTGAGCAGGCTGGCAGGCAGAGTGGTTAGGGGCAGTCAGGCAGGCAGGCAGGTGAGCACTTAGGAGCCAGAAGTCCCGGCTTGTGAGAGGGATGTCTGACTGCCAGTTTAGGCCCGATCCCTATAAACTGGCAGTAGAACATCCTTCAAGGGGTCCCAGATTGGAGAGGGTGCAGGCTGGGCTGAGGGACACCGCCTCCCCCGCCCCATGCACGAATTTCATGCACCGGGCCACTAATCTATAATAATAAAAGCATAATATGCTAATTAGGACAGCCAAACAACCTTCGGAATGAAGCTGTGGCTGTGAGGGCCGAGGCAAGCTGACATGGCTGCAAGGGCTGAGCCCCTTGTATGAATTCCGTGCATCAGTCCTCTAATATATATATATATATATACATACACACACACACACACACACACACACACACACAAACTGAGTGGCCAGATTATTATGATCACTCATCAGTACTTTGTTAGTCCACCTTTTGCCTTCAATACTGCAGCGATTCTTCTTGGCATTGACTCCATGCGATGTTGAAAGGTGATGCAAGGAATCGACACCATGCCTAATGAATAACACTGTCCAGTTTTGTGAGATCTGAAGGTTGTGGAAACAGCTGCCTGATGGCTCTTAACTTCATCCCACAAATGCACAATTGGATTGAGATCTGGTGTTTGTTGGGGCCACCTAAGCAAGGTAAAGTCTCCTTTATGTTCTTGAAACCACTCCTGCACAATACGAGCACCATAGCATGTCCCATTGTCTTGTTGGAAGAAGCCATCTCCATTGGGATACACCATCAACATGATAGGATGAATTTGATCAGCAATGATACTTAGGTATGTTGTGCTATCTAGAAGTTGTTCCACATGAATTAAAGGGCCCAAGACATGCCAGGAAAACATGCCCCAAACCATAACACTACCCCCACCAGCTTGAAGGGTTGTACTCAAGCATGTAGGGTGCATGCTTTCATGCTGTTTCTGCTAAATTCTCACTGTGCCATCTTCATGATGCAACTGGAAATGTGATTCATCAGACCACATGACTTTATTCCAATGCTCAACTGTCCAATCCTTGTGTTCCTGTGCAAATTGGAGACGTTTTATCTTGGTAACTGCAAACAGCAAAGGTGTTCGAACAGGCCTTTGGCTTCCATATCCCATATGATGCAGTTTACAGCTAATTTGCCTACAAACTTCAGGTGGTCATAATAATCTGGCCACTCAGTATATGTATGTATATATATATACAGATATATATATATATACATACATATATACATCTGTATATATACATCAGACCAGACATCTTTCCGGACGACCTTCCAGTAGAAGCTGCGGTCTTGAGGGCCAAGCCCCTTCCCACAAATTTCATTCATCAGGCCTCTAGTATCTACACTAATAAAAGAGTAACGTGCAAATTAACCATCACTCCACTACATCACGCCGTACCCACCAGCCAATGAGGAGCGAGTATGCAAATTAACCCAACCAAGATGGTGGCCAGGCACAGAGCTGGAGCAAGCAGGAGGCGTGGGTTGCCCTAGCAATGGAGGAAGCCAAGCTTCCTGCCCACCCTGGCCTGCCCTGACCTCCGCTCAAGGCTACAAAGTTTCAATTACAGAAGATAAATTAATCCCAGATACTAGGGCATCTGCTTGGGTCGCCAGGGGGGCATGGTCAGCCTGCAAACCACCACAGGCCCCTCAGCCAGGCTGCCCCACACCCCAAGGGAACCCCCACCCTGATCCAGGACACGCTTCAGGGCAAACCAGCCGGCCCCCACCCATGCACCAGACCTCCATCCTATCTAATAAAAGGATAATATGCAAATTGACTGCCACTCCAACACACAAGATGGCTGCCCCCATGTGGACACAAGATGGCCACCACAAGATGGCCAGCAGGGGAGGGCAGTTGGGATGGATTAGGCCTGCAATGGAGAGCAGTTGGGGGTGATCAAACCTGCAGGGGAGGGCAGTTAGGGGTCACCAGGCTGGCAGAGGAGGGAAGTTGGGAGCAACCAGGCCTGCAGGGAATGGCAGTTGGGGGGATCTAGGCCTGCAGGGGAGAGCAGTTAGAACCAGGCCTGCAGGTGAGGGCAGTTAGGGGTGACCAGGTCTGCAGGGGAGCAGTTAGGCATCAATCAGGCTGGCAGGAGAGTAGTTAGGGGATGATAAGGCTGGCAGGCAGAAGTGATTAGGGGCAATCTGGATGGCAGGCAGGTGAGCAGTTGGGAGCCAGCAGTCCTGGATTGTGAGAGGGATGACTGACTGCCCATTTAGGTCTGATCCCGCTGAGCAGTCGGACATCCCTCATGGGGTCCCAGATTGCAGAGGGTGCAGGCTGGTCTGAGGGACACCCCCCCCCCACCATGCACGAATTTCGTGCACCGGGCCTCTAGTCCTATATAATAAAAGGCCAATATACAAATAGACTGAACAGCAGAACAACGAACAACTGGTTGTTATGACATGCGCTGATCACTAGGGGACGTGTGCGGAATATGGTGGGCATTGGGCACAGGCATGGCGGGATGGTAGAGCAGGTGAGCAGGGGCGCCAGACCAAGGCTGGGTGCTTGTTGCTGTCATCAGGGCAAGCCTCTGGTTGTTACTGAAAATTCTTTGCTCCCATGTGCTGTGGTTCTGCCTGATACTCACACCTGCGACTGGCCCTGGCCCCACTTGCATTTGGTGCTGGTGCCAGAGACACTGCTCACACCCAATGCCAGTGCCCCGCACTGGTCCCAATCACTCGGTTCCATCAGCTGTGGCTGCTGGCCCCAATTGCCCCTGAGGGCTTCTACACCTACCCCTGTTCCTGAGGGGTGATTGGGACAGCAGTCGCCAGTCATACCCACTGACAGTGCTGGACCCACTTGTACATGCTGCTTGTGCTGACCCCAATCACTCCGCACTGCCAGCAGGTGCAAGTGGGGCCGGCGCTAACAGTGCATGGGAGTGGCGGTGGTGGTAGTGGGGCTGCCTGCAGACAGGGGACCTGGAGCCATGGTAGGAGGAACCAGGCAGAGACATGGAGGATGGGTCAAGACCCTCCCCTGTGTCCACTGAAGCCTCATGGCCCACAGTTTCTTTTAAGGTGCATGAATTCATGCACTCGGCCCCTACTATATATAATAGTGGCCCAGTGCATTAAATTTGTGTGTGGAGGGGGGGTCCCCTAAGCCCAGCCTGCACCCTCACCCTCACCGTCTCCAATCGGGGACCCCTTGGGGGATGTCTGACCGCCAGTTTAGGCCAGATCCCTGTGGGACATCCCTCTTGCAATCTGGTACGGTTGACTCCTAACCACTCACCTGCCTGCCTACTGGATTGCCCCTAACCCCTTTGCCTGCCTGCCTGATCTCTCCTAACCTCTCTGCCTGCCTGCCTAATTGCCCCTAACTGCCCTCCCTTGCCAGCCTGATCTCACCCCCAATTGTTCTCCCCTGCTGGCCTGATCTCGCCCCCAACTGCCCTTCCCCAGTGGTCGACTCTGTTGACTAATGAGTTTGCTGACCACTGCCCTACCCTGCTGTCCTGATCTTGCCCCCAGCTGCCCTCCCCTGCCTGCCTGATTGCGCCTAACTGCCTCTGCCTACCTGATAGCCATTAAATGTCCGCCCCCTGCCGACCGGATCTTGCCTCCAACTGCCCTCCCCTGCCATCCTGGTTGCCTCCAACTGCCCTACCCTGCCAGCCTGATCTCACTCCCAACTGCCCGCCCCTGGTGGCCAATTTGGTTCTGATTGGTCAGTTTTTATGCCAGTCAGCATCAAAAGCTCCGCCTCCTAGGCAGCCATTTGCTCCTCACGGTTCACCCAGATTTGGTTCTGATTGGTTGTTTTCTATCTCTGGGCCTGATCAGAGAGGCGGGGCTGATCCGCAGCCCCCTCAGCAGTCAGTGTTGTGTAGTCTCGGCAACCCAGCACTGACTGCAGGACTGACTTCTGGTGTTCAGTCAAGCCTTTGGTCATTTTGGATGTTACAGACCCTGGGTTTTTATATATTAGTATATGGCACTCTTAGAGTAACCAGATATTTTACATGGAAGCTAAAGATTGCCATAGCAAGTGTTATAAAAAAAAACAACAACAACAACAAAAAAAACCCAAGTCACATGGCCTTTTCTAACCTAGACTCAGAAGTCACAAAGTTTCACTTCCTCTAAGATGTATTTGTAGAGGGAGTCACAATGTTCCTCATAAGTTTAAGGGAACAGGTATATACTTCTCCACATGATTATGGAGATAGTAGGTAGTATCAAAGCTTATGCAGATGTGCTTTAAAACTACTGCTGTCTGCCCTCCTGCTAAAAATTACTGAGAATTTTGTTACATGCAAAACATACTCACCCTTTCCTGGGATCCTATAAAAGTCTTATCTATTATTGCATCAGTTTCCTGTCACCTAATAGGACCATTGCATATTTAGTAAATTTAATTAAATTTTTAATAAAAAAATGATGTTTATGCTAATTAAGGATTTGAAATTCTTTTCAACTCATAGGTACAAAATTGGGTTGGGTTGAGTATATCATCAATGTTAATTGTTCCATATTTTTGGCAGTATAATTCTTTGAAAAGTTGGTATTTCACAGACTGTCAAATATAAAATCTTGGCTATTCAATATATATCACTACTATGTTTAGATTGTTACATTTGAGGGAATTGAGTAATATAATAATGTCTTTTCAGATACACATACAGCAACATTGAGAGTTGTGAGGTTGAGCAGTTATCATTTTTCATAAGCTCTTTTATGAATTATTTTCATTTCAGCAACAAAGAAATGACTATAGGAAAATTTATTTTTACATCATAAACACTTAATATACAGGGTGCTGAATAAATATTTAGAGGATAAATATTTTGTGACAAGAAATTATCATTTTAAAGTGAATTATTGTTGGGACTAGGTTAAACGGATTTTTAAATTGGGAAACGAAAGCACAGTAATAAAGCTCTTTACATTTTTTAAAAGTGTGATTTGACTACCACCTAAGTAACTGCTATTTATATACCTGTTTGCTACTACTCATTACTTTATAAAGTTCAATTACTATAATGGCTAAATATCACAATCATTGTGTAACTCAGCTGAAAACTCTGGTAGCTGTGGTGGGAATACATTTGTGAGGAAGCTCATTTGCATTTGCAAATCTCAACAACTGCTTGAGTATCTGCTTTCTAGCAATTAGGCAGCTGCTACTTAAAATCAACAGTGGTAAACTCTGGTTGTGTTTAGTTTGGAAACTGAGTGCCTGCCTTTGTCTTGTGCAGCTTTCGTCTACTTTGCAGTGTATTAATGAAGCCACTTTGCTTCATGATGCTGTATCACCTCTACTTGGCATCTTTTCCTCCTCAGCTGGCTAGCGCATGACTTCATCTATTTGCTTTTCATCCTTTGTCCTATTCACAGACTGTGGCTTTGAATAGTTTCAAATTTCCCTTGTCAAGAGTTAATTTGTGGTCTTTGAAATGTACAGCTATGGAGTCTGGCCTGGGTGAAATATGTTGGGTAATTTATTACCAAAAGTAATGTGTGAAATATTTAGAAGTTCTGTTTGAATTTCCTAAACAGTTGGGGAATTCAGTTTCACTAAAGGTATGCGGTATATGTGGTGAAAACTGGCCGGCAAGTGGAAATTAAGGAGCTGAAAAGATAACTGCATTTATACTGACTTCTGAACAAGTAAAACAATCACTTTTGAGTGATGAGTTATATCTTACCATGTGCTAATAGCTGAGATATGTATAAAACACTTATATCAAATCTCCTGTATGATTACCTTTGGGACTTGATGGTTCATACTTAATTCCAATTTTGCTTTGTTTTGGTATTATGTGAGATTTATTAGCCTAAAATTGTGTTTTAGAGATATAGTAGGAAAATTAGCTGAAAATAAATAAAATGAATGCAATTGGAATAATGCTCTAAAGTTTTCAAAGGCACCATGATATTTCATACCAGTACACCTTTGCACATGTCAATTTGTCTAAAATTTACTCCTTATTATACCGACTGTCATCCACCCTAGGAAATTCTGCATTTCTTTCTTTCTTCACAAACTTCACCTGAATCTTCCAGGCAAAGTGAGCGAGTTCATCCTTCCTCCTTGATCCCATGTATTTTGCCCATGGGTGCCAGGGTTGTACATTCCATAGAATTACTTAGGTCCAAGGGCTTTAGTAGCATGATAAATTTTCAACTTCACAACTTTCTAACTTTGTTAAGCATATATCTGAAGAGACAATATTGTGTTTTCTCACCAATTCACACACATTTACATAATTAAGCTAAGTACACAAATATTTCTAAATACATTGCCTTGCAGCTATGTTTCAAAATGTATCCTAATTCAATGCACTTTAATATATATATGCATTATTTTTATTGATTTCAGAGAAGAAGGGAGAGGGAGAGATACAAACATCAATGATGAGGGAGAATTATTGATTGGCTGCGTCCTACACACCCTGCACTGGGGATCTAGCCCGAAACTCCAGCATGTGCCCTGAACAGAAATCCAACCGTGAACTCCTGTTTCATAGGTCAATGCTCAACCACACAGGCCTGGCAATTCATTGCACTTTAATTTAGGATGTGATATTACTACTGTGTTACTCTATAGACTTTCAGTTATATCTTCTGAAATATTTTTGTACCTCTCTTTCTCTATCACCTAGTAGTCTTATCACTTTTCTTCTAGATCTTCACCCTCTTTTCCTAAAGCTGTCATGTAAGCTACCTTAAAAATAGCGAGAGATGCACTGAGAGGCAGACAACAATTTCTTTTCTGCTATCATCCCTGGAAGTAGTTATCATTGCAATAGTTTGGGTTTACCCTATTACAAAACTACAGTCTTCTTCTCAACCCAGCAAAATGAGATGCTATCTACTGACAGAAAAACCTTTAAAAATATAGAGAGACATGGAAGCATACAACAGACTGACGAATCTCAGAGGGAAGGTGGGGGGCAGCAGGAAGAAATTAACCAAAAAACTTATATGCAGTTTGGCTGGCATGGCTCAGTGGTCGACCTATGAATTAGGAGGTCTTGGTGCAATTCCTGGTCAGGGAACAGGCCGGGCTGCAGACTTGATCCCCAGTGTGGGCATGCAGGAGGCAGCCAATCAATGATTCTCTCTCATCACCAATGTTTCTATCTCTTTCTCTCTCTCCCTTCCTCTCTGAAATCAATAAAAATATATTTAAAATATATATATATATATATATATATATATATATATATATATATGCACAATCCATGGACACAGACCATAGTGCAATAAGCCTGCAGGGGGGTAGGTGCAGGGTGGAAAGGGTCAATGGGGAATAAAGGGGAACATCGGTAATACTTTCAACAATAAATATAAATTTTTAAAAATACAGAATGTACAGATTCATCCTACATATTTGATTATAACAATGTCTATAGTTGTTCTCCTAATACAAAGTCAATAGATCATTAAGATTTTTTTAAATGATGTATGTTTGTTTCTCATTGTGCAGACATTACATCACAGTGGCTGTTGTAAAAGTAAATACTACTTTTCAGATTCTTAGAGTTGCCTTAGGTTTGGTGACTTTGATGATTTACAGACATAGGCTACTCAAATATGCTAATTCTCCACATTTTTTAAGGGTAGAAATGTATGCTTATCTTGGAACAATGTCCATAGTCCCTGTAAGATTATTCACTCCAAATATTCTTCTACTATTGCTCAAGCTAGAGATCGGTGCAATATTTAGACTTAAATAATTGGAAAATATTGCAGAATGTGCTTTTGAGGTCAATAAACTTGATTTGGATTGGACTAAGAGGTTTTCTGAATTCAAAGATTCAAAACCTTCTGCTAATAATCTCATGATAAACCTTAGCATTTACATTTGGAGAAAAAGTAATTCAATTCAACTAGAAAATCATAAAAATGAGAAAGTAACTTTTGGTATTTCTTAACCAAATTGTTCTACTTCCTACATTTACCAATAGCTGCAATTTGAAAAGTATCTAATTTAGAAATATGTCTAATTTATTTTAATCAACCTTGATTAAATCATTTAAGCCATGATACATTTTAAAAAAGACAAGATTGGGACTGATTGGCTAATGACTTTGTGTTGGCCATCATTTATGCAAATATGAAATTAACTGAAATTGAGATAAGCCGGAGAAACAAAACAATGACCCTCATTAACAGATAATTTAGAGCATTCAGGAACAGGGAAAGTGGTCTTGGATGGTTAGAAAAGCAAAGCAAAAAGTCAAAATTATCACTCCAACTGGAGTCATAGCCAGCCTTTTTAAAGTTTTAAAAAATCTGAAATTTCTCAAAAGTCTAAAATATCCTTATAGCATGAAGCGTTAACCTTTATGTGTTTTTTATGTGTAGATATGAGTGTAAATCTGATCTTGCTGGTGGGTGTTTGGCTCCACTGTGTCCACTTACTTAACCCTGGTACCTGCCACATTAACTCACTTGCACGATCTCCATTCTTCACAGCATCTGGAAGAGGAAAGAGCATTGGTGAAGTCATGGAAGCTTTACCTAATCTGGTGTATATAGGAGTAACCACAGCAGATTGTTATGGTAAAGGCATTGGGAAATACAGAAATGGTTGACATTGTGCACCTAAGTATGTGCACATGTCACAGAAGTGTTTCAATTAACCACAGGGCTGTACCTCCAAGTAAGAGTGTTTTGGTTTATCTTGATACATGAGGCTCTTTCAGCAGTTAAGATACCTCCCTCTATGTTTCTTCATCCTCTGTGTATTTTTGGATCATTGAAAGTGACTGGAGAATAAACATGCCGAGTTGTCTGTATGAAAGATAAGCAAAGTCTTGGTGCATGAGTACCATCTTCCTGCACAAACTGCAGCTGTTGATGTAATGCTGTTGATGTAATGGTAGACAGGGCCAAAAGGAATAGCCAGTATGGAGGTAAAAACAAAATTTACACTCTGGCACCCTGGCAAGTGTTGCTAAATGGTTAGAGTGTTGCCCTGAGCACCAAAGGGTCATGGGTTCAATTCCCATTCAAGGGCACGTACCTGGGTTGTAGGTTCACTCCCATCTTCTCTGTCCGGGTGTGTGCTGGGAGGCAACGGGTCAATGTGTCACTCTCACATCGATGTTTTCTCTCTCTCTACCTGCTTCCCTTCCTTCCACTCTCTCTGAAAAAAGCAATGGGGAAAATATCCTCTGTTGAAGATTAACAACAACAAAAATCAAACCACCATTAGCAAGGGTCCCATCCAATGACCTCACACAGCCCCTGTACTGGTACCAAAAGTATCCCTGAGTTCTTTCAATTCTGACCTCCCACTGCCATCAGCCACTACTCATTTCCTTCTCTCTGGAGTATCAATATTCTAGCAGGCCACTCCTCCTCCTCATTCTTCCACACTGCCTCAGCCCTGGTGATACTCCGTTTCTTATTTCTCCTGGAATGGGGGCTGAATTTCAGTGTAAATTCTGGTTCCCTCAGGTTTCCCAATTTTATTTTTAATTCCTAAATATTGATTATTTTCATTAACTCTGTTTCAGCCTTAGTACAGAGGCAATGTGAATGATTTTGCTAAACTAAGAATAAATTACTTAGCAGGCTGAAGAAAAGTATAATTATTAATATGCAAGGTATTACATAGTTACCCTAGTACATGGAACACCTTTTATTCTGTGGATAATGATATGCCATTAAAATATTTTTAAAAGGGAGGAAGGAAAAACAACAATGATTTGCTTCTTAGAAAGTTCCCTTTGCCTAAATTATAGAGGGTGAGTGGTGGTCAGGGCAGACGAGAGAAGAGGAAATGTGGGGAAACTGTTGTTTGAACAAGAAAAGAAGAGAAGGTCCAATATGAAGGCAATAATAGAAAGGCTGGGGAGGTATAACATTTCTTCTCTATTAACTCTCCTATACTACTAGTAAAGAGATATCAAAGAATTCTTAAGGCTATTCTCTTTGGAAACCAAGAAAACAAATAAGAGTAGCAAACAAGAATTAAGTAAGATGCTGTATTTCAGACATAAGCATCAGAGTGGCAGTATTATTTAGACAGAAAATACAAGGGGGGGGGGAGTAGCCTATTTGACAAAAATTGTTATGAATTCAATTTTGGAAAAATTAAACTGGTGCAGGTGAAGATTATATAGTTCAGCAGAGGATCTGGACTATAAATTCATCCTTGGGCATCACCTACATTCATATAATAGTTGGTGCTCTGGATGAGAATGATATGAGGATGGGAAAGCTTATTGATCAAACAGAAAGCCAGTGACAGAACATTTCTTCTCTCTTAACATCTGAACAAAATTATGAGTGTCATTGATTAAATTAACCTTTTCTACATTCCTCAGTCTACTCCATTGGGAATTAGGAAGACCTTTTCTTGATCCACTGCTGTCTGTGAGGGATTCTTTACAACAATAACTGTGAGAACTAGTCAGATGGATTAAAAGAAGAAATGTGATTCAATGAAATGTAGGGCTTTACCTGAGTTCAAACTTTTATAGGTCTATTGATGTGGTCAAATATAAATTGACAATGTGGACATTGGGGCTTTTATCAAAGTGTAATAACAAAATGTGAGTGAAACGAGTAGTGTACGTTTGAAGAAAGTTATCAGATAGAGAATTAAAGCATATTTGAAAATTTGGATAAATATGTCATACTTGAGATAAAAAAGATGCATATTTGTTTAAAGACTGTTATTTCCAATTATTGCATTTACTTAATACAATTTCATTCCAAATAAAAATAAAATATTTTTTAAGAAAGTTGAAATTATAATTTAAAAATTATGTTAAAAACATTTCAGGAAAGTTATTTTTAAACATAAAATGAAGAGTTAGCCAAGACCTATCAGACATTATATATGTTATAAAGCCATAATATTTAAATGAGTATAACACAATGAGAAAAGCATAGATAAATAACACAGAATAAACAGATGGGGATTAGATCTTATCTTCCATGAGAAGTATATGTCATAGAGACATCACAAACCAATGAACAAGGAAAGGGCTATTTAATAAAACTGTTTTGGTAATCAGTTTGCTACTTAGAAAATAATGAACTCACCTCATATATTATACCAAAATAACATATGAAATGCAAACAAGTAAACATGAATTTGGGATGAAATAAAAATAGTAATTCATTAAATCTATTGAGCTAACAATATTTTTATAAACCTAAATATGATACAATATAAATGTTTGAGGTACAATTAGAAACCTATACAATTAGAAACCTATTCAAGAAAATATGAGATTAATAATACAATTAAAAGAATCACAGTAAGAGAGTATCAATATTAATAATATATAAAAATTCCACATAATCAGTTTAAGAATTCATGTAATCTTACTAAATAAGCAACCAAAGCATATGACTAGATGTTTAAAGAAAGCCAACATACACATGGTTAATAAACATATGGGAAATATTCTGATCCGTGTTCAAAAAGCAAATGCATTCAAATATAAATTTTAATTTTACCT
The DNA here is from genome assembly GCA_026230045.1 of Corynorhinus townsendii. NCBI lineage: Eukaryota > Metazoa > Chordata > Mammalia > Chiroptera > Vespertilionidae > Corynorhinus > Corynorhinus townsendii. The sequence continues at coordinate 159,709,495 of JAPDVU010000002.1, forward strand.
AAATTAAATATGTAAAACTGTAGTGCAGAATGAAAAATTTGTGGTCAAATATAATGTAATAATTTATTTCAGAAACAATTTGAAACAATTAGGAAAATTTAAAATACTTGTGCAATATAATCTGATAACTACTGAGCCAATTTCTTATACTACATCTATATATCTATATCTATCTATCTATCTATCACCTATCTATCTATCTATTTATCTATTGTGTTTCATTTATCTGAAGCTGATTGTTTATGATAAAAGCCTGATTGAGTAATGTACAATATATAAATTCAATGAGATCCTATGAAGCCATAAAATATTGTTTAAGAAGTGTTACCTCCTGGAAAAAGTACACTTCATTTTCATAACTAAAATGGAAGGATTTAGAGTTATAAATTCACTCTTAAAGGAAAATATATAAATATAGCAAACTTAGAGGTGAGTATAAAAAAAACCAACACTTGATTTACTATCAGCTACTGAAAATATGGGTGGTATTTTAAAACTTAAAATATGTTTCCAGACTTTCCAGAAGTAAGTATATATTAATTTTAAAATTAAAAAAATCACTTTGTCTTTAAACAGAGGGGATTTATTAACCAGCTAAAATGATTAAACTTGACAAAATGTATGTCTTTTTATGCCCTGAATAGAACATAGAAATGCTCAGTGGGGACTTACACATAAGTGCACACACATGCCTTCTACTATTCAGATACAAACATTGACAAATAGAAAGTGTTGGCCCATTTGACTGCTAATGCTTCTACAAGTTCTGGTATACTGAAACTTCATTTAAATACAGTCTCTTAAGCAGGATGGAGAACATTAAAGGCTAAAATGCCAAGGAATCACTTCTCTTGGCATAAAATGGCTCCCAGGCAAGAAACACCCCAAAAGGTGACGGGATGGCTCATTATACCCTTTTTTTTTTTTACTAGAATGTGTCCCAGTTTGCTCCTTTAGTGAACAATATGTGACATCCTACACACAGACTCTCACGCTCACACTCACATAATTTTTTTATCAAGCAAAGAGAAGCATGAACTATCACTAAGAAAAATTTTAAAGAGAATAAGGGTTATATTATATTAGGATAAAAGTAAGTTCAAAATTTGAAAGGCTATATATACTGTTTGAGTGCCACTCTGTTCTAGAAAGAAAGATCAATATACAGGATTCACTTATGAAATTTGTATTATAAAATTAATGCTTATCTTTCCAGGAAACGTCAATAATTTGTCTTTATTGCACAATTATTTCAAGTGACCTCTATTGACTAAAATGGAATCTCTTTTTGCAAACATAATATGATTTTAATACACTGATATGTATTTAAGTTTTATAAATGTTAAATTTATAGTACATTTTTACTTCATAATCATAGATAATTAAACAATGCAAAATACAAACCTGTTTGCCATTTCAGTTTGGCTACATTTTGGTGGCTACATATACTTTTCCTCTATGTTTAATGCTGGTACAGGCTTGTGCTATGCCCAAATCCTATAATCTCATTGACTGTAGGCAACCCAACTACAGAACAGTCTTTCCTCCAACGAACTTGACTTAGGATGTTGGTTCCATCCTCACCAGCCCATCACTTATTGATTTGCTAAGTCAACAGTCTTTTGGCTCTCTTTGGGGAAAAGGTCCAACAATCAATACATTCATTCTACCATGCTAACCTCCCTAAACATTTTGACTCTTTTTACAATATTCTGCCAAGGGAGTTTCTGCATCCCCAACCACTAATGGAAGCCAACATTTCAAAACTTTAGGCAGCCATTTGAGTAGCAAGTTAGTATAAGCTGTAAGTGTTTTTACAAGTATGTTGAATGTGAAGTCTCTAGATTGTAGTCCATATTTACATACTCTTCCTTTTATATTATTATTAGAGGCCTGGTGCATGAAATTCGTGCATGGCGGGGGTGGTCCTCAGCCCACACTGCACCCTCTCCAATCTGGGACATCCCTCTCACAATACAGGACTGCTGGCTCCCAACTGCTTGCCTGCCTGCCTTCCTGATTGCCCTTAACCACTTCTGCCTGCCAGACTGATCACCCCCTAACCACTCCCCTGCCAGCCTGATTGATGCCTAACTGCTCCATGCCAGCCTGATTGCCCCTAACTTCCCTCCCCTGCAGGTCTGGTCACCCCCAACTTCTCTCCTCTGCCAGCCTGGTCACCCCTAACTGCCCTTCCCTGCTGGCCTGATTGCCCACAACTGCCTTCCCTTGCAGACCTGGTCCTTCCCAACTGCCCTCCCCTGCTGGCCATCTTGTGGTGGCCATCTTGTGTCTACATGGGAGCAGCCATCTTTAACCACATGGGGGCAGCCATCTTGTGTGTTGGAGTGATGGTCGATTTGCATATTACTATTTTATTAGATAGGATATAGGCCTGGTGCATGGGTGGGGGCCAGCTGTTTGTCCTGAAAGGTGTACTGGATCAGGGTGGGGGTTCCCTTGGGGTGTGGGGCAGCCTGGGTGAGGGGCTTGTGGTGGTTTGCAGGCTGGGCATGCCCCCCAGCCACCCAAGTAAAGGCCCTGGTATCTGGGATTTATTTATCTTCTATAATTGAAACTTTGTAGCCTTGAGTGGAGGCCAGGACAGGCCAGGGCGGATGGGAAGCTTGCTGGGGGCAACCCAAGCCTTCTGCTTGCTCCAGCTCCATGGCCGCTGCCATATCTGTTGGGTTAATTTGCATACTCGCTCCTGATTGGCTGGTGGGCATGGCTTGTGGGCGTAGCAGAGGTACAGTCAATTTTCATGTTTCTCTCTTTTAGATAGGATATTCCGTATATACCCAACATGCACTGCATTCATTGAGCACACTCAAAATCTACTCTTGGTGTCCTGGTCATACATATTTACAACATATTATAGCTTTTGTAGAGAAATAATCTCTTTTCTCTTAGAGGAGGTACAGTAGCTTATTAAACTTTATACTAACTATTAATCTAGAAGTGATAAGAAGTGGTATAGGAAAATCTTAAAGAAGGCCAATATCATCTTAGGAAACATTCATCTCAGTAGAGGTTTTTGCAAGGTCTTTAGGTAAAGGAAGGTATTATCCTCTACAAAGGGACCTGGTTCACTTCTGCAGCCTTGGAGAGTCAAGGGAATCTGGGGATTCAAGATTCTCAAGTGTAGCCACGCAGTTGTTCTCAGAGCAGGTAGTTGGAGACCATTCCTTTTTTACCTAGGCCTTTTCTTAAGCATCAGAGAGGTATTAGGGCTGGGAATCAGGCCTTTCTTTGTAATTCAGCTACTCTCACAATTAAGTACTGGGTCTACTTTTGGTCTTATTTGCCCTCTAGTTACAGAAAATTTGGGTCTCTTTAAATACTATTAAAAATACTCTTTGGCTTTCCCTCTGTGAAAAAGATATCTATTGGCTGATTTAAGTCTGGCATTTTTATTTAGTATATGAATAAAATTAAAAGAATAACTAAATAACTTCTCAATCTTTGTAATTACCATTACAAACCCGACAGTGTTGATGATGGGAAGTAAGATAGGCATTCAGAGAAGACAGAAGTGTTCCAAAGGGATCTGGGCAGAGAACTGACAATGATAAAAATTGCTTGATGTGTGTTTTTGCTTTTTATTTAAATATTGATGAATTAAAAGTAGTCTCAAATTTCTGGGTAAAATATGCATTTTTAATGAATAAAGAAACTAGACAATTCTGTGTATTCAAATATCAGTAATAGACATAGCAACCACTATACATCCTAGTCATAGCATTGGAAAGACAAAGTGGCAAAAAAGAAACACAGCAATTTTTTCAAGAATTTATTTTAAAAGTATTTATTAATGCATTTGTAAGGGTCAAGGATACACAGGTGCACAAGTGCTGTCTCATTACCAAATACATAATAGGTGATCAATCACTGCAAACCTATTATTTTATTAATGAAAATAAATATTTAATATTAAACTATTTTAGAGAAATTTTTAGAGGTTAGTGATTTTTAAGGATTAATACTTAACCAATAATAATTAAACCAGTAACAATGCTTAAATGTAAAAACTAAATGCTCCAATAAAAAGACATTGAGTGACTGAATGGATAAAAAAACAAACAAACAAACAAAAAAAACATGACCCGCCTCAGAACAAGGGACTCACACAGACTAAAAGTGAAGGGATGGAAAATATCTTTCAGGCAAATGGAAATGAAAAAAAAAAAAGGAAAGAAAAAACGTTGGGGTAGCAATACTTATATCTGACAAAATAGACCTCAAAGTGAGGGACATAACATCAGATAAGGAAGGCCACTTCATAATACTAAAGGGAAGGGATTAATACAACAAGAGGATATAACCCTGGTAAACATAAATACACCCAATGCAGGAGCACCCAAATACATAAAAAACTCCTGGAAGATATCAAGGGAGAGATCGACAACAACACAATCATAGTAGAGGACTTTGATACCCCACTGACATCACTGGATAAATCCTCTAGACAAAAAATAAGCAAAGAAACAGCAGTCCTAAATGACTCACTAGTTCAGATCAGATGGACTTAATTGACATCTTCAGAACATTTCACCCAAAGCCACGGAATATATGTTCTTCTCAAGTGCACATGGGACATTTTCAAAGATAGACCACATATTGGGTCACAGGCAAAGTCTCTCCAAATTCAAGAAGTTTGAAATCCTATCAAGCAACTTTTCAGATCACAATGGCATAATATTAGAAATAAACTACAATAAAAACAACCAAAAAAATTCAAACACTTGGAAGCTGAAGAGATCAAAGAAAAAATTAAAAATATCCTAGATCCCTAACCTGTTTGGCTCAGTGAATAGAGCATCGGCCTGCGGACTGAAAGACCCCAGGTTTCTGGTCAAGGGCATGTACCTGGGTTGCAGGCACATCCCCTGTAGGGAGTGTGCAGGAGGCAGCTGATGGATGTTTCTCTCTCATTGATGTTTCTAACTCTCTATCCCTCTCCCTTCCTCTACATAAAAAAATCAATAAAATATATTTTAAAAACATCATCCTGGAAATGAATGACAATGAAAACACAATAATCCAAAATCTATGGGACACAGTGAAAGCAGTCCTGAGAGGGAAGTTCATAGCTCTACAGGCCTACCTCAAAAACAAGAAAAAATGGTAATAAATCATCTAAATCTACAACATAAATAATTTGAAAGAGAGCAACAAGAAAAGAACTCAGAGTGAGCAGAAGGAAGGAGATAATAAAAATCAGAGCAGAAATAAATGACATAGAGACCAAAAAACAAACAAAACAACAACAACAAAACAATACAAAAGATCAATGAAACCAAGAGCTGGTTCTTTGAAAGGATAAACAAGATTGATGAACCTCTAGCCAGGCTCACCCAGAAGCAAAGAGAGAGGACCCAAATAAACAAAATCAGAAATGAAAGAGGTGAAATAACAACAGACCGCACAGAAATACAAAGGATTTTTTAAAAATTCTATGAACAACTCTATTCCAACAAACAGGACAACCTAGAGGAAATGGACATATTCTTAGAAAAACTGGATAAACTTTTGTTTGGAATTTCTTCAAGAACTGATGCACAATTCAGTAAAATCCCATGTATGATAGCAATGCTGCTAGTGTTTTTTAAACAATACAAAAACATCTGTATTCATTCTTTCAATCATTTAACTTTCAGTGGAGTATTTCCTGAGTACATACTGTGTGATAGGCACCGTTTTACACACTAGTATACAACAGTAATGAAATAGACAAAAATTCTTGCCTTATTGAAGTTTGCACAAACTGCATTTGTAGCTATAGCTTCATGATGATTATATCCAACGGTTCTAGTCTCTCATTATTTCATATGTCTTCTAATGTTGGTATGTCTAAGCATTTATATATACTAGTAGGCATAAAATGTTATACTTTGCCTTTATTCCTCCTTTATCCAAAATTTAAGGCATTGTATTTGTTTGTGTGTGTAATTATATTTATAGGTATTACCTTTCAATTTAATTTCAGGTTGGTAAAAGGCAGTCTGAGAGCTTTTGGAGATTGTAGAGTGAGTAAGTGTTCTTGGTATCCAAAACAAAATTTAATGTACACTTAAAATATTCTTTACCCTTAAAGTCATTTTATCAGCAGAGAGAAAAATATAGTATAAACATCTATGAAGCTTCTCACCTAGAAAATATTTATTTTCTCAGTTACACTTCTGAAATATCAACTCTCTTTAGCTCCATAGTGGGAAAGTATCCAAGATTGCATTACCAGTTCTGTTCTTCAGTTACAAGGAGTGTCACAATTCCCAACTCTCCCTCTACTCCCAGTTCTTACACAAGTCAGAATCTTCACATTCATTTCTCAACTGGAGATCTCTATGTACATATTCCACAGCCATCCAAAATCCTAAACTTATTACCAATTGCTATTCTCAAATTCATTCTTTCTCTCTATCTTTTCTCTCTGTGTGAATGACATGAGTTTATGCAGTTGAACAGTGTTAAACTGAATAATCACTTTATATATCTTCCTGTCACGCTTACCCAAAACACCTATCTTCCCATCTCCTCTGGAATTCTCCTCAGACTATTCCTATTGACACTAACGTATTCTATTGAAAGATAATTTCTGATTGTAGATAGTTAGAAAAGCTTCATAAATTGTGTACCTGTCTTAGTACCATCTGGTTTTATTTTTTCCCAATCTATTTTCTTCTCTAAAACATTCTGAGGAATTATTCTAGAAAATAAATCTAGATGTGCTCTGATTTTCCCCTGGGGGCATAGGTGGTTAAGAGCTGTGTGTTTGTTTGCAGTAGGCTCTTTGAACCTATGAACACCAGCCCTGATGGCTGCCAGAGCAAGAATATAAAGAGGTGCCTCCTCTCAATGACAGCCATGAAAGTCAGGCAACCAGATGTATACACAAACTATTTTCAGGGAGATACCAACAAATTGGAGAGGGGCAATGGTAGATTGTGAAGGTGGTGTAGCTGGCCTCCCTGGTTTCCAGGGAAGATTGCAGTAGGCTCCCAGATGTGTGTTATATTAGAAGCCTGAACCTCAGCTAAAGCTATAAGATATGCAGATAGGCTGCTTCAGGGAAAGACTGGGAGATGGGTGATTCTGTCTGCTGCCTTTGTGCTGAGCTTGGGAGGGCAGAGAGGGAGAGTTAGCCGCAGTGAGACCTTGAAAACCCTATGAATTGTCTTTTTGTTTGTTTGCTATAGTCCAGTGGTTCTAAACCTTCCTACTGCCGTGCCCCTTTAATACAGTTCCTCATGTTGTGGTGACCCCCAACCCTAAAATTATTTTCGTTGCTACTTCATAACTGTAATTTTGCTACTGTTACGAATCTTAATGTAAATATCTGTGTTTTCTGACGGTCATAGGCGACCCTGCTAGTGGTTCTCAATAAGGTTGTCCTGGTACTAAAATCAGACAAGGACACTACACAAAAAAAGAAAAATATGATGAACACAGATGGCAAAATTCTCAACAAAATATTAACATACTAAATTCAACAGTACTTTAAGAGAATCATACAACATGATCAGGTAAGATTTATTCCAGGGATACAAGAACAGTTCAACATCAGCAAATCAATCAATGTGATACACCACATTAGCAAAGCAAAGAATAAAAGTCATACGATCATCTCCATAGAAAAAAATAAAGAAAGAAAGCAAAGGTTAGACTGTCTCTATTTGCAGATGATATAATATATATATAGAAAATGTTAAAGACTCCATCAGAAAACTGTTAGATTCATAAATTCAGTAAAGTTTCAGGGCACAAAATCAATACACAAAAATCACCTGCATTTCTATATATTAACAACAAACTATCAAAAATAAACATTTAAAAAGTCTCATTTGCAATTGCATTAAAGAGAATAAGATACTTAGTAATACATTTAGTGGGGAAGGTAAAAAACTCTCTACACTGAAACTATATGACACTGATTAAAGAATTAAAGTAGAGCCGAAACCGGTTCAATTCTGGTCAAGGGTATGTACCTGGGTCACTGGCACATCTCCAGTAGGGGCCGTGCAGGAGGCAGCTGATCGATGTTTCTCTCTCATCGATGTTTCTAACGCTCTATCTCTCTCTTCCTCTCTGTAAAAAATCAATAAAATATATTAAAAAAAAGAATTAAAGTAGAGAAAATTGATGAAAAGATATTTTGTACTCCTGAACTGAAAGTATTAATATTGTTAAAATGTCCATGCTACCAAAAGTGGCCTATAGATTTAATGCAATCCCTATCAAACTTCTTATAGAATTTTTCACTGAAATGGAAAAATACCCTAAAATTTGCAAAGCACTTAACATACCTCTAATAGGCAAAACAATCTTGAGAAAGAGTAAGAGTGCTAAAGATATCACATTTCCTGATTTTAAACAATATTTCAAAGCTACAGCAATCAAAACAGTACAGGTATACCTCAGAGATATTGCAGGTTTGGTTCCAAACCACCACAATAAAGCAAATATTGCAATAAAGTATGTCAGAACACTTTTTTTTGTTTCCTAGTGCATAAAAAGTTGTTTATACTATACTATAGTCTATCAAGTCGGCAATAGTATTATGTCTAAAAACCAAAGTACACATCTTAATTTAAAAACATCAGTGTGTTGTAATTTTTTTTTTCTTTTTGGTGAAGGGTCTTGCTCTGATGTTGATGAAAATGCGATATCTGTCAAGTGCAGAAAAGTGAAGTGCGATTAGAGATATGCATATTAGCACAAAAACAGACACATGGATCAAGGGAACAGAACAGAGAGCTCAGAAATAAACATTCATATATGGTCATATATGGTCAACATTTATATATGGTCAACAAATTTAAATTAAAGAAGCCAAGAGCATACAATGGAAAAAAAATCAGTTTTTTCAATGAATGACGGTGAGAAAGCTGGTTGCCACATGCGAAACAAAAACAAAAACAAAACAGAACAGAACCTCTATTTATATGAAAATCAGCTCAAGATAGATTAATCATTTAAATGTAGACTGAAACCATAAAACTCGAAGAAAACATAAATAGCAAGCTCCTTGACATTAGTCTTGGCAATGGATTTTTGGATTTGATACCAAAGTATAAACAACAAAAATAAAAATAAACAAGTGGGACTACATCACACTAAAATCTGCACAGCAAAGGAAACCATCAACAAGTTGAAAAGGCAACTCGGGAAAATATTTATAGGTTATTTATCTAATGAGGTATCAGTATATACAAAAGTACTGTAAAATAACTTATACCACTCAATAGCAAGAAAACAAGCAATCAGTAAAAATGGACAGAGGAACTGAATAGATACTATTTAAAAGAAGACCTACAAATGGCCAATGGGTATCTGAAAAGGTGCTCAACAGCACTAATCATCAAGGAAATACAAATTATTATCAAAAGATGTTATCACCTCACACCTGTTAAAATAGCTATTATCAAAAGACAAGAGCTAAAAAGTGTTGGCAAGGATGAGGACAACAGGAAACCCTTGTGCAATATTATGAATACAAGTTGGTGTAGTCACTATGGAAAACAGTATGGAAGCTCCTCAAAAAATTAAAAATTGAACCACCAAATGATCTATCAATTCTACTTCTGGTACATATCCAAAGGAAAGGAAAACACTAACTCAAATAGATATCTACATACCCATGATTATTGGTTTATTGCAACATCACTTACAATAGCCAAGTCATTAAAAAAAAGTGTCCATTGCCAGATAAGGGCTAAATAAGATATAATGTAAATACCCACCCACACATGTAATGGAATATTATTGAGCCACACACACACAAAAGAAAATCCTGCCATTTGCCACAACATAAATGGACTTTTAGGGCAATATGCTTAATGAAATAAGTCAGAAAGAGAAAGGCAAATATTGTATGATATCAATTATATATGGAATAAAAAAAATGTCTCTGAGAAACAGAGAATAGATTGGTGGTTGCCAGAAGCAGAGATAATGTATAGAGGAAATGGGAGAAAGTGATTAAAAGGTACAAACTTCCACTTATAAATAAGTTGTGGAGATGTACAGCATGATGACTATAAATAAGATAAGCAAATAATATGTGGCTGAAGAATACTAAGCAGAAGCATTCAAAATAACAAAGATAAATGGAAACAACTTTTTTGAAATTTTATGATGATCAAATAATGCAAAGTAAAATAATATATTTGAGAAATTGAATAATATAATTAACATTGTAATTCCCAGGCAGAAAATATATATACTTTTAAAATATTCATAAGGCATTTATAAATATTGATCATATCTCAAGTCTTGAAAAATTCCCAAAAGATAAAGAATACATCATATCAATTCTCTTTATCTTATTTCAGTGAAATAAAAATTTATTTTAATCACAAAAGCATTACGTAAGGGACACATTAAACCACATAAAATCCAAAAATAGTAACCTAACTAACTCTTGAGTAAAAGAAAAAATCAGCTTCTCGTCAGAATATACCAAAAAGTAGAGAACACAGGCAGATATGTACTTAGTGAAATTTAAACATGGCAAATAAGAAAAAATAATAAGTGAACAAATATTCTACTCATAGAATTGCAGTAGAAAAAAATTCTGTTACCTCCTGGTATACTCAGGCTTTCCCCCAGTTACTCAAATACCAATTTAGATGCTGCGGTGAAGGATTTAGCACATATAATTTAAGGCCTCAAGCCAGTTGACTTTAAGACAGGAAAATACCCTGCTGTGCCTGTCCAATCGCATATCTCTTAGGGGATGGAGACCAGGTTAGACTCCAAAGCACGAGCAGGTTTCCATATACCATTGCAGGTCTGGAGATGGAAAGCCACATGGCCAGGGTGGGTGCTAGGAGCTGAGGGCAGCCACCTGATGACAACCCAAAAGGATATGGGGACCTCACAAAAGTCCAGTAACAAAAATGAACTGAATTAGGCTGATAAAAATGAGCTTTAAAGCATATTTTTTCCTGTTTCCAGAAGAAGCCCCAGCCTGATCAACATCATTATTTGGGCCTTATGAGACCCTCAGCAAAGAACCTAGCAATGCAGGCCACATTTCTCACCTGCAGTAACCTAAGAAATGGGTATTGTTTTAAGTTGTCAAGTTTGTTGTACTTTGTTTTGCCAATTAAATAGTAATACAGAAAATAAAATATATTGAAATGACCCCTATGAATCAGTAGAAACAAAATTATCAATATAGCATAACATAATCAATAACAATAGTTAGAAATGAAAATATATCTAAATGAGTTATTTGAAAACTACAATAAAATACATAAACCTTTAAAAGATACTCATTGGAAAGTGTGTGAGAATACTAATTTAAAATGTTAGGCATATGAAAAGAGATAGAACTGTTAGAGAGTAGAAATTTTTGAGCATGCTTCCTCCTAGTCAACTTAGCCTTAAATCCCAGCTGCACCTCACAAAATAGCCTTGCAAGATAGAACACTGTCAGCTTTCTGAAGAACAGGATGACCCTGTAAATAACATGGTCATCAATAATATGACCCTGACATTAAAAACTGTTTTGTCTTAAATTGCTTGCTCTGCAAAAACAATATGTAGTAAATGTGCTGAAAAGTGGTCGGGCACCAAGGGTCGGGGCTGTTTTCTGGATTCCCTGTGTGGAGAAAGGCAGAGCAGTCGCAGGCTGGCTAATAAAGGCTCCCTAAATTTTAATTTGAGCATGCTTCCTCCTAGTCGACTTAGCCTTGAATCCCAGCTTCACCTCACAAAATAGCCTTGCAAGATAGAACACTGTCAGCTTTCTAAAGAACAAGAAAGTTCTTTAGAACTGGTTGTTCACTCATGTTCACTCTACAACAGAACCTCAGAGAGAAAAAATATTTTTCAGATTAATTATGTACAGAAATAATGCCAATAAAATGTAAATACTCAATGAAATAGTAAATTTTTGTTATAAAGCTAAATTATCATATTGACTAAATTTTTTTTCCAAATTATTTCATGACCCAGATGGTTTCAGAGTTGGGTTTTGCACAAACCTTTAAGAAGATGTGATTCCTTTGCTTTTTAATCTCTTCCAAGGTACAGAGAAATAAAAGAAACTTTACAATTCATTTTATGAAGTTACTTGATGCTGCTATCAACTCCTAACAAATTAAATGAACAGAACAAATAAAAAATGACACAACAACATGAAGATGTATTTACTTTAGGATATCAATGCAAAAGAATAAATAGTAAACCAAATTTAACAATATTATATTCATAAATGTAATATTTATTCTGATTATATTTATTGAAATGTAATTTTATGACCATTAAATCTAAAAATAAATGCTTTGAACTTTCATTTTGAACTTTTCATTTTATTTTTGTAGTAATACACTTTAAAAAAAACACACAAAAATATTGTTACCTGATATACTATAGGAGAAAAACAACCACCACCAAAAACCTGGTTCTTCACCACACGTATTTTCAAATGCACTGTCTTGGAAAGGGAATCCTATATAATAAAGAGCTAATATGCTAATGAGACCTGGCGGCAGAACCACCTTCCGGAACAACCTTCTGGACTACTTTCCAGAATGAGCAGTGGGTGGGCCCTCAAGGCAGCCAGGGCTATGAGGCAGCCAGGGCTGTGAGGGCCCAGCCCCTTGCCAGAATTGTGTGCAATGGGCCTCTAGTATATTTATGTTGTCTAAACTCTCTTGGTAATGTTTTATATGTAAAAATTAGTTCACTACTTCATATATACTGTGCTCAATATATATTTCTGACTGAGTCATTAGGGTAAACTTCTCAAATTAATTAAATAATTGCAAGTACCTATGATTATATCAATATCACATCATTTAAATCAAAACCATTTAATAAAAATTTTACTAAAGTATGTTCTTTCAAAGACACTCTCTCCCACTAGACTGATGAAATTAATTAACTGCTTTTGAATTGTGGACAGAGTCACTATTATGAAGAAGATACTATTTTGGATTTAATTTTCCAGGTGTTTAACTCAATTATTCTCCTCTTTTTGTTAGTGGACAAAAAACACATTTTCTTGAGAAAATAAACACAGAACTCTGTAGGAAGACTGATAGCATTTTATTATCTGGTTCATATTCCTCAGACTGGAGAGTGACGCTGCACTTCACCTCGTCTTTCCCTTAGCTAGGTTCTGTCAGCAACTACATCTTTTTGCCATAGCTGATCTGAGGCTTGGCTGACACATACACAGAGTCCTGAGAAATACATTGGACATCTTTTCCCCTTAGTTGTTCAGACACATAGAGAATAATTTTGTCTATTTATATATTCATGCATTCTTTGGTGCTTCTCTTTCCACTGCATCATGTTAAGGACAGAGAAGGTCAAGTGTTGAAAGGAAATTTATGACGTAGGTCTGGAGTTAATTAATAAAATCAACTTATATTCCATTATATCCCCACAACCAATTTTTTAAAAAAATCACTAATAAGGAATCAGGTTTTGTGTAGCTTCTTCAAATGGTCTTAGTAAAGTTTGAGTCTAAACTTTAAAGAGCATTCTTTGAATTATTTTGTTCATATGTATGTTTGCAAATGTTTACAGACTGAAGGGATTCATAGTTAATATCTGTTCCTCGGGTAAACTACAGTTTTGCCATGTTCTCGTTGATCAGAATCAGGCAATCTGACAGTCTAAGAAAAATGCATTTGTTTATTTCTTAGGATGCAGGAATTTATTTGCTGTTCCCTAAGTATAGGCAATTCATTTATTCTTTCATTACTATTGTGCATATTCAGTGTTTGTATAAGCATAATTTTTCCCCAAGAGAGCTCACAGTATAGTGATATTAATATGCAAACAAATGATTGTGAAATACTGTGATGATTTTCTGAAAAGACATAATGTATCACAATGGTTTTAGAGCCCAATTCTGGAGTCAAACCACCTACAGCTAAATCCTAGCTCTGCCACTTGCTTGCATTTGATACTGATCTATGAACAAAAAATAATATTAATATTATTAATAATATCATTAATAGTCTGATTGTGAGTTTGTATAAGATAATATATGTAAAAGTCTTAAACACTGTCTGGCACATAATAAGTTCTCAATAAATGTTAAGTTCCCATGCCAAATTAAGATAAAGAAAGAAACAATCACTTCTGCTTAAGTGTGTATGCTGTGGTGATGGGCAGTTGGACAGAAATTAGAGATCCTTAATTTAGTTCTTGTTTTCATTCTAGAACTGTACACTGAGAGCCTAATCTGTGTCACATGCTCTTCTAAGCACTAGGGATAAAACAGCAGATCTTCCTATATAATAATAGAGGAATATGCAAATTGTCCATTACTCCATAACGTCATGACCGATCACAGGAGGCTGCCTGCATGTACATGGCAGGGCATTGCTCTGGAGACGAGGCGGAAGCGGGGAGGCGCCAGGAGGAGGCAGGACCATTCTGTGGTGAGGAGGGCGGGGTTGAGAGCCCATAGCACCCTCCTCACTCGTCCTTTGCCACCCACCCCTCGCATTCAGAGCACCCTGCTGCCCACCTGCCAGGGGAAGGAGCACAGCATAGCAGGCGGGAGGCTTCCACGCTCTCTTCTGGAGCCATGACGTGTAGAGCCGCCATGTTGCTCAGAAAATGGGGTGGAAGTGGGGAGGCGCCCAGAGAAGGCAGGACCAGCCTGGGGTGACTGGAGGGACTGAGGGCGGGGCTTGAAGTGGCCAGAGAAGGCCAGAGGGGCCGGGGGCTGGGCCAGTCATACTGGAGCTCTGCGTGGAGAGGTTTGGGTATCAAGGCAGGGCAGGGCCATGTGATTTCATGTGCTAGGTTCCTAGTCCTAATATATAAAAAGCCAGAGGCCATCACAACCGAAACAACTGGACAGACAACTGAACACAGGCTGCGTGGGGTGACAAGGCTAGCAGGGAGGTTAGTGAGGGACAACCAAATGACTGAACAACAGGCTATGTGGGGTGACCAGGCTGGCAGGGGGGGGCAGTTGGGGATGACCAGACTGGTGGGGGAAGTAGTTGGGGGCGACCAGGCTGGCAGGGGGCAGTTGGGTGTGACCAGGCTGGTGGGGGTGATTGGGGGTGACCAGACCAGCAGGGGGGTAGTTGGGGGTGACCAGCCTGGCAGGGGCAATTGGGAGCAACCAGGCAGGCAGGAGGGGCATGAAGGGCAACCAGGCTGGTTGGGGGGGGGGGCAGTTAGGAGCGACCAGGATAGCAGGGGGCCAATTGGGGGCAACCAGGCCAGCAGGGGGGGCAGTGAAGGGCAACCAGGCCAGCAAGGAGGCAGTTAGGGGGCAGAGGGGGGGGCAGTTGGGGGTGATCAGGCAGGTGGGGGCACAGTTAGGGGTGACCAGGCTGGCAGGGGGGACAGTTAAAGGTGATCAGGCAGGCAGGTAGGTGAGCAGTTAGGAGCCAGCTGTCCGGATTGTGAGAGGGATGTCCAGCAGGGAGAATCAGGCCTAAACCAGTAGTTGGACATCCACTGAGGAGTCCTGGAATGGAGAGGGTGCAGGCTGGGCTGAGGGGACCCCCTGTGCACAAATTTCATGCACCAGGCCTCTAGTATATAATAAAAGGGTAATATGCAAATTGATCCTAATGGGGTGGAACAACAAGGAATGACTGGTCACTATGATGTGCACTAATCACCAGTGGGCAGATGATCAATGCAGGAGCTGCCCCATGGTGGTCAGTGCGCTTCTACAGGGGGAGCTCCACTCAACCACAAGCCGGGCTGAAGGCTGCAAGTGCAGCGGCGGTGGTGAGAGCCTATCCCGCCTCCTCAGTAGCACTAAGGATGTCCCACTATAGCTTATAACTGGGCAGGTGGACATCCTCCAAGGGCTCCCAGTCTGCCAGAGGATGTCTGACTGCCAGCTTAGGCCCAATTTCCCTGGTAGAGGGCCTAAGCCAGCAAGGGGATATCCCCTGAGGGGTCCCGGGCTGCCAGAGGATGTCTGACTACCAGGTTAGGCCTGATTTCTCTGGTAGAGGGCCTAAGCCAGCAAGGGGATATCCCCCGAGGGGTCCTGGGCTGCCAAAGGACACAGGGCGGGCTGAGGAACGTGCCCCACCCCCAACCTCCCTGCCGAGTGCATGAATTTTCATGCACCAGGCCTCTAGCACATTAATAAAGTTGTTATACTCAGAGTAAATAATTGGTCTAGGAGATAAACAATAAAAACAAAACTAAATAATATAATTTCAATAAGTAGTGAGTGCTATGAAAAAATAATGCAGGCTAAAGAATAGACAGTGATGAGGCTGTCTACTATTTTAGACAAAATCTCTGAGGATATGATATTGAGCAGAAACTTAAATGGTATGATTAAGACTTGTAAAGTTCCTGTGAGAAATTATATGAGGAAGAAGGATGGAATATGCTAGGTTTGAGGAATAGCAAGAGGTGGATTTGGAGGGAGAGTGAGGGGCTGGGAGCTGGTAAAAGCTGTGAATTTCATTCTAAGTGTTAGATGTTCAAGGGTTTGAGGGGAGATTGCTAAACAGTTTCACTTTCTTAATATCACTAAAAGATCCCTCTGGATACAATGTGGAAAAAGATAAAAGAACAAGAATAGAAGCAGAGAAACCACTTAGATGGTATTGCAATAGTTTAAGATGGAGGGCATGGTGGTTCGCACTCAAGTGCAAAGATGGAAAGAGCGTGCTCAGAACATGGATCCACAAGGTGAGAAGTACAAGTCTTCCAGAATGGAAACAGCAAGTGCATGGGCACTAGAAGTAATATGGCTATTTTGGAAAATTATAAATTAAGATTTGCATTGTTTTTAAAGAATTCTCTCCTACGCATTTTACAATAGAGTCTCTACAGGAAAATGAGGTTTATTAGTGTCTTTAACATGTGGAGAAACCACTGGAACTTTCCTTTCAGCTTACTATGTCCAGTCTTAATTGTATATTTATAGTCTTTCCATGGAAGCACTAACCAGTTGTGAGATCTTTGAGGATTTTATCATAATGCTTAATTAGAAGGAACACAATTGGGAGGAATCTTCATATGCTTGGAGAGGATGGTTTAATCCCAGGAAATCTCTCCCTTCCTTGCAGAATATTTGTATAAATAAGTCATCCTTCCAAAAGCCTTACCCAGTAATTTTGTGCTAGGAATGTGCATATAAAAAAATAGAAGAAGATAGGTATAAGGTCTTCAGTATTTAAAAAGATGCCCAATAATAGCACAACAATATATCTCTATAGGACTATTTGCTCTACTTGGAAGAGCAATGTTTTTAAATTTTAATTTTTTCCAGGATTTTGAATTCTGTTTTAAAATGATGCAAACAATTCTGTAATGTAGACAAAATTAGTACAGACATACGCATTTTACACCAATCTTTATGCAAGTAAATTTAACACCTCCTCCTGTTATAAAATGTAGAAATATTTTCCCACTGTGAAAAAAATATTGAATGTGCTATAATATGTCACAATATGTGACCTGATTATTAGCAGGACTTAATTTGAAAACACAAAAACAAAAACAAAAACTTTTTCTATGTTCATAAGTGTGTTACTTCCTCTCATTGCATAAATTATATTTTTATGTTAAATATCCCTCAATAATAAACATCTGTTTTCACTGAATATATATAGTTATTTTTCCCATTTGAAATGCTTTATTAATAAAACATTTATTTTTAGAAGACAAGTTTTGAATCATTAGGACAGGTGGCGAGAATACCCACCAAGATATCCACCAAGTACATAGCACATTTACGTGTATATAATCATGTGACTTCACTCTTAATTGTGCCATTTACTAGTATCATGCCTTTCACTATACCAAGAATGCTGATATGTTTAACAAAATTTATTTTATTTGCTTTATGCTTATGTCTATACTACATTGTTTGTCTTAGAACATAAGCTGCTAGAGGGAAGGGAACATGAAACATGAAGAACTTTCAGTGTAGTATAAAATGAGAAGCTTAGAACACAATTTTTTAAAGATGACAAACTAGATCGGTAATATTAAGTACATTATCGCCTATAATCTATTAGAAAGATAAAATTATGTCCCCATTTATTATTTTTAAAAATATTTTCTTTTTAAATTAAATTTATTGGGGGGAGACAATGGTTAATAAGATTATATAGGTTTCAAGTGTATAGTTCTATGATACATCATCTGTATATTGCATTGTGTGCTCACCACCCAAAGTCAATCATCTTCTGTAACCATATATTTGACACCCTTTACTACCACATACTCCTCCCCTCTGGTAACTACCATACTGTTGTGTTTGTGAGTTTTTGTTTTGTTTTTCTTGTTTGTTCATTTTTTGCTTTCAGTTTATATCTCACATATGAATGAAATCATATGGCTCTTAACTCTTTCTGTCTGACTTATTTCACTTAGCCTGATATTTATTCTGAAGAACCATACATGTTGTTGCAAATGGCAGTATTGCATATTTTCTTATGGCAGACTAGTATTTCTTTGTAAATATGTACCACATCTTTATCTAATCACTTATTGAAGGACACTTCAGTTGTTTTCATGTCTTGGCCACCATGAATAATGCTGCAATAAACAGAGGGATTGCTGGGTCAAATGGGGACTGTATTATTATATTTTGAGGAGCCTCCATAATGTTTTCCATAGTGGTGGTACCAGTTGACATTACCACCAACACTGAATGAGGGTTCCTTGTTCTCCACAAACTCTCCAACACTTATTATTACTGCCTTGCTGATAATAGCCATTCTAATAGGTTTGAGGTGGTATCTCATTATAGTTTTGGTTTGCATTTCTCTAATAGCTAGTGAGTTGAGCATCTTTCTATAAATCTGCTACTATTATATGGCTCAACGATTTTTTCAAGCCTATATAAAAGGTGAACTTCCCTTTAAAAATCTGTCCAAGCCTATGTAAAAGGTGAACTTCCCTTTATAAATCTATTCTGTTATTGGGGATAGACTGATCAGTTATACACTGGATCAGTTAGTATAGTTTAAGTTATGTAGGTATGACAACTCAGATCTGGGTTCTTCTTTCTGTTTCATGTAGTTGGACCAGAAGTCTTTGGCCCAAATTACCAGGATAATGAACATTGTAACATTTTTTGATGATTGCATCTCAACACTAAGCATACAGAATTGCCATGACAGGAGAAAAACTTGAAGCATTGAACACAAGTAATTAAAAATTGTAGCATTGAACACAAGTAATTAAAGTCTTTATTCAGGAGATATTTTCTCTCACATTTTATTGGCCAGAACTAATCAAATAGCCACATCTAAATTCAAGTAGATAGAAAAGAACATACACTAAGAAATGGAAAGTAAAAAAATTATTGGTCAACATTAATAGTCTCTATTATTTAGTATATTGTGATAACATAATTTCTCCAATAGCTTGAATGCAATAATTACTTTAAAATTGTATTTAAAAATTCTTGCATAACAAAAAGTATGTTCAATTTTTAAAGCAGATATTTTTTCTCTAAATAATCTCTATATTCCATCTTTGTCCTTTTGATGATTAATATTTTAGGGATTTCACTTTAATCAGTTATTATAGGGCAAAAGCTTTTTTAATTAGTTACCTTTTGTAAGTAATAATATTAATATTCTTACTTTACAGTTGTGAATGTTTACATTTTGAAAGACTAATGAATTTGATCAGGGGCTTATGCCAGAAGAGGCAAACTTAGGATCTGAATCTAAGCTCATTAAATGTTTAATTAGCAGATAATATAGGTTATCTAGTTTACATTTTAACTCACCTTCTGAAGTTCAGATCAAGTTTCACCTCTTTTATAAGGTTTCACAAATCTTAACCACTCAATAATCAATCTTTTTCCTTCAGTTTTTCTAATGCTTGTCAATCCACACATTTTAATTTTATATATGCCACCATATTTGCACTAAATTTTATTAAACTGAATTGATCCAATAGTGGGGAAAACATGCTAATTAATTTAATTATAGCCTGGCCAGCATGGCTCATTGGTTGAGCGTTGACCTATGAACCAGGAGGTCACAGTTCAATTCCCTGTCAGAGCATATGCTTGGGTTGCAGGCTTGATCCCTAGTGTGGGGCATGCAGAAGTCAGATGATCAAGGATTCCCTCTCATCATTGATGTTTCTATCTCTCTCACCCTCTCTGAAATCAATTAAAAATTAATTATAAATTAAGTACATGTCTGCAGTTTCAAGCTTACATCCCTGCTGATTTATTGTAGAGGGGCTGCCATTCTTCGCTTCAGTAAGAATACCATTCTCTCCATAAATAAATGCAGCAAGTTCACCAGACATAGACTTTTAAATATGACCCAGGTATTAGTAAAAAAATATTCTTTGTTACCCTAACAGCATCCGAGTTTCAAGTCAAGTCTCAGCATGAGCACTGGGGAAATGGAACCATAGCACGAAGTTGAGTTGCTAGTGCCCCTTTCCCCAAGACTCTCACCTGAACGCCACTTCAGTCCACAGCCACCCATACACTTATCATTATGAGGATTTGTCCACTTTTGAATTTATGAATTTAGACACCTCATTCTCTGAGCACAACCTCCTACAAATCCAGATCTCTTGTGGTCATTCATCCCATGTTTGCCCGGTTAACTGATTAAAATTTCCAGAAATAGACCCCTCTGTTTTCCTCTTATCTAACATCACCTTCAAATGTTCACTTCCTTACCAGCTGGCTTGTGTTCCATAGCCCACTATTTGAACCTGCATTAATTAAATGTATAGCTCATAGGTTATGTTTGTTCAACTGTTTTACAGATGAAATCATTTTTACTACCAATAACTTTTCCTGTGAAAATGGTATCACCACCCTCTATTGTCCTGGCCAGAAAGCTAAATGCCATCCCTGAAGCTTCCCTCTGACAGTCAGTCACTTATCCTGTTGATTCCATCTCCCAAATATCTTTTAAATCCATCCATTTCTACATCCTATTACCCCAGCTGAGCCCTACCTAGATCATAACCTATGTGGATTGCTACAACCGTGTTTTATATGGTTCCCCAGTTTTCAGTCTTGTCTTGCTCCAGGCAATTCTCCAGACTGACCTTCCAAAGTTACAAATCTGATCATGTCACTTCCTGTGCAAAACCTTACTTGACTTCTCTCTGCCCATTTGGCAAATTTGAAATTCTTTAGGTTTGCAAACCCTTTCAAGATCTTGTGCAGCTATTTACTTCATAGGCTAGTGTCCTTCTAATCCATATTGCTCATTTAATTTTTAGGTTTCAGTTCTATTGAAGTTACTCCCCCCACCTCTCTAAATTGCATTATTTAAAAAGAATCTATGTGCAGTTTTTCCTAAGATGAGAACACTTTTGTTTTCCTCTAATCTGCCCTTTCCACCTTCGTGTCCCTAATTATTTCTTCTCCTGAAGATCCTGGCACAGGTTTGTTTTCTTTAGATATTAAGTCTGACTTAGAGGTCCTTCTCATGTGCTTCAACAAATGCTAAATCTCCTCAAGGCCTTCACATGGAATTTTATTTCCTGGTTTTCCTAATCACTCAAGAATGGTCTCAGTCAACTTTTCATGCATTTATTCCAATAAATTTTCCACTAAACCATCTTCATCTATTTTTTGTACCTCTAGATGAAATTCTTGTGCTGCTTCAAAACTCATTTTCTGAAAATAAATGTTTAAGAGGTGCTTAAAATATGTTAGATCCCACAGTAGATATCTACAATAATAAAAGCATAATATGCTAATTAGGTGGGGATCCTTTTGGATGACCTTCCAGACGAAGCTGGGGCTATGAGGGAAGCCTGGGTCCCAAGTGCCAGAGAGAAGCCAGTGCCAGCAACTGGGGGAAGGAAGGTCTACTCTTGCACGAATTTTGTGCACTGGGCCTCTAGTATTATATAAATGTACCAAGGGTATATAAAGTACATCTTTGAAGTATACTTTCCCTGCAAAAATACTTGGATGACAGAATCACAAATAAGGGCTAGTTCTCTTTCTCCAATTCAGGATACTCAATTATGTTGCAAAGTTTGAAGTGCTATTAATGTATTAGATATGCATTTTGCTAAGAAGGGGTTAATGGGATATTTTATACTAAATTATAATCACATAGATGGGCAACATTTTAAGTTTCTATTTTACAATCAG
This sequence comes from Corynorhinus townsendii, assembly GCA_026230045.1. NCBI lineage: Eukaryota > Metazoa > Chordata > Mammalia > Chiroptera > Vespertilionidae > Corynorhinus > Corynorhinus townsendii. The sequence continues at coordinate 159,731,567 of JAPDVU010000002.1, forward strand.
TGATATCCATTTCAATTTTGCTTATGAAACCAAAAGGAAACGTGTTGGGTTTTTTCCTAATTGCTCACATTGAAAAGTTTGGAATGTGAAAAAATCAAGCTGTGTTCTCTCTGGTTCAATATCACCTCAAGTAATAAAGTTTCTGCAATTAGCACTTTACTGACAGTTGGGTTGATGAAGCATGAGGCAGAATGGAAGCCAGCTAGCTTGCTCTTCCATAGCTGTAGTAGTGCAGCATAGCTAAGGGAAGTGTACATTTTGAAAGAAAAGCCAGAGGATATGTCTTGAAGACACCTAGGGAGCTAACATGCTGAATAAGAAGGTGACATTTTTTTACGTAGTTAACTTTTCTGAGTACATCCAAACTGCAACTGGATTTTATTCTTAGCAAATGGAGCTTGAATCTTACGGGTTCTTATAATTGTGCAAATCGTTACAGTATACATTATATGATTTATAACTTGTATATAGTTATGTCCAAGTTAAGCTGGACTAATTTAACTAAAATTAAAATATTTCCAAAAGCTTGTACCACATCTATGAAACTGGGCAATTGCAAAACAAACTTGTCTCCTTTTCCACCCCCTCATGGAGACAAAGAAAATAATTATCCTATATAATAAAAACCTAATATGCTAAGTGTCCAGTCATCTGGTCATCTCTTCAACCAATCAAAGCATAATCTATAATAATAAAAGTGTAATATGCTAATTAGACTAGACATCTTTCCAGACGACCTTCTGTACAAAGCCTAGGCTGCGAGGAAAGCCTGGATCCTGGGTGCTTGCCAGTGGCTGGAGGGAAGGCCGGGTCCTGGGTGCCAGAGGGAAGCTGGTGCCAGCAGCTGGGGGAAGGAAGGCCTACTCTTGCAAAAATTTCATACATTGGACCTCTACTATGCTAATGATATGCTAAAGCTGCTCAACTGCTCGCTATGACGTGCACTGACCACACTCCAACTGGTAGGTTAGCTTACTGCTAGTGTCTGGCCAATTGGGACTGAATGAGATGGGCCAGACATGCCCTGGAGCCCTCCCACAGTCCCTCCCCAGCTGGCCAACCTCCCACATCCCTCCCCAGCCCCAATCGTGCACCAGTGGGGTCCCTCAGCCTGGCCTGTACCCTCTTGCAATCTGGGACCCCTCGGGGGATGTCAGAGAGCTTGTTTTTGGCCTGATCCCACAGGCCAGGCCGAGGGACCCCACTGGTGCATGAATTTGTGCACCGGGCCTCTAGGGGGTTTATAAAACAAATGCAGCATAAGATGTGCTTAAAGGTAAACTTGAAAGCTCTGTGAAAAAATATTTGAAAATTGACTATTTTTATTCATGCTTTTCTGACCTAATTTGAATCTATAAACATTATCATAAAAACTCTATGTAGAATTCACTCCAAAACATGACACAGTCCCTCCGTAACCTCCCCTCAATGTATTCTTAGTTGAGATTAATTGATCTCTATCTTTCTGTCCATAACACTTTATAGTAACACTTTCTTCAGTGATGTATAGGCGGTCCTAGGATTCCATTTGATTTGCAAACTGTGTTCACTTTCTTCATTAGACAACATCTGGAAAATTGGCTTCTGCATTTCAGAGGACTGGTGTGCAAAGCAGAACAAACCTTTGAAATATTACATGCAGGCACAACTTGCCAGTCAACATTTCAGGTGACTTTTCTAAGACTCATTTATTTTAAAGTGCAAAACTTCATTGTTGCATAGCACTTCAGGGAGCAGATATAATGTTAATTAACTTTATTATTTTTTTCCTTCAATTAAATTAAGAATAATACACCTACTAGAAAAAAATGTTTCCAAAGTTAAGCAGATCTTTGGGGGGTGGGGGGGATGCTATACTCAGGAACTTAGTTCAATGTATAGCATTCCATCGTCTCAAGAAAGCCACTTTAGGTTGGTTTGTAGCATTAACACTTTGCTGTTCTTCCGTTGTTCAGCCAGAGAAATAAGTCCGGCTTAGAAAACTGTGAAAAGTAATTGAAAATTGACTATTTTTACTCATTCTTTGCTGACCTATTTTTAATTTGCATACATTATCATAAGAACTGTTTTATAATTTTCTCCAAAATATATATTTTAATATATTTTTATTGAGTTCAGAGAGGAAGGGAGAGAGAGAGAGAGAGAGAGAGAGAGAGAGAGAGAGAGAGAGAGAGAGAGAGAGAGAAGCATCAACAATGAGAGAAAAATTATTGGTCGGCTGCCTGCCTCCCCAATACCTCCTACTATAGATGGATCCTGCAACCCCTGACCTGAATCTAACCCAGGACCAGTCAGTCTGCAGGCTGACACTCTATCCACTGAGCAAACAGGCTAGGGCTACTCCAAAATGCTCATCCCAAAATTCAGCTCACTTTTCTCTTTGTCTAACTATTTTCAATGTCCATTCAAGAGACCCTGCTAAATAATTTATCAATGCTATGTCCTATTGTTCAACACATATATCATAGTAGGAAAACACATTTAAAGCTTCAATTTTTGTAAAATAAATGTGTGCACTGCTTGATCAATTTTTGAAAGTTCAAATTTCTAATAAAATATTTTGACTTAGAAGGAGTTTTTCTTTTCTTTTTTTCCCAACTTTCTATTACGTCTTCATGTGGATATCTCAGAAAGAATGATAAATAGAAGTTTAATTTTGATAAAGTTTTCCAAGACTTAAATTTGGAGATATTTTATATTATTTATTTTTATAGGTATAACATACTTTAATATAAGGCAATAAAATAATACCTGTTTTTCAACTTCCAAAGCAGTTTTTTTTTTATATAAGTGAGAGAGATTCTCTACATCCATCCCTAATATTCTGAGTATTACTAAAGCAAAGATATGAGGAAAGAGAGGTTTTCTAACTATTATCTCTTAAATTATAAAAGTAATTTTTTACTACTTATATTGTCTAAGTCAATTAAAAATAGCTTTATAGCTCTGTCCAGGTGTGACTCAGTTGGTTGAGTGTTGTCTCATGCACCAAAGGGTCACCAGTTTGAATCTCAGTCAGGGCACATGCCTGAGTTGCAGGCTCGATTCTCAGTGTGGAGTGTGCTGGAGGCAACCAAAAAATGTTACTCTCTTTCCCTGTCCCTTCCTCTCTCTCAAAACACACACACACACACACACACACACACACACACACACACACACAATAGGAACATATTTTTACAACATAGCTTTATAGTAGTGTTGTGTAACATCTGGGTTATTCAACTTACAAGTTACTATTATTATTATTATTTTTTTAATTACTCAAGTACATCATGGAGGCTGGGTTATGCACAGATTTTTCTAATGGTTATATATAAAACACTTGAAGACTCTATTATTTTATAATAAGCAATGCCTAGGTTAATAATGAATTGGACTCATTTTTCCCATGTGACTTTAAAGGTCAAACCACATCACCCGAATATTTTTATCCTCTATGAATATTTCCATTTAAGAGTTTATTTAAAGGGATTTTAAATTCTTCTCATTATGTCTTAACAGCATGATATCATACTCTACTTTTTTTTTGTTTATCCATATGATATGGAGTAAAATTGCATCATATGGCCAATACACATTCTCTTAAAGTCTTCAATTTAGAAACTTTCCAGAATCAAACTGAGTCAATCTATGCTTTAAAAGTCCCTCACAAAAAGAATCCTACATAAATTACTGCATGTTTAAAGGTTTGATTTTAATCTAATAGCTGAAATATCAAAATTACATTTTAATTCAGGCATTTGGGCATCACTGACAGGTGTTCTCATCAGATTTAGGAACTCTGCAGCAAGATTTATCAATGTCAAGATGCTAAAATCCTAAATTTAGTACCAGAATCCTTTTCAAATGGCATTTATATTTTGATATCTTAACCTACTTTGAATCCCCTGAGCATCTTGTGTATTTTTATTAGTAGATATTGCTGATTTTTTAACTTTCCAAAGCTCTTTAAATTATCCTACAGTCCTATTTTACCATGAGAAAGCAGGTGTCTTTTTAGAGTGTAGATGCTTAAGTCGCTCATAAAATTAATTTCCTAAGGTTGGAAGGTTTTTAAACTCTAATTTGAAAACCCTAATCTGGCATTCTGAAAACACCACATCAGCAGTCAAATATAATAAAAGTGGAAACACAACAGCATAATAAATTTAAGTTGCTCTAGTATAGCACAAGAGTAGGAAATTTTTGCATAACCAACTAGAGATTTGAGAGTCAACACAGAGCAATTGTGTCTTTGTTTGGGGAGGAGACCCACAGTTTTAATATTGCCTTGATGATCTTACCTTGCTCATCTCTTCAGCTTCATTTCCTGCTCTCATCAGATCTGTATATTATGAGCTGTGCTCTGAACAGATAGAGGAGCTTGACATCCAAAGGATGAACTCCATAAATGTTTTTATTTATTTGAAATAAACAGTTTATAGAATAAATACATTGTCCCTGAAACTAGAATGTATTTATTCTATACCCATAACATTCATGGTATTCCTACTTTTATGTAATTAAAATCCAGTAACATATATTGAGCAATAAAATTATATTGTACATAATTTAATTTTTGTTGATTTGGAAGGCACTTTAAGCTATTACAGTTTCTCAACATTAACATTAAGTATTCTTTATTTTTTTAAAAAACATATTTTTATTGATTTCAGAGAGGAAGGGAGACAGAGAGATAGAAACACCAATGATGAGAAGAGTCCTCGATTGGCTGCCTCCTGCATGACCCCCACTGGGGATTGAGTCTGCAACCTGGGCATGTGTCCTGACTGGGGATTGAAACCTGACCTCCTGGTTCATAGGTCGATGATCAACCACTGAGTCACACCGCGGGCTATAATTTTTTTTTATTGCACTGGTAGAACATGGAGATATTGATTAATAAAGATTTCCAGTAGATCAATGTTTTATAAACTGATTCATTGTATTTTCTTAACACAGAGATGGTCAAAATACAGGCAGACTTATGTATATACACATATATAGTACCTATTTCTAGATAAATATACTTCAGGCATCTCACTTTAATGTTTTAAACAAATTGAACACGTTTTCTTTTCATTCTTTCTCCTTCATTTTGACCCCAGTTTTACCTCAGAATACCTAGTCTCCAGACCTCAAAATATCAGGGTCGTCTTTATCTGTTTTTCTTTTCTCATTCTTTGATTCCAAATGGCAATCCAATACGTGTGCCTGCTACCACTTAAAAGGCACTTGTATCAATCTTAGGGATTGGATTGCCGACTGTTTCTCATCTAAGTTCACTTTGACTAGTAATAATAAGAGTTGAAAGTATTGCATGACTAATACTTGCCAGACTTTGGGCTAAATTCTGAACATTCATCGTTTATTTGATTTTTTAAAGCAACTCTAATTGTTATTTTCCTTTCAGAGAGGAGTTTACCTATGGTGAGATACATTTGGTAGCTAGCATGATATCAGAGAGCTCAATGTTGACTGTCAGAATTGGAAGCTGCTCTTAACTTCTCTATTCCATAGCAGCAACAACCAAACCTATATCTTCTCATTCAGAGTAAAATCCTGACCTTTAGCTTGGTACTCAAACCCTTTAATAAAAATGTTCTCATCTCAACTCCCACTCTTTATTCCCTATATCTGATACACCTGTGACAATGAACTTTTCTTTAAACTGGAAAATGGCACCAACTTACAGCACTGTGTTATTGCACCAGCTCTTCTCTGCATATCCTTTTGTCAAAATGCGATTCATTGCTCAACACTCAGTTGAAATCTCAATTCCAACATTATAACCTCCCTGACTTTAGTTGGCATAACTTAAGTGCTTGATAGAGAGTAGTATATAGCTGTTAGCTGTGACTTGGGAGTCAGACTTCCTAAGTTTGAATACTGGCTATAACAACAACCAGTATAATTTTGACTTTGGGAACATTACTGAATCGAGAGAAAGAGAAAGGGGGAGAGAGAGAGAGAAAGAGAGGGAGAGAAAGAGGGAGAGAATTTAATCAGTTAATATATGTAAAGAACATAGAACAGTTCCTGACACACTATAAGTAATGTGTAATGCTATCATTTATTCATTTCCATACCTCGTGCCTAATTTGAAGGGTGTTATAAAATTTACAGTGGTATAACAAGAACAAAAATGGTGTATTATGAGTTGAAGTAGAAATTATAAACACCTGTGAAGAAGATGTGAAATAATATTTATGTTCTTTAGGAGAAGGCTAATTGGGTATATAGATAATTAAGAAACTAATAAAAAATTAACACAATTAACTATATATACATTTTAAGTGTTTATGTACTAAAAGGCCCAACATGCTTTTATTTCTCAGGTCTTTATATTTGTTATTATTTTGTCTGGAACTTTCTTCCCCAATGACTTGGAAAACTTAATACATTTTGTTCAGGTATTTTATTCAACTATGACCTTCTCAAAGAGGCCTTCCCTAAATGTTCTATATAAACAACATCTCTGTACTCTATTTCCATCCCCTAGTTCATTTTTATTTGTAGTTCCTATTAGTAACTGATATTATTATTTTATACACTTGCTCTTTATTTATTTTTAAATTTATCTTTATTGTTCAAAGTATTACAGATATAATATATTTCCTCTCCCATTGACCCCCTTCACCCCACACCTACTGCACCCCCCCTTCTGCAGGCCTACATCACTATTGTCTGTGTCCACAGGTTATGCATATATACATATAAATTCTTTGGTTAACCTCTTCCTTCCCCTTTCCCTTTCCCTCTGAGATTCCACAGTCTGTTCCACACTTCCACGTCTCTATTTTGTTCATCAGTTTATTTTGATCATTAGATTCCACATTTGACTGAGATCATGTGATACTCATGATTGGCTTATTTCACTCAGCAGAATACTTCCATATCCCATGATTTATTTGTTTTCTATTGCTTTTATTTGAATGTAAGCTTCATGAGGTAAGAATTGTGATTTGGTCAGAGCTATGCTTTGATCAGTGCTGAATCCTTAGCACCAATGGCACTGTATTATGTGTAGTAGGTGCTCAATGAATATTTTTTAATCAAGTGAGTAAATCCCAAGGCTTTCTTGCTTCCACTGACTGGGATCAAAAGATTATCTGATACCCACCCTTCCTACTAACCCATGCTTACAGACCTGTCACCATCATGTGCCTTGAATCCACCAGAATTAATTTCTTTTGTCTTTTATCCTGACATAGTTTCCAAGGCATCTCTCACTTTCCAAACCTAATCCCCATAATGCTCTGTACACCCCATATTCATACCTCTTTTTATACCTTTCCCTCTCTGATAGTCTTCCATTATGTTCTCTGGAATTCTCAGTTGATCTTTAAAATAATTTCTAACATCTACATCCTCTTTTCTACTGTTTAATTTGCTCTTTCTATCTAATGAAACTTGGCTCTCTCCCAAAGACTCTGGTTTCCCTGCAAACCTGTTAGTTGATGGATGATTTTCCCGCCATAACCTCTCTCTTATTAAACTGGAGTTGGGGGTGTGTGCTTTCTATTTTTCTTCATTGCCCCTTTCAAACCGCTGTATCTTGCCTCCTCCGACATTCCTAATTTGATTTTCATATCATTTAGTTGTAACATCCAGTATCACTCATTGTAACTGTTATCCTTGTATTCCCAGATCTATCCTACTGGTTATCTGACTTTTAGCTCCTGGTTCCCTTTCTCTGTTTTCATTTATAGTGATTTCAATATTTCTGGTAGATAATCTTTCTTATACCCTAAATACTCTGACCTTTGAATTATGTCTTCCAATAATCTTGACCTCCACCTGCCATCGGTGTCCTATAATATGTCATTATCAAAAACTATAACCCATCTACAATTTTATTTGCATATGTCCCTCTCTGATCATCATCTTTCTAATTTACTTTTTCTAGTTCCAAACACCAAAATATTTTGATTTCACTAAGAAATCTAAACAATCGATTCAACAAATTTTTTACTGTCCTTTATCCCTTTGATGTTCTCATTACCCAACTTATATTCTGTGAGTAATCCTTATAATTACTTCCTGATATATACCCTTAGCTGCATGACTCTTACTAATTTTATTTGTCTGGCAAGACCACAACTTAGTTAAATTCAGATCACCATTCTCTATGCCTACAATTTTGCAGCTAAACATAGGTAGGAAAAATACATAGCCATCATTACTCATCTCAATTTAAATTCATAACCACATACCTAATGAGATCTATTCATGCTGGTCAGACAATAATACTGTTTTCTTTTTTATTAATTTCTCCACTCTTCTATTTCAATTTTGTTCTCCTTCTTCATACTTATAACTCCTCCCCTGTCCTCACTCTCAGCTGATGACCATACATCCATACATCCATTTCATATATGCCTAATATGCAAATTGTCCCCTTGGGAGTTCAATCAGGAAACAGGGAGTTCAACCGCTCACTATGACATGCACTGACCACCAGAGGGTGGCACAGAATGAAGGAAGGCCCCGGCCAGTGGCTGGGGAAGGAAGGCTCTAATCGGCCCTGATCACCAGCCAGGCCTAGGGACCCTACCCATGCACAAATTTAATGCACCAGGCCTCTAGTTGAAGTTAAAAGAAGAGAACATCATAGATCCCCACCACATCTGTCCACTTACCAACATATGAACCTACCCTCTCTGCTCTTCATCTTGTGGTGAAAGGTATACTAGAAATGCTACAATTGAAAGCCATTTTTCCATATGATCTATATTTCAGTAGCTCCTATTTACCTGAAAATATTTCAGTTATTCCCCCTTCTCTCCTGCAACACCATCTGCCCCCATCTCTACTGTAACATTCTCATCAACATACAAACAAGCTATTAATTGTCCTACAATCTGACCTTTTTTTTTAAATTTTATTTCCCATCTTCACTACTCTGGTCTATGCTCCCTTATGTCTTTCCTGGAATATTGTAATGACTTTCTAACTGGTCTTTCTGCATCCACCTGCTCCTTGTCCTCAGTACAATATATTCCAGTACCAGAGCCAGTTTTGCAAGATGGATAAGATCTGGAGGGCTAATGTTCAACATGGTGACTCTAGTTCATGCTACTGTTATATACTTAAAATTTGCTACAAGGATCTTAAGTATTCTCATCAGACATACACATACACTAGAAGAGCCATATTTAGAGTGTGTTAAGATGTGGTTTGTTTGTTCTTTTGTTTATTTATTTATTTATTTTGTATTTGACAAAGGTAGATTTCTTGGCCAAATATTTGAGAAAAATCTATATCAAACTAAGTTAAATATGTTTCTTTATGGACTTTTTAGGACCTTAAAGATGAAAATATACATTATAAATTTTTAACAATAGGATAAAAAAGATTGTGTTTGTCAAGCAAAATTAAGCCTAGTACTCTTATTTTTGAAAGAGCCTCTTTCAGGGTTTTGGTTCCATATAGCACATGTTGGGTGAACAATGTAAAAAGAGTTACTGTCTACAAATAAGCATTTTGTTACTGTTATTTTTTTGTTTGTTTATTTTCTTTTGATGAGGCTGTTGAGTGATAGGCCTTCTCTTGAAACTATATTAAATTTTTAGCTCTATTATCATATTTTCTATTTTTGCCAAATCTGCCTTTTCTCTGCTAGTTTCTCTACCACTTTGGAAATTTATCAAAACCAATTTTTGTTGCTTAACACCTAAGTTGACAGGGCCTAGCACTGTCTTTATTGAATATTCATTGACAGGAAAACCTAAAACATATGTACACAGAAAAAATAAAAATCAATAAAGCATTATTATTTTTAGTTCTGGGATTATACTAACCCAATGTGTCGATGATCATGTTGTTCAGAAACTCTGATTGGTAGTTGCGTATCCTTTTGATAATAATTGGAAAACTAATTTGTTTTTAGGCAAAATCTTTTGAAAGATAAGATCTGATGAAGAAAATTAAAATACTTCTTGATAAAAATAAAATTTATAAAGTAGTATAATTCATTGTACAGATGAGGAAACTAAGGCTAATGAGGTGAAAGATTTGTTCACTATTACATGATCTCTTTAGAGCAGAGTAGGTACTAAAACTCACACTTCCTGGATTCCATGCAGCACAGTCTTTTATTTTTCTCTTTTCTAGATCTCTCCCCTTTTGTGGGTTTTATTGTAACATTTCTCTTTCTCCGTGTTGGATCACTTTTCTTTCACTTAGATGGCACATGGCATGCTCTGGCTTTAATCAGGGACTTACCATCTCAAAGCTGGCAGTTGGGAAAGCTGCACTTCTGTTTGCTTGTTGGTGGGAAGCACTGCTTCTGACGGAGTGATTCACAGTGACGGGGCAGACTGGCTGGAAACGGGTAGGAGGACTTTGCAACAGCTCTGGGGCCAAATCGAGGCCACAGGCCATATGTCTGGCTTCACTGTCATAAACAGACAACCAAATGTACACATTCCCAGGTGTAATGTCACTGGGAACTTATTTGCAAACATATAAACAAATGACATTCAATTACATTCAGAGGCAATGTTGTCAAAACCACCAAGGAAACAATTTACTACTCTTTGCACAGTATGTGATGTGGAGGGCATTAGCAAGTTTTCGTTGCTTAGTTGTTCAGCATGTTGCTGAAGAGGGTCTTTTGCAGCCTTTTCTATATGTATGACATATACATTTATTTAACATACACAGATACGATGAAGTTGAGGCTTATTGCAAAATTGACTCATATGAAAAATGTTATACACCTTATTCAAATCAGCTCATTTTTGTAGGCACTAGCCAATTAAAGGAAGAAAGGCAAGCTTTCTACAACTAGTGATTTTATCTGCTAATGCCGATTGGTGCAAAATTGATGAAGCTTAAAATTTTGGCTTAAAATTTTGTTCTCATTAAATGGTGTCACATTTTTCATGGTAGAAAAAGAAGCTTTCTGATTTCTATAAAATATGGGCATAGAACAAACAATAATGCTTTAACTTTATAAGGGACCTCACAATAGTCTCATAATGTTTTTGGAACAAATGCCATAATGCTAAAAGGGCTCAATCCTAGGTTTCCTTATTGACATTATAACCAGTGCTAATAGGAAACACCCAAAAATTGAATCAGGGGCATGCAACAACAATAACAAATAATAATAATAATATTCTTTTACATTGGCATTCTGTTGTATTTTATAGTATATATAAACATGAATTATGCCCTTTAATTTGAATATACTAAATGAAGTACAGACCAGGTGCTATTGAGAAGCAGTTTCAGGGGGAGCATATCATCACTATCATTTTTATTATACTGATTTCACAAATTACAAAACTGAGATGCAAGGAAGTTAAATGACTGATCCAAAGTCACATTTCAACATGAATATTGAAATTAAAAATAGATGAGAGGTGAGTCTTTTGAACCTCAGTGCAGAGTGTTTTCTCACATGATACTGGCTCCTCTGCTAAGAGACCAAAGGTCTATTTTGCATCTGCAAATGCTCTTTGGGTCAGTGAAGGGAATGAATAAATGAGGAGAGGCAGGAGGTAGCTGAATCGTAAAATGTAGGACCTTGAAGAAGTGTCATGCTCAGAAGATAGAAGAAAAACAAAGGCAAATCGCAACAAAACAATAGTTTGGATCAATGGTTGGCGAATGAACATTTATTGATTGATTTAAAAAAATATTGAGAACCAATGAGAATGAACTAACATTCTAGGTGCTGTGATTCAACTTTGAGGGAAAGAGACAGGGTCCCTGATCTCATGGAGCTTACAGTCTAGATGGATTAAGATGGGCTACAAACAAAGAAGCAGCTTTTTAAAAATAAGATGTTAATGTCTATTTTAAAAGTAATATAAGTGAGTAAAGCATTGAGGAAGCAAGGGTTATTCCCCTAATTGATCAGGAAATGCTTCTCGTGAAACACATGTGAATAGTAAGGACTAGTCAACCATTCGTATGTCCGTAGGAAGCATTTTCTAGTTGATGAGATCAGTTGGGTAGCCAGGGCCATTGGGGAGAACCTTGTAGGCTACAGTTAAAAACAGTTTTTTTCTAAGTGTGATAAGAGGCCATTAAGATGTTCTGATTTTACTTTAAAAAAGTCATTCTGCTTTCCTCACAATAAATCCAGAGGATGCTGTGAATGGAAGCGGAGAGAGCAACAAAGAGACTGTCAGCAGTGTCCAAGAGAGAGACACTTGCCTTGTGATGGCAGTGATGAAGACAGTGCTAAAGGAATAGTTGGAGAATGTACTTTGAAGACAGGCTTAATGAGTTTTTTAGGTAGTTTGGATAAAATAAAAATGAATTTTGTGGGGGAGGAGAGTGAAGAGAGAGTTCAAAGCTACCTTCTAAATTTTTTTGCTTGTGTGTTTGAACAGATGAGATGAAAAAGACTTTGAACATGGTCTATGCGGTCAGGAACATGAGGTAGAAAGGTCGTCATGAGGCTGCCCCTGGCTACTAAAGGCTGTACATGTTGATGAAGTTAGGGAACAACAGCTGGCTCCATTTGGGGCTGTGTGGTTAATACCATTGACTATCCCAGGCTGAGCTATGATGGGGCATCAGCAGAACTGAGAGGAGGGGCATTGCAACTTAGCCACAGCTTCTAGAGCAACACTCCATTCTCATTGGCATGCATTTTTATTGTCTGTAAAATGAGGGGTTAGGCCAAATCAATTACAATAAACTTATTTCAGATTCTGGACACCTTTCAGCAATCTAATGATTACTAATGACTCCCCAGGGGTGGGGTAATGCACATACACTCAACATTTTCACACAAACACCTAAGGACTTCTTGGCTATAAAATAGTGTCCAAAATTCCTCTATTTTGAGATACATGATTCTGTACAGTATCAAAATAAGTCCCATATCATAGTAGTCTAACAAAGCAATATGTGCTCATTGCAGTGTGGCAGAGAGTTCTGCAACAAAATTTGCCCAAATATGTGGACTGGTGAAGGTTGTTGTGACATCATGAACGTTCAGTCTTCTTGTTCACTGCATACTGGGAGAGAGAATCAAGAATCACATATGAGATTTACTGCCTTGACTGAAGATGACACACATCTCTTCTAATTATATATCACTAGAGGCCCAGTGCACAAAATTCAAAATTCATGCATGGGTAGGGTCCCTAGGCCTGGCCGGAGATCAGGGCTAATCTGTGGGTCAATGGCAGGGCGATTGGGGGGCCCCCACTGGCACATGCCTTGGCTGGCCTGGTGCTGCCCACTTGCTGGCTCCACCCCTTGCTGCCACCTCCTGTCGGGGCCTGCATTGAGCATCTGGCCCTGGTGGTCAGTGTGGGTCATAGCGACCAGTTGTTCCACCGTTTGGTTGATTTGCATATTAAGCTTTTATTATGTAAGATTGAGCCAGATCTAATCATTTGATACCTGACTCCAGGCCCTCTGGTAAAGGGAAAGAAAATAGAGAAAATTATGTTTGGTAGTCATTATATCCTCTTTTCATATGTCATTTTTTCATACACAGATGTTTTTCTAGCTCATGTAGGAAATTTGGCTAAATAAGTGTAGACTTATCTAAATAACTAGAGGCTTGGTGCACAAAATTTGTGACTCAGGGGGGTTCCTCAGCCTAGCCTGTGCCCTCTTGCAGTCCAGGAGCCCTCAAGAGATGTTCTACTGATAGCAGTCAGACATCCTTAAGGCTGCTGCGGAGTTGGGAGAGGCTCCCGCCACCGCCGCTGAGCTCGCCAGCCATGAGCTTGGCTTCTGGCTGAGTGGCTCTCCCCCTTTGGGAGCACACTGACCACCAAGGGGAGCTCCTGTGTTGAGTGTCTGCCCCCTGGTGGTCAGTGCGTGTCATAGCTGTCGTTTAGCCTTTTATTATATGGGATGGAATACTACAAAGCTATCAAAATATTTGCAAAGATCTCAAATACATATAATTATATCTAAAAGAAAGTACAAAGTAGTGTGCATAGTATGCCACCACTCATGTAAAGAAGAGAGAAAATGTGAATATGTATTTGTATGTATTTGCACTTGCATAGACAATCTCTGAAGGTTAACTTAAGCTAGTAGAAATGAATACCTGACCAACGTGATAGGGATGGTGGGTGGAAAAGATAGGCGGGAAGTAAGAGAAAGACCTTTTTTCTGTGTCCTTTTGTATCAGTTTTATTTGGGGACTATATAAATATATTACCAACTCAAAATATTAAAAATTGATAAAGGAGTGAGGAATAAAAAAAAAACCCACACTTTCTTAATGCATGAAAAAAGATGTTCTTAGCTCCTCTTAATTCTCAGTGGTGGAGGGGATCAAGATATCAGTTGGGTTAATTCCAGAGCTCCCACTGTTAAAAAATGACAGTATTCTCTGAAGGGGGATGTTAATGCAACACCAAACAGCTCACATATGACTTCATTACAATGTAATATGCATCATGTCGTGTGTTATTGCTTACTTAGCAAACATCACTCCATCATATGGATTAACCACGATAAAGTGGCTAAATATTGCCTGAGATTTCCTATCTATAGATAAGATTTCCATTTATCTGGATGAGAAGTAAAACTAAGTAATAGGTTGGTGGATTTTCCGCTCATTTTAGCACAATGCTAATATATAAATTTATAGGTATTTGGAGACCTTAGCTTGATATGGCTTTAATGTTACAAAATTAATGGGTAAACAAAAGGTTTCTCAAGGGAAAATAATTTCTCTCGATAATTTAATTTTGTATACTATTGCAACTTGATGCCCCTGAAAAGTAATATTGTGGTAATATTTTTATTATTAATGATTTATAACTTTAACTTTCCAAGTAAAAGCGATATAAAAGCATAGTAAACAGCGTAAGTTATGTATTCAATTTCTACCTCTGCTAGTTGTGTTCCCAAGGGCTTTTAGCTTAATCTTCAGAGCTTTCATTTCTCCGTCTGAAAAGTGGGAATAACATTATGTGGTTATTCTGAGAATTGAGATCAGGAATTAAAAATATTTAGCATAACACCTGACATAGGAAAACATGTTCTATAAGTGGTTGTTATTATTGTTACATATTGATGAACTAATCACAATTTAGTGAAATTTATTTGGATTTAGGGCTACAACTAAATTCAGAAATGACTCAGATACTATTTCTTTTTTCCAAAGCAATGGTGAGACTTTGAGGGTAGATAACAAGTTCTATTTACTTATTATCATAACCTGGGAGGTTAGAAGGAGTTTCAAGATATGCAAGTACACAATGAAGCAGCATGAGGTAGAGGACAGAGTGTGGACTAGAAAGCCAAGAAAAACCTTGAAATCTGGAAACTGTGAATTGTTGTTCAGAACAGTGGTCAGCAAACTATGGCTCGTTAGCCACATGCGGCTCTTTGGCCCCTTGAGTGTGGCTCTTCCACCAAATATCATGGCCTGGGCTAGTCTATTTTGAAGAATTGGCATTAGAAGAAGTTTAAGTTTAAAAAATGTGGCTCTCAAAAGAAATTTCAATCATTGTACTGAGTTTGCCGACCACTGGTTCAGAGTAATTGAGATATTAATTGGAAATACAATTATTACATTGTAAACATTAGCATTTCACGGTAAAATGAGAAGGCAGATAATTGATACAACTAAATTAAACTAGGAATCTAAAAAAAAAATATGTCATTTAGGAAATAGTCCATATTTGGCAGGAGTAGGGAGTGAAAATGTTTGGATAAGTGTCATTATAATTAAATTTTACCATATTATTAAACTTCAGTATTTTGTTTTCTGAAATCTGTCCTCAAAGTTTTGAGCTCTGTATAATTTTCAACATGTTTCTTCTTTCTTTTTAAACCATGTCTCTCAAGGGCAACTTAATTTATATGTTTCTGATTATTTTATACTTCACTCATCCAAAAGTGATTTTGTAAGAATTCTTTGATGTTTCAAAAACCTTATCATTTTATTATAATATATTCAATTTTTTTCTTGAAAAATGGAAATTATGTCTGCTTAAAGTAAAGAAACCAAAATAAAATACCCAATTTTGGTGGTGGCAGGGCTGGTTATGAAATCTCTCTCCCTCTCTCCCTCCCCCCCACCTTTCTCTGTGAGTAGCTTGGCTTCCAGCGATGACCAAATTCAGGAAAGAAATTGTGAGTTTAATGTAATTTAAGTGATTTCAACTCAATAAACATTTTTGTTACCTCTGATGTATGAAGAAATATGCAAGTTTATATAGGTGATAACAATGAAAATGATACAGAAAAGTAAAATACAGTGTATATCCTCAAGAAGTTTATAGTCTAGTAGCCAGATAGATATAAGTAAATTATAATATTTGACTGAATAATGTACTCTGAAAGACATAATGCAAAAATTTGTGTGAATAGTTTAAGAATAATTGTGAATTAAATCAGAGGAACTGAGGAAGGACTTCCTTTAATTTCAGGGGTTACTAGAATTTCAGTGAGTAAAGAAGTTGGGGAAATTGTTCCTTTTTCAATAAAGCCAATTGGGCATAACATACAAGGTGAAGGCAAAAGTTGTAGCACTTTGTTTAAATTTTATTTTCCAGGTAATAGGTTAACAATTTGAATATCCTAGAAGAGAATAGTAATAGAAATGCAGTTAGACCTTAGAAAGATAAAGCTGTTGGGAGTGTGAAGGATGGGGAAGAGATGAGGGAGTCAGAAAGTTTAGAGACCAGGTCTCTGACTATGTCAGTGGTTCAGTCAGGCAAGGATCAATGAAGACATGACTGTAGTAGGAGGAAAGAAAAGCTGAAGAACAAAGGGAAAATGGACTATAATTCCTGGATTTTTAGTTAAGGTGTACATTAGTTAGATTATAAACCAAGCTGGCTATAACAAAGGGACCTAATACCAGAGCAGTTCAATCGAAAGAAAATTGTTTTATTCTTCTAGATCCATGGTGGGCAAACTGAGGCTCGTGAGCCACATGCGGCTCTTTGGCCCCTTGAGTGTGGCTCTTCCACAAAATGCCATGGCCTGGGCGAGTTTATTTTGACGAAGTGGCATTAGAAGAAATTTAAGTTTAAAAAATTTGGCTCTGAAAAGAAATTTCAATCATTGTACTGTTGATATTTGGCTCTGTTGACTAATGAGTTTGCCGACCACTGTTCTAGATCATGGTACAGAAGTAGGAGCAAGGTCCAGGATGGAGAAGGACTACTTTACAAGACCATGTGGTTGACATAGTGAAAGCTGGCTTTCACCCACCTTCCATTCCAGTCTTTGGAAAGAGGAATACGGAAGTTCAAAGTAAGGAGCTTCATTTTAGAGAAGTGATCCTGAAGTTGTATGTATTGCATCTATTCATGTTCCTTTAATCATATGACTTCAAGGTAGGTTTCTACTTGAGTCTAAAACTTAGCAACTCCAGAGTCCAAGAGATTATTTTCTTATGCCTTGTATTTATGTCATTAATAGTGTTTGAAATTACTTTTAGTGATAGAGAGAAGTATGTTATAGATCCCATGATAGCAAGGTGAATGGGGGCAAAAAGGATGCGGAGAAAAGAGAGCAAAAGGCTCAGTAAGGCAGCTTCTTTTTCTGGTCAGTGGATTGGCCCTGGCATAAAAGCTTTAAAGCTAAATAATTATCCTGCCACAGGTTTCTAGTGCTGAACTGGACGAACAGAAGCAGAAGCCCACCTGGATCCTATATATACACCAGTCTCATTCATCACACTTACCAACAGTGGTTTTAAAAATTGTGTACATACATATGTAATACATTAATCAATAAAGAAAGAAAAAAATGTGTAAATATTGGTTTAATGTCTGTCACCTGCACAGTATCATAAGCTGCAAGAAGGCAGGGACTTTATCTTTTTTGTTCAACACTAATTTTCTCAGTGTTAGCAAAGTACTGTATATATATTATGAACTAATAATACATACATATTTTAATTTATTTCTTGAAAATTTCAAACTTAAAGCTGAAAGGATAATATAATGAATATACATGTTCATTCACTAATTGTTAACACTTGCTATGCTTGTTTATTTTTATCCTTTTGTTTTCTTCCTGAATCCACTGAAAGAAGATGCTATGACACTATTCCTAAATAATTCAGGAAGAAAAGAAAGAAGAAAGAGAGGAAGGGAGGAAGGAAGAAGGGAGACATACGTGCCAGATATTCTTTGAATTCCTTTACTTTTAAATTTACAAGTATTTGAGGTTTATCTTCACTCCTAGGATAACTTAGCCCAAAACATATAGTAAGGATTTTTTGTTTCATAGATTATTTTTATAACATAAACTGAAGTCATTTACATGAATATTATTTCTGAAAACTATAAAAATAGATTCAATTTCAGGATCATTTAAGAGGTTATTGTAAACCAAATAAATCTTAAAATTAACTTTTATAAGTATTTAAATGGATACAATTTCCCCCAAAGTATAGTTGTTAGCTAAACAAGAAGAGAAAAATGGACAAAAACCAAGATGGCGGCATAGATAAGTGCCTAAACTGCTGCCTAGCACAACAATTTCAAAACTACAACTAAAAGACAGAACGGACACCATCCAGAACCACAGGAAAGCTGGCTGAGTGGAAATTCTACAATTAGAAGGAAAGAGAAAAGCTCACAGATAATTGCAGGAACAGCAAAGGGTTGAGGTATGGCAAAGGGTCTTTGTGCACTCAGAGAGGAAGGGCTGCTGAGAGCCTGGCTGACTATCTCTGGCGGGAGGGGGAAGGAAGCCCCCAACTGCACTCAACTCCATTTCTGACTGCACTGAACCCCAGTTTCAGGCGAAACCCGGTGGACTCAGGCTCATACAGGGGGAGTCTGGATTGTCAGGTAGAGAGAAAGGCACTCGGAGACTCTGAGACCCAGGGGGAGACCCGGGGGAGCCCCAGCGGGCAGGGGTCTGCAGGTGCACGCAAGTGCGCACAAAGACTGCAGAGGTTGCCACAGGCTTGCCCCAGCAGAAGGGAATCTGAAGCTCCTGACTGCACTGAGCCCCAGTTCTGACTGCACTGAACCCAGTTCCAGGCGAGCCCCTGGGGACCCATGCTCTTGCGGGGGGAATCTGGACTCTCAGGCAGAGGCTCGGGAGCCAGAGAAGGCAGAGGTCTGGAGGCACGCGTGCACATGCAAGGGCAGAGCTGATGGGAAGCAAAGACTGTCTGCTCCACCCTGAGACTCCACCCCATCCAAGCTGAGCCCAGAGGCTTATGCAATTTGGCAAGTCTAATCCTATAAAGCTCTCTCCCGCACTGAACTTCTCCCAGAGTAGACACAGCTGATCCTCACAGCCAACTGGCCTGGAGGTCAATTCCTCCCAGTGATACCAACAACAATCAAGACTTAACTACAACAAGGCTGTACACACAGTCCATAAAGAGGTGCACCAAGAGTGACCACCTCAGGTTAACTGGGGAGGCCGATACAGTGGGCCATATAGGAAACCTAGCACACAAAGCTACCCTACCAACTCAGGGAAGCCGTGAAAATGCGGTGACAAAGAAACAGATCTCAAACGAGAGAAATGGAGGAAAACAAACGACTGGATATAGAATTCAAAACTACGGTTATAAGGCTTTTTAAGAATATCCTAGAAAAGGACATTGAATATAATGAGACCCTCACAGATATGAAAAAGGACCAACTGGAAATTAAACATACACTGACTGAAATAAAAAATATTATACAGAGACCCAACAACAGACTAGAGGAACGCAAGAATCAAGTCAAAGAATTGAAATACAAAGAAGCAAAAAACATTCAACCGAAAAAGCAAAAAGCAAAAAAAAATCCAAAAAGTTGAAGATAGTGTAAAAAGCCTCTGGGACAACTTCAAGCATACCAACATCAGAATTATGGGGGTGCCAGAAGAAGAGAGAGAGCAAGATACTGAAAACCTATTCGAAGAAATAATGACTGAAAACTTCCCCCATCTGGTGAAAGAAATAGACTTACAAGTCCAGGAAGCACACAGAACACCAAACAAAAGGAATCCAAAGAGGACCACACCAAGACACATCATAATTAAAATGCCAAGAGCAAAAGACAAAGAGAGAATATTAAAAGCAGCAAGAGAAAAGCAGTTAATTACCTACAAGGGAGCAACCATATGATTGTCAGCTGATTTCTCAACAGAAACTATGCAGGCCAGATGGGAGTGGCAAGAAATTTTCAAAGTGATGAATAGCAAGAACCTACAACCGAGATTACTCTACCCAGGAAAGCTATCATTCAGAATTGAAGGTCAGATAAAGAGCTTCACAGATAAGAAAAAGCTAAATGAGTTCATCACCACCAAACCAGTATTATATGAAATGCTGAAAGGTATTCTTTAAGAATAGGAAGAAGAAAAAAGTAAAGATAAAAATTATGAATAACAAATACATATTAACAAATGAACCTAAAAATCAAGTGAATTAAAAACCTGAGTAACAGAATAAACTGGTGTATATAAAAGAATCAGGGGCATAGAAAGGGAGTGGACTGATAATTCTCAAAATTAATGAAAATAAAAAAATGAAAGATGTAAATTGTACCTTCGTGACACCCACCAGCCAATCAGGAGTGAGTATGCAAATTAACCCAACAAAGATGGCTGGTTAATTTGCATACACAGACACCGAGCTGCCGGGGTGGGACGCAGGAGTTCCACACTGCCCCAGCTCCTCCTGGCCTCTGGGCAGTGTGGGAAGGCAGAAAGGCGGCTCCAGTCAGGAGCAAAGGTGGAAAGGTTGCTCTGGGCTGGAGTGAAGGCGGTGCTGACAGCCAGGGGAAAGAAAGACCATTCTTGCAAAAATCTTCATGCATTGGTCCTCTAGTAAATTATAAATATTTTGATGATATTTATAGATGATCATAGAAGAAATGGTAAAATATAAATAAGCTCAGGACAATACTATAATCTATCTATCTATCTATCTATCTATCTATCTATCTATCTATCTATATAAAAACCTAAGATACCATCTGACTGTTCAACTGTCCAACTGGTAGCTATGATGTGCACTGCCCACTGGGCACAGACACTCAACACAGGAGCTTCCAAGATGGGGTGACTTGGCAGTGGTGGTTCTTGGGAGATGCACTGTAGAACCAGAAAGGAGGGAGCCCAGGGTGCGTCACCCAAGAACCACCTTCTTGCACTCCAGGATTCCTTGGGGGATGTCGGACTGCCAGTTTCAGCCCAATCTCCATAGGACAGGCTGAAGAATCACACCTGCTGGAGGGACCCCGCTCACTCCGCAGACACCCTTTGAGCCCTGGCACTGCCCCAGGTGCGGCTGGCTGTGGAGGGACCACAGGAGGCTGGTTTCAGGGCATCTGGCCCCTCTTACCCAGTCCCACCCCACTGACCATCTTCTAATTAATTTCCTTTCAATGTGCAAGAATCTGTGCTCTGGGCCTCTAATTCGATATAAGAAGTGGGATAAAGGAAGCAATAAACAAGGGACCTACCTGTAAAAGTAAAAATTAGGAAATTAATTTATAACAGATTTCTTCAAAAATTATAAATAACACTGTCCTTCATGAAGGACCTAATAACTTCTTAGGGACCCAGGTTTAGTCAATGGCAGTGTGGAGATAAAAGCTTAAATTCATCTGACTGCAAAACAAAAACATTTTTCTCTACCTTAATGTTTAGCCTCTTATTTACCAAGGAGAATATTTAAGGAACAGAGCGGGAAGTTCTGCATCAGGAAGTCTTATATGTTCTCCCCTCAAGATTACATGGAAACATTATATTGTATATGAATATTCCATATCAGAACATGGGCCAACAGATTTGTTTAAGGAGTGCTACAGTGTATATTTGTTTTATTCCTATACAGAGCTGGAAAGTTTCATACACATCTATACATATATGAATTGCATATACATGTTTTGACTTTTTACTTATTCTACCTGAGGCCCGGTGCATGAAATTCATGAACAGAGGCAGGGGTTCCCTCCGCCCAGCCTGCACCCACTCCAATTGGGGACCCCTTGGGACCACTGTCTTCTAACTGCTCACCTGCTTGCCTGATCACCCTTAACTGCCTCTGCCTGCCAGCCTGATCACCCCTAACTGCCCTCCCCTGCTGGCCTGGTTGCCCTTAACTGCCTCTGCCTGACTGCCTGATTGCCCCTAACTGCCCTCCCCTGCAAGCCTGATCTCGCCCCCAACTGCCCTCCTCTGCTGGCCAATTTGGTTCTGATTGGTCGGTTTCTATGCCAGTCAGCATCGAAAGCTCCACCTCTTAGGTAGCCATTGGTTCCCCACAGCACCCAGATTTAGTTCTGATTGGTTGGTGTCTATGCCAGTCAGCATCAGAAGCTCCTCCTCCTAGGCAGCCATTGGTTCTTCCCACACCCACATTTGGTTTTGATTGGTCAGTTCCTATGCCAGTCAGCATCTCTGGGCCTATCAATGGGGCCTGATCGGAAAGGTGGGGCTGATCAGCAGCCCTGATGGAGGCCTGGAGAGAAATGGAGGCACAACTGCTGGCCAGACTAGGAGAGAAAGAGAGAGGCAAGTGCTGAGCAAAAGCTGCCACAGGGGCAATGGTTCAGTCCCTGCTTCTCTCTTCAGGCCTCTCTCTAGCCCTGATTTGCAGCCCCCTCAGCAGTCAGTGCTGGGGCACCACGCCTGTGTTGGGTTGCCACGGCAACCCAGGGCAGGACTGACTTGGTCGAGCCTCGGTGGTTACTGGTCATTACGACCCAGGGTTTTTATATATTAGGATTTACCTGCATGGTAACCTTGTAAAGGAAGTAGTGAAAATCTTAGCATTCCCATTTCAAGGCAAGGTAATTAAGGAACATCAAGATTACATGATTTCTCCAATGTCACACAGTGTGTGACTACTACCAAGAAGACTACCCACATCCTCTGGCCACACCTCTTTTAAGTAGTTTATTACCTAGGGACTCAGAAGTTTCAATATCTTTAATATTATGACCAAGGGAGAAATTAAGCTCAATAAAAATTGCAAATAATTGTTATTAGGGAGTTAATTTAAATTTAATTTTATAGATCATATTAACTCTTTCTAACTAAGACCCCAAATCTGAGATTATGCCTGTCAGACTTGTTCTTTACAGCAGCAGGCAGACCACAACTTTTCTCACAACTTAATGTGTGAGAAAGACATGAGGACAGAGTGAAGCTGTGCCTACAATCATTTAAGTTTGTTACAAAGTTCTAAACTGTTATCTAGATGACCTCCCAGTATTTTTGGAGTCTCTTTAAAAATCGAATGGAAATACATGGTCCCTATCCACAGAAAAGAAAATAAAACAAAGGAAAGTGAAAAAGAAATGGAAACAAAAAGTTGGGGCAGATATAAATGGGACAGGATATTCACCATAGATTAAGAAACCCTGGTTTGGGAATATGGGATTGAATCAGTGTACCAGCTTTGGAACATAGCAAGAACTGAAAGATTAATAGATGACAGTGTGCTATAGGTGAATGCACAATGAGTCACGAAGGAAAAGGAAACCAATGGCAAGGATGTGGAAGAGCCTGAACCAGAAATGTGATAGTCCTTCAGTAGCATGACTCAGATACTGATCTCTTATCACTCCCTTGGCTCCCCTCTTCTTTCCCCCTGGAGACTATATCTGGGCTCTTTCATTTACCCAAATATCTAAAATAAACATTAAAGGGAAAAGTAATAAAAATAAATAACACAAGATAGAAATAAATGAAGAAATTTTAAAGTACTTTAGATCTCTCAATTTTTTTCAAATTGAAAAAAGCCAAAAGTATTGCCAGAGATTTCTAAACTACAAAGAGAAGAAGGCTATTTTTATTATGGTTAGGAGAGTTATAGCTAGAATTAAATAGATAAAGTCATATATGTGTATGAATTTTTGTGACAATGAGCATATCTGCTCACAAAATGTGTGTGAATGTGTAATATCCCATTTTTCCATCTTTCTAGCTATTAATATAATTTCTTTTACAATCTCATTGCTAGTAGATTCAAGTTCAGTCTCTCAAGGGAAGTGGTGAAAAAAATATAGCTCTTTTTGTAGAATGATAAAATAGAGCAGATAGTCTATGAGCAGATTGGTGTGTACAATTTCCAAGTAAACTCCAAGGCAGTAAAATATCGAGATTAAAAACAAAAACAAAACAAGTTACCTAGAAACATCATGGAATTAAGGTAACATGTCTACCTCAGATAATTTATTTCTATATAATAAATTATTATAAGTCTCCCTAAAATAGTAGCTATTAATTAAATTGGGGCTATAAAATAAAAGGCTACTCATTTTAGAATTTTGCCACAGTGTCTCAGTAACATAAAGTTCTAACTCAATGTGAGATAAAGAACAGGCTGCCTAGCAACCTTTTTAACTAGTTCCCTTGAGGATCTCAAGAAAAAAAAGGGTGTTTAGAGGGGAAGGATTTGGTTTTGTTTTTATTCTTATTTCAAAGTTTAAGGACCATTCTTAACCAGTCTCTCTAATCATTTTTCTTCTCGTCATTAACTGAAAGACATAATTTTTAAAAAGGGAAGAAGGAAGGAAGGAAGATTAAAAATCAGGTGCTTATGTTTATCATAGACTAGAGGCCCGGTGCATGAAACTGTGCGCAGGTAGGGTCCCTAGGCCTACCCTGTGATCAGGGCCATCTTCTGCCTCCTCTCCAGTCCCTAGTCCTGCCCCACCGCCGCCCACCCCAGCTCCCCATGATTCCCTGTTCCTCATGATCAGAGCCTGTGGGCTGGGGGGAGGGGCCAAGAGGTCTGCCTTCTGCCAACTTGCCAGTACCCAGTCCTGCCCCGCTGCCACCCATCATGGTTCCCCGTGGTTCCCCATTGGCTATCCAGCAATTGGAGCTGCAAGTTGGCGGGAGGGACCGAGAGGTGGTCAATGCACTTCATAGCGACTGGTTGATTGGTGGTTCTGGTCATTACACCGTTATGTTTGCTGGTCTTTTATTATGTAGGACTAGAGGCCTGGTACACAAAAATTCATGCACTTGCGGGGGGGTGGGGGGGAGGGGTCCCTTAGCCTGGCCTGCACCCTCTCACAATCTGGGACCCTCAGGTAGGGTCCCTAGGCCTGGCCTGAGATCAGGGCCTATTGGGGCTTTCCTTCCCCGGGGCTGCAGGCAGCTGGCCCCACCCCCACCGCTGCCACTGATTTCCATCTGTGCAGTGCTGCCCTCCCTCACCTACCACCGGTGGCCTCCCTCTGCAGGTGACAGGCTGAGGTGCAATGGCTTGGCTGGCCTGGGCCTCCCTCTTTCTTTGCTGTGGGGCGGGGCCAGCCCTGCGAGGGGCTGTCTGCCTACCTGATTGCCCCTAATCACTCGCCTACCTACCTGATCACTCCTAACCACTGATCTGCCTACCTGATCAACCCTAACCACTGGCGTGCCTACCTGATCACCCCTAACTGCTGGTCTGCCTACCTGCTCACCTCTAACCCCTCTGCCTGCCTGCCTGCCTGATTGCCCCTAACCACTTGCTTGGGGGCAGGGCCAGCCCAGCGAGGGGCTGTCTATCTACCTGACCTCCCCTACCCGCTTGTCTGCCTACCTGATATCCCCTAACCGCTTGCCTGCCTACCTGATCACCTCTAACTGCTGGTCTGTCTACTTGATCACCCCAACCGCTGGTCTGCTTACCTCATCACCTCTAACCCCTTTGCCTGTCTGCCTGATTGTTCCTAACGACTTGCTTGGGGGTGGCGCCAACCCTGTGAGGGGCTGCCTGCCTACCTGATCACTCCTAACTGCAGGTCTGCCTACCTGATCACCCCTAACTGCTGGTCTGCCTACCTGATCACCCCTAACCCCTCTGTCTGCCTGACTGATTGTCCCTTACCGCTTGCTTGGGGACGGGGCTAGCACTGACTTCTGGTTGGTCAGCCTCTGGTTGTTACTGGTAGTTACAACCCAGGGTTTTTATATATTAGGATAGTCATATATACCTTCCTGTGAAATACTCGTAAATCAAATTCAGAGTAATGGCATTGGCTTGACAGACTACAAGTCCATTAAAATGTGTGACAGGAAAGAATGTATGTTGGTGGCATTTCTGGCCCCAGGACTCAAGGGCATGTTTGAATCTCTGTCTACTTCATGAGGCCATCGCTCACCAAGAAGATGTTCTCATAAAGAAAATGCGGCAGGTTAGGTCACTCTCATCCTTCCAGACTTCCTGGTTACGTAAAAGCACATTCATAAAACACACACAGCCTATTTTCCTAGGCTGTCCTGTCATCTAGACCCCTGCCAGGGGAGGGGAGAGAGGTGTTTGATGGTGATTACAGAAACAGTAGCTTTAAGTGTTTCCTCTGAGAGAGACAGAGAGACTCAGTTTTCACTATATATCTGTCACATGATCTTCATGAATTTGGGATGGGAGAACAAAGTGTGGATTTCAGGTTAAATTCCAGAGTTAAAACAGTATGTTAATAAGACTGAAGGAAGCAAAAGTGATGATATAAAATGGTGAAATAAGCAAAGCAGAAGACATGGTAGGATCTGGAGTATGGCGGTAAGTTATATAAATGAGATGCTTAAAAAAAACTATTTCCATCTTCTTACATTATGCAATTGTTTTTATAGGGCTTGGCTCCATTTTAATACTCTCTTGCCAATTGGGTTTAATAAACATAGTTTAGGAAACCAGCAATATGAAGGTGTTTAAACAATAATTCGTTTTTATAATCATTGTGAGTAATATAGAAATGATGTTTCTTCTGGAGTTTATTCTGAGCCCTGGGTTCATTTGCAGTTCTGCCACTGACCTGACATGAAACAAAGAATTTATTTGCTAGTTGTTACTTCCCTGAAGTGTGGAGGAGAAAGTGGTTGCATTGCTTTAAAGTACTCGAGAAATTGCCATAATTTGCCACTTTACAATGCAAGGCAGAATTTCTAAAATATGACTTTGATCTCAATGATGAGTTTAAATGCTAAGACTGTTTTAACTGCTGAAGCTTAAGACATTGCAAGTGAGGAGAAAAATGGTACCCTGAAATATACCACTTTGACATACAGATTATTGTGAATTAAAGTTACTTAAGAAACTTTAATTTTTTAAGGACACTCTGACCATTCTTTGTTCCACGGAAATCAGGAAATAAATGTACCATGTAAAGGTACCCTCTCTATACGAGGAGGATAAAGGGCATCCTTATAGCCAGTGATTGGGAAGTCAAGGCCAAAAGGTTGCATAAACCAATATTGTTCCATATTTATTAATGTGCTACCCTAAGCCCAGATCCCTTGGCTTTGTCAAATTTTCACAAAGTCATTGTTTCCTTACCTAAAGGATGTAAAAACTGTCTGTTTTTTATCACTTTGGGGATTCTCTTTTTTTTATGGGCTTCCATACGTATGAAATTAAATTTGTTTTTTCCTGTTAACCTGACTTATGTCCATTTAATTATTACACCAGCCAAAGAACCTAAATAGGAGGAAGGGAAAGGTTTTCCATCCCTATAATGTGTACGAAATTCCATGAGTTTAGATTATAATGAAGACATTTTGACACATTATTCTATGTATTTCAGCATTTTATAATCTACTAGGATAGTATCTAAACAAAATATTTTGTGAGTTAGGGAGGCTTTTTCTAATTTTATATTTGTTACATTCTAGTTCTTTATGTTTCCTAAACATTAATAATGCACAACAAAGCCTACAATATCTTGACTAGCATTTTTCTTTAAATATTATTTTTGAAAATGTTTGAACTATGAATAGTTGTGCACAATACTTCTGTTGGAAATAAAGCGTGGTATTTATCCATTTTCTCTTTGATGCTAATGCTATACAGAGAGGTTGGCTATTGAATTCTTCCCAAAAGTTATGAAACTTACAATTTCATGAAAAATCACAGCTTTTTGAAGGGTTGATTTGCATGCTTAGTAGAAGATTGATTTTCCCCCCAGTGGCTTTTTATTAATGAAGTTTTTACAGCTAAAGATATCTTATATTTAATTTTTTTACAAATGCAATGACAACCGTAAATTAAATCCACTAATGTATAAATGAAATGATTCTATGGATAATATCAGAGAGCACTTCATTTAAATTGTACACCTTCAAAGGACATTTTAACTTGCTCCCACCTAAGATTGGAGTCTTATTTGAAAAATTCTACTGCTTTATTCATCCTGGTTTCCTATAAAGAATGAGAAAAATACTTAACTTATATAGCTTAGGATGTTATAATGAGGAAAAAATTACAGTTGTTTACAAGTAAGCTAAAATAGGTGCAATGCCATATACTGTTGAAGTAAGATGTGAGTTGTATTTTAAAAATCCTCCATATTATTAATAACTAGAGGCCCAGTGCACGAAATTCATGCACTGGTAGGGTCCCTAGTGGCTGCTGGCTGCCAGCCGGGTACTCCCTCCCTTCTCCTGGCCGCCTACCACCAGCTAGGGCTTCCCTCCCTTCCCCAGCTGGCCCTGCACCCACGTTGAACTCCTGGAAGAACTGTCACGGGGACAATTTGCATACTATGCTTTTATTTTACAGGATACTAAATACAAACTTCTCTTACCTTTCTTCTTTAGGGTAAGGCCTTTTGTGATAGTCTCAGCTCTGGAGCATCTTTTCATTATTTCATAGCAATTGCATACAGAGCCCAGGTAGAGTGGTAACCGGATAGTAGTAAAATACATGTGTATTAGAGCCAAACTGCCAAATTTACCAGGCAGCTGACCTGGAAAAAGTTGCTCAGTCTTTCTGTGCCTTAGTTTCTTCAACTCTAAATGAGGATAAAATAATAGTGCCTGCCTCTAGGACTGCAGAGTACTCAATAAGTTCATATGTATCAGGAACCAATAGTGCCTGTTTGAAACATCATATATGCTGTGATGTAATATTATTGTAAACAATATATGGTGATAAAATACTCTATTAGTTTTATAGTTTATTGTTTGGGGGTCCACAAAATGTATGTACATATTTTTGGAACAGTTTTAGGTTCACAGTGAAATTGAAAGGATAGTACAGAGATTTCCCATAAACCACGTAAGCATGCATATACACAGCCTCTCCTTTTATTAACATTCTCCACAAGAGTGATTGTACATTTGTTACACTTAATGAACCCACATTGACACATCATTATCACTCAAAGTCCATAGTTAACCTTAGGGTTTCCTCTTGGTGTTGTGCATTCTATAGGTTTGGACAAATGTATAATGACACGTATCTGCCATTGTAGCACTGAAGGGTGCCATTTTGGTATAAGTATTATTTAAATTTAAAGATACTTGAAAAACAGCAGATGTAAAGATGGGTGGTCTAGTCTCCTTTTTCTTTCTGAAAACAAGAGATACAAATTCCCATGTAAAAGACAACCTCTATTTACTAGGAGAAAAAAAAAACATTCTTTAATGGGAGTCAAAATCAAGAAAATTCTGTACAAACAGACCTTGTCAAAATATTATTATCTTCCTTTCACCTCCCTATATAGTTTAGTTTCTATTCTTCAGTTGCCTCTCTTAATATAAAAGTATGTGGGTTTTGCCATTTCTTTGGATATTCCTTCCTCATGGGGACTTCTGTGACACATAAAGCTTATATAATAAGTGTGTGTGCTTTTCTTCTGTTAAACTGCTTTATGTCAATTTAATTCTCAGACTCAAACCCTAAGACTGTAGAGATAATTTTTTTTCTTTTCTACAGTATCATAGAGAGTAATTTCACTGCCCTAAAAATCTTCTGTGTTCTGCCAATTCATCCCTTTCTCCTCTCAACTCTTGGCAACCACTGATGTTTTTGCTGTCTTTATAGTTTTGCCTTTTTATTAGACTGTCTTATAGTTTATCTCTGTTTTTTGAAAGAAAAATACATTTTTTCTTTTCTCTAATTTCCCCACAAATAGTAAATATCATAAAAATGCTTTTCTAGCTAAGTTGATTTGGAAGCAATTAACAAAGTAAAGAAATTAGAAAGAAAATAAAAATATTACAAACTTGGTAAACTGTTAGGCTTATGTTTATGTAAGACAAGCTTGCTAAATTACAGCAAAGAATATCTTTTTCACTGTCTACACAGCCCAGAGGAAGCAAAGGTAAAAAGTTAATTATGCTTTAATCCTCAGTGGGGCTTGCTGGCTGTCTCCATTACATACATACAATTTTAACTTTCTAAATACACTGCAGAGTGGATATTGCTATTAACCTCCTTTTTCGGATGAATACATTTACAATCATTGGATATAAGTAGTTTGCACAAGATTACCTAGCAACTAAAGGCCACAATACTAAACCCAACCCAAATCTGTCTGTTTCTAATTATCTTAATTATCAGTTCATCCTCATCTCTTATGACCACTTGATCAATAACTCCTATGAATTTTAGGTTTTAAATACTGTGATTTCTCTGACACAGAGAAAACACATAAAACTTTGTTCATCCTATCTCTTCCTCTAACCACTGCCTCATGTTTCTATTACCCTTTACAGAAAAACACCCCCAAAAAGTTGCTTTCCACTTCTTCACTCTATTGCTTATAAGTGAATTCTAACCAGGTAGGTACTAGCAGCTCATTGAGGAGGTAAAAACTATCATTTGGGATATCTTTGTATATTTTTAAAAATACCTTCAATGTCAGTTTCAGTCTTTATGTGATAAATATGAAATGTGTTGTTTAATTTATGGCTGCATTACTAAGATTCAATTTGCTGGAAGTATGATCTTTAGTATAAAAGGACTTTATTTCTTTCCATGTTTTCATTTGATTATTTTACCTCTTTATTTCTACCTCTACTTCATGCACCAATTACCCCCAACTTCCCACATGCATATTCAATCACATTTTTCATCAGAAATTATTTCAAATCACTTCAACTTAATAAAAAAAATTGGTTATGAAAATTAGTCCAAGAATGCATTGACATTGGATTTTCTTCCAAAGTAATTCCATGGTCTTCTTCCTTAGACATAAATATGTATTTTTACTTTAAACATAAGAGAACACTGCAATTCCCTTTAATTTGGGTGCATATTTGCAAAACTAAGTGTAAAAAAAATGAAGCTTTATAGAAATCACCTCTCCCATAAAGCAAGATAATGTGAGAGAAGAAGAAACAACATAGCAATTAGAAGCAACCTGTCTTAGCAAGGTGATACATTCTTTGTACAGGAGAAATGTATAATCACCAAAGAGTTTTATCTCCTCTGAATGCTACATCACATAGACATGTGTAAATGCCAACACACCTGCCTGAACAGTGAGAAAAGCACAAAGGCTCCATCATTCATTCTTACACGGGGCTCAGTTTTTACCCTGAGGTGCTGTAGGCACTCAGGTTACACCACATATTTTAAGCATTCAACACCTAGCATGAGTGTTCCTGAGCCAGAGCAGATTACTCAAAATAATGGCCTGGAGTGATGCCTGTATACATCAGAGAACTGCCCAACCCATTGTTGGTTTCAAAAGGAGAGGCAGGTCCCTGAGAATGGACACTGCCAATCAATATTTCAATGTTGTACTAAATCCTGCAAGGAAATCAGAAGACCACAAGAAAGGTAAGCATTTTTTTTTTCCTGGTAGAACTGCATGAAGCATTCTAACCCAGAAAAGTAAGAAACAGCAATAAATAAATAAATAATCCAGAGACTAGGAAAAGGGCAAATTGATAATAATAATAATAATAATAAAGCCTGGAGGTGAGAAAAAAAATGACTTTTCAAACCTAATTTTTGCTTGAAAGAAGAATACAATGAGAGAGAGAAACGGAGGAGAGAGAACATTTTCCTCTAAGATATTATAACAGAAAATCTCTACAAGATATATCTGCCTTCAGATTGTTTTAGTTTTGCTGTTTAACTAAATATCATTTTATAACATTCATAGTTTTGTTGTGATCAAGTTTGAAAAATACAATAAGTGATGTTTTGGGAAGAGTGGGAATCTGATAATAATGGTATAATTGAACCTAGGCATCTTAGATGTTTGACCCTCCACATCTGAAAATATATATAAACTAGAGGCCCAGTGCATGAAATTCATGCATGGGGGGGTATCCCTCAGCCCAGCCTGCACCCTCTCCATTCTGGGACCCCTTGAGGGATGTCCAACTGCTAAACAGGCGGTTGGACATCCCTCTCACAATCCAGGAGTGCTGGCTCCCAGCCGCTAGCCTGCCTCTGCCTGATTGCCTCTAACCACTTCTGCCTGCCAGCCTGATCACGCCCTAACCACTCCACTGACGGCCTGATCAAAGCCTAACTGCTCCCCGATTGGCCCGATTGCCTCTAAGTACCCTCCCCTGCAGGCCTGGTCACCCCTAATTCCCCTCCCCTGGCAGTCTGGTCACCCTTAACTGTACTCCCCTGCAGGCCTGGTCCCCCCCAACTCCCCTCCCCTGCTGGCCTGCTCCAACCCAACTGCCCTCCTTTGCAGGCCTGGGTCCCCCTCCCCCCAAACTATCCCCTCCTGCAGGCCTGGTCACCCCAACTGCCTTCCCCTGCAAGCCAGGGTCCCCCCTGCAACTGTCCTCCCATGCAGGCCTGATCCCCCCACAACTGCCCTCCCCTGCTTGCCTGGTTTCCCCAAACTGCCCTCCCATGCAGGCCTGGTCCCCCCACAACTGCTCTCACCTGCAGGCCTACCCCCCCCCCAACTTCCCTTCCCTGCAGGCTTATTCCCCCCAACTGCCCTCCCCTGCAGGCTTGGTCCCCACAACGGCCCTCCTCTGCTGGCCTGGTCACCCACAACTGCCCACAACTGCTCTCCCCTGACAGCCATCTTGTGATCTTGTGGTGGTCATCTTGTGTCCACATGGGGACAGCTATCTTTGACCACATGGGGATGGCCATCTTGTGTCTTGGAGTGACAATCAATTTGCCTATTACTCTTTTATTAGATAAGATTTTACTAGATTATAACTTTCCATATGACTGTAAGTTAGTATTATGCCTCCTTTCCTCTTCAAAATCATCAGAAGCAATAATGAAAACAATATGTAAAATTTATTTTCAGAGAACCTAGGAAGTGTGCTGCCACTGCCAGCAGTACAAGCCTCGGGCAGCCCTGGGCGACTGGGCAGCTGCCATCCAAGGCTTACCTGCACTTTGGGCTGGCCCTGGGCAACTGGGGGGCTGAGGGAACTGGGGAACTCCAGAAGCAGGTGGGGCTAAGGGGATTGGGAGCCACCATCTTGTGGCTGTGGGCACCAGCATCTTTGAGGGCATGGCAGTCAATTAACATATTCCCTCCTTATTGACTGTGGGCGCCACCATCTTTGTGAGGGTATGATGGTCAGTTAGCATATTCCCTCTTTATTAGATAGGACTAGAGGCCCGATGCATGAAATTCATGCAAGGGCCTTGGCCCCGGCCCCCCGCCATTGCCCGCTGCGGCTTTGTCCAGAAGGAATGACTTCTGGTCTAATTAGCATATTATGCTTTTGTTATTATAGATATTAATATTTTATTGTGTATGTAAAAGAAACTCTTGAAGATTACAGAAGAAACTAATAATTAATGACCCAAGGGAGAGTGGGGGTGGGGACTGAAAATTGAATCAATGGCAGACAGTTGTGGAAGGGATTACATATTTTTATATATTTTTGTATTTTGTTCTTAGACTATGAGAGCTATATTCTTTTCAGTATATATTTTAGAGAACAAATGAGTGCACAAATAATCCTAAAACATTACTAGATTACTTTCTGGAACTTTACTATTGTTGGTATGATTTAATTACATCTATTCCAGTTGGTCTTATTAAAACAAATTTAATCCTGCTCTGGTTGGTGGCTCAGTTGGTGAAAGCATCATTCCCTACACTAAAAGGTGGCAAGCTAGATTTTCAGCAAGGACACATACCTAGGTTACGGGTTTCATCCCCAACTCTCTCTGGAAATCAAGGAAAACATATCCTCAAGTGAGGAATAAGAACACACACATGAATGTAATACTTCTAAAATTACTTTCATTACATTGAAGTACATATATGACAGACAGGTAATTGTCAAAGCTTAAATACCTTCAAACACCTAGGGAGTGTTTTTCTGTGGCATTTTTTACACTACTTTTTTTTTTTTTAATTAAACAAAGTGTCCTTTGGAACAGCTAAGATAGAAACATTTAGAAACATTTTTTTCACTTCTCTGTGAAAAGTGGAGGAAATGAATAATGGACACAGGTAATTAAAATGAGAGTTTTTGAATTACCTAAGATGACATCCAGTAATACCAAGAGGATATCCTTGGGAACATGCAGAAAAAGCAAGTCTTCTTAACAGGAATGGAAAACAGAACAAGAAAAAAGAATCATCTTTTATTTAGAGACCAGAGGCCCAATGCACCAAATTCCTGCAAGAGTAGGCCTTCCTTCCCCGGGCTACTGGCACCCTCTGGCATTTGGGACCTGGGCTTCCCTCTGGCACTTGGGACTTGGGCTTCCCTCACAGCCCCAGCTTCATCCAGAAGGTTGTCTGGAAGGATGTCTGGTCTAATTAGCATATTACACTTTTATTATTATAGATAATGATGATAGTATTCCTTCTAGATTTAGTTCTTGGTAAGAAAGATATTGTTATGCGGGGGAGGAAGTTATTCTAGGATTCATATGGCAGGTTGATAAAAATAAGAAAGAGATGTGCTTGTCATTGCTTTTGTAACATTTTTCCCCCTAAAATGTAACATGGAGAGAAGATAGAGGAGGGTGTAGATGCCTTATAATGAATATGTGCATGGACCATATGGTAAAATTGTAGCTCCCAAATGGCATCAGTTTCTAGATAGCACTCTAATTTGGAATACTACTGATAATCTAATTTTGGATTTCTTTCAAGACCATCAGTGTATTTATCTCCTAAAGAACCATGAGAATTAATTTTTAAAGAAAGGGGAATGGATATTAAACTTTAGTCTGGTGGTTATTGAATGCATTTTAAAAATTAACTATATAACTTACAAATGTGTAATGGTACATGGCATGTGGAAGAAATGATGGATGAGATAACATACTGACACATTATTTTAAATCTTTTTTTCTTCAAATGAGAACTCTTTGTGAAAAGGGTTAGATCAAAGGATAATCATAAGTAGCTAGTGACTTTTTGCAGAGTACACATGTATATTACACACACACACACACACACACACACATATACATGCTCACACTACACGATTTTTAGGATAGCCAGAGATGGACACAGGTAATAAAAAGCCAACTCATCACTACTTACAATAAAGCCCTGAAATAAAGAGCAAACTTTATTATAAGGACATGAAATTCCAAATGAAAGTATAATTGGGTAGCTGCATTTTAAGGCTGCATTGCTAAGCTAAAACATTATTGTTGTAACTTTATTTCACACATTTAAAATTGAGCTTATTGTAAAGCAGTTTGGATTCTGTCTCTTTCTGCCTGTTTGCTCATTTAGCCCGGGTGTTTACCCCAATTCCTCCTTGATGAAGAACACCTCTCTCTCCTGATTGCCCAGGCAATGTGTGCCAGAGTTTACTCTCAATTTTCAACAAAGGGTGTCACATGGTCCCTATAAGATTTTCAGTCATAATTGTTGCCATAAATAATATATAGATCCTCAGCTTTTTTAAGTAATCCTAATTGTGTATGCATCAATTCCCAGCTAATAATATAATGAGGAAGACATCTTCCTGCCATGATTGTTCAGAAACTTGAAAAGGTCAAGAGCATGACTGTTCAAAGCCTTCCAGCTTTGTTTGTGAAATAGCCAGAATCAATCAGGAAAAGAAGGTCATACAAAACTGTTGCTAATATATATTTTTAACTGTAAAAAATTGTCATGCTTATAAAACAGCTTACTTATGTTTAGTTTAGTTCCACCCTATTAAAAGATGACCAAAGCAAACAGGAATGTTCTACTTGA
Source organism: Corynorhinus townsendii (assembly GCA_026230045.1). Classification (NCBI taxonomy): domain Eukaryota; kingdom Metazoa; phylum Chordata; class Mammalia; order Chiroptera; family Vespertilionidae; genus Corynorhinus; species Corynorhinus townsendii. The sequence continues at coordinate 159,767,308 of JAPDVU010000002.1, forward strand.
GCAGAAAATGTTTTCCATTGTAAGTACAAAAACTATCCTTGAACAAAAATCAAACAATGCAAATGCAATACTTAGAAATTAACAATGCCTTACTCTACCATGCAAGTTTAGGGTAATCCAGGTTCTTATTCAAAATTTGGTCCACCATTTACTCAGCTGTGTGAGCTTCAGCAATTTCTAAACTGTAGAATGAGGTTAAAAAAAAAGAAGAAGAAAAACAACACACACACACACACACACACACACACACACACACACACACATACTACTTCATGGATTGTTATGAAGATTAAAAGATTAAAGGAGGTAATATTGAAAAAAGTGTTTTGCACAGTGCCTGACAAAAAAAATTAGCAATCACTCAATGCTAGTGTTATTTTATAAACATAAAAGTAATCTAGGGATGACCTTAATTACTGTGTCACTGTTAGCGATAACTTTTCTTCCATTTTTATGTGAAATGGGGAAGGCAGCAAGTGAAAGTAAAGAGAAAAATATTTAAGACAAAAAAAAATAGTATGCACTAGAGCTCAGAGACTTGTCATAATTCTGTACAATCTCCACACATCCTTATCTCATGGAAACTTTCTTAAATTATGCCTACATGTTAAAACAAACAAAAACTTTACTATAACCTCCCTCCCTTGTTACTTTCCTATATATCTCCCTTTCTTTGCACTCACACTTCTTTAAATAATTGAACATGTAGGCCAGGTTGACTTTTTCAGCATCTTCTCAGTGTTTAACCAATGATAATATGATTATAACCAAAATGTTCTTCCTATTGATATTTTATAAATTTCTTGGGCACATTTTAATCCTCATCCTCTTTGAAGTCACTTGTTACCAGTTCATCCTTAGTTGACTTGAGGACTGTCTCTTGTAATAACATTTGATACAGTAAACTAATGCTTTTGCTTTACCTCTGTGCCTTACCTGGTTTTTCTCCTATTTCTATGGGCTATCTCTTCTTCCCAATCTCCTTTGCAAACTTCTTAAATGGTAATGTTCTTTATAGCTATTTTTATGCCCTCTCTTCTGCCTTATATACAAGGGAAATCTCATTCACTCTCATGTTTCCAAGAGCTACATTTTCTACCTAGACTTATCTCCTGTACTTCTTGGAATTCTACCAGAAGACCTTCTGAAATAGCTGCTTAAATGTCTCACAGTACCTGAAAGTCAAAGATTTCAAATTGAAATCTTTCACTCCGCTTAACCTTTGAGGGTGTTTCTATTCTATATTTATCCAGCTCATTAAATGGTTCCCACTATGGGGTTGCTCGGTCAAGAGGCTGAAGAAATATCCACGACTCCTTCCTGTTCCTTAGAACCTACATCGTATCATCGCTAAGCTCTATATTTTATGGCTCATATTGCCTATGTTCTCTTAATTCTATTTCTTTTTTTAAAATTAATTTCTTTATTGATTAAGGTATCACATATTTGTCCTCATCTCCCCATTCCCATCCCAAACCCCTCCCCAGGCATGCCCATACCCCCCTGTTGTCCGTGACCACTGGTTAGGCTTATATGCATGCATACAAGTCCTTTGGTTGATCTCTCCCCCTTACCACCACCCTCCCCTACCCTCCCTCTGAGTCACTTAACTCTATTTCTGCGACTATTGCCATAGTTAAGCCACAAACACCGTGCTTGGATTACTACAAAGTGGCTTGACTGCTCTCTTTAGATCATTCAGGCTTTCACCATTCATTTTCCACCCTCATCCAAATATCAGAGCTTTAAAACTGAAAATCTCATGAAGGTTATTCTCCTCTTCTCTTTGATGAAAAGGTCATAAGAACTAAAGCAGTCACCCAAGGCCTGGAGTGGAAGTCACATATTGCTCCACCAACCCTATCTACTGAACTTGAGCCATTTGTATGTGATTTTTATCATTGCATTTTCAAATTTTATCATAGCAGCTTAACCTGCACTCAAAACATACTAAATTTCCTTTATTATAACTTTCATTACTCTGTATTATAATTTTGTTTTTAATATCTGCTTAATTTGATATATTTTGTGTCTTAATCACCACTATGCCCTTAGCACCTAACACAGAGTCTAAAGAGGAATGAATGAATAAATGAATTAACTAATTAATTAAGGCAAATCTCCACCATAAAATTGGGGCATGGTGGGACTAGACTTTAGCGGTTTTCTATTCTTAGTTCACTGCTCTTTCTCTTTGCATTCCACACATAACATTATTCTGCACAACAAGTGCCCAGCTATAACTTGAACTTCTAACACCACTAATCCCATCACCAATACTGATATCTAAGCATATTGTGCTGAATGGAAGTTCCAAATATTTCCTTATATAGATTGGATGATCTGATCAGTGGAGAGCCTTAAGTCAAGGTTCAGAATGGGCCATTTTGTGCTGGCATGCTACATTTCCCTGTTTGCTTTAGGAAGATTATACAGCACACTGAAATGATACAGTCAGTACTGAATGATTTGGCACTCAGGAGAATTAAAAAAGGCTTTCCTTTACGGTTAAAAGTAAATTACAAAAAAAGGAATACTGGCAGGCAATCACTCTATTACTATAGGGATGAAAGGAATTTCACAATGTGAGTAGTTTAGATTCATATAATTTGGAGAGCTATTGGCAAGTGGGAAATCACTCAGCAATCCAAAGAAGAGCACCAAGGCTATGAACGCAATTGTGTTCTCTCTCTCTCTCTCTCTCTCTCTCTCTCTCTCTCTCTCTCTCTCTCTCTCTCTCTCTCTCTCTCTCTCTCTCTCTCTCTCTCTCTCTCTCTCTCTCTCTCTCTCTCTCTCACACACACACACACACACTCCACAACTGTACTAAATGCAGATGTTCTAAGATAAAGATGAAAAGATTTAACTCAAAAGGTATTACATTTTTATTTTTAAAAGAACGCCTGACTGTATACATATTCTAGAAATTTGGCTTGTAAAATATAAATATAAAACTAGAGCTAAAATAAGGTCATCTGACATTAGGTGATACAATTTAAAATCTGATTTGGATATACTCTGTTATGGATTAAATTGTAACCCATCAAAATTCATATGTTGACCTAAACCCCACTATGTCAGAATATGACTCTACTTTGAAATAGGGTTTTTGCAGATGATCAAATTAATATGAATTCATTAAGTTGGGACTTACACCAACATGACAGATGTATTTTAAAAGGGAAAATTTGGGTATGGACATGCACGCATGGAGAACACCATGTGAAAATGAAGGCAGAGTTCAGGGTGATACATCTACAAGCCAAGGAATGTCAAAGATTCCCAGCAAACTACTTAAGATAGCAGCGAGGCATGGAACAGATACTCCCTCACAGCCCTGGAAAGAACCAAGCCTGCAGAGACATTGATCTCCAGAACTGTGAGACAATGCATGTCTGTTACTTAAACCACCCCGTCTGTGGTACATTGATACAGCAGCCCTAGCAAACTAATATCTTCCCTGATGACTTTATGATTGTTCAAAATGCCATTTTTATTTATTTATTTTTTTTTGCTTTTTCATTTTTTATTTGACTCTATTACAAGTGTCTCCCATTGGCCACTTTGCCCTGCCCTTGCCCCTGCCCATACCAGGCCTTTACCACATTATTGTTGGTGTCCATGGGTTATGCATATGCACATATATTCTTGATCTCTTCATGACCTTCCCACCCACCTCCCCTCTGAGATCTGTCAGTCTGTTCCCTTTATCTATGCCTCTGGTCCTATTTTGTTTTGTCAGTTTATTTTGTTCTTTAGATTCTGAAAGATTCATGGTCAGCTCAGCAGGGCCATCTAACACAATGCTCAGTAATTACTATCAAGGAGAGAGCATCAGGAAGAACTAACATTTTAAACACTTTGCTGGAGGAGTCAGAGACTTACTCTGCAAGATTCAAGGAGCCCAAGCATTCTTTTTCAGGGTTATTGCATATCATTGTACAGTATGGGTGAACAATACTGCACAGCACTTTCAATCACTATTCATGTGGTAGACACCACAGGTTTATACACACACTAATTTCTGACAGACAATATCAACATCTCATATCCCAACAATGTCAATACATTGTAATTTTATGACATATGGAAGTACAGTGCCTTGAGGAAGGAGCACTTTCTTCAAATTTGCACAAAGATTATGAACAAGCAGTTGTTCTGATATGACCAGAACTATTACTTTCAAGTTCTATTAATGACATCTAAAAATCAGAATTTTATTTCTTTAAATTAAAGAAGAGATTACAAATTGTCAGCTTAAGGGTCACATTTGGCTTGAAGATATGTAGTTTATTTTGCATACTTTGTGTTTTAAACATCTCAGCCAATGTATAAAAACTGAGGAATTTACATTAAAACCTAGCTATTTGGCTTCTTTTGGAAAACAATCAGAAAATTTTGCTGCAGGAACCTGCATTCTAACCTGGTAGGGATAAGTGGCAGTGGGATGGGGTGTGTATTCACACCAGCCTCACCACAGTCCTACACACCAGGACTGAGTATCAGGTGGCATGTCATCAAGTTGTCCATCTTGTTTATCTGATAGCACAGCAAACAAACAAACAAGCATATTTCTCTAGGCACATGTCTTAACTAACGTAGGAAAATGGAATATAGAGACTGACATTTCAAGAATATTATAGAGCAGCTCATTAGCCCCATCACTTCCCTCTTGTTTGTAGCTTACTCCTGAGGCATTTTAGTTTGAGACCCTAGGATAAGGCATCTCATTCTCTCCAACACTCCTTGGAGGAGCCAGTTAGCCTTATCAGTGATTAGCACCTCACAGGGGATGTGCTTGTCAGATGCACTGCAGCCCCTGCAGGCATGTGGTGAGAGCAGGACTGAGAAAGCAGACAGGGAGGGAAAGTATCCGGAACAAGGTCAGTGTCTAGGGAGGGTCTTCCTGGGATATACTGCAGATCATGAGGCTTGTTCTTACTGACATTCTTGTGATAACTTTATCTTATCATTGGAATTATCTCCTTCTTAGTATATTGAAAAGGAAACATTGACTATATTTACTGGTCTCTTCACCCCTCTTAAATTTCGGGCTTGTACCCTTACCTGGTTCTCTTACATTAATTCGGCAGTGCATTGTGACTCTGTGACTGGATGCTATCTTTCCACTCCACCTCCGTCCTCTTCCACCTCATCCAACACAAATGTTTTCTCCTCCAGGACAAATTTTCTTTCTCTTTCCCTGGTGGGGAGACTAGAGAGTTCCTATGTACAGTCTCAGCACCATTTACCCTCATCTACCACACTTCTTATGCCACTGGGTCAAAGGAGGTCATGTTGAAGACTAGAGAAGCCTCATAGCTCAGGCCTCTACATAGGCATGGGGGAGTTTTCATGTGTATATGTGTTTTTGAAGAATGGGGATCAAGACTGAGTTATCTTGGTTTCTATAGCATTAGCCATTAACACCCCAAATGCCCCCACAGCACAGACAGGGCCTATACATATTCTTTTGCACACAGACACATGGGAATGCCTACATACACACAGAAATATCCATACTTCCCTCTGTATTGGCACATGTTTCTCTCTAGGACAGAGTGTGTATAATGATCTGACTTCACTCCTGTTGGTAATATAATGGTCTGTATACAGTAATTCTTGTTCAGTAGGAACTCCCATATTTGGTACATCATCATATATGCATTGGAACACACATGTTTAAGGGAAGTACAAAGAAATATGTTATTAAAAATGTAAGCATACAAGTGAACAGCATATTGATCCAAATATGAAACAACAAGAAAACTAGAACCAGGATCATATTGTCTAATACACAGCATATCATTTGTGTGGTTTTGGCCTAGTTATTTAACTTCTCTAAGCCTCAGTTCATCCCATTTTATATCCTTACTTATCTCATAGTCTTGCTGTGAGTAAGCATCAAGAAAATAATAGTGAATCAGAAAATGTTTTACAAATGATGTGAAGTAGGATCCTATAAATATAAAGCACCATCATCAAATATATTGCATTACAAAATTACTGCACTTAGAAAACTTCTATGTGAATAGTATTTGTATGTGCACACATGCACGTACGTGGCAGTTCAATATTCTGAGGTAGGTTTTAGTTGTCTATATTTATGGATGTGGAAATTGAAGAGGAGAGCAAAGAAATGTGCACAAAGTTATATGGTCAATAAGAGATATCTGGGGCTTAAAATCCAATTCTAAACAAACTATCAATACACAAAAACAAAACAAATCCAAAGTTTCAATGATTCTAGTTTTCTAAAATAGTACTTCTGAAGGTTGAATAATAACAGCTATCAGAATAATCTACCACCCTAAAATATGCTACTTTAGCATATGGATTATTCTGAGTTGAAGGCAATTGAGAATCAAGAGACACAGAAAGAAGCCTTCTTGGATCTTTAATTTTCTGACTAAAAGCAAAAACTTCTGAAAAAAGGGACTGATTTAAATCCCCTTTCTGAGGGTTTTTATGGCCATGAAGAAGATGAGTCTGCACAGACAAATTTTACTAAGATAACCTTCATCTTTCATTAGTTTCCCATTAGTTTTATTATCAACCCACAATTCACCTACCCCCCTTAGAGTTCCAAAGCCCCCTTTCCTTTGTTTAGTTACTTCTCCACAATTTATCACCAATTGTTAAAATAGTTTAATCACTTCTTGTACTTTTCTCTTTTTTTGTGTAGCACCTGTGTATATAAAATTAAAAACTTAAAGCAAGTGTATATGCTTTTTTTTTCTTCTGTTATTCTGTCCTTTGTTAGTTTAATTCATTATAGCCAATAAGTGAATGTAAGAGGGTAGGAAAAAATTTTTCCTCACTTACAATAGCATTTCCTATTATTTGATACTAGAGACCTGGTGCATGTATTTGTGCACCAGTGGTGTCCCTCAGCCTGGCCTGCAGGATGGAGCTGAAACCGGCTCTCTGACATCCCTTAAGGGCGCAGATCAGGCCAAGAGACCCCACCGGTGCACAATCAGGGTGGGGAGGGACTCGGGAGGTTGGCCATCCAAGGAGGGACAGCGGGAGGGCTCCAGGGCATGTCCGGCCTGTCTTGCTCAGTCCCCAGCAGCAAGCTAACCTACCAGTCAGTGTCTGATCCCTGATAGTCAATGCATGTCATAGTGACTGATTGACCCGTTGACTGTCTGCCCCTCTAGGGATCAGTACACATCGTAGTGAGAGGCTGAGCAGCCTTAGCATATCATTATCATATTATGCTTTGATTGGTTGAATGGATGACCAGACACTTAGCATATTAGGATTTATTATATAGGATAATTATGTTACATCTTATTGTTCTTATCTTTCATGAACATTTTTATTGTCTTGATTCTGACTGATATTTACATATACTTTTTAAAAATAAAATATAGCCCTTTATTTAATAGTCATTTTAGAAAGTTTTCTTTGTTGAAGTAGGATAATAAATAATATAAATTAAATTGTATACATATATATTTAGCTTGTAGAATCTACCCCTAAAACTACCAGCCATTTCCCTACATATATGTGTTAATACATTCCATCTTCCCATAATTGTAAGGGCCAATAAATATCTCAGGATATTGTCTAGGCACATCTAATTCTACCCAGTATTATGCTGTTCCATTTTTCTAGTATGAACAATGTGCTGAACAGTTTGGTGCTCCATCAACCACAGAATGTGGGTAACAGCACCCTCACTCTATTTTAACATGCATTGTAATATGATTTCTCATTTGCTGTTTCCTTCCAAGATATTTTAATAACATTGTTTCAAAAAGAACAATAAATAACACATATAAAAATATAGTTAACTGTAATATAAGTCAAAGAAATATAAATCAAGCTATGATAAACTATGTTTTTCAATTATCAGACTGACAAAAATTCAAGAACATTAAATCTCACAGTGATGTAGAAAAACTGGATTAAACACATTTGTTGAGGATTAAAGATAAATTATTTTAGAAACCTGTAATGTTAATTACAATTTAAAAATCTCCTCACCTTGATTCGGGAGCTCCACTTTGTAGAATCAGTCCTACCAAAATGGTAACAAAATTAAACTCACCTCTCTACATGTGTAAAACATGTGCACAAGGATGCACACTGCAGTTTTGTTTGTTAGGATGGAATAAAGCTGATGCACACTGAGGATCCACCAACTAGGAAAGTGGTCAAAATAATATAATCTGTTTGTTAGTGTAATATCATATAGCTATTTAAAATGCATTGTTTGAAGAATGTAAAATTAGGTAAAAAGCCAAAATAAAATTATATTTTTATAGTCTTACTAGAGGCCCGGTGCATGAATTCGTGCACTGGTGGGGTCCAGTCGGCCCACTCCAATGGGGGCTGATCGGGGACTGGGGTGGCCAGGATGAGGGACCATGGTTGTTCTGGTAATTCTGGTAGTTCTGCCATTCAGTCGCTGGGCTTTTATTACATAGGACTAGAGGCCCAGTGCATGAAATTAATGCATGGGGGGGTGGTGTTCTTCAGCCCAGCCTACACCCTCTCCAATCTGGGACCCTTCAGGAGATGTCTGACTGCCTGTTTAGGCCCGATCCTGCAGGAATATGCTAATTGACCATCACACCCTCACAAGCTGATGGTCCCCGCAGCCAATAAAGAGGGAATATGCTAATTGACTGCCACGCCCTCACAAGATGGTGGCACCCACAGCCATGGTCAATTAGCATATTCCTGCAGGATCGGGCCTAAACAGGCAGTCAGACATCCCTCTCACAATCCAGGACTGCTGACTCCTAACTACTCATCTGCCCACCTGCCTGATTGCCCCTAACCACTCTGCATGCCAACCTGATAGCCCCCTAACCACTCCCCTGTCAGCCTGATTGATGCCTAACTACTCACCTGCTGGCATGATCATCCCCAACTGCCTTCCCCTACAGGCCTGATTGCCTCTAACTATCTTCCCCTAAAGGGTTGAGTGGACTGGGGGACTGAGGCTAGATGAGGCATTTTGCACCTGCCGCCCTTGCAGCAGGGCTGAGGGGACTGGGGGACTCCAGCTGGATGAAGCAGGGCTGAGGGGACTGGGCGCCACCATCTTATGGCTGTGGGTGCTGCCATCTTGTGAGGGTGTGGCAGTCAATTAGCATATTCCCTCTTTATTGGCTGCGGGGACCATCATCTTATGAGGGTGTGATAGTCAATCAGCATATCCCCTCTTTATTAGATAGGATTAGTCAGCTCAGACAGCCATAACAAAATATCATGAATTTGTGTGGCTTAAACAACAGAAATGTATTTTTCTCACAGTTCTGGAGGCTGGAATTTGGGGTCAGGGTACCAGCACAGCATTGTCCCATACATCAGAAAATGGTGGATCGATTGCCAGTCAGGGCACATGCCCAGGTTGCAGATTCAATACCCAGTCCTGTGAATGCATGAAACAATGGAACAATGTTTTTCTCTTTCTCCCTTCTTCTCTCTGAGATCAATTAAAATGAATGATAAATAAATAATGTTCTCTAAATATGGATTTAACAGGAAAGGCATTAGTGATCTATGAAGTGAAAAACTCATTTTAAAACATATATACAGCATGATCCCATTTAAAAAATGTATTTATTGATTTCAGAGGAGGGAGAGGGAGAGATAGATAAAAACATCAATGATGAGAATCATTGATCAGCTGCCTCCTGCACACCCCTACTGAGGATCAAGCCCGAAACCTGACCAGGAATCATATGGTGACCTCCTGGTTCATAGATTGATGCTCAACCACTGAGCCCTACCAACCAGGCCCCATTTTTATCAATACCAGGTACATGGGGTACATTGGCAAGATCTCACTCCTAGACAAAAGTCCTTTGCAGCTAGGTTTCTGGATATGAATTCATTTCTGCCGATTAGATGCGCTTGCACAATATTTTGAAGGCAGAAGTGGAGCAGAGACATCTTTCTGCAGTTTGGGCTGTTTGCTGCTGGTGATCACGTTTGTAGAGATGTGTAGGTTTTCTGCAGCGGAATCCAGGCTGTGAACAGGCAGGTGTGGCAGAGGCAGTGTCCAGTGACCTGTTTTGTGGGGGCTGGAGGACACTTGCGGGGGTAGCAGTTTCCTGATCCCCGGGTCACAGCTGTGTCAGTGTCCTAGAATTCAGTTGTGGCTGAGGGGGCAGCTCCTCCCGCTGGCCAGGGAGTCTTTCCTGGGGGCCCAGCCTAATACCCACTCCTCCAGCTTTCCGATGATTTTCCAAGCACCAATTCTCTGTGCTAAATTCTTTCCTGCCTAAAATAGCAAAGATCTAAAAACATTTTGGATCCACTACTTTCAATGAAAACAATGCTGCATGGGGTCAGGTATGAGAAGTGGGTGAGGTGTTGTGGAAGGCTCCCTTCTTTGAGTCTCAGCTTCCTCTTCTGTAGAACTGAGACCAAAGATTATCTGTTCATAGTTACTGACGACCATGGCAGCTGTGTTTCCTGAAGATGGCCACAACATTTCCCATCCCTCCTGTGGCCTTGCCATTTTCCACCACGTCCTCTCTCTTGAAGTGGTGCTGACCTCTGATGCACTGGTAGCCAGTACACTGGTTGCCTGCAGAATTCCAAGGCCAAGGCCAAAAGGCCTGGAGCTGCAGCCCTGCCCACTCTACCAGGGTTTCCAGTTCGGCCCTGCCCACAGTGCTCAGGGCTCTGGGTGGCACAGGGCCTTGCCCTTCTGGCTCGTTTCCCCTCTGGTGGGCAGCCCAGTGGCCCATATTCCTGCTGCTGCTCCAACTGGGCACAGATGCCCAGGTGCTGTGCACGGCCCGCAGGGACTGCTGTGGCTACCACAAAAGCGTACCCACCCCATCCCCAATTCTGGCTCCCTGATCCTGGGTCCACTTCCACCAAAGGAGCGCTTTGCCTGTGCAGCTGCCTGAGACTGAGCACCTCCAAGGTCTCCAGACCCCAAATTTCTGCCAGCCAAAGTGGTTGGCTGGCAGGACCCACCCTGATCGGGGTGTTGGGGGTGATCTGGCCCGGATCAGGTTGGTTGGCTGCCACAGTGCATATCATAGCCATCGGTCGTTCTGGTAGTCCTGGATGTTCTGCTATAATGGTTGCTGGGTTTTTATTTATATATATACAGAGAGATTTTTATAACCAACTATAATAATAAGAAAATACCTTCCCCACACTTGTCTCAGCATGTATGTATGCATGTGTATAAATATAAACAAGAGTAAGAAATTAGTTATCAAATATTTATAAATTGAGTCAATGAATCAAAGAGAAGATGGAAAAATTTCCAGAAAAGAATCCACATTTAACATAATAAAATAAATTTTATTTTGTGATTCATAATAAAGCTTAATTTTTTTAATGAGCAATTTGGAGTTTTCAGTCCTATTTGGTCAATCAAAATGTTGAGGTAAACTATAGTCAAGTAAATGAGTCACTGAGACCTCTTTTCAGAAATGATATAAAAATACAAATGAGGGATGTCATAGATGTGCCCTTAGGCAAGGAAGGCAACCCAGATTTACAGTAACACCACAACTTACAACAGTACCCTTCTCATTACTTGTGATGGTTTGTTTAATGTTTCAACTTGGCTAGGTAATAGTGTCCAGTTATTTAATCAAACACTAGTGCAGATATTGTTGGGAAGGTATTTTGTAATATTTACAATCAGTTGATTTTAAGTAAAGGAGATGACACAACAGTGTGAGTGCACCTCCAATCAGTTTAAGGTCTTAAGAGTAAAAACAGAGGTTTCCTGTCAAAGAAATTCTGCCTCAGGACTGTAGCATTCAATCCTGCCTGTTTCATGTTTGCCAGCCTGCCTCACCCATTGGGGTTTGCCAGCCTCCACCATCATGTGAACCAATTCTTTAAAAGATAAAAATATACTATTGTCTCTGTTTTTCTGATACATTTATGTAATGACATCAATTTTAGCTTTTAACAAATTAGTAAATAAAATAATTGTACCTGCTTTTCATCAACTACAGAACTCTTCTAAGCAAAGATTGAACTAGACAGATCAGATTTTAACATCTTGCAATTTCAGTGAAGACTGCATTTTTTTTTTCATGGCCTCAAAAAGGCCTTAAGCACACAGACCATTATAAATAGTGAATCAGAAAGACTGTTTGACATAGGGTTATCTCCTTTTCATTTATCTCCCTGGACCCATCTCCTCACGCTGCTGCCCTCTGGCCTTATTTCCATTGGTAATAATCTGTAATTTCTGCTATATTCTCTTTTCAATACCACTAAGACTCAGATTTTCCTTAGGACATATTACCTATTTATAGCCATTTAGAATGTTTTACACCAATCGGCACTTTGGAGCTGTATCCGTCTGTATAACTAGCATTTACAGGGTTTCTGTAGACTTTTATTACATGGTGTGACATTAGATTGATGGACTGTCTCAATCTTATTCTCTGTCAATTGTACACTGATCCGTGACAGCATAATGAATATGTGACAGTGTTTGGAAGGGTGAGAATGACTACAATAACATTTTGGGGAGGATGGATATCTGGGTTTCTTTTAATACACTTCTTCATTTTCCTCTTATATATATATATTTTTTAATTTGCCAACTTAGGGCATGTCAATTTTCTTTATCAGAAAAAAAAAGATACCTGTTTTAGACAAATGGTATTAAGTGTGATGGCAAAATAGCTGTCGATCATGCTAAACAAGGCTATTGGGTATTCCTTGTAGCAAGGAAACTTCCAAGGACCGTTCCAGAAGGGAATCATGTAACGTTCCCATCTAGATCAAGGGTTGTTCCATCTAGAAAGGTATTCTCTGTTGGGGGAGGAGAAGAAGAAGGGCTTACGGCTCTCACCACAGGGAGGTACTCAGGACCTACCTGAGGAGATGGCTATACCTTCCCCTGAGCAGGCATTTGGAGGCTGTGCCAGGGAGCATGCTTCTGTGACCAGCCAGAGAGCCTTTCAACACTCAGGAGTTCACGTTTCTTTACTGTTTCAAAGGTTGCAGCCGTGGCCTCTCTTGGGGGACAGAGAAAGGAGAGTGAAAACATTTGCAGCTCTTTTCTTCTCTTCCTTCTGAAATGTCACAAGTAATACCCATAGGCCTGTGCCTTTGGTTTGGTTGCTGAGAGAGGTGCCAGGGAGCTTCAGGGAAGTGACAAGGAAGAGGAGGAGTGAGTCGGGGGAGTTGGTAGTAAGGTGAAAGTCACGGAAGGGGAAGAGCTGCGCACCGACCTTGGCTTTGTTTCAGCAAGAACAGGGGAGGAAAGGTTAACAGAGCGTAGACAGGCGGGTGGCAGCCTACAATATATGACATGGTAATGGATTCAAGATGCGGAGTCTGGGAAAGGTGATCCCCTCGGCAACAAAGAGCTAGTCAGGAGTGCATAGACTCTATTCTTTATCCAAATGGAGAAGTTCAATTGCAGATTTGGAAGCTGTGAATCATTCTCATTTTTGTAAAATCCATGTGGTGCTTTTTTTTGGAGGGAATGGGTACATATTCTGACATTTTTATGCCTGGGAAATGTGTAAGATACATCTTCATACTGCACACACACACAGACACACACACACACACACACACACACACACACAAGGTTCCTCTCATCTTAAAAGATGTGAAAACATTACATGGAACAAAAGAAAGGTAGAAGTCCTGACTATGGCATGGGATTGGGTCACAGGATAGTCAGGGTCAGGACTCAAAAATCCTGGTAACACAGGCAGAAGGCAACAGTCTTACCCCCATGCTGTCAAAGACCGAGTCCAGCTGCAGAAAGGTCAAAGGGCTGTTGCACTGGTGGTCATGGCATTCTACTGCTGACCAGGACTCATTCCCACTGAATCAAAGTGCTACTTGCCATCTCCGTAGACATGATGTTCTGTGACTCCAAACCCAGTAAAAGTGACCAGCATGACCGACACGGATAGAGTGCTTGGGCTCCAGATAATAGAATTCTCAATACTAATGCCTTAAGCAGCTAAGAGTTGGTTTATCTGATCAAAAAGTTCACAGGAAATGCTGGCTTCAGAGATGCTGCTCTAACCATGTGACCAGACCCTTCCCTGCTCTACTCCTGGGATTTCCCTGTAGGATGGCTGACAGCAGCTGGTTGGACTCGGGCTTTCTTTTTCACACTTGATAAAGTTTGGGAAGGAGCTGGCAACTTGGAGAGTCCATGGGGAGAAATACATACTTTAAAAAATGTTTCTGTTCAAAAGAGAAATGGATGCTGAGTGACAATAAATGACAAATGCCAACTGATGCTCCTGTCACTGTGCTTTGTCTCTACCATTTGCCTTTTGAGCTTCATCCTTCTTCCTGCACATCACTGATTAATTGATCTTTCATTTACCCCAGTGATTTTCAACCACTGTACATGGCACACTGATGTGCTGCAAAATTAATTTTTTGGCAATCCCCACCTGAGGTATTTTTCCACTGACTTTTAGATAGAGTGGAAGGGAGAGAGAGAGACAGAGAGAAACATTGATGTGAGAGAGACACATTAATTGATTGCCTCCTGTACAAACCCCCACCAGGGCCAGGGAACTTGCAACCAAGGTACATGTCCTTGACTGGAATCAAACACAGGACCCTTCAGTCCACAGGCCAATGCTCTATCCACTTAACCAAAACAGCTAGGCTGCAAGATTTTTTTAAAAAATATGCGGTACCTGAATATTTAGTCAGAGCACAAACCTTTTTTTCCTTAGATTGTAATAAATAAATAAATAAAAGACAACAGCTAACACAATAGCAGTCTGGTGTGAATAAATCAAAATTATACCTGTTTTTTTTTGTCAAATCTTCCAAAAATATAATATATTTGTTGGTGTGCTGCAAAGTTTTCATACTTATTTAGTTTCATAATATATGGGCCATGAGACTAAAAAGTTGGAAATCTCTGATTTAGCCAATTAGTCCGTTTGCAGGGCAATTATTGAGCACATACTTCATGATTTGGGCTATAGTAATGCATTCTCACTCTTAAGAAATTCTATACTGGGAAGAAGAAATATAAAGGATGATTAAAATATTATAATTAGTTCTAATTTGAAGAGATATAGAAGCTACTGTGGCAAGATGTCTACGCAATAGATGATGAGAAAGGTTTCACAGAAGCTGGAGTTGGACCTGAGCCAAGTAGAAGCTCTTTAAGCTGGGGGCCAATTATGAGCAGAAGAGATAGATAGCATATGCAAAGGAAGGGGAAGAAATGATAAAAACAACATTTGTTTTTGAGGAACAGTGAGTAGTATGCACTAATTGGAGTAGAGATTATAAATATAGGAGCCATAACATTTTTAGCCATGCCAATCGATAGCCTTGGGTCTCTACTCAACCCACACAGCCTAGTCATGTGCAGTCACAGGAAACAGTGCAATTGTGATCCAGAATGGGGCCAGCATGATCTGGGGTTTGTTCAACAACTTTTGCCAAATGTCTGCTGTGTGTAAAGCACGGGACTATTACACATACATGTCATCTGACCTCAAACAGAGCCTTCCCACTGACTAGAAGTACTCTGATTCATCTCTCTAAAGCATGTCTTCTCTGTCTTTAAGTTTCCGTTCACTTACTTTGCTTATTTTCTCTTAAGGTGATCTTGCTTGTTTAAATGACTGGATACTATACTCACACCACATATAAATTCTCTATTCATCTAATCTCAGTCTTCAAGTTGCATCCACATTTGCATTATTTTCAAACCCTAACATCCATTTTTTTTATGAGAATGTCCTCCTCCAGTTCCCTGGTTCCTAGCTGTCAAGCCCCCACAGGAAATGCTTAACACTTTCTGATGAAAGGTGCTCAGCCAGCTATCCACTGGCCATTTCCATGTTAAATATGCTCACAATTCTGCAAGACCCTTCCATCTTCTCTTGCCTCCCTGGTGCTTTGCTCTGTCATTTATTACTTTCTTCTTATTATGTCTCTCTCCACTGACTGCTGCCCAGTGACATTCAACAATGCTCAGATAACCCATCCTCCCATAACAAAGACACATTAAATATACATGGATTATAGTCTCCCTTCAAAATCCTTCTTTACATGAGAGTGGTTTATTCCTGCCCTTTTTATATATCAACTATCCACTCATTCGTTACACTATTGAAATGAACTTTTCTCTACAGGGCTGGCTGCATGATTGGTGGGGCCTGGTACAAGAAGAAATTGTAGGGTCCTTTGTTCATTAAGCAGTAGAAAGATTTCTTCTTTTATAATTGACTAGAGGTGTGGTGCATGAATTTGTGAATGGGCGGGGTCCCTTGGGCTGGCAGGGAGGGACTGTGGGATGTTGGCCGGCCATGGGAGTTGGCTGTGGGAGCGCACTGACCACAAGGGGGCAGCTCCTGCATTGAGCATCTGCTCCCTGGTGGTCAGTGTGCATCATAACTACCAGCCAGTCGTCTGGTCATCCAGTTGTAACCGTTGCTTAGGCTTTTATATATATAGAAGATATCTTTCAACCTGTCATACAAGTTTTTATTTGCCTTTTAATGCCACACTACCTCAGGGGCATTAGTACTCATGGAAAGAGTGCAAACCCTCACAGGAGCCCAGGGTTCCACCCTGAAACTCAGCAAATAAGGCATGGGTCCCCTCTCAAAATTTCTCACCCATGGTGGCACCCAGAAACCCTCCATGGGTGGAAGGCATCAGGGACAGCACTATATCTAGGCCAAAACCTGATAAAGGTATTACCAATTCTCCCCTGAGTGTTGCAATAGCTTTATGCATCTCCCAGCACTGCCTCCCCAGACAATTCCTAAGAAAATGATCAGAGTAATCTTTTTAAGCATGTGTCAAGTCATGCCATTTCTTTGCGCAGACACCACCAATGACTGACTTCTCTCTCTTTCTTGGAGTAAAGGTCAAATTCCTTAGAAAGACCTTTAAAGGCCCAGTGTGATTGGCCCATGCTAGCTCTCTGTATTAGTCTCTTGCCATTCTCTTTACCCTACCCACCACACTGGATCCTCTGGTATATTCTTCAGCCATTCAAACATCCTCTTACTTCATGGACTTTACACTCTTGCTGTTTATGAAAAATAAAGTTATTTTCTCATATAAGTTAAAAGTTGAAGGTTAAATCAACCAACAGGAAAGGCTGGTGTTACACAGCAGAATGAGGAATCTAGCTCTCAGGGTCTCAATCAACTCTCCTTGGACACACCCTCATTCTTGCCTCTCACAGGAGCCCTAAGCTTGGGAATACCAGCAGATAGTGTCTCATTCCAGTACTTTCAGCAAATTATTTTTGCGAGTTCACATTGAATCATTTGGAGTTATATACCCATCTCAGATTTAAAAAAAAATAGTGACTAAAATATTCAGTACTTTAATAACCCCAGCCTGAGTTATGTGATCATACCTGGAGTCTGTGAGAAAGGAAAGTTAGGGATGAGTGATTCCTGAAAGGAAAAGATCTTATTTCTCAACATAAAATATATGTCAAATGTGGCTATTTAATGGCCTATTGTGTTACCATTAAGATTAGTTTTTAAAGAATATTATATTTAATGACATAAAAGTTTTTGTTATAATGTTAAGTTTAAAAGCAGGATAGTAAATGAGTAAGAGTGAGTGAAACAGAATGCAATTTCCAAAAGAGGATAAATGAAGTATCATTGAGTGGGATAAGTATGCAAGGATTTAATTTTATTTCTCATTTCATTATGTATTGATATTTTCTGGTGTGATAGCATATATTTCACAAAATCATAAATATTCTCAGATGGTTAGGTAAATAGATGAAGATACATTTAAAATGCAGTGTGGCAGAATAGTTTAAACAATAAATAATTTAAATTAAAAAACTATGCTTATATTAATAGTATAAAATAAAAATAATCTGTAATAAATATAAAAAATGAAATGCAGTGGGACAATTGTTTGTGAGCATAGCTTTTAGTAGTCTTAATTTTCTAGGTGCTAACCCTGGGTTCACCAATTATTGTATGTGAAATTTATGCGAGTCATTTACTTCCCACACCTCTATTTCATTACCTGCAAGGTACAAACTGTAGTGCCTGCTTCATGGGGTTGTGACAAGGACTAAATGAACTCGATAATGTCAGGACATGGTCTCATAGTAAGGCCTTAAAAACATTATCATCACTTAAGGGTTAGACATGGGTAGATGTAGGCAAAAAAAGCAGAGACATGCTTCAACATTTTATGGAAGATGATCCATTCTTTTAGGATGATCATCTTTTAACTTTTAAAAAATTTAATCTTTTTTTGTTTTTCAATTACAGTTGACATGCAATATTATATTCTTTTCAGGTGTCCCTAGGTTGGCTTTTATGACCAGTGGCTGTCTGAGGTTGATTGAACCAGGGCAATAAGAATGCCTGAGCTTGCCTTAACCGGTTTGGCTCAGTGGGTAGAGGGTTGGCCTGTGGACTTAAGGGTCCCAGGTTTGATTCTGATCAAGGGCATGTACCTTGGTTGCAGGCACATCCCCAGTAGGAGGTGTGCAGGAGGCAGCTGATCGATGTTTCTCTTTCATCAATGTTTCTAGCTCTCTATCCCCCTCCTTTCCTCTCTGTAAAAAATCAATAAAATATATTAAAGAGAGGAGGAATCCAAGATGGTGGCGTGGTAAACACCTAAACTGCTGCCTCGCACAACAATTTAAACTGCAACTAAAAAACAAAACGTCTATCACCCACAACCATGGGAAGGCTGGCTGAGTGGAAGTTCTACAACTAGAAGGAAAGAGAAAAGAGCATTGAGACGTGCACAAGCGCTGAAAAGCTGAGGTATGGAGGCGTGGGATCTGGGCTGGCGGCAGGCGTTGCTATTTTCAACCCAAAGGGGAGACAAGCCCCCGATTACTCTGAAATCCAGTTTCTGGGGAGACGCGGGGGACCCAAACTCCTACGGGGAGAAGCTGGATTGTCTGCTACCGGGTCGGAAAGTGAGGGGGGGCTGCTTGTAGAGCTGCACACAGGAATAATTGTTTATCTGTGCTGGGGCACGGGACTGGACGCAGTGGGAGACACAGAGCCAGCTAACTAGCAGCCATTGCTGTTTGCCACGCCCTAGCCTAGTGACGCCCTGAGACCCCTCCCCACACAACCTACAAACCCACCCAAGCTCCAAGCAGCGGCTTTTGCATATGAATGGACTGCAGCTTAACCTAACAAACTTGCAGCCCGGATCAGACAGCTCCAAAACCTCCAAACCCCAAGCAAAGAGGAGAAAACTGTAGCTCTCACTGTAGCTCCTGTTGGGTGGACTCAGACAATAGCTGACCTGCACCCCATTGGAGATCCAGAAGCCAGTATACCTAGTGGTCAGTTTGAGAAACCAGATTTCAACTCCTCACATCCATAAGTGACACATTCAAGAGGCAGACTCAGCGAGCACCAAAGCCCCACTGAAACAAGTCCTGCACCATAAACATGTCTCCTGCACAGCAGTTCTTATAGACACAGCGAGTCCTCACAGCCGATTGGCCTGGAGGTCAATTCCTCCCAGCATACCAACAGCAATTAAGGCTTAACTATACCAAGACTTTGCACTCAGCCCACAAAGGGGTGTACCAAGAGCGTCCACATCCGGTGATTGGGGAGGCTGAGCTACTGTCACCTACCACACAAAGCCACTCCATCAACTCAGGGAAGCAGCCAAAATGCGGAAACAAAGAAACATGTCACGAATGAAAGAAACGGAGGAAAGCAAACTACTGGACAACATAGAGTTCAGAACCACATTTATAAGGTTACTCAAGAATCTTCTAAAAACCGCCGAGAAACTTGATGACACTTCTGAGGAGCTTAGTGAGACCTTCAAGGACCTTAATGAGAATGCCAAAAAAATGGAAAAGGACCAGTCAGAAATGAAGCATACACTGACTAAAATAAAGAATATACAGAAACTCAACTGTAGATCAATGTACCTCGAGAATCAAACCAAAGATCTGAAATATGAGGAAACAAAAAACACCCAACCAGAAAAACAAAAAGAAAAAAGAATCCAAAAATATAAAGATAGTGTAAGGAGCCTCTGGGACAACTCTAAGCGTACCAACATCCAAATTTTTGGGGTGCCAGAAGAAGAGAGAGAGCAAAATACTGAAAACCTATTAGAAGAAATAATGACAGAAAACTTTCCCTACCTGGTGAAAGAAATAGACTTACAAGTTCAGGAAGCATGCAGAACCCCACACAAGAGGAATCCAAAGAGGACCACACCAAGGCACATCATAATTAAAATGCCAAGGGCAAAAGACAAAGAGGGAATCTTGAAAGCAGCAAGAGAAAAACAGTTAATTACCTTCAAGGGAGTACCCATACGACTGTCAGCTGATTTCTTGGCAGAAACTATGCAGGCCAGAAGGGAGTGGCAAGAAATATTCAAAGTGATGAACAGCAAGAACCTACAACCAAGATTACTCTACCCAGCAAAGCTATCATTCAGAGTTGAAGGTCAGATAAAGAGCTTCACAAACAAGAAAAAGCTAAAGGAGTTCATCACCACCAAACCAGGATTACATGAAATGCTGAAGGGTATTCTTTAAGAAGAGGAGGAAGAAGAAAAAGGTAAAGATAAAAAGTATGAACAACAAAATGACATCAAATACAAACCTACCAACAAGTGAATCTAAAAATCAAGTGAATAAAAATCTGAAGAACAGAATGGACTGGTGAATATAATAGAATAAGGGACATAGAAAGGGAGTGGACTGACGACTCTCAGGGGAAGCAGGTGTGAGGGGTGGGGAAAGAGATTGGACAAAAATCCTACTCCTATGGATGAAGACAGTGGCGGGGGGTAAGGGCATGGGGTGGGGTGGGGAATCAGGTGGAGGGGAGCTATGGGGGAAAAAAAAAGAGGAACACCTGTAATAATCTGAACAATAAAGATTTATTTTAAAAAATATATATGTATATATATTAAAGAAAAAAAAAAGAACACCTGAGCCATGTGAGGGAT
The DNA here is from genome assembly GCA_026230045.1 of Corynorhinus townsendii. NCBI lineage: Eukaryota > Metazoa > Chordata > Mammalia > Chiroptera > Vespertilionidae > Corynorhinus > Corynorhinus townsendii. The sequence continues at coordinate 159,788,218 of JAPDVU010000002.1, forward strand.
AAAGACAAACAAACAAACAAAAAAATCTACTTTTTTTAAAAAAATATATTTTATTGATTTTTTTTTTACAGAGAGGAAGGGAGAGGGATAGAGAGTTAGAAACATTGATGAGAGAAAAACATTGATCAGCTGCCTCCTGCACACGCCCTACTGGGTGGGGATGTGCCCACAGCCAAGATACATGCCCTTGACCAGAATCGAACCCGGGACCCCTTAGTCCACAGGCTGACACTCTATCCACTGAGCCAAACTGGTTAGGGCAAAACCCCACTTGTTTTAATTTTACTTTGCTTCCAAGAATTAATCTAGGGTTCTTGATCAAATAAATATTAAGAATACCAGCTTGTCATGATCCTCTGAGTCATCAGGGGATTAGGAAAGTGATAATGTAGGTGATTTAAGCCATGGTTGTTAGCACCTTTCAGGTAACTGCAGAACTCTTCATTTCAGAGACCCCTTTTAAAATTTGCTTTCAGTGAAATCCTTGTGGCGCTTGTGTAACCTGCCCCAACCATTAAGTAGGTACCTAGTTTTTAATGAAAATAATTTTTAACTTATGCTTATCAAAGGCAAAACAAGAGAGAAAACTGTCACTGGCTGACGCCTATCAAATAATTGGAGTCCTGGTGAACTAGATGACATAGTAGCATTAAATAAAAGATAAAATGGAAACAATACGCTTTGAATAACACTGCCTGAAAGCAATTTCCTTCTTGAACTGGGGCACTGCTGATGTGAAAGCCACAAATTTTAGAGAATCATGCAGGGCCTGAGACTTTGTATAGTTAATAAAGGATAAAAAAAAATCTTCATCTCATACATTTTGATGACATGCAAAACAAATTCAAGATGTTCAGTGACAGACTTGCAAGAATTCCAAATAAAAAATGAAACAGAAGCTAAGGATGCTCTTATAACTGTTCACTAACTTACACCTATATAGAGTGGGTTAAATTTTATTTTAACCACTGCTTTGAGTTTTTGTGTCAGAAGCTTATTTTAGCTATTAATTCTCAAGATGCCAGAGTCATCTTTATAATGCAGAAGATTTATTTGACAACAAAAGTTAACGCCTAAGGACTTTTTGTGTTTAAACATATATATATGTTCTCCAAATAGGGATGTGTTTTAGGAAGACTCCTCATGAGCCCTTGCCTCTGTGTGAAGGAAGCCAGTATATTTAATTTTTATTTCAAGCCTTTTAGCTCAAGGCTCCCTCTTAGCTCATGTTCTTTTCCTGGAATCTTGAAGTTTGAACTTGAGAGAAAATAAATATATTTTACATTTTAAAACATTGCCATTCTGTCATAAGCATATTCTTCTGTCGATATTGATAATATTAAAAGGTTAATGAAAAAAATATAAGGGATGAGCCAGCCACTAAGACTCCAGGCAGAACAAGGGTTGTCTGGCCAGATGATATAATTCCAAAGAGATAAAAGGGGTTAAGACTCCATTTAGTCAAGTACAGCAACAGGATGCCACAGTTCTGAAAATTAGGTTTGATGGATGTAAGCAAGAGAGGAACATACCATCATTTTTAAGAAATAAAAGAGGAAATTTCAAAGATGGGGCACAGAGGTGAGCACTGAGATGAATCTTGGCTTGGTGGCAAGATTTATGACCCTTCTGGCAGATTGTGTCCGTAATTGCCGTAATCACTTTTAAAAGCAATCTTGCATACATTCTCCTAATGTATATATTTTTACTTCTTTTTGCTAAATTCTGTGAATATCCTTAGATGTGTGTGGTAAGGGTCACTAAACTGTCTCATTTCTTTTTAATGACACTTTTTTTATGCTAAGTTCCTATCAATGTGAATATTATTTCATGCTTTTAGCAATCACAATGTGTTTGTGTTCTGTTTATTAGATATTCTTAATGAAGGGAACTTTGCTACATTTTTGACCTCTTCTTCTCCCTAGATTATTTTCAACGAGGGTAGGCCAATGGAATCTGAATCTGTTTCTCTTTTGTGCTTGATCAAATCAGTAATGGGAGCAAGGGTTGAGTATTGGGAAGGGGAGGAAAGAGTCAGTGCCATAAAAAATGGCAGGTGAGTTTAAAGGTGGTGTCCTATACAACCCTTTTAATCTTGTCACACTTTTGAGTTTTTTTCATCCTGAGGAATTATTTATGAATAGAAATGGAGATTTTATTCTACAACGAAATCACCCCATTTGGGGACAAGAATGCAAGGTTCTTGCCCTTTGGGTAATAATTTTCTTTGACTGATAGCATCACTTGATTTGTTCTCCAGAAGTAAATATAGAAACCTGAAGTCTGTTTGCTAAATTTTCTTGTGAGAAATACAGCAAAAGTTTTCCCCTGAATGAATTAATTATTGCCAAAGGGAAAGTTAATGGCTGATATATTTAATTTTGTAATAATCTTAATCATAATTAGGGTTTCAGGTACACAACTAAATGTGACATGAATTGGAAAAGAGGCCCAAATCCCCACCACTTAGAGTCATGGGGTCAGGAAAAGGACAGATGTTAATATATGGGAGAAAGTTAAGAGATAGATTATTCAGGGCTTTATAAGGAATATGTTAGCCAAAGTTTCCAACCAAATTCAAGATTTAGGTTACCAAAAAAACAATCTGTAGGAAACTCTGTAGATAGATTGTAGCCAGTGGGGACTGCAAAAGAGGAACTGATATTTCATAAACTAAGATTGGGATTTAGGAGTACTTTTTAAAGGCTATATAATTGAAATTTGTTCTCAAGAAAACAAATCCAAAATGAAATTAGGGTATTGAAGACCTAAGTAGACCCAGACATTGACTTAAGCTATGATTGATGAGATAAAGAAATGCAGAGAACATAATTAAAGGCAAGGGTATATAAACTAGCATGCAAAAATTGCCAAGCAAAATCAGTATATGTTTGGTTAATTCTTTTGAAAACTACCATCCTTACCAAATCTTATTTGGCTTAGTTGAGTTATATAGAGGGGGGCCCCCACTTAAAAAATAAAAAAAACAAGAAGTCTTGAAACTCAACATGTTCTGAGATATGAAAAAAAAAAAAAGTGGATATTAAAGTTAGGAATTCTCCCATGGCATCCTTGATCCTAAATGATTTATCCTTGATTTATAGAGATAATCATCTATTACCTAACCTATAGATGGATGAATTCTTCAAGCAAATGATGGCTCCATCTGGAGTTCCAATCAGCAGAATTCCCTTTTCTCTCTGAAGGTGCAGCCAAATCCTAACAAAGATCATACCACCTGTCCTGGATCAGGCTCTCTGGAAAGGAGAGCGATATGGACTCTGAGATAAATCAATACCTATAGAAGGAAGAGGAAGAGGAAGGGGATGCAATAGGGTCTGGCAGAGGAGTAGTGGAGTTGTGATCCTGGCCTGATGATAACCTCTACCAATAACCAACCCCATGGAAAAACTTAGGAACGAAAACAACCTGTTAACGTTGCTCTGCACTGGATGGGTTGAAAAGACCTGGCATTGGTACAAACCCTTCAGGAGTTATTTGATGTGGGCTACTCCCATAAGGCCATGACCTTAGACAAGGAAGTTCTCTGCAGCTAAAGCCATCCCTGAGGATGCTGCCAACTGAAGTCTGTCTGCTAACAGCAACCTCGGCAGCTGGGACAGCAAGTCTTCCTCTCAGGGGATGTGAGCAAATACTGCCATGAAGGAGGATCTGTAGAGGGCATCACCAAGGCTACTACAACGTCCCCTTCTGTCATAATAATGTTATGCTGGGTAGGAAAAAGGTGCCTATAAGTGTGGGTCTCTGGTTATATTTAATAATTTACTAAGTAAAATATATGATCATTTCCATGGAAAACTTGATTTTACTGTTAATTACTACATACGCTTTCTCCTTTATAAAAGAAGGCTTTCCATGCATTTTTCTCCAACCAGTAGTAGCAAGGTGCCTTGATCATACAATATATCAGTTCATGGTTATGGACTTGTCTTTTCAAATCTAAGAGCTATTGATTAGGAAAATTTCTAATCAAGAGAGACTCAGGGCAGATTTAAGTGTAATGCAGAGCAGTGTAGTATACTTCAGGGTTCAAAATCCACTTAAGGTTTGAACAGTTTTAAACACAGCAATTTCCACACCCAGAATCTAAGAAAACAAAGTATCTAATATTCTGTAATTAATACCTATTTGGTTATACCCCTAAAAGACCATTCATTTTGTTTTTAAAATTTTAATGAAATATTATGTTTTCTATGATGTAATGCTTTAAAACAAGATCAGAGCTGGCTTGACAATATTTTCCAAGCAAAACTCAGAAAATATTTTCTGAGTTTTCTTGTTCAGTGGTCTACATAATGTTGTATACCTTCAATACATGCCATATATATATATATCCCTATTCTTTTTAAATAGACTTTACTGAGCATTCTTGCGCTTATTGTGATAATTGCAGCCAAGGATCCCAGCTGGAGAACAGCTCAGTATAAACACTCTTTGGAAGAACGACTTCTGTCTCCCTTACCAGTGGCATCAAAATTTGTCTAAGTGTAGAAGGCGAAGGGTATCTCTTTAAAGCCCCCCTCACCCCCACTCCTGTGTTCCATCACATGATTCTTCTGCACTCTAGGGGACCATAGGTGAGTCTATGCTGCCTAATCCTAGCATCAACATCTGGAAGAGCAGACCAAGCTGATCTCTTCCAGGACAACCTATTTTCTTTATTAATTCCTTATTTAGCTGAACTATAAATATTATTAAACATTTGCTTATGAACTGCCAGAGCACCATGCTGTTCAACAGATGAGACTGGTGTGTTTTAATTTGATGCATTTAGAACATGCTTAGTGTAGCTCCCTCTCTGCACTCCACATTTTCCTAAATTCCAGTTATTGGAAAGATTGTTTTCCTCTTACAATCCAAGGCACAGATTTTCTTCATTTTGTTTTTCTGTTGGTGGGGGGTTGGTTTCGAGGCATGTGTGAGAACAGGAGGATTATGGGGATGGAATGGGTTATGACACATTTTCATTTGCAGCTGCTACGACTCCCTTGCCTTAATCCAGCCCAGATCTCAGCAGAAACCTAACACCATTCCAGTGACCCTGGAATTGCACCAGTGCCTCACATCACCAAATAAGGTAAGTCGTTTGTTATCTGAGCCATAAATATTTACACCCACTAGTGACAAATGTATAAAGAGTGTGGAGTGACTGTGTAATTTCAGCTGCTCTCCTCAAGCCTGTCAATAATTTCTCTTCTCTATTGAAAGCCCTAAAGACTGAAGTGTGCTAGTATAAGAATGTACTCTCCAGTGTGTTACCCTCTTCTAATTGTTTATTATGACTACATTAGTCACCTAGGAAGTTTTTATTTTCCCTTTATAGTTAGGGCCTGTTGCAGACATTTAGCACCCTCTGGCCTTCCTGATTTCTTTATGTGGTCTGTCCCCATTGTTACCATAAACTCAAAAGATCTTCACCATTTTTTCTTCTTTACTGACATATTGGTGGCGAAGCAAGTCCGTATTCACTTTTTTCCTGCATATAGATACCTTTAGAAGTTAAGTCTTAATAATGTGTCTAAGCAATGTTTGGTCTAGGCTGATGGATTCTGAATCTTAACAGGTGACCATGCCACAAATTGGTTATGATATAAAAATCTTCTCAAACAAGCACACTAAAAAATATATTTAAAATGTTAAATGGCCTGGAATTGAGCATGCTAAGGACAAAGTGAATCCTCCTCTACCAAGAGTTGTATCTGTACAAAAAACAGAATTTTTTTTAAATCGTGCAGTTGTTCTTTCATCTACTAAATCATTGTGTAGAGCTTTTATTTTTCTATAATCAGTAGTTAAAAAATTCCAAATGTCAGATCTATAATAATAAAAGGGTAATATGCTAATTAGACCAGATGTCCTTGAGGGTGACCTTCTGGATGAAGCCTGGGCTGCAAGGGAAGCCTGGGTCCTGGGTGCCAGAGGGAAGCCAGTGCTGACAGCCAGAGGAAGGAAGGCCTATTCTTGCACAGATTTCGTGCATCAGGCCTCTAGTAGAGAAATAAAAGTATATTTAATGAATTTGAACAATGAGAGCTAAAACTTTGCATAATTTAACTTTAAAAGACCTAAATATTTTGTGAAAATAATGTGTTGACTGGTACTTATTACACATACACCTACATCATAAGCATAACCTTTGAGAAAATGGCTGCAAATTTCCCTAAAATGCTACAGTGTCTTGATGGCTAAAATTCAATGGCTAAATGACACTTAGCTAGATCAGCCCCTGTGGGATTTTTCCTGGAGGTGGAATTTGAATTTAGCAAGAACTTGGCTAGATCCTCAGAAACAACCGAGTTGATAACTTGCAGAAATTTGAGTCATACCTGAAAAGACTACTCAACTCACATGTTCTGCTATGTTTACTAACACCCCAGGCTAAATTAAGCACCACTTTCTTTTAGTCTCCATGCCATGCTGTGTGTATTCCTGTTGCAGTATCACCCTGGGATTTGAGTTCCTTGAATGCAGAGATCTGTTGATTCATTTGAAAACCTCTAACATTCAACACAATGCTTTTCTGATAAATTGAACATAAAATATTAGTTGAATAAATGGATGAGAAGGGAAGTTGAGAAAGACAGAATGGAAAGTATCTTAAGAAGTATGTTACACATTTTAAAATCTTCATTAGAATAAGCAGATTGTGTGTGTGTGTGTGTGTGTGTGTGTGTGTGTGTGTGTGTTTACATAGTAGTGAATAATTAGAATAACACTGGTTTTTATGAGATCATGATTTATAAACTATTAAGCTGGGATGAACTACAAAAATTGAGATGATTTAGGAAGACATGTTGGTAGCCTTAAAAATCATTTGGAACTTAGTTACCTGAATTAATAGCCATGTGCACAAGATCATTTTCAGTAATACATGGTTGCTTTCTAGGCTCAGGGGCATATTTTGCCTCTAGTAGGCAACTACCCTTTCACCCACTGCTCCGTCTTCTACCTTCTAAATATTCAGGGTCTTCCTAATGTTTCCTAGCTGTACAAAGTTCTCCCCTTCCCATCAGGTCTTTCCATTCTTTCTGCTCCCAAATGATCTCTTCTTCCCTACCCAGCAAAGCTCCCATTTCCTGACTTACTTCTTTTCATCTTGATATTCATGTGATTATTTAAATAATTGTCACGATGTACAGATTTGATCTCCCCAGGATATTTGCTTTTGAAAAGAGGAATCTGCTAATCCAAATTAATTTCTAATTGTGCAAATATTTATATGAGAGAAGTAGAGACATTTTAATTTATGTCCTTTTGGTGGTTTTTGTATACTCATCCTCTCTAGGCTGTGCCCTTACTCCCACACTTAGTCTAGAACTTCATCAAATATATAAAATCATTATTGTTTAGGTTCATGTGGTTGTACTCTGCATTGCCCTACGTGATTGATGCCTCAAAATTCCCAGTAAAAGGAGAATAATAGTTAGACAAATGTAACAGTGCTTAAAGAATCATCATTCAAAATTGGAGTCACAATGGAAGAATGTCCAGTTTTGGAGATAAGGCTCCTTGAAGGCAGAGCACCTGGGATCAAGGCATATGATCTTCAGGCACTCATTTAACCTCTTTCCTATAGACCCATATCTATAAAATGAGAACACATGCAGTTCCAATGTGAATCTAGGAAGTGATGTATGTGGAAGTGCTAAGTACAATAAGCATTTCATAAATAGTCAACATTGTTATTATCAAACAACAGAATTTGAAGTAAAATTCTTAAAGTCTAATAGTTACCCTTGAGCACCATTTTCTCCCTTGAGTAATGAATGATATGAAAGGAAAGTGTGATGAGTATTTCATTTCTTTAATAACTTTTTATCCTTAAGATACAGTTCAGTGTTGAGATTTTAAAATAAAAAATACACTTTTAAATCTTTATTTTCCTTCTTATAATTCTTTTTAAGCTTGCAAATGAATATTGTGAGGGAGGATATGTAGTATGAAGGGAGTTATAATAAATTATTTGGAGGACATAACTCATTAGTAATAATTTCAAGCCCTCAAAACAAGCCTTAATGATAGTTTTTAACAATAGATCTTGAGAATGTCACTGAATCTCACTGAGCCTTGGTCTTCCTATTGTTTAAAAGGAGATAATTCAACCATTTATTCAAGAAATACCATTAAGCACATTCTTGTGTTTGGCATCAGCAATGTAAATATAAATTGAATGCTGTCCTTGCCCCTGAGGGTTCACCTGCCCTGCCTACCTCATAAGAATTCTGTGAGGATAAATTACATGTATAAGAATGTGACTTGGAAACTGGAAAATTGTCTATAAATAGATAAAATTAAGTCTTCATCATGTAGAGGGCTACTGTCAAGTTTGGTAAACAGCAATGCTTATTTGTAGTAAACATATAGCCAGGGGCATAGGTATTTGTGGGGATTTTTAGTTTGTTTGTTTTTTAATATATTTTATTGATTTCATAGAGGAAGGGAGAAGGAGAGAGAGATAGAAACATCAATGATGAGAAAGAATCATTGATCGGCTGCCTCCTGCACGCCCCCTAGTGGGGATCGCACCCTCAACCTGGCATGTGCCCTTGACTGGAATGGAATCTGGGACCCTTCAGTCCACAGGCCAATGCTCTACCCACTGAGCCAAACCAGCTAGGACAGTATTTGTGTGTGTGTGTGTGTGTGTGTGTGTTTTCTTTGTGTTTTTCCCCATCACCATTTATTGCTCCTATACCCTGAGGTATCGTTTTTTGTTTTTGTTTTTTTAATATCTTAATGGGTCTATGTGAGTTTTGTCTTATTTTTTAAACCAACAAAGTACTTAAATGCAAAAATATAAAAATAAAAATGGCCAGGATAAGCATCTAAACTTTTCCTCCTTTTCATTTCTATGATCATATGAAAGACAAATGTCAGTAACAGTAGCTGGAGAGTATATTTAAATAATAATGCTGCCTTGTTCTTTATTTTATTTGAATGTGCTCTAAACAGAGTCACTTTACTTAAGTAAGTAAATTCAATTTTAGTTAACTTCTCTGAAACTTATAAGTCATAAGTTGGGTGTGCACACTCAAAAATTCCTCATTCTAAAACTTGATTTAAATAATGATTCATTAGTAAACTAGTTTATAATTTATTATAACATATTTTAGAGCCTCAAATTTAAAATCAAATATTTTTAATTGAATATTAAAGCTCAGAGGAACAAATATAGTTGGGCAGGTGAGTGAGTAGGACATGATTCAGTGCCTTTTGGTCTTAGTCACATGAAATTAGGTTTTGTGTGGAATTGGTTGGCAAGAGTTACATGTTGCCCCATTGGAAGGAAGCTGATTTTTTTTCAGCTAATGTTCTTTCACTATTGCCTTTGAAATGCTTCAATAGTTCTGGTTACATGTGTGCATGGAATGTTTCTACTTTAAGTTGATTCATTATATTGTCTTAGGCTTATTTCAGACAAAAATTTTACAGTGGAAAGTGTTCAAGTGTTCTGTGTGATTTGAACAGGAGAGAGAGAGAGAGACAGAGAGAGAGACAGAGAGAGACAGAGAGAGAGAAGCGGGGATCAGAGTGTCAAGAAGAAAACATATTGCAGATCCTGAAACACCTAATCAGGTTGCAGCTAGAAGGGTTCTCAAAAATATTAGTGACACAAGAAATGTCCTTGGGAATATCTTCATATATGTTGTTTTTTCCTAAAGTGCTTCATTATTAATATATTATGAACTGTTCATAGTACTTGGCTTAGATCCTCTCCTTCAGACACTTTGGTCTCCAGTGACCTGTTAAAACAATCTTAGCACATTCACAAGACTTTTCATTGCAGTCCAGCCTGTTTGCAAAAATGATCCATCAATATCATGTTCAGATGGCAATCTACGTAGAACCTGCCTTTTGCTTAACCAGCCTGTCTAATGCTGAGAGCGTAGAATTCTGTCCAGGAATGACATCTTGAATACGTTGGGTCGGGGCATATTGCATTCTTCTTCAAGATTTTTTTTTCTTCTGTTCAGACATTTCCTTGTTTTTACAAGGCTATAAAAATAGGAACACATTTTTCTCTCCTTTGAAATGATGTTGGCCCCGGTTTTGCTCTTCTCTGGGGTGCAAGATAATTAAATCTGCATGCAAAGAAGGAAATGTTTACAAAGCCATGATTTTGATGTCATATGCTGTACTCAACCTTAACATCTCTGACAGCCCATCCAACCTCTGTTTGTTGACATCAGCTGAATTATCTGGGCTGACATTTATGGGGGCTTTCATTCATAGGACTTCATGGTTGTCTTCTAAAACAATATGAGGAGTTCTTCAAAAGGTAGTTTCACTATTGTTACCCACCTTCTGACTTCTCCTCTCCTATTCTTGCAGGAGAAGACATGACTAATTAGACTGAATTTAAAATAGCCCAGAAAGCTGTCAGCGGCAGATATGCATCATATGCGTTGGTTAATCCAGATGCTGGGGACACAGCATGCTCCTCTCCCTTTACTGTCCCTCAATTGAGCCTTGAGATGGTTTTGTGTGTTTTTGAAGCATTTTAGTGTCTCAAAAAAATCCCTGACTTTTTATTCTTTTTAATATTAATACTCCATTAGTGATCTTTTCCTCCCCCAGGGTGGGCTGGCTGACACGCAGCATGTCCTTCTTCCACAGATGTGATGCTGTTGAGAGGGGTCCCCACCACTTCATTTCTGCCTTCAGCACTCTTCACTGCAGGCCCTATGTCAGCTTATGTTCTTAATAGTAAAAAAATGCTGACAGATCCAAAAGGTATGAGTTCATATGCTGGGGAATGGAGAGGAGGAAGACACCCGCAAATATAAAATACTATTTGCCACACATCTTTGTAATTCATCATAATCCCAACCTCTTATTTATTTTATTTATTTATTATATATATGTATTTATTTATTTTTAAATCCTCTCCAAAGGACATGATTAGAGAGAAGGGGGAGAGGGAGAGAGAGGAAGGGAGAGAGAGAGATATCAGAGGGAGGAACATTGATCAGTTGCCTTCCATAGGCTCCTGACTGATGATCAAACCCACAACCCAGGTATGTGCCTTATCCAGGAATTGACCCGACAACCTTTATGTGCATGAGATGATCCTCAATAAACTGAGTCACTCAGAACCTCAGATTGGGCCAAACTTCTTATTTTAGAGGGTAGAAGGTTGAAAATAGCTTATTTATTTGTCATACTTAAAAAGAAGTCATGCCACACTTAGGTCTAAGACTGCATTACTCATTATAATCACATCTAATTTGCATTGCATACATTTAGAACACCATCTTATTGTTAATCTCAACAACACCATGAGGAATGTACTATTATTACCCTCATTCAATAATCATTGAAACTGAGCCTTAAAGATATTTTTTTTCCCTAAGAAGGCTAAAATATGGAAGAAAGAAGACTCTAGTCCAATTATGTTTCACTCCAAAGGCCCATGATCTTAAATGCATTATTTGTTGCATCCTTAGAGTCACAAACTAAGAAATAACTATTTTAATATCATTTTATAAATGATGAAAATAAGATACTACTAGGTAATGCTATTTTTTTTATTATTTAGTGACAGAACCAGAACTCCAATGTCTCCAAATTTGCAGGCCATATTCTGAGCAATGATCCCTCAATTGCTAAGAACAGATCCTTAAAGAATTAACCCTGTTAAAATGCACTATCCAGATTAATTTTAGGCTTTAAATCTGTTTATCATACCATTTAACAACAAATAGGTATTCATCATTACCTACATATTAATATAGACAATTGTGAAATTCAAAACTGTAAAAATTGTGTTCTCAGTTCTCCTGGAAGCTGGTGTCATTCCACATCTGCATACAAACACTCCTCTCTAGTCATACTGCTTTAGTCTTCTTTTTTCTGATACTTATTTCACTTAGCATAATATTCTTGTTTTAAAATCTTTATTGTTTGAAATATTACATGTCTCCCTTGTTCTCCCTTTGTCTTCTTCTAGCACAGCCCCACCTGCTACCCTAGGCCTTTATCACCCTATTGTCTGTGTCCATGGGTTATGTATATATGCATACAAGTTCTTTGGTTGATCTCTTCCCACCCACCCCAGCCTTCCCTCTGAGATTCATCAGTCTGTTCTATGCTTCTATGTCTCTGGGCCTATTTTGTTCATCAGTTTATTCTGTTCATTAGACTCCACATGTGACTGAGATCATGTGATATTTGTCTTTCTCTGACTGGCTTATTCCACTTAGCATAATACTCTCCAGGTCCATTCATGGTGTTGCAAGTGGTAGGAGTTTTGTTCTTTTCTACAGCTGCATAGTATTCCATTGTATAAAGGTATCACAGCTTTTTTATCCATTCATCAAGAGATGGGTACTTGGGCTGTTTCCAAATCTTAGCTCTTGTAAATTGCACTGCTATGAACATAGAGATGCATATATTCTTTCTGATTAGTGTTTCAGGATTCTTAGGATATATTCCTAGGAGTGGGATTACTGGGTCAAATGGGAGTTCCATTTTTAATTTTTTGAGGAAACTCTATACTGTTTTCCACAGTGGCTGCACCAGTCTGCATTCCCACCAACAGTACTAGGGTCCCCTTTTGTCCACATTCTTGCCAACACTTGTCATTTGTTCATTTGTTGATGGCAGCCATTCTGACAGGTGTGAGGTGATACCTTTTTATTGTTTTAATTTGCATCTCTTGAAGGGTTAGTGACTTTGAGTATTTTTTCATATGTCTCTTGGCCTTTTGTATGTCCACTTTGGAGAAGTGTCTATTTAGGTCCTTTGCCCATTTTTTAATTGGATTGTTTTTCTTTCTTTTGTTAAGTTGTATGAGTTCCCTATATATTTTGGAAATTAACCCCTTATCACTCTGAATACTCTATGGACATTTTCCATTATATCATTTACCCCGTTTGGAATGTTCTCCCCCTTCTTTTTCCGAATCTTATGAGGTATTATTATCATCATGTTTCAAAAGAGGAAACTGAGTTTCCCAGAGGTTAAGGGATTTGTTTAAATTGTAATTCCCTTCAGGGAAGGTAGCTTGTTACCTAATAATATAGAGACCTAATATTCAGTCTCCATCTGAAAAGCATTTTTTATGCAAACCTAGTTAATTTCCTCTATCACTTTAACCACAGTTTTCTCATTTGAAAAATTGGAGTAATAATACCCAAACCATTGAGTTGTAAGATTCAAAAGTGACAATGTTAGAAAATCACCCAATTATTAGAAGCCTTTCAAAAATGTTTTTTTCTTTCTTTATATTCCATACAAATGACCAAGCAATGATTGTTGTCAGTCATAAAATTTTTGACGCAAAGATTTGTTAAGATAGAGAGCAGCCTGAGTAAACCAGTTTTTTGCTCAACATTTAAAAATGCTGAATATTCGGTGGGATATGGATTCAAAATTGAATGAAGTAGTTTAGCAGGAAGATCTCCTCTTTTCATAGTTGCTCTCAGAGTTATTTAGAAAGCAGGCACACTAAGCCATTCCCCTATTTCTTTGTGAAGGGATATAAATCTGGAATGTAGGACAGTCAGGGAAGAAGAGAAATAACTATAAGGGGAACTACTTGATGAAAGAATAAATCTCTATTTGACTTATGACCATAGGAATCTGGGTTGTATTATTGGGGTTCAGGCTCTAATTTTTAAAAATATAATCCACGCACCATTTCATCAGATGATAATAGGAATTGGACTTGAATTATATAGTAATGTTTATATTCAATTTTAATTTTACAACTATGTAAGCTAAAACTTAAAAGTTTCAGTGGATAGTAGTTTTCAGAAAGATAGGAGGAAAGCTATCTAAATCATTAAGTATTGAACTCCCATACTTTAAAGCATTGAACTCCCATATTCCTTACACTTGCCTCTTTGCCAATAACAATAATAACAGCAATGAACTCTTATAGCCCTCTTATAGTGAGTGCCATTATCCCTTTCCTAGAAGAAACTGAGATTGAAGAGGTAAACTGTTTCATGGTCTCAGTGAATGTACTAAATTGTGCCAAACACTAGGAAACTTGTTTTCCTTCTTTTCTGAATTAAGAAATTATTTTTCCACGTCCCTCCCTGGCCCAATCATGGCCTGCACCCTCTCACAATCTGGGACCCCTTGGGGGATGTCAGAGAGTGGGTTTTGGCCTGATCCCACAGGCCAGACAGAGGGACCCCACTGGTGCCTGAATTCGTGCACCAGGCCTCCAGTATGATGATAATATTTTTATCTGCAACCTTTGCTCCCCAGTCTCAATAACCACAGGAAAAACACAAAGTTATAACTGATTTTTAAAATCTGCATGAAGTAAATTTAAATCCCTACTTATAATCCTTACACAGATTTTTAAAGTATTTTTTTTCTATGTAAGATACATAGGAATATTCAGAAAACATTTTCTAAAGAACTCTTTCACTAGTGATTTGTAGAAGTTTCTGGGTTACTAAACTATAATTAGGGCTTTGCTAATTGGTGTTTTGTTTTTAATGAAACTAAGTAGAAAATTATCTCCTATTTAGCTTCAGTTGGTCAGGTTATCAACTATGTAGTTTCTCCAAGGCCACTTTCTTATTGTTTACAACCTTATGGTATACATTGAGCTTCAAAGGTAACTGAAAATTGTATTAAGTAAAATCTAACTTCCCAAATAGAGGATGGCTTGTGCATCCATTAAAATGGTCTAGGTTTTGCTGTGGTAACAAACAATCCCCAAAACTCAGAGTTTGAACACATTACTCAGGTTATATGAACAAAGCAGGTCAGTAGGAGGGATCTGCTCATCAAATCAATTCAGGGGGCCCCAGCTCACAGATGCTCCATCTCCACACACAGTGCCAAAGTCATTGTGGTAAATGGAAGGGAGAATGGCACATCATGAATCGGCTCATGAAGCTTCCACTTGGGAAAGACATACGTTACCTCTGCTCATATTTCACTGGCCAAAGCCAGTCCATGGTCATGCCTAATTACAAGGAGTGTGGAGAAGTGTAATCCTATATTTGTCTGACAGAGCATGGGTGGGTTACATATAAATACCCCTAATGCCTATCAAAGCATGTATTTTAACTTCACTTGGCTGATGGTTTGGTATGATTTCCCTTGGAGTCCCTCAAATAAGGAGAAGCCAACACACCTGCCCCAGAAGAGGCTAAACTATTTTTTGCCAATTTATAAATGGTTGGCCTTCAATTTTTGGCAAGATTCTGGTTTATTTTGCCATGCCTATAAGGTGAACTTTTCCACCACTCTGACCAAGTGAAAGCAATAATCTTTAAGTAGTAGGAGAGAGAGTTGAAGTCAAAAATTTTAAAAGATGCTTAGGTAAGTGTCAGTCACTTAGGCCTCATGCATTCCCCCTTATTCCACCCACTGAACTTCATCTTGACCAGCTTGCAATAAATAGGATAAGCATGAAGTCTAGAGTTATTTTTCAAATTTGAGGACTGCTGTTTCATTATCTTTTGGGTATCTTTTTGGCATATACTCTCTTCTCTGTCATGGAAAAGATGAAGGTACAATCCAGTAATAATTGCTTCAGCTTTGTAACAAGCAGTTACCAGAAAGTCTCTAAATTTGAATATAGCAAATAATTATTTTAAGTGTAAAATAGCCTAAAATACAGGAAACTTGACTACAAGATATGATTCATGTAAATTAAAATATAGTGGGCAAGTTGGGTGATGATAATAGCATACATAGATAGAGGTAATTTGACCATTAATAAAATGATTTGAGGGTATATTTATACCTAAAGAAATATTAGTATAAAAGTTAGCATTTGTAATTTTTTACCCATTTTATGTAATTTATTATTCTTTTTTAAAAAGGGAAATATTTATAATCTATAATCTCAGGAAAATTTTTTCTAGTTTTGTTTAGATTTCATATATTAGATTATATTGTCTTCTGGTTCCAAGGTACCCTCATGTCAGAAAAAAAACAAAAAAAATAAGAATTTTTAATCACTAAATATGAACACTTGAGGTAATGAAGTAAGAGTTAATGACAAAAGAGCCAACATTCCTGTGAGAAGTTTCAATTTCTCTTGTTCCCAACATAATAATATTGAATGTCATGTAATAGTTTGCCCTTACTCTTTACCACATGTGATTATGTGACAATGACATATCCCTATGTCTAAGGTAGCTGACCCAGTTTTGGATGAAATTCAAGATAGCTTTGTGATATTCTAATTTTTTTGTTCAGCTTTTAGCAAAGCAATAAAACATTGATATTAATATGGTATTTGGCCCAGAAAGACTTGGAACACTCCAATACTTTTAAAATCATCATCTTTATACCACAAAGGAAATAAATTCACCAAAGGGAGATACATACACCAAAGACAATGCTTGCAAATTGTGATTTCTTCAAGACAATGACCTCAAATCCCAATATAGAATTCCTATGAAGTAGACATGTATGTGTAGACATGTTTTTTCCTAGATAAAGATCATTCTAAAACAGGATCCAAAGCAGGCTCAACTGTTAGCTTCACCCTTTTCCTTACTAAAACTACACACTAATAATATAAGGGGGAAAATTAAAGGTGGATATTTCTGATTTGAGTAGGCCTTTGGAAGTGGTAGAGAATTGGGAAATCAAAAGGGGACAGTCTTAGGGATTGCTTCACTTCACTGTTCTGACATCCCAAGAGAAGCAATCTACTACAATATATGTTTATTGTATATCTGGTCAACCGTTAGGATGAGTAGCATTAAACAGTTGTGAAGATGGTGTAAGTGAATTAAGGACATAGAACTAATATCCTGTGTTGTTCTGCATTTCTTAAAATAATTTAATGATAAATTCTATACTTATAGGAGCTTAAAAGAAATGGTTATAAATTCAAGTATATAACCAACAATGTCTTCCACATTGCACACGCTTAAAAACTTGGCCTTGATTTTTTTAAATTAAAAGGTAAGATTTTTAAATAGCTTGTTTGTGACTCTGAGTTTCTAGTCCCAGGAATATAGCAAATCTTTGTAGAAATTAACCACTGCACTATTTAGCTGCTGATTACCAACCATAAGTTTGTCTTTTAATTACTGCCTAAAAGCTATATGCATTGAGGTTGCATATCAATACCCTTTGAAACATTTTGTCCATGCTATTTGCCACAGTCTTAATTTGATCATATTAAAGAGACATCTACTTTTTCTTCCCAATATTTACATTTATTGATTCCAGTAGAGTTGCCTTTTCATAAATCCAGTACCTGGGGTATGCATCAGGATTAAAGTGATATAGAAGTAAAATTTAAGAGTGGTCAGAAGACCCATTATAGAGGACCTTAGCAAGTTTACAATAATTGCCAGTTTCTAGAAGTATTTATGCGTGAGGAACTGGAATTTGTTCTTTAAATATATAGTATTTCTAATGCTCAAAACTTGCCTCCTAAGTACATAAACTTATCAATATTTTAGAGTGAAGATCTTTAAGCTGGATAGTTAATTAATTTGATGAATCATACTGAGAGCTAGCACTGGGATTGAAATCCAAGTCTGCTTGAATCCAAACCAGCAAGGTTATATAATAATTTCAAGCCCCATTCCTTATCTATAAAATGAAGACCACTACATGCATTCACATGCATAGCATGATGATTTAGTTAAATACTATATTTGAACAAGCTTAATGACTAAAATCTTCTAGAGGGAACTATAGTCAGACTGCCAGCCAAACCACTCACCAGCTGGTTACCCAGGGAAAATCATAGCTTCACTTTCTCCAGTTTTCTCATTTCTACAATGTCCTTAATAATAACACTTTTATAAGTTTTCATGAGAATAAAGTGAGATGACATATGTCAACTGCCTATACTAGACCCACAACATCATAGGAGCTTAATTACTTGTTAATGAGTATTTGTAAATTAAAGAATGTCTACTATTACTTGATTTAATATTAAACATGGCAAATAAAGGATGAGGATAGACTCACTTAGGATTCCAAAGATTTTAAAATTTCATTAAGAAGTTTGGATATTACTTTTTTTTTACTTTCTTCATTTTGTTGTGAGATCAGAAGACTGATTTTTATCTGCTGGCTATTTTCAAAACATGTTAGCCTTATTGGATATCATTTCCTATACATCAGTGTATCACTGTATAATGTGCTGAGGAGCATAGTAACAATGTCTTAAGGGACAATGCAAACTCTAAGTGATCACAGGGCATCTCATTTTGTCATGCTTTTTAAAAATAATCTCTATGCTTAATTCCTTGCTGCCATCCATTCTATCAGTTCAAGTTGCAAGTGACACTCATGACTAAACATTTTTAAGTTCTGGCATTTTTTATTCTAATTTTAAAAAATCTGATATATATTTGATAAAATGTATGTCTTAGCCTTACTCATCTAAGCCAGCTGGGTCAATGTGATTTTTTGTGAAAGACATTAAAATACTAGGCTTCATACATTCTTTCACTATTTTTTTTTTTTTGCATTTCATTAAATTACACTTGGAAGTGCCTGCTGATTAGCCACTTCACAGAGAAAGTGAAGTTAAAGTTATTAAAATATCTTCAGTGCCTCGAAGGAAGCATTTTATTTAGAGAAATAACAAAAAATGAATTGTTTATAATTTTACTCATTGAATGTTCTACTCCCCCAAACCCTACTCATGCAATATTACTGTAGGTACAAAGAATCTGATTATTTGGGAGGATTTTATTTGTTATTCTTGTGTTTTTTTAGAAATGCTAATAGCTCACATTTAAACAATTTTAAGAGCTCTGAGAATATGTACTTAAAATCAATTTTAAAATATAGTATACAACATATGTCTATTATTTGTCATATGTAGACATGAGAGTTATCATAGACATATTAAAACATTTTCAATTTTTAAAAAATAAGAACAGAAAAGATTTAAGCTCTAGACTTTTCATAGTGCAATCTCTAATAATTCAGATAGCATTTAAAGACTGAAATGCCATGTGGTCAATATTATGAACATAATTTATCTCTGTAACACTCCTTTACTATAGATTTTTAGAGGTGCTGAATGAATAGCATACTACAAGTAGTCAACTCTAATGCCTCCAACTTAGCTTCCTGATTGGTTGGCTATGAAACCTTAAGATTCCCAGTTCAACTTAAAATAATTGAAGCTAGTTCTTATTTTTGGAAGAACTATCTGAGGGCACTAAGTTAAACCTCACATATTTGTCTACATCACTAGCCAGTTGGCACTTATCCACCCTGCAGAATGGCTGAGTGATGGCATCAATAAGGAAGGTGGGAATGATAGCAGGAATTTTGTGTGGCAAGTATATGAACTGGGACAACTCGTATAGTTTCCAATACTCATTAAGGTTAAGGGGTCTGGTAGTTAAATTATGTTAAAGCCACTTGACAGGGGTGTGGCAGACCCAGCGGTCAATTACACTGAAGGTGCTTGCAGTAGCTTGGGGAGGCCTCGTCAGGGCCTTTTCATGAGTTAATCATCAAGGGTGATTCTGAAAGACAAAAATCATTAACATTGCTCTCTTCTTCATAACTCCTGGGGTCTGAGTGGTTCACTCCATAGGTGCCAAGATTGCTTTTCCCTCTTCCACCCCAAAGTTGGTATTTCCTATTCCAGCAGTTTCAACTTTATCTTTTTTGCCATCATCTTCTATTTTTACCTAGCTTTTCTCCCAGAAGGGTAAAGTGCAAGCAGCATAGGAGATTTTTATAAAATTGACAAAGATATATTACGTCTCCCACTTTTGGAATGTGTGAATTGCTGTAGGGGAATTTGGAGAGAAGTATCATCAACAATATAGCAACTACATTATCATTATGGTACAGAATCATGTCAATGTAACAAGAGAATCTAGGTAGCTGAACCAAAATTAAGTTCGAACCCCCTAGAGCCTCTTTTGATCAGCCACTCTGAAAGTGTAACAAACAAGTTTGTGTAACTTTGCTATCAGGGAAAAGAAAGAAGAATCATGTCCAGGAATGGTCAGGGCAAAATAGAAAGTTTTCAAAATAGGTCTATATATTCCCAGCCTTTCCTCCCAATTATTTCCCAGAAAGTGTCCTAGGGAGATTATTCCTTTAACTACATTTAGTGACTAAACTACCTTCCTAAGGAAGACGTGAATAAAGCAGAGTCAGAAATATTTCTAAGTTAATTTTTGAGGAGGCCCTTTTAATGTTCACACTTATCAGATACTTGTGGATGATACAGAGCCCACGAGTTTGTCAGCTATGCTGAGTAAATGATCAGAGTGCAGCCAATTCAAACAGCTGCTAATAGGGCACATACTTAGATGAAGGGACTTGGCAGTGTGGCCAGAGTCAGCTGATTGGACTGGAAGAACAACACAGTGACCTAAAGTGATGACAGCAGTGAGGCAGCACTGATACCCTATAAAAGTGGTAAAAGGTTCCAATTTAGTTAATTTGCCAGGAATGAGTGGAGGCCATGCCCCATGCAATGTAGCCTCCCTCACTATGAGAATGCAGGTCAACTTTGTCAGGAGTCACAATTCTGACATGCATTGGTTTTATACATCGGAGGCATACAGCCCTTTACTTTGTTTCCAGTCTATGATAATGGATATGTTGCCAGGTCTGGTAGCGTGATAGACCTGGGCAATGATGGTGGCAATTTGATTTGTGCAGGCTTGATCAGCAATTTCATTCTACTAAGGCTCATCAGAGAGTGGGGTCTTACCATGAACTCACGTGAGCGACCCGTACAGTTTGGTCTGTAATCAGAATTTATTTCTATAGTTCTCAGCTACAAAAAGGGCATGTTTAATTTGTCAGTTAGTAGTTTTCTATAACAGGTAGACCACTGTGAACAAGTCAGTGAAAATATAGCAAAGTTCATTGAAGGAAATAGCTTATTCCTTTCCACAGAAAGCTAGCTATAGGAATGGCTTTGAAGTATGTCCACTGAGTGGAGAGACCACATCCACTACTGATTGTGCATAGCTGATGCAGAAGCTAGATGGCGGCTGCAGCCCAATGGACAGCATCAGGTTTTGGCATAGCTAAACCATCAGTGAGCCCTGCTCAGGCTTTTAGAAAGCCTCTGTGAATGGAGAGCCTCTTAGAGTCATGGCTTTCTTTAAGTAGAGGAACGTAGGATAAAGTTTCTCACAAAGGAAGTGCTATTACTTATTCCTGTAAAGCCAAGATGCCTCTGAGGCCAGCTGTGTTCTTCAATATACCATTTTTAATACAAGGCTGGCTAGCCTGCCCACCTTGTTAATTGAGTGCAAGTTGATGTATATTCAAATGGAAATTTCAGACAGGAGTGTCATCACAAGGCCTCCATGGGTCAGTTCAGTTTTGACAAGAGCCCAGTAGCAAGTTAACATTTGCTTCTCAGAAAAGGTGGTAACTGTGTCACAGATGCATCAAGTCCAGACCTTAATGGGTTCCCCTGAGTAGAGGCTGCCTTCCTTTGACAGAGGCTATACTAGGTAAAGTCATTAGTCACAGAGATTTGCAACTCAAAGGGATCATTAGGGGAGTGGAGCCCCAAACACAGAGTGTGCCACAGCTTCCTGGACAGCTTCCAACACAGCCTGTTGGTTTGGGTCTCACTCAAACCATGTTGCTTTGTAGCTTAGGCAATATAGAGGACCAAATAGAATACCCAGAGGAGGCACCCACTGACTTCAATCCCTAAGCAATCTCATGAGAGTTGGCCTCATGTTGGTGATAGAAGGCTGAAGTAACATTTTCCCTTTGACTTCTGAGGAACTATTATGAATCTGCCCAGAAAGTCTCAAACATTTACTTGGTGACTCATATTATGCCTTTGCCTTGTTCTACTGGGAAAGGCTCAGTCTTCAAAGGCTGCTTGCTATACAAACATCCTTGAAACATAGCCTGAAAGGAAGGGTGGTCAGTGCCTCTGCTCTCAAGACATGTAGAAATGTGAGAACCCTTGGAGAATTGTCTCTCAGTATTGTATACTAAATTTGACTTCATGTACATTATACCTGATTTTTAAAAAAATGTTTAAGCTTTCATTCAAGAGGTGAGGCACATAGAAGGATGAGCTAATCTAGAAATTGTTTCTTCTATGTCCTCAAGAAACTTGTTTTTTTAAATTACTTATTATTTTTCAGTTTCAGTTGACACACAATATTATGTTAGTTTCAGTGCACAACATAATTATTAGGCATTTACTAGTATATACCTTGTGAAGTGGTCACCCCTATCTGGCACCATATATAGTTATTACAATATTATTGACTGTATTCCCTATACTGTAGTTTACATTCCCATGACTATTTGTATAACTGCCAATTTGTACTTCTTAATACCTCACGTTTCTCACTCATACCCACCTCCCTGCAACCCTCCCACCATGTTCTATTTTGTATTTATTTATTCATTTATTTATTTACTTACTTATTTTTAATCTTTATTGGTGAAAGTATTACATAGGTCTTCCTTTTCCCCCATTAACCTCTTTCAGTCCTCTCCCATCCTCCCCCATGCTTAGGCCTCACACCCCACCCCCATTGTCTGTGTCTAGAGATTATGCATGTATGCATATCAGTTCATTTGGAGGAGATCAACCATTATTTATTTTTATCTGAGCTTTTCTAAACACATAATTGGATTGGAAACAAATAAAAAGCAAATAAAACTTTGCATGTTGTTAAGGAAAAGGACATAACAGTGCACTAGGCACCCAAATGCCATTAGCACTAAATTCATTCAATTGGGTTCCATGAGGTCTATGTACCTTGAAAAATCGATTGCGTTGGGCAAATACATATCCCATGCTTTCATAATTACTTATTATTCTCAGAAAAAGGCATAAGGTGTTGGCTAATAGTCCATGGATCATATTCAATCAGGAAAAAATGCGTATTGAAGAATTCCATGTTAAAAATGGAAGTTTCTGTCATTTATTACTCTGATACTCAATAGTTTGTAATATAAAAATAAATTATTCTAGATTACTCTATAGACAAAGGGTTTCTGAGTCTTTGGCCTGTAACAGTGGTTCTCAACTCTGGTTGCATATAATTTATCTAGAGACAGTTACAGATAATGAAGCCTACAGAAGACTTTATGCCTACAGATTTTGATTTAATTGGTTTAGGGTGGGGATCATGGTGTGGTGGATATTTTTGTTTTTGTTTTCATTGCCCCAACTTACCCCAGGGTTACAGTCAGAGTTCAGAACCACTGGCCTTTGCAATGTAATCTGCTTTCCTGTAATTCTCTTTAGCTCCTTAGTTTGTGAGAAAATTATTAACAGTGTTATTTAATTATATGAAAACTAAAAACACGCAAAATAATTTAAGAATTTTATGTCTTGGCCTTTAAAATTCAAAATGAAAGGTGAGACTCAAAATATGTCATTAATTTATTACAACAGTTTTTAATTTGAGGAGTGAAGGTGGCAAATCAGAACCACCTGCCTCATTTTCAAATTAAAATAGCCATGTTCTCACCTGGAGATTCTAATATTTGTAAGGGGATGTGAGTGGGGAGGGCGAAATGTATAATTTTAAAGAGTTTTCCATATGATTCTGATCCTTACCATGGCTACCACCACTCCATCTTTTGTAGAAAACCACAGGCTTATCCCTTATGCTTCTAACTTGAAAAATAAGTTAGATATATGTTACAATGTATACATGGTCAGCCCTAAGATTCTACCCTCTTGTTAGGTGATCAGATTAATCATTTGGGAAGCCTCAAAACATGAGTCTTACAGGAGGAAACTATTGGGTAAGAAATACACCACAAATAAGAGCAATTTAGGCACAGAAATAGCCAAAAGCTTTCCTACTCTAAAACAATGAATTTGTTCTGGGAACAACTAAAAATTTGTGTTTATTCTTGGAAACATAAAATTCATACAATAAAAAGAAATGATCATATTAGTAAATTCAAAGTATGATCTGTAACTGAAATTTCTCAATAAAGTTTCTAACTAACCCAGATAAAGCAATAAGAAGAATCCGAGTACTTTGAAACTTAAAATAATAATAATAATAAATTTCAAACTTTCTTTCTGAGGCTACACCTTGCTTGTTCCTTGCTTGCTTTGTCTAAGAGATAAGTAGAAGATGATCTCGTTAGTGTCTTTAAATCTTTTGTTACTCAAAGTATGGTTCATTAATCAGCAGCATCCTATCACTTTAGGACTTGTTAGAGATGCATAATCTCAGGCTCCTCCCCCAGGCCAACTGAATCATTCTTTTTTTTTCTTTTGAGAGAGAGAGAGAGAGAGAGAGAGAGAGAGAGAGAGAGAGAGAGAGAGAGAGAGGATTTATTTAGTTTCCTTTTTTCTTTTGAGTATTTTCTTTGTTTTTAAATAATAGTTTATTGAATTTTTAGAGAGAGAACAAGAGCTGGAGATAGAAACATGGATGAGAGAGAAACATGGATGGGCTGCCTCCAGCATGCCCCCTACCGGGGATCAAGTCTGAAACCCAGACATGTGCCCTAATCTGAATCAAACCAGCAAACCATCCAACTGAGCCACTGACCATGACTTAAGTCCTTTCTTACACACTTTCCTTCAAATTGTTCTAATGCTTTGAAGGACTTTCTGCTGCTAGATACTCTGCAATAAAAGCTAAAAAATCTGTAGTTACAGCCCCTGTGCTACTGATTTGGGGTGTGGCAGTCACACCACTGCTCTGGTCAATACTGCATCACCACAGACTTCCTGCCTTTCCAGGGTAGAGGTGACCTTTGACATGGCATCCCCTCATTCTAGTCCTGGGCCCAGGCAGGTTAAGTGGCTCAGAGGGCACTGGCTGCTGGTTGGTGAATCAGCATCTTCTCTCTGGATTCCTGGGACCAGTGGCTGTGCTCTGACCTGGGAGGGAATTCAAGCCCCATGTGTGCCCTCGAAGAGGTAAATTCACAGCCTGCTTCACACATTTTACCGCATCCAACATCTAAGCAACCATAAGTGAGTCACGTGCACATTAAGAAGCATTGCCCAGCTGGTGGGGCTCAGTGGTCGAGCGTCGACCTATGAACCTGGAGTCATGGTCAGGGCACATGCCCAAGTTGTGGATTCAATCCCCAGTGAGGGGCGTGTAGAAGGCAGCCGATTAAAGATTCTCTCTCATCATTGATGTTTCTATCTCTCTCTCCCTCTCCCTTTTCTCCGAAATCAATAAAAATATATTTTTAAAAAATTTAAGAAGCACTGTGTGAGCCCATCAATTATAAGATGACCATCTAAACTACTATCCAGAAATATGCAATAGTAACCTAGAAATGTCTGTAACACAACACAAAAAATAATCCGTTTTACAAAATTATTTTAAAAAGACAAGAATAAGGGTTTTGCTTTTTTTAATCTCTTTAGTTCTTTCCTGAAACCATTGAACAAGATCCTTACAATATAACATGGTGGGATTTTTATCCTTCTCTTTAAATATAGTCAATAAATGAATGATAAAGCTGAAGTGAGCTTGTCAATGGTGTTGGTACTGTGACATTATGTATTTTGTTGCTGTTCTTTTTATCTCAGTTTTCCATTTCTACTTCAGAAGTAAGCACAACAGGCTGCAATGCTAACAAGCAGAAGTGCAAACTTCTTTTGGTGAGAGAAAAAAAAACACACAATCATAGCCACCCACTTGTTCTTTTATTTCAAATCAAAGCTATGTAATTCTATTTACCCAGGCATCACACTTCAAGGGGGAGGGGGAGGGAAGAAAACCCCAAAGTTACATTGTGTTACCTTAAATAAATACATGATCTTTTATTTTTTAAAATGGTAATTAAAATCAGGCTCATTTCCGAAAGCATCTCCAATTTAAATTTTAGGCATAATAACAAAAAATAATAATAGCAAAAGTATTCAAAGCCCTTATTCTTTCCTACTGTCACATCTGAACATCTTATCTAATAAAACAGTAATATGCAAATTGACTGTCACTCTAACACACAAGATGGCTGCCCCCATGTGGACACAAGATGACCAGCAGGGGAGGGCAGTTGGGGGGGACCAGGCCTATCGGGGAGGACAGTTAGGGGCGATCCGGCTGGTAAGGGAGGGCAGTTAGGGGCAATCGGGCCAGCAGGGGAGCAGTTAGGTATCAAACAGGCTGGCAGGCAGAAGTGGTTAGGGGCAATCAGGCAGGCAGGCAGATGAGCAGTTGGGAGCCAGCAGTCCTGGATTGTGAGAGGGTTGTCCGATTGCCCATTTAGGCCCACTGGGATCAGGCCTAAATGGGCAGTCAGACATCCCTTGAGGGGTCGCAGATTGGAGAGGGTGCAGGCTGGGCTAAGGGACACCCCCACCCCCCCGTGCACAAATTTTGTGCACCAGGCCTCTAGTTTCATCATATGAGCTTTCCCACTTTTATCAGCATCCTCTGTATCCCCCTCAGTTCATACTGAGAGCTCCAGGTGAGCATGCTTTCATATCATTTTTTTCTTACCTACTCAGTTAAGTGATGAGTATCATTGTGAGGGTAAAACTCTAAACTTTGTGTTAAGATCTGCACAATAAGTACTTTGAACTGGAAAATACATTTCATCATGTGCATAATATTTTCACAAGCAGGTAGCCAGAAGGGTTTCTTTTCCTTTCATAATGTATAAAATTTTAACTTTTCCAATTTAGATCATTTGGGTCTGGATGGATAATTATGTCACTAATAAACAGCATGCCTGAGAGTAACATGTAGAATATGCATTAAGGTAACCCTTGGAAAACTGTGCCAGTATGTGGACCATGTATGATGTAAAGGGCCAATCCCTAATAAAGACCATGCCTTAAAAAGAACGAACAGTGAGTTGGCCTGGTATACACAGAGACGGGTCTGCACTTTCAAAGTAACTCTTGTGCCAAAACTCATAATGTTCTGTTTGGTTCTATGCCACAATAGATTCTACCTATAACCATTGTATTTCTGTGATGGCTTTAAGCCAATCTCCTGACCTCTATAAACAAATAATAGAACCATTTAAGCTATGAAAAGAGGAATTAGAACAAAGTGTTTAATGAAATGACTAGTTTGTTTTGTTTGCCTGCATTTTTCCCATAATCACCTCCCTTTTTCTTATTTCAGAGGAGCTACCTTTGTATTATGGGTTTAGAAGAGAGAAAAAAAATAAGAAAAAAAAAACAGCCTGACTTTTATTAGGCTTTAATTTAATGATTTGATTTTTCTAAGACGATTCCAATCTGACTGTGATTTTATGCCTATATTAACAGTAGGGGAAAGAGAAGTTTATGAAATGCTATTCTCTTGGGAAATGGTAGTGGGCTGGGATGATTGCTAACACTGTGAGAGGAAGTTTAAATAGAATTAGGATCTAGAAAGTCATTGGCCTGGGTTTATGGTATAAGTCAAAATTAAACTATTCATAAAAAGATTGGTGTCAAATTATATAATAAAGTTTAGACTGCAATAAAAATTTAGAAGACAAAAATATGCTTCCAAGAGCACCTAACCAGCCTGTAACAACAATTATTTATTGATCAAGTGATTAATAAATGGATGGATGAATGAATGAATAAGGATTGCAGTAGTTCATAATTTTGCATTGGATTAAAGAGAGCCAGTTAAATATCTTAGAAAAATATGTGTTAACTTAAAACATATTTCCAATTGTGTTGACTAATAAAAATAAACTACAATCTGATGGAAGTATCTCTATTTTCTCATATGCTACTTTTTGGCAACTTTCAACTCATGCTTCTTCCAATATCTTCTTATTTTAGAATCCATGGTCTCCTAATGTTTTACTTTACTGACCATTCTCAATGCTTTTTGGCAGGCAT
This sequence comes from Corynorhinus townsendii, assembly GCA_026230045.1. Classification (NCBI taxonomy): domain Eukaryota; kingdom Metazoa; phylum Chordata; class Mammalia; order Chiroptera; family Vespertilionidae; genus Corynorhinus; species Corynorhinus townsendii. The sequence continues at coordinate 159,815,948 of JAPDVU010000002.1, forward strand.
CTGCTCTTCTCTGTCACTAACTTACGGAGGCCCTCTGAAAATATTCCAAATTTATGTCATCATCTGTCTTTTAAGCTTGAGTCTTAAAGAGCTAAAAGCTTCATTCTCCTACTAACTTGGAGTCTCACTGACTCACAGATATTAAAACTTACATAATTAGAAGGACAATAAAAACTAATCTCTGAATCATTTACATCTCATAAATTGGGGCTATTTTATACCAAATTCTTCCAGCTAAAAACCTGGGAAGAATCCTTGATTTCTGTCTTTTCTGAACTCTCTTCCCCACCCCCAATTGTTAATTCACACTTATAGGCCCATAATATGCCTTAAACTATTTACTTTTCTCCATCTCTATCTTCAATCCTAAACCCTCAACATCTTGCCGCTGGAGTACTACCAAAACCTCTCTATGTTCATATGTCCACTCTCTTCCATTTTTAATCCATTCTCTCCACAGAGATAATACTGTTCACTAACTTGATTAAAACAGTTTCATGGGTTCACACTGAATTGAGGAAAAATGAACTCATTTTCTAGACTGTGAGGCTCTTCCCAACCCTCTTATGTTCCTGCCCCCTTGCTCCCCAGGCTACAGACACACTAGCCTCCTTTCATGTCACATGCATTAAAATATTTCTCTTATGTGGTCTCTCATTTGTTTTTCTCTTTGTCTTTAATGTTTTCCCCTCTATTTATTTCTTGGTATGGCTGGCTTCTTCCTATACTTCAAGTCCCATATTACCATTTTGCCTTCTCTGACACTCTGTCTATAGAACAACCGTGGCTTTTCAAGCAACATGGTTACTGTCTGTCACATTCCCTGCTGATTTGCTTTACAGTATTTATTACACATCAATGACTCCTTCCTTCCTTCCATCCTTCCTCTTTTCCCTACTTAAATGTAAGCTCCATGTGGGTAGGAAGCTTATCTGTTTTGTCTGCTGTCTTATGCTCTTCAGATTTGCAAATGTTTAATAAATATATTGTAAATAAACAAGGCTGCAAAAGAGTACTTATTTAAATTTCACAATCAAATAATAATACCATTTTTTCAACATCTCAAAAAGTAGCAGAACTGAGAGTTTTCTTTTTCCTATTGTATCATGTCTAAAAATCTTATATTGTGTGAAGTTCCAAGAAACTACTTTCTCTTCTTTGGGGTAAATGAGAATGGTATGACTGGGGATTATTACCTTACTTCTGTGATTCATATGTTTAAATATGGAAGCACTTAAATAAGAACCTTCTGATATTCCCTTAATTATTGGGTTCAGGATAACTATACCTCAAAGATTAGTTGTATAGTAACAAATTATGATATGGTAATTATTATTCCCTGCCATATTTTGAATTCAAACAGTGAGGTTAGCTCTGTAGAGAATATTCAGAAAAAACACGGGACTTGCTGTAAAAAGCTATAGATAATTTAAGGCTTGCATTTTTTACTCCTCCCATATATCTATTTTATCTTCATTTCCTTTCCTTTTCTTCATATCCTTGTAAGGGTTGGATATTCTGAGTATTCTCAGTGCTCTCTTCAGCAGATGTTAGCATGCATATGCTAATTAAACACACTTCCTTCCTACTTATTCCTAAATTCACAACATCTTCAGTGTTTCTAAACAAAAACATTTCAAACTATCCAGCTCAAAAATACTATATACACACACACACACACACACACACACACACACACACACACATATATATATATATATATATATGAGAAAAAATCTTTGCTGCAAGGAACTGCATTTATTTTCCTGAAAACTTTTGAATTTCATCTAAAATTGCTGAAGGTCTGAGCTTCAGTTTTATCAGTTTTCATCCTTGGTGTGTGGATATCAGGGAAGAAAATAATTTATAACTGCTAAGAAAACCAAACAATATATGTTTTTACGTAGTAATTATTTAAATCTAGATCTTAATGTGGAGAATAACTTATGTAATAAAAAAATACTCAAGTAAGAGAATAAAACAATATAAAATTGTGACCTGAAAAATCATCCTTGAACACTTCCCCTCCAAATTACTTTTTTTTTTCCAGAAGTTTTTTTTATGGTGTCACTTTCATTTTCTGAATTTTCATATTTGTTTATTACTTTATTTATTAGTTTGACATTTATGAGCACCCATTTAATTCAATAAAGAATATACTTTGTAAAGTACAAAAACCCAGGTAGTCTGCTCAAGAAGTTTGTATAGTTCAGGTGAATAGAACATGAACATACTTAACTATAATTATACTAAAACAATGAGGACCATTAAGAGAGATAGAAATAAAATACTTCAAATTGGATCTTGAAGAATGAATAAGATCTGATGGATAGTTAGCTTTGAGAGACAGAATTAATAGCATTAGCACAGCCAGTGATAAAAATGCAAGATAAATTATATTCAGAAATAGAATAGTTTACCTGGAAATAAAATTTAGAATAATAGAAGAGGAAAACTATATATTGAGGCCAAGACAATAAATGCCATATATATAAATATACTTTATTTTATATGAAATTAAGAATTATTGATATTTAGGTAAGGGAAATTCTTGATTATATGTGTTTTATAGGATTAAAATGGCAGACATGTTGGCTTATAAGAAAGTGATTTAGAGACAAAGAGATCAAATAAGTAACAAAGTATAACAGACAACTTGTTGTAGTGTACCCCCATCTTACAAAGGACGCCTCAAGAAATCGAATTATGGAGTCATTTATTAAAAGCCGGTGGCATATGAGGGAGCCATTCAGCACTCCAAACCTCGTAGCCCCAAACAGCTTGCTACATCTGGCTTATATTGGCAGAATATCACAAAAGTATCGATTACATCTTTGGGTCTGGAATGAGGAAACTGTTTCGCAAAAAGCATTTATACAGAAGCGAAATTGAGCAAGTTAGTTATCTAAAGTATACGAATCACTGAATCAACAGAAACACATTATCTGGGACCACCTGGGCAATTTAGAATAATTGTGCTGTCCAGATTCTGGGACCATTGAGTCAACTGAAACTCGTTATCTGTAGCTACTGAGACAATTTAGGATAATTGAGCTGTCCTGGTTCCCAGAAGAATGTGCTTCAGTAACCAGTGAGATCACAATCAATGGGATATTCAAACCATCATCAGTGGAGTGTTGGAATAGCATACATAAGTTCAGAAAATCAAAATAACTATCTATTGTTTTAGCAAACAAATAAGTACAGAACCCAAACAGCAGTTTCTACCTAAGATGATTGCTACCATACTTCAAACTGAGATGGTAATTAGGAAGTCAACTGTTAAAAAAATAAATAAATAAATGTGATAAATATTATAAATGTAGAATGAATTTGGAAATGAATTTCCTCATGGATGTGAAGAAAATGGAGATTTTGAACTTGCATGCATATGGTGATGTGTCCCTATAAACTATATCTGATGAGTGAAAGGAAAGCATGAAGGTAAAAATAATAAAATCATTCAAGTCACGTTATGTATGTAAATATATCCAGTTGACAGATGGCAATGGACTCAAACTGGGATGGTAATTGTGGGATTATGGGGCTAAAAAAATAATTCTGTTAGTTCCCCTGAGCTCACTATAATTTTAAGAAGTGCCTTCTAGTGATTTAACTTCTGTAACTACTTGGAGTTCACAGTTTAGTTGAGGTTATTGAGTCCAATTGCCCATGACTAATAAAGTGTCATCTCCACCCCTTTATTTTTGCAGTTATAGCCAATAGAAAACACTTTATATATCATACCTATCACAAGAAACTCATGAGGTGAGTACTATAATTTATAATTGAGGAAATCAAGTAGATAAGGAATTTGTTCATGATAACACAGCAAAAACAAAAAAAAAAAACTGTTTGAAAATCCCTAATCAAAATGTTCAGCCTATAGCTACATCCACCATTAGTTTTTTTTTTTTTAAGTTTCCCCTCCACCCGGTTCCCACCCCACCTTCTGCCCTTACCTACCCCCCACTGTCCTCATCCATAGGTGTACGATTTTTGTCCAGTCTCTTCCTGCACCCCCCATACACCTTTCCCCCTGAGAATTATCAGTCCACTCCCTTTCTATGTCCCTGATTCTATTATATTCACCAGTTTATTCTGTTCCTCAGGTTTTTAACTCACTTGATTTTTAGGTTCACTTGTTGATAGATATGTATTTGTTGTTCATAATTTTTATCTTTACTTTTTTCTTCTTCCTCTTCTTAAAGAATACCTTTCAGCATTTCATAAATACTGGTTTGGTGGTGATGAACTCATTTAGCTTTTTCTTATCTGTGAAGCTCTTTATCTGACCTTCAATTCTGAATGATAGCTTTGCTGGGTAGAGTAATCTTGGTTGTAGGTTCTTGCTATTCATCACTTTGTAGATTTCTTGCCACTCCCGTCTGGCCTGCATAGTTTCTCTTGAGAAATCAGCTGACAATCGTATGGGTGCTCCCTTATAGGTAATTAACTGTTTTTGTCTTGCTGCTTTTAATATTCTCTCTTTGTCTTTTGCTATTGGCATTTTAATTATGATGTGTCTTGGTGTGGTCCTCTTTGGATTCCTTTTGTTTGGGGTTCTGTGTGCTTCCTGGACTTGTAAGTCTATTTCTTTCACCAGGTGGGGGAAGTTTTCAGTCATTATTTCTTCGAATAGGTTTTCAGTATCTTGCTCTCTCTCTTCTTCTGGCACCCCCATAATTCTGATGTTGGTACGCTTGAAGTTGTCCCAGAGGCTTTTTACACTATCTTCAACTTTTTGGATTTTTTTTTCTTTTTGCTTTTTCAGTTGAGTGTTTTTTGCTTCTTTGTATTTCAATTCTTTGACTTGATTCTTGCGTTCCTCTAGTCTGTTGTTGGGTCTCTGTATAATTTTTTTTTTTATTTCAGTCAGTGTGTGTTTAATTTCTAGTTGGTCCTTTTTCATATCTTCGAGGTTCTTGTTATATTTATCGGCCTTTTCTAGGATACTCTTGAAAAGCCTTATAACCGTGGTTTTGAATTCTATATCCAGTCATTTGTTTTCCTCCATTTCTCTCATTTGTGATCAGTTTCTTTGTCACCGCATTTTCACTGCTTCCCTGACTTGGTAGGGTAGCTTTGTGTGCTAGGTGTCCTATAGGGCCCAGTGGGTCGGCCTCTCAGTTACCTGAGGTGGACACTCTTGGTGCACCCCTTTGTGGACTGTGTGTACAGCCTTGTTGTAGTTAAGTCTTGATTGTTGTTGGTATCACTGGGAGGAATTGACCTCCAGGCCAACTGGCTGTGAGGATCAGCTGTGTCTACACTGGGAGAAGTTTGGTGCTGGAGACAGCCTTATAGGATTAGACTTGCCAAATTTCAAAAGCCTCTGTGCTCAGCTTGGATGGGGTGGAGTCTCAGGGCAGAGCAGACAGTCTTGGCTTCCTGTCAGCTCTGCTCTTGCGTGGGAGCCCAAGTCTACAGACCTCTGCCTTCCCTGGCTCCCGAGCCTCCGCCTGAGAGTCCAGATTCCCCCCAGCAAGGGCGTGGGTCCCCAGGGGCTTGCCTGGAACTGGGGATCAGTGCAGTCAGAACTGGGGTTCAGTGCAGTCAGGAGCTTCCAACTCCCTTTTGCTATGGAAAGCCTATGGCAACCTCCTCAGTATTTGTTCACACCTGCGTGCGCCTCCAGACCCCTGCCCGCTGGGGGTTCCCCGGGTCTCTGAGTTTCTGAGTGCCTTTCTCTCTACCTGACAATCCAGACTCCCCCGTATGAGCCTGGGTCCACAGGGTTTCACTCGGAATTGGGGTTCAGTGCAGTCGGAACTGGGGTTCAGTGCAGTCGGGGGCTTCCTTCCCCCTCCCACCAGAGAAAGTCAGCCAGGCTCTCAGCTGCCTTTCCTCTCTGCGTGCACAAAGACCCTTTGCCATACCTCAACCCTTTGCTGTTCCTCCAATTCTCCATGAGCTTTTCTCTTTCCTTCTAGTTGTAGAATTTCCACTCAGCCATCTTTCCTGTGGTTCTGGATGGTGTCCGTTCTGTCTTTTAGTTGTAGTTTTGAAATTGTTGTGCATGGCAGCAGTTTAGGTGCTTACCTATGCCGCCATCTTGGTCTCTCCTTCCACCATAAGTTCTGAATCTACCCTAACCAAGGTTGTCAGGAGTCATTCATACGCTGACATTAGTCTCATGGCTCTGAACCTGTTATTAAGTGCATGGAGTATGGGTCATTGATTTTCTCATGTCTACTGACCTTTAGCACTTCACCATTAACCCTGCTTAGTTTATTGAGTGAGGTTCAATTTACCTTATTGGCCTTGGGGCCCCACCCCATTCTCTTGGTCAGAATCTCATTTATCCTGGCATAAATTTTTCTGGCTCCTTTACAGTAGATTAGATACTGATATACATAAATCCAGTCAATAATACGGGATTTCCTTCAACCCAGTTTAATGATGTTAGAAGCATAGTTCTATAACTCATGTCACTTTGCCAGAGATTCTCTACCTCCTTCATCAGAGATAATGGTAATCTCATAAAAAACAGTTGACTAAAATAAAACTGAGTTGTCACCTCCTCCCTAGAAGCCAGACCTTCACTCTGACTAGCTTTATTTCTGCTCATTCATCACTTCCCCAGGCCTGCCAATGAGTACAGTTCATCTCACATTATACTGGGCATGACAGTAAACTTAAGGTTGATACAGTCAAGAGGGTGTTTAACGGTCTTATCCAAGAAATGTCATGATGGGCATGTTTCTGCCTAGGGAAAGTAATATTTTTAAGGTCAGATACCAAGTAATATTTTTCTCTCAAAGAAGCATATTCATTAGAGTCTCCATATTGCTACAGTACACAAGGCAGAATAGGAAGATGGATGCCTGACAGACCCACAGAACAGCCTAAGGAGATAATGTAGCTTAGTAGAAGAGCAATGGAATTTGAAAACTGTTTTATGACCCTATGGAAGCAAATTTTCCTGTCAGTTTACTTAAATATGAAGTGAAAATAACAACTATTTTGTATGGTTTTTGTGGGGCTTAAACGAGATAATTCTTATAAAAACATTTTTAGAGCTTTGTGGAGTCTAAATAAATGGCAGCCATTATCATCACCATCATCACTTTTAGTATTAAGCCGAGGTTCAGTCTATAAAAAAGAAGCTTTTGCTCAGTGATAAGAACTATCATCTGGCAATTTCAAGACCGTTTGGAAAAGAAACAACCTTCAATATAGATGATAATCATTAAATTTATAGTTTAGTTTGAGTAATTCTAAATGGAGAGATGCAGAATTTTCTGAAAATAGGAAAAAACGAAAAAAAATGGCATGCAGTTATTGAAGCTTCTTCTCAAATCCTAATGTTTCATTGGCAAAAGCAAGTTGTGTAGCCTAGCCTATCTATGAAAATGGTATAGATAAATGGAGGGACAGCAAACATTTTTAGCAATAATACAATCTATCACAGAAAGCAACATTACCTTCTGTTCCACTGAAGTGCATATTTTAAAATTATTCTTTGTAATTATAGTCTATAACCTTTTCATGTTCTTATAAACATGTAACATCTTAATATCCTTTTTCATTTAGGTATATAGTTAACAAATACAAGCTAAAATTAACATTATTTTTCATGTTATTTTATCACTGTTACATTTTTAAGAAGTCTATAAGCACAGGAGTTAAAGTATAATATCTAGCTCGGCTGGTGTGGCTCACTGGTTGAGCATCAACCTGTGAACCAGGAGGTCACAATTCAATTCCCAGTCAGGGTACATGCCTGGGTTGTGGGCTCAATCCTCAGTAGGGGGTGTGCAGGAGGCAGCCAATCAATGATCCTCACTCATCATCGATGTTTCTATCTCTCTCTCCTTTCCTCTCTGAAATCAATAAAAATATATTTAAAAAAAGAATAATACTAAGTTTTCTGTGCATCACAAATTGTGTGTGGATCATTTATGTGCCAGAGTTTCATTCTATGTAAAAACTTACTATTTTACCGAAGATCTTAACTGTCATAACTCAATAGAAATGGTGTTAATTTCAAAGAAGAGAAAAACAGATGGCATTGCTGAGCCTTATTTTTAATAAATAAAGTCACTTAAATAATATGTAAGCAATTTAACATTGTGATTAAATGTTAAAAGTAAGTAACAAAAATAGTTACTTTTATTAGAAAATTAAATATTTTCTCATAAAACTATATACTTTGATTGTCAAGTCTAACTCTTGGACATGTTGCCTAGGTCTTATGTGGAAACTTTTATTCTATGAAAGACATTTTTGTAGGCAATACCAGGAAAGAAAATGATAAAATATAAAAATTATGTCACTAAAGAAAAACAATGAATAGACATCCCTCTAACTCTCCCAGGTCTTCAGTATCTATTTATTTGTAGAATGAGGTCCTAGTATAGGTGGTTTATATGAGAGAAGGAAAATTATATTGAGGTAAGGAATTTGTGAGCCCATATAGTAGACTTCTCCTATGTTCATTCTTATTAATGATAAGAAACTGTCTTGCTCAACCATATAAATAAGTCTAAAAGCAATGGAGACTGATTATAGGACAAGTTCATTACACTGGACATACACACACACACACACACACACACACACACACACACACGAGTTCTGATAAGGAAGATATCCTAGAGCAATACCTTATAAATAAACTCCACATAGCAAATCTGGGCTTCCATCAGTTTTTGTATGGCTGCCAAACAATGAATGTTTTTATATTATAAAATTATTTTTAAAAATTAAAAGAAGAAAAAAATTTATGAAATGTGAACATTATATGAAATTCAAATTTTAGTGTCCAAAATTAAAGTTTTATTGCCACTGCCACACTTGCTTCTTTTTGCATTATCTATGGCTGCTTTTTTTTATAGAGACCACATGGCCAAGAAAACCTAAAATATTTGCTATGTGGCTGCTGGGAACCAATTCCAGCATGTCATAATTACAAGAGTTTCATCAAAAGGTTGTTGAAGCTTGCGGGTCTTAACAAGGGCTGAGCCATATATGTAGTTTATGGCTAAATGGCTAAAAGGCACTTCCCCCAGACCTGAATAGGATTATTGCTTGCTGCCAGACAGCTCAAGGCATTTAAATATGCATGTTATTGCCTCCTGTTGGCCAAACACCTGAACAGCTGCAGACTATTCCCCAAACTGACAATGCTTCTGTAAACCTTACCCTTTGAGGTGTATGTCTCCACATTACCTTTGGACAAATTGTGTTAATAAATATCACAGGGTCCTTAGACAAAGGGTAGTCTTTAGTTCCTTTAGCTAAAGCTCCTCTGACCCCCAATGCCTTTCAAAATTATATTTCATCTTTGGACTCCTTCCTAATCATCTACGCATCAGCTCCTTTCTCCAGAATGCTGAACCCTTCGTAATGCTGGGACAAGAACCCTGGCATGTGTCTCTTTACAGAAAAAGGTTGCTGACCTCTGGTTTAGATTCATTCTTAAATTAAAATTGTTAAGAAACAATGAAATTCTACACTGCTATAAAAAAGAAAGAACTCCTACCATTTGCAACAGCATGGATAGACCTGTAGAGCATTATGCTAAGTGAAATAAGCCAGTTGGATAAAGATAAATATCACATGATCTCACACATTTGTGGAATATAATGAACAACATAAACTGATGAACAAAAATACATCCAGAGACATAGAAGCAGATAACAGACCATTAAACCTCAGATGGAAGGCAGGGGAGGGGCAGGAGGTAAGAGGTCAACCAATGGACTTCTTTGCATGCATATAAACATAATCCATGAACACAGACAGTAGGGGAGTGAGGGCATGTGCTAGGAGAGTGGCCAGGGAGAGGTCAATGGGAGAAAAAGGAGACAGATATAATACTTTAAACAATAAAGAATTTAAATTTATAAAAGAAAGAAACAATCTTTGATAATTACAGGGATGAATTAACATCCTCCATGTCTGTATCTGTTTTCTATTTGCTGCATTTGTTCTCTCTCTGCTCCACCCCATCCTTCTGCTTCCTTAGGTTTTAATTTTATATTTAATACAAGTATTTGTTATCTTGTCTTTTAGGATATCATTTATATTTATTTAAAAATTTTGAGTGGTTGCCCTAGAACTTGCAATATAATTTTAGCTAATTTAAATCTATCTGCAAATAACAACATACCAAATCATGTGTAGTACAGGTACCTTATAACAGAATATTCCCAATTCTTCCTTCTCATTTCTTAAGATATTGTGCCATTTATTTCACATAGCCAAAAGCTGTAAGTACCCAATATATTGTTAGTACTATTAATACAGTTGTATTTTAGATAAATTTAAAATTAAAAAAATAAAATATTTGATTTTACTTCTAATGTATTTTTTCTCTGAAGTTTTTTCTTCTTTATGTAAGTCAGCACCCATTTGAAACTTCTTTTAATAGTTCTTACATGGTGAGTGTGTGCTGGAGAGAGGTTTTTTTTTTGTTGTTGTTGTTGGAGAAAGGTTTTAGTATTCCTTCAATTTTTAAAAAAATAATTAGTTAGATCAAAAATTCTAGGTGGTTGTGTGTTGTTTTATTTTCTTTTTAACATTTTAAGTATTTTAGTATACTGTCATCTTGCGTCCATTGTTTCTTAAAAAAGCCTATTGTGATTCTTTATCCTTATTCTCCTGGAGGAGGTACCCCCTACACACTTTTGCTAAATTCAGGATTTTCTCTTTGTCTTTGGTTTTGTTTTTTTAATATGATAGACATATATTGAAGTGTAGATATTTTATATTTATTCCACTGTTGTTCTTTAAGCTTCCTGTATCTATGGCTTGATGTACTCCATTAATTTTAGAACAGTTTAGCCATTATAACTTTGAATATTTTTTATGCTTTCTCTTTCTTTGCTATTAGTATTCTAAATACACATATTTTCTATCTTTTCAAATTGTCCCACAGATCTTGAATGTTTTCTTCTATTTTCTATTTTGTTTTGTTCTCCAATTTGTATTTCTTTTTCTCTTTGTTTTACATTTTAGGAAGTTTCTGTTGCATATCTTCATGCATACTGAGTCTTTCCTTGGCCTATTTCAGTCTATAAACAAGCCTCGCAAAGTCATTCTTCATTGGTGTTATGATGTTTTGATATCTAATACCTCTTTTTATATTTTCTTAGATTTTTCTGTTTCTCTGCTTATATACCTCGTGTGTGTGTGTGTGTGTGTGTGTGTGTGTGTATGTGTGTGTATTTGCAATTGCTCAACTTTTTCTATTCCAGCCCTTAAATGATTAATCATAGCTATTTTAAATACCCTCTCTCTTAATTCCAAAATACACTGAGTGGCCAGATTATTATGACCACCTGACGTTTGTAGGCAAATTAGCCGTACACTGCATTGTATGGGATGTGGAAGCCGAAGACCTGTCCCAACACCTTTGCTATCTGCAGTTACAAAGATAAAACATCTCCAATTTGCACAGGAACACAAGGATTGGACAGTTGAGCATTGGAAAAAAGTCATGTGGTCCGATGAATCACGTCTCCAGTTGCATCATGCACATGGCAGAGTGAGAATTTCGCGGAAACAGCATGAAAGCATGCACCCCACATGCATGAACACAACCCTTCAAGCTGGTGGGGGGCAGTGTTATGGTTTGGGGCATGTTTTCCTGACATAATTTGGGCCCTTCAATTTGTGTAGAACAACATCTGAATAGCACATACCTAAGTATCATTGCTGATCAAGTTCATCCTATCATGTTGATGGCGTATCCCAATGGAGATGGCTTCTTCCAACAAGACAATGAGCCATGCCATGGTGCTTGTATTGTGCAGGACTGGTTTCAAGAACATGAGGGAGACTTTACCTTGCTTAGGTGGCCCCCACAATCACCAGATCTCAATCCAATTGAGCATTTGTGGGATGAAGTTAAAAGAGCTATCAGACAGCTGGTTCCACAACCATCAAATCTCACAGAACTGGACAGTGCTATTCATCAGGCATGGTGTCAGATTCCTCGCATCACCTTTCAACATCTCGTGGAGTCAATGCCAAGAAGAATCACCACAGTATTGAAGGCAAAAGGTGGCCCAACAAAGTACTGTTGGGGTGGTTATAATAATCTGGCAACTCTGTATATATCATGTCTTAGGCTATTTTTTATGCTTTCTTTGTATCTTCAGTTGTGGTTATTTTGTGTGTGTGTGTGTTGTTGTTGTTTTTTGTGTTTTTTTGTTTGTTTTTGTTTTTGTTTTTGTTTTTTGTGGCCTTTTAGAATGCCCTGTAAATTTTGGTTGAAAGCCTAATATGTATTAAAAAATAAGATGTTAGATAAATAAGCACTTAGTATAAGGATTTATGTTAATCTGGTTAGAAGCAAACATAAACGTTTTCTGGCTGGCCCAGTGTGACTCAGTGGTTGAGCATTGACCTATGAGCTAGGAGGTCATGGTTAGATTCCCTGTCAGAGTATATGCCTGGGCTTGATCTCCAGTAGGAGTTGTGCAGAAAGCAGGCAGCCCAGCCAATCAATGATTCTCTCTCATCATTGATGTTCCTATCTCTCCCTTTCCTTTCCTCTCTGAAATCAATAAAAACATATTTTTTAAAATGTTCTCTGTAGTGTAGATTCCAAGAGCTTCAGATTCCTAGAGTATTTTTATTTTTATCTTCCTCTTGACTTTGGTCTTTCTGAGTATACCTTCTCAGAGAGAAGTTACATATTGCAGCTTTATTAGCTATAATCCATTGCATTATACTAGCACTCTCTTGGTAGTATGGTCAATTGTGTGTAGGAGTGAATATTCTACCATCTTATAATTAAATGTAAGTCTTTTATTGGTTTTGTGTCTCTGGGTTGTTACCTTCATAAGTATATATCTAGTTGAAGCTGTTTTTTTTTCTTCTGAAGTTAAATGGAAAAATTAGAATAGGATAGAATGGGTGACATGACCTTTCCTCAATTGGGATAAGACTCTGGGAAAGTATTTTTGCTTTAACAGTAGGCCTTTTTTATGGGAGAAATCTCTAGCTATCCTAATATATAAAAAGCCAGGGGCCATCACAACCAAAACAACCAGACAGAGGACCGAACAGCAGGTTGTTTGGGGCAACAAGGCTGGCAGGGGGTTAGTGAGGAATGACCAAACAACTGAACAGCAGGCTGCATGAGGCAACCAGGCTGGCAGGAGTAGCAGTTAGGGGCGACAAAGCTGGTGGTGGTGGTGGTGGGGGGGGGGTTTGAGGGCGACCAGGCCAGGAGAGGGGGACATTTGGGGGTGATCAGGCTGATGGGGGGGGGTGCAGTTAGGGGTGATCAGGCTGGCAGAGGGGGCAGTTAGAGGCCATCAGGCAGGCAGGCAGATGAGCAGTTAGGAGCCAGTGGTCCTGGATTATGAAAGGATGCAGGCTGGACTGAGGAGACCCCCCCCCCCCCAATGCTCAAGTTTTGTGCACCGGGCCTCTAGTATTTAATAATAATTAATCCTCTTTCCCTGCTGAAGCAACATGGTACCTCTCTTTAATCATCCCTGTGACAATCTTGGAGGGTCCCTGGTGATAAAACCCACAAAATTGTACCACCCCAACACTGTAACCTCAAATAGTTTCTCACCTTCAAACTCAAATGCCAGAAAATTGTCCTAATAACCTTTTAAGTACTCATACCAATTAATGGCTCAAATGGGTTCTGGCCTAGTTAGCAGATCTTAGCTGTTACTCTCTGGTTTCAGATCTCTCCAGATTTGGGGTGTCAGTTTGCCTTGAAATCTTCATTCTCTTGTGGGTCAGAAAAATTATTTATTTTCAGTTTGTTCATCTTTATTTTTCTTATTGTTGTAAGGAAATGAGCAACAGCTTCTGCGCCCTTTATACATCAGTGATGGAAATGAAAATATCCCTTCTCCATTTTTTTGGCATAGGTAGATCTTTCTTCCTTAAGATATCAAGCTCAAATATCACCCCTTTAAAATTGTCTTTCTATCTAAAATACACACCCATTGTGATTACTCTATAGCACATCACTTTATTTAACAATTTTTAAAAATACATCATTTGTAAGTTTTGGTCTAATTGATAGGAGCAGTCTGATCCCCAGGTTAATGTTTGAAATCACAAAGACATGAAAAGCCACTACTATAACTGGAATGTACATAAGACATAAATATTTATTGTGAAAAGCTACTAACATGTTTCAAAGAAGACAACTTCTATATGGTTAAAAGTATATAAACTATAATTCTCAAAATTGCCCATAAACTTCTAACTGAGAAAATAGACTGAAACCAAATTCATATATATAATTTTTGTTTGAGGCATGATAGGAGAGAGGGTAGGCCTTAACAAATTTGGTCAGCATGAGTCTACTTGAGGATCCTGGATATGAGAAGGAGAGAGCAGAAAAGATAAGAAGGAATTGTTCTGAGTGTGTTTGATTATCACCAATATACTATGGAATACATGTGTCTTTGCTTTCTATAGTCCCAGTATAAGGTAAATGAATAATTTTAAAAAGTAGAAACTTGTTTGTAGGTAAGATAAATAATTAAAACTTAGTGATACGCCCCCAGATAACTCCTACTACCATAATTATGGAGGTAATCAACGATTAGTATTCTGTTCTTGGGAAATGGAAGTGGAGAGAACATGTTGGTGTAAACCTTGTGCGTAAACCAACAGAAATTCAGCAGTCTTTAAAAAGTAATTTAAAAGAAGGTACTTCTCAGCTTTGATATACACTGTATACGCAGCCTAACTATAAAGTTCGCAGCTCTCTTATTACAAATGTAACTCTATCATGATTCATTAAAACATTTTCCTACCTCTAAACCTAAGCATGTTCTTAAAAATAAATTAACATTTTGATTTGCAATATTATATTTTAGATACTTTGCTTTAGAAGCAATATAGCCTACATGACTTCTCAATCACTATAGGCAACTAAATTTATGTTTATTATATTTCATTTAATCATCAATATAAGCTACAGAAGTCAAGTACCTAGATTTAGAATATCAGCAATTATCTGAAACTCTGCAGATGGGATAAGAGAAATACGGTTTTTCCTTTTAAAATCAAAGTACTGGTGCTCAATGTCTAAGACTTGCCACTTCAAAAGACAACATAGACAATTAGAGTAAAAAGGTGCCTTGTTTTCTTATCACCTCTCTTGGGGAAAAAATTTTGATGATAAATATGGCCCACTGGTTATTAACATAGGTTTTAGTGTTAGGTAGAACAGGGGTTGAATCCCTGACCCTGCTTTGAGCCCAACTTCAGTTTCCTTTTTGTAAAAAATAGAGATACTACTAGTATTTAATTTATAGGGAAATTTTAAGTACTGAAAAGATATCAGAATCGTTATCATCAACAAATCAATAAATGACAAGTGCTGGTGAGGATGCGGAGAAAAAGGAAACCTAGTGCATTGCTGGTGGGAATGCAGACTGGTGCAGCCACTGTGGAGAACAGTATGGAGTTTCCTAAAAATACTAAAAATAGAACTCCCATTTGACCCTGTGATCCCACTTCTAGGAATATGTCCCAAGAAACTAGAAACACCAATCAGAAAGAATATATGCACCCTTATGTTCATAGCAGCACAATTTACAATAGCTAAGATTTGGAAATAGCCCAAGTGCCCATCAGCAGATGAGTGGATTAAAAAACTGTGGTACATCTACACAATGGAATACTATGCTGCTGTAAAAAGGAAGAAACTACCATTTACAAAAGCATTGGTGGACCTGGAGAGCATTATGCTATGCTATGCTCAGTTGGAGAAAGATAAATATCACATGATCTCACTCATTTGTGGAACATAATGAAGACATAAACTGATGAACAAAAACAGATCCAGAGACAGAGAAGCATTGATCAGACTGTGAAACCTCAGAGGAAAGTCAGGGGAGGGTGGGGGTAAAGGGGAGAGATCAACCAAAGGACTTGTATGCATGCATATAAGCATAACCAATGGACACAGAAACCAGGGGGGTGAGGGCATGAACAGGGCAGGGGCAATGGGGGGGGATAAGGACACATATGTAATACCTTAATCAATAAAGAAAAAATTTTAAAAGTTAATGTTATTAATGTGTTA
This sequence comes from Corynorhinus townsendii, assembly GCA_026230045.1. NCBI lineage: Eukaryota > Metazoa > Chordata > Mammalia > Chiroptera > Vespertilionidae > Corynorhinus > Corynorhinus townsendii. Next base: position 159,831,972 of record JAPDVU010000002.1, read on the forward strand.
GCTTTGAGATTAGAACAGAGTAAGCATTAAAACATGTTAACATTTTAATAATATTGTTTTAGGGGCCCTAAACTTTCTTGTACTTTGGGGAAATATTTATAGAAAAACAAAATGAGATTAATGTAATTTTTCAGCAAAAGATCACCTACTAAGTTGATTCTTCAAATTTTAATATCTTATATTTTGTCATACTATTGGTACATGTGCATGTGTGTATATGTATGTGGGTTTATATCCGGGGGAGAATTGAAAATTGTTATTACCAATTACATTTATGATTATATTATCTTACCATCTGGCACTTATTTTTTTTTAATTTCTCCAGAAAGAATATGCAAATTCCTAAATCTAACACTTAAGATCTTCTGCATTCTGAGCTTTATTTCCCACAATAGGAGAGTCAGTGGGAAAGTTTCTATAGTTCCCATTGCCACAGTTGGTACCAAGGCAATGATAGAAGCTCATTATCTCCTTTTTCTATGAAACATTCAAGATTTCCTTATACCTGGCCAATACTTTCACTGGTCTAGGTTGTTTGGTCCATAGGTTTTGAAATAGTTAACTTCTTAGCAAGTAGCTAGTTGGTGTCATTAGGGGTGGTACCCTGTTAGGAAATCAATGTTGGTCACTACAGCTCATCAGCTTACTGAAAGGGATGCAAGCAGTTGGATCCATGCATAATCTCCTTTCCTGCCACTGTGGATACTCTGTTTATGGAAGCACCAGCATGTCTACAGACAGAGCCAGGTGACATCCATTGGTTGAATCATTCTATCCAGTGGTTGTTCAGCATCTTTTTTTGTAGTGGGCACTTTCTAGTGGGCTATGATTAAAAAAAAAATACAAAGGTTTATACTCTTAATGCTCATTCCTATCTGTCCCCATCTTTAAACCTCTCATTCCATTTCTCAATACTCTACCAATGTGATTTTGGCATTTCAACATGTATGAAGGAGCCATGACAGATCCTTGTTAGTATACTGATTCCTGAGTCTCAGGAAATGACCCTACTTTTAATCAATCTCCCCTGTATTGACTTATGTTCTGAACCCTTCTCAATGTAACACTCTAAGATCATTCTTATAAACTAGTGGCCCAGTGCACAAAATTCTTGCACATTAAAAGGAAATTAATTAGAGGAAATATTTTAATATTGCTATTTGCCCTTTCTCTCATTTGTCAAAGATGAAGGAAAATTAGTAAAAGTATATGAAAATCTTCCGCCTGTCAGAATCTGGGGCATGCCACGGGACCCAGAGTCAAGTCCCCGCCCACCCACGCGTGCCTCAAGACCCATACCCGGCTGGCCCCACCCCTGTCAAGCCCCGCTGGGTGGGGGGGTGCAGCTTCAGGTCCCCTGTCAAGCCCTGCTGGGTGGGGGGGGGGGTGAAGCCTTAGGTCCCCCAGCACATGCCAGGCAGGGGGCACAGCCTCAGGTCCCCCAGCATGGCGACAGGGCAGGGGACATGGCCTGAGGTCCCCCGGCCCAGCGCTGGGGTGGTGGGCGCAGCCTGCTGTCAACCATCAAGCCCTGCCGGGCAAGGGGTGCAACCTGAGATCCCCAGTCAAGCCCTGCCAGGTGGGGAGCACAGCCTGTGGTCCCCCATCCAGCCCCTTTGGGCAGGGAGTGCAGCCTCCAGTCCCCCTGGTGGACCTGGTGCCACACAGCCTTAGGTCCCTGCTGATCACTTGTTACGGGAACTCCACCTCCACTGTGGTCGCAGCCATCTTGTGATGGCATGAGGATTAATTTGCATATTGCCTCTTTATTATACATGATGATCTTTTATTCTCTGCCATGCCATGGTACAAATATTTTTCAGATTTTGGGTAAATAATCCCTATCAAGGACAGACCTTCCCCAGTTAGACCAGGACAAGACTTGATCTTAGCTACTGACCTAGATTTACTGAAGGGGCCCTGCCTGAGTGGCTCAATTGGTTGAACATCATCCCAGGTACCAAAAAGCTGTCAGTTCAATTCCTGGTCAGGGAATATGCCTGGGTTGCAGGTTTGATCCCATGCCAGGGGGCTCTCTCTCTCTCTCTCTCTCTCTCTCTCTCTCTGCCTCCTCTAGTGAAGATAAATAAATAAATAAATAAATAAATAAATAAATAAATAAATAAAATTACTGGAGGGAGGCAAGTATAGAACTGGAGAGGGGCAAACATTTTCTGTCAGGCACTGACTTCAGGTGAGACATTTGTATGATCTCCAAGTAAGGGGAGCCATGTTTTCTATGGCACTCATGAGGATGTAGGGTAAAAACTTCTGAAGCACATGTAGGCTTTCAAAGGCTCGTCCTATGCCATCATATCTCACTTCTTCTCTATCATTGCCCTGGCTTTGGCACAGAAGTTTTTCTGGGGCTGTGAATTTAAATTCAGTTGTCATTGTACCTTTCTTATGATCAAACTAGAGGCCTGATGCATGAAAATCGTGGAAGGGTAAGCCTTCCTTCCCCAGCTGCAGGCACTGGCTTCCCTCTGGTACCCGGGACCCGGTCTTCCCTCCAGTCGCCGGCGCCTGGGATCCGGCTTTTATTATTGTAGATAGTGGTCCCAATGATCAGCACCCTCTTCACTTCCACTGCAGAGAGGATCTAGATGCTGCCATGAAAGCTTCCTGCTTTTACAACCCTAAGTTGATAGTTAGCTGACCCAAAGCTGTCATTCTCTTTCTTCAAGGCTTTTATGTCAGTTATAAAAGTCAATCGGCTTCACAATTCTTCTATTTATAATTTTATCTTTCAAGCTTTAGAGCACTGGCTCTTAAACTTTACACTGCATTAGAATCACTCATAGAGCCTTATAAGACAGATTTTAGGACCCAAGTCTCTGAGTTTCTGATTCAGTATGTCTGGGAAAGGGCCCAACAAAAGACATTTCTACCAAGTTTCCATATGAGCCTAATGTTGATGGTCCAGGGTCCACATTTTGGGAACCGGTGTGCTAGAGCTAGTAAAAGCCCTGTTTCTCATCCCAATCCATCACAAATGAGAATCTATGGAATTGTGATGTTATGTTATGTCTGGGCTATGCCATCAAAAGTGGCATCCCTGTTTCCATCGGATCATCAAAAAATTCAATTCCAGATTGTCATCTTGAAAGTCTGCTTTTTAATGTGTCTACCATAACTCAGATTTTTATTTTGTATTCCCCAAAAGCAAACCCTGAGACAAAGAGTCAGGTTCAAGTAGTTTATTTGGGAGCTGTATAAGTCTGGGTCCAGTCAGGAGACAGGACGCATGTAGAAGTTTGAAAGTAGAAGCCTTCATATAAAGAAAAATTAGTTATAAAATAAAATTTGAGTAGCAGAATTAGCTAGTAAGGAGTAAAGGAAACTCTAAAATATAGAAATAGCAATCATAAGGAGCATCCACTACCCCAAAGCCTAAGATAGAGTGTCAGCTCTGGTAGAGGGATACACACACACACACACACACACACACACACACACACCTCTCAAGGCTAAGATCTAGACCTCGTTGAAGGGGATGCAGCTCTGGCTCAATGAGCTCACTGAGGCTGTGAAGATGTGTCAAGAGGAACCATTTACAGGGAGGTTTTGGGTCACTGTCACTTCACTGTGAAGCTACTCTAAGGTCTGTCCTGGAAAATCATGTCAATGGAAGTACTATGCTAGAACCACTTTGCACACTCTGAAGGGTGTACCTGCAGAAGCTGTTCATGGACAGCTGACTGCCAGGTAGCGTGGAAACTTAATGTGCTGCTGTAGCTTGCCTAGAGAAGCATGCTGAAATCAGGAGAAAAATTCCTTCCTCTCTAGGGTGTCTCTCCAACAGCCTCCACTGTGGCAGCTTAACATCAAGCCAGCTGGCAAAGGAGAAATGCTACAGGGCCCATCTCCATTATCACAGAACAGGAAATAAAGGGTAGATTTGAAACTGGGGTAATAAATCAGAACTGGCATAGGAAGCACAATGTGGGACCGAGGAAATTAGACAGAGAAGGTACATTTATAAAAGCGTCATTTGAGTAGGTTATTCCTTTAGGAGACTGAGGTCCATTCCCACTGGAGGTCATCTGATAGAATTTCTGGAACACAATTCAGAGTTGCTCCGTAATGGGAGGAAACTGAGGGTCTAGCTCACAAATTTCCTTTTCTCATTAGTTGATGTTGCTCCTGGGCTTACACTTCTGATTCACCCATGCAAACCAAGTTTCCACCTGTGGCCTGAGAATGACCTCAGGCAGAGAAATGCAGGAACAGTAAGCTCACATGGAAACTCTGGGAGGTCTTACTCAGGTAGGCCAAAGGACATGGGCAGGCACAGCATCAACAGTATTCACCTTACCATCATAAAATACCAATAAAACAGGAACTAACTCACTCAAAACTAGAATAAAGTGGAAAACAAAACAGTTCATGTTAAATAAAATTGTCTAGGCATTTCAAATGGTCTATATAAATTCTACAACTTCTGTCTAAGGTCTAAGACTTTCTGATAATGACAATGGTTGTTTAGAGTTACTGGACGCTTACCAGGTTTCAGACACTGTGCCAAATACTTTGCTTACCTCATCTCTTGCTCACAGTAAAATAAAAAAAAAATTAGACACTGCTATTATTATCACATGGCAGCTAAGGAAACTTCAGTTTAGAACGCTTACATAAGTTGTCCAAGTCCCCAAAGAGAATAATTGCCAGTTACCTCTTGTTCTTAGACTCCTAACCATGAGGCTGTGTTTTATTTGTATCTGCTTTGTATATTGTACTCACTCAGGAAATTTTATTCAATAATGATGACCTTCAAAATGAGAACTATGTAATTCAATCATCTAAGAAATATTGTGACATTCTTAGATACTATAAAATCTTGCTTCTCATCTCTTCAAATCAAACTTATCTGTATACTGGCAACTTCTTATATTTATGAAATATTTCCTTCTTTATATCTTCTCTGAGATACAAATCAATGTATTTTATTTTTTAAATATATTTTATTGATTTTTTTACAGAGAGGAAGGGAAAGGGATAGAGAGTTAGAAACATCGATGAGAGAAAAACATTGATCAGCTGCCTCCTGCACACCCCCTGTTGGGGATGTGCCCGCAACCAAAGTACATGCCCTTGACCAGAATCGAACCTGGGACCCTTCAATCCACAGGCCAACACTCTATCCACTGAGCCAAACCGGTTAGGGCCAAATCAATGTATTTTAGACTCAATTCTGTTAATTTGTTCCAATCCAAAATATTTCTTTCATCTACTAATCCTTATAGCATTCATTTATTTCCAGCTAGTTATGTACTTCCTTATGTTATTTCCTTATTTTCTGTTAATTTCTCTTTTAATCTACAAAAATTAGACTAATTGAAGTAAGAAATTATATATTATGAATCATACACATATGCCACAGTGCCTACCATTGTTGAATTTAAATTAATTCTATAAGGACTGTTTGAGTAAGAATTATTAAAAATAAGAATAGTAACAACAAAACATAGACTTTCGGGTCTTAAAGACAGAATTAATAAGAAAATCTCATTATCCAAATCCAAACTGTTCCATTTAATCAGTTCCTACTGTACTGTGCTCCTTCCCTTTCCTGAGTAATTAGAGCCTTCTCAGACAGATTAAGTAAGTGAGACAGGGCTTTCCTTCATTTTATTTTATTATTCCTCTTGAAATCAACCAGCATATGTTTTGATCTCCCAGTCAGCATTAATTTCTTCCTTCCTCCAAATTACCCCTTCAGCCTTAGTTTGTAGCTGCTCAATGAACACCTCAGAGCATAGATTGCCTTCTTTCAGTCATGTATGTGCTCACTCTTGTTACTCACTAGTAATAATGAGAGCTTGTCGCTTTCATTTTGAACCAAGAAGCATATGTAGCAGAGGGATTTGTATCTAGCAAACACTGAATAACTATGTGATGGATCTAGTTTGATTTACTAATATATGTAGGTAACAGGATAATGGTAACCATGTATTGCAAGCAAAGCTATAATGGGTGCTTTCATATATTTCCTATGGCTATTTTCTCATCAATATGTGATACACGTATTAAATTTTCATTTTACAAATGGGGAAATGAAGTCTCATAGAGGCCAAAGGTGGGCATAATAACATTTTGAAAATTCCCATTTCACATCATGTCCTCTACCTCATGCTTTATATAACCATTCCATATTTTTTAACCCTCAACTTTTTTCATTAGTTGATGTTGCCCCCAAAAGCAAACCCTGAGACAAATTTATTGATTTTATAGAGAGAGGTATTGATCAGTTGCCTCACATATATGCCACAACCAAGATCAAACTGGCAACCTGACCAAGAATCAAATCCACAACATTTTGGTGTACAACTCAGCCACCTGGCTTGGCTAACTATTCCATTTTATACTAATCAACCAGCACATCAATGCTCATAATTATCTTATGAGTATTATATTTCTATTTGGTGAATAAAATGAAATTTGGTAAGGTTAAGGAATTTATCCAAGGTGAAACAGTGCAGATAGAGTTGAAACTCAGGTATTTTTCATTTCTAATACTTCCTGTCAAAGATACACGGAAATAAAAGACATGATTCCTGACCTCAGGAAGTTTACAATCTTTATCTATGAACTGATTATGACTCTCAGCAGAATAGGAAGAAGCAGGTTCATTTTCTTTCAGTAAAACATACTTGTATCCCAAAGATCATAATATTTTTAAAAAATGTTTTTTTTATTGAATTTAGAGAGAAAGGAAAGGAGGATAGAGAGATAGAAACATTGAGCAGCTGCTTCTTGCACGCCTCCTACTGATGATCTAGCCCACAACCTGAGCATGTGCAATTAAACCAGCAACCTCTTGGTTCATGAATCAATGCTCAACCACTGGAGCCACACTGGCTGGGTGAGGTCATAATAAATTTAGAGTAAAGGTTTCAGGTTCTAGTGTGCATAGTGTTTACATAAAGAGCTAATTATAACAGCAGAGTCCTAAACTTTGCCCTCCTGATTTCTACCCCCAGTTGATAATGATGCAGGTCACCCCTTCAGGATCTTATGGAAGCTTTTTCAAAGAGAGTTGAAATGCCCATCATTGCTCTGAACTCACTGCATAGCCAAAATAAAGAGCATGAGTGGATCAGCTGCCTCCCATCTCCCCAGAGTCAAATCAAAAGTAGGAAGAAGAGTTATCTAAAAAAATAAGCGAAATAAGCCAAAACAATAAACAAAGACAATAAAGACAGAAATGCACCTATTTAACCCCTCAGGCTCTTTACCAAGACATCAGAAGTTCCACTGTGCAGCTTTTAGCAGGAGAGCGAGCACCATGAGGGCTTCTGTGAATGTGCTGTGGAAGAATTGGTGAGCATGTGGTGAGCATCTCTTCGGCTCATCGCTATGATTCCAGCCTTAATTAAAGGAGAACAAGAAAGAAGGTGGGGATGGAGGCGGAAAGGTAAAGAAGGAGGGATGTAGTCAGGCCTGAAGGAAGAGGAATGAAAGGAGAATGGGCAGAGAAGAAAATGAGATGGTGAGAGTGTAAGAAATTGCAGGAACAGCCTAAGTGCCATCAGCAGATGAGTGGATTACAAAACTGTGGTACCTCTACCCAATGGAATACTATGCTGTAGTAAAAAAGAAGGAACTCTTACCATTTGCAACAGCATGGGTGGACCTGGAGAGAATCATGCTAAATGAAATAAGCCAGTCAGAGAAAGATAAATATCAAATGATTTCACTCATTTGTGGAATATAATGAACAACATAAACTGATGAACAAAAAATAGAGCCAGAGGGTAAAATAATATTCTCAAATATAATAGGAGCAATCCTGTTATTTGCAGATTTTTTATATTTCCTACAACTTTTGTGATATCATACTAAGTTACTAAAGTTTTGGTAATATTATTATACTTAAAATCCTTTTATTCTTGAAATATTAATGTTTGTTGCATGTAATATTATTATATGTAAGATAATTTTTCTTGAACAATTGGTGTTTATTGCATGTAACATTATCATATTATAAACATTTTTCTTAAGATATCAATGCTTATTGCATGTAACATTATTATATTTAAGATCATTTTTCTTGAAATATTAAGGTTTACTGCATGTAACATTATTATATTTAAAATCATTTTCTTGAAATAAAAAAGAAAACAAATAAAAATTAAAAATAAAACAGGCGAAAGGAAAAAAAATGGAGTAACATAAAAACAAGAATAGATTCAGAGAAAAAAGGAATAATGCCATGTCCCACCATTAGAATCAGGAGAGCCGGAGAGGGCGATTCTACTGCATTCTTTATCACACAGTCTTCTCCATTTCTCCCCAGGCTGGACTGTACAGAGGAAATTCATTAGCTCCATTTAAATGCACACCCCAGAGTCCACCTTAAGTTCCCAGCAGAGCACACACATTTCACATTGGATAAACCACCAAGACTCCAGAGAATGAATTTTTTAACTTAAATCAACCTTCATGGAACAGTTTGTATTCTTATGATTTTACATTATAAATAAAGAAGTATTCTATAGATAAAGGCTGGGGAAAGTCATTATACTAAATAATTCATACTAGAGATTTTTTTTTAAAGAGATTAACAAGGCTTTAATGCTGGAGGCCATTGGCCAGGGCTTAGTAATGATTTTATTATTGCAAACTTTTTCCTCGTACTGGTTCTTGTTCAACTGGAATTTAACTGTGCAAATAAACTTACATACATTTAAAATTCATGGATGGATACCAGTAACCCATATTCAAAACTTTAGAATCCTTTTTTAAGTGCTCATGTATTACCCCCATGTCCAATAAATGACCAAGTTATTTTTTCTTTTATTCCTTTTGGATATTCCACAGAATTCCTTCAGACTATAGACTCATGACTGCCCCTTAAATGCTGATAATCTTTTGTCTGAGACCTTCTCTTACTACAGACTTCAGAGGTTAAATTGTCCATTCTCATGATTTTACCATTTATATCCTAATAAATTCCAAAATTACATTTTTAGACCACACTATTCTCCAAAGATTTATTTGTATATTATCAACTGTCAACTGGTTATTTGCTATGGATATAAGACAAACTAATGTCCAAAACCAACTTTTCATACAATCCTTAAGGCACACTTTCATCTCTCCATGTAATCAGAGGTGGTATCCCATGCATCTAATTTTTTTTAATATAGATGCTCCTTCCTCCCTCATGCAAATTATCACCACTGGAGACATTATTAAAACTGGAGAACAATGCCTCCCCAAACCTAGCACCCAAATGGCCAGAGAGGAAATAGCAACAGAAATCTTTGATTCAGCTTGAGTGACTTCCTTTTAATCCCATCAGCAGCAAAAATTGGGGAGGGAGGGTGTAGATCAGGGAAAGGTTCCTGTATGGAAGTTATGAAGAATCTATTCCTGAGCTTTTGTGAGAAATTTCTAGGGAATTTTCAGAAAAGTCTGCTGAGGTGCTTTGGGAAGACTAATACCTAGCAAGTAAATCTGTAGGGGCTTTCTATCATCATCTGTAAGTCATTTCAATGAAATGAGATATCAAAACTAGATATAAATGGATGACCTCACTGCAATAAATAAATACATTTGATTCTAGGGAAAAGGAAGCATAAGCTGTGGAGAATGGGAGAAATGTGATAAGTGAAAGTAAATATAACATATATACCTTTTCAAATTGCAGTTAATGTGATTTTAAAGAGAGTCTATGTTATTTTGGAGAAGTCTGAATACAAATTCAAGAATTATAGCAATTGAATTTTTATCAGAATGCTATGGGGATGGGTTAAAAGTAGCTTGATAAATTAGGCTGTATTTCAATGTAGTTTGCTTCTAGACATGGGTGAAGGTACTGCCTTGCTTGTCACCCAATAACTTTCTGGGAGTAAAGAAAGCACTGAATCTAGGGAATGGAGAGGAATGAAATCGGAAGCTCACAGGAATGAAAAGACATTGTGGCAGGCACGTGGCCTTCATGAACAAGTCAAATATTTAGGAATTAAGTGCAGACCCCACAGCCTTGAGACATGGGGCATTCAGGATCCAAGCAGTCAGTCAGCTTCCTAAATAGCAGACTGATATTCTTCACCATCCAATATCCTCTCCCATTTCACCAGAGCCCTAGACAAGGACTCGACACACACAGATGCCCAGAAGAGCACCTCTGAATAGAAAAGAGTTGCTTTGACCAGGCATTCAGAAGTGTTATTCATTATTGCCTCTGCATCAAGGGGGTTTTAAAAAGACACATCAACCATTATTTTTTGGGACCCAGTGGACCTATAGATTGAATTTTTCACGATTAATCTGCACTGGTTCCATCTGGAAGCAGGCAGCTTATACACTGTGAACCACAAGAACACCATAATGACTAGCACACAGCTGGCATGCTTCAAATAGAAGAGAATTTCTTTAAGGCAAACAACATTTACAAACTATGTGAAAATTTATGTTAGTAGTCACGGATGTGTCTTTTTTTTTTTTTTTCCTGCTAGTGGAGTATATGAGTCAATTGCCTGAACCCAATCAAAACAGTCCGTGTCACCATTGATGTTGGAGTCAGAGACCTCTAGTATGAATGACTTTCTTGCAGCCTGTTACCTGGCAGGGAGGAAATTTTCATTGGTTCTTCAAAAGGATCCAGAGGAATTGATCATCCCTAATAGTTTTTGCAACAAGAACTCATCTCATAGCCAAAATTTATGCAATAATGAGGAAACTCTATTACATACTCTCTCTTTGTTGTTATAATTTCTGGCTCCATAAAGATGTCTACAGTCATCACTCTCAGGTTCTTGCCACCTTCTTTATTTTAAAGACCTTTCCCTACCTAATCTTTTTACACAATCTAACAGATATGAGAAAGTGATATATATTTTTTCTTTTTTTCCATTACACAATCATCAGCTATCAAACATTGTGAAATGCCCAGTGTGCTTTTTACCTTTACATCTTTGGATTTTTAGACTAGAAAATCACTTCTACAATTTTGGCCCTGGAGACCAGAGAGCTGGCAGTGCTGGGGATGACAGCATTTCTTGGCTGTGAAAGCTACATCTGACTGCCTGTGTTTCTCCTTTTCCACAGTTTAATGGGAACCTTGAAACCATAGTCAAAACACAATAAATGCTGGTCTTAGCTCTCCCTCCTGCCCCATTGATACTTTTCCTGAATATAATATATTTGTTTCTCTTCCTTCTTTTATCCCTTTTCCTTTTTTTCTTTTGTGATTACCTGGAGAACTATTTCTCCCAGTTCCAAGAGAGCAGCTGCTGCTATAAAAGTTCACTGAATTTTCTCCCTGTGACAAGAAACCTCATGCTGTCATAATGATACCTTGAGCATCCCTTGGCATCCCAGGGCACAGAGGGGAGGAATGCACCTGGGAGCACAGAGTTGCAAACAGCCTGAATGTTGCCAAACATCAGAGGCCCAAAGCTGGCTAGTGGTCAGCTCAGGCCCTGATACCTTGCCAAGGAATTTCAGGAGACCTAGAGGGGATTTAAAGCTATTAGAGGCTCCAGCCAATGTATTTTTGCAGTAAAACAAGAATAGTGGTGTCTAGTCAATATCGACATTACATTTCAGGGTTTTGTTTTCTTTCACAAAGCTTTTTGAAAGTCCACCAATGATGCAGCAATTTAGCAATTGGTAAGTGGTATTATACCTACGGGTCACCTTGGAATTTATGTGCTCATAAATTAGAAAAGAACAAAGTAAATCATCTGTAGAATGTTTCCAAACTGCCACCTCACTTTGTCAATGTAGATTTGAAGTAGCTTATAGCATTTGTTAAAACACCAACAATGGTCTACCAAATCCCATATTAAAGTCCTCACCATTACTGCTTGTGATTGGCCTCAGTCTGGGAACCAGCAGGATGAGTCCCAAAATGAAATGTTTCACGTGCCAGGAGATGGTGGTATGCATCTCCCGATTAAGAACCATGTTCAGGATGTGTTACATCTAGATCAGCCTTGACTCAGTGCCCAGCTCTGACAACTGGATCTATCTGACTGCCCGGTCCCAATCTAGTCTATGTGCCCTGTTTTGACAACTGAGCTCCATCCTTTTTGAGTTTTGCTAAATGACCTAATGATCATATCTTCTTCTAAAGCAGTGCTGTGCATTTTTAAACCACTGAGACATCACATACTTGTGGAATCTGCCACTATAAATCTTCATGGGAGGTGGGTCCCTGGAGGGCAGCCAAGGAGAAAAATATATATTTTTTCTATTTTAAAAATAAAAAGTATTGTTAAGGGGAACTTACATGTGGTTTAAGTTTGTCCCATTTGAACCCTCCTGCCAGGGCATTTGAAGGAAATGTCCAAAGGAACAGGAGTGATTCTGAATCCATTTGGGCAGCAGTATATAGCATCCTTTGTAGAATAATGGTGACAGCAACAACCCAATTTCCCACCCATTTTCTGAGCATGGTGGTCTGGGTTAGTTGATTACAGTTGATTGCAAGAAGAAACAAACCAGGACTTTCTTTGCTTTTGCAGCCCTGACCCTAAAACCCAGCTAGCAAATCCAGTCTTCCTTTTGTCAGCTGCATAGCCAACTAAACTTCTGCTGTGTGTCATCCAACAGAGCCCTCTCCCCACCTGCTGAAACCAGCAACTATTTCACTTTGGACATCCATCACTGATCCATTTCATTCACATTCCATACAATTTGAGTTTGATTTCACCTCTACACCGTGTGCTTGCTTTGGATTCATCCTTCCTTAGAAGCACCTGAAACTGGGTCACTCTTGCAAGACTGGTCCTACTCAAGTGAGTGAGACTCATTCAGAACCAGCCGCCTCTCAACCCATCCCCATCCTGGAAAACAGGATCCATTTCTGAACCCTAACAGGACACATAATACATTGTCTTCAGAGAAGTGACAGTGTGCAAGCATTGTGATAAATGTGAGAGGTAGGAGGTGGGGAGATGGAATAGCTCTTTCAGAAACTAGAAACTGAACTGCTTTGAGATCAGGCTCAGAGTGGTGTTGCTTCAAAGTTATAGGGATTGACTTTCAAAATCCTCGAAGAATACTTGATTTTTATTAGGAGTTTTTTTTAAGAGGTAGTATAAAAATTTAACAGAATTGTGCCCATAGGAAAACTTTCTAATATTCCCTTTAAAGCCTTTTTCTCACTGCAGCTGCTCTAGGCGGTCCAGCCCCCTGTCCACCAGTCATACACCTCCCCTGATCAACCTCTCCAGTCACCAGCCTCTTTTGCAAGCCTCAGGCAATATCCCCTCCAGAAACCTCTCCACCCACTTTCTTCACACCTCTTTTCCCATACAAAGCACCCATGAGTGGTGGAGTTCCTTAGGTTTTTTTATGTGTTTGTTTTTGATAGGAGTAGCCCCTTAGGAATTCTAGTTCATTCATGGAACATATACTTATTGATCACCTGTTATATGCAGGTATATATTTATTGCATATAGAAATTATGTAAAAAGTCATAAGAAGAAACTTTTTATGTCTCATTTTGTTTTAGTAGATTTGAATTAAAGAAACTTGTTTATTTGAGTGAAATAATGCATGACTCTTATTCTATTTTATTTTTTATTGTCATTGTATTCAGGATTTTGTAATATAGGATTTTAATAACATATAGAAATAAGAAAATAGTTTTCTGCATTTGAGGTTTGCTTAATTCTCTAGTTTGTAATTTAATTGGAACTTTACATAGTTTGTACCATCAAATAAAGTATAATGGTTATGTATGAGGATTGAGAAACAAGACTATGTAGCATGTTTGCTGCCAGTGGGGAGAGGTCCTCATTCTCACCTGTTGCTACTGGGAGTGGAATTCTTGCAATGTCCTAAGAAAACGAATTTTCTGAGAGTTTCATGGGAGAATGACTGATTTTTATTTATGTGGAATTAAATCCCTGAGTTTCCCAGGTCCCATTTCCCTTAGTCCAATCATTGAAGAAATGTTGGGGCTAAGTCCAGACCAGCATCAGGGTAGCTTAGCTTGTGTTTTCCACTGCATTCCATCAGCCCATTGCATGTGGGGTCCACATGGATGGGGCCATATGGGTGAATGAAAGGGAACCAAGAGCCAAGAGCAACAAGAGAGCATGCTCCTTTGTTTATGGGATTATGTATTCCCAAATGTTTGCGTACTTGCTGTGGCTTTGCCTGCTCTGGCCAATGATCTCTGTTCCCAAGTGCGACTGACAAATCTCTTCTCTAGTCACCCCAACTTTACTGTGCATGCATTTATCTCCCCTTTTTTGGACCCCTTCCCCCAGTGATCTACAGAGAATGGGCCAGTGGTTCCCTGGGGAGTTCAAAGTTGCAGCTTCCTGGTGAAGCTGCCCAAATGACATTCCTATAATGCCTGGCTTTCCCTTTGCTCTTTTTCTATTGTTAATAACTAGAGGCCTGGTGCATGAAATTCATGCAAGAGTAGGCCTTCCTCCCCCTGGCTGCTGGTACCGGCTTCCCTCTGGCACCTGGAACCCTGGCTTCCCTCGCGGCCCTGGCTTCAACCGGAAGGTCATCCAGAAGGACATTTGGTCTAATTAGCATATTATGCTTTTATTATTATAGGCTAGCTCATTTTAAGTGGTTGGAACTGAGGAATCTCTGGCCCATGGAAATCTCTAAAAGCTGCTGGAATAAGAGAGTGGACAGTAACTCTAACATGGCACTTTAAAAGAACATTAACAATAAGTTGTTTTAGCAACCAAAAAGCCATGCAGTTTCATAATTTAACCATATGCTTGTGTAAAATACTTGGAAGAGGATATCTCAGTGTTAGTTTACAGCCTTAGGTCTTGTTTTGTGGGTAACCCTGGAAACCATTAGTTGGCACAGCTAAGAGACAATGGAAAAGTCTACTTACTCACTGGTGTAGGTGGAGCTAATTCTGTGGGGCCTCATGAGCACTTAGCCACAAAAGAAGAGACTGGGATCACCAAGAGTATTGAGAAAGCCTGGAAGGAAACACTTCTTGTTTCATCTCCAAAGTAAGTGTAGAACAGCGAAGGCTGCCCTGTGGTTGCTGGGATTGTCTGTTCTGACTAAATCTTCAGTTTTGGACTATGCAAAAGTAAATATATGAAGGAAAACCCAGGATATTAACTTTAGAAATATAGGATTGTTCAAGAGTCTAAGGTTTCAAGGACTTGGTTATGGATATATAAAAGATGAATTCAGAAGAAGCTGAAAGATAAATTCAAGAGAATCACAGTTTGTTAGTCTGTGATGAGTAGAGGTCAAAATGACACCACTGTCTATTTAGTATTTGTTGCAGGGAATGTTATTGAAAGACAGCTTAGGTAGAAACTGCCTGGGAAATGAAAAGAGCTTCCATAGACAACCCATGGAGAGCAAAGTAGTTTAATAACAGTAACTACTGAGTCAAGGGCCAACAGGCATCCACTGGAATGAACCGTGTGTCTTGGTAATGTTGTCTGCTGAAGAATTCTTAGAAATAAGAAACATTCTAAAACATAGGCTTTGAGTAAAAAGTGTGCCTTCCAAATAAACTACTGACCTTATTATAAGCAAACACTCCCAAAAAACTTTATTCAGCTTACAAAGCCTGAAGATATTCCTGATTCTAGTGATAGAATTACACAGCTAAGATAATGGATCTGCTTTCTTAGTGTTTTAAATTATATACATCTTACAACACTTTCTTTCTCTTAAATATTCCCTTTGTTACAGGAAAGTTCTACATATTTACTTATAAAATCTTAATTTTTTTGACAATTATTTTCCCAATATCAAGACACTTATACCAAGATAATAACTCAAACTTAAACTTAATATTGTGTGACTTTGACAATGCTTTTTAACTTCTCTGGAGTTCAATTGTTCTTCAATATAAAATTTGGAAGTGTGGTATGTGCCTCACAGGATTAAAAGAGAAAATTCACATAAAATATTTTGAGTTTGCCTGATATCTATCTATGAGCTTAATGTTAGTTGTTGCTGTAAATATTATCAACACTCTTATTAGCACCATTTTCTTCTAGAAAGACCAAATGCAATTATATAAACATGTGTTTCTTGTTTCACTCCATTATAAGACCTGAAGAGTGTGGAGCTTGGAAAGTGATGACCATGGGCAAATACACTTTGACATACTTGCCTTTTGTAGAAAGTGTGATATATAGTTAAAGATGACAATCAGTGATTTATGATCACCATTATCCAAAAATGATACTCAATTAGTACAGGACATACAATGTGGTACAAAAAGAAAAAATAAAAGGAAGGGATGGAGGAAGGCAAAGAGGGAGGGAAGGAGAGGAAGAGACAGTAAAGGAAAGAAGGAAGAAAGCAAAGAAGAAAGGAAGAAAGGAAGAGAGAGAAGGAAGGAGGAGGGAATGGAGGGAGAAAGAAAGGAAAGGGTTTTGTTGTTTCAGGTTATTGAATAAATTCAAGAAAATACAACTGATATTATATATGTTGGATCCTGAAGAGAAGACTGGGTTTATCTAACATGATAAGATTGCCATTCTATGGTCTGAATATTTTTGTCTGCCCAAAATTCATATTGAAATCCTAACTGCAAAAGGTAGAGGTAGGTAGGGCCTTTAGGTGATAATTAGATCATGAGGGTGGAACCTTCATAAGTGGGATTAGGGCTGTTAATAAAAGATTCCCCAGACCTCCCTGGCCCTCCTCCCGGTGAGGATGTAGCGGGAAGTCTGCGCCCTGGAAGCAATCCCTCTCTCACCTAACCACGCTGGCATCCGGATCTGACACCCAGCCTCCAGAACTGTGCGATATAAACTTTGTTGTTTATGAACTATGCAATCTGCGGCGTTTTATTATAGCAGCCTGAACGGTCTAAGGCACCATTTCTTCAGGAAACTGGAGATATATGGAGCTAATGATACTGTTAATCGGTCCTTTCCAATTGGCTTTGTGGAGCATTGGAACAGACTCTTCTGCTTTCCAATTTCCCTCCCAGACTCCAATGGGCTGGCCCCTGGGGGAGAAGTGGGTGGAGCCAAGGGCACTTCAAAGTGCTTGTTTTAGGAGACAGCTGCAGGGCCACAGAGTTTTTATGTGGCCCTCACCTCATAAAAGTCAAGAAAAAGAAATAAAAGGAAAGATAAATGTGAAATTCATGTTTTCAGGGGGGTAAAAAACTGGAATAGAAAAAAGTCCAGTTTGGGTGGCCACAGAGTAATAACAGACTGAGTAAAAACTTCAGCCTGCAGTTTTGAACACTCCACAGAAAGCAGGTTTGTCTTATTGAGGGAGGGAGACTATGAGCTAAGACAGAGAATCACCAATCGAGTCATCATCACTTAAAATTAATTTTGTGTTTTTAATAAAAAAAAACTGATTTCAGTTAAAGTGAGAATATATAACAATGATTTCTTTGGGGGTGGGACAGGGGGAGAAAAAACTAAGCAGAGAAGTCCATCTGATCCTAGCAGCTGTATCAAAAATAAGAGAGCAACATTTTTTAAAAATCTGCAAATGTGATTAACTATTTACCCAGAAACCGTGTATAATTTCCTAATGTAGTCCAGGAATGATTGCCGGGCAGACCTCAGAAACCAATCAGAGGAAGAGTTTCTGTTTGGAAGGCTAAGCCCACTCCAGTAGGGTTTCAGACATACTCTAGAACATGGCGATCAGCAGGCACTAGATGAGCACTAATATATGCGGGGCTCTGCACTAAGAGAGAAGAAAGATGATCTCACAATGAATCTGTAAATGTGGCAAATAGCACTAAGTAATCTAAAGTGGACTATGAAATCTTAGTGTCATTATCTTATTTTCACACTGTAGAATCAAAGTAGTTGTTCAGTATCTGAACTTTATTTAGCCACAGCTTTCTTTAGGCAAACATAGGCATTCCCATTATTGTCCCTATAGATTCAAGCTGTAAATTTTGATGATTTCAGTAGAAAGAACCTATGTTTTATCACATATAAAATTCTCTTGATCATAAGATGCAATATTATTTAATTTTTCACTAGAACAGAAATAAGCAGATATATAAATAGATCGATAGATTATAGATAGATATATGATAGATAGATAGATAGATAGATAGATAGATAGATAGATAGATAGATATGTGATAGATGTATAGATAAAAAAAAGAAAAAGGGAGAGAGGGAGAGGCATACACTCTGGGATCCAACAGCTGATTTTTACAAAACCATGCTAAATCCTCACTGTAGGGGTAAATAAGACTTAAACCCAACATTTAGGAAAGGACAGTTAAAGGAACTTGTATGTTTCAACATTGACACTAGATGGAGAAAGGGGGAAAATATCTCCCATGAAAATATGAACTACAATCTATCACTTTTGCAGGTGTGCAGTGTGAATTCATAATGCTAGTGTGGTCCAAAAATCCTCTGGAGAGCATTTAGCTTGAAATGATCTTGGTTTGACAGTGCCCTGGGTAACTGGCAAGAACAAACACAAAAGTTTCCTGGAAAAAAGAGAAATGGGAGTTTAACCAGGACAGTAAAAGTGGTAATAAGAATCCAATGTGAGGGGCATCCTGATTTCCTAGATATGCAAATGGGATTAAAGTGCATCTTAATGTGAAGAAATCAGGCAGCTTGTGTGAGATTCTGCTTGGTCAAGCACAATGGTTTTTATACAGACTCAGTTCTGGCAAAGACCATGTGGATGTGTTTTTGTTTGTTTTGGTTTTTACTTTGTTGGAAAATTTCTTTGTTCCCAGCTGCTGTTCTGATTTTGGTTGTCACAGAACTCTGACCTAAGACACCTCCATTTGCTTTGATTACATCCTATTCTTTGCACCTTCTCTCTGGTTTTATAGTACTTTGCTGAATTTCTACTGTCTCATTAATGAATTCTGTTGAGAATACTTACTTAGATACCAGAACTTCATGAGATGAACAGATTGTCTTCACAAAGTTCAAAGGCCTACATAGGACTTTTCAGATGTTAGTAAATGTCAAGTTTACCTATGAAGTCTATTAAGAACAAAGCTGCCCAAGTCCCTCTTTTGGAGACTGATACAGAAAGTCGGATACTGGTCATCAGAAGCTGTGTTTCTAACAAGCTACCAGTGCATGTGATGCAGACTTGTTTGAGAACTCCACAGCCCCCTGCTATGTGTGGTCCCCTCTCATCTCAGCATTAACTCTGCTTTATTTCTGCAAATCACTGCTGCTCACAGTCCTGAGTCTAAAGAAACAATCAGAATTAAAATGTTTTTGTGAAAATTCAGTAAGGCAGTTTTGACCTAACCTAACAGAATCAAATTATTCTGAAATTAATTGAATTTGATCAATGTAATGGGCTCAGCCATGTAATTCTTACTGCACTGTTTGCTCCAACAGTGTCTGAATGTCCTGGAAAATGACCCCAGTGTTCTCCTACAGTGGACACACTCCTATCACACAGGGCCATGAGCTCTCGGGGATTCCCATTATGCAATGAATTCTTTATACATGTTTGCTGAAGTGAATAAGTTGGAGTCCCTGGAAGATATTTAAACCTTTTCTGAATGATCATGTGAAAGTTATATTAGAAAATGAAATATTCCATTAATATCAGAGAATCTGGTTCTGTGTGGTAAATTGTATTATTATCCCCGGGGGACACCTGAGACTAATTGGTGGTATGTGTAGAAAAAAAAAAGCATCCCATTTTAGAATCATGTCAAACATCAGACACTTTTCTATTTTGCTTGTTACAAGCAAATTTGCAAAGCATTCCATGTTAAACACCCTAATCATTTTTTCAGCTTGATTATTGAAGTACAAAGGAAAAAGGGAGGAGCAAAATTTCAGAGTTCTGGTCTCGGCTCAGTCACAAACAATCTCATGACCTGGACTTCAGTAACTATACCTATGCATTCATGGGATTGACTTATATTTAATCTATACTCTCAGTTCACTGTAAAATTCCTATAAATCAATATGTGACCAGCATAAAATGCAAGGAAGAATTACCATTAGTAATAATGTCATTAGAATGAAGGAACCACCTGTTGTAACTTGTTTACTTCACTTATAGAGATTCAAAATATGATTGGGAGCATATTACTAGTGTAGATTGTTCACATACTGCATAAATACACACCTTCATTCACTTACCCCTTTTGTAGGTTTTCAGTTTAGGAAATGAACAACGATACAACTTTAAACGTGACATGACAACACACCTCTCACTCAGGATTGATAACAAAAAGACACATCATCCCCTTTCTTAGTGAATCTTCCCCAGCCTTCCCCTTGTTCTTCCTGCAAGCTGTTCAACACACCATGCCTGTGGCTGCGTTCTGAAAAATGAGTGAGGGAAAGTGGCATTTCAGGATGCGTCACTCTGCTCTGAGGGCAAAGCAGCCTTTCTGGACGCATCGCTTTCCTTCAGTGTGATATTACACTGTATACACCGGAAAGGTATGAATAGGTCCTCAAGGTGCCTCATCTTGGTAAATCAGTCACCCCCAAAGTGCACTCTTCATGACCTCATGTTCTGTGACAGGAAGGAGATGTCACAAGTCAACATTTCCCAACCACTCCAAAAGCTTCAAATTCTACCGCCAAATAAAACCCCAAATCATTTTCCTCTCTGCTACTCCAGACAGGAAAAAGACACAGTAAAAGACACATTTTGAAAATTGTAATGTGCTTTACTATTTGGTTTAAATACTTATGTTATTATTACTATTCTTATTGTTGTTATTATTTTTAAAAATATATATCTTTGTGATTTCAGAGAGGAAGGGAGAGGGAGAGAGAGATAGAAACATCAGTGAGGAGAGAGAATCATTGATTGGCTGCCTCCTGCACGCACCACACTGTGAATCTCACCCGCAACTGGGCAGGTACCCTGACCGGGAATTGAACCATGACCTGTTTCATAGGTTGATGCTCAACCACTGAGCCATGCTGCCTGGGCTATTATTATTTTTATTTAAATAAAAGTTTCTCTCTCCAAGTCAATATGGAAACCTTAAATCTGGATGCTATACGAACTTTACTCACAGTAGCATGGTTGCCTGGGAGACAGGAAAATGCATATTCACTGACATATTTATTGGAGGTTTTACCTGATAATTTTCTAAAAAGGGACATCCCATCTTGTGCTGGGGAAATCAGAAGCCTGGCATCACAATCCCATAAGGATTGAAACAACCATCCATAAATCTGCATAGTGTATCAGATTCTGCCCCTTTTGACCAATGGTAATAGTTCTATAGACAAGGCGGGAGCTGAATGAAGACTATGAAGAAGGCTGCTGTCAGCACGGATATGCACGAAAGACAGTAGATGGCTGGGCATGCATCCTAGAACTGTACAGTTTCCCAGTGAGCAAAGTCTTAGATTTTAAAACCACATGTGTCTATTTACCAATACATTGCTATGTTGTTTATTAAGTTTGTCACTAAACCCTGTTTTGCATACACTAGTACTTGTTCATGCATGCCTTATGAATATATAAATTAGCATCTCATTAACTTGATAATTAGGCCAATGATAAACAGCTGTTTGGTTGCCGTACAGGGCAAGATTTCTACTGAAGTTACTTATTTGCCATACACAATAGCGGTGCAATTATTTGTCACACTATCAATTATAGACAAACAACAATAGGAAATAAACTTTTCTTTTACACATTTGCTTTCATTGTAATTAAGAACCAAATCCATGCTCTGCTTTTGGAAAAACAATAATGCAATACTGTCTAACAATCTTGATAATGTACATTTTCAGCTTGCTTTTATATTTTGCAGGCAGTTCAAACATCTCATATTGTGCATTCTGCTATAAATGACTATTTCCAAGATGTCCCTTTTTTTTAATTCTCTTGTTTCCATTTCCTGATGTTAAGACTATAGATCACTGAAAATTTCTCAAGTTGTCTTGTTTTTGCTCTAGTTTTGTCTGCCTGTACTTCTGAGATTAACCTATATTGTGACCTTCTCTTGCTTATAGGCCTGTGCTGAGAGAAATTATCTAAGAGATGTTAGGAGTTGATGAAAGTGTTTTCTCAATTGTTTAGGTATAGCTCAAGTCACATTTATTTCTGAAAATAAGAAAAGAAAAAGGATTTAAAAAGTGATGTATTTCTCTTAAATCCACATGGATTTAACACTAAAGATAAATTTTTAAGAAATAAAAAATTAAAAAAAATCAGAAACCTGTCTTTCAAACTAATAAAAAAGGACCTCAATGCTGTGCTCACAGCAAAGTGTGGAAGATAATTTGAAACTTCAGTTAGCTTCCTGTGGAGAAAAGTAACAACTGCCAAAGGAATGGGTAATCAATGGCCAATTGCTTCAGAAGAGAGGTGCCTCACAGAATTCCCTGGGAGTTAATGGCCTACAGAGGATGCACTGGGGAATGCCTTAAGACTCTCTCTGTGACCCCACCTTTTTTTAACAAGTACATAAGGTATAGGGGGTGCTATTTTTGCTAATCAAGACCCGGAGTTGAAATGCAGTCTTCATTTAAGTTTCCCTGTGCTGTTCTCTAAACCACTATATTAAAAACAATCTTCCCCCATGATTTCTGGTGCTGTAGTGGAATATAGTTTATGTGAAAGTAAATCTGGAAAGATTACCTTTCAAAACTGCCAGATGCTTCGCATTTTCTGGTAGAAATCTGGATTCCAGGTCTGTAATGATATTTCCTGCTGTGCTCAACACTCAATCAGAACGTATCCTTCTTGGAGGGCAATATGAGGATTCCAAGGCTAACTTGGCCATTTGGCTTTTATATTTTTCCAGGCCAGCTGGGAGGTATACATTTAAATGCTGGGCCCCCCAAGCTAAACTTCAGAAGGGGTCTTTGTGAATGTTAGCTTTCCTGCAGTTTAAGTTCCCTCCTTTCATAAACTTTCCCATGTAATGCAGTTTATGGTTATATTTATACCAGTGAATGAAACATGCCCTTTTGAAGAAGAAAACTAAATTATTGCACTAATGTTGCAGGAATGTCTATGTTCTCATTGCCCTCGGCCCTCCCTGGTTAGATTCAAGTTCCTTCCTCCACCAGGTTGAATTACACTAATGTCCCTTTCCTCTTTTCCTTCATCCATCCTCTATGTTCTATAATATGATGTGGTGGTTACCAGCACATAGTCTGGAGTCTTTGAGACCAAGGCTGGCATCTCACTGAGCTCTTTCATTTTAAAGCTGTTAGAACTTGGGATGATTAACTTAATATATCTGGTTTGTGCTTTACTCATCTATAAAATGGGGCTAATAATAGCATCTACTTCCTGGGGTTATTAAGGATTGAATGAAAGAAGGTATAGAGAGCATTTAGCACAGCTCTGCACATAGCACACGTATCAGGGAATGTTGGCTGCTTTCCTAGTTGGGGGACAGCCTCACAGAGAGGCAACATAGAGCAGAATTCTTGCACCTGCCTGCCTCGGTTCAAACCTTGACTCTGGTGTACACAATGTGTGTGACCTTACGCAGCTATCAATATATCTGTGTCCATTTTCTCATTGCAAAAACAGGAAACAATAGCAATACCTATCTCAAGAAGCTATTGTGAAGATTAAATGAATTAATGGTGAGTAAATAGTGAGTTCTATATATTTTTATTAAATAAACCTATAATACACTTGGTCCACATTCTCCATTTTAATTTGGTCAAATCTTCTTTTTCTACCTCACTGTTGTTCATGCCATTTCTCACAGTGTTCCTTTTTTTAATAATATATTTTTATTGACTTCAGAGAGGAAGGGAAAGGGAGGGAGAGATAGAAAAATGAATGAAGAGAGAGAATCACTGATTGGCTGCCTCTTACACACCCCACATTGGAGATTGAACCCACAACCCGAGCATGTGCCATGACTGGAAATCAAACCATGACTTCCTGGTCAACCATTGAGCCATGCCAGTGGGGCTCACAGTAAAGAAGACCCAAGCAGCTCTTCCTGTGTGGGGACACATATTTCAGAAAGCAAATTGGTCAGTTAAAATAAGCAAACTGATCTGGGGGTTACCTAGTCATGTGGTATAGGCTGATAGATGCTGCTCAGCACTGGGATCTGTTCTTCTCTCACTCTGTCTAGCCAAGGACCTTTATTGTTCTCCAGCTTCTGACTCTATAAAGTTCATTACATGTACTGGTAGGGTATTGGTCCCTGATTTCTAGAATGCTTGTGTTACTTCTAACCTAGACACAATGGGCCTCAGCAGAACTCTAACAAGGCAAATCTAGAGCATTGTGTGTGCTCTGCCACTTCCCTGCTTGGAAATTTTACACAATAAACTCTAGTACATGCTTGAATCATGGTGCTATTATCTTTGCCATCTTAGCATGGTGGTTATGTCATAATTTGTCTTCTTTCATGTGTATGTATTATATTCCTAGATAACAGGAAAATTTCTCAGGAATATCTGCCACTATTATGACCTCAAAGTGTGCACTATGCTTAGCCTATCACAGAAACTCAGTACGTTTGTGTGTCTAGATAACCCTGATGACATTATTTAGGGTTAAATTTGGCTGCAGGTATCAGAAAATCCTCCAATTATTATCCTAACACTAGAGGCCTGGTGTAAGAAATTCGTGCACGGGGGGATGTCCCTCAGACCAGCCTGCACCCTCTCCAATCTGGGACCCCGCGAGGGATGTCTGACTGCCCGTTTAGGCCCGATCCTACTGGGATCGGGCCTAAACGGGCAGTCAGACATCCCTCTCACAATCCAGGACTATTGGCTCCCAATTGCTCGCCTGCCTGTCTTCCTGATTGCCCCTAACCACTTCTACCTGCCAGCCTGATCACTCCTAACCACTCCCCTGCCAGCCTGATTGATGCCTAACTGCCCTCCCCTCCAGGCTTGGTCACCCCTAATTGCCCTCCCCTACAGACCTGGTCACCCCCAACTGCCCTTCCTTGCAGGCCTGGTCATCCTCAACTTTCCTCTTCTGCCAGCCTGGTCACCCCTAACTGCCCTCCCCTGCAGGTTTGATCACCCTCAACTTCCCTCCCTTGCAGGCCTGGTCCCTCCCAACTGCCCTTCCCTGCTGGCCATCTTGTGGTGGCCATCTTGTGTCCACATGGGGGCAGGCATCTTGTGTCTTGGAGTGATGGTCAATTTGCATATTACTCTTTTATTAGATAGGATATAAAAATCCAGGTGCCGTCACAACCGAAATGACTGGATGGATGACCAAACAGCAGGCTAGGGAGCTGAGGGAGTGGGAGCTGTGGGCCCCTGACCACCCATGGCTGTGGCAGTGGGAGGAGGGAGCTGTGGGCCCAAATGACCAAAGGACAGGTCTGGCTTTCACAGCGTGGTGGGGCAGGACCACGGAGGCTGAGGATCCTTGTGGGCGGGTGGCTGTGAGCATGGAACTTCCTGGGGTGGCTGAGGCAGAAAGGTGTCGCAGAGTGGGGGTGGTGAGCATGGAGCATTGCGGGGCAGCGGAAGTGAGTAGGAAGAGTGGGGTGGGGGCTAAGAACATGGAGTTTTGTGGGATGGCCAAGGCCAAGGAGCCTCACAGGGCAGGGGCTGTTAGCGTGAAGCTTCGCGGGGTGGCTGAGGTGGAGGAGTGTCATGGGGCATGGGCAACTGAGACTGAGGAGCCTCATGGGGTGGGGTCTGTGAGCATGGAGGTTCACGGGGCGGGGGTCACGGAGGTGGAGGAATGACACTGGGCAGAGGACATGTTCCTAATTGCAGCTAGGCCTAGGGACCCTAAGTGTGCATGATTTAATCATGTGCTGGGCCTCTAGTGGTAATAATAATTATGGTAACCAAGGTAATATATTTTTCTCTTACCCCAAAAACAACAACAAAAAAAGTAATATGTTTGATGCAATGGCCCATAGCATCAGGGATCTAGGTTCATGCTCTCTCATGGCTCATGACTTCAGATCCTGAGGTCATCTAATGGTCCCAGAAACTGGAGGAGCTCCAGCCATTGTGTTTTCATCATAAACAACCAAAAGACAAAAGGGGTGACCGCCTCCCTTGAAGAAAACCTACTGGTAGTTAAGAGACCAGGCATAGTTGCAAGGAAGACTAGGAAATGTGGCCTTTGTTCTGAGTGGTGATGAGCCCTGCTAAAAGCCATAATTTTATGACTAAATATGATGAGAAAATAGACACTGGGATGACCAGCCTGCTCTCTAGCTGCCATGGCTTTTTACTGCTCAGTTCTAAGTCATCATACTTCCCTTGTTTTTTGCTTTATGCACCCCAAAGAAATCAATTTGATTTCCGTCATTATATGTTTCATTATATAACTACAGAAACATAAGTAGCAGCAGTACTTCCATGAAACCATGGGTGATTTACCTCATGTTTATTGAGTTTCAGAATTGGCAACATAATGCCAACCCACTGGCCTATGAGTGTGACACAGAATTGTAAAAAGTAAAATAATAATAATCATAATACCTAATATTTATCAAATGTGTGCTATATACTAGGGAGCAAGATATTCCTATTTTCATCTTCACAACAATCCAATGAAGCAGATTTTATTACTAATGTCTAAACACTTTTAAAAATATAAGGTGAAGAGCTTAAAAATATGTCCCAGTCACGTTGTTGGAAAAGAGTATAATTGGGGTTGTGGTTCAGGCATTCTAATCCCTATGTTCATTTTGTAACCCCTATGCAAGGCTTCTAGAAATCAACTGTGGACATATATTGTAAATTATACAGGCATAATTCTCCATCTTACACATTTTAATTACATATGTTTTTTGTTCTTGATGATGATTTTAATTATTTTTCTTAAGAACAGAACATCATATGGAAATCTGATATGATAATATATATCTTATAGGAATGAAGGCATAATAAATCATCTCAAAATTTCTCACAGTTTTCTTGGTCTTATCATTAGAAGATCCTTTATTTGAAGCTTGTGTCTCATAGATCACAGAATGGGTTTGAGGTACACATTCCTTCTTCCTTGATTTTTCCACATACATACTCCAGCATGGTTAGGATGAGCCAAAAGAGAACCATAACCTTTAGGTGTGCTTAGAAGAGCAAGATTACACCATGAGGCAGAATAACGAAATAACCATAGTTGTACACTCATACCTCCTCAGCTGCAAGCCTTTTTCAAAACTTTTCCCCATATTGCTCTTTGTTTGGTGTGGCAATATTAAAAGCAAAACCAAAGCAGTGTTCCAGAAAGTGAGGAAAGGTTTGAGTTTCTAAATAAAGTGATATAGAATATTCTTGTCTATATTAATTTCTCTTCCATAGGCATTCTACACTAATAAAAGAGTAAGATGCAAATTGGCTGTACCTTCACGAAGCCCACCAGCCAATCAGGAGTGAATATGCAAATTAACCCAACAAAGATGGTGGGTTAATTTGCATATGCAGGCACCGAGTGGCTGGAGGTGGGGCAGGATGCAGGCATTCTGCACTGCCCCAGCCATTCCAGGCCTCTGGGCAGTGTGGAAAGGTGGAAAGGTGGCTCTGGCTGGAGTGAAGGCGGTGCCAGCAGCCAGGGGAAGAAAGGCCCATTCTTGCACAAAC
Source organism: Corynorhinus townsendii (assembly GCA_026230045.1). Classification (NCBI taxonomy): domain Eukaryota; kingdom Metazoa; phylum Chordata; class Mammalia; order Chiroptera; family Vespertilionidae; genus Corynorhinus; species Corynorhinus townsendii. The sequence goes on from JAPDVU010000002.1 coordinate 159,859,397, forward strand.
CTTTGTGCATCGGGCCTCTAGTCAAAAATAAAATGTAGAACACAACTTCCAGGGAAACTGCTGAACTCAGTCCCCATTCTTTCAGAATTGCTTTTCACACCTCCACTCCATACTTTAGATCTGATAACAGTGTGTGTCATACATGACCCCACAACTCTGACCATAGATAGGTAAGTGGACTGGTGGGGAGATTCTCCTGACTAAAATTAGACCAATCAGATTACTCATCCTCAGAAGTTGGTAATTAGGGCTGAGGGGCAGTCAGTCATTTTAAGTCTAGAAATGACTATTTGTCTTTCCACTATGCAAAGAGATGAAGAAAGTTGACTAGTGGAGAGTCATAAATGAAGAACATGTGCTAAGAGGACCAAAGATAGAAGATGGAGGGATTGAGTGTGTTGCATTCCCTAAAGCTTTTCACCTCCTGGTTTCCTCATTTCTTTCCTCTTTGCTTACACTGGCTCAATTTGATTTTTGTTATTATATGTAACCCAAAGAATCTTAACTAGTTCAGGAGGGAAACAGAATATTAGGAGAGTTAAAGTGGGAGAAGAACTTCTAAACAGCTTGCTACTACACAGAAATGAGGCAGAAAAACCACAACCCCTAGAGATCCAAGGCAGTGCTGATGACCCTACCCCTCCCACCTGTCCCAATTAAGAATGGGGGACAGTTTTCCCACCTATTGGGCTGTTCATGAGAGTATCTAATCACAAAAACATCTCCTCCAGAAAGGCATCCCAGGATCTTTGCTCTACAAAATACTTGAAACCAAACCACACAAGCTTATAAACAGACTCTTACTATACAGTGTGTAATGGAAACAACAGGACTCCCTGTGCGTATGGTTGGGCAGGTAAATCTAGAAGCTATGAAGCCTGAAAGCAACAATTCTTGGAATATAATGGATGAAGATGATCTTGTTTTTCTTGGCACTCTCCCACAAGCCTTCAGTCACTCTGAACTAAATCTCTTTCCATATGTTTTTCATTCATTTGCATTTAAAATAAAAATTATTGGCTCTGAGAGCCCTTTGATGAGTGGTGAGTCAATGACTCTTTTCATTGTAATCTCAGCTCAGTAATGATGCATATTGTTCACATGATGTTCCAAGAAAGTGGAATCATTACTGATGCTATCTGAAGTCATCACTTGGTAATAATAGACTTACCTAGTTTCTTTAACTTTCCAGAAAAAGAAGAAGTTTGATATAGAATCAAAATCTGTTTTGTGGCTCTATTTTGAATTTATTCCTTTTGAGCTCATTTACTGAAAAACTAACATTCTAACTGGACAAAGACTCATTGTTTAATTTTTGGAGATTATAAATATCTCATAACAATTGCTGCTTCTGAGACCACATTAAGACATATCCAGGATAACTGCTCACAGGTCACTATAACATGGATAATAATTTAAAAGTATGAAATATTGCAAGAATTACAAAAATGTTACACAAGCATGAAGTGAGCAATTGTTGTTCGAAAATTATTCCAAAATGCAAGGTTACCATAAATGTTAAATATCCTATCTAATAAAAGAGTAATATGCAAATTAACCATAACTCTACTACACCCACCAGCCACACCCACCAGCCAGTCAGGAGTGAATATGCAAATAAACCCAACCAAGATGGCTACGGCCACAGAGAGCAGGAGGGAGGCTTGGGTTTCCCCAGCAATGGAGGAAGCCAAGCTTCCCGCCTGCCCTTACTGGCCTAGGCCTCCACTCAAAGCTGCAAAGTTTCAATTATAGAAGATACATAAATCCCAACAGAAATGGCTGCCACCATGGAGCAAGCAGAAGGTTTGGCTCCGCTCCAGGCTACAAAGTTTCAATTGTAGAAGATAAATAAATCCCAGATACCAGGTCCTCCACTTGGGTTGCCAGGGGGCATGGCTGGCCGGCAAACCACCACAAGCCCCTCGCCCAGACCACCCCATGCCCCAGGAGAACCCCACCCTGATCTGGGACACCCTTCAGGGCAAACCAGCTGGCCCCCACCCATGCACCAGGCCTCTGTCCTAGCTAATAAAAAAGTAATATGCAGATTGACCATCACTCCAACACACAAGATGGCTGCCCCCATGTGGTCAAAGATGCTGCCTCCATGTGGACACAAGATGGCCACCACAAGATGTCCAGCAGGGGAAGGCAGTTGGGAGGGACCACGCCTGCAAGAGAGGGCAGTTGGGGGCAATCAAGTCTGCAGGGGAGGTCAGTTAAGTGTGACCAAGCTGACAGAGGAGGGAAGTTGGGTGCGACCAGGCCTGCAGGGAACGGCAGTTGGGGATGACCAGGCCTGCAGGGGAGGGCAGTTAGGCATCAATCAGGCTGGCAGGGGAGTGGTTAGGGGGTGATCAGGCTGGCAGGCAGAAGTGGTTAGGGGCAATCAGGAAGGCAGGCAGGCGAGCAGTTGGGAGCCAGCAGTCCTGGATTGTGAGAGGGATGTCCAACTGCCCATTGGACATCCCTCACGGGGTCCCGGATTGGAGAGGGTGCAGGCTGGTCAGAGGGACACCCTCCCCCCCCCCCATGCATGAATTTTGTGCACCAGGCTTCTAGTGTAATAATAAAAAAAAGCAATATCTGCAAAGGATAATGAAATGAAGTATACCTATACTTCGTTCTTCTCCTGGTATTGTCAGTATGTGTCAATATATTAATATTAAAAATATAGGCATAGCCCTAGCTGGTTTGGCTCTGTGAATAGAGTGTCAGCCCATGGACTGAAGAGTCCTGGGTGTGATTTTAGTCAAGGGCAGGTACCTCAGTTGCTGGTTTAATACTAGGCCCAGATCAGTGCACTTGCGGGGACAACCAATCCATATTTATCTCTGTCTTTACCTCTCACTTCCACTCTCCCTAAAAATCAATGGAAAAATATCCTTGGATAAAGATTAACAAAAACAAATCTCTATCTATCTATCTATCTATCTATCTATCTATCTATCTATCAGGTCTGGTACACAAAATTCATGCACAGAGGGGGGATTTCCTCAGCCCAGCCTGCACCCACTCCAATCTGACACCCCTCTCACAATGTGGGACTGCTGGCTCCTAACCACTCACCTGCCTGCCTGCCTAATTACCCCTAACTGCCCTCTCTTGCTGGCCTGATCTTGCCCCCAACTGCCATCCCCTGCCATCCTGATCTCGCCCACAATTGCCTTCCCTTGCCAGTCTGGTTGCCCCCAACTGTTCTCCCCTGCAGGCCTGATCACCCATAACTGCCCTCCCCTGCTGGTCTGATCTCACCCCCAACTGCCCTCCTCTGCCAGCCTGGTTGTCCCCAACTGCCCTCCCATGCTGGCCAATTTGGTTCTGATTGGTCAGTTTCTATGCCAGTCAGCGTCAAAAGCTCTGCCTCCTAGGCAGCCATTGGCTCCTCACAGTTGACTCAAATTTGGTTCTGATTGGTCAGTTTCTATGCCAGTCAGTGTCAAACACTCTGCCTCCTAGGCAGCCATTTGCTTCTTACATTCACCCAGATTTGGTTTTGATTGTCAGTTTCTATGCCTGTCAGTGCCTCTGGGCCTATCAACTGGGCCTGATCAGAAAGGCAGGACTGATCAGCAGGCCTGGTGGAGGCCTGGAGAGAAATGGACATGTGGCTGTTGGCCAGGCCAGGAGAGAAAGAGAGGCAAGTTCTCATCAAAGGCTGCCACAGAGGCTACAGATCAGACCCTGCCTCTCTCTCTGCAGACTTCTCTCCAGGCCTGATCTACAGCCCCCTAGGCAGTCAGTGCTGAGTCGGGGCATGGGCAGTGGCCCCAGTCAGTTCTGGGTCACCACAGCAATTCAGCACTGACTTCTGGTCTGGTTCGAGCCTTTAGTTGTAACGGTTGTTAAAACCCTGGCTCTTTATTACATAGATTAAAAGACTAATATGCTAAGTCTCCCTCTGATCATCCAACCGGTCACTATCATGTGCACTGACCACTAGGGGCAAATGCTCAATGCAGGAGCTTCCATGACATGCATTGTCCATTTACAGATAAATGGCACTGTAGATCTGGTTCTCACAAAGCAACAATCAGCTTCCCTCAAGTGGTACATAAGCCCCACCACCACCCCGGAGTGACAGCCCACCAAATCACAGCCAACACTGCTGAGACCCCATGGTGCAAAATGCAGCCCACAGCCCAGCCCAGCCCAGCCTGGAAATGGTGGCTGTGCGTGCCAGGTAATGATGTCATGTAGCAGTGCTCAGCTTCCTCTCCCTAGTGACTAGCCTCCCTAGAGTTTGTTCATCCCAGGAACATGACTTGCTTTATAGCCAGGTGGAAACATTTTACTGTTTAACCAAATGTCTGTGAAGTATTTTCCCATGCCTCATCTCATTTGATCATCACAGAAGTCCTGGAGTAGGTAGATGGGAGACTCGCTGGAATCCTATTTTCTTTTCATTAGCCAAAAAATGGAGATTTAGAAAGTTTAGAAACTTGACCTGAATGAAAAGAAGTAAGAAATGGTGGACCTAGCCCTAGCTGGTTTGGCTCAGTGGACAGAGCGTCGGCCTGCAGACTGAAGGGTCCCAGGTTCGATTCCAGTCAAGAGCACATGCCTGGGTTGCGGACTCAATCCCCAGGAGGGGACATGCTGGAGGCAGCTGATCAATGATTCTCTCTCATCATTGATGTTTCTCTTCCTCTCCCTTCCTCTCTGAAATTAATAAAAAAAAATTATTTTAATAAAAAAATAAAGAAATGGTGGACCTTGAAAATGACTTCAGGCTTTCTCACTGCACAGAATATAGTCAAACACTGCTACAGTTAAATATTTTACCCTCTGTTCTCCCTGCATAATCTATAATAATAATCTGCTTTATGTTGATATTTACTGCTGTGTTGCTGACAATTTACCTGAAAGAGAAGTTGGGGTGCTTCACTGGGCTGGAAAAAGTTTAGGTAAATCAGAAAGCAGGTCTAATTAAGCAAGTTTATTCTATCTATAATAATAAAACTGTAATATGCTAATTAGACTGGATGTCATTCTGGACATCCTTTCAGATGACCTTCCATACAAAGCCAGGGCTGCGAGGAAAGCCTGGGTCCCAAGTGCCAGAGGGAAGCCAGTGCTAGCAGCTGGAGGAAGGAAGGCCTACTCTTGCATGAATTTCGTGAATCAGGCCTCTAGTCCTATCTAATAAAAGAGTAATATGCAAATTGACTGTTCCTCCACTACACCCACAAACCATGCCCACTAGCCAATCAGGAGAAAGTATGTAAATTAACCCAACCAAGATGGCTGCAGCCACAGAGAGAGCAGGAAGCTTGAGTTTCCCTGGCAATGGAGTAAGCCAAGTTTCCACAGCACTGGCCTGCCTTGGCCTCTGCTTAAGGCTACAAAGTTTCCATTATAGAAGATAAATAAATCCCAGATACCAGGGTCTCTGCTTGGGTCACCGGGGGGTGTGGCCAGCCTGCAAACCACCACAGGCCCCTCACCCAGGCTACTCCACACCCCAAGGGAACCCCACCCTGATCCGGGACACGCTTCAGGGCAAACCAGCTGACCCCCACCCATGCACCAGGCCTCTATCTTATCGAATCCTATCTAATAAAAGAATAATATGCAAATTGACCGTCACGCCAACACACAAGATGACTGCGCCACGTGGACACAAGATGGCTGCCACAAGATGGCCAGCAGGGGAGGGAAGTTGGGAGGGACCAGGTTTACAAGGGAGGGCAGTTGTGGGCTATTGGTCCTTCATGGGAGGGCAGTTAGGGGTGACCAGGCCTGCAGGGGAGGATAATTAGGGGCAATCAGGCTAGCAGTGGAGCAGTTAGGCATCAATCAGGCTGGCAGGGGAGTGGTTAGGGGGTGATCAGGCTGGCAGGCAGAAGCGGTTAGGGGCAATCAGGAAGACAGGCAGGCGAGAAGTTGGGAGCCAGCATTCCTGGATTGTGAGTGGGATGTCTGACTGCCCATTTAGGCTCGATCCTAGCAGGATCGAGCCTAAATGGGCAGTTGGACATCCCTCGCAGGGTCTCAGATTGGAAAGGGTGCAGGCTGGGCTGAGGGACATCTCCCCCGTGTACGAATTTCATGCACCAGACCTCTAGTATATATATATAAAAGGCTAAGTTGACTTGTGCATGAGTGATACATATAAAGCTCTCGCTGGTGCCAGTCGCACGTGTGTGTTTCCATCTGTCATTGTTGATCGTGAATTTGGTTGACACTTCTATTATGGAGAAAGGGTGAATAGAAATATTAAAATATTTCTTCTAATTAATTTCCTTTCAATGTGCACAAATCCATGCACTGGGCCAAAATGCAGACCACAGTCTATACAAAGAAAACTAAAAATAGCAGCCACCAATGTAAAATATTTGAGCCAGTCACCCAAATATCTGCCTTTTCAGATCCTCTTTGATGAAATGTAATTTCTCTCTTGCCTTCTTTGAAGCTATATCTGTCTACCTGATACCAAAATATCAAGTTATTTTTACAAGATAGTCCAAAATCAATTCAAAACAACTATATGCCAAGTTCTATAGTGACATATAGCCCTATGTTTTATCTTGATTGGGATTTTATATAAGGACGTTTGCCTAGATTTAAAGATAAAATAGAAATGGTCTTGGAGAAACTATTTCCATCATTTAAGAAAAAAAAAAATATATATATATATATATATATATATATATATATATATATATATATATTCCTGAGCCTTCACTAAAACTGTCCCAGTTGGGTTTTTAGAATGACAAAAGGCATATTTTGCCTCATTTGCCTGTAAAAATATGCCTTTTTGAGAGTGTGGGAAACCTATATTATTTGAAGTGCAACTTGATATAAGTGTTTCATTTTTATGAGCCCCAGGAAAAGAAATTTATTCCATTTTTACAAATAGTAAAGATTTCTTTTTATTCTTAAAACTATCTCTATTCACTAGAAATTGGTGTCATATACTGTATATTTCCTATGTAGATGGAGAATTATTCATAAAAGACAGCAGAATACAATTTTTCTTTTGACAATCACGTTAGCTAACACTGAAGTTTTAATAAGTGTTATTTTGCAAATATTATTTCATTTAGTTTTTCATAACTAAAAATGCCCAATTATTGCTCCCATTTTACAAATGAGACAATTCAATTTTAAAGAGTTTAAATAACTTACCTATAGTCACATAGCTAGGGAAAGGAAGAGCTGAAACTCAACCCCAAATTCCATCAAATTGCAAAAGCTGAAGGTCACAACTATCTGAAAGCACATCCATAATAAGTTTGAAAACTACCAATAAGGAGAAGAGATGCCAGGAAACCAGATATGACCCTGCCATTTACCCTACTGGTAAAGTAGGTTTGAGAAAGGCACCTACTTCTGCAAATATATACATTCTATAGTGCAGAGGTAATACTACCTATGGTCCCTGAGCAGGTCAAAGGAGATGATTCTGTGGAAGTACTTTGAATTTGTCGAGTGCTCTTCATAGATCAAATAGAACCGCAAAGTACATAGGCACCTAAAATCTTAGAACCTCACAATCTGTGTTTGCTGTTTCAGGTCACAGATGGGAATCCATGAGCTCTGGGCAGTAGGGCTGTGCATTCTTTGTGAGTGAGAAGTGATTGATAATGAATGCTCCAGCTTTTCAAATCATCTGTTGAAATAGGAAATATTGTTTTATGTGAGGGAACAAGATACTGTTTCAGAGTATTCACACTGTCATCAATTTCTCTTGAAGAACATATAATTACAAAATGGGTGGATCTGAATCCTGAGAGTGAAGTGTAAAAGATGGAATTGCAGAAAACTTAGGATGTGCAGAGCATGCTGGAAGATGCGATTAGCAACCACTTCCTTCCCGGAAACCATGGTTTCATTTTCTGAAAGAGAAATGGTAATGACAGTTTGTAAGAGAAATAAGCTCTTCTCTGAAACATCTTGATGGATATTTTTGTTCAGAATAAAAAGAGGTTTCAAAAATGATCATAGCTTCTAAATATTTTTGTCCATGTTAATGCTTAGAAAAGTTCATGAAATGTGCTCATTTTAGTATTGGCATTCTCGCTCTCTCCATGTATATGTATATGTATATGTATATGTATATGTATGTGTATGTGTATGTGTATGTGTATGTGTGTATGTATGTATATGTGTATATGTACATATGTAAGAGGAAAGGCAATGTTAGTATTTGAATAGCTAGTCTTAAAGAACATTTATTATGTAACAGATAAGGACCTTACTTTGCCTATTCTTATTTAATCCTTGCAGGTGCTATTATCAGATGAATATGTGAGGATGGGATAGGTCAGAGACCATTGACACTTTTTACATCTGAAAATAACCATAACTGAAAACTACTATGTGCTGATAATTTGCATACATTATGTACAGTCCTTACAACAACACTGCAAGGTAACTAACATTGTTATTATATCATTGCAGGCACTAATTCTCAGAACACTTAAAAAATACTAGTCATACAACTGATCAGTCTCACAGTTAAAAATCCATGCTATGTCAGGCTAACTTCAAATTATGAAAAATTAATAAATTCACTAGCTTTTAGCAGAAGCAGTTTATCAAGGCATCACCTCACCTGCCTTGTCATGAGGTGCTCTTCACAAAATAGAGGTTTCTCTCTGCAAGACCAGCAAGAGAGCATCTCTAGTTAGTGTGCTTAAACAGGGGTCGGCAAACTGCAGCTTGCGAGCCGCAACCGTGGTTTGCCGCTCTGTTGACTAATGATTTTGCCAACCACTGTGCTAAACAGTCTTACAAAACATACTGTAATCAGTAGAATGGCATAGCATCAACTTTGGCATATAATGTAATCTTATCATGAGAGTGACATTTTATCACCTTTCTTTTATTATTTTGGCAAAAACAAGACAGTTTCCACTGCACTTGAATATAGGGGATTGTATGTGGTATGAGTCACTCAAGGCCACTTTAGAGTATGTCTGTGATAGCTAGTACATTAAATAATTCTGCCCAGATAAAAGTATTATAGTATCTAAATTCTGCCATTCTATTTTGTATTATTAAATAAATTTGTAAAAAGTTGAGAACTGAAAATAGGATAAACTTTCCTTTATAAAATTATGTAGCCAACATACTAGATCTTAATGTTTTGTCACTTTCCCCCATATATATAGTTTTTGATAAGCATTTTGTACATATAAGTGCTCACAAGCATCACTATTGTAGTATTTAATTCTTTGAATGATTCTTTCAACATTTATACTTCAATTGACTGATATAATTTACCAGAGATTTTTCTTTCAAGTTATATTTAAAATGCTTGCCTATATGTAAAAGTGAATATGTGAATATTTGCAATAAATGCAAATGATATTCCTTGTTCATATTAACATAGTTACAGTGATTACTTATTACAGAAAATTGTGTATTCACATAAGCATAGATGATGCAGGATTCCAGGGATGTTGGATTTAATGTTGAAATAGGGAGGCTTTTCAGCTTCTAAAATGCTGAGTTTGAAGCTGGATCAAATAGTGAAGTGGAAACCACATGTTGTTTCTGCTGATTTTCACTAATGGTGGCTTTAGAATTACTATTGTAGCTGTAGTAGTTCTGACCCATTTTTCATTCCTGTTTTCATTTATTGTATCCTCTACCATTTCATTGATTAATTTTACTAAAGCTTGTCTATTATTTTTAAAGTATTCCCTTTGGATGTTGTTATTAAACCTCTCTATGCCTCTCATTTTTTCTTGTAAAAAGTAAGATGATAATAGTTTTCTTTAAATCTGATTTTCTATTTCAATTAATTTCTATTCTTATGATTTTATTTTTCTACTATATTTGGTTTTATTGTGCTGCTTCTTTCTTTAACCTTAAATTAGATCTTTAGCATTTTAATTTTCAGCCTTCTTTTCAGATATGAACATTTAAAACTATAAATTTTCTTTAGCTACCTTTATAGCTACATTGCATAAGTACTGACACATTGTATTTTCATTATCTTTTAGAGCTTAATGTTTAAAATTTTTGTGATATTTATCGTCTTATCCAAGAATTATTTATAAGTCTATTTTTTATTTCATAGTTATCTTGTGATAATTAACATCTTTACTGATTTCCAATTTAGTTGTGCTTTGCTCAGGGGAACTATTCTGACACTTGTAACTCAACCATCCTATCTAATAAAGAGGTAATATGCAAATTGACCATCACTCCAACACACAAGATAGCCACCCCCATGTGGACACAAGATGGCTGCCACGAGATGGCCGGCAGGGGAGGGCAGTTGTGGGCGATCAGGCAAGCAGGGGAGAGCAGTTGGGAGGGACAAGGCCTGAAAGGGAGGGCAATCAGGCCTGCAGGGAAGGGCAGTTGGGGGTGATCAGGCGTGTAGGGGAGGGCAGTTGGGAGGGACCCAGTCTGCAAGGGAGGGTAGTTGTGGGTGATCAGACCAGCAGGGCAGGGCAGTTGGGAGGGACCAGGCTTGCAAGGGAGGGCAGTTGGGGAAGACTGGGCTGGCAGGGGAGCAGTTAGGCATCAATCAGGATGGCAGGGAAGTGGTTAGGGGGTGATCAGGAGGGAAGGCAGAAGCGGTTAGGGGCAATCAGGCAGGCAGGCAGGGGAGCAGTTAGGAGCCAGAAGTCCCGGATTGTGAGAGAGATGTCTGACATCCCCTGAGGGATCCCAGATTGGAGAGGGTGCAGGCCGGGTTGAGGGCCACCCCCGCCCCACCATTCACAAATTTTGTGCACCGGGCCTCTAGTATTATAATGCTATTCTGGGATTCCATGAAATACCAGTTCCCCCTGTCCCTCCCTCTCACAGATCATTAGTCACAACCTGTAGTATGACCTCCAATTGACCAAAGTCACCTCACCACAGCAATAGGGTGGTGAACACACCATACTATGTCTGTCAATTCTCCCTCCTGCTTTTCTTTTTCCCTTTAGAAATGTCCTACTATAAGCTTCTGTTTGTGGTAAAGACTCTTATTTTTTGTACTGTATATTTATCTACTAGAGGCCTGATGCATGAAAATTCATGCACTGGAGGGGAGTTCCCTCAGCCAGGCCTTCCCCCTTTCACAGTCTGGGAGCCCTCAGGGGCAGGAGGTGACCCAGTGATCAGGGAAAGGTGACACCCTCATCACACCTCTGCTGCTGCCACTGCCAGCAGCACAAGCCTTAGGCGGCCCTTGTTACCTGAGCCTTGGGTGGCCCTGGGCAGCTGGGTAGCCACCATCCGAGGCTTGCCTACACCTTGGGCTGGCCCTGGGTGGCTGGGGGGATGAGGGGACTGGGGGATTCTGGAGGCAGGCACATGGAGCAGCCAGATCTGCCTGGGGGCAGGCCCGGCCATGCTGCATGCCTGCCTCCCTGTCGGGGCTGAAAGGACTGGGTGCCACCATCTTGTGGCTGTTGGTGCTGCCATCTTTGAGGGTGTGACAGTCAATTAGAATATTCTCTCTTTATCGGGAGTGGGCACCACCATCTTTGTGAGGATGTGATGGTCAATTAGCATATTCCCTCTTTATTAGATAGGATATTATTTAAAGATAGCTTTATTAGAATAAAAATCATGGGTTGTTCTTTTAATATTTTGAAAATATTATTACCACAATATGTTTTCATGTCTTGTTAATTATGCCTGAAACTCAGTAATTCTTTCAGAAAGTTCAAGTTTTTTCTTCAGTTCAGTGAACTGGCATTCTGTTATTTCTTTGTTCATTATTTCTCATCTGTTCCCTTTTGGTTACTAGTAATCATGTTATTCACACATTCGGTATCCTAGATATCTCTTCCATATCTTGTATTATTTTGTTCATACTGTCTATTTCTTTGTATATTTGTTCTGCATTGCTGCTTATTACTTCAATTTGATCTTCCAAGATAACCATTTCCCACCATGTTGACTTTTTTTTTAAATGTCATATTCGTTCTCTCTTTCTCCTCAATGATGGCAACTCATCATATTTCTCTAAGTACAAAAGCTATCAGAGATCTTCATGTTTCTGCCACAAATTCTCTTTGCAAGTAACTCTGCTATAGCCATTTCTTTGCTTCTGTCCAATTGAAATTGTCAAATGTTCTGTTTCTGCTATAAATGCTAATACCTCCAAAATTGTTATTAATTTTATATTATCATTAATTTGTCCCTATTTATTTACTTATATATGAACATGGTATCCTATATACGACCATGGTGTAACATGATGGTTTGGAGTCAGACTATGGAGATTCAAAGCTCAGCTCTGCCAATTTCTAACTATATGACCCTAGACAATATAATTAAATTTGCTATGAATCTTTCTTTTCTCATCTTATAATGGGGAAAATAGTAGTACTTACCTCTTCATATTAATAAGATTCAATAATTTATTAATTTGAAGCAATTGACATGCTGCCTTACCCATAGTCATGTGACCACAAATGATGGATCTGAGAAGTGTAGTCTAGCTCAATGCCAGGAAAAGAAGAAAATAAGTTTTTATTTTATTTTAATATTTTTCATCTTAAAAAGTGAATCTGCCCTAACCAATTTAGCTCAGTGGATAGAATATCGGCCTGCAGACTGAAGGGTCCCTGGTTCAATTCCAGTCAAGGGCATGTACCTTGGTTGTGGGCACATCCTCAGTAGAGGGTGTGCAGGAGGCAGCTGATTGATGTTTCTCTCTCATCGATGTTTCTAACTCTCTATCCCTCTCCCTTCCTCTCTGTAAAAAATCAATAAAAAATATATTTTAAAAAGAGTGACCTATTTCACTTGACCTTACAAAATGCCCTGATTCCTGCCCAATTTTCTATTCCCTTTCACAGCAAAACTGTTCTCACATTGTATCTACATTCTCCCTCTCTCTCTCTCTCTCTCTCTTCCTCTTTCTCTCTCTTCCCATCCATTTCATTTCTTGACTTCAAATACTACAAAAAAGTTGGTAACTACCAATTTTCTCTCTCTACCCACCTATCTCCTTTCTATCCTAGATTCATTTCTGCTTATTCAGTATCTCCATTTTGATGTAGCATTTGCATCTCAGCATAATCAGAACTGAATTCTTGATCTTGACCCCTCCCTATCAAATGTTTTCTTTTAAGTCTTTTCAATCTCATTTAATGTCACCCCCACATAACCAATGTCTTAAACCAGACTCCTAAGAACCATCTTTGATCCCATATTTACTCACCAACCACATCAGCATGTATAATTGCTTTTCCCTCCAAAATGTATTGTGCATCTGCTCTCCTTCCACTGACTCAGGGCCACATTCTTCTTCAATTCAACATCTTCACATACATGGCATTATGCATTAGCTTCCTAATTACCCTACCCACTTTCATTCTTGTACCAGTAACCCCTCTACCTATTTTCCAAATAGCTGCCATAATCAACTTTTAATAATTAAAGTATTATCATATTGTAGCCTAAAATTTCAACTTTTTTGTAGCCTACCTCTCTTATTTTATTTTGATCACCCTACTCACATTCACTGTATTCTTACTGCACTGGCCTACTGATAGTTCATAAGGCATTTAAGCTTTGTCCTGACTCAGGGCTTTTAGGCATAGTTTCCTGTGACTGGATAATATTCATTAGACAAATCTCTCTAGTTTTTGGTCTATAGAAATACTTTTCCTACAAGTTTATATAAAGTAGTCCATATCTCCCCCTTTATTTCTTATCTTAGGACCATATTAATTGTCTTCATACAGCTTACCATTCTCTTATTTTGTGGTCCCCAATTGAATGCAACTTTCTTAAGAGAGGGACTATCTGTCTTGCATCTTATTAAATATATTGTGCTGCTACACAATAGATTCTAAATTATTTATTTATTGAACATATGAATAAATAAAGATTAAATTGCTTCTCAATTATGTTATTTTATTAATTTCTCTTTCAAAGTTTAAAGTAAAATAATATATTATTTCATTTCAGAAATACATTTTTGTGCTTTAATCATACCTCTTTAAAAGACTTCATTATAGTTGTAGTCAAGATTTTTTTAAATTTTATTTTTTTGGTTATTTCAATAGTTCTACCTACACAGAACCACCAAGCTGGTTCTTTTGTTTGGCTTTCCTCTTTGATGCTTCCTCAACTGATCATGTTTGAATTGGCCCATGGCTGATGTCTCTCAAGCAGTAGTAGATTAGAAATCAGAGAAGACAAAGTGAATTGTTTTGCAATGAGTCAAATAAACTATAAATCAACTGAATGGTAAATCAAGGAACTCTTTTAAATTGTGAATGGAGATCCCTCTCTGATTTTCAGCTGCAAGTGAAGATGGGCTGTGCTTAGTCCTGCACTGCAGGAGGTACTAGTGCAGCATCTACTACCAGGAGCTATAATATTAGTTTTTCCTAAAACTGAACATTGTGCATTGACTAGAGCGGTCCCTTCCTCCCTGCGCTGAGGGGATACTCCTAAGTTTTTACACTCAGTTGCCCTCCTTGGCCTCATCATAAACTTGAAAAAAAGGCAAAGTAAAGCAAATTTCCAAGTTGCCTTGTTCTTGATCTTCCCCACGACCTTGTTCAATCACACTGTTTAAATAGTTACACACCCTTCAGGTACCTGCTAAATTAAGCTTGGATATCCAGATGTACCAGGACTTCCTTCCTAATCTCACCATGATCATCTCAGCAGGAAATTGAGAGATAGACAAAGGGTCAGAAACAGGTTCAAGCCCCATTTTCCATCTGTATTTTATTTTTGAAAGCCTGGATTGAATCAGTAAACAGTAAAAGTCCTTTTATGATAATAAACCCAAGCAAAGATCAAGGAAACCACATAAAATATGACTCAGGTGTGGGGGAAAAAATCTAGGATTGGGATGGGGTAACGGTAGTTGAGAATGGATACCATGAAGAATTAGCTAGAAAATATGACTTTTCCAGGAGTTTTTGACAGTGAAAAAAAAAATAGTTCAATTTATGTAAATTAATGGCAATCAAACAAGGTTTAAATTTGTTGCAATATGCTTTATAACGTATTATAAAGTATAACATATGAAATACATGTGAGATTAATATGTCATAATCTAACACATTTGTAATACCTGTACTCCACTGGCTGCTAGAGTGCCTTGAATTTTCACCTTAAGTAAATAATATCAGTAAAAATATCTTGGAGAATCTATAGAAATTTCATTAATTATGATTTCTACTGGACCCAAAGGACAAGTCCATTGTTGATATTTGTTCAATGGCAAGAGGTATTCAAAATTAGATGTAAGACAAATTTATACATAAAAACTTTGATCAAAGGAACCAGCACAGTTCAACTAATGGCGTATTTTCCTGCAATTTTTAATATGACTACTTCCTGCTTGAACTACTACAATTCCAATACTTCACACAAAGCTTGGGAGAAAGAAGGCATTCCGTGAGTAGTTGTTGAATGACTGACCTATGTTCCATAATGGAGAACTGTCTATGGGTTGATCACTATGAATTTTATTTATTCACTATTATAAAATGTAGCAGTCAGAAACATAATTATAGTAATTTTCAAAGATATTTTTGGTTTTATAAAAGTAAATAAAATATAAAATAAAAGAATTATTGGAAGAGCAACAAAAATATAGATTACTAGGAAATAAAAAAAATCCTCAAGGTTAGGAAGAAAAAGGAAAAAAATACAACTCAGAAGGAAAAGGCAAGTTATAAAAAGAAAACTGTAAGCAATAGAAATATACGATAATATGAAATAGAAATACAAAATAGAAATATGTAAGCAATAAAAATAGAAATATAATTTTCCAGTTATTCTTATTTAATAAAACTAATCAAAGGAATGTGTCCAGAGAACATAACTTGATAGGAGATCCCACAGTTTGCCAGGTCATTATTTAAAGGACTCAGTCTCTCAGTTTTCGCTTATTATTAAACTAACTCAGAAGTAATAATTTAAGAAAAGAACAAAAACTAAGAGTTCTGCCTTTTCTGACTCTTGATTACTATTGGAAAAAGTTATTTTTGAATATATTTCTTTAAAACCAAAAGGTGATCTATGGAAGCATTGGTAAGTCCATCCTTTTTATATCCTGATGTGTGGCTTTCTTGACACTTGCATTTTGTAACACAACTCACCAATTCTGATGATGCGGTACTAACTACATGAGTAGCAAAGGAAGACATGTATTCCTATTTGTTTTTATTTAGAGAGGATGATTTTTGTTGGCTGAATATCTGCTGAGTAGGATAACTTCTGAACTAAACCACAATGCTTCTGAAGTATTTCTAGCATTTGAAAGGGCATCAAAAAATGGCATGTAGTCTTAAATGTTATTTTGATGTCATAATGATGTTTGGGTTGATGTGAAAATGGCTCCTCATGCATCCTTTGTGGGAAGGCACCATGGAAATATGCATTTGGAATCAACCCCTGACCTTTTGCATGTTTATTGTGACAGGTGTTATAGCACAGTAAGAATCTGAAGTTGATGGAATATTCTAATTAACCCAACAAAGTAGAAAACCCACTGCTTGAAAATAAACATGATGAAAAATGTCTGAGACATGGAGGCTAAGCCAGAAATTTCCAAAAGAATTAATAAACTAAGTATGTCAGGTGTTGGAATATATGAAATTGGAAACATTCTACTCTTACAAAGGCATAAGAAACAAATATAGAGTTTCATATAGTGTCACCAGGGGGGAAAAATAGCAGGACTTAAAAAGAATAAATGTCAATAATAATAATATTATCTAAAGTATGTTGAGTACTTACTAACGTGCCCAGCCAACACTGTGCAATAGTTCATCTAGTTGTCTCAAAAACCTAATGAGGCAGATATTTTAAAGATGAGGTGACTGAAGCTCAGAGAAATTGAATAACTTACCCAAGATGAGATAGGGATAGAAATTATGGACCTAGGATTTGAACCCATGACTCTGACCCCAACAAGCTTACTCTCTTTTGTCTCAATAATATACATGCATTAATTTGTATGAGATCCAAACATCTGCCTATTCTACATGAAATAATCTTCTGGTGTCTACAAACAGCACTTTGGAATCTAGAACACAAAGCAGCCTTTTCATTTGGGTATAAGTATGGGCTGTAAAATTTTAATTACCTTTTGTTTAGAAAGTGCTATAGAACCTGAACTTGTAATCAGTGCTGGAAGTAGGCACACCAAGGGGTTGTTGATTTCCCTAGTGGATTTGAGTATCATTTATGGAAATGTAATTACAGTAGAATCCTGTTATAACGATCAATTTGGGCAACCCCCACTTGATCATTACATCCAAATGATCACCACACACAGACCGTAAAAACAGAGAGCCTCTCAAACCAGACAGGCTCCACAGTAAAATATCCATCTTGCAAAAACAGTATTATTACCACTAAGGACTTCGGAACCAGCACAGGTCAGTCAAATTATTGGCTCTAATGAGCACTTCTAAAGGCTATAACATTCCTTAAGTAAAGTATAGTGGTTCATATGAGAGGTTTGAAATTCAACTAAGTCAACAAGTATTTATTATGTGCCTGCTGTGTACTCTGAACAAGGTCTGGCACTGAGGAAAATGTAAAATAAACAGGACTTTCTTTTTGAAGCTCTCTATTCACTTCAACGAACAAGCTGCATAAACTCCTGGGACAATTCTGTCTAAAATGAGTAGGTACCCACAAACCCCCATATTACAGAATGGCTTAGTTTCACTGGTGAAAACATTGGCATCAATAAAATTAAAAAGTTTGGAGAATAATCTTTTGTCACACAAATGACTGCAAAAGGAAATGGAATGAGAATGAAAATAAATGTTCCTCCTGAGAGGTGCATCTTAAGTCAAAGAGCAAAGGGGGTTCATCTCATATTCCAATTTCCATGAATCATTACCTAAGTCAGAGAGAGCAATGAGATTTTTATCTCTCATATCAATAACAGTGAATTGTTAATGCCTGACTGACTGCATTGTTGGGCTGAGAAGGATCTTGAGGCCAAATCAAGATTCATGGCAAAGAGTTGACATTACTGATGCTGTGGGGATTACAGGTGCAAGCCACAGGTGAAAAACTGCTTATTGTTCTCTTTTGGACTTCCTTAATTTCAAGATCTTTAAATTGATCCACCTACTGTCTAACTACTCTCCTAGAATCATAGCACAGAAAATACGTCATAGTGCATTGCACATAGTAGACTGTTCTCTTCCCTGCCTTTTCTACCCTCCCTTCCTTTTTTACTCTCCCATGGCCTCACACTGTTTCTAAACATTAAACAGAACCTAAATTGCTATTGTGTCCACATCTGTAATCCCCATCTGACCATTTTTGTCTCCATACTCAAACCAGACACTATAATCCACACTTTAACATCATTCAAAATCCCCACTTTTTAAATCTGACACTCAGTATTTCTGCAAAGCCTGTTGTTCAAGTCAGAACACATCTGGAGCAAAGCAGAATACCTCACCACTCTGCTCAGGTGGATACTTTCTCTTCTGACTTCTCTGAAGCTACGGTTTATTCAAGCAATAGTATCTCTCTCCTGAAACTGCTATCTCACCTTGAAGCTACAGGTTTCTAAACACCTATCTATTCCTAAGGGTAGAAGGCTAGTTGCCTTGTATTTTGATAGTTTTCAATAACCTCCTGTTTTTCTTTTCTCTCTAGATAATCCATTTCAGAATCTTCTCTGCTGATTCTTCAATATAGTGTATTCTTGTGGCCCCAATTCACATATATCTTATGTTATTACACAAGATAAAGTCTGTGGAGCTTTCCCTGACCTCTCAGTACTTTCTATAACATAGCCATTATACCATGAAATGTGCTAATATGGCGTTGGTTCAGAATATTATGATGCTATCTTTTCAAGTGTATCTTTCTCACTTAACTCTGGGCTATGACTTTTCATTCCTGGGTCCTTACCACTTGGCAAAGTTCCAGACACATAGTAATTTTGCAAGATACATTTCTCAGGCTCTCTGGGCATTTTAAGAAGGGAGCCATAACAAAACAGACTCCTTGGGTGTCGTTGTTTCTTGTGTCTCATACTGTAGAGGCAAAAAATAGGGTGTAGAAAAAAAGAAATCTTATGCATTCAACTAGTGTAGCCTGTTGAGAATGCTTACGCACTGACATTTCACCTGTGCATTAGTTATCACCATTACTACAATGATCAGTGAAAGCAGATCTCCTTCCATCTCAACTCTCTGAAAAGAATAAAAACCACTCATGCTCAGCCATCATGGTCCAGTGGTTGAGCCAGGAGGTCACAGTTTGATTCTTGGCCTGGGTGCAGGCTCATCCCCCTGTGTGAGGTATGCAGGAGGCAGCCGATTAATGATACTCTCTCATCATTGATGTTTCTATCTCTCTCTCCCTCTCCCTTCCTCTCTGAGATCAATAAAAATATATTGTAAAAAAATAATAAAAACCATTCACAAGGACTAATAATGTCCTAGTATTTTCAGGATTTGGGGAGGGCCTTCTATCCAGACTCACATCTCTGTAGGGTAAAGCTCAGACAGTAGCATGTAAAGGAGGATGACTTTGAGGGCAGGGAGGTAGTAAGGCAGAATTTAAAAGGAAGAAATAACTTGTTAACATTCAGAAGGAAGGAGACTATTTTTTTTAAGTTGTCAGTAAAAAAATAAGGCAGTAAATTTCAAACAGACAAGAGCAGAGGAGGCTAAGATTGCAGCCATAAAAATAAATGTGTAACAACTTAGGTCTGTAGGCTGGAAGGGACAGCCCAGAGAGCCTTCCCTGAAACTAGCATTTTAAAAAGTGCGTTTTGTAATTGCATTCTTTCTCTTAAGAGCCCTAAGACAGAAAAAGGAAAGAGAGAAAGAGGAGATTGTGATCAGTTGAAACTGACTTCCTCTAATACAAATAGTAACTACGATAAAACCAATGCATCCCATTTATGCCTGTGACTTTTCCCATATATCCTTTTCAAAAACATGGAATTTTTTTTGCCCATTTTTAGAAATTCTGGAATGCAAGTTACTCCTTGAATTTACTTCTACTTATTTTTGCTGATTTTCTATTCCAGTGGTTAGGCCTCAGGGTTTGGGCTGCAAACTGCTTGGACGATGACTTTCGTTAGTCCTGACCAATTAAAAGGAGCATCAGGATGTGGTCAGGTTTGGCACTTTGAGCTCAGCCTCAGGTGGGAAAGAAAAAGAGCTTTGTCCGTTTCCCCATCATCTTGTTCACCCCTGTGGAAGTCCAGTCAGGAATGGGGTCTGGGCGTTTGGTTGGCGGGTTCTCCCTGCCATACTTGTTAACAACCCGAAAAAAGCAGTTGGAGATTGTTTCCTCTTTTGAGCACTTGGAAAACATTTAATCCTAATGTAATTCATAAGTTTTATAACTAATGAGTAAATTCTAATAAGTAAATGGGTCTACAAACAGGAGCCACAGGCCAGTTCACATTGGTAGTTATTGAAATGCTTAGATAGCAGGAAAACTTTACTTTATGGGGATAGCTGGGAAAATAGGATGATGGCAATGGAAGGATTTCTTGAGCACATGTTTGGCTATTTTACCTTCCACTGCATGTTGTCTGTGTACATCTACAGCAAGAAACAGGTAGAATGAGACACCTCAAATGGGAATCACAGATGTGCCATGGCATGTGACCTTGCCCAATTCCTGAACTTCAGAATGATAAAATGGGTCAAATAGTACTTTTCTAACAGAGTTTTGAGGACTCATCCATGTATGCAAAATGCCCAATGCAGAGCCTGCCATATATGGGGTCATCCATTCATGCCGTTTCCTTCCTTCTCTTCATTTTCCCCCTATTTTTATAAGGTTACACAGACATAATCTTGAATATACTTGTGAGTTGGTTTGAGTTCCCAGAGCTTCTAAGTTATAGATCAAGGAATTGGGGGGGGAGGGGGGGCGGGGAGCGAGGACCAGCGCCTCTTCCTTTTCCAACATGTGAATTTCAGGGTTGATCCTTTCAGTCAGCCTTTGCCAATGTACCTCCCAGTACCTTGTGTTTCTAGGGTAGGTTGTTTATTTCCTTCACTGAGTTTGCTTGAGAGCCAGAGATGAAAGCCCTGAATCTGTGCAAGCACTTGTGAGACTGAGACCAGGCACATGATTTCTGCAGGTGCTTGCCCCTCCTTGGGAGAACCAACTTAGCTCTAAGCAGAGTTATTATGTGTGTCATTTGGTACCATTACTATTCCCAAGATGAATATGAGATACCAACCTCAGATTGTGAAATGCGGACACTGATGGATGACAAAGACTCATTCAATTACAATTAGGACAAAACAAACAGCTTTTTGAAATGAAGCTCCTAGTGGGAAGGGAGGGAGGATTTCTGTCCTGTTGTACTGATAGGTTTTCTTTTCTAAATGAGCATGGCAGCAGACAGGTTATATAGAAATGCCTCTGGCAAGAGAGATGACAGTGACATTAGCAGCATTTGGGAAAGAAAACAAATTGGCATCATCAAAGTACAGAATGAACCTTGTAAATTTATTTCTTTATTATTATTTATTTATTTATTTTTTTACAAATTTCATAGCATACGTATATTTGTAATAGCTGTTGAGAGCAGTGAAAGTGCAGCACAGAATATTCAAGAACTGCATATAGGAATATAGCTCAGTGAACTAATGATGACATTAAGTATTACCTTTTTTTAATAGAGAGTTTGACATAGTAAGAATTAATAAAGAGAAGAGATAATAGTAGAAATTTTAGAGTGACTCGGATCTGGGCTCAAATTCTGCCTCTATCTCAGAGTAACTGTATGTCTTTTCCAAGTTTTAATTTCCTCATTGGAAAATGAGAATATTAATACCTACCATGCAAGCAATTGCCCTTAAAGAACTGTAATGAATGATGACAGCCTTGTTTTCTTTAACCTTGGTTCTCTTTACAGACTGAGGTCGAACCCTGAACATCCTTCCCTAAGCCCACCAAAGAATTAAGGGCCCTTAATGTGAGTTTACCTTAACTCCTGCTGATTTTGCCATGTCTTTCAACCAGATTAGGAATTTTTTGAGAGAAGGACTCAATACATATTTTATATAAACATAAATCAGGGCAGGAATGCCTTAATTAAACAATCCAAAGTTAGGCTCCTTCTGCTCCCTATCAAACATTGTCAACTTCCTGACATTCAGTTATAAGAGATAACCTAAAATAATATCTGCTAAATCATTTCTTCAGTGAGCTATCAGAGAAAACTATTCACCAATATAACTTTAGCTGACCTTCCTGCTTAATTCACTCTAAGATAAATGGGCCTAACATGAAATAGGTTTTCATACTTATTTTAAATATAGAAACAAAATCAGAATCTTGAACTAAAGAATCCAAACATTTTCATGAATAACCTTTCTTTTCCAAAATTAATGTTTGTCTCATGTTTATACATCAATAATAGTTAGTATATATTTTTGTATAAAGTATCTATATAAAGCCAACTGCTATGTATTGAAATTTACAAAATAAGTTTTCATTTTAAAATTTTTCTCCAAAGCACTACAGAAAACTGGTTTTATAAACACCAAGTAAAGGAAAACAATCCAAGGAGAGCTATATATTCTTATAGCTCTCTTCCCTAGTAACAACAGTAGAGTATATAAAGGTAGACATTGGAAATAGAGATGCTCTCTTTCAATGAATTACATTCTTTCCTAGCTTAGATTATTTCCAAGTTTCTGACAAAATGTATTATTAAAAACTACAAAAGAGGCCCAGCAGGCATGGCTCAGTGGTTGAGCATCGACCTATGAACCAGGAGGTCATGGTTCAATTCCCTGTCATTTGAGTCTTGGTCAGGGCACATGCCCAGGTTGTGGGCTCAATCCCCTGTAGTAGGTGTGCAGGAGGCAGCTAATTGATGATTCTCTCTCATCATTTATGTTTCTCTCTCTCTCCTTCTCTTTTCCTCTATAAGAGACAATGAGAAAACAAGAAAAAATATAATGAAATTTCAGGATGAAAAATGTGTTCAAATTAGTTCTTTTTCACCAAATGCTGCTCCACTTAGTGGGGTTTTGTGCCACATAACTAGTAGTTTTCCACTGAGGGCTTCTCTACTTCTTAGAGAAATCAGAGGCAAGAAGACAATTTGCAAAGGTTCTTCTTGTCCCCTGGATTGCCCTCTCTGTGCTTCCTCCAACTCTCGTTTCTGTATCATTATTCACTGGGTTTAGAATGAACTGCACTGAAAACATTGTGCATTTCATTCACTTCCTCTTAGACGTGTTATTCAGATGCACTGAATCCATTCAATGTTACCAGGCCAAAGCTACTCCCATAAATGTCACTTCCTGAGATACTGGGGAAGACTGGAGCCCTGAGCGAATATGCTGCCCTCCCTGTTATTCAAAAAGTAGTAATGCTCTCTCTTCCCAAAGAATAGGACACATGCAAAGCAGTCCTTTTACTCACAACAAGGCCAGAGAACAAAGTACTTCAATAGCAAATGAGGAAATTGGAGTGTGAAGATAATTATTTTAGAATATTTCTGGAAACATGTCAACTAGTCAAGACAGCATTTATGTTCAAGTATGTCAGTTTAACTTTGCATGGAATTTTTATGAGCATTTTTGTCACTTTCAGAGAGCTCTATTATGATATGGAGTGCTGAAGGGAACATGTTGACATGTCTGAAAGCTAAAACAAACATGAAGAATGAAGCTGGAACTAGCCGGCTGTGTAGAAAGCACTAAAAAACACGGTGGCCGTCAAAATTGTACATCTAGAATTCAGGTGTGTGTGTGTGTGTGTGTGTGTGTGTGTGTGCGTATGTGTGTTAGGAGGTGGCGGTGACATGGTACTCATTGCAAGCTTTTCTGAGAAGGAGTTAAGAAGGGCACATCATTGCTATTAGAAACTGAGGTAATTGGGATCCACATTTCTGTGCTCCTCCATTGCCAACAGGGGCACACACGACAGAGATGTAGCCATCCCTCTCTTTGCATAGTGCATTCCTGAAAAGCTCTGTGCAAAGCAAATCCCATTATAAAACCAAAAGGATGATTCATCTTTCTGATTGATCTTCAATAGAAACAACTCTTAACATTTAACCTTTAAGATCCTTAGTCTGAGCCACAGGGGGTTCAACTTCCTTTTCTCTACTAGCGATTCTAAATATTCCTAATGAAGTTTTTACCAGGCTGTGGAGAAATCAGTAAAGAAAATAAAATGAAGAAAATTTTTTCGTAAGATGCATTTATTCAAGTTAAGTCGCTCTGTTTTACTCTGAGATTATGTTGTTCTTTCCTTTTTTGGGTTAAAAAGACAAGACTTTTCTTTTATGAAATAGTACTGCTAATAAATGTTCATTTGAGTGTATTACTTGAAATTTTATTAGCTTGTGAAAGCCAAAGCTATTTCGACCACAGTAGACAACCACATAAACCATCTCAATGCAATGTCCATCAAAAGCTAAGGCATTTTTGCCTGGCCAGCGTGGCTCAGTGGTTGAGCATTGACCTATGAACAGGAGATCACAGTTTGATTCTTGGTAAGGGCACATGCCCAGGTTGTGGGCTCAATCCCCAATGTGGAGCGTGAAGAAGGCAGCTGACTCATGATTCTCTCTCATCATAGATGTTCCTATTTCTCTCTCCCTCTCCCTTCCTCTCTGAAATCAATAAGAATCTATGTATATAAAAGCCTAAGCAACTGAATGACCAGTTGACTGGTTGCTATGACATGAACTGACCACCAGGGGGAAGACGCTCAACGCAGGAGCTGCCCCCTGGTGGTCAGTGTGCTCCCACAGCAGGAGCGCTGCTCAGCTGATTGATGGGCTTCAGATGCTGGGCTCATGGCTGGGGAGCACAGCTGTGGCAGCACAAGCCTCTCCCGCCTCTGCAGCAGTGCTACCAAGCGGTGGCAGCACTACCAAGTGGCAGCAGTGGCAGCAGGCGCAGCGGGGCTAGGATGAACTGGAGTGGCATGGTGCCCGGCTGCCTGTGGCTTCGCGCACTACTACATGCCTCAGATGTTTGACTGCTGGTTTCAGCCCAGGCCTGTGGGGATTGTGAGACCCTGAGGGGTCCCGATTGCGAGAGGGCATAGGCCAGACAGAGGGACCCCACTGGTGCCCAAATCTGTGCACCGGGCCTCTAGTATATTAATAAAAAAGCTAATGCATATTTAAAACACATAAATAAATATAGGACTTTCTTCGTGAATAAAATATGTCATTCCTTATTTCATAACACACAGTGGCATCTTTTATTGTTTTTGGTTTTGTAGCAGTGGACGCTACATATTCCTTTTCCTTTTAGCAAACTCATCACATTGGTGATAAGAATAATGATAAGTTCTATCTGCTTGAAATATAGTAATTTCACCATCTAGAAGTTCACATTTTACAGGTCACCTTAGTTAATGCTCTTAGTAACAAGAAACAGACTTTAAGTACTCCCTATCCTTTAACATAGTTTTTGAAAATTAAACAAGATAATGCATGTAAAACACAAGGCTAAGACTACAAGCCTAAGAAAAAGTTATGTGTTATCACTTCCCTGAAGAGTTATTTGGTGGTGAAAAATGTTGGATCGCTTAGCACAGCCATACAGATTAGGTACAAATCTATAGCAGACTTCTACTAGTAAAAATATGATGCACATGGTAGCTGGCATCGTCCTCCAATTTGCTCTGCTGAGCCTGCTCTGGCAGCACTCCCACATAGGCTGAATGCTTTTGTTCTCAGTCTTGAGTCTTAGTCACCATTTCCCCTCCCCCAGCTTCAGCCAAAGGAGAGATCCTATGTAATAACCTACATTATAATACATATTTTAGTGGGGATGGCAGAATTAATCAATCACTGAAATATATCACTGGGAATGATGACACCTTCTGTGGCAGAAAAGTGCATGGTAAAATAGGAATTCATAACCATGGGACCTGGTGTGGGTCAGCGACTTCCCTGAGGAAGTGACATTGAACTCAGATTAATAGGATGATTAGAAGTTAATGATGTATCCCCTGCAAAGGTAATGGTTAGGATCAGGAATCAGGGGGGGGAGTATGGTGAAGTAAAGCAATCCAGGTCAGCATGGCTGTAGCACAGTGAGTTAAGAGATGGAACAGTGATGTCATGGTAAAGAAAGGGGCAGCATCTCCAGCAATATGGTGGGACAAATTGATTTGAACAGATTCCCAAAAAAGATATAAATGCTTGATATTTAATAAAAGTGATTTTAACTTGAAATTTCAATATTATCTGACTATCTGTTTCTCTGCCCAAGGGTGATACAGATCCCACCCATCCTCCTCTCCCTGCCACTGTGCATTCATTGTGCAATCTTCTGTCTGAGGTTCAGGGAGGGTCAGCTAAATGCCCCATATTGTCTTGGGGTGGGATATAGCACAGTGCAAGTCACAAGCCTCTTGTCCAACCCTGATCCATGTACAAGTGCAAAGGTTGCTATCACTGAGGGTTTGCCTTCATTGTGGTTCAGGGTATTAGGCCTCTCTGGATGTGAGACACGCAAGGAAAAGAAAAATATCTCCATGTCTGAGGAAGAACATTAAATAATAATTAAAAATCACCATGGCAGTAGAGAAAAGAATGTGGAAGAAAGACAAAGGTTTTACATTTTAGTCTTTTTATGCCCTTCTTCACCCCCTTGCTCTTTGAACAAGGTGGTCAATAGATTTTATTACTCAACCTGGATAAAATATATAATCATGCTACTAATATTTTTTCTGCTTTCACAGATCAATGAGAAGCCATCAAAATATTTTTATCAAGAAAATGATATGATCAAATTTTCATTCTAGAAAGATCACCTTTTAATGTCTGCTCCTGCTGTGAGCTCTTGTGTCCATCGCCCCCAACAGCATGCAGTGAGCAGATGAAAATACTCCGGAAACACTGCTTTTCAATTATTATGGCCATATAATCGTGTTATAAACTTGAATTTCCAGAAGTCAAAAAAGGAAAGGAAAGAGCAATCTTCTGCCACTTGTCCTGTCTTCTTCCTACTCCAAGTCCACTACCCTGTCAGGTGTTTCTCCTCACCTCTGATTGTCATCCATCTGAGCCCTCCTTGTCTGAGTGGAGGGTCCTTTTGCAACACTGCACCTGGAGCACTTAGTGTACATTCAGGAGATTACCTTTGTTGATTATTTTTGTCAATACCTCTCATTCTTTCAGCAAATTTAGTTGGGTCACCTTGAGGGTACTTCAGTTTTAATTCAAATACATTTTTTGACTTGCTTGTAATCTCTGACAGCTGCTATCAATTGACTCTGTGAGATATTCTGCAAGGTTTTTTTTTTCCCCTTAAGATATACTGAGTTCAGAAACAAAATCAGCCTAGCCCGTGTGCTCAGTGGTTGAGCACTGACCCATGAACCAGAAGGTCACAGTTCAATTCCTGGGCACATGTCCAGGTTGTAAGCTTCATCCCCACTGTGGGGGAGGGGGGAGGATGGGTTGAAGAGGAGGTGCAGGTGGCAACCAATCAATGATTAATCATTGATGTTTCATTCTCTCCTCCTCCCTTCCTCTCTCTGAAATCAATAAAAAGATACTTTAAAAACAAATTTAAAAAAGAAATAAAATCAGACTGAAAGGTAGCTTCCAGGAGTTATTACACTCCTTTCCTCTTCAGAAAGATTGTAAGAAAGCCACATATGAACAATGAGGACTTATTCTATTTTCTGAGATTTCTGCAGAAAGCAGAATTCACAGCCTCCCTCCATATCCATTTTGGGGTTAAAGAGGTCTGTCAGGGAATTTTTCCTTATATCTAAACTAAATCTAGCTTAATGTTCCTTCTTGGGTGGCAAAGTACACAATGTTCATTTAATAGTTGAACTACAGCTTTCTTTTTTGCTCTGACGTGCCCCAAGGTGTTTTAGGACTGTGGTTGGATATGTCAGAGAGAAAATAGGTTTTATGTTATTTGGTCTGACTTTCCATTAGGTGCCTATTTGTCTGGACAAACAGGCAGGAGTGTGCATCTTTAAATAATGAGCTTGGAGTTACCTGGGGAATTACCAATGAGTGTTACCTTCAGGATGGGAAAAAAAGCTAATAAAATTATTACTGAGGTTTATAAAACACCTACGTGGACAGTATGTGCAGCTTCAGCCTGGATCAGTCATGCCTCTCTAATCTATTTGGAATTTTTGAAAGAGCTAACAAAATGGTGACGGGTATAGAAGTGGTGGGCATGAAATATTTAGACATTCAAAAGGCTTTTGATCAAACCCTTAACCAGAAGACATTTAGGATCCATTTCAGCCTTATGTAGGACCCAAGAGGTCAGAGGTGAAATTTTGTCTTGTAAAGACTTAAAGTTAAAAAAAAAAAAAGATAGCAATGAAAATGAAAGTTAGAAATAAATGATGCCATTAGCCTGAAAGGAGGTTACTAGAAAGGTGCCCCAGGGAATGGTATTAGAACCAGATTTCCTATATATGTTAACACCGATCAATCAGGGAAGCCTTCTGAATAATGAGGTTGCAAAAAGTGTTGGTAACAGAGAATTATTTCAGATAGTCAGAAATGGTGAAATTTTTGGAGAACTCCAGAAGACCCCCAATAAAACAATAGGTAGTTAAATAATCTGATGTCAGATAAAATTAAGCCTAGACAAGAGAATGGTACCTCCCATTATAAAAAAAATATTTAAGCTACTTATGCACATTGATAGATTTGAATTAACTAGAACCTTTCAGGAAAAAGGTCTAATAGTCATTACGAATATCTGAATACAGGTATCTATTCACAGCAGAAGGCTGTAGGGAAGATCTGCAGAAGTACTAGTGAAATGATGAGAGGTATGTGAGAAGAGGTAGAAATGTCAGAGTTCTTTTCATTTGGAAAAAAAGAGAAAGTAAGAGAAAATTTGCTAGAAGAGGGTAAAAAATGAAATGTTAAAATAATATCTAGTTGTGTACTTCTATTCACCCTTTCCCATAATACTAGGGATTCAGTCAAATTAGATAACACAACATTTAAATGAGAATGAGGGAAAATGTTTTGTAATTCATAGTTAACATTAAGAGCTTCCTGCATGGAATGTCATGAAACTGGAGACCAACTACAGAGCAAGGCATCAAATGGGGTACACACATTTATAGGATTGGGCTGAGATTGAACTTTTTCTATGAGATCTATTAGAGGAAGTGTGTGAATGGGTATTCTGAAGCAGTTTTCACAGTCTCTCTTATACTTCAACTAATTTATGTGTCTGTCTTTCTCATTAAGTTAGAATTTCTAGAAAGCAGGGATTTTTATCTTACCTATCTTTGTATCATTTCCCCTTTACTCTTCAGTGTCTAGTAATACATTTTGCTTCTAGAGAATACTCAGAAAGTACTTACTAATTTGGTGCATGTGTGGTGTGAGGCAGTGGGGAGGGCTGAGCAATGGAAGAGATGATTTTTCTTCCTCTAGTCTTTTGCCCTCATTACTCCCAGCAAGTGTTTATTTAACTCATACTGCAGCCATCAAGCAGCAATGAAAACTGATAATGTGCCATCAGAGAAAGGAAATAAAAGAGAGTAGTAGGGTTGGAAGATATTCATCATTATTAACAATTGTGTGCCCGGCACTTTGTTATGTGTTTTGATACATGTCTTCTTATTAGCACCTTAAAAACCAGTTTTAGCGGTGACCAGTCACCACTTCTTTGGCAAAGGAAATGTCCCCAACTCCTCCCCTGCTTAACCGCCGGCCCACTCCCTGGAAGACACAAGAACTCAAAGAGCTTAGTTCCTTTCTTGGAGGTGACCTACCTTAAACACACATACACACAATAGGATTTGTATATACACATATATTCACAATATAATGTGTGTACATATACATACATATTTATAGAACCAATAGAATGTGTACATATGTGTACGTACTAGGCACCCAGTACACGGATTTGTGCACCTTGAAAGGAACTGTGGACTGCAAGGCTGTGGTGGGTACAGAGGCAGGTCTTGGCCCATCTTCTGTGCACTTCCCATTGCGGCCTCTGGCCCCCTGTCTACTGGCAGCCTCATTCTCGCAGCTGCCACTCCCACACACTGATGGTGCCAACCCTGCTTGCACCCGCTGATGGTGTGGAGCAATTGGGGTTGGCACCAGTAGCAGGTGTGAGTGCTACTGCCCAGATTGCCCCTCAGGAGCAGGGGGAGGTGGAGAAGCCCTAAGGGATGATCAGGGCTGGCAGCTGCCACTTACACCAGCTGAGGCACTGAGCGATCAGGACCGGTGCCAGGCACCGGGGGTGGGTGTGAGCGGGGCTGGTGCCGGCAACAGATGCAAGTGCCTGGTGGGACTAGAATGCTCAGGAACAAAGAATTTTCAGTAACCACCAGAGGCTCGCCCCAATGACTGCATCCTGCGCCCTGCCTTGGTCTGGCACCCCCACTCACTTGCTCCACCATCCTGCCATGGCTGACACCTGCCATGTTCCGTGCACACCCCCTGGTGGTCAGTGCACCTCATAGTGACCGGTTGTTCGGTTGTTCCACTGTTCAGTCTATTTGCATATTAGTGTTTTATATATATATAGACTAGAGTAGGCCTTCTTTCCCCAGCTGCCGGCACCAGCTTCTCTCTGGCACCTGGAACTCCGGTTTCCCTCTAGCCACCATCAGGCACCCAGCACCTGGGCTTCCCTTGCAGCCCTGGCTTCATCTGGAAGGTCGTCTGGAAGGATGTCCAGAAGGTCGCCTGGTCTAATTAGCATATTATGCTTTTATTATTATAGATAATAGTATGATATAGATATGAGTATAGATATAGATTTGTATAGTTGGAAATAGAGAGAGATTTTAAGGAATCAGTTCATGTGATTTAGGAGGCCTTGGCAAGTCCAACTTCTTCAGGGTGGGCTATAGGCTGGCAAAAGTTGCAGTTTGAGTTCAAAGGCTGTCTCCTAGCAGCATTCTCTCTTCCTCCAGAGAAGTCAGTCTATTTTTCTGGTAAGAATTTAACTCACGCTTTGGAGGGTAACCTGCTTTACACAATGTCTACTAATTTAAATGTCACTGTCATCTGAAAAATACGTTCACAGATACATCTAGAATGTTTGACCAAATATCATTTCATGTTGACACATAAAATCAACCATCTGAGTACAGCTATCATGCTCAGTCATTGCTGGTGAACAGCTTATGGGAAGTGAGGCCTTGGCATGAACTTGGCATAGACACAGGTGCATGAATGCTGGGCCATCAGTCAGCAATGCTCTCCACAGCAGATCTGAGCAGCCTCTATGTTTGTGGCCATTACACACATTAAAGCAGTAATCAAGGCAGCATCAAAAGTGCTGCCTGGAGTATAACTATAAACAAGCACTCTAGGTTTGGACAAAAGCAGTGAACAAGCCAGTGGAGCCAGGAGGGGACATAGAAGACAAGAGCCAAGCAGGTAGACACCAATGAGGCAACATGCTGCAGCTGAAATGGAAGCAGAAAGTGAAGGCATGTCAGTGTGAGCAAAAACCATGGTATAAGAGGCTCTGTACTAGACGTTTTAAATATAAATCTCATCTACTCCCCAAAACACAATTAAGCATGAATTAATATTATCATAAAATGAAGCAACTGGGGCTCCAGTGGATTATGTTACTGGTCCAGACTCGTCTGGCTAATAGTAAAGAAGCCAGATTTAGAGTTTGTCTTCCTACCCTAATTCTGTACCTTTCTACTCTATTATTCTGACTTTCTAATCTATTTGGGGACCAAGAGGCCAAATTATTAAGTAAAGAAAGAGGCACAGGCCCAGCTAGTGTGGCTTCATGGTTAAGTGTTGACCTATGAACCAGAAGGTTCTATTCCCCGTCAGGGCACGTGCCACCGTTGCCCTGATGGGATTGCAGGCTTGATTCCACAGGGGGCTTACAGGAGGCAGCCTATCAATGATTCTCTCTCATCATTGATATATCTATCTTTCTCTCCCTCTCCCTTCCTCTCTGAAATCAATCAAATATATATATATATATGAATAAGGCATGGAGAAACAAAAGCAAAATTGTAGGTATGAAGTAAACCATCGGCCTCAGCCCAGAAGCATCCTAATACATTTTTTACTGAGGCATTCCAGTCCCGAGGAAGCCCAGATGCAGGCCTACATGTAAAAGCAAGAAAGTAAGTAGAATCAGTTGGTGGAAGCAGTGGTTATGAGGGCAGAGACGTGGGCTGATTCTGACACATCTTTGTAAAATGGGAATGAACTATCAGAAAAAGAAGGCAGTTTTCCTTTGAAAGGCTGTCACATTCACAATGAGGGTGATGAAAGACTTTGCTTCCTTGCCTTTTAGGTGACTTCAATATGACCAGACTTTGAAACCTAATACTGTACTGAATTTTCTATTGAATGTAGTGGTACGATATTGAACTATAAAAGAAGGGGCTGGAACAGTATTTTTAAATACTTGCTGCTCAGGATCCCTTGGCCCTTTTTTTACTTATAGGTATGATCTTATCTATTGATATTTTCTGTCTGAAAAGGCCCTCTGGCTATTCTATCAGGCTGCCCTATTTTTCATTGTGTAACAGGCTGTATTTTGAAAAGGAATAGCCCAAACAGCCACAATGTATTGCTATTACTGTGTTGTCCTTTTGAAGAAATTCTTCTCTGGGTATTTACACTTGAATTAGACTTCAAGCTGCTATGACACCGTCGCCAGACACTGCCGCCACCCAGACACTGACTTCTTTGCCCATTTCAACAACTTCTGCCATCCTTAATACTGAGAGTGCTCATCCTGACATCCTGAGAAGGGAAGGCCCAGCTGGAAGCTTTATTGTGACCTCTCTGCAGCAATGTCGCTGCTGCCACTCTGCAGCAACCAGCAGGTGCACGGCATGGTGTCCTTTCTTCTTCTCACTGACCTGCTCTGCCCACCCTTGCTCTCAATGCCCACTTGAAATCCTCATGCATCCCAGGTGTGGATCCTCATGCCACTAAAGTGAACATTCTAAATAGAGCTATCGGGAGGCCATGATTCTCTTAAAAGCTATTTGTGTTCTAGGAGCATACTGAAGAGTCAGCATACTGAAGAGTCAGCCCACAGGTGTGCACTGTGAGCACTGAGGTGGTGGCATTTTAGCTGCATTTTAGAGAATTTGTAAATGAGACTTGTCTGGGGAAGAATATAATTATATAGATATGAATAGCATCAACAAGCATGGTCCAAGTGACAAGTTGAATGTCTCCTTGGCTGTGATCATTGAAGACAGAGACTGAGCTCCCAGTACCATTCTGGCACAATAGGTCCTCAGTCAGACCATACATATCTGACTTTAACAGAACTGAATTTAAAAGCACAAGAAACTGGTCCTTAAGTCTCTTAATGTGGGATATATTGCAGAGTTTTGGATGATCAGGTGAAAGTTAGGAACTTCCACCCCAGAAACATCAAGTACAAAAAGTTGCACCAAATTTTAAGTGATCCTTAGGTTACTCACCTAAGGTGCTGCCATGGACCTCATTTTTTATTTTCACAAACCCAAGACTGTAATGTTAACATTTTAAAATTCAGAGGAAGAGAAATGAAGTATCAACAGCCAGGGTTACATCCTCTTGTAGCAAAATGTTGATGATCTGACATTTATATACACCCCCACCCCACCATTTACTGTTTATATGAAACATTTCTTAACCTCCCTAAAGCTCATCTGCAAAATAGGAATAAAGCATTGTTTTTCTTCTCTAGGCTGTTGTGGCATTTAATACAACAATTTATTTGAAATAGTTATGCAACCTACCCAGATAGAGTATTCTGATTGTTACTAAGGAGAAAGTCTAAGTTGGCTAGTTTACCTTTGCATTCTCCTCTCTTCCTTTTCTTCTTTTCCTTATCCTTTTTCTGTTTCTTCTTCTGTCTTGAAAAATGTCATTAGTATTAGCATTAGTAGTTGTTCTGTATACATAAAGTATCATCAGCAATAAAAATACTAGTATATAATGTTCCATTAGCATCTAGGGAGTTGCTAGCAATATGCATTTCTTAGGTCACATTGGATGTCAAAAAAAGCTTGGAGTTAGAACTTAAAAGACTTCCTTCCATTTATTATGAGAAAATGACACAAACTATTACATAATTGTACTTTGTAAAGTTTACTCATTTGGAAAATAGAGATAATAACATAACAGGGTTATTTGAGAATTCAAGGGACACTTACTCAAAAAAATAATACTTAAAAAATGTAAAGCATTCTCTAAGAGTTAGTTATGATTAGAAAATAAAGATGAGAGGGTGCTAGTCTCATTGCTCTTTT
The DNA here is from genome assembly GCA_026230045.1 of Corynorhinus townsendii. Classification (NCBI taxonomy): domain Eukaryota; kingdom Metazoa; phylum Chordata; class Mammalia; order Chiroptera; family Vespertilionidae; genus Corynorhinus; species Corynorhinus townsendii. Next base: position 159,893,540 of record JAPDVU010000002.1, read on the forward strand.
GCTGTCTGGGTACTGTGAGACTGAAGTGTCCATTTATTATTTTGTCTGTCCATCCACCTAATAGGATCAGAATTATTCTTTAGATGCTACCCTGTGTCATCATGTGTAGAAATGAGAACTCTTATATTGTCTCCACCCCAGCCATAATGATTGGTCCTGGGTCAGATCAATAAAAAACTTTTCCTAAAATTTTCCAAATTAGAATTAATAGAAGAAGAGCTTTTCCTCACAGGAAGCCCACATAAAACCATTATAAGTGTCTATCTTTGGATGAATGGATAAAGAAGTTGTTATATATATATATATATATATATATATATATATATATCCATAAAAATGAGAAAACCCTACCATTTGTGACCACATGAATGGACCTTGAAGGCATTATTTTAAGTAAAATAAGTCAGACAGAGAAATACAAATACCATATGATCTCATAGATGGAGTCTAATTAAAAAAAAATACAGCAAAAAGTTCACTGGGCGTGGCTCAGTGGTTGGACATTGATCAATGAACCAGGAGGCTGTGGGTTCAATTCCAGGTCAGGTCACATGCCCGGGTTGCAAACTAGATCACCATTGTGGGTGTGCAGGAGGCAGCTGATCAATGATTCTCTCTCATTATTGATGTTTCTATCTCTCTTTCCCTTCATCTCTGAAATCAATAAAAATGTATTTAAAAAACAGCAAAGAGAAAAAAATCATACTCAAAAAAAAAAAAAGAAATCAGCTTTGTGGTTTCCAAAGTTGAGGGTTGGAGGGAGGGGTAACCGAAACAAGGTGGTCAAAAGGCACAAACCTCCAGTTATAAGTAAGTATGAGATATGTAATATACAACATGATGATTATAGTTAATGCTGCTGTATAATATATAGGAACATTTTTAGAAGAGTAGATCCTAAGAGCTCTCATTATGGTAGTTTTTTCCCCCTTTTCTTTTTATTGTATCTATATGAGATGATAGGTGGTCACTAATCCTATTGTGGTAATCACTTCACAGTATATGTAAATGAAACCATCATGCTGTACATCAAGCATGTCAAACTCGCGGCCGGATAAACGAGGCATGCAGCCCACTGGCCGCGAGTTTGACATGCTTGCTATACAGTGATGTATTTTATTTCTCAATAAAACTAGCAGAAAAAAATAATAAAATTAATAAGGAGAAGCCAAGCTGGGAAGCTGTAAGTATGGACCTTTAAGTGACCATAGTTCAGCATCAACTAAAAAGCTGTTTTCAGAGGATGACTCCAACACAAAACAAGATGAGAAGTATGGAGCACAGAAGAACAGAAAGAATCGAATCCCTAAGTGATTTAAATCCCTGAAGTCCCCGAAGTTGGCCCAATTCCTGCTTTTAGGAGGCTTGGTTGTTCTGTTTCTTTAATTTTAGAGTATGCTTCTGTTATCTCATTTTCTGAAGTTACTTTGAGGTGGGTTTCTGTCACTTGCACACAATAAAATGCTGACTGACAAAGACCTTACCTGTGCTTTTAGAGAAGGTGCAGGAGTGTAGCGATTGTCATAATGTCTCCACACATCTAGAGAAAAAAATATATCTGTCTCCTCTCTGGTCCTAGTCCATCCAACCAGACCCACTTTTCAAGTTTTATTGCCCACAAAAGTAATATAACCTGTATTTTTACCAGAAAGATGCTTCTCTACAATTTATAAACTATCCCATTTCTTAGCTGAGAGTGTGTGTGGGAAAGCACTGGACTCCTTGTGCATTCATTGTGCTTCTTGCAGCCAGATTGCATCTTTAAGAGGCCCAGCTGAGGGATACGACATGAACAGGGCAATCTGGATTGATTGGAAAGCAGATAAGCACAAGGAGGAGAGAACAGGAAAGAAAGAACTTCTGAGCAGGAGGAGATTGGCGCTGTTTGGCTCTTTTAGCCCATGGAACCCAATAATAATTTCCCCCAAGTTTCATATTTCCTGCCAGTTGAGTCCCATAATCATATGTGTAGGGATCTCTAGTCCAGTGAAGACATCTATCTGAATAGAATTAAGGGGGTCCTTAAAACCTCGCAGTTAAGGCCAAGATAATCTGGAATTTTTAAGTATTCAAAAATCTGTATATATTAAAGGATAATATGCAAAGTGTCCCCTCAGGAGTTCAACCGGGAGACCAGGAGTTTGATCACTTGCTATGATGTGCGCTGACCACCAGGGGGGATGCAGAACATGGTGGGTGACCAGCAGTGGCAGGGGGGCACTGAGGGAGCGAGGGAAGGAGTAGATGGGGAGGCAGGGAGTGGGAAGGCGGGGAAGCACAGAACCTGATCAGCCCTGATCTCTGGCCATGCCTAGGAACCCTACCCATGCAAAAATGTCATGCACAGGGCCTCTAGTGTTATAATAATAATCTGTTTTTAGGTATCAAAAAAGTTAATCCTGATACAGTTTTACATTTGAACTGTGACAAGCAATATATTTCAATTTTAAAAAACCCATCATTTTGAATTGCCTGTATAAGCTTCATCTATACTAATAATAGACAAATATGTAAATTGTCTATACCTCCACAACACCCACAGGCAATCAGGAGCGAGTACGCAAATTAACCCAACAAAGATGGCAGGCCTGTAGGCAGCTTGCATGTGCGCAGGCGCCCAGTGGCTGGGGGCAGGGTGGGACGCCCGCCCACCCACTACATAGCCGGGATGACTCAGTGGGCATCCCCAGGATTCTGCCCACTCCGAGCCTGTGGCCAATGCATGCACATGCCAGTGCCAAGTGGCCGGAGTCCTGGGGACACCACTGGAGTGTCCGGTCCTGTCAGCCCAGCCTGGAGTTCCAAGTCCTTTGTTTTGGTTTCTGCAGCCCCTGGACCAGAAGCAGAAACCAAGAGTGTGGGGAGCACCAGGAATTCTGGGAATCGTAGTTCTGGTGGCAGCCCCTGGACTGAAAGTGGAAGCCCAGAGTGCAGGGAGCACCAGGAATGCTGGGAATCATAATTCTGGTGGCAGATGCATTGCAGGATCTCCTAGACACTAGAGCAAAGTGAGCCTGGAGCAAGTAACTGTTACGGGTGGGGGATGGAGGGAAAGCAAAGGTGAGAGACATAAGTAAAGTCAGAGTGTTGAGGAAAAATTAAAAGGAAGATATCCTGCAACTTCTAGGAAATCTCCACCAATGGAGCAAAAAAAAAAAAAAAAGACTTCTATTATTCTGTGAGCACTAAACCAAACTGGGTTGGGGTCTCAGACAATTCGCTCATATGATTGCAAAGACACACACAAACTCCCAGATTGGAGAGGGCTCTCCTGAGGGCTCCCAGATTGGAGAGGGTGCAGGTCAGGCTGATGAACCCAACTCCCATGCATGAATTTCATGCACGGGGCCCCTAGTATATAATAAAAGACTAATATGCAAATTGACCAAACGACTGAGTGACCAATTACTATGACACACTGACCACCAGGGGGCAGATGCTCAATGAAGGAGCTGCCCCCTGGTGGTCAGCGTGCTCCCATAGGGGGAGCACCGCTCAGCCAGAAGCCAGGATCATGGCTGGTGAGCACATGACCCTCTCCTGCCTCCATGGCAGCACTAAGGACCCCTCGGGGGATGTCCAACTTCTGACTTAGGTCCTAAGCAAGCAGTTGGACATCCCCTGAGGGGTCCTGGACTGTGAGACGGTACAGGCCGGGCTGAGGTTCACCCACCAGTACACGAATGTCATGCACCGGACCTCTAGTGTATATATATATATATATATATATATATATATATATATATATATATATTATGACACCCTAAAAGCACAATAGATACAGAGATTAGAAATAAATATAAAAATAGGTTTTTTCCTTTTCCCCAAAGCCTGGGAACCATCTCAAAATGCCAATAAATAAAATAAAATAAAATAAAATAAAATAAAATAAAATAAAATAAAAGACTACTCAGTTCCTCTGGTCTATGTAGTACAAATCTTCTATAGAAATTCTTAAAAGTGATAGTCCTTCATCCTCCCCATCAGCACCTACTCCTGATGCCTACCCTCTCCTGCTTTTCTGTTAACCATTTTATGGTTCATATATTTAATATACCAGAACTTTATTCATGCTTTATAAAGAATCAGCTAGCCCAATAGATTTTGTTTCATTTTTTTTATTACTGTCTCTAGAACAATTTTGTTATGTTAGCCTATTCCTAGTTTCAAGGATCTCTGAAATTAAACATTTTTGTAGAAATAATTGCTAATTCCTTATTGTTGTACTCATTTTTTTCTCCTGGGAGATATTGTATATATGCCTAGAATGAACCTTTAAGATCATTAACATTATCATTTGCACAGGCTATATTTCTTATGTCTTCACATACCCATTAAAAATGATTTTGTAATATTTAGCTTTCAACTTAATTTTATGGAAATCATATTTTTTCTTTATTCATGTCTAATTTTCTACTACATATATACACTTTTTTTGGTAACGTTATTCCACTAAAGATAGATTTATAAATGTCAGTTAAAACAAACAACTCCTTTTTATAGGTGTCATTTAATAGGTTTTTATTTTTCTATTTCACTTTTCCCCAGATCCACTGAATTTTTCTTAAACAATTGGATTTTAGGCATTATCCTTCAGGTTTTCAGACTCTATTGATCTAAACATAATTCATGTTGCCGATTGAGTTTTTAAAAATACTTCAGCTTGAATTCACACATAATTCAAGATGTGTGTAGTTTCCTAGTCTTCTGCCCTTTTGCCCTGCAAAATGTATAGTAAATCCTTAAGTACAAGTTCCTTGTGTCAGGGTGAATTATTGAACTACAAGTTTAATTTATGATCTGGAGAAAATACTACATTTTCACTGAAGGCAAACTATGAATTTCTTTGGGGCAATTCAAGCTGACTCCTTAGACTCTTATTTCAAGTGCTTTTTCAAGACATACAGTATACATCTATATCTTTATACTTAAGACTGTATTTTATTTTGCTGTTAGTAACAGCATTATAGAAAATGTTAAATAAGACTTTGTTTCTATAAAAACTTTAAATGTGCTGGTGTGCAAATTCATGACACAACTAGTTGGTGCTTATGTTGCCTTATATATTATTGGCTTTGATGTTTTCCAAACATTTTCCCCAATATGATTTTATTATATCAGCAATACACAAGTACATTCTTAAAATAAAATTAAATGGCTCTCTCTATTTAGCATGCCCATGCCTTTCTCCACCTCCTTGCCTCAGGCACATTTTCTTTGCCTCTCTCTTTCTCCTATACTCCAAATTTTGCCTCTATAACTTGTTTCTTGAGCCCATTTCTTTTACAGCTGACTTCTCCTACCTCTGTGACTTTATAAATGAACTTTCTCTAATTTTCAAAATAAACTTTCTCTTTTAAAAAATAAAATAAAGTTGAAGCATATGAGGAAAATGTGAAATACTCTTATATTTATTATCCACCCTTACACATGCACACATGTACACACATCTCACACATAATTGCTGAATCCCAGTTTCTTCTCCCCATATTATCAGTTTTTGCTTCCTTTCAGAATATGCTTATGCTTTGTGTTTGTTCTTTTCTCTTCCCCAAGATATCCACTAGGCTTAGTTTCTTACCTCCTTTAAGTCTTATCCAAATACTAGAGGCCCGGTGTATTAAATCCATGCATGGGGCAGGGGGGGGTGGGGGAGGTGTGTGTCCGTCAGCCCAGCCTGCACTCTCTCCAATCTGGGAATTCTTGAGGGATGTCTGACTACCCTTTTATGCCTGATCCCGGTGGTCAGACATCCCTCTCACAATCCAGGACTGCTGGTTCCCAACCCCTCACCTGCCTCTGCCTGATTGCTCCTAACCGCTTCTGCCTGCCAGCCTGATCACGCCCTAACCACTCCCCTGCCAGCCTGATTGTCGCCTAACTGCTCCCTGCCCAGCCTGATTGCCCCTAACTGCCCTCCCCTGCTGGCCTGGTCACCTCCAGCTGCCCTCCCCTGCAGGCCTGGTCACCCCCAACTGCCCTCCCCTGCAGGCTTGGGTCTCCCCCAACTGTCCTCCCTTGCTGGCCTGGTCTCTCCCAACTGCCCTCCTCTGCCGGCCTAGTCACCTCCAACTGTCCACAACTGAACTGTCCTCCCCTGCCAGCCATCTTGTGGTGGCCATCTTGTGTCCACATGGAGGCAGCCATCTTTGACCACATGGGGGTGGACATCTTGTGTCTTGGAGTGATGGTCAATTTGGATATTACTCTTTTATCAGATAGGATCTCCTTTTATTAAGACCTTTGATAACTGCCAGATTAAAAAGTGAAAGTTCCTCCCTAGAACATAGTAGTAATTCCTGAAAATTCCTATTGCTGACTTATTTGTCTTCATAGTTCTCCTCACTTATAAGTGACATAATATGCTTTTAGCAAATTCAAGTATACAATACAGTATTATTAACTGTAGTCACCATGCCACACATTAGATCCTCAGAACTAACTTATAACTGAAAGTTTGTACCCTTTGACTGACATCTGCCCATTCCCCCACCTACATACCCTGGCAACCACCAAACTACTGTTTCTATAAGTTTGAGTTTTTTATTGTTTGTTGCATTTCTCAAATACAATATTTGTCTAAGTCTGGCTTATTTCACTTAGCTTAATGCCCTCCAGACTCACTTAATTTGTCACAAAAGGCAGGAATTCCTTCTTTTTTATAACAGAATAATATTGTGTGTGTGTGTTTGACATTTTCTCTATCCATTCATCTGTTTATGGACATAAATTATTTTCATATTTGGTTAATGTGAATATGCTGCAATGAATATAGAGATCAGGAATCATTAATTTGGTTTCCTTCAGATAAAAACCCAAGGTTTTTACATTCCCACCAGCAATGTGCAAGGCTTCCTTTTCTTCCATAGCTTCAAGAACACTTATTTCTTATCTTCTTGGTGATAACCATCCTAATAGGTATGAGGTGATATTTCACTGTGATTTAATATGCATGTTAAATAGTGTAATAATAGTGTAATTGAGCACCTTTACATGTACCTGCTCGATCTTTGTGTATCTTCTTTGGAAAAAAAAAATGTCTGTTCATGTCATGTGGTTGTGGGAGGAGGTGAGCATGGCATTTGCCTATACTGCAATCATGCCCGGAAGCCTCATCAATTTTTTGAAAGAGTGTGAAAAAGATAATCATTAATTCTTCTTTAAATGTTTAGTAATATTCACCAGTGAACCTATCTGGTACTAGGCTTTTTCTGTGTTGATGGGTTTTCATTAATGTTTCAGTTGCCTTCTTCATTAGTGGTCTATTCAGATTTTTTATTTCTTATCATTCAGTCTTGACAGGTCGTATGTTTCTAGGAATTAAACTATTTCTTTGAGGTTATCCTATTTGTTGGGGCATAATTATTAATAGTAGTTTCTAATAATTCTTTGTATTTCTGTGGTATCACCTCTTTCCTTTCTGGTGTTATTTATTTGACCTCTCATTTTCTTAGTCTACCTGAAGTTTTCTTCAATTTGGATCATCTTTTCAAAATAAAATCAGCTATACAGTTAGTAGATCTTTTTTTATCTACTAAGTTCTATTTCACTTATTTATGTTCTAATCTTGTAATTTCCTTCCCTCTGCTAACTTTTGGCTTAATTTGTTATTTTGATTGAGCTATGTAGGTTGTTTACTCCAGATCTTTCTTTTTCTTAATATAGGTATTTATCACTTTAAGCTCCCCTCTTAGAATTATTTTCTGTATTCCATGAGTTCTGGTATGTTGTGTGTCCATTTTTGTTTACATCAAAATATTTTTTTTAATTTCCTCTGATTTCATCTTTGGCTTATTGACGGTTCAGGAATGTGTTAAGGAATGTGTTGTTTAATTTCCACATGTCTATGAATGTTCCATCTTTACTTGTTTTTTATCATTTATTCATAAAAGATAGTTCATATAACTTTAAAATTCTTAAATTTATGAAGGCTTTTGTTTATAACTAACATATGATCTATCTTGAGAATATTTGTATATATTTATAATTGTTGATCCTTTTATCTTTATTATTTGTTTCTTGATTCAGTTTTTAACCTAAAATCTATTTTGTCTGTATCAAGTACATTTACCATTGCTCTTTTTGGGTTTCCATTTGCTTGGTGGGATATATTTTTCCATCACTTCACTTTCAACCTATGTGTGTCCTTAAAGTGAGTCTCTTATAAGTAATATATAAGTGGGTCTTATTTGTGTGTTTTTTCTTTTTTTATGTATTCATTCACTCTCTGTCTTTTGATTGAAGGATTTAATAGATGTACATTTAAAGTAATTATTGGTAGGTAAAGACTCACTAATGTCATCTAGTTAATTGCTTTCTGTTTATTTTTCAGGGGTGTGTGTGTGTACGCTCACGTGCATGCACTCACGTGCCCACACAATCCCTTTTTTGCTTCTCTTACTGTCTTTCCTCATGATTTGATGATTTGGGGTAGTGGGGCCTTGTGCCTGAGACATAGACACACAAGGAAAGGCCACAGAACCTGTGTTTGGAACACAGGCACATGTGGAGCTGTGGAGCTGGGTCTGGGGCATGTGCAGGGTTGGGGGCACAGATAGTTCTGGTCCCAGGGTAGTGCAATAGCATCTCCTTCTGGGGGTGAGAGATCAGCAGCAGCATCCTCTCCTATTGCAGTGATGCCTATTGATTGCTTCAGTAACAAAAGCTGCTGCTGTCCTCTACAGAGCTGGCTGCTGGGGTTTGCACTGACAAACACTTCGGGGTCCTCGGGGGAAAAGGCTGCTGAGGTCCTCTGTGCAGCAGGCCCCTAGGGTCTGTGATGGCACCCATCATGTGGCTGACTCCAACAGCCCCCACCCTGCTTCTTTGTTCCTAGCTGTCTCCAGACATCTCCACTAATCCATTCTCCCTAGTGCTCATTTCTGTGTGGTTATTTTCCTTTCTTAAAATGTATTCTGTTGCCATGGGTCCTTAATTGGTCTCTTGAGCCTTCACAGGGCTATTTTTATGGTGAATAGCTATCTCATTATTTGGGGGTGGAGGTGGGGTGGAAAGCTGATATATACTACCCTACCTTCTTGCTCACATCCCCACCATAAATAGTTTTAAATCAAGAAGTTTGCTAAAAGAAACCAACAGAAAATGAGTGTAAGTAAGTTGGTTAGTAAATATAGGTGATCAGAAGATTTTTCTGGATTATCTAGGTAGGCCCAATTTAATCACATAAATCCTTAAAAGCAGAGAACCCTTTCTGGCTAGAGAGAGAGAGAGAGAGAGAGAGAGAGAGAGAGAGAGAGAGAGAGAGAGAGAGAGAAACTACAGAAGAATGGTAAGTAAAATGTAATAGTCTTGACTTTGAAGATGAAGGAAGTGGGCCAGGAAGCCCTATAAAGCTGAAAAAGACAAGAAAATGGACTCTCCCAGGGAGCCCCCCAAAAAAGAACACAGTCCTGCGGACACTCTGATTTGAACCTGCAATATCTCATATCCTACAATAATGACAGGATATTTCAGGAATGTTGCATCAATATCACAGCGAGAAGCCTGATCCTCCTAGACTGGCGCATCTCTTTTGTCAAAGGTTAAGAGTGGCTTGAGCCTGAAAGACATAAGTTGGTATTATTCTTACCCTTCCTTCTGATCCACATAAACACACCCACAGATCTCCAAATTCTAAAAAAAAAATTTTAATGGCCATTTCTCTAGGGTATTGTAGAATAATTATTACATTGTCTGAAAAGTGATACAGTGCCATCCATTCATTTAATAAATGTTTATTGAACTTTACTAGCTGTCAAGTACTAAGGTGGTCACTGGAGATAAAACGTGAATACAATAGCAACTGCTCTTAAACTATTAGGATCGGCAAATAAACAGAAAGTTTTATTATAGAGGAGGGTATCCTAAAGAGGTAATCTCGGGTAACACTGGGATAAAGGAGAAGGGTTCCTAGTCCAGTCTTCAGTGATGAGGAATTCTTTCTTAGAAAAATTGCATGAAAAAGGAAGAAATAATAAATTGATACTTCCAAGCTGAGAACTAAATAATGAGTAAGGTTTCATTTAGAAAAGGATAGGCCCCAACAATTTCAGGTTCTTTTTTCTAGTCAAAACATAGAGTTCAAAAAAGACATCAAGAAGGGGGGGAAAACAGGGGGGAGCTAATTTTGAAGGATTTTATAAGCCACTAGAGGCCCAACATGAGAAATCGCGCAAGACCCAGGCCTGCCGCGATGGCGGGAACCTAGGCCCACCATGCGCTAGTAGCTTGCTGCTGCAAGCCACTGTGTTGCACAAGCCACAAGCCCTGACTCGCCAGGCGAGCCATGAGCTCTGCCTCACTGTGCAAGCTGCGAGCCCCGCCATGCTTCGTGAGCCACAAGAGCCACAGCCCCACCCTGCCATGAGAGCTGTGAGCCCGGCCACACCACGCGCGCGGCAAGTCCCGCCCCACCGCCGCAAGTGGCTCGCTGGCGGGGAGGAGGGACCGAGAGGTGCTCCATACACCTCCTGGTGATCCTTCATTTGGTCGTTCCGGCGTTCCAGTGTTACAGCCACTGGCCTTTTATAACATAGATACTTAAGAGTATGAAGCCCACAAAAGAATTTTAAGAGGAATTGTAACATAATTGCATTTGTATTTTTTAAATCACTATATTATACACTACAGAACAAACTAATGCAGGCTAGAATAAGAAATCAAAATGCAAGTTAATATATGTTGCCATAATATTTGATGGAGATAATGACATGACCTTGGATAATAGCAGAGAGGAAAAAGAAGTGAATACATTTGATAGATATTAAAAAATTGTATGTATAGCACTTGGTGCTCATTTTTGTTTTCTATAAACAAACTATCCCCAAACTTAGTAGTTTAAAACAGCAGTAAACATGTTTATCTTGCTCAAACGTTTCTATGCCAAGAATTCATTCATGGTGAAGAAGAAACTGCCAATTTTTGCTTCACTTGGTGTCAGCTGAGATGGCTGGACAAAGGTCAGAAAATCCACCATGCCCTCACTCGCATGTCTGGGACGTGGTGCTGGCTGTCTGCTGAGCACTTTGGTTTTCCATCCTGTGACTTCTCTCTGTGCATGGTGACTGATCACTCAGTAATGCAGTCCAAGCCTGTGTAGATGGTGACATGTTTCTAAGAAAGGAAAATTGGAAGATATGAGCCCTCTTAAGGTCTAAGCTGAGAGGTCACACAGTGTCACTTCTGTCACATTCTTTTCATCAAAGCAGGTTGCAAAACCTGCTAAGATTCAGGAAAGGGAAATAGACTCAACCTCTTGATGGATGGATAGCAAAATTACATTTTAAAAAGCCTGTGGGTGGAAAGTTGAGGGAAACCAAGGCATTGAAGGTATTACTTAATCAACTAGATTAAAGGCCATAGTTGTCACTTAGTGGCATAGGTAAGGCAGGAGGAAGACAAGTTTGAGATAAACATAATGAGGTAGATTTTAAAAACAGATAGATAGATGATAGATAGATAGATGATAGATAGCTGAAGATATAGATAGATAGATATCTAAGAGGTATCCAAGATAAGGTTATACATAAAATACTTCTATTACTATTTTCTGGTTAATTTAAGTACTTTGCAAGTAACAACTCATTATCATAACAACACTATGAAGAGGACATATCACTATTATTTTTATTATTTTTGTTTTGCACATTAATTAAGGTCCTGAGGGGACAAGTCACTTATCCAAAGTCACATAGCTAGTAAGGAACAGAGCAGAGTTGAAGCCTAACTATTCTGGTGAAACCCAAAATGTGGTGGTTGAGTCTGAGCTCTTTGTCTCCTAAAACTGAAGAATGGATTCACAGACAAAATGGTGGGAAGAAAACACAATTTATTGGGGAGAGAAGAAAGTTTAGGGAGGATCTACAGACTTCCTGCTGTAAGAAGGGAGCAGGAAGGCGGACCAAAGTGGGTTACTGCTTAAAATCTTTGTCTAGGGGATATTCACATATTCTGCTAGCTTCTGATTGGTCCCTTCAAGGAACTCTGGCAATATCCAATTATATCAAAGTTCAAGTTTCCGCCCATGGCCTCCCTGATTGAGGACTGCCACTTCAGGACTGAGGTGACCACTGTTCCTGCCTGGCCAGGCCGTGGGCCAAGTTTTCCCCTCCTAGCTGGTTCCCGCCTAGCTAGTTCTAGGTCCTTTGTTTGCCTCCATGTCTGACTTCCCTTCCCCATACCTCCATGTTCCCTGACTGCTTACCTAGCCCTCTTTTTCTATCTCCTCACTGGTTCCACATTTCTTAATTGAGCCATTTTTCTCTGCCAACTCTCAGTAGATAGATAAACATTTTTTTTTCTAGAAGCTCAAGAAACATACTAGTATAATATGTTTTAGATATCTGTAACATTTCAACATTTAAATCAATTACAATTACAATTTTTTAAGCTAGGGAAATATATATAAGGATGAAGAATATAATTCTTATCTTTTGTTTTGTTATCTTATACATTTTGAAATATAACAGAAAAAAACATATGAACGTCTGATCTCTCAGCAGCAACATTCATACAACATACACTTTCTAGTGAGATACATGATTGTCCTTGGGAAGAAATGAATATTAAGTGAAGAAGCTGCACTGACTCAATGTTGTGAGGTTTTAAGTTATAGACAAAAAGTCCAGAGATGAAATTTGTTTGGCTAACATCCATATTTCAATGTGCCATTTACACAATAGTATGTGTTCAAAAGAGCTTACTGTTCTTTAAAGTCCTATGATATTGTGACCTAATAAGAAATATATATTTGGCCTTCTTCCCTGGATACTGGCACAGAACTCCTAAAAACCTTGGAATTTCTAAGTATAGAGGCAATAGAGCATCTTTTGTTGTTGATAATAAGCCCCTTTCAACTGCACTGGGACTTTATGCTAATGAGATAACTCTTGGAGAATGGAGGCTGGTTGCCAGAGGAATCAATACTTTGATTGGTTGGAACTTTCAACTCCGCTGCCAGACCTCTAGGCAAGGCAAGGGACTGGAGATTAAGGTCAATAATCACCAAGGGCCAATGATTTAATCAATTGTACTCAAGTAATGAAACCTCCATAAAAAACTCTAGACAACAGGGTTTAGAGAACTTTCAGTTGCTAAACACAGGGAGGTGCCAAAGGGGTGGAACATCTGGAAAGAGGTGGAAGCTCATACCCTTTCCCACGCCTTGCATTATGCCATTATGCATCTCTTCTCTCAGGTTGTCCCTGAATTGTATTATTTTGTTGTTAATCCTCATCCAAGGATGAGGACATTTTTTCTATTGATTTTTAGAGAGAGTGGAAGGGAGGGAAGGAGTGGGGGGGGGAGAGAAAGTGAGTGAGAGAGGAAAGAAACCTCAATGTGAGAAAGACAAATTGATGATTGCCTCCCACACACTCCCTGACCAGGACGGAAGACTGAACCTGCAACCCAGGTACTTGCCCTTGACCAAGAATCGAACCCTCAGCTTTTCTGTGTGCTGGCCGACACTGTAATCACTGAACAATACCACCCAGGGCCCTGAGTTGTACCCTTTTTTATAATATACTGGTAATTTGGTAAGTAAACTGTTTTCCTGAGTTGTCTAGTCTTTCTAGAAAATTATTAAACCCAAGTTGGTGTTTGTGGGGACCCCAATTTATAGCCTGTTGGTGAGAATTACAGGTGATAATTTGGGATTTATGATTGGCATCTGAAATGAGGGACAGTCTTGTGGAACTGAGCTCTAAGCCTGTTGGATCTGCACTAACTCTAGATAGGTTGTGTCATAACAGGGTTAAATTGTAGGACACCTGGTCTGTATCCACTAAGAATTGAAGAATTGCTTGGGGTGGAAGAACATACACTTCTGGTGTCAGAAGTGTTGAGAGTGTATAAAGAAAAAGAGGGTACTTTACCTTTAACTCCATACTAAATGACATTCTGGAACCATGGGCTGTCAAATATTCTTGAGTAATGCTAAAGCATTTTGAAAGTGCAGAAATCTTTGCTTTTAGTTTAAATTTGGCTCATTCCTGGAAGCCTGCCTTTGATCCCAATCCAAAATTCCCTTGATAGTCATACAGCACATTCCTGTATGAAGAGGATGGGGGTTGAACCTTATTAGAAAGAATTTTACTAGCTTAGACCAGGAGAAAGTACCCAATGAACCTACTGATTTTTTTCTTTTTGAAAATGATTTCAAGTTATATTAACTCTATAAAACTGATTTCCTAAATCTCAAAGATATCTCTATAGCAACTAGAATGTTCTTTAAATCAGTGATTTTACAAAACACTTGGATACCATTTCCCTTTATAAACCACCTCTCAGAATGTTAGCAAGCATTCTCAGATGATGCAAGTTTTGTGAATCATTTTGAAAACTCGAAATTATAACGTTATGGTATTGGCACCAGAGGTGGGCCAGAGAGTTTGGATATGTCTTAAGGTCAAAAACTAAATCTTTGACCCCAGACAACTATCACTGAATTTATTATTTTGTCAAAGATGAGTCAGTGTCCAGTGTAGAGTTATATTGATTACATACAAGGAATTAAAGCAACAAATAAAACAAACTGATCTTAAAGTACATACCTGTGTATTGGCTGAATTGTGTTTATGTGAAGAAAGAAGCATTCCTTCACATATTCCTAGACTCAACCTTACATTAGGGAAAATAGTCTAGTGTTAACATTAGCTGGAATACAGCCCAAACCTTCTCTCTTACTCACAGGTGCTGCTCATGCCTGCAACACCCAGCAGAGAGACCCCGTGTTCAACCTTTGCAGTAAGTATGTCCACAAGGCCAGGTGGCAAGAATTCCTGGGCCTCTTAAGCCACTGAATAATTTTCCTATGGATTCAGTCAGTTTTCCACAAGTCCCTGCTGCCTCTCTTCTCTCATTTTAAGCCTAAACGGAGGTGTAGGAGAGGGAGAAATTCCTTACACAAACTTAGATTGTTCTCATTCCAGGCTTTTTGAATATGCTATTTTATTTTTTTACCTGAAATACACTTTCTTTTTCTATATTAGGAAAATTTTTATAATCTGTTAAATCTCAATTTAAGCATTACTTTTTCTATAGAGATTTTCCTAACCTGCCCATGTAGGCAAGGACCACTCTTATATATCCCTGTTATATTCTATAGTTTCCTGACGTTTTTATGCGGGAAACTTTACTCATACATACTCACAGAAGAGTCAGGAAGACTATAACACATTGATCCACAACTGAAAATTAATTAAGATTTAATTTTATTTCCTTCTAGTGTTTTCTGCTGTGTGGAGTCCCCTTTGATCTCTATACCTAGACCATTGGCCTCCAGCCCTGCGCTAACTACTATCATGAGTTTGATTTACATATTTTATATTCACTCATAATTCTTATGCATACGCATAAAACTTCATTAGCAATAATACATCGTTGCACTGCATACATTGCAAATTTATAGAATATACTATTTTGTTGTAAAGAACATGTTTTTAAATATATCTATGTTGATATTTATAGATATATCTCATTATTTTTAATTACTATGACTTATCAATAATTATAATGTCTTTCAAATATATTTACTGAACCTTACTGACTGTTTATTTCTCATAAAACTTTGTGAAATGGTGAACTTTGTTCACCATTGTTTTTCTCATTGCATAGCACAATGCCTGCTTTTCTATTGGCAAATGGTGAAATACTGATGAAGTTTGCTCATACATTTACCTTGAAATGAGCTTTGTCTATATGTTTGAAAATCTGATTATTAGATTGTTCCCTCTTGCTTTTAATAAAGTTTGTAGAATATTGCAGAGAAAATTTTGATGAATTTTTGTTGATTTAGATCTTTAGTCTTAATTCAGTGGTATTTTTGAGAGCCTTATTACTGTCATATGTTGCTGGGCAACTAGAAAGGTATGGCAAGTTCTCTTAAAACCAAAACTATTTAATACTAGTGGCCCAGTGCACAAAATTCATGCACGGTGGTGGTGGGTGTTCCTCAGCCTGGCCTGCACCCTCTCCAATCTGAGACACCTCGGGGAATGTCCAACTGCCATTTTAGGCCTGATCCCTGTGTGATCAGGCCTGAACTGGCAGTCGGACATCCCTTTTGCAATCTGGGACTGCTCACCTGCCTGCCAGCCTGATCTCCCCTAACCACTCTGCCTGCTGACCTGCTTGCCCCCAACTGCCCCTCCTACTGGCCTTCTCACCCAAAAATGCCCCCCTTGCTGGCCTGATCACCCCCAACTGCCCCCCACTGTTCTGATCACCCCCTATTGCCCTCCCTTCTGGCCTTCTCTCCCCTAGTTGCCCTCCCCTCCTGGCCTAATCTCCCCTAACCACCTCTGCTTCTGCCCCGTCACCATGGCTTTGTCTGGAAGGACATCTGGAAGGTCTCCTGATCTAATTAGCACCTTACCCTTTTATTAGTATAGATAGGAGAGCTCCTGCACAGGAGTCAATCCTCACCTGCATGACCTTAGACACATTACTTCTGCTCTCTCTGCAAACTTCAATTTTATCTGTAAGACATGGTGGAGGTGATTACATTTCACCTCCAGGATTAAAATAAAATGACCCAGGTAAAGTTGTTATGCCAATGGCTGGTATACCATATGAGTACAATGAACATAGGAAATTATAGATTGCAAAGTATTAAGATTCTCTACATTGTAGAATGATGAGCAATGCTATAAACAAACATCTCTTGTGGGATAATCTTATTATGTTTTCTTTGTGAGACATTAGAAACTCACCTTGAAGATTCACAAAAAATACTCACTATGTCCTTTCTATAAAGTATTATAGTGCAAAGAGTACAGGCTTTAGACTCAGTCAAACAAGAGTCCAAGGTACTAGTAATTATTTAGTTTCATAATTTTGGCCAAGTTATTTCACCTCTCTGAGATTCAGTTTTTTTAAGTGCAGATTAAACATCCTATTGGGGAGTGTCAGACTTACTTGGCAATCCAACGCTATTACTGCCCCTATCCTGTGAAGATAGAATAGGATACAAAATGAAGGATAAAATAGAATTTTCAATATACACACTATGATATTGATGAGAAAAGTTTTTGAGACGACTGAACCCATCATAATAGATCTAGACAACATCTTTTTTTTTCCACAATTATACTTACTATGGCTAACATGGCTAGGTCAGCAGTAAGGATTTGTCATCACTCCCCGTCCATATAGTAAAAAGAGAAACTACATTGAAGCCAAATAAATAATACATGGAGTAAACTTCTCAAGGCAGCATCAGGATCAGGCCCTAAATAAGGGAGATGACTCCTCAATAACCATATGAGTCTTAGCCCCATTAAGGCGGTATGTCAAGCTCAAGTATGGGGCTACAGACTTGAACTATAAATAAAATGTGTATTTTTGCTTGTAGTAAATGTTGCCCTTAAAGCCTTTGAAAACCAAGTAATACATGGACAGTTGGTGTCGGATCAACTTTTAAGGATGTGGGATTCAAGTCTTCACCATTAAATTTTCCATGGAGATATTGTGACAACCTCACAGAGATGTTATGGGATCTGAATTAAATAACATATAGGAAGTATTTTGTTTATTCTTTTCTTCCTACACAGTTTCATTATTAAGGAACTTGATAGGAACAAATTCTTCATAAAATGTTGAAGTGAGTAATGTTGTATTTGGCATTCTCCCTTCTATTTCTCTGTCCCCTGATGTTTTATATTCTCTCTGTCTCATTTGTTTGTTTCATTTTTGTAAATATAAGTCTTTAACTCATCTCACAAGAAATCATGAATCTCAGCACCCTTGAGCAAATAATATTTAGCAATCTTTTTGCTTCCCATCCAGCTAATCATCATGTCTTAATCCAGAAACCCACTCACTGTAGTTATAAATGAGTATAGACTCTTTAAAAAAGAATTTGCTTCTTCACCCATTCACCCATAATTAGCTATTATGAAAAATAAGCATCTGCTAATAAGATGCCTTTTCACAGATATTTTATTTTAAGGGAGGACTATTGAAAATTAAACAGGATTCAAAGCAATGAGTTTCCATATGGAGTTTCAACTATAGTCTGATGGGAGCAATAAAAGTATCCAGACTATAGAAATCACTCAAGAAATAATTGTTGATTGATTGAATACATGTGTTGGCAGTGAGAATGGCATGAGAATGTTACCAGCAATTGGACCTCAGTTCAGCAAACTCAGCACTTAAGTTTTAGCTAAGAAATAATTCAGAGCCCAGAGGGTATGGCTCAGTGGTTTAGCATTGACCCATCAACCAGGAAGTCATGGTTGCCAAGGGATCCCCAGTAGAGGGCATGCAAAAGGCATTATCTCTCATCATTGATATTTCTATCTCTCTTTCCCTCTCCCTACCTCTCACTGAAATCAATAAAAGCCTATTTTTTAAAAAAGAGATATTTTTTAAAGGAAAGAATTCAAAGCCAAGAGTCAAATCATAAGAGAAAATAAGTGAGTCATAGAAGAAATGGGCTCAGGAAACAACTTACAGAGGCAAAAGAAGGGCCCCTTGGAGTATGAGAAAAAGAAAAGTAAAGTTAAAGAGCCTGGGGGTCGAGGGAAGAAGAGGGATGAAAAAAGTGCAGACATGCTCCCAAGAGGAAGAATGCTCTGGGTCCTCCATCCTAAGGGCTTTTAAGGGTGGGGATTTTAGGGGAGGTCTCAGAAAAGAATCTCAATAGAATATTCATTAGCTTTTCTGGGGTGTTCTTTCAGGCTTATGGTTTCCACTGATTGATTGGTGCCAGGGCACAGAGTCATTAGTCATTGCAGCTGGTCCTAATGTCAGCCATGGCATTACTTACCTTGTTTCGCTTCTTTTATGGGCCTGGAGCTGAAACGTAACTAAGGTCTAGATGTTATCCTTAGGGGTTAATGCAATAAGGGAGTGGTCATGTACGGGCCCACATGGTGCCACACTTTGGCTCCTAGTTCTATACCTTCCTATTGCCTTTGCTCTGTGATTGTCTGTTTAATTGCCTACCATACATGGAAAGATGAACAAATGAATGAGATATATTCTGGAATAAACATCTTAATATAATTCTTTAAACAATTTGAAATGGTATGTATACTTGGACTCAATCGCTATTTCGAAAACCAAAAACTCTAACTTTTTTCTATATATCCTTGTTTTTCAAGGATTCCTATGGGAGATCTGGCGGTGAAACACATACTGGGGTAGGTGAGAGGAATGAGTCATTGACCTTGGGTGATACCTGGAATTTCGACCTCCAGAATGGAGTACACCTCTCTTTTAAAATGTTTAATTCCTGCAAAGCGTGTGTGCATTTATGGCTCTAAGGCAGGAATTCTCCCAGGTTGAAGACATAAATTAAAGCCATACAACATCAGCTTCAATAAGGGTCTCTGGTTTTCAAATTTTTTGACTTCAACTTAGAGAGACAACACTACACAGGCAGGTTATTCTTTTTGCTCAGTCTCAACATTTTTCCAGCCATTCTCAGCTTCCCTTCAAAAGAATCTCTCACTAGAATTACATGAATATTGTGCCCCCAAGGTGAATGCAATGTTTGGAACAACAAACTATTGATTTCCCATTGTGTAACTTCCATTTAATTTAAACCAAAGCCCAAGGAGAGAGGTTTGGTAAGAGAATACACTGATATAACCCTTCCCAGTGATCCTTAAAAACTTTACACATTTCCAGTGTTGAATTTTGTTGACAGATACTTGTTTCAGTCACATTTTTGGCTTTATATATCTCTTCAAAGTTTGGTCTTAGAAATCTAAAATCCTTCTTAAAGCCTGGCTTCTCTGGCTCAGGGTGATTTCAATACTTGACATGGCAAACATTAAACCCTAACTACTTGCTCAATTCAGTCTGATTCATCATAGTTGGTTTAATTCCTAGAACTCACTCCAAAATAGCCTCTAAACTTGTCTGCTCCATAAATGTATAAAAAAGGCAGCTCTATACCACCTCTAGAACATGTACTTTGCTTTTGCAATCCTGTTATTATTCCAGTCTAAGAGTAATTGAAAACTCTCTTGAGAAATGGTCTACCATTTTTTATATTCTGTTATCTTGCTAAACATTTCCTGATCTGCTTTCCTCCTCATTCCTCAAAGTCAGCAACATTTCCCTAACACATTTTTCTCAGTTAACATGATTTTATAAAACTACTAGTGGCCCGGTGCACAAAATTTGGCATGGGGGTGAGGGGTCCCTTAGCCTGGCCTATGCCCTCTCCAATCTGGGACATCCCTCTTGCAATCCGGGACCGCTGGCTCCTAACCACTCACTGGCCTGCCTGCCTGATCACCCATAATACTCTGCTTGCTGGCCTGCTTGCCCCCAGCTGCTGGTCTAATTAACATATTACCCTTTTATTAGTATACATAGTAAATAAATTTACCATAAGTTATTTTGTTGTCCTTTTCTCTGCCTCATTTAGCTATGCAAATCATTCTCTTCATTATTAATTTTTAGATTTTTATCACTTATGTGTTAATTCACTCATTTAAAGTTTCCCTTTACAATGAAAAACAAAACAAAACCTATTTTGTACCAGGTTGTGCTAAGCACTAAGCACTTTATGTACATCATTGCATGTACTTTCCATAATAACTTTATGAGGATGGGTCTACTCTCCTCCTTTTACTGATAAAAGTGAGGATCAGAAGAGTTTAAAAAAAAAAACCCAAACGCACACAGGTAAATAGCAAAAGAAGAACTCCAACCAATAATCTTCACATTCAAATCCTGAGTTTTTGCTCTGTACTAGCCAAGATTTATCAGTGGATCACTATTTTGAGATATGATATTAGCTAGTAAGAAGAGCCAATAAATTTAGAAATAAAAACACTGCCCTCACAAAACTTGCAATATACAGCAAAAGAAGAAAAATCTCTATATACACCCAAAACTATAATACCTGGTATAAATATGACACAAGCCTGATTGATAAAGATAGAGGCTAAACAGATTCCTAATGATTCAAGAGAGTGGGCCAACTAAGACTTTTCATAAAAAAGAGAAGCAAAGATAGGGAACATTTATTAGTTTACATAACTTCACAGTCTAGGAGTAGATTTGGTGTCAGAGAAGCTTGATCCTATCCTTAAATGGTGTGACCAGACCCCATTTTTTTATCTTCCCATTTTTTAGAGTTATTTCTTCAATATTGGCTCCATTCATTTTTATGGTTTCAAAGCTTCAAGGCAAAAAGGATTTCTGGTTTATATCCAGCAAGAAAGAGAAATATCTGCTTCCTTAATAATTCACTAAAAAGGCATGGAAATTTTTTTTGGTCATGGCTGGTCTGACTTGAGCCAAACCTCTACCTCCTAAATGAAATGCTGTTGCCAGGGGAGAAAGCATGCTAATTGAATTAATTTAATTAAAGATTATCTCTGAGTTCTGGACAGGGACAGTTAGACTCAGGACACATGGGATATTATCAGGAAAGAAAGTGCTGTCCCTCACTAAGAATTAGTGTCTTACGATCTCATGATTTGTACATGACATATATTCAGTAAGGGGTTAATATCCAAAATTTATAAAGAACTTACAAAACTCAACACCAAAAAATAAAACAAACCCCAAAAAACCCCCCAAAAACAAAAAAAACAATCCAATTAAAACTGGGGCAGAGGGCCTGAGTAGATACTTCTCCAAAGATGACATACAGATAACCAATAGACATATGAAAAAAAAACTCAACAATGTCATTAATCATCAGATAAATGCAAATTAAAACCATAATGAGAAGTTACCTCACACCTGTCAGAATAGCTATCATCAATAAATCAATAAACAATCAGTGTTCACAAGGATGTGGAGAAAAAGGAACCTTGGCGCACTGTTGTTGGGAATGAAGATTAGTGCAGCTACTGTGGAAAGCAATATGAAGTTACTTCAAAAAATTAAAAATGGACCTGCCTTATGACCTAGTGATTCCACTTCCAGGAATATATCCTAGGAAACACAAGACACTACTTTATAAGAATATATGCATTCCCCTGTTCATTATAGCATCCTTTACAATAGCCAAGATTTGGAAGTAATCTAAGTATCCATCATGAGTGGATAAAAAAGGCTATGATACATTTGCACAATGGAACACTACTTGGCCATAAAAAAAGGAAATCTTACCCTTTGGCACAGCATGGATGGACCTGGTGAGAATTATGCTAAATGAAATAAGCCAGTCAGAGATAGACAAGTGCCTTATGATTTCACTCATATGTGGAATTTAATAAGTAAAATGAACTAACAAGCAAAATAGAGACATATCCATAGACAGAGAGCAGACTGACAACTGTTGGGGGAGTACTGAGGGGTAGAGGGATTGAAAAAAAATAAAATACTCATAGACATGGACAGCAGTGTTGGGATTGTAGGGGAGAGGCGGGCAAGGGGAGAGGGAGGAGATATGAGGGGGAATAAATAGTGATGGATGGAGACTTGATCTGAGGTGTTGAACACACAATACAGTGTACAAATGATGTGATGTGGAATTGTGAACCTGAAACCTGCATAATTTTGTTAACCAGTGTCACCCCAATAAATTAAATGAGAAGGGAAAATAAATAAATGAATAACAGATTATAAGACCAAAAAAAATTGTGGAATGGTATTCTCAAACCTCATTTGCCACTATGCTTTTCATTCAGTTTTGGTATGTAATTAATTTTCATAAGTTCATAATCTACCTTCATGAAAGTATACCTTTAAGCTCATCTTCTGAGCTTTCCTTTGCTCTGCTGTTCCCTCAACTGAACTACTTCTCCTTGCTCTTCTAAATTCTTAAACTAAAACTAATTCTTAAGCTAAAGAACATACCTAGAACCCATTATCATAATGCCTCTCCTCTCCATCCTGCCCCAAAGTGCTATCTTATTCTGTCAAATCTCGATGAAGTTCCCTCACATTTCATATCACTGCTTGTACTCTTAGTCATCTGTCTGTGTATATCCATTGCCTCTTTCACCTGGTGATAATCTTCCTGAAGTCTCTTCTTGAATATCCCATCTAGCTGTAGTATATTTAAAATAAAGGACATTTGTAATTGCTCTTACAAACGGTTCATTTTGAATAGAGCAGTGCTTTCTCAACTTGGTCAGGTGAGAGAAGATCTAGAAAAGTGTCAAAGTTGTTACATTGTAGAATGAGACATCAATATTTATTTAACTAGGTATACCATACTAAAAGTTACATAAATAAGTAATAAGCAACAAATATATTAGAAAAAATGTGAGAGGAAAAACTATTAAATTATACACGTGTATGTGTTGTTGATGTTTATCTGCTGAGTTTTGCCTTTTTTTTTTTTTTTGGTAAGGGCTTATATGAATTTCTATTTGGGGGAGATTATAAGCCTGTTAAAATATTAGTGATACAATTTCTTGGTTCAGCTCACAAGGTCTTGGAGTTGTATAAGGCCACACTTTGTGAACCTCTGCCACAGTGGCAAAGTGTTATATTTATTCTTACATTAACTTGTAAGATAGGTAATCACTACCCATGTTATTAATTACAATAGAACTCAAACTGGCTCAGTTACATTGTTAAGAGCTTGGTCTCAAAATAAAATTTAATTAATACCAAACACAATGTTTTGAAGGCCTCGTACATCTTTCAGATATTTATTCTTAGTTTCCCAGAACTATATGCTATTGATAACTACCTATTCACTTTTTATCTTCAATAAACAATAGAGGGGAGATGACAGAGGGCAACAACATTTATTTAGCTCCAGTTATGGGATAGATACCTTTCATGACTTAATTTATACATGTATTTATTCATTTCTTAACAAATATTTTTTTGAGAGCTGGTACATAACAACAAGAAAGGGTACTATTGTGACAAGCAAAAATAGATACACTCCCTACATGGAGGGTACATATTTTAGTAGAGAAGTCAGACATAACCAAATTCATAATTTCAAACAGTGTTGGGAAGGCACAAAATGTGATTTTTTCCTCAATAATTCTTTAAGGACAAATGCTTCCCCTATTCATAAGTGAGGAGATTAAGGAACCTGTCCAAATTCACAAGGTTTACAAAGGTCAGCAAGGCTGCCAAGAATTGTTGGGCAAGTGTTGTACTGCGCCTCTCTTGGGGATAGGAGCCATTGTTCACATCAACTATAATATGGCTGAGGCTCCTAGAGTTATGTCGTACAAGCAGTACTGCACAACCATTTCCATCGTCCTGAGTCAGATGGGATTCAATCCTTAGTTTGTCCATATTACCCCGGTTACTGTAGAGTTTCAGGGTAACCATGTCTGAAATGTGTTAATTTCTCCATCAAATCCACTGTATATGAAAGGCAAGATTCGTGGGACAAATCTAAACAATAACCTGAAATGTAATCCCCCATTCAATTAATAAAGACTGTTTTTGTATCCAGTGTAGTTAAAAAGAAGAAGAAACACACAGTGAAGGGTATATACAGGTGGAAAATAGAAGGGGAATTCAAAAGTTCAAACTTTCAGTTATAAATTAAGTCACAGGGCTATAATATACTGCATAGCAGATATAGTCAATAATATAGTAGAAATATGTACAAGGAAAGATGGGTACTAGACTCATAGTGGTGATTATTTCACAAGGTATATAATTGTTCAATCACTATGCTGTACACCTGAAACTATTATAATATTGTATGCCAACTATATACAAGAAAATAAAATAAATAAATATAAACACTGAAAAACTGGCCACACACAGTTTCTAATAGACCAGGAAAATGAATGGAAATTAGATTGATCATTATGGCACAATACACTTAGAAGGCATTTAATTATTATTATTATTAGAGGCCTGGTGCATGAAATTCGTGCATGGGGAGGGGTGCCTCTCAGCCTGACCTGCACCCTCTCCAATCCAGGAGCCCTCAGGGGATGTACTACTGATAACTTAGGCCCACTCCCCATGGTTCTCTGCTCTCTGGGGGCCTACCTGCTCCATACTGTGGTGACTGCCAAGTAGGCCATGCTGGGTTCTGCCTGCGGGCCGCACTTCCCTGCTCCCAGGTCATCATGGCGACGGCCAAGCAGGCTGTGCTGGGGGCTGCCTCCTCCCTGCTGTCCGAGGCGATGGGGTTAATTTGCGTACTCACTCCTGATTGCCTGGTGGGTGTCGTGAAGGTACAATCAATTTGCATGTTTCTCTTTTATTCGTGTAGATTATTATTATTATTGCTTCTCCTAGAATTCATATTAGTTATAGGAGACACATTTGTAAAAACAAAATTCTGGGGTAAAAAAGTTTGCATTTTCTGCTCTGGGCAATAGTAGACCATTATCAAATTGGGTGGATGGGAGTGGTGGGTGCTACAGGGCATTTAGAATGATTACCCTAACTCCAAGAATCAGGGAATCAATTATAAGGCATTTTTACAGAGGATCAATTTAAGGTGATAAGTTCTTAGATTATGGTGATGAGAATTTTAAAAAGAGGGATAAATGCAGAAAAACATGTGCTATTTAGAGGGAACATTGAGGTTGCTTTTCTCTTTGTTTTCCTGAGGTTGCAGTTTTGTGTGGGTGGTAACACTTAGTAAATCTTCCTCACAGAGCTCATTTCTTAGCTCCTTTTAATTAGTATCGGAATAAAAGAATGGGTAGCTCAGGCTGTTAGTAACTTGATATAGAACTTTTCACCTCCAGGTCCATAGTAAGTAAACCACATTTACATATTTTTGAGTGGATTTATTGCTCTTGAAGGGAACCCCATATAATCCTTGACACCAACACATTATTTCCAGAAAGCCTGGAGGCATTGCAAAATTGATCAGGAAGTAACAGGGGAAGAGGGTTCAATTTCAACTACTTTTCAGTGTTTGGCTTGCCTTATTAGATCTTAAATTGTTTTACTAGTAATTAATCCTGATTATGATTCTATTTTTAAAGGTTAATATCTATCTGATGACAAATAGGATATGGACCAATAAAGTGGACTTATTTCAATTTAGAATATGAGTTATCCAGTTACTAAAAAATAATTATCCATATCAGAAAATGCAAAGAACTTACTACAGAGCTCACTTTGTGCTAGCAAGGTGAAGAGGGATGAGTGATAGAAATTGTATTATAAATTTCAGTATCTGAAATATGGCTCTTATATCTATAAAACAATAGTGCTGGTTACATTGATCTTAGCATCAAGGGGATTAGAAATTACTTTTTCTGGATGAATATGCCTGCCTAACACCCCTAGAAATGGTCATAATAGATTCAACCTTGTCCAATTTCTCCAGCCTTCAAGGCAACACATTCATGGGAACAACTAAGCATCATTACAGCTTCTCAACTGTGAAAAATAACAATTTATTAACACTCTTTAACCCAAGCTCTTATTCAGCAATGTTAAAAAAAACACACAGACAACAACAAAACAAAATATCAGTTCTATCATTATTGTGTATCTACTCTATCAGACATATTATTAGGTGAACTTATGATAATTAAAGCACAATTCTTGTGTCACAGCTTGAAATACACCAAATGAAGGACTTGGGAAAAGAGCTTGCATGCAAATTATTTACTAGGGACATGGTCCTGAGGGATCAGGATTGAGAGACCATGGAGTGAAGCAAGGATGAAGGGAAAGCCAATGCAAGGATTAGTGGATTGGCCAGCACCACGGGCAAATGGTGTTCTATCCTGCCAGACTTTCTAAGGAGATTTATGAAATGTGTCTCAGAATTCTTCACTTGAAAGATAAGAGGGAGATGATTGTATCCATTGGTTAAGTGTCAGGGAAGTTTCCTGGGGCCTAAGCAAGACATAATCAGGCTCACCTGTGTGAGTCTGGTCAGAGCCTATGTGTAACTAGATGACACAGCAAGGATTTGAACTGGTCAGGGAGGGATATCTAATGCACACTGACCTTGCCGTACTCAAAACTCATACCTCCCCAAGGAAATACACTTTTATTTTGTAGGGGAAAAAGTTGAAAACTAGAAAAATAAAAACATCTTCAGGAACTTTTAAGGATGCATCCTTTTAGAATTATTGTATAGAGTGGACAGATAGGTATATATTAAATATATAGGCTTTTGAGTCAAATAAATTATAGTTTTAAATACTGTTTCAAATTCTTAATCAATGTATTTGCCAACTCATTTAGAGATTCCTCATCAGCATTACAGGGCAGGGGAAGTAAAACAGTTTCTATCCCCTACAACAACTGTGAACATTAAGTGAGATTATATGTATAGCATCTAGTCCATTACTTTTTGCATAGATATCATATAAAAATATTAGCTACTGCACTAGGTAAAGATTGACAATCTTGCTATTTTTGCTTCTTGCTATGAAGTATAAAACAATTGTAATATGACTAAGGTAGAAAGAAGGTTTCTCATGGTACTAAAAACTAAAAAAATAGGGAAGCTATATTTTATATAAAATCTTATATAAGAGTTCAAAATAGAAATTGTTTTAAACTTCATTTTCAATTCACAAAGCTTCTTTAAACTCTACGTTATGAGAGGAGACCAAATGATGATTTGGTATACTAGTTGTTAAACTAACTTTTTAAAAATTTAAGGAAAGGATTGATGTTTGGCTGAGCTGTTTCTTGAATTATCATTCACCCTGGATATATCATCTTTACAAGCTAAGAATTCCCTGAAGCTCAATAGGACTTTTGAGATCTTAACCTACACAACAGAACAGCAGGATCAGGCAAGTTGCTACACTGAGACACCACTTGGGGCCCGATTTTAATAGCTGACAACTCGTAATGGATCGACAAAAGCAAAACATCATTAACTTGAATCTACAAAGTCGACATTTCCATATGCAAATAGGAGCTCGCACATATGTGCCTGTGTACAAGTCTCATTGCTTGTTTAGTTGTCTGTATGTCCTTTAGGTTGCCTTCCTTTGTCTTTAAGATCCCAGTGGACAAGAATCACGTCTGGTAACCCACTTTGCAAAACAACAGGTGCACAGATTGGGCCTTCCTAAATGTCTTTTACGGTAATGATGGTGATATTGTTGATTTTCTCTCTCACACACGAAGTTTAAGATCTACAACATAATGTCAGCACCCAAGAGTAAAAGGATAGTCATGAATAATATGTTTGAGCAGTGAGACATAAAAGTTGCTGTACATTCATAGAATCAGGACCATTGAATTGACCCCTACAGGCACAAGCCATGGAAAGAATATTCATCTTAATTTTTTAGACATTTGTTTAAGTTCATAATATAGATTCTTACAAAAGATGTTTCTTTCATTGAAAGCTAGGGAACTTTTTTATTTATCCTTCTTGAGAACAATGTGGCTGTGGCATTTTACTTTTTAGTGTGAATCTTTTTGGGTCAGTGGCATAAAAAATAAAAGTTATAGGAACAGACTGCCAGCCTAATTCTGGCTGTGGGAAATGATTTAACCTCTGTGAGCATTAAGTCCTTCTTGAGTTAACTGTAACCTATCTTGAAGATTTGTTGTGTAGATCAGATAAGATCAAATAAGATGATGCAAAGTGCTTTCAAAACTTAAGCTATTGTTATCCTCGAAAATGTATCCTTTGGGCTGGGCTTACATGACTTAAGGAAATAGCCAATTATGCTATTTCCTTTATGAAAATATGATTCCCAGATTTAATGGTCAGCACGCCTGTATAAACACACCATGAGACTCGGCAGCCTCTGAGGATTCTTTACTCTTTACTTTCTTCATTTTCCCCAGTGAGCTGTCCTTTCCTGGCTTGTCTCTCCTCTGTGGTATATACAAATGTTGTGTGTTAAGATCAAGGGGGTGGACACCTGGTTTGCTTCTATCACTCACTCATAAAGATTTTGCTTTAGGCATTGCAGCTGGCATCCTTCTCCTTACTGCTTTTCTTACTGCTGAAAAGTTACACAGGAAAAAATAATGAAGATGTAAACTCTCCAATCCTGCTTCCTATCTACTTTGCATCCTCCTTTTACAAAAGGGGAAACATATGTTTTTCAAACTGAATTTTTGCTGATGAAAATTTTGTTCAATTTCACAGCTTCACTTCAGAATTTTCCAAAATGATGGTAAATTCCATTCCCTTGCCAAACAAGGAAATAATCTATAAGCATGTTTAGAAGGATGATTGAGAAATCCCCCTCAAGCTTTAGGATCAGATAATTATGAAAAACAAAATAATTTATTGTGCCAGCCTATCATTCAACATCTTGACATGTTTAATGATTGTAAATGTGGGGAAAATATTTAACATAGATCAATGGAATTTATTAAGTTACAAAAATGTCAACTTGGAAGCACAAATATTTATAGCCATGACAGAATTTGAATGCTGAAAAGACAAAGGTAGAAGTTAAACTTGCAGGTGTCTTGGGGTTAAATGCATATTTGTCCAATCAATTATTGTTGGAAAGAGTGCTCAATGAGATTTTCTTCCTCTCATGCATTTTATGATATTACTTAGAAGATTTTTTAATAACTCACCTTTCCTTGTGAAACTTATGTTTCTTATTCCTCTTACTTACTTGATAGTTACTTAAACTACCATCATTCCAAGTTTTCTTTTCTTTAGTTCACCATAGCCCCGATTAAAACCCTTTCTATGGGTCACTTTCATTAAAGGTGTTATAAAAATAAATGGCTTGTAACAGGTAGGGAAAACATGAACCAGGAGGAATGGTCCAGAATTTTATTTCCCAGCAGTGCCACAGGAAGCCTTCCTGTTACTTGGGGTTTCGTTTTTGCTTTAGTTCTGGCCAAGTAAAACCCCCTACCTGGGTGTCAAGGACTAACTAGTATTGGAAGCTACAAAAGGCAAGAGAGAACTTTTACCCCTGAAAGGGGTTTTGGAAGCAAGCTAGTTTATTTAATCCTCAGGCAAACCTGTAGTCACGCTCCTCAGAATGAGAGAAACAGCTTCCTACATGTGAGTTAGGACTGTGAGAAATTGTTTTTCAAGGTGTTTTACAGCCCAAACCCTTCAAGGGTATGGAAGAGCTCTCCAACCAGGGGCACAAAATTCAAGGAGAGCTTGTTTGTTTTATGGTTATTTTTATTCCACAATAAACAACTTAAATTTGCAGATTATACTTTATGACTGTAAAGTGGGTTATTTCTCAAGATGCCGGTGCTTTCCTAGAACAGATAGAATAAATAGGAGAAAATGCTGAGAATACACCATGGAAATTCTGATTTATTCAATCATTAACGAAAAGAAGTACAATTTCAATAATAATAGAATGAAAACACAACCCTTTCAGCTTTCCTTCAGAAAACTAGTTTTCTATAGAGAACTCTGCTCTTAGGCAAACACCTATTTAAACACCCAACAATGTATAATCTCGCCTTTAGGCAGCATGATTGTGTAGGTTTAGTAATTTGTAATACCTCTGCAAATAGGATAACATATTAACTTTCAGTAATATGTAAGTATTTTCAGTACAAATACTGAAGAAAAAACACACGCATATATTTATTATCTCCCAGGAAAGATGTCATATATATATTCTATACTTGACTTTCCAGACTTCTCTAAACAGTTGCTTTGCAGCTTTTAGAAGAAACACAGTCCATGCATAACCTTTTGGGACTTGGTACTAAGTAGAAAAAAGATCAGTCCTAAATCTCTTTCTCAGATTACAATTAAAAAGGAGGATACACAAAAGCCATTTAAGTACAACAATTCTTAAAAATAATCTTAACGAAGCCAATTCCAGGTTGGAAATCACACTAAGTGCTTCCTGGAAAAATTGCCTAAATATAATAAAGGCAAATAAAACATTTTAATAGGTTTATTTAAAAAAATGAACAGAAAACCTAAAATAAAAAGTTCATGATTCACACGTGTGTGTGCATACGCACACAGGATATATAAGACAGTGGAATGTTTCTGTTTTTATTTTCATTTCATATCACAATGATCCTGTAGGAAATAAAGATCTCAATAGGTGTTTGCTTGAACTTTCCTAAGAATTTAAGTTGTTTTGTGATCAGTGTTTGATCTGGGTGTGCCTAACAGAACTCACCTAACTAACCTGGACCTCAAAACCCAAGATTTCAGCCTTGCTCTGTTAATAATCTCTGGTGTGATCTTGGCTAAATCATTCATTTTTTTCTCTTGAGATTTTTTTTGTGTGAGTGTAGAATGTGGTAACCGGTCTTCTAAATGATTTATAAAATTCATTCTGGTTCTAAATTCTTACTGTATTAAGTTTTTGTTTATTTGCTTACAATTGAGTATTTATTTCTTTACTTTGTGCCTATTATTAATAAAAGGAAATTGATATAAAATTATGTTTGTGCCATGCAACCACCTATATTGACAAGAGAGAGGTTTGATGGTGACAGAAACCCTTCGGGTTCATCCTTTATTTAAAGCCTTTAGTTTGCACCAGGTGAAAAGATCTCCAGTAGCAATGTGGCAGCTATAATCTATTAAGGTTAGAATGAAAATGCATTAAATCATTTAATAGGAGACCCCACTTAGTATATTCCCTTACCCCTCACTTATCCCTCTATCTTCCCTTTTATCTCAGCCCGAGCTCAATTCACAAAATCTTAGAGAATGGACCTTCACAGTAGTCTGCCCAGGAGTTTTAACAAAGCTCTGTATATAAACACAGTCTGGGTAAACATTTTCAATCTACATATTCTGAATGTGAATGTGGCTTCTCCTATCCTAACAATGTGAGCAGAAAGCAACAACATGATTGCTCCAAACAGCATGGTCTTTTAAAATGTGCTGCCTGCCCATTTCCTTTTTCAATGCATTGAATCGTTGCAGCTATTTTTAAACCTCTTTGGTTCTCTCTGCACACACAGTATCATGCCTATCTCCTAGTGCAGGTGTGTGTTGGGTTAAGGTTTGTTTACAATGTGGGGCTCCATTGTAAAAGCCCTGTGTTATGAATAAACCAATGCCTGAAATGAAGTGGAACCTTGATTTATTTGGGTGGGAATGCTTTCCAGTGCTGTAAATCATATTTTTGTGTTCATTTACCTTTGCATGCTTTTTGAGCCACCGGCCTGAGGCTGACGAATGGGAATCAAATGAAGTGTGCTAAGTGCTTCTGCTGGAGGGTTTCGTCTTCCCACATGCCGGGCTGTGATTTATCTCTGCAATACATCACACAACTTATTTTTCTTTACTTATTTTACTTAGCGTCACAAATAATATCAATCGGCCATTGACTGTGAACCCTAAACAGTAGTAAATTAATGAAAGAAGCTACATCTACAGAACACATCTGTCCGCGAGTTGATTAGAGCCACTTTGGTCGCGCCAGGTCATTTACTATAGATGAACCTCATTTATTAAACAAGCAGCTTCATGAGTTCTGTGTAAATCGTTACGCATTGCATTTGCAGTGATTTTAATGAAACGCTTAAAGCTGACTCTCTTACATCTCAATCACCAGGAGTATATTTGTGCTTGTGGAACAGTTCTTTGCAGTCATCCTGTGACATTGGTCTAACTAACTCTACCTGAAGCATCTGTCCACTTATGGAAGGAGGTGTTCTTTCTTGTTGTTTCTGCGGAAGACAACAGGAGCCAGGAAGGGGCACGGGGCTCTTTAGGGGTAAGGGTTTCTTAAAGAAGGTGTCAGGTGAGCCGTGGTTAAAGTTTCATCACAACCCAGAGAAGACAGGGCAGTCTCTGCTCAAGTATTCCTAGGGTACTGCTGCTGCACTAGCACATCAAGAATTTCAGACAACAGGAATGCGAAATTCCAAGTGGTCAGTCCACCTTGGAATTTGAGAAGGTAAGTTTTGCAAAAGGAGTGGCTTTATATATATATATTAAAAAAAAGTCTGAATTATTCAAATAGATAATATCAATGTTTTTTAGGTTTTTTGTGGGTTTTTTTGGAGTGGCTTATAAAAGGTATGAGATCAACTGAGTCCTAGAAAAAGCACCGAGAGGTAGGTAAAAGTTGTAAACCAAAACTGGGAAACAAAAGCAAGTCCAATATGAAACAAGGTGACAGCCTCTGGGTGTGAAGGAAACTGCCACAACAACAGGAGAAGGGGTGAGGAGGATGACAGGGCAACACAGATCTAGAGCTGACTTTGAGTGAGAGGGTCTGATTGCAAATCTTCAGTGAAGGGCAGAGGAACAAAGTAAAGAAACAAAAAAGTCATGGGAGATGAGAGGACATTCCTGGGAAATATCTCTATGAGACTGAAGTAGAATCAAAATTGAAAACATTTGGTGGAGATTGCCTTTTTCCAGAACATAAATGAAGGTGGGTGGTGGTGATGTAATGCAGAGTCATCCTACACGTGTTTGCTTAGGGCATCTGCCCTCCTCATGAATGCACATGAGGTCTACTGCGGTCCAGATCTGATCAGAGAGCTGTGATGCAGTTACAGCCACACTGAGTGTTCAAGTTTAAAGCATATTCACCATCCCTGTTTTACTAAACAATCTGAGGCATGCCAGTACTTCAGACCCTCAGATGTTTTCAAATCAATTTAGAACCCTACAATTTCTAGAATGTGAAAACTGAAAATGAAAAAAAAGTTAGATATTTCAGTTCCACAGATTCTGTTAATGAAGGTTCCCAAGAGTTACTTTATTATAATTTTTCTACATATGGCTAGTAATTGAAATCTAATTCATTGATACATGTGTGTTCCGTATTTTAAGTAAAATCTGAAAAGTCCATTGAAACAATTTCCTAATTAGAGAGAACATGTAAAGAAAGAGAGGAAGGAAAGGGGGGTCGGAGTGGGGGATGAAGGAAGGCTTGCAGTTGATTTATGTATATTATTATTATTATTGTTGTTAGTGGTTTATTTTGTACATTATACAACATATAAGTCCAATGCAACATTTTATTTGAGGAAAGAGGAGCTGGAAAATTGCAGGTAAAATATACCTAGGGCATTATGCCCCAAAATGAGTTTTATGACAAAATGATTTCTTAATCCAAAACAATTGGGGGGGTGGGGGGGGACTGTGACTATAAATACTTCTTTTATATTCACAGTGTCCGTAGCAGAGATTCTGAGGAGTCCTGCAGTAAAGAAAGCTTTTTGAATTTGTCTTAACTTGCATTTCAAAAATACATTTGACTGAGATAACTTTTTTTTAACTTAATACCTATTAAAAGTGTATGGCATACATTTTGGAAAATGCTGCTCTCAACACTTGTGCAGAACTCCCCTAAAAAGTCTTTTTCAGAACTATCCATAGGAAAATGTGTCCAAGGGTAGAATTACCCACAAGGGAAGCCAGGTTTATAAGGGAATTGTAAGCTCTGAAATCTTTAGCAGTGACTGATGAGGGAATGAAAATCTCATTTTGGGAGTCCCCAAACTCCAAATATGTTTTTGTGGGGTTTTCCTTGTTTGTTTGTTTGTTCTTATAACTGAACTTGAAGTTACAAGCTCAGCTTTTTGCATGCAATAGCGTCATACAAAAATAAACCTGCAGATAGAATATTCACACTTATGATCATTCTTTTTCTCATTTTTGAAGTTATAGACATGACTGAAATCCATATATAGAAATTGCATTTCTTGCTCAACAATCTCTTCTGTTATCTGAATGCCACATCCTGTATACCAACCACACTGCTTAAAGCTTCTCTAAAATAAGCAATTATACCTTTCTGATTATTTCTCAGATTCAGCTTCCTTGATATCTCAGGCTTTTGTTGGTGTTGATCATTACCTTCTCGAATGTATTCTGTCCTAGTTCCTCTGTGCCTCGTCATCTTGATTCTCTCCCCACTCTCAGATTACTCTATTCATCACTGTTTCCTGATCTAGTGATTTCATTGCTCCTCTTGTGTCGCAAAGCCCAGGTTCTAATGAGTGCCCTTTTAAAAGATGCCCTAGAGACATCCTCACTTCTTCCACTAAGTGAGGACACAGCAAGAAGATGGCCATCTTTGAACCAGGAAGATCCTCACCAGACACTGAACCAACTGGCACTGTCACCTTGAACTCCCCATCCTTCAGAATTGTGAGAAAATAAATTTATTTGTTTATAAACCATGCACTCTACAGAACTCTGTTTTAGTAGCCTGCACAGGTTAAGAGAGGGCCCTTCCTCCCTGTTTACTGAAGGACTTGTTATCCTGTATATCTAAGTTTATTCCTCGCCCAAATGCCCACCTTCTTTTTATTTGCATCAACACTCCCCTCATCTTTATTGCATGGACATACCAAAGTCATTCCAACTGAACTCTGTGCTCTTCTTGCCCTCTTCCTTCCCCACAGAATCCTCTTCTCCATGGATTTAGATTAGACCTA
Organism: Corynorhinus townsendii; assembly: GCA_026230045.1. Lineage (NCBI taxonomy): Eukaryota > Metazoa > Chordata > Mammalia > Chiroptera > Vespertilionidae > Corynorhinus > Corynorhinus townsendii. The sequence goes on from JAPDVU010000002.1 coordinate 159,928,712, forward strand.
TTCTCCAGTACCAAATTCAAACCCCTCTCTTCCATGGAGTCCTTTCCTGAAGCCTTTTCTACCTTTTGCCCTTGTTCTCACTGGTATTTTCTTTTCTCATATGCTTCGGTATATCCTAGATCTCACAATTCATGCATTATCTTCATTGTTTGCTTCTTTTATATTTTCGTCCAATTTCAAATAAATGTTTTGTTATTTGAGGGCAAGAATTTGGGCTTATTATATCCTGAGGTTTTCAAGTTTTTATTGGACAAATTTCAAATAATCAACTTCCTAAAATAAATCTTCAAGACTGTTTTTCTTATGTTGGTTTCAATGCAAGAATCTTCAATAAGAAAACAACACCTAAATGTATTGATCATTTGTATGCAAAGCATTGTGGTAGGTGCATCTATATGTAAGCATCACAATATCACTATGTACTTCGTAGTAGTATTATTAATACCATAATCATAACCACCATATCCATATAAGTTACATTAAACAATCACTTAAGGTCACTGATTTATTAATCTAATCAATACATTTTAATATATATGTGTGTATATATATATATATATATATATTGTTGATAGTATTGATCATTTTTATGAAGTTTTTATGATGTTCCAGGCATGGTTCTAAGCACTGAGGAAGTAACAGTGAATAAAACAAAGTTCTTTCCATAAAGCAGGGTATTTTAACCATTAAAAATGTAAACATTTTAATAGAGCCATTTACACAATGGTTTTATAAGTGTCTGGTAGAGTGATGCGTGCCAAAATATAATGCAGGGCAAGAGCAGAGAGTACAATGAATAGTAAATGGTCACCTGTGTGGAAGGCAGCCTGATGGACTCTAGATCCTCTGTAATAAGACCCATCAGATTCATCAACCTCAGTACAACTTCAATACTGGCATTTGAGGTCTGTAGTAATCTTTCCTCACACACATATTTTAATGTAATTCAAGTCGCATCAACATTAAATCTATGTTATAATTGGAGATAAGTCTACTTATTGCTTAAAATGTACTCACCATGGCTTTTATATTTAGCTTTATACTATTTCTTGGCTCAGTTCAAAGTTACACACACACACACACACACACACACACACACACACTTTTTTACATTAACCCAGGTACAATGTAATCTATAAAACGTTTCTTGTCTATTGGAATAAGAATTTAATTTTATTTGTAATTTCCAACTTACACACTATTATTCTAGGTAATTTATAAATATGTGTTGACATGACAGAATTTATCTGAGTTCTACTTCCTGATAATGATGAAAAGAAAACAATATGTTAATATTTCAAAAACTAAAGAATTATAGCCTGGCCGGCGTGGCTCAGTGGTTGAGCATCACCTATGAATCAGAAGGTCACAGTTTGATTCCCAGTCGGAGCACACATTCTGGTTGGGAGATCGATTCACACAGTAGGGGGCATGTGAGAGGCAGCCAATCAATGAGTCTCTCTCATCATTGATGTTTCCATCTCTCTCTCTCTCTCTCTCTCCCCCTTCCTCTCTGGAATAAATATTATAAATTATAATTTGGATATAGCTTTCTGTAGTCTCTGCATTGACAATGAATTTTTAAATTAAGCTACAAAATCTGAAAAAAAATTTTTGAAATATTGAACCTTCTGATTTAAAAAAAAACAAAAAACATTGAGGTGCCCTGGCCGGTGGGGCTCAGTTGATTGGAATGTCTTCCCAGGCACTGCAAGGTGGTCAGAGCACGTACCCGGGTGTAGGTTTGATACCCAGTTGGGGGACTTGTGCGAGGTAACTGAGTGTTCTCTCTCTCACTCTCTCTCTCTCTTATTCTCCCTCTATCTCTCCTCTTATGGGAGGCTTTCTCTCTCACATGCATCTTTCTCTCTCATCTCTCTATCTCCCTTTCTCTAAAATCTATACAAATGTAGCCTCAGGTGAGAATAAAAAAACAAAAACAAACATTGAGAAGTACAAATATAATCTGCATAGTATTAAACCTTGGAGAATATAATAGCATTAATTTCAAAATAACCTTAAATTCTTGTATATTAATATTATTTAAATTTTATATCCTTAAATTACAAAAAATATGAAGAAATAAATTTAAATGGTGGTTTATTTAATTTCAGCCAGAAAATATTTAAATACATTTAAAAGTGGTGGCTCAGTCACAGTGAAGAGAAAAGCTTCTGTCTAAATAAGATGAAGCAGGCATATTCATAACTAAATGAAAGAAACCTGCTTAAGAAAAACAAAACACTGAGAATTTGTATGACATTTGTACTATTTCAAACTAATGCTCAAGTGACGTTGCCAGTAATATTTATTTTGAACAACTAACTTCTCAATATAAAATAGTACTAGTTCTACTTTTTTATTTCTAACAATAATAAAATCAGAAACAGGCACTGGCTAAAATTCTGATTGCTATTCCTGCTTTTCACACTTTTCCAACTATAAAATGTCCTTTAAAATACAATTTGTATGTCACTGTAAACACCAGAGCTAATCACTGTACACAATAGCAACTAGTATGTGTTGTTAAGTTTGGCAGAATCAACTAGAATAGGAAACACAAATAACAGTTAATAGTAAAAGTCTTCACAAAGTGGCTGCTATTACAGATATTGCATTTGTTTGTTAGGGCTTCTGTGACAAAAATACTGCAAACTGTTTGAAATGCATTGACTCATAGTTCTGGAGGCCAGACATTCTAAATCAAGGTATTAGTAGGGATGGTTCCTTCTCAGGCCTGGTTGGGAGCATGTGAGAGGCAATCAATCAATGTCTCTCTCACATCAGTGTTTCCCTCTGCCTCTCCCACTCCCTTCCATTCTGTCTAAAAAATCAATGGAAAATATCCTTGGGTGGGTGAGGATTTAAAAAATATATTTCATAAGGCTATAGGTTCTATAGATAATTATCACATAAAAATGACATTTAGGAAGAAGAAGGAGAAGAAGAAGAAGAAGAAGAAGAAGAAGAAGAAGAAGAAGAAGAAGAAGAAGAAGAAGAGGAGGAGGAGGAGGAGGAGGAGGAGGAGGAGGAGGAGGAGGAGGAGGAGGAGGAGGAGGAGGAGGAGGAGGGGGAAGAAGAAGAAGAAGAAGAAGAAGGTCCTGCTATTTGCAACAGCATGATGTACCTAGAGGACATAAATATTATGGACATTATGCTAAGTGAAATAAGTCAGACACAGAAATACAAATTCTCTATAATCTCACTTACATATGGAATCTAGAAAAGTCAAATTCATAGAGAGAGTGTTATCACCACTTGGACACACAAAAAAGTAACTATGTGAGGTGATGTATGTAGTAACTAACTTGATTTTGGTAATCATTTTAAAATACATACACATATTCAATCATCACACTCTACATCGTTTAAAAGTCACATTATACAATCTAAATGCATGTAACTTTTTTTTTGTCAATCACACCAAATAAATTGGAAGAAGAAAAGATAAAAATCTGAAAAAAACCTATATAGATTTAAAGTAACAAACAAAATACTTAAAATTAGGTTAATGGTTGTTTTAATTTTGTCACATTTAATGTTTGAATGAGCTATGAACAAAAAAGTGACAAAACCTTTAGTAGTCAAGAATTGATAAGTGACAAGGCACTGCTATTCAAGTTTATATGCTAAGTAGTCAGCTGCCTATGATCTGAGGTGCATTTGAGCTGCAAGGAATTCCTCATGTCTCCAAAGTATATACTCTCAATGTCTGGCTAATATCTAATATTTCACCAAAAGATTGTTTTACAATGAGCTGCACATATTTCAAAAAGTAGCAAAAGATCAAGCCAATCGTCAATCACAAAAATTGCATTGAGAATAACCTTAATAGATTTCTTCCAACCAATAGCTCCTTACCATCCAATAAACACAGTTTCTTGCTTCCCCAACCAACCATCTATGTCATCTGTCTAAGATTCTCTACACTGTCAACTTCAAGTCCAACATACCTTTTGCCTGAATTTATATACTAATTCTCTAATTCAACAAATACCTATGGGGTTTCTACTATGTACAGAGGACTAACATAGGTGCTTAAATACCTTTGTGAGGGAAAAATAACCCTGTTCTTTTGAGGTTTACCTAGGATATGAATGCCTATATTTTTTGTCTCCCTCCAGTTTGTTATCCACACAACATCCAGGGTGATCATTTCAAAGACAGCTCTGATCTTTCTACTTTAAACCTTTCATAATTTTAATTGCTCTGAATAAAACACCAAAATTCCCAGTAGTTGTATGTTTATCTATGCATAATAATGTAAATGTACCATTATATTTACATATCATTTATTTTTTAAAACATACCCCAAAATAAAAGCTTTCAATGTTGAGATAAAATCAATATGATGAGACATCCTAATATTTTCTTTCCACTATTCCATGAGTAATTTTGCATGCTCCCTGGATTGCATAGCATACACCATAGCTTACCTCTTATTGACTGTGACAGGAATAGAGCTCACAGGGGATGATAAGTCCTAGGATTGTTGCTAAAACATAAGTGATAATGCGGATGAGGGCTTATAGGTTTTAGTTACTCTGAAAATGACTCAATTACTACTTACTGTATAGCTGGTTTAGGTGGGCAGAAGAAACTGAATTTGGAGGCTTGGAGAAGATACTGGGATATGGAAAAGAATTTATCTGTATAAAGCTTTTGTCAGGATTGAGATGTTGCATAATTTATGACCATATGGCACCAGGTTGAGCCCTGCCTCTCTTGGCCTGGAATTCCAGGAGGGCACAGTTATAAAGGTGCATGGCTCTCCTCAATGACAAACCTACAGAGGCCATCTGATCACGTAGGCATGGATTTACCAGGGGTTCAAAGTGTAGAAAACATAGGTTATGTAGATGGATTTTAAGATTTAGCCAATCTACTTTTATTTCAAAGAAAGGCAATATGGAAATAAACAGCGCCTGGCCAAATATACTTGTTATATTATACAATCACATTAGTTTGATCCCCTACCCTAGAAGAGACTACATTCCAAGAAGCCCTTAGAGGAAATTAATTACAGATTTATACGAAGTTATGAGTTTACAAGCTTCTTGAATTCTAGAGTTATTTGTTATTAGATAAAAGCATCATAATCATCTAAATGAGAAGTAGAATTGCAATGGAATGAATGGGAATACAAACATTGAAGGGAGATGGGTCTGGTATCAACTTTCACTTTAAACAACTTAATGCCTATATTACCTAGACAGGATATTTTACCTCTCTGAACTACAGTGAAATATACTGTAGTCTCTCAAATCCCACTTTGAATTAAAACACTTAGTACAATGGTGCTATAATTAGCACTCAATAAAAGGCAGTATTAGTTCTTCTTTTTATTATTGTTGTTATTATTATTATTATTACTTCTATGAAAGAAACGAGAATTGTCTGTGATCCAAAGAGTTTTCCAGGTATGTAACTGTAGCTTAAGCTTGCTCTTTATGTTCCATATAGATACACTTGACTATATAAAAACTAGTGACCATATGTAAGCTGACAACTTTGATTAAGGGATTTTCAATTTAAACAACTTAATTTTTAGTTCAAGTGGAAAATCTGGTAGTAAGGTTTTCTCTCCTCTGCAGTTTTGTCAAGTGCTATGTTCCATGGAGACAGAAAGAGGAATTAAGCCAAGAAAACACAAGGTAGGTAAAAATTTTGTGGAATTAAACCCAGAAGCAATCATGAAAAAACTGCAGAAAAAATATTTAATTGACACTGCAAAAGCAAATGATTCCTGCATCCTGTATTGGCTGAACTTGAGAGTGAAATAACTTCCACAAATTGAAATTCTTAAGGATAATGAGTTATGAAAAACACAAACATCAATCTTGATTTTGAATTATATTCTAAAACAACACTTGAATTCTTACACTTTGGGACAATTGTCAAAGTTCTCCAATAGAGACTGGGTTATAAATTAATCAGCAATAAGTTTATGGGTTTTACATGTTGTTTTAGTCTACTAGTAATCAGCTGCTAACCCTGCAGGGGTAACTGCTGGAATTAGAGTTGTGAGATAAAGTAATCTGGAAGTAAAAATAATCAATTTTTCCTTTTCTCCTAAGAAAAGAAAGATCTTTAGAAAGTACTTTTTTTGTCTTTTACAAAAATGGACCCAAGCTCCATAATCTAATATGTTAAAGTAGATTCATTGATTGCTCTTTAAGAATCTGGAAGAGTCCATGGAGCAGGCATAGAATGGAACAGAAATAACTTCAGCAGAGAATTGTTGTTCCAATTCATGCTCTGTAGGATTGCACCTGGCAGTGCTCTCCATCATGATACACATCCCCCTACCCAACCGCAAGGAGTTTTGCAATATGTTTAGAAAAATAATAGTCATTGTGATTATATTTTCAGGGTCTAGTAGATTTCAGATTTCTTAACTCTTTATTATATTTGAATAATTAAGATTAAGATAGTCTCCTGACTAAATTATTTTCTATTTTTAAATATGTTTTTATTGATTTCAGAGAGAGTAAGGGAGAGAGTTAGAGAGATAGAAACATCAATGAGAGAGAAACTTCACCTATCAGCTGCCTCCTGCACACCCCCTGCTGGGAAACAAGCCTACAACCCAGACATGTGCCCTGACCAGGAATTGAACTGTGACCTCCTGGTTCATGGGTTGAAGCTCAAACACTGAGTCACACTGTCCGGGCAAGAAATTATTTTCTTAAAATACATGTCCAACTAATAGAGAACACATGAAAAACTTTAAACTTTTGCAAACCAACATAAATTCCCATGCTTTCAACAAAAATTGACCATCATAAAGTATCTTTTTTTTTTTTTTAGACAAATTAAAACAGTGCACACTCAGCTTATCATACAGGAGCATGAGCATCTTTACTGGGATAAGCATTGAAGCATTGTATTCATTAGCCTAACACCCTCAAGGCAACATTGTAGTGACCTCTGGATCATAATAAGATGGAGATCACAGGAAAGCCATTTAACTTGATTTCTAACATAAAGTTATTTATAAAAAAGAAGGCACAGTTGTATTGTTTTTTGCTCAAATCCTATAAAATAATTTTATTAAAATAAAACAGTGATAGAAAAAAAAGAAAAGGAAATAAAATATCCCAATGCAATCAAACATATTTAACAGAGATGAAGCTTATTCTATTTCTCTGGGGTAAAAATGTGTGGTTTAACATATGAGAAGGAAATTTCACTTGCTGTATGTTACTCATCATAGCAGCACCAGCAGGAGCAGCTACCGAAAACGGCCCATTAGTTTTTCCATAATAAACTCTTTTTCACTGGCACACTCTTGGGATTCTTTGACATTACTTCAGTGTAGTTATTGGTGGATGGCTTCAATAATTGGAACTCTCACAATCTGAAATTAACATTTTCCATGTCACTCTAGTATATGTTAAATACTATGAAACTTGATTTTAAAGCCATCCTCTCCAACATGTGGGATTCCAAGAAGCAAAATTATAAATGCAAAATGCTATACTTTTTGTGTGCTTTAGATTTGCATTTGTTTCTCAAATTAACATGTCAAGACACCTATTCAGTATAACTTTATCATGCTCAAGGAACGACTAATGAATGAGAGATAACAGCTCCCAGTTGGAATCTCCAATGTGTCTAACTTATACCTAAGGCAACAGCCTCCACACAAGGGAGTTCTCTGAAAATATGTGCCCTAAAAGTATAAGAACAAATGAGAATTGAAGTAATAAAAAAAAATTCAATATGTAATTGTGCCAAGTGCCAGGAAGAAGACATGGTTCTTATGCAAAAAAGAAGTCAGGCATTTAAGCAACATAGTAAGGCAGTTCAATCAGAGAAATAGACCACCATTTTAGGAAAAATACAGAAGACATGTTATTTGTGCATACTGAAACATTTCTTGGAAATTTTTTAGAGCTATAGAGGATATTAAACATCATCTCACTTTACATGCGCTCTAAAAGTTATGCATGAGACTGAGGTCTAACGAGGTAAATGACTCATGCAAGGACCCACAGCTCATTTAACTCTTATCTCCAAATTCCAAATCTATTGGAATTTGTTCTATTGACTACAGCATACACTTCTTTGTAAAATACATGGTAGTATATCCATAATTCACAACACCAATTTGCACATTATTATTCTCTTCTCAAAGACTACAATAAAGTGGGGAGGGTGTGATGTGTGGGATGACAATTAGTTTCTTACTTATGTTTCCCTTGTGCTAGTTAATAAAGTAATCACTGCCAGAGGCCAAGAACTTAGAAGCCAAGTCTATCTGAAAGTCTAAGAGAATAGGCAAAAAGGAATAATAGTATTGTATTAAGATCATGGAATAAGAGATTAAAGTTTAAGCATTTTTAAAATGAATTATTTCTTATAAAATGAACAAGATTGTTTGACAAAAAAGGAAAGTGAAAGAAAAAATAATTAGGAAATTTAATCAGGGCAAGTAATGGCATTCAAGAAATAGTTATTGAACATTTACTGTTCCATGCACAACACTGAATATTAGATGTTGCACAAAAGATGTCAAAGTCCTGCTTTTTAGAAAGGAATTAAAGTGGGTACCCAGAAGTTAATCAAATAATTACATTAATAATTCAACCCAAGTACTCTGTGACAGAAACATGATTCTATGAGGGGTTATTACAAAGAATACTTACATATCTCGGAAGGTCTTGTCTAAGCTGATTTTTGACCTGAGATAACAGATAAATGGGAATTAACTAGGCAAAGGAAATGATGTCTGAAAAACTTGAGGTGGGGGAAACTGTGTGAGATGAGTCTGTGAGCCACAAATAATATTAGCACATATGAAGAATTTAGGTCTTTGTAGTAGATTGATTGGTTGCATTAATAGCCTCAATTTACCACACCTCCCTAAAGCCATGACCTTCTTCTTCTGCCTGCCCATAGTGATTCTGATTCTGAGTTTGCCATATGGCTTGCTTTGGTCAACAGGGCAGTAGCAAACTGGACCGAAGCAGAGACTTGAAAGGGCATTTGTATTTAGCTACTTTAGTTTCCTCTATCTTGAGAAGATTCTTGGGCTACCCTATTGAATGTGGAAATGTGGACAGAGATGAGTTACCCCATTGTCTCCACTGAGGCCTACCCAGACCACCTGACCATCAGTCAGACACCTGGGAATGCCCCTCCAAGATCAGCAGAGAAACCTCACTGATTCATAACCTGTGAATGAAACCTGCTGAGTCATGCTCACATCAGCAAAGCTCCTCAGGTGAGCTCAAAAGAACAATTAAGTCCTCAGATTTGGGAGTTAAGTATATATTTAATGTCTCAAGCCACTAGGATATGTGGTTGTCAGGCAGCATAAATATCGCTATGGATAACTGATAAAGCTGTAAATGTAAAGAACTGATGTGCAGTAATATATGGTATGAAAAAAGAGTGGAGTGATTTTCAGGCAACTGTAATAAGAAAAGCTTGGACTAAGTGATAGTGACAATAAAGACAAAGCTACAGTATCAAGGCAATTTGGATTTAATTCTCTAGAAAATGGTGAACTACTAAAGTTTTTTAAGCAGACAAATAGTGACATGAACATAGCTCTACTAGTTTAGAAAAATTAAATTGGCCATGTTTACATGAATGGATTACTGTAGAAACAGACTAGAGGCACAGAATACAAGGACAAAAATTGAAAGGAAAAAAAATACATTAAATGCCAGGGAAATATCTCTTCACAACATAATATTTAATGAACAGCCTCATACACTGCAACCATGCTGAGGCCTATATTCAATAATAGGTTTTTGCTCTTAAAAAGTTGTTCTTTTTAGTTATTAGTAATTTAATTAGTGGCCCTTTTGACAGCCCGACCTCAGTTAGTTGGTAGAGGAAATGGAATGGAATCCATGGATTTAAAACATGATAAATTAATTCCAAGACTTTTTATATTCAATGGTTTTATGGATAAGAAATTAATATAAAATATAAATAATTTAAAGGGTACAGTTTCCCTTTGTCCATTTCCCTATTGTTGGCAAAGACTTCTGGAGATTAAGAACCTAATCTTGTCAACAGATTACACTTTTTTGACTTTACAAAATTTTCTCATCCCCATTCTCACAACCATAATAGAAATCATATTCCATAATATATAGACACACATTATGTTCTCATATTCTTTTAGTAGGTGTTTAACCACTCCGTAATATTCATGGGTATAAATGGAATAAAAACTGCTTTGGAGAATAAGCAATGTGTTTTAGACTTACCTCTATTTGAATTTAATATCTCCACTTTTGCAAAACTCCCATTTCCTCTTGCTTGAGGACATCACGGCAGGAATTCCTTATAAAACATCTTTCCAGCAATTCTTCCCTTTTCCTCCTACATTGATATTTTTCTTTCTCCTGTATAATTGAAATCAGTGTACATACATACAGTTATGTCTAAATTCTTATTTTCTTGTTCTGTCTTCCCTGTCACTTATCTGTCCATTGCTTGGTTGTATTTATTGAAAAAACTCTGAGGGGGTTATCTATTCTTGTAGTTTCTAATTCTCCCTTCCATTCTCTTTAAAAGCCATTCCAGTTGAGTTTTTGCATCTATCACCCATCTAACAACCCTCCCCATGTTTACCCTGATCACATTTGTAAATCCAACAGCCACTATCAGCAGCACATCACTCCTTTGATGTATTTTTCTTACATTTTATACCACCCATCCCTTTGTGTTTTATTCTTCTTCACCAGTTTCTCTTTCTCAGGCTGCTTATTGGATTCTCTTCTCTCCAACCTCTTAACTTTGGAGGATCCCCCAGCCTTGTCCTGGATCTTCTCTTTACTTTTTCTGTTCATGTCTTTGGTGATCTCATTCAATCACATGGATTTATATATAACCCACATGGCAACTGCTCACAAATTTTTATTTCTAGCCCAGACCTCTATCCCAATTACACTATTTGTATCGCTGTCTACATAACTATCCACTTGAATGTTTAATGAACATCTCAAAATCAATATGCCCTAAAATAAACACAAAGGCACTCCACCTGCATGTAACCTTCTATAAATCAATTGATGGAAACTCCATCCATCTAATTCTTGGGAGAAAAAATAAAAAATAAATAAATTACCTTTGAAGCTTCTATTTTTTATATCCTGTATCCATCCTATCAGTAAATCATGACATATATCCAGAATCTCATGACTTTTCTTCATCCCCACAGCTACCATCCTGGTGTGGATGAACTACCACCATTTATCACTTGAATTACTGTGATACCCTCCTAATTGTTTTCCACTTTTGTCTTCTGACAGTCTGTTCTTAACACGGCAACCAGAGTAATGCTTTTAACATTTAATATAAATCATATCATTCCTCTATTCAAGACTCCATTTTCATGCAGACTGGAAGCAAAAATTTTAAAAAAATTGAATAGACCTTACTCCTGTACCTGAGTCCAATTATCTCTCTAAATTCATTTCCTGATATCATTCACCTCTACTCAGTACAGTTATAAGGTCTTCTTCCTTTTCTTTACAGTAAACATGATGACCATACTTCTCACTTCAAGGGATTTGCTCTAGCTACGTTCTCTGGTTAGAATATTTTCCCTTCATATATACATACACAGCTAATTCTATAACTTTCTTCGAACTTCTGCTCCAATGTCACCTTCTTAAAGATGACATTTAATATGGCACTCTAACCCCCTTCCCCAAATCCTGGTACTCTTGATTGTCCCATTTCACACTTTTTGCACACAGCATTTACTGTCTGTGAACACACTAAGTAATTTCCTTATTTATTATATTTATTACTTATTTTATCTTCTGGGTGGCCTTAGGCAGAGGCTAATTAGCACCTCCTTGGAGATCCAAGAGCCAGTGTACCCAGGGGTCAGAGTAGGGCCATACAGATTACAACTCCTCAGATCCATAAGGGACACACTCAAGGGGACAGACTCAGTGAGCACCAAAGCCCCACTGAAGCAAGTCTTGCCTCATAAGGGTGTCTCCAGCACAGAAGTTCTCCCATCGTAGACACAGCTGATCCTCACAGCCAATGGTCCTGGAGGTCAATTCCTCCCAGTAATATCAACAAGAATCAAGGCTTAACTACAACAAAACTGTGCACACAGCCCACAAAGGGGTGCACCAAAAGTGTCTGCCTCAGGTAACTGGGGAGGATGAGCCACTGGGCCCTATAGGACACCTAGCACACAAAGCCACTCTGTCAACTTAGGGAAGCAGCCAAAATGTAGAGACAAAGAAACAGGTCACAAATTAAAGAAATGGAGGAAAGCAAACTACTGGATATAGAGTTCAAAACCACAGTTATAAGGTTTTCCAAGAATTTTCTAGAAAAGGCCAATAAATTTAGTGAGACCCTTGAGGATATGAAAAAGGACCAACTAGAAATTAAACATACACTGACTAAAATAAAAAAATATTATACAGAGATCTAACAGCAAAAAACACCCAATCAGAAAAGCAAAAAGAAAAAAGAATCCAAAAATATGAAGATAGTGTAAGGAGCCTCTGGGACAACTTCAAGCATACTAACATCCGAATAATGGGGGTGCCAGAAGAAGAGAGAGAGCAAGATACTGAAAACTTATTTGAAGAAATAATGACCAAAAACTTCTCCAAGTCCAGGAAGCACAGAGAACCCCAAGTAAAAGGAATCCAAAGGGAACCACACCAAGACACATCATAATTAAAATGCCAAGAGCAAAAGACAAAGAGAGAATATTAAAAGCAGCAAGAGAAAAACAGTTAGTTACCTACAAGGGAGCACCCATACAATTGTCAGCTGATTTCTCAACAGGCCAGAAGGGAGTGGCAAGAAATATTCAAAGTGATGAATAGTAAGAACCTACAACCAAGATTACTCTACCCAGCAAAGCTATTATTCAGAATTGAAGATCAGATAAAAAGCTTCGCAGATAAGAAAAAGCTAAAGGAGTTCACCACCAGACCAGTATTATATGAAATGCTGAAAGGTATTCTTTAGGAAGAGGAAGAAGAAGAAAAAAATGTAAAGATAAAAATTATGAACAACAAATACATATCTATCAACAAGTGAATCTAAAATCAAGTGAATAAAAAAATCTGATGAACAGAATAATCTGGTGAATATAATAGAATCAGGGGCATAGAAAGGGAGTGCACTGACAATCTTTGGGGGGAAGGGCTGTGGGGGGTGCAGGAAGAGACTGGAGAAAAATCATACACCTATGGATAAAGACAGTGGAGGGGGGTTAGGGTATGGGGTGGGGTGGGAAGTGGGTGAAGGGGAGCTATGGGGGGGATGAACAAGTGTAATAATCTGAACAATAAAAATTTAAAAAAATAAAGCATGTCTCAAATGTCCACCTATATCATTATTTTTATAAACACAATGCATTCCTTTAAGTGAAAGAAAGAGCACATTTAAGTGATCTTATACAGTAATATCATTCTTTAAGCAAATAAATACAAGACATGTTGATAGTGGTAATACTCATTAAATTGGATGCTCAAATTCACTTATCTAGTATTGCCTTAACCAGCTGCATTTTCACTATGATGAGTCTTATAGCATAGTAATATTGGGTAAAGAGCTGAAAATTGATATTTTTCATGATGCTTGCACCAGCTGATTAGTAAGAGACTGCCTCTCACCTCCTGAAATGTAGTTTGAGCTTGAGGAAGCTTAAATATAAAATAAGTTTATTCTTCATTGTTTTGTTGGCTTATCATGTTATTGAAGTGGGGCCATCATTCTTTCCTACCTTTTATTTATTTTTAAAGTGGTTATAGTGTTACTTGTCAATAACTGTTTGTGCTCAAATACTAAGTAAATAAATAGTAATAACCCTATTAAGATATTATTCTGTAACATCCTCAAAAATCTAATCTCTCTTATTCCTGATAGAAAGTTTACTTAACTAATGTTCTATTTTTAAAAGAATTTTGCAACAGACAATCCATTTAGCTAAATGTTCTCTCTAACATTAATACAGTTCCAGGTGTGGTTTTGGTTATTCTTTTTGGTCTAACAAACAAAAGAAGTGTTTTAAATGTTTTTAGAGTATAAGGTCCTGGGCACAGATAACAGATATCTAGTGTTTTGAAGAACTGCTTAGTAAGGTTTAAAATGCATACTTATAAACCAAGGAAAAGATTTCATTCAGTCATGGAGAAAGGAAGATGAAAAGCATGGATATCTGATGAAACAAGTTTCATGAGTGGGTTTAGACTTAGAGAACGTGTTTGTAGGTATAATGGAGGATGCCAATTCAAAGGGCAAAACTGAGGAAACAAAGGAGTGATTGCAGAGCAAGCCTTAGGACACACACTGGGGGTCAAATCTAGATACAACTGAAGTGGGAGAGACAACTAAATGAGACCCTCACTCCAACTCAAAACCACTTCTCTGAGGAGTGCAGGAAAATGCAAGGCTGTACATAAGTAACTTTTCTATGAAAGAAGGAGTGAAATAATACACTACAAGTAAAAGATAAAGATGTAGGAAGAATGCTGTTTGAACACTACAACAGAAGAATAAAATGGTTATCAACAGGCTAATGTGAAGCAGAATGACCTACCTTTACAATAAGACCATTTTTCAAGTATGTGTAGAATATACTGTTTTCTTAGTCTTTGTGTTCCCTATTATTAACGAGTAGAGGCCCATTGCACAAAATTCATGCACTCTGGGGGTCCCTCAGCCAGGTCTGCACCCTATTGCAGTCTAGAAGCCCTTGGGAGATGTCAGGCTGATGGCTTAGGGCTAGCCAGACATCCTTAGCACTGCTGCAGAGGTGAGAGAGGCTCCCGCCACCACTGCTGTGCTCACCAGCCATGAACTTGGCTTCTGGCTGAGCAGCTCTCCCTCTGTGAGAGCGCACTGACCACCAGGGGGCAGCTTCTGTATTGAGCATCTGCCCCTGGTGGTCAGTGCAAGTCACAGTGAGTGGTTTAGCTGTCTTAGCATATCATTGGGATATTATGCTTTGATTGGTTGAACAGATGACCAGACGACTGGACACTGAGCATATTAGGCTTTTATTTTATAGAATATTTAGCACTTTAATTACTATTTAGGTATTTTTATAAATGCTGTCCTTGAATGTTTTGACATTTTGAGAAACCTGGCATGCAAAATGACTGGAATTGTTTGAGTAAATATACCCTCCACCCTACGCAGGCCTCATCTCAGGCACATAAGATGCCTAGCTCCTTAAAAGGGCCATTGACAAACTAAAGCATCCACAGAGAATTAGCAAGATGTTGAGGGCTCTGGCAAGGCCAACTGAAAAATAATTAGGAAAATAAAGCTCTTCTTTCTAGAGAAACAAAGAATCAGAAAGACTCTTAAAGGTCATCTGGTCTAACTGCTTGATACTAGAGCTTTCAGATTCTCCATTAGATGCAACACTGAAGTTTTCATTGTCCTTGCTGAGACCAACCCTCTCAATGAATTACTTTCCTTCTCTCTCTCAAAGAATCTGTAGTTGAAACAGCCAGATTGGGGGAATATAATTCCCTCTTTCTTTTTTATAAAACTGTGATGTTGTGATTCACCTATATAACAAGTGTCTCTCTTTTCAGAAAACAGTGTGTGCGTGTGTATTGTTTTTTGCCTAGTTTTCCAGATCCTAATGTTTTGCCCCACACTGTGTACCCTAATTTTATTTCTCTTCACAGTGTAGTCAAGCTACTCTGATCACTCCATTCTATATGTTCAATTGGGCATATTGTTCTCATTCTGTTCTGGTGCTTATTTTGGGTTTCTCTCTGTGCAACAAACCATTCCAATACTTAGTGGCTTAAAATGCTTTACTATTTTATTCTCAAGATTCTGTAGATCAGGAATCCAGAAAGGATTCTGCTGCGATGTTTTTGGCTTCATTTGGCTTCATTAGGGATCATTCATTTAAGTCACCTTTCAATATTAGAACATAAAGAGTACATTTTTTATAATGTTTTTATTAAATTATCTTTTATGGAGGTATAAATCTGTTTAACCTGTCACTTATTGATGGGTATTTAGATTGTTTCTGAATTTTTCACTATTTTCACATTGCTGTAATTAATACCCTTTGCCAACTCATTTGGCTCTCTGTTGTATAAAGTTCTACAAGGAGACTGCTGAATAAAAATATAAGTACATATAAATTTTAGTACAAATGAATATATCAAGCAATAAAAGCTGGGCAAGCCAGGACCAGCATAGGAGGATGGCCACTTTTTCATCTCTTCTCCATTTTTACTGTGGCAGTAAACTGTATCACTGTTATTTTCATTTGCATTTATTTGGATATTAATGAAGTTGAGTATGTTTTTTATGTTTAACTAGAGACCTGGTGCACAAGATTTGTGCACTGAGGGCAGAGGTCCCTCAGCCCGACCTGTGCACTCTTGCAGTCTGGGACCCCTTACTCCTTACCACCTGCCTACAGCAGAAGCAGGAGAGGCTCTTGCCACCGCCACTGCCCTTGGGAGCCATGGCCCGGCTTCTGGCTGAGTGGCACTCCACCTGTGAGACCACACTGACCACCAGGGAGTAGCTCCTGTGTTGAGCATCTGCCCCCTGGTGGTCAGTGCACATCATAGCAACCAGTCATTCTGCGTTTTGGCCAATTTGAATATTTAATTTTTATTATATAGGATGATCATTTATAGTCTTTTACCCTGAATTTTCTCTTCGTAGAGGTTTTTTTCCCTCCATTTTTATTGGGATGTTTTATTTTATATTGGTAAGCAGTGGGATATACCGTATTTTTCCATGTATAAGACACTATTTTTTTCTAAAATTATTAGACTGAAAATCAAGGGACTTCTTATACATGGAAGTTGCGGGTGGGTAGCTTCCCATACCTTGTCAAACAGGCTTCCTCCAATCACCAGCCTTATTGCTACCGAAGTCAACTGATGCCATAATTGGAGGTGGAGGTGGAGATAGAGAGTGTGCAGATATAGCAGGGAATGGAACATTCTGAGCCCATAAATATGTCAAAAAATAAAAAGATAAATACCAGTAAGCAATGGTCTTACTCTGCAAAATTCAAACCGAATGTAATCAGCTATGCAAAAGAGAAGGAAATAGAGCTACCTCCTCCCACTGAGTGGATGATCAGACAGTGGAGAAAACAGGAAGAACAACTCCTTAAGATGCCAAAAAAAGAGGTGGCCATAAGAGGAAAACCAGCAAAATGAGCAAACTTGGAGCAGAGATTTAAGATTTGGGTTATGGCACAGTGCCAGCATGGCTTATATGCATCAACAAAGCTTACTCAATGTCAGGCAAGAATGTTTGCAAGTGAAATGAACATTGTTGATTTTACCAGAAAGGCAAAATGATGCTTCAATTTCATGAGGAGAGAAGGGTTGGCCATGAGAACACAAAGTTAGCTCAGAAAATGCCATCAGTTTATAAGGATGATCTCACATACATAGACAGTGACTCAGAAGACAGCAGTGATGCAATAGAAGTTGAAAATATTAATATTCCTAGAACTAATAGTGAAGAAAAGAGCAGTGATGCAACAGAGGCTGAGTAAAGTGACATGCTACATATCATAGTACTGGTATGTAAACATGTTTAAAATATTGATTTCTTAATTTTGGGTTTGAAAAGTGGGTGGGGGGGTGTCTTATACATGAGGGCATCTTTTTTTTTCTTCTTTATATTGTTCTTTATTTTTTTCAATATACATATACCAATCAAATTAATGGTACACATTCAAACTTTAAACATTTTTTTAATTTAATAAATCTTTATTGTTAAGATTATTACAATTGTTCATCTTTTTTCCCCCATAGCTCCCCTCACCCGGTTCCCACCCACCTTCTGCCCTTACCCCCCTCCACTGTCCTCATCCATAGATGTACAATTTTTGTCCAGTCTCTTCCCGCACCCCCCACACCCCTTTACCCCTGAGAATTGTCAATCCACTCCCTTTCTATGCCCCTGATTCTATTATATTCACCAGATTATTCTGTTCATCAGATTTTTTTATTCACTTGATTTTAGATTCACTTGTTGATAGATATGTATTTGTTGTTCATAATTTTTATCTTTACCTTTTTCTTCTTCCTCTTCAGAAAGAATACCTTTCAGCATTTCATATAATACTGTTCTGGTGGTGATGAACTCCTTTAGCTTTTTCTTATCTGTGAAGCTCTTTATCTGCCCTTCAATTCTAAATGATAGCTTTGCTGGGTAGAGTAATCTTGGTTGTAGGTTCTTGCTATTCATCACTGAATATTTCTTGCCACTCCCTTCTGGCCTGCATAGCTTCTGTTGAGAAATCAGTTGACAATTGTATGGGTGCTCCCTTGTAGGTAACTAACTGTTTTTCTCTTGCTACTTTTAATATTCTCTTTGTCTTTTGCTCTTGGCATTTTAATTATGATGTGTCTTGGTGCGGTCCTCTTTGGATTCCTTTTGCTTGGGGTTCTCTGCGCTTCCTGGACTTGTAAGTCTATTTCTTTCACCAGGTGGGGGAAGTTTTTGGTCATTATTTCTTCAAATAGGTTTTCAGTATCTTGCTCTCTCTCTTCTTCTGGCACCCCCATAATTTGGATGTTGGTATGCTTGAAGTTGTCCCAGAGGCTCCTTACACTATCTTCAACTTTTTGGATTCTTTTTTCTTTTTGCTTTTCTGTTTGAGTTTTTTTTTTTTTGCTTCTTTGTGTTTCAAATCTTTGACTTGATTCTTGCAATTCTCTAGTCTGCTGTTAGATCTCTGTATATTTTTTTTATTTCAGTTAGTGTATGCTTAATTTTCAGTTGGTCCTTTTTCATATCCTCGAGGGTCTCACTAAATGTATTGGCCTTTTCTAGAAAATTCTTGAAAAACCTTATAACCATAGTTTTAAACTCTATATCCAGTAGTTTGCTTTCCTCCATTTCTTTCATTTGTGACCTGTTTCTTTGTCTCTGCATTTTGGCTGCTTCCCTGAGCTGATAGAGTGGCTTTGTGTGCTAGGTGTCCTATAGGGCCCAGTGGCTCATCCTCCCCAGTTACCTGAGGTGCACACTCTTGGTGCACCACTTTGTGGGCTGTGTGCTCAGTTTTGATTGTTGTTGGTATCACTGGGAGGAATTGACTTCCAAGCCAATTGGCTGTGAGGATCAGCTGTGTCTACGATGGGAGAACTTCTGTGCTGGAGACACCCTTATGAGAAAAGACTTGCAAAATCCTCTGTGCTCAGCTTGGATGGGGCAGAATATCAGGGCGGAGAAGACAGCATTGGTTTCCTGTCATCCCTCCCCTAATAGGCCCCTGTGTCTCAGTGTCCCATGATAATCGCTGCAAGTACCTCTGAGAGAAAGTTGCCCTCGACTTCCACCTGCTGCCAGACAGTCCAGTTTCTCCCCAAATGAGTCTGGGTCGCTAGAGTCTCACCTGGAACTGGAGTTCAGTGCTGTAGGGAGCTTTTGTCTTCCTCCCGCTTGAGAAAGCCAGCCGCATACTCAGTTGCCCACTCTCTCTGCACGTGCACCTCGGTACCTCTGCCTTCTGCAGTTCCTATGAGTCTCAGTGTGCTTTTCTCTTTCCTGATAATCCAGTTTCACCCCATAGAAGTCTGGGTCCCCAGAGTCTCGCCCAGAACTGGAGTACAGAGCAGTCAGGAACTTTTGTCTCCCTCCCGCTTGAGAAAGCCAGCTGCGCGGTTGACAGTCCTCACTGTGAGCGTGCATCTCAGTACCTCTGCCTCCTGCAGCTCCTCTGAGTCTCAGTGTGGTTTTCTCTTTCCTTCTAGTTGTACAATTTCCACTCAGCCAGCCTTCCTGTGGTTCTGGATGATGTCCATTTTGTCTTTTAGTTGTAGTTTTGAAATTGTTGTGTGAAGCAGCAGTTTAGGTGTTTACCTATGCCACCATCTTTGTTTCTTTCTACATGGGGGCATCTTATACATGGAAAAATATTAAATGTTTTACAACTATATTCAAATAAAGATATTAAGTGTTTGACAACTATAGTAAAATAAATTTTAAAAAATAAATTCTGTTTTAACTTTATTTATAATGAAATTTTTCATACAAAATTGTTTTAAAATGCTTGGAAGAAAAATTTCTTCTTTTTAAAAATAACTTCTGAGTTTGGTGTTATGCTCCTCAATATTATAAAAACATTTACCTATATTTTCTTTCAGTATTTTTGTTGCTTTATGTTTTATATAAACATTCAATCTATCTGGAATTTAGTTTTGTGTGTGCTATGAGAGCAATTTTTAATAGACTTTTCCTCAAATTAATAGCAATCTAATTAACTATCATTTATTTAATAATGCATATTTTCTCAACTAAGTTGGGAAATCAAATTCTGCGCCACAATGGCTTTGTCTCCTCTTTCACAGACATAAATTGCTTTAACTTCTCTAACTATAGAATATGCTTTAATATCTGTGACCCAGCTTTCTATATTATTGTCAAAGTTTCTTGACATTCTTGAAAATTTGTTCTTCAAAATGATGCAGAAAAACATTGAGAATTGTCTCATACAGTGTCATATTTTTATTTAGTTAAATTTATAGATTAATTTAAGAAAATATAAATTTTTATAATATTGAAACTCCCTACCAAAAAACAATATTATGTTTGTTTTATTTGGTACTTATACAAATATTCCCTTATAGTCCTAAGTTTTATAGAGTTGTTTATATAGCTGTTTTATTTTTATAGTGCAATAATTTTTCTATTATATTTTATTATATTTTCTCTTTTATTAGTAGAGTATAAGAAAGCTATCAGTATTTTTAGATTATCAAATTTTTTATTAACCAAATATTGAACCACTTTAATGACTTACTAATTGTTTCTTTTAACTTTTCAGTTGATTAATAAATTTTCCAGGTAAACATTTATATTACGTTCAAATAATGATCCTTTAGTATCTATCTTTGAATTATCAATGCTATTGATAATTTATTATTATTTTAGTGTTTTATTATATGGACTAGTGGCTCAGTGCATGAAATTCATTCATGGGGATGTGTGTCCCTCAGCCCAGCCTGCACCGTCTCCAATCTGGGACCCCTCGAAGGATGTCTGACTGCCCTCTCACAATCCAGGACTGCTGGCTCCCAACTGCTCACCTGCCTGCCTTCCTGAATGCCCCTAACTTTTTCTGTCTGCCAGCCTGATCACCCCCTAACCACTCCCCTGCCAACCTGATTGATGCTTAATTGCTCCCCTGCCAGCCTGATTGCCCCTAACTGCCCTCCCCTGCAGGCCTGGGTGCCCCCCCCAACTGCCTTTCCTTGCAGGCCTGGTCACCTCCAACTTCCCTCTTCTGCTGGCCTGGTCACCCCTTACTGCCCTCCCTTGCAGGCCTGGTCCCTCCCAACTGCCCTCCTCTGCTGGCCTGGTCACCCCTTACTGCCCTCCCTTGCAGGCCTGGTCCCTCCCAACTGCCCTCCCTTGCTGGTCATCTTGTGGTGGCCATCTTGTCTCCACATGGGGACAGCCATATTTGACCACATGGGTGCAGCCATCTTGTGTGTTGGAGTGATGGTCAATTTGCATATTACTCATTTTTTAGATAGGATAGAGGCCTGGTGCACTGGTGGGGGCCAGCTTTTTTTGCCCCGTAGGGTCTCCTGGATCATGGTGGAGGTTCCCTTGGGGCATGAGGCAGCCTGGGCAAGGGGTCTGTGGTGGTTTGCAGGCCAGCTACGTCCCCCAGTGACCAAAAGGGAGGCCCTGGTATCTGGGATTTATTTATCTTCTATAATTGAAACGTTGTAGCCTTGAGTGGAGGCCAGGGCAGGCCAGGGCTGTGGGAAGCTTGGCTTCCTCAATCGCTGGGAGAAACTCAAGTCTCCTGCTCTCTCCAGCTCCATGACTGCCACCATTTTTGTTGGAATTTATTTATCTTCTATAATTGAAACTGTGTAGCCTTGAGCAGAGGCTAGGGCCTGCCAGAGCAGGTGGGAAGCTTGGCCTCCTCCATTGCTGGGGAAACCTAAGCCTCCTGCTCACTCCTTGGCCACAGCCATCTTGTTTGGGTTAATTTGCATACTTGTTCCTGATTGACTGGTGGGCATGGCTTGTGAGTGCAGCAGAGGTACAGTCAATTTGCATGTTTCTCTTTTATTAGTGTAGATCAGATTCTCTTAAATAAAGTTAAATAACTTTTAACTTAATACTTATAAAATATATTTCATAAAAACGTTAAATTTTGTTGGTGTTGGTGAGTTATCACATGCTAACAGGCACTATAATGATTACAACTATGTGAAATAAAAGTTAAGAATAGCTGGCCACTTCCTAAATAAAACTTGGACTTCCTATGTGCAATGTATTTAGCAGTATTTTAGGAAATCATATGACCGAGAAAAAGAGCATTGACTTACTTTGAAAAACTGGATGTTTCAATTTAAGATTTGGGGATTATGTTTTTTTGTTTGTTTTGGTTTTGATTATTCTGCCTGTCTTTTTTGGATGAAAATAAGTGTTTTAAAGAAAAATAGAGCAAAGATAAACTAGTAGGCAAGGCAAGAACTGAGATTGATAAAGAAGCCACAGATAGAAACTGAATGAATTCATGAGTGATGACCATATAATGAGCAAAAAAAGAAAAAAGACGTGTAACTTGAAGGAATGGACCATGTCTCTCTTGTTTTACTATTTAATTCTAGCAATTGGTAATATGACTGCACATAGAAAGTGCTTAATAAATGTTGTTAAATGAATGAATGAATGAATTAATTAATGAGAATCAGTAAAATATATGGATTAAGTGCTCATCTTCAACACAAATGTCAAATGTCAAGTCTGTCCACCGCCAGGTAATTCCCACAGGTGCATTAAGATCTAGTGCTAACATTCTCACTCTCAGTCCTAGTGAACACATGAGTCAGCAGCTTCTTCCCCATAACTGAGAGCTCTAACTTACATTTTAGGGTAGTATCTGATGGGAGACGGGGGATTGTAGTCAAAACAAGAAAGATAATTATCCAGTTAAACTGAATAGATTCTTGTTGTTGCAGGCATTCATCTCCCACTGAGGTTTTTTTAGATTTTTTTTAGGAAAATAGAAAACTAAAAATAGAAAAGTATGCTTGTTGATGAGGAGGGATATTTGAAACTAGTATTGGTTTAAAGTTGCTGCTCTCCATCACAATATAATACTCTAAACAAAAGGAAACAGAAATGCATCTATCATGTAAATCTCAATACCCTTCCTCTGAAACAAGACAACAGAACTGCTCACATGAAATATCTGAGTATGGAAAGTTACTATCTATATCACACCACAAGAGAAAGCCCTCAGTTAAGACTAAAAGAAAGTTGAGTGTCTAAGATCTTTACATTGAAAAGCACTTTTCTAAGCCTCGGTAACTTGGTAATGCCTAATTACAGATGTTTAACCAGGAAGGTTTGGAGTCAGAAATGTACTGATGAGTCAACCAAGCCTTAGGGAGCTCTTTTTAAATGTCACAGTATTATACTTTTACATAAGCAGAGATACAACATCAAAAAATACTAATTATTACTCAAAGTTTGGAAAAGCTAAAACAAAATCCTGTGGCAACAAGAACTGTATAAGGAGGTTTCACCTACTCTGATTTGCTCATAGCTGTGGGCTTCTTTAATGCTTTTCATATGGTGCATTAGTTCTAACAGCCCAGATTACTGAAATGCATATTACTGATGTAAGTAAACTTCTGTATAGACTTTTTCTTTTACTAAATTTTGTCATATATTAAAAATAATGTGGAGATAGAAGACTAGGTTCTACACTTAGCTCTGATCAGCTCAGTGCCTATTGAACATGTCATTTATGTAGCTTAATTTTTCTAGGATCTAAATATAAAATGAACCAGTTTGTCTCTAAAGTTGATCCAAAAAGCTTTTCTCAGCTTGGTAAGGCCAAGTGGAAGTGGACTTTGAGGTGGTTGAATATTGAAATTGAATTTAGCAGGGAATAATTGAACTCATAGGTGCTAAATCTACAAAATTCTTAGTTAAGCAATCTAATTAAGGGGAGTAATAGAGTAAGGCATAGATTGAGATAGGAATATGATTAGGAAAAAAAAAGTGAAATATTCTATTTGGCCCAGAAAAGTGTATGGTTTAATGTCACTCTACTTAACTGGTTCATTTAGGGCTCTCTGAGCGACTTTATCTGGGTGTGTGTTTGAGGGTTGGATGGAAGAGAGTTGCAAACAAAAATGCTATATCAATCCTAAAGAATCAGATATACCCCTCTACCAGAGTTATCCCGGCCTAGCTGTCAAACTTATAATTCTCAGCAACATCTGAAAAGATTCCAAATCACCGGTTCTATTAGCTGGGCTTGGCTGAGTCAAATAAGAGTACCACCTGCTCCACGGTGGACTATAATGAGGCCATTGCAACAGACTGGGAAGAGACCATGTATAATGATTTTATCTAGGTGACCCACTGACTTTATCTATATGACCAGACAACAACAAAACAGCCCTAAAATTGGACTCTGCTCAGCTAGCTTGTTTCCTCGGCCATATCAGTGGCCAGTTTGGGTTGTGGGTACAATCTGTTCGAAACTCTGCTGGAGGATAACTGCTGGGAAGTTCTGAATCAGCCATGCCAGCATGAGCTGGATGTGTTCTGTCAATGTGCCCACCATCCTCCCTTCAAATTCTGTGGCAAAACTGTTGAATGTGGAAAAGTCAGGTAGGAGGGAAAGGCTCTTTTCATATGATTCAGATTGGGCCATTTATTATGCCAGGAGGTTCCTGGCAGACCAGAAGATTAATAGAAAATGCTCACTTGGAATCTCAATGGAAAATTTCCAGTCACCCTGGGAAAAGGTCTACATTTCACTTTCATACTTGCACACTTGGGATTTAAGAAAGGGGAGAGGGAGAAAACAAAGCCAGGAGGAGAAGGGCAAAGGTTCAATATATGTAAATGTTTCTACATAAGTTGATATAAAACACATGACTCTGAATGACTTCCAAAATGCTTGAATCCTGTAAGACACACAAAAAAATGAATGATCTGAACACCATCTGTTTGTCCTTTTGGTACATGTGGTAATGGTCACTTATCTGACTACCTGTGGATATGGAAATGCATTTGAAATAATGGAGGACCCTCTGCTCTATTATCATGACAACTACCAGTGACATCTATAACCTTAGCAGCAGGTTAGTAACCATTTATGTCCACTCCCATTAAGAATTTTACCTCTTTTGACACATCCATTTGGTTCTGTTTGAAATAGAAAATCATTAGTCTGACCTAAAACCACAAATGAAGACCAACTTTTCTCAAGTAATTTGCATATGCTTAACTATTTATGAGTTCCCTGCTGAGCATCAAAGGTGATTATCAATCTACCTATACCCTAAACTTCTAGAAAACATTCAGTTTCTGTTAAAAGCATGCTCAATTCCCTGTGAAATAAAACTTGAGGTCAGAAGCATTTTAGGCAGTACTTTCTTTTCCTTGGAGAGCATTTAGGCATTTTTGCAATGAATAAAGTTTATCCATTCATTCAACAGGTATTTATTAAGTAGCTACAATGTGCTGAACATTGGAACATGTTCTGGTCTCAAGAGAGTAGCATATTAAAATCAATCTTATTTACCATCATCTACTCTTTCACCAGCATTCACAATCATTCCCTCCTCTAACTATAATTCAGTTTGTCATTTGTTGATAGATGGGCTAAATGACAAAATTTGGCAAAATACAAAACATGGAATATCTCTTATATGAAGCATGTGTACTAGTTGAATATTGGATCTTTAAACTTATTCAACATAGTCTGCAATAACAGCACTTGAATGTACTTATCCCTTTCACTTGCATATTTATTTCAAGTTTTCCTATTTTTGAACTTCCATCTTATTTAAAACAAAAGCAGCAGTTAATACTGTTGTATTTAATATCATTTCAGTGCCTATAGTGGTGAAGCAGCAATCTCGAGGAAATAACTGCTGTTGTAAGTAAATAAGTTATTCATTGTTTTGTTGAAGGAGTTTCACTTCCAACATGCATAGCTGTATGCTTTATTTTAAATTTTTTGATGCAAACGACTTGCCATCTTAATCTGGAAGTACATAAAAAACAAGAACATTAGAATCTTTGTCCAAGCTACTAATGCTCAGCATATTTTCTGAAATTACATGGGTCGAATAGCAAGATAATTGTTTAGAAAGTACAGAATAGCATCAGAGAGATTTGGGGAAAGAAAATTTTACTTCTGACCACTAATGACTCCTGACATCTCTAGTTCACAGCAAGAAATATATTTTAGAAACAAAATAAAAATATGTTTACTGATGCCTTTTTCAATTAGCCCTTGCTTTTTAGTATAAAGAATAGAGTACATGTGGGTTTTTACTTCAAAAATACATAGAGTCTATTGAATTCCAGCTGACACTGCTGAAGGCAATTTTAAGATTTTCCATTATATGATGAAAATGGTATTTACATTACTTTGCATCATATTTCAGTCCTGTATCATTATCAAATAAACTACTTAGGAGTTATATGGGGGGAGAGTGGGAGGAGAAAACCTTAAACCACTTTCCTGGGGTTTTGTTTGTTTTTCTTTTCTCTTTTTTTATAAGGTGTTTATAAAATGGGCAAGTCTATGGGAACTTTCTAATTTGTGGATGGTGGTGCCAAGCTGTGCCTATACAGTTTTATGACTGCTTAGTTCCAAAATGTATAAACACATTACCCTTCTACAAAACAAAATGCCCAGGAGAAGGCAATGTAAAAGAAATGAAGCAGAGGAAAATATACTGCACCAGGTTTTCTTGTGCGTGGGTTTTTTACATTTAATTTAAAATTGGGATAAAGTGATTTCAGCTTTGAAGAGCTAGTGACTGCCTTCCACTTGCTGTTTCCTTTTCCTCACTTATTCTCAGGTACACTTGACCAACAAACCAATCCTACACAACTTCTAAGAAAGTCCTCACAAGCAGGTACTGAAGGAAGATACAGTCTCTCCTCTGAAAGTTCCTATTACTTACTTTGAAGCTAAATGATATTTTGGTTTGAAGTGGGGGGGAGGGGGGGAGAGAGAGAGAGAGAGAGAGGGAGGGAGAGAGAGAGAGAGAGAGAGAGAGAGAGAGAGAGAGAGAGAGAGAGAGAGAGAGAGAGAGAAATTCCTCCTAGTCTTAATTTTGTTATGCAAACCAACTTTTCAACAGGAACAGCAAACTTCAGCTATTTGCCATCAAAACGCTTGCTACATCAGCTTCAGAACAAAATGTCTGCAAGTGAAATTGTCTTAAGTATCATACATTTTAGAATAATGTATATGTCTAAGCAGTTGATAGGCAACAGAAAGAAAAGTCCAGGTTTAAGATTTTTTATTGTTGTTGTTGAAAGCATGATTGTTGATTGTGTGTGTGTGTGTGTGTGTGTGTGTGTGTGTGTGTGTGTGTGTGAGAAATTCCATGAAATCTGTGTTAATATAAAATACATGAGGAGGTATGCAGTAAAGCTTTGACACATAGTAGGGCTTGACTAACAGAAATTGGATTTGAATATGAGTGTTACAAGGTCTCAAGGTGTTCCATGTTTTTCTGAGAAAAATAGCAGTGTACTCCTACTTGTCTGCTTCTTGTCTAAACCAGGGTGGTTAGCCTAGGAAACTTTTACTTTCATACCACTCTACTGGGAATGTGCCATGAGAACAGCCAGCAATACAAACTTTGTTCATGAATGTGAGAGGGGCTTCAGGACACATTGTGATTGCCCTTCTTCCTCTTTTACAGCACAAACAAAATTATTCAAATAGTATTTGGCTGTCAACCTTTTCTGTGTCTTTACCTTCCATTTACTCCTCAATGCATTAAATAATCTGCGCACAGAGTGGCTTTTGCCTTCACTCCTCATGGAAATTGTTCACTTCAGGGTCTGTCCATGGCCAATGAAAAGATTTGCTTCCATGACTCACTTTTTAAGATCCATGTGAAACATCACCTTCTCTTTGAAAGAGACCTTAATCTCTGAGCTGATTTAGTTACTTCCTTCTTCGTAATTTCATAACGAATTGCTATGGCTCTCTTTTAGTTACCTTGAGTTGTTATAATTTATCTGTGTACATAGTGGCTGCTCTAACCAGACTTTCGACTCCTTAAAAGCAAGAAATGTTATATTCACTTTGGTAGCACTAATATATAGTAGATGTACTGACCATATTGCAAAGGCAAAATAGATACTTATTGAATGTGTAAATAATGGATAGATCTCTGACCAGTTTTAGAAGAGACTCTTTTTGTTCTATGATGGAATATTATGCTCTATCATTTACATTATGAAAAGGAATCAAAAGATGCCAATTATTTTTAGACATGGCTTTTTCTTACTAGCATACAGCTTTGTTGGAATGCCATTTTTATTATGATAAACCTCTTCTCCAACATGCATGAAACTAATAGCTTTAAACATCAATGAACAGGATACTTTAATGACTCCTTTTGCATTATATAATCAAATCAAACCTCTGGGGATAGTCTAACATTTTCAACATGCTTTATTTTTCCAATATATTCCTCCAATACATTCTATTCCATAGAAAAGTGGTCTCTGACATGTTTGAAGTACAATTACTTTACTGAATGATCTGAAGGTGGTGGAAGGAAGGGAGGGAGGAAGGAAAAGGTCCCTAAATATATTTCTATTTCTTTATCAGAATAGAGAAAGTATTTTAAGTTATAAATTGCGATTGATTTGATATTTGATGGCATATATGTTTGAAACAATCTACACTAATAAAAGAGAAACATGCAAATTAACCATCACTCCACTATGCCAAGTCATGCCCACCAGCCAATCAGAGTGAGTGTGCAAATTAACCAATCAAAGATGGCAAGTAAATTTGCATACATAGGCGGGAGTGGGCAGCACCATGGCCTGCCCCTGGGGGTCCATCTGGCCACAGTGCCAGGCACTGCTGGCAAGATACTAGTCCATCTGGGCCCTGGGAGGTTGGGTGGGCAGGTCAGACACACCCGCAGGGTCTGGGTCCATCGCAGGCCCCAGGAGGGGCAGCAGCCTGCCTAGCCATGCCTGCGGGCCCTGGGAACATCGCTGCTCGGGGAGGATTGGCTGAGCCTGCTTAGGCACTCCCATGGGGCCCCGGGAACATCTCAGTCCAGGGGAGGCGCAGCTGGGCCTGCCTAGCCACTCCCGTGGGGTCCTGAGAACATCGCAGGCATGGGGTTGCTGAGACCCAGACCGGACCTCTAGCCACAGAGTCACAGTTTCGTGGAGATTGACTCTACCAGGCCACCTGGTGGCCATGTGGCTGGGCCACAGGGTGCCCATTTAAGATGTGACACAGAGAGGAGGTGCGAGAGGAAATCCAGAAAATGGGAAGTGGGGGTTCAAGACTCACTTCCTTTGGGCTTTGTCCTTCTTGGTCTTGGTTCTTTTCTTTGGGCCTGGAGCCCAAACACTGCATGAGAGAGGGATGGATGAAGGCAGAATGTGGAAGAAAAAGCGCGAGGCCCGACTGCGGAGCTGCCTGAGGGGCGCCTCCAGGGCGAGTGCCACAGCTTTGGCAAAGTGGCTGGCCAGGAGGCGGGTGTTCCAAGGGGCACCCAGCAGCACCTCACCATCCCTCTATGAGGACACCCCACACAGGCGCTGCCTTCACCAGCAGGCTCTGGGCGACATCTGCAAATGCTACTGCAACATCTAACATTCTGGGCAAAGAACTGACCCCATGACCCTCTGGGTACCAGGCTTGCTAGGAGTGTGCTGTCACCAATGCCATAGATCAAAGGCAAAACGAGGCGGGGTGCACCAGAGGGGGCTCAGGCTGGGGCAGGGGACCGGCGGGCAGGGATCTGCCTCGTCTGCAAAGAGAGAGGTTCTGCAGTGAACCTAAGACGTGGGTGGGCCCGGCCAGGGATCAAGGGACATGGAAGGACACCGGGGCGGAGGGGCAAGGACCCACAGTCTGAGGAGGGGGTTGAGGGGTGGTACCACCTCAGTGAAGGGGTGCCACACTGCAGGGTACCGGACTGACTGACATGATTCAGAGAAGCTCCTAGTGCTAACCGCGTGTCCCAGTGCCTTCACTGAGCTTTGATGGCCAATTGAGATACTACATAAAGAAAATGAGGGAAGAAGTGAGAAAGAAAAGGAAAGGCGAACAACACAAAAGAAAGACTGGAAGGAACCTGTAAACCCATTGTCACTTAAATAGGGAATGTAGTCAATAGTGTTGTAATGATGGTATGATGCCGGGTGGGGACTGGAAGTATTGGGGAACACTTTGTAAAGTATATGATTGTCTAACCACTATTCTGTAACTAATATAAAACCTGAAACCAATACAAAATAATATTGAATGTAAATAAGTGAAAATTGGAGTGAAATTTTTATAAATTTCAAAGTTTAAGTAAAGGCTGTAAAGGAAGGGGGAGAATAAAAATAGTGTATTTCATTTTACCACTTTATTGTCTTTTCAGTACATGAAAAAGACAGTTGTCTTTATATAGTGCTTTTATATTTTTCTAAGTCATTATCTCATTTTAATTTCAGGGCAACTTAAAGACAAGATAATTATTCCCTCCACTATTCAAAGAAAGGAAATCTTGGTGTCTGGTCCCAATGATTCAATCGTCAAGTCCTTATTGTAAAGCAGGGTTAGTAATATTTTCTGTGAAGGTTCATATCTATACTAATAAAAGCCTTGGGGGTGATCAGGCCATCAGGGGAGGGTAGTTGGGGACAATGAGGCCAGCAGAGGAGCAGTTAGGGGGCAATCAGGCAGGCAGGCGAGCGGTTAGGAGCCAGCAGTCCCGGATTGTGAGAGGGATTGTTTAGGCCACAGGATTGGGCCTAAACCTGCAGTAGGAGATCCCCCAAGGGGTCCCAGATTGGAGGGACACCCTTCCCAGTGCATGAATTTCATGCACCGGGCCTCTAGTATATAATAAAATGAATACTTTTTAAAAGTACAAAGCATATACACACCCCTAGATATACACACACAACAACCACTTTGAGAATTTTGCAAAATTAGCACAATGCTTCCTTAAAATACTACTGGGTTCAACAACACATCAAAATGACAATATTAGAGAGACTACTTAGGTAAACACTGTGTGTTAAAGCTTAAACATGAAATCGAAACCCCAATGAGGTGGAACCCTCATGAATGAGATTAAGTGTCCTTATAAGAGGAGAGCAGAGAGCTGGCTTTCTTTCCTCTATGTGAAAAGAGTAGGAGAAGTCAGCTATCTGCAACCTGGAAGAGGCCCCTCACCAGAACCCAACCATCCTAATATCCTGATCTCTGACTTCCAGTCTCCAGAACTATGAGAAATAAATATCTGTTTTTTAAGCCACTCAGTCTATGGTAATTTGTTATAGCAGCACAAACTAAAGCAATCTAGAGCTCAGACTCAAAAGAATTTAAAATTTGGGTTAAATCATGAGGTAAGCCACCATGACCTTATGAAATGGTAGATGAGAGGGAGGACAATTTAGCATGGATAGTGGAAGAGGTAGGGGATGAGTTTTAGTCGTGGCCCTGAGATCACCTATACATGGAGGCCATCTTCTGTTTATCCTCAGGAAGAAAGTTCTACTGGAACCATGAAGAACCTGCTTTCCATCCTCTAAGTCTGTGAGACACACAGGAAGGGCCATGATGACGCTGAAAAGGACTGCTCAGATCTCCTATTGAGGAAAGCATAGTGATTGCTCTCCTCAGTGGCTGTCCTGGTGGATCCATTATGTGTGCATTAATGCTACACACATCACAGGCTGCTCTCACCTAATGAGTGAGTACAGCGTGGGATCCAATGTAAGCACAATCCTATGAGATTCAGGACTCCTTTTGAAGATGTTCAAGAACTCCCCATTGTCATGGCCAAAGCTTTCTTAGATCTGCACAGCCATTTAAGACTACTTCCCTGCCCTCTTTCCTTTTCCTTCTCCTCTCCATCACAGTTCAGAACTACCTTACAGTCTGACGATATCCCCAACAAATCTCTGTTATATCTGCTCCTACCCTGGCATCTGCTTCTCAGAGAACCCAAAATAGAAACCCTCCAAATTTAGGAACAATTATAGGATAATGCAATATTAACATTAAAATATTATCTGAAAAAAATTCAAGTTGATTTTAAAATAAAATCTAAGAAAGAACATTAGTGCTCAAAAATCAGACATAAAAGCGACATAGAGAATTTATCCCAAAGGACTGACATTGAACAAATAAGAAACTGGAATGTTCATAGATCAGAGAAAAAGAAAAGAAAGGGAATTTCTGAGCACTGATAAGAAACCCAAAACTTACATTAAATTATATTCTACTAAATTAAAACAGAAAAGATCCATTATAGTCAGGTATTTTGAAGTTTCAAAACACCAAATACAAATACAAGTATTTAAACCTTTCATGTGACAGAACATATCAACATTGTGAACTTGAATCAAAATGGCAATGGAGTTCTCAATAGAAGTAGTAGGTCCTTAAAGATGGTAAAATAATGAATTAAAAATTCTGACACAAATAATGTTCAGTCTAGCTAACTTATTAACAAGTTTAAAGATGCTAATAGCTAGCATTTAAGTCACAGGAATTATTTGAATGATCCTTTTAATCTTTAATAATTCTATGAATAGATGCAATTAATACCCATTTTACAGATTAAAAATCTGAATCTCAGGGAAGGCAGGGGTGGGTGAGAGGGTGGGGAGAGGTTAACCAAAGAATTTATATGCATATATACATAACCTATTGACACAGACAATAGTGTGGTGAAGGCCTGGGGTGAAGGGAAGAGACAGGTGCGTGATGGAGAGGGTCAGTGGGGACAAAAGGGGGGGACATCTGTAATACTTTCAACAATAA
The DNA here is from genome assembly GCA_026230045.1 of Corynorhinus townsendii. Classification (NCBI taxonomy): domain Eukaryota; kingdom Metazoa; phylum Chordata; class Mammalia; order Chiroptera; family Vespertilionidae; genus Corynorhinus; species Corynorhinus townsendii. The sequence continues at coordinate 159,961,497 of JAPDVU010000002.1, forward strand.
AGATAAATTTTAAAAAAACTGAACCAAAAAAAGGGTCATTAATTTGCTCAAAAGCACAGAACTAGTAAGTAGCAAAATCAGAATTCAACCCAATAAAATTGAAACAGATGACAATTCTTTGAACTATACTGAATCTCAGTACAAACATTGTAGGTTATAGACATTTTCAGATATACAGTATAAAAATTTATGGTCTATGCACATTTGTTTAAAAAGCTTTTAAAATATATCTATAAAAAATAGAATTAAACATAAAACAAAACATAACTATTCTAGACAGAATAACTCCCTGCTTCTACAGATGTCTATGCCTTAATTCCAGGAACCTCTAGATCTGTTACCTTATCTGACCTGGCAGGAGGGATTTTGCAGGCTTGATGAAATTAAGGCTTTTGGAATAGAGAAATTATCCAGGTGGGCTCAATGGGCCTCACTACAAGATTGTAGCAGGGAGGCAGGAGAGAGAAAGAGTTTTGAAGATACTGTGCTGCTGCATTTGAAGATGAAAGAGATCACTAAAAGCTGGAAAAGGCAACAAAACTGATTGCCCCTCCAGCTTCCAGAAGGGATGCCAGTCCTGCTGACCCATCTTGGGGTTCTAACCTCCAGGACTATAAACTGATAAAGTTCATTACTTTAAGCCTCTAATCGTATAGTCATTTGTTATAATAGCAATAGGACACTACTACTAGCAAAACAAAGAGTGCCAGAAATATGAGGTCTAAGAAGAAAGACAACTCATCTCAGAAATCAGTTAAAAGAAGTCCAAGATGCTAGCTTTGCAGAAACCCCAGAAGCAAACCTCTTGGGTTAGAAGAGTTAGACACAGGAATTTGTAAGAGATTGATTTGCAGGAAAATGATATGAGTATATCCTGTGGGGGTTGGGTGAACACAAGATTTAACACAAGAAAGACATAGCAAGAATAAATAAAAATTATTAGAAGCTCTTGGAAAAAAATATTAAGTAAAGGAAATGCACTTATATATACAACTTGTGTGTTGGCATAGAACAACACCCACAACATCACAATGTAAATAGTCTTTATTGATTTTACTGAAAATAGCAATAGAATCACATTGGGAAGATGAGGAAGTGGGAGCTAAGGTTTACTATGGGAGCTAAGGTTTTATGCAAATGATAAATTCTCCTGTCACTAGATAATTAATAGTAATGTATAAAATTAGTAAACCAATAAAGAACAGAAAACATATTTAGAAACATAGAAACTATTACTTGAAAAAGAAAGCTAAAAGGCATTGCTTTTGATTCTGGGGGATAGGAAGGAAATGGTGAAGAAGGTATATTTTGTTATTCTATTGGTATTATTTTATAGTGTATTGAAATTGTTTTATTTTATAGTGTATTGATATTGTTTTATTTTAACACCACAAAATATTTAATATAACTTAAATTTATAAAAGATAACAAATAAAATGTAAAATTAAAAGATATATAGATGAATATTTAACTGAGATTGTAATCACAAAAGCAAACACAAAAATGAGATCGATAAATATGATTCTCTAAAATTTTTGTATTTTTTTAAGAGACCCAAACATATATATTTAGAAACAAATGGCAACAGAAAAAACAACACATATTTATGTTAGGTTGCTGAAGGAGGAAAGCACAAGGCCAGAGTGGTGAGGGATTAGGAATTTATTCAAACATCCGCACAACAGGTAGCTGAGCCTGGATGGCTCCAGCACCCAGTGAGAGGAGTCAGCAGCTTTTAAAGGACTTTAGGCGGGCTTTTTCCAGGGTGGAGACTTCTTTATGCATACCTGGAGGGGAAAGAATGGAATGTGGTCACCTCAAGTGAAATGTGTTCAAAGGGAATGTCCATAGTGAAATGACCTGGAAAGCCAGTTCCCGGAGCTGGGGGCGGGGGGGGGGGGGGTATCAATTCAGCTGCTCAATCAAACCTGGTATTTTGCAGCAAACATCACAAAGAATGTATATTCTTTTTTAAAGGTAATATTTTTATTGATTTGAGAGAGAGAGGGAGAGAGAGAAACATCACTCAATTGTCTCCCATATGCATCCTGATTAAGGATTGAACCCACAACCTGGGTATATGCCCTGACAGGAAATTGAACCAGCCACCTTTCAGTACACTGGAAAATGGTCAACCAACTAAACCACACCAGCCAGCACAGCACGCATATTCTTAATGTGTAAATAACTCTTTGCAATCAATTAAAGTTCAAACATTCCTTTGAAAACACTGGCAAAGTACATGGACAAGTCAAAGAATTATGAATGATCAATAAACATAAAAATGGATTTAACCTCTATAATAATCAATTTTATGTATATTAATAAAAAGGTGTTATGTTTTTAACTTATGAAAATTACAATAATAAAATTGATTGTTTGCAGGAGTGTGGTGATATGAGAATTCATAAATGTCTTGAGAAGGTAAAAATTAATACAGCTTTTCTGAAAGCAATTTAGCAATATATACAGTCTGAAAAGTGTTCTACCCTTTGAACTAGTAATTCCATTTCTAGAAATCCACTCAGAGAATAATGGGCAATGTACTTGAAATTTATGTACTTGAACACAGTGTTGCTTATAATGGTAAAAATTGTAAATAATTTAAATGGTCAACAGTAGGAGACTGTTTTAAGACATTATGGCACACATGCAGCCATTAAATTTCTTGTTTATGAGAATTACTTGACATTGACAACATTTTAAGATATACTGTTCAGTTAAAAAATACTGGAGACACACACACACTATACATTCCAAAAGGATTTATATACATTCTGTTATGTATGATGTTTGCATTTTAAATTTTATTTGCATCTTTTTTCTCATTTTTTAACAATGGGTTTATATGTGTATATAATGAAAAATCAATGAATGAAAAAAGCTACAATACGAAGAGTATTTGTCTTATTTCCTGGACCTTGTGAGTTTTACATTGGAATTCTTGGTGGGCAGTATTTTCTCTACCAAAGCAATTGGTAAAAAAAAAAATACCTTTTACCCAGGCACAAATTTCAGAAGAGAATACTTCTTTAGTACTTGATTTTCTCCATGATTCCATTGTCTACCAGCCCTTGCCTTCATTTCCCTTCCTATCTAAACTTTTCCCCAGGGTGATTAATTTTAAATTACTTACTAATGTCTTCAACTCTCCTCTGTGTTTCTAATATACTATTTAGGCACTTTTCAAATAGAAACAAAACTACTTATTCTACTTCTTTTGAGACACTGAAAATAAGAAAACATTTGAAAAAATATTGTTTTTCAAATTTACATTTATACCCATCTTTCTCTTCTTTTCCTTGACTTGTTCTCTTTCTCCTTTTTCTTTCCCATACCCTCATTCTTTTTCTCCCAAATATTTTCTGCTTTCTGTAAAAAATTCCTTCCTTTCTAGCTGCAAGAGGAACAAGTCTTGCCCAGATCACATCCTATGAGGTCTCAGCTATGAAGCACAAAGAACTATAGTGAGAGACAAGGGTTCACCAAGAATGGCAAGGCTGGGCTTAGCGGCTAAAGTGGCTGCAAACTATTCACTGGGGGAAACCTAGCATTTTTAGTTACTATTGGGCAAAGAGATGTGGGTGGATAATATTGCACCAAATGAGAAGCAGCGTACCAGCAGAGAATCTTACTGGATAAACTCAGAGTAAGATTCTCTTGATTTCAGTCAAGGATCTACCAGTTATTAGCCCTGTGACTCTGTAAAAATGACTTCAATCTAGGGCCTCAGTGTCCCCGATATGAAATGGGCTCATGTCACCCATTTCTCTGTTACTACGAAAGTTTGTATGAAGATCCAAAATAAAATCCGAACAATGCCTCACATAATAAATACTCAAAAAAAAATTAGTTGCTATTTTTAATTTTGCTATTATCATTATTTGGCTGATCTGATGGAACCTCTATAACCAGATTCATGTGGTCAGAAGAAGGTAATTATGTCACCTGTATGTTTTCTTTTTGATTTGAAGCCAGAATTCAGTGAATTCCAATCAATATTGGAATGGGGAGGCTTCGTAACTCAAAGAATTAGCACATAACCCTAGAGATTATTGCTTATTTTATTTGGACAGAACAAGTGGAAGTTATTGGAATTCCTTTGGCTGCTAATTTTTGTTTTTTAAAGAAGGGCTATAATATCTTGGAATGAATCTCTGTGTTTATTAAGGATGTGTTTGAGATCAATGTGTTTTTTGTTAAATTACAGTTTTACAAGTTCAAAAGATGAATGAGTCATAGATAATGACTGTTAATTAATAAATAGTTACTTAATAATTAATAAATAGTTAATAAATTATGGAAGGACTTCCTACTTATACTATTTACTAAGCAAACTTTCATTGACAGCTCACTGTGTTCCAGGCTGGTGCCCTTGTACAACTTATAACCTAAACTAGGACTAAAATATAGCCATACAAATGACAATATACTTACACATTATATTAAATGTGCATAAAAGTTCAGGATTGTGCAAAAAATATATAATGGGTAACAAGTGCCATTTATTGGGGTGAAGAAGTCTAGAAAAGTGGCAGATTTGAGGTCATGAGTTCAGTTTTAGATATGTTATAGATAAAATGCCTGTTGGACTTCCATCAGAAAGATGTTACCTTGAGATTTGCAGATATAGATCATGAGCTGTGGCCTCCTTTATTTGTTTGTTTGTTTTTCTCAAAGAGAAGATTGATATAGATCACAGTAACTGCAGAGAAAGTATTAATCTCATAAAAAGGATCTTTAAAATATTGGTGAAATAGTTGTTGGATGTATTTTAACTTGGGGCTAGAAATAGTGGAATATAGCCCTAACTGGTTTGGCTCAGTGGATACAGCGTCAGCCTGTGGACTGAAAGGTCTCAGATTCGATTCCGGTCAAGGGCATGTACCTTGGTTGCAGGCACATCCCCAGTAGGAGGTGTGCAGGAGGTGGCTGATCAATGTTTCTCTCTCATTGATGATTCTAACTCTCTATCCCTCTCCCTTCCTCTCTGTAAAAAAATCAATAAAATATATTTTAAAAAAAAGAAATTGTGGAATATAAACAATACATGGCTGTAAATCTGCTCTACATGTTTCATGTTGGCAAAATGCACCACAAAGGGACTGTTTCTTCAAAGTTGTTTGGTTCTGCAGATCAACATAGTGTGCTTGGCAAACAAAATGTATTTACTCTCTTTCAGGGAGAAAAGTACAAACATAAATAAATACCAACGGATCTTTACTTAACACTGCTTGATCACCACCCCTCTGCTATCCTACAAATAAAGTATTACCCCCAAGGTCATAGATTTCTCTCAGATAAATTACCCAGGTGTCTTGGTACAAAAGATCAACTTTCAAATGCTGGGGCACTAGCATGCTGTCCTGTGGAAGTCACCATAAGCACTGTTATCTGATTTAAGTGGCCTGAACTATGAATGGGGGCTGAGTAGCAAAGAGCAAAACACTTTGACAGGAAAGGTAGAAATCAGAGTATTATCTGAATTTTCACCAATTTGGTGGACAGCCAACTTCTAAAATAGTAGCTCTTTAGTAAGCAGGCTTTGTAATAGGACTTAGTAGGAAGCTTTAAAAAATCATTTATTAATCTAAATTTCTATTAGGAAAAGCACAGCTACACTTGTGGGCAAGTGCTTCCTCGACCATGAAAGATCTCAAAGGTAATTGCTCACACTTTCAGCTGTGATGAGGTGGTGAAATCTGACATCAAACCTCAGCACTAGAGTTGTGAAAGATGTTTGACAGCCCTGGAGTTCAAAGACTGACGTGTTTTCTTCCACTGGCTACGGACATTAAAACGAAGCAAAAATCTTGAAAGTGAAACATTCTGAGAACAGAAGCGTCCTTTGCTTAGCTGATTTTGACTTCTTGAGAAAGCAAAGGGGAAAAAAAGAAAGAGACTCAAACATGAATCTCTCTGCTAATCTTGAAGGCAACTATACTACTTTGGAGTATAATTTAATTTTAAACAAATTCATTTAAAAACCGAAAAAGGGAAATAAGAGAGAAAAGAGGAAGAAAGAAGGAAGAAAAGGAGGAAAGAAGAAAAGAAGGAAGAAAGAGAAAAAGAAAATTCTTAATATAAAATCATTAAAATCCTTAAACTATAAGGAGTTTAAAGTATCTGGACCCAATCTGGTATGAATTTAGTAATCCCCACTTTCCCTCTAACTATTGTTTATTCAACTTGATCAATCACAGTGAAAGGGAGCCAGATCCATTCACTTGTTAGACACACCTAATTTATTATTCAGTTTTCTTTATGAATTTTAACCTGACTTCTAATAACTTTTACTCATCGGTCCTAGGTTTAACCTCTAGACTTACCAAGTGATGTCTACTTCCTTTTTCTCATGAAAGCCCTTTAGTATATAAAGTCCAATATTCTCAGACACTCATAAAAGACCCTGATTCATGAGGATGCCCAGTCCCAGCAGATTCACAGCAAGCAGAAGCAGACCATCCCTCAAAAGAAATACCACTTGGGGAGTAGGCTATGACGTCATTCTGATTAGAGAAACTGTTGTAGCTGGCCCCCCAGGTTGTAGAGATTTGTTAAACATTAAACAATGAGGCCCATCTCCACAGGGAAACTATAAAAACAAAACAAAAACAAAAACAAAAAAATGGGCCAGTTACGCCCAAGGGAACCTGAGGCAGAAGCTTTCGGGCGGCAACAGACAAGACTGATGTCTCTGATGCAGTTAGGAAGGCAGTTCTGATATTTGCAATTTGATTCAGTAACACTGGAATGATTTGATTCTACTGACACTAAAGCAGAAAGTCTGCTCACAAAGGCATTGTTTTGTCCCAAGCTGGGAGGTGGGGAACTAAAGAATTCATCAAAGAGGATAGAAGAGTAGCATCCAGTTCCGGGCAGACTAACAGGAAGTTCCACTGTAGCTCATATCCAGGCCCTCAAGATGATAGATGAGCCCTGTGCAGGGACAGCAATCATGGGACTCTTAGTGAACTCAAAGCTCAATCACAGGAAGGAAACCAATGCTGAAGATGGCATGTTTCTTATAGAAAAAGTATCATTTTCCTCCCTTTAAAATTTCAATTACAGATGTTCTGCAGCTACAGTTGAAGTTGTAACACAGGAAACAGGACACTGAGAGCAAAGGTTTGGAATGTGGCAACTAATAGATTTAGAATAATTTCTTTGCTTCTATGATTAGAAAAATTGTCCACTGGATAAAAGGGAGTGAACAAAGTACCTGAGAAATTAACTCTAGTTTTAAAAAATCAAATACAATACAGCCAGTATGGCTCAGTGGTTGAGCATCAACCCATGCACCAAGAGGTCACTGGTTCGATTCCCGGTCAGGGCACATCTTCTAGTTGCAGGCTTGATCCCCAGCAGAAATGTGCAGGAGGCAGCTATTGATGTTACTCTCTCATGGGTGTTCCTATCTCTCTATCCTTCTCCCTTCATCTTTCTCTAAAATCAATAAAAAATCAAAGAACCAGTCAAATAGGATTATGATGATATTAAGAGGTAAGCTAATCTAGTGGGGGGCGGGGGGGAAAGCCACTAAGTTGTAGGCCTCCTGACTATTAAGACAGATCCTGACGGGCATATCCTTAGCCCTAGTGAGAGGAACAGGCAGGAATTGCTTGGGTGCAAACACCAAATCTGAGATAGCCTCACTAATCATAGAAAAAGTTAATGATATTTTCTGTAGTTTTATGATTATAAATGAGATGTTATTAGAATTAGTGAAGAGAATTTTCCAAGTGGAGCCAAACAAGAAAAAAAAATTATTTGCATTCACAATATTAGTCTTGGAGAAAAAGGTGGTAGGTGGTTTTTATGATACTGAAGTAGGCAATATTATTCTTATAAATTACATCTTTGGATTGGTTTCTCAGCTCACATTGGAGTCTCTCAATGATCCATTTACTTTCTGAAATAAGCCCCTGATAAACCTTGTTTATATTTGTCCCTTAGTTAGAGCAATTATAATTTCCATAGAAATTGAGCCGAAAAAAATCTAGTTCAGTCTGGACTTGTGTTTTGAATGGGGTGATATTAATTCAGGCATCTGCCATGTGGTCTGAGAAACAGAGGGAGAAGTCTGAAACAGAAATGCAGAGAAAGGCAAATATGAGATTCACAGAGTCCTTTCTCGTTTATGGTTCCAATTTCACTTTATAGTTCCAAATTTCTTCCAGACTGAGGGCCAACACATGCCTTCCAGTATTTTTCATGAGCTACCTCTATATTCTTTTAATAAACATGTCTTTTTTGCTATAACTAATTTAGGTGTGTTGTTGTTGATAACTAGAGTTTTACATACTATAGAATAGAACTGTGTTCCTGCTTTTGAGCAAGATTTTTCCACAGACCTAACTTTAGATACAAAATCATGATTTTACCATGCTTCCTGCAGTCAATCTGAACAGCTTAGCATAACCCTGGGTACAGCAAACCCTTCAGAGAAGACGTCTGGCAAAATCAAGCATGTTACCTCAATTCATTTTAGCAAATGTACTCATACATGAGACATCGATTATGTGTTTAGACACTGATTTGGGTCCTTGGGTTTCATTGGTGAACATGATGCAGTTCTAACTTACCAGGAGACTATAAAATCTATGGAGAAGACTAAAGAGGAAATGTCAGTGCAGTGTGCTGAATCCTAAAAGAGGAGTAAACCTGGATGATGTGAGAGCACAAAGAATGGACATCTATGCCAGTCTTTAAAGATCTAGAAAGGCCTTCCAAGGGAAATGAAACATAAAACAATATCCAAAAGATAAATAGGAGTTAAGCCAGATTAAAGAGTCAGGGATAAGGACAGCAGATTCTGAGGCCAAAAGTAAAGAATGTCACAAGACTTACAAGCAAGAGTTAGCATGAGTAACTTTCACTATGGCTGCACCTACAATTCAGAATAGCAACTGGTGAGAAACAATGCTAAAAAGAACAAGGTCCAGATCCAATGTAAGGACCATGGGTTCGATGCTAAAGGCAATGAAAAACCTCTGATGGATTTTAAACAGGGGAGTTACACAATCAAAAAGGTGTTTTTAAAAGATAATGTTCTTCTAAATGGGTTGGAGGATGGTAAGCATGCCATTAGATAAATCTAGAGAAGTAAGCTGATTCAGTAATCATGCCAAATAGGATGATGCCCAGGCTTAGTAGAATAAGTGTGAGGATGGAGAAAATGAAAAAACACAATGAGCTAATGATTAAAGCATTCTGCTGGAGAGATTGTACAAAAAATCTGAGATAAAAGGTCAGGTCACTTCTTATCATGATCCAAAAACCAAAGGCTTTGATGCCAAATAGAACCACACTTGAATATCTTGAGTTTTTATTCCAGAAGAAAATTTACCTAGTCTTGATAATTTTTATTATTATCTGAGTCTCAAAGGGCTTCAAGACTGGATTGGAAACTTTACTTAACCACTTTACTGCCACACAAGTTACAAAGCCTGAGGCTGGCCATAAAGATGTTAATTTAATGAATATTCATAATCAATAAATATTCATTAAACAACATTTCCGTTTCAGGCGTGCTGTTGCTCCTGGCAGGTCCCGCCTGCATGGCAGAGTGCACTTGTTAAATGAGTGTTGCTCATCGCAGAAACACCTTATGGGATTTCATGAAAGAAGTTGTATTCATCCACAATACATACAGATGCGTAGAGACAAGTTTGAACAATCTGTACAAAAGGGGGAAAAAAGCTTTTCTTCTTTAGTACAATGCTTGTGTTTCACACGTCAAATGTGTAGACAAATTTGTGAAAGTCTGGGGGAAACCAAGTAGACTTCAAATGGTTTTATTTCTATCTTCATGTGCTAGGTCAGCACAAACCCAGTGGTCCCTAACCAGATCCATGGCTGCCTAAGAAAAGCCAGTTTTTAAATGCAAATGAAGAGTTGTGAGCATAAATGCTCAAAAATATTTTTTTGCATTGAATGGTGGCTTTTGAAAAAGCCATTTCATGTTGGATGAAGTAGCTATGGTGCTATATACATTTCAAATGGAGTGCTGTTGTGTGTGTTCTATTACGATAAATTATTTTTCTAAAAAGTGGAAAGGACTACTCACAAGTGTTTCTCATCAAGAACCCAGAGGGATTCTGTGTGACCACCCCCCAAAGAACCTTCCCATGTTCTCACACACAGATAACAACATATAAAACCCACTGGATATTGACAGTAAACAGATAAAGATGACTACACAATGTTATCTGCTTCAGAATTTCCTGCTTAATAATATTGTGCAAAGAACCAAATATTCAACAGTTTTGTTTTGTTGTGTTTTTTTTTTCCATTTTTAAGATGCTGTAAGGCCCTTGTTTTCCACTGATCCCATACTTACTTCAGAAAAACAGGCTGTTCTGCTGTTTTCTAAAAGTACGAGGAGCTTCCATTTAGTGTATAGTAGTATTATCCTTCTCCAAGGTACCTCAGATTCTTCCCTCATGCCTGGATAGCCCATGGTCATCACCCTTGTTGCTGGGCAAATTAGGCAGATAACAAAAACTCGAGTTGTTTGGCCCACATGCTACCAATTAAATAAAAAGAAAGTCCCTAGCCAAGAGCATCTTTAGCAAAACTGGACCTCAGACTCTTTGAAGGAGTGAGCCAAGAAGCTATGGAAGACTTGGAAACTTTATAGGACATTTAAGGAGTTTTGTCTTGGTTGTTGCTATTGCTGGCATTGTTGACTTTCATTATTGTTTAGGTTCTTTCATAAAACTGCCCCCGCTGTTCTCTCAGCAACCTTCATTTCAAGAAAATGTGAGTTTGCCTTAGAGGTAGGTTTCTCCAACTCTCACAATTTGACCTTTTATTTATTTATTTTTTGTCTTCAAATCTGGAAACCTTAATTAATCTTACATATTTTAGATAAAGTACTTAGGTTCTTGATTCAATAAAGATGGTATTGACTGTCATGTGCCTGACAGTCTTTGCGTAGAAAATGTGAGAGATGAGATGTTGGCGGAAGGGCTTACTGCCTCAAACATACAGATTGAATAAGAAGCCTCAGCTAGGGCACTATGAAAGGAACAATGATGTCCTTAAGTTTTTCTATCTTTGCTTTCTAAGGGAATCTTCTTTTAATAGTTCCTACATTATACTATTTTCCTTTTTAAAAGAATGATATAGAAACTACAAGACTCTCATAACCTAAGTAACTGCCTGTCAACTCCAGGTCACTAATTAGCCAAATTAAATTTTTCATGTACTTAACAGTCACTAGTGGGCACTTGAGATACCTCCAAAGGAAGCTTTCATGGTCATCCTATTACCTAAGCAGTTTTAATTGTATCTTGTGGCATATCATTAGTTTTATTAGTGAGTTTCTTAAGCTTGCTCATGAATAATAATTGTAAAATACAATAAAATTTTAATACAGATTATAAGAAAAGTGAACTCAAATACTTTTCTTTGAAATTAATTTTAACCAAAGTTTTATCTATAATTTGGTTTCCTCTTCAGCTTGAGAATAAAAAGCTACAATGGAAACCTTTCACCTAAATTGGTTCCAGGTGACACTAAACAAAACTGTATTTTAGGGAAGTGTAGTAAATTGATTTGAAAACTATTGATTGTTAATATCTTTGTTTATATGATGACTTTGTCTAATAAAAAAAGGTATTTTTATCCCAGATCTTGATGATATGTGTAACTTAGTAATAAATAGACTGTTTCTTGCTCTTAATTCAATGAAAGATAACTTTTTGAAGGGCATTTCAAAGAAAAAGAAAAAGAGTTTAAAAATAAAGATATGAACCCAGCCGGTGTGACTCAGCAGTTTATCATTGACCCAGGAACCAAGAGATCACCGGTTTGATTCCCAGTCAAGGCATGTGCAAGGGTTGCAGGCTCAATCCCTAGTAGGGAGTATGCAGGAGGCAGCCATTCTATGATGTTTCTCTCTCATTGATGTTTCTTCTATCCATCTCCCTTCCTCTCTCCCTAAAAACTAATAAATACATATTTTTTTTAAAAAAATAAGATATGAATATCAGTCCTGTCTTTTAGTAGAAGTCCCTAATCACCATAAGTTTTTTGCATTCAAATTTAACAAAAGACATTGTTTTGGAATATCACATGAATATTGTCTTCTGGAGCAATGCAACAAGATAGTAAGAATGAAGGGATTGTGTTTTCATATTCAAATCCAGTGCTTCCAACTTCAAACTATACCCAAGCTCAAGTGGTAATAGAAAATTAAATATGATAATATGTTCATGGAGGTTGATGTTTTTTCAGTTGATAAAACATCCTAAGAAACTCTTTTGCAAATATACTTCCTAAACTCGCCTAACTAAAACTTTCTCAAATAACACAGGTATTCTTACTATCTCAACTTTGCTCCAGATGTGTCTGTCCTCACTGCTTGCTCCCCATTTCTCCAAGCTGGGAATTGCAGACCCAAGGCAATAAGACAGCTGGTAAGCAACTAAGGTGTAAGTAAGCCGGGGGAAGTAGAGTCAGATTTTTTGAGCATTTGTGTTCACATTTCATTTAAAAAAATCAATCAAAAGAACAACAGAAATGAATCTTCTTACCAATAATATGCCACTTAGCTTGTATTTTACTCATGAGGAACCAGGCAGTTACCCCAGGTCTAAATCCTACTGTTCATATCTTAACCATTTTTTAAAATATTTATTTAACTTATTGGTGTGATATTGATTAATAATATTTTATAGGTTTCAGGTGTACATTCCTATAATACATTATGATAATTGCAATAAGCCAGTCAGAGAAAGACAAGTACCATACGATTTCACTTATATATAGAAACTAATGAACAAAATAAATGAACAAATAAAATAGATATCTTGTTAACTATTGAGATTCTGCAGTCAATACAGCCAAGGAACTCAAGTAAGGCTCATAAATTAAAAAAAAAAATCTTCACTCTTGATTCTGATATATGTCGCTTGGTGGAGCAAGGGCATGGGAAGGAGAGATATCACAGCTTGTCTGCTGAGGGAAATTGCCTCTGATTCTCTCAACATCTTTCAACAGATCATATCCTATAGTCTCAGGATCTGTGCTGGGCTTGGTTGGAAACATCTCCTTTCAGAACCAAACAACTTTTAATTGCTATCATTACCAGGTTACTGATACAACATGTGACAGCTGTCAGCCAACCATGTCTATCACATATTTAATGGGAAGGCTTATCAGCCACAGAGGAACATTAATTAATTAGGTATTCTCCATTGTAAAGTAATACACAAACATTCAGTTCACTCTTATATGAGATAAGCAGCATGAGTCATATTACAATAATATACTGCTTATGTGAATGGAGAAACTGAGACTAAGAAGTTAAAAATGATTCATTCAAGGACACAAAGATAATCAAGAATAGAACTCAGAATGAAACTTAGATTTTCCTGCCACCTGTGCTGGTTCTCAGAAAACTCTTCCATTACCAAGAGGGGCAACAAAGGGCCCTTTGGGAAAGTGTTTTGCATACAGATTTAAAATTCACAGAAATGGAATTTAAAAAGCAGATGTAGGACAGAGCAGAGAAAGCTGATTCTGCTAATTGTAAACTAATAATCTAGTTAGTTTTCTATTCTCCACTCTATGCTACTGTAACTAAAGAAACAGTGGCATCCGTAGCACCTCCAAGCCTGGTAATTTGCTCTTTCACCCAGATATGTTTTGGAAAGATGAAGTGTGTACGTCAATTTGCAAAACAGCATGACTCTCTTAGCCTTTGCTCGCTTTATCCTGAGCCAAAAAATATGTAGATCTGACAGCATCTGTTTCCACTACCATGCTATTCCAATCATCAAAAAAGCATAAGGGTTGGGAAGGAAGTTCTGAAAGCTTTCATATGCCTGTTCCTTACCAGGAAAGCCACTTTCTTCCATGCATTCATTCTACTTCCCTTATACTTGTGTCTGACTCACATGTTCAACTGGGAGATAACTTAAGAGGAAGTCAAGGGGGAAAGATCAAGAGTAAAAAAAAATTATTAAGTTCTATAATTATAAAAAAAGGTGATGGCAAATATTTTTAAATGGAAGCTAAGCATAATGGTCTTTAAATGAGAGCGAGAGAAAGAAAAACAATCATCCTCAGATCCTGAGAAAATTGTGTTAGAATATACTAGATCAAGCATAAGAAATTTAACTTCATTGAAAAATTTCAGGACACACATCAAAATGTCTTAAAACAGGGTAATAAAAAAAAAAGAGAGGGGAAAAAACAATCCATACATTTACTATATCAGTTTCTTTGCAAAAAACAGAGATGAAAAATTCATATTTTCTAAAAGCAAATGCATACAATGGCATTTCTTTACTTGCTGTTACTTTTTATTTTATTTTCTTTAAGAAACTACAAGAATAATTCACCAATAAAGGCTGATAAAATGTGAATTAATTTAGAGAAAAAAACTGTATAATCCAATGTGCTCATCCTTCTACCTCAAATAACTCAATATATGTTATAGAAGATAAACGGAGGATCAAAGAAGGGCACTTAGAGGGGGGGAAATGTGTTTTATTATTATTATTATTATTACTATTATTTTGTTGTGCATGACGTGTGGTCATTTTTAACCAATTAACAACATTAAAAGTTATATAGAAATATTTTGAGCATTGGATTACTATGAAGAGTGCTTTTCCAAACCTTGTTAACAGGAAAATAATCACAGTGATATAAAGATGTTTTTATAGCTACATTATTTACATTTTGGATGTGAACATACAGAAGTGACTACACATTGATATAATTTCAATAATTGTTTATTATTTCATTACAAACATTATTAAATTTGTATAAAATAAAGACCATTTTAAAACTAAATACTTGTTTATATCACTCTGATTATTTTCCTATAACAAGCTCAGAAAACATTTTTCATAATAACTCAATGCTCAGAATATTCCTGTACATCATTTAACATGGTTAATAGGTTGGGTTGGTGGCTTTCTCAAGGCTATGCACAACAAGCACTTGCATCTCACTCTCTTTATAACTGGGATTAAATTTATTCAGATCTGATTCCTCTATCCTTAAAAATCTTTCACTCAAAAGTTTCAGTGCCATATTTTTAATATTGGAGAATAGTCTGATCTAATATACATGGTTTTGCTTGATATTTATTATTCACAGCTCTTTCTCTTTCCATCGGAAACTTAGTAATAAAAACCTAGTTATATGAGCCAATAACTTTGTGACAGTAAGCCATCTGTATAGCCTTTTATGTTTTGACTCAATAACAGGCAATCAACGACTTCCCAAAACAATTAACAGAGGTTTTCACAAAGAATGAAAGGAAACTCTTGCTTAATTATAGTCTTTGGATAAGTTAACACACATTAACCTCCCAAATGACATATAATCTTATTATTAAACTTTCACAAACTATATATACATTTATCATTATACTCTATTTACACACATCTATCATCATCCTCTATTTATAAATCTTAGGTACTTACCCAAATAGTGTAATGCAGCATCAAACTAAAGAGGAACTATGGAGAAAGGTTTTTAGGGTAAACTACCTAAAATGTATATGCATGCATGGCATCGAGCACATTGTTTTTGCAGTTTTTAGCGTATTTGCTAAAATTTAATAAAAATAAATGTTTCATAAATGTGTTAGAATATACTAGATCATGGATGTATGTATCTGTATGTACCAGCCCCATAAGAACGCCTTCCAAAGACAAACTAATGTACTTGGAATAATAAAGTCTTCATTGCACCACCTTGCCCAACTGCTCCAATAAACCAGACTGATTCTGACTACGCATTTGTACTTACATTACAAACATAGATTACTTAAAGCCATCTTAGTCTACACACACTAAACTATTCTTCATCCAGACGTTTCATGGCTAGTATTTTAAGTGAAATTTTTGTTGTCTATGTTTGAAAAGTAACGCAGAAGCAATAATTAAATAATTCTTACCAAAAGAACATATTCAAAAGAACATATTCTTCTGGAAAAGTGGCTGCTAAAAAGTAAATTTATTTTATTTTTAACTTAAATTATTAGAATAATTATTTCAGTGCATTCTATAAGTATGGAAGGGATTTTAAAAATTCCTTCAGGATGTGATCAAAACAAAAATTCCTGAAGGATTAACATTTTGGAAATAAATAGATTCAGTTATAATTATTTAACTGATTTGTAAAAGTACTGTATTTGGACATTGCTTAGACAGATAGTTATGAAGTAAAATATTTATTTATTTTTTTCTGCAAAAAAACTTTGTTGTTTCCTTTTGGTCTAATGCATATGAGGGACTCCAGGGTAATCAAAAGGATGCCTAGTAGTTTCAGGGAGAGGCTCAGGCAAAAGCTAGATACCAGGGGGATACAGAGGGGCCCCTCAAAGCTCTCTGGACTCCAAAGGCTCCTAGTTGTTCTTGTGGGTGAGCCTTCTGAATAAAATTTCCCCCAGCCCAGCCTGGAGGCTGGCCAGCCTTCAGAGTTTAGTCAGGTGGTCACCCATCTTCTTAATGAGTTTCATCTCCTCATCCAGGAAGTCACAGAGATGAGGTCTCTGTGGGCAGAACCAAGGGTATGCAGATCCAAAAGGGCCTGGTTCAGGTTCTTCTCCAAGGCCATGACAGCTACCACGGTGTCCTGAGTTTTACCCAACTCATGTTGGGAAAGCTTTAGAAGGCCCAGAAAGAGAATGTGGCCACTGTGGTGTTTTGTATCTCTAAAAGATACTTGGCATCCTTGCAATTCTCCTCGTCTAAATTGAGAAGATGTGCCCATGCCCTCTGGAGCCACATGATCTAAATAGAAGGAGACAGAGAGAGAGAGAGAGAGAGAGAGAGAGAGAGAGAGAGAGAGTTGTAGAAGGCCTGCAGATGCAGGTGGAGCAGGTAGTTGAAGACAGCCTCCACCTTGGGGGAATAATTCTTAT
The DNA here is from genome assembly GCA_026230045.1 of Corynorhinus townsendii. NCBI lineage: Eukaryota > Metazoa > Chordata > Mammalia > Chiroptera > Vespertilionidae > Corynorhinus > Corynorhinus townsendii. The sequence continues at coordinate 159,978,391 of JAPDVU010000002.1, forward strand.
AATTCTGACCAATTTGGGAGCTCATGGTTGTTCAGCAATAAGATCAAAAAATAGTATTGGCTGGTCTCAGAGGCTGAGGATAGCTGAGGTGGTTCTGAAGATGGTGACTAAAAAAGAGGATGAACACAAACAGATCCAGAGACAGAGAAGCTTCAAACCTCAGAGGGAAGGCAGGGAAGTAGGGGGGAAAGGGGGAAATTGTTGAAATATATAATGCATGTATAAAAGTCCTTTAACCAAAGGACTTTTATACATGCATTATAAGCATAACCAATGGACACAGACACCAGTGGGGTGAAGGCATGAATGGGGGATGGTAATGGGGGGTAAGGACACATATGTAATACCTTAATCAATAAAGAAAAAAAAGAGGTTGGAAGGATAGTTGAAACTGGAAGAAGGGGTGCCCCTGGGTTGATTCTGTCTAAACACTGTTGAAGCCAGAGAGAAACCTGGGGGACAACTGAGGGCACTGCCGATAACATGTAAAAAGAAGTAAACAAGCTTAGGCCAGAATGTATCTTTTTAAAAAATATATATATTTTATTGATTTTTTACAGAGAGGAAGAGAGAGGGACAGAGAGTTAGAAACATCGATGAGAAACATCGATCAGCTACCTCCTGCACACCTCCCACTGGGGATGTGCCCGCAACCCAGGTACATGCCCTTGACCGGAATCGAACCTGGGACCTTTCAGTCTGCAGGCCGACACTCCATCCTCTGAGCCAAACCGGTCAGGGCCAGAATGTATCTTTTAAAAAATAATAATTTATTATAAAAATAGAAGGTACATTGAAATTTCTAATACTTGATTCCGATTCCAACTAGATATCTTAGTTGGCTGTGTGAGTTTTAGCAAATCTACCAACCTCTCTGTGCCTGTTTAGCAGATTACTATGAGAAATAGGAATAATTTATGTCACAGGCACAGTACAGTATCCCATAACAAGTAGGAAGTCAAACATGGTAATTGTTTTTTAATTTTTTATTATTATTAGGTAATTTATATAAATTTTAACTTAGGCTGGACCACCACTTGGGTTGGTAACTAAGGCTTTGAATATGAAATAATTTAATCAGTGGAGTGTTAGGGTCATACATGTACAGAAACAAAAAGGAAGTTGAAATACATGAAGTGCCATCTTTGTGCTTCACATCATTTTCAGCTCAAAAATTTTAATTGTCTACTTGTAGTCACAGGGTGCTGTGGTTGTGACATAGTGAAGCTCAACTGTCTCATGTCCTGACTTTCCTATATCTGCATTTGTAATCAAGTGATATTAATAGAGTTTATAATTGCAATTTATGGAAGATAGGATATGCAAACAAATGTACCTTTGTTAGAGATTATGAGTTAATTCTATAGTGTGCTACAAACCAAAATGTCATCTCAGAGTTAGTGTCCCTTGACCTCTGGTAAGGCAATAAAGGGGATCCTTGGGTCCTATTATGTTGGCTAAACTCATTTCTGCCTCATGTCAGAAATTTTATTGATAGTAGCAAATATTTTTGAAAAAAAAAATTCTAAAACCCTAAAAATTGAACTAGGCAACATGAACCTATTATTGTGATAATTATAGTTTTTTTCAATTAATTAAGAATTATGGAAAGTACTGTTATAATAAAAAGGGAGTATGTGGAATAAAAGAAGATGTTTTATCTTTTTGACTATAGTTCATAAGTGCTTAATTTTGGCATTTCTTTGTGATTTCTCAGGATTTTTCTTCTAAAAACATCAGAACTTTTCAAACAAATTAATAAATTATTATTAAAATGTAAGACAAATAAAAAGGTTCTTTTTTTCTTTTTAACAAAGTTTACCAGCCTATCTAGCTAGACCTCAATATAGCACACAAGTAAAGAGTTTGTGCTTTGGGCCAGAATGATATGAATAGGAGACCCACATCTGCCACTTGCTAGATATCAGAACTTGAGGAAATTATTTAACCTTATAAACCTCAGTTTCACCAATTATAACATAGCATAATAATACTGTCAACTTTATTAAATCAATTGACTATTAAAATAGATAATGAATAAAATATTAGTAAAGTGCTTGGCATATTGAAAACAATTAATATTAGTTAATTTTATTAATTAAAGTTTCCTCTATTATCTAAAGATATGGCTCATTTGACCAAAATAAAATTTTATAGGCAAGACATTTCTACTATATTTTTTCAGGTCAAGACATGTCTTATCAGTGGGACTTGATGACAATTGTTGCAAAATGAGGATTAAGCAGAAGATATGACACACATGTCTAAATTCTGTATTAAAGAATGAGAACACATATGTTTAACAGCACATTATGGCTCAGTGAGATGTCACTGCTGTGACAGGATATGAACTTCTCAATGTAAAATCAAATAGATGCGATACAGCCATAACTGCCACGTCGTAATTCTTTTTCTATTAAACTGCTTAGCTGTCTGCTTCTCCCTCTAACACAGTGAAATATAAATGCCAATATCCCCTTCATCAGTTAAAAATTAATGAAAAAGTAGGGTCATGCAAAAATCAAGTGGTTGTAAAGCAAAAAGAAAAAGGGGGCTAAGTAACACTTATTATTTTTCTTTAAATTTTACTGAAATGACAGACTTAAAAAATGACTTAGGATATGAGTGACTCTCCGTGAGTCTAGTGGAATGATGTAGTAGTCTCAAAGATAGCATGCAATATGGCAGTTGCTATGGTAACAAGATGTTTTTCATTGAAGAGCAGTAAAAAAAAAATGGTGGCATATAAATAACACATGTACAGTATATTGTCTTTGAGTGAATGACCTTTGCTCTCAGACCATAAGGACATGTTATGTTTTTTTCTGAAATTCATGTCTATTTTTGATGTGCATATGTATCTAATACACTGGTGATCAAACTGCCCTCTTTGAAGCTACACAGGGTACAGGGAAATAAAAGATGGCTCGATATTATATATAGGGTTAAAAGAAGTTGATGAGTTGGAAATTGAAGCATTTGAATTAGGCGCTGTATTAAAAACATTTCACACTTTACAAGCTCACATTACAATTAGAACTTGTAGTAGAGTTATATTATAATTTGATGGGAAGACTACTATATGTAGCAATTAATTGTTTATACAAAAAGAATGTTGTAAACAGAGAAGTTAGAAATCTCTTATTACAGAAGGTAAGCACTGCTGAAGTGGAAACCCCTGCTTTTAAAGTACCAGGAAGCCTGGCTGAGATTTATCCTCTCCTGCTCTCTGGCCTTGAGTGAGTCAGTTAGCAACTTATCTGTAAAATGAAGATCTGGTTAACCTATTGTTACAGAGAATAAGCAAGGGTATCAAAGTAGCAAATGCAAATAAGACTTCCATGCAAATTTAAATCATTGTTCTTATCGAGTATAATGAAAATAAATATCTAATAAGGTCAAATTTTGGAAATAGTTTGTCGTGCCTGGCTTTAAAATGATGAACAAGTGCTAATGGCAACTTAGTAATTTTCTTGTTTTATAGTCAGCTAGTCAATGTTACTCAGCTAGTAACTTTTGACCTTTTAGATTATGACATGAATGTGCTATTTTATCAATGTGCTCTGACTTATGTATTCAACAGTATGGCAGAAATTCTAAATGCTTCTGACTGAAATAATTATAACTGGAAATTTAAATTATATATGTTTATGTAAGTATATATATATACAGGATGGGGCAAAAGTAGGCTTACAGTTGTGAGTATGTGAAACAGAATTTATTCTTGCATTATTATTTATTAACTGGAGGCCCATTGCATGATATTCGTGCAAGAATAGGCCTTCCTTCCCCTGGCTTCACTCCCAGCAGCCCAGGCGCCGGTAAGTCCTCACTTCTGACCGGAACACCACTCCTGTAGCTCCCTCTGCTGCCACCCTCCCCCTCATAGCGGGCATCCCACCCCTCCCAGCTGCTCTGCGCCTGCATATGCAAATTAACCCGCCATCTTTGTTGGGTTAATTTGCATACTCACTCTGATTGGCTGTGGGCATAACAGAGGTATGGTCAATTTACATGTTTGTCTATTAGGTAAGACTAGAGTCCCTGGTGCACAGATTTGTGCACTGGTGGGGTTCCTTGGTGTAGCCTGTGGGGATCGGGCAGAAACCAGCAGTCTAACGCTGCCTGCCTGCCACTCTTGCTCATCCCGGCCCCGCTGCATCTGCTGCCACCTCAGCTCGGTAGGCTCGCTGCTGTGGTCAGCTGTGAGCCCTGTGTCTGGCACCCTTTGGTCAGTTGAGTGGCGCTCCTGCTGTGGGAGTGCACTGGCCACCAGGGGGCAGCTCCTGCATTGAGCAACTTTCACCTGGTGGCCAGTGTGCATCATAGCAACCAGTCAAATGGTCCTTTGGTCACTTGGGCTTTTATATATATATATTATTGAATTATTTTCCATATGATCAACTGTGAACCTACTTTTGCTCAACCTTGTATGTATATGTACAAAATCTCTTTTCCTAGCTCTGGCCTGATAACTCAGTTGATTAGAGCTTTGTCTCCATAGACCAAGGTGTGGGTTCCATCACCACCAGGGTTCATACAAGAATCAATGAATGCATAAAGAAGTGCAACAACAAATCAATGTTCCTCTCTCTCCTTCTCTCTCTCCCTCCTCCTTCTGCTCTATCTCTAAAATTAATAAATATTTTTTAAAAATTCTCTTTAGTTCTAGGTGTAATAGAGAATATATATGAATTATATTCATATGCATACATATATATATATAGAGAGAGAAAGATGCTACATAAATTACATATGTAGCTCATTTCTCAATTGGAAGTCCTAGAAAGCACAATACAATATTAAGAAAGATATGTACATATTATAAAGGAAGACACATTCATAGATAATATAACAATCAACTTAGAAATTCCATAAGAATCTACATATTAATTATTAGAGTTAATAAGAGAGTTTGGCAAGGTTGTTTAATCCAAAATTAATATTTACATATATTTAATTATATTCAGTAGGAATGATATATTAGGCAACATAGTTTAAATATAAAACCTTTTTTTAAATAACATCAAACTGTTAAAGTACCTAGCAATAAATCTAACTAAAGAGTGCAAACTTTTAGTGTAAGTATAAGAGCTTATTTAAATTCATTTTAAAATCTAATTAAATTGAAATATGTTCAATGTTTATGATTGGAAAATCCAATGCCATAAAACTATAAGCTCTCCCCAAGTTCAGTGCAATTCCAAACAAAACTCCAACATAAATTTGTATGGGGTTTGATGATTGGTGAGTTCTAAGAAGACTTCTTACCAATGTTAACAGCTGAGTTGAGCATTGAAACATGCATGAGGTATTAACCAAGAGACCAGTCCCAAGAAATGCCTTCCAGGAACAAACAAATGTATTTGCGGAGGCAGACATTCTAGAGAAAGCAAGCTTTTTAAGGAACTGGATGAAGCTGGTAATTTTCTGAAAATTGCTATTGGATTGCCTAAATTCTTTGGAAGAAAAAAGCAAACAAACAAACAAAAAATCTAGTAGATTTCTGGAGAGCTGAGAGAGAGAGATGTACTGACTTAGGGAATGAAGCCCTCATCAGGCATGGTATATTCCAGTTGACCCAACACTTAATCAGGAAGCTACCAAAGAAAACAAATTACTATGATTCATTTTTTTAGCTTGATATTATACCAAGGGAGTGATTCTGTTAACCATATAGTTGATTAGTCAGGAAACATTTTAAATTAAAATTGCTTAAATGCCTTGAAAAATAAAATAATTTTTAAAATTCTACTACTATCTTATCAGAGAAGTTACTCAATAAAATACAGAAAAAATATATAAAGGGAAAACCTGAGTTGAAAGGTTCAGAGAAGCCCAGTATGAATCAAAAGCAAGTTCATGAGGAAGGCAAGAAGTTAAATTAAGAAATGTACTAGTCTTTTAGGCATCACATCTTAAGAGAAATCAATAAACACTAACACATCTAGTTCAGAGTGCAGTGATTAAGATATTGAGCAACCTAAAATGAGAGGGGGTAGCTTACAAAACATACAAAGATCTGAGAACTGTTTAGCCTAAACAAGAAGAGATTCAAGGGCAAAGAAAATTGGCCTTCAATCCGTCAGTCTTGGATAGTTACAATGAGGTAAATTTTGGAGTAATATAAGTAGGAATTTTCTTACCATCAGAATAACCTAAATATCAAATGAATTTTCTTGGTGGTGGGGAGGTCTCTATCATCCAGACTATCTTAGTAGGAATTTTACAGCTAATAGGTAGAGGTGATATAGAGGTAACATCAAATCCAATGAATATATACAATATCTTCCACACCAAAGATATATTTTGCATAATGTGTTTAGGCGTTTTCTTTCCACATTTTATGGTATCCATTTGTAATGGAGTATTGCATAATACAGAAGTTTAAATCATGCAATTACTGCAATAAATACACTGTTATTTATAGAATTTGATAGCTATAGAAATTAAACAAGTGAATACAGGTTATTTTTTTAACTCACGTAAAGTTTATATTTTGGAGAGTAAAATGTAATAAGGCATAAAATAATTTTTGAGATACTCTTAACAAGTTGTTTTAGCACAAAATTTATACAAAGGACTGGGGGCAGTTTTAGTCCTTGCTATGAGAACTGGGAAGATGATCAAGGTCATTGCTGTCCTTCTTCCCTAGACCTAGCAGTAGCTGTGCCACAATGTAAGAATGTAATATGGGGACATGCAGACCATGATGTTTAGGATTCTATGAAATTACAGGAAAAATACTATAAAAATGTAAATTCTGCATGCAGTTTATTTGTGATTATTACAAGAAACACCAATTGACATGACCCTACAAATGATATTTATGATGTAAAGAACATAATAATAAATTACATTATTTCTTAAATTTATTTTAGAGAGAGGAAGGAAGGGAGAGAGAGAGAGAGAAACACTGATGTGAGAGAAACATCATCAGTTGCTTCCCGCATTGAGGATCAAACCCACAACCTGGTTATGTGTCCTGCCAGGGAATCAAATATGCCACCTTTTCGTGTATGAGACGATGCTCCAACTTACTGAGACACAACAACCAGGGCAACAAATTGCATTTAAAAAAAAAACAAAACACCAAAACATAATTCCTCTGAGTCTCTAGATGACTTTAAAAAGTTCAAAAAGTCAGTGCCTGAAAGTGTGTGCAAATTTAGCACATTAGAGAAAAAAGATCATGACCTTAAAACCCAGCTTCCTTAAAGGCAACTATGAGTTTACTTTCCTTTACAGGAACCAAGAATCATTCAACTCATTCATGTCCTGCATGAATTCAAGCTTTAAAATGAAAAGAATTATTAATGATTTTCAAGCCAAGTGGTGTATTCCCTACTTCCTTCTTTGTCTTTAATTTAGGCTGTGTTGATTGATGTGTTATCTGTAATTTTATAAAAATTTGTTTGATTAAGCAGTCTTCTCCTAAATTTACCTTCAATAAACCATTGGGCAAGATGATCTTTATGATCCTATACAGCTCTAAATTATGTGAGAACATAAACTATACCTATCTTTCTTCCTTCTATTCCCAATTCTCAGCAGTGCCTACAATGTTTAAGAAATATTTTTGTATAGGTGATAGATGAATGAATAAATAAAAGGTGAATAAATATAATTCATAGTGCTATAGTTAAGTGCCATACAGGCTATGAGAAGCATTACCAAGAAATATATTTTAAATATTTCTTTGGAAACATTTGTTCATTCATTGCCCAAAAGTTTATTGAGCATTTATTGTATGCAGGTACTACTCTACATAGTTCAAATACATCAGAGAACAAGCCAGAAAAAGACAATAAATAATAGATATAAATAAATGGTTAGTAGAAGGTTATGACTGCCATAGAAATTAAGAGAATAACCAAAGAACGTAAGTGCATAGTCCATGAACACAGAAACAGTGTGGTGAAGGTGGCCGGGAAAGGGTGCAGCAGCTGGGTGGAGGTTGGCAAAGGGGTGGGAAATGGGGTACATCTGTAATACAATCAACAGTAATCCTAATAATAAAAGGGTAATATTCAAATTAACTATCACTCCGTCACAAAGATGGTGGTAGCCAGAAGTCCTCTCAGCCCCACCAGAGTCCCCCAGTCCCAGGGGGGCGGCCACTGAGAGCCAGCCACATGAATAGCCTGGCGGAATGCTTGCCCCGTTGCTGTGGCAACGAGGTAAGCATTCCACGCCTGGTCGCAATGGGCCTCTAGGCTGCACAGAGCCTCTGGGCAGCAGGTGTGGAGTAGCCAGGCCGCACAGAGAGCTACTGGCACACGGATTCGTGGACAGGGCTACTAGTCTATAATAATAAAAGCATAATATGCTAATTAGACCAGACATACGAACAACCTTCTGGACATCCTTCCAGACTAAGTCATGGTGGCAAGGGCCAAGGCAGAGTCAGATAGGGGTGATGAGGCAGGCAGGCAAGTGGTTAGGGATGCTGAGGCAGGCAGGCAGGCAGGTGAGCGGTTAGGAACCAGCAGTCCCAGATTGTGAGAGGGATGTCTGACTGCCTGTTTAAGCCTGATCCCACAGGCAGTCAAACATCCCCCAAGGGGTCCCGGATTGCAAGAAGGTGAAGGCCGGGTTGAGGGGACCTTCCCCCCATGCACAAAATCATGCATCAGGCCTCTAGTAAATAAATAGGTATAATGAAATGTTTAAACCATTAAAAAAAAAGGTAAAATGTGAAACAGTGTAAAGGGATTTCAATGACCCAGGTGTGTTGGTAGCAAGTTGCAGTAATAAATGAGGTCTTGGAAGGCCTCATTGATAAAGTGGCATTTGATCAAAGTTTTGAAGATGGTGATCAAATTAGCCATGCAGAATACCTAGCAGAAAAGAATTCTAGGCAGAAGACATAGCTAGTGCAATATCTCTGAGATAGAAGCACTCATTGCATCCAAAGAAACAGGAGAGAGCACAATATTTCTAGATTGGAGTGAGCAACTATGACATAAGAAGATGAGATATTCTCTGTCTCCTCAGGCTGCCATAAAAAAAAAGGGGGTTGGGGGGAGGAAATACCACAGACTGGTGGCTTAAACACAGATATGTATTTTCTTACAGTTTTCTGGAAGCTAGAAGTTCCAAACAGGTCCAGCAGAGCGGTTCCTGATGAGTGTTCTCTTCTAGACTTGTAGCAGCTGACTTCTCACTGTGTGTTCCCATAACCTTTCCTGGCTGCATGTGTGCGTAGACAGAGAAAGAGAGACCTCTTTCTTTCTTCCCATTTTTATAAGGCCACCAATCCTAGGATTCCATCCTTAGGACCTCATTTTACCTTAATTATCTCCTAAATATAATCTCCAAATATAATCATATTGAGGGTTAAAGCTTCAACATAAAAATTGAGTGGAGAATGGGGGTGGGGGGGTCAACAAGGTAAAAGTAGAGGACAGATGATATAGAGCCTTGAGGACCATTGTCAAAGCTTAGTGTGGTTTTCTCTGGAATTCTCTGTGCAAGGGAGTTTTATGATTCTGAATTCTATTAGGCCATATAATTTTTCTTCACATTATTTTTGAAGTTTTATTCAGGACTGAAATGGCAAGAGACAAAACTATGAAGATACTAGAGTTGACTCTCAAATGTCAGCTTTGAATACTGGTTTTGAATATAATTGGAATAATTTGTCTGAACTTATTAATTGAATTCTATATCACAAACCTTGGAATTAAACTCTCTTTGATTTAACATGCAAATCTATGCAGAAACATGCAAAACAAGATTCATAAAGCAAGTGAAACATATCTTTAGGCTTTACTATAGAGGTCAAAGAATGCAGATGGCAGGCAGGGAACATAAATTCTTTAAAGAGAGTTTTTATATAACCTATTATGCCAAAATATATATTGAATGTATACTAGACTGATAAACTGATAGTTCAAGCAAAAAATGGGATGAGATACTGTTCAATTTAATTACAGAAATTCCTACTCCAGGCTTATAAAATATAATAATGGCCTACTAGATAATGTACAAAGATGTCTAATTACCACTTAAGATTAACTATTCAGCACATATGTACCAGAAATTTTTGGCAGAATATCCTTCCATTTAGCCAAAAAGTAGCCTACCTAGTAAAATATCTAATTTGATCTTTATCCAATGTAATTTTAAATATTAAATGCAAAGAGGAAACAAAGAAATGTAAAGATAGTCTGTGCTTATGGATTGCAATAATTAATATTGTAAAAATGTCCATATCACCCAAAGCAATCTACAGATTCAATGCAACCCCTATCACAATTCCAATGGTATTTGTCACACAAATAGAAAAAACAAACTAACAAAGAAAAATCCTAAAATTTGTTTGGAACCAAAAAGACACCAAATAGTCAAAGCAATCCAAAGAATAAAAAGAACAAAACCAGAGGTATCACACTTCTTGGTTTCAAAGTATATTACAAAGCTATAGTAATAAAAAAGTTTTAATATTGACAGAAAAACAGATACACAGACCAATGGAACAATATTGAAAGTCCACACATATATAGGGTGGGGCAAAAATAGGTTTACAGTTGTTGGTATGGAAAATACAGTAGTACAGCAATCTATATATATAAAAGGCTAAGTGAATGACTGACCATCTGTCTGAACGTCCAACCAGCTGGCTGGCTGGTATTATGATGCACACTGGCAATTTAAAAATAAACGATGACTCACACATGTGCAATACATATAAAGCTCTCACTGGCACCAATTGCATGCATGTGTTTCAATCTGTCATTGTCGATTGTATAATTTGGTTGTTTTTGTTGACATTCTGAAGCTGAGAGAAAGGGGAATCATAGACAGAATATGTCTGAAGACCAACTATTGGCACAATGTACCTCTGAAGCCAAAAGAAGCGGCATTGTCAACAGAATGTATCTGAAATATATCTTCTAATTAATTTCCTTTCAACATTCATGGATCTGTGCACATGGCTACTAGTTAATAAATAAATAATACAAGGATATACTATTTCATATACTTACAACTATAAACCTACTTTTGTGCCACTCTGTATTTATGACATAGTTTAGAACAAAAGAGCCAAGACCATAAAGTGGGGAAAGAACAGTCAGTTCAATAAGTGTCATTGGGAAAACTGAACAACCACATGCAAAAGAATTAAACTAGACTGCTATTTCAACAGCATACACAAAAATTTACTCAAAATGCGTTGAAGACTTGAATTAAGAGCTAAACTCATAAAATACATAGGAGAAACATAGACACTCAGCTCCTGGGTATTGAACCTAGGAACATTTTTGTGGATTTGACTTCAAAGAGAAACAATAAAAAAAATAAACAATTTGGATTACATTAAACTTAAACGCTTCTGCACAGCAAAGGAAACGATCAACAAAATGAAAGGACAGTCACCTGAGTAGGAGAAGATATTCGCAATTGATATTTTTGGTTAAGGTTAATATCCAAAATATATAAACAACTCATAAAACTCAACAACAACAAGAAAAAAACAACCCTATTAAAAAATGAGTGGGAGATCTGAACAGACATTTCACAATGAAGATATACAGATGGCCACAAGGCACTTGAAAAATGTTCAACATCACTAATTATCTCAAAAATGCAAATGCAAACTGCAATGAGATATCAGCCTCATATATGTTAGAATAGCTATTATCAAAAGGAGAAATAACAGGCTGTGGAGAAAATGGAAACCTCTTACTGGTACATTGTTAGGGATTTTAAATTGGCGCAGCCACTATGGAAAACAATTTGGAGGTTCCTCAAAAAAATTAAGAATAGAAGTACCATATGATTCAGTTATTCCACTTCTGGGTATATTTATCAAAATAATATGAAAACACAAATAATTTAAAAAGGTATTTTCATTTCTATGATGTTTGTACCATTGCTTACAATAGCACAAAATATGGCAAAAAACTGTGTCCATCAACTGATGATTGGATGAATATGTGAGATATAGTGGAATACTATTTGCCATTAAAAAAAAAAAAGATGAAATATTGTAATTTGCAACAACATGGATGGGCCACAAGAAGATTATACTCAGTGAAATGAGTCCAACAGAAAAATACAAAAATTATGATTTTATTCATATGTGGAATACAAAACAATCAAATAAAAAAAGAAAAAAGAAAAAGATAACCAACAAAACAAACTCATAGGTATGGATAATAGATTGGTGGTTACCAGAAGAGAAGGGTGTTCGGGGTGAGGGCAAAAATGGGTAAATGAGGTCAAATGTGTAATGAGAGATGGAAACCAGACTTGTGGGGGTAAACACAGTGTACACATAGCAAATTATAGTTATACACTTGAAATTTATATAATGTTATAAAGCAATGTTACCTCAATCGAAACAAATAAAAAATAAATGCAGGTAAAAAAATTAGTTACTGGTACACAATTAGAATTATTATCAAAGCTTAATTACTTGTAAAAATATTATAAGCATGTATTATTTTCAATTTATATCACCATAATTAAGTGGCCCACATTGCTTTATTCCAAAACTAATTTTCTGTATGTGATAGAGTATAGAATATTTCACCCAATGCAAAAATATGAGGAGGAAAAGAAGAAATTGTGCTCATTTGTTTGTAAGTCCAGGCAGGATCTAAGAGATCAGCTGTCTAATTGTCTCATTTTACATATGGAAAGAGACACAGAGAGATTAAATAGTAAAATGTGAAATTGAGATTATTTTCTCTCACAAAGATTTAATGTTTTCATTCCTATCTACCCATTCAGCTCCAAAGCTAGCCTAGTAAACAAATACATAAATAATTTTAAAATATCATTTTAAAAATAACGCTGACTAAAATATAAATACTTGCAAGCTCACACCTGTCAGGATGGCTATCATCAACAAATCAACAAATAACAAGTGCTGGCAAGAAGGTGGAGAAAAGGGAACCCTAGTACACTGCTGGTGGGAATGCAGACTAGTACAGCCATTATGGAAAACAGTATGGAGTTTCCTCAAAATATTAAATATGGAACTTCCATTTGACCCAGTAATCCCACTTCTAGGAATATAACCTAAGAAACTCAAAACACCAATCTGAAGGAATATATGCACCCCTATGTTCATAGCAGCACAATTTACAATAGCTAAGATCTGGAAATGCCCATTATTAGATGAATGGATAAAAAAGCTGTGGTAGCCCAGCTGGTGTGGCTCAGTGGTTGAGAACTGACCTATGAACCTGGAGGTCACAGTTCTATTCCTGGTCAGGGCAGGTAGGCAAGAGGCAGCCAATCAATAATTTTCTCTCATCATTGATGTTTCTATCTCTCTCTCCCTCTCCCTTTCTCTCTGAAATCAATAAAAATATATTTTAAAAAAAAAGCTGTGGTACCTTTACACTATGGTACTATGCAGCTGTAAAAAAAGAAGGATCTCTTACTCTTTAAGACAGCAATGGAGGGACCTGGAGAGTATTATGCTAAGCAAAATAAGCCAGGCAAAGAAAGACAAGTATCACATGATCTCATCCATATGTGGACTCTAATGAACAAAATAAACTGTTGAACAAAATAGATCCAGAGACATAGAATCATGAAACAGACTGATGAATCTCAGAGGAAAGGTGGGGTTGTGATGGGGTGAGGAGAGATTAACTGGGGAACATATATGCATATATGCATAGCCCATGGAAACAGACAATAGTGTGGTGAAAGCCTGGGGGAGGGGGCTGTAGAGAAGGGGGGAGGGTTAATGGGAATAAAAAGAAAGACGTCTGTAATACTTGCAACTATAAAGATAAATTTTAAAAAATAAAATATAACTATTTATTTGCTGTACGTTTTTACAATGAATTATAGATTTCAACACTAGAGAAGAGGAATAAATTTTTTTCAGGATCATCGGACTACAAAATTTCTATCATTTTTTGTGTTAATTGGGTCTGTAAGCTATTTTATTGTTTTGTTTTGCTTTTTAGCCCAGCCAGGAAAAATGGGATAGCTTTCCATTCTGTTTCAGACACATCTCCCAAATCAGTTTTCCACCCATAAAGAAAGACCTCAAAACAGTATGTTGGCATCCATTTATGATTTTTTTTATAGATTTTTTTTCTAAATGAGGAATTTTACACAGAGTAGATCTGTGCTCTTTACACTAGACCATATTACCAAAAGACTACCTCAAAAAAAAGCCTTTTTAGGCCTCATGCACCCAAGGGTCATTGTTCTATCGCAATCATATGGTGGTGACTTCTGTAACACTGCTATGAGTTATAACCCTGAAAGTAATAGGAAACAAAGAAACCAGCAAAGCTGACCCAACAAAGACAGATATAAAATTAGCAGTGGACTAGAGATAACTTTATGCCAGTTGCTAAGGGCAACGCACAACTGATGGATAATGTAATAATGCACATTAAGCCATACTTATACTAAATAAGTTCACAACATCATTAATATCCTTAGCAGCAGGGGCACCAAGCTGACTGAGGTAAGCAAAGGTGTTGATGATGACTATACCTCAGGGAAAGGCCTAACCACTTAATAGCCTGATAGGATTCATAACAGGAGGAAAAAAGGACACTGCAGCTTCTGCTTCATTTGTCCTTGCTTTTAACTTAAGTCACCCCTGTAACCCTTTCTTTCCACTGCTGCCACATAGTACATGTCGCTCTTATTGAAGGTTAGGGATAGAGCTCTACTTTTATAATCTTATGAACATAGATTCTCCTGTAAGCAAGCTTCTTAATTTCTATTGTGTCCTGACTATTCTTTCCCACTCATGACTGCTTCTTTGTGATGCTGCTTGCCTGCCTTCTGCTCTACATTAAATGGGTAGGAGAGGAGTGAGAAAGGAGAAGAAAACAAAATTGAGTGTGTGAGAAAGTTATGCCTATATAAAGGCTATATATAGACAGAATGATGAAGGCAAAAATAGTGTCTGACCACTACCACTCGTTTAAATTAATTGTTCCCAGGTTACCACTGATATGGCTAGCTAGACCATGCACTATGGCATGTCAAATCCAGATCTTTCTTTGTCTCTGTTCCCCATGAAAGCACTCACCAACGTTCCCTTAGGAGCTAGTTGACTTAATACCTTGATAGTTAATCTGACTTCTGAATAGAAATTCCTTGTGTAGAAGAAGTGCAACCTCAGACTTCATGACAGTTTGTAGAGCAAGCATGTCAAATTGCAGCCTGCGAGCCTTGGCCCGTGTTAGCCTTTGAGTTTGACATGTTTGTTCTAGAGAATGGGGCAGAGATAGGTTGTGCTTGGGATACTGTACATTCCTTAAATAATACTTCCTAGTAGTCAGCAGCTCTGTATTTTATGCAGTTGGCTTAACCTATATGAAATCACAAGGCCAAATGATTTTAGAATTCTGAAGGACCTTCCAGATTATCTAGCCAACCACTCTTGCTTTGCATTTGAGAATGTACTAAGAGCTTTTCCAAAGAATGTGATTATGACTACAGTAGTTCTATGGTGCTCTCTACAAATAATGGCCTTGGAAATAAGTAGGTACTTTGAGAATTGTCACTGAAAAGCGTGGACTCTAGATTCACGTTGCCTAAATTTGAACCCTGGTTCTAGCATTTGCTAATACTTTGACAAGGCAAGTTATTTACTCTTCCTAACTCTTTCTTTTCATCTGCAAAATTGGAGTAATAATATTATCTATATCATTGGGCCAATAGGATGACCATGAGGATTTAATAAAGTAGTAATTGTAAAGCATTTACAATAACCTAGAGCACGGTAAATGCTCAATAAAGTTAATGCCATTAGTAAAGGAATGGCAGAAAAGCCAAAGGGGTGGTCTGTACTTAGATAGTGCTGTCTTCTTATCTTGTTCTTTTATCTTTTCTATAAATCTTTCCCCTCCCTTTTTATCCCAAATTCATTGCTGTCTTCCAAGAACCCTTAAGGCCAAGGCATAGTTTTGTTCAATATTATAAATCAAATTTCTAAAACAATGCTAGATACATAGTAGGTACTCGATAAATACTTGTAGAATAAATGTACAGTACACTAGCTCTGAAATCTGTACTGTCTCTAATAAAAGGAGGTTATGGTTCAATTCCTGGTCAGGGCACATGCCCAGGTTGTGGGCTCGATCCTCAGTTCGGGGAGTGCAGGAGGCAGCCAAACAATGATTCTCTCTTATCATTAATGTTTCTATTTCTCTCTCCCTCTCCCTTCCTCTCTGAAATGAAAAAAAAAAGTATATTAAAAAAAAGATTTGACAATATAGACTTTTAGAATGGGAAAGGACTATGGACATTAACTAATTTAATCCTCACATTTTTTTTAGGGGAAGACTTATAGATTGATCAATTTAGTCTTTCTAGAGTCAAACTAAAACATCTATGTTAGTCAATATATTGGCTGATAGTGCACTTTTTCCCCCAGAGATGTCCAAACCTCTGGATCCCCGAGTGATGACACAGGCCTGGATGGTGTAACCTGCTTGTGTTTCTTAAGCCATGAGAACAATAAAATGATATTATATTGACCTATACCAATTTCTGTATATAAAGTAAGAAATCACTCTTTTAAAAAAATGAAAACATGATGGTACTAGTACAACTTATGGAAGAAGAATAAATGGGCACCATGGAAATTGTGTCACATAATAGAAATCTCTTTGATCTACAGAGGATCATAATGAGACCATCCTTCAAACTCAGGTTAGCCAATGATTCTATGATCAGTAACAAGAGCTCCAGTGTAAATTAATTTAACACTCATTTTATAAATTTCAGTCTTAGTACTGTTCAAAGCACTAAAGCTGACTTTGCCTAGAAGGACTGCCCCTTCCAGTACCAATAGTATCTCTAATCAATCTGTTAATGAAGGTGCCTCAGACTTTCAGTTTCAGCCAATTACTTATAGAGAAGTCAGTGTACTGCTTCACTTAAGACAGCGTAATAGTGTTGGGGCCGATAATTTACATCTAAAGCTTCTTAAGCCAGCTGCTTCATTAAGATGTAAGCCAGTAACTGATATTTTTAATTTAACACTCTTTTTCTAGAGCTCTCCTATCAATTGGGAAGTGTGCCAGAATAATACCTTCATAAAAAAGAGAGAGAGAGAGAGAGAGAGAGAGACAGAGAGAAGTTAAACAGGCTTGAAACAATGTAGTGGAGAAATAAAAGAAATTGATCTAGATTTTTTTTTCATAATCCAAATGACGCACTTGGTAGTCATCCAATACTAAACCTAAATTCAAATGCTTTGAATGAGGAGGGATTAAGAGATTGTAAAAGGGGATGGATGTGAGGGCTATGAAAATTTAAATCAGCAGCAAAAAAAAAGGGGGGGGGGATGGCCAAAAATAAGACACTCACTTATTTTGAAGGCTAGAAAGATTATGAGAAAAGAAGATATTTATGTATAATTATCTGGTTTTTAGATAATTCATCTATTAAAGTATATTGAGACCACATTATACTACGAGGCAAGCATAGTGCTGGACACTATAGCTGATCCAGGTGGAGATAAGATTGAGGAAGAGGAGAAAAAATCAGTTAATTCAAGATGAGATACATTAATGTGCTCAAATATACATAAACACATAAACAGAGTGAGTACAAACAGGGGTTCAGAGAAGCAAGAGCACAGTGTGGACAGCTCTTAAATGTTTTTACTTGCATACCAACTAAAAGCTTTTAATCATGTTTAGTTGGCTGCATAGAATACAACTATGGTATGTTGTATATTTGTACAAAATATCCAAAAGTAACTAAATATCATAGCATCTGATACCAAACAAATCCATTTTAAAAGTTATATGAGCAAGCTTTCCTCTAAATCAGAAACTTTAGTTTATTTATTTTACCTCTTGGATGCATATTTTTATTTCAATTACATACAAAATCATATCTTAATGCAACATATTTTATGCTTATCTCTCCTGTCTCAAAAATATGAATGTAAATTAAAAAATTAATTTTTATTAAATTTTTTACTCTAATTTTGATTACACAATCTCTTTGACCAAATATTGTACAATTCATCAAAATCATATATTAATAGCTTTTTATTAAGTATTAAAAGTAAACTTTATTAGAAATAATCCTATGTAATAAAAGTATAATATGCTAAGTGTCTGTCTAATCAGTCAACTGTTCAGTTGACCACTTGACCAGTCGCTATGATGTGCACTGACCACCAAGGGGCAGATGCTCCGACCAGTAGGTTAGTTTGCTGCTGGGGTCTGGCTGATAGGGACTGGGCAAGAGGGTCGGACACATCCTAGAGCCTTCCCACAGTCCCTCCCCAGCCTGCCAGCCACATCGGCCCCAATCAGGACTTGGTGAGATGCCCCCCAATCAGCTTCGATCACTGGCCAGGCTGAGGGACCGTACCTGTGCATGAATTCGTGTGCCAGGCCTTTAGTTCTATCTAATAAAGAGGTAATGTACAAATTGACCATCACTCCAACACACAAGATGGCTGCCCCCATGTGGTCACAAGATGGCCACCATAAGATGGCCAGCAGGGAAGGGTAGTTGGGGTGACCAGGCCAGCAAGGGAGGGCAGTTGGGGGTGACCAGGCCAGCAGGGGATAGCAGTTTGGGGGAACCAAGCTTGCAGGGGAGGGCAGGTGGGGGCGACCAGATTGGCAAGGGAGAGAAGTTAGGGCAAACAGGCTGGCAGGGCACGGCAGTTAGGGAAAATCAGGCTGGCAGGGGAGCAGTTTGGTGTCGATCAGGCTGGCAAGGGAGTGGTTAGGGGGTGATCAGGCTGGCAGGCAGATGTGGTTAGGGGCAATCAGGCAACCAGGCAAGCGAGCAGTTGGGAGCCAGCAGTCCTGGATTGTGAAATCCGAGATTGGGCCTAAACATGCAGTTGGACATCCCTCAAGGGGTTCCAGATTGGAGAAGGTGGAGGCTGGCCTGAGGGACACACAACCAACCCCCATGCATGAATTTCATGCACCAGGCCTCTAGTATCTTAATAAAATGGGTAGATTATCAGTTTTAATTTGTTCATGTATCATAAAAGAATACACTTATTGGTAAATATTAGTGAAATCAGTAACAATTCTGTTCCTATTTTTTATTTGTTTGCTTTAAAAATGTATCTGCTCAGAAAATTTGTTCTTTTAGATAGAAGATGTGAATAGAAGGAGTTTTTCCATGTCAACACTCCTCAATTCTTTGAACATTTTCTGAAGTACATATTAAAAATCACTTTGTGATCTATTATCAATTTTATTGATCTATGAGCTAGTAACTCAATAGGTCTTTCTTCATTTTTCTTGAATGTAACAAAAGATTCAATAAATTATTGTTCATCATTCATTAGAATCTGTTACCTTATTTCAGGAAAGGGTTTACTAATACTTATCAAAAGTCTTAATTGGACTTCTTCTTCTTTCACTAAGAGGCAACTTGTTTGACTTGATATATTCCAAGTTCGGGAAACTTTAAAAATGATTTCATACCATCATTATTTTAAATACATTCTCATCAAAAGCTTAGAGTTACAGTTTTAGCTCATTCAATTTATGGGAAATGTCCACCATATGACCTTACTGGTATGAATGAGAACCAGTATTCACTTTCAAACCAATCAGCCAAGTCCAATTTAAATTCCAACACAACAAAATGACTTTATTTTTAAATCCAAATAAATGTTAACACTCATGCCCAGGACAAGCAGTTAACTTCTGAATTTTCAAAGTAAGTAAATGATAGAGGATGATGCAAAGCAAAGTCATAGAATTTGGTCTTGTTTGTTTCTGGACAAAATAAACCCCATTGATATTTCTTTCTAATACTTTGCTTCGTTTGCTTTAACTCTCTCTGAGGATTGATACATTCTTTAATAAAAGGCACTAGATGAAATAGGATAGGTAGTTAAAAGGAAATTGCCACCATTCCCACTGCTCCACACAAAAATAAATTTGAATTAAGACATCCAAACACATCCCAAAATATTCCAATTCTATTTCTATTTTCTTTTTTCATATATATATATATATATATATATATATATATATATATGACAGAAAGCAAATATCCCATTTCTATATATACAATTTCAGAGATATTTTATAGCATAAATTATTGATTATCCATGTCCATACAGTGGGGTAATAATGGGAGAGTGCCAAATGGCAGATTAATTAAATGTATCACCTTTGGAATATATGACTTAATCATTAAAGTGAATATAGTACTGAAACTCTATATTTAAAGAATACTTATCATCTTTAAAGTGTATTCCCATCATTATTATTCTAGGTCCAGCCAAGAAACAGAAACTTCTCTTGGTCTTTCACAATGAAGGAATTTAATACAGTGAAATGGGTGTGTAACTAGTAGGACAACTGAGAAGCAATATAAGAGATGGTGAGGCAAGTAAGAGATGGGCAAACTTTAGAACCTGCTATTCCTAGGAGCAATATTCAGGCTTTTGCTTAATTCACATTACTGACTTTTCTAAAACTACTTCCCACTGACTGAAAATATACAGGAGACAGGAAGCATGGGAAAATTAAATTCACAGTTTTCTGCAATTCAGAGGAACAAATAAAGAGCAGAGACTGGATCAGAAAGCAAACCAGTAATCAGCAGGCAGAGACAGTACTCATCACTTGATTCTTATAATCATTTTAAGAGACAGACAACATCCTGCAAGCACCTTTTTGTTCCTTTATGTTTATTCATTCATTCATTTATTTATTTAAAAATAAAGCCCCTGGAGTTTGAAAAGCTTAAGCTGCCAAGAAGAATTAAATCTGATCCTCAAATTGGACCTTTTATTCCAAGGACCTTTCAAAATCCACACAGAACTTAATATACCATTTCAATCTTTCAGATTTAGGATTATAGTGAAAAGTATGCTTGTGGACCTTTGAGTTTAAAATAAGAAAAGGTGACTGGAGGAAATGGGCCTCATGATTGTTAGTTTACTGTACTGAGATCATTCATGCTGCTTGCAAGTTAATAACCTTACAATAGAATTAGTAAGTATATGATAAACATTTATGATGTTGAAGAAACTTGACCATGACTATTGTTTTTCTTCTCAGCAGAGAAAGAAAAATCCAGATTCACTAATGACTTAATACTGCCCCAGCCTTATAACTAGCCTAGCGTCACCAAAGCATATTGTCATGGATTTCTCTGAAATAGTATAAAGGTGGTTTACCATGGAGATAGATTGAGAATGGTTTCTCTTACAGCTTCTGCAGTAGCTCTTCACACTGCAGGATAATAAGACGGTTTAGGAGAGAAGAACCAACTACGAGCACTCTTAAGCCAGAGTTTCTGTGTCTCTGAAACTGAAAGTAGGTGTGTGTTGTGGCCATGTTTAATTGTCACACTGCAATAACTGTTACATTATTAGTATGCAGAGCAAAGATTTTATATTAGACTAGAGGCCCGGTACACTGGGAGGAGGGGGGTGTCCCTCAGCCCAGCCTGTACCCTCTCACAATCTGGGACTGCTGGGTCCTAACCGCTTGCCTGCCTGCCTGCCTGATTGCCCCTAACCACTCTGCATGCTAGCCTGATCACCCCCTAACCACTCCCCTGCCAGCCTAATTAACACCTAACTGCTTCCCTGCCAGCCAGATTGCCCCCAACTGCCCTCCTCTGCTGGCCAATTTGGTTCTGATTGGTCAGTTTCTATGCCAGTCAGTATCCCTGGGCCTATCAACAGGGCCTGATCAGAAAGGCAGGGCTGATCAGCAGCCCAGTGGAGGCCTGGAGAGAAACGGAGGCGTGGCTGCTGGTCAGGCCGGGGAAAGAAAGAGAGAGGCAAGTGCTGATCAACAGCTGCTACAGAGGCTATGAATCAGACCCTGTTTCTCTCTCCAGGCCTGATTCACAGCCCCCTCAGCAGTCAGTGCTGGGTCACCATACCTGCAGCCTTAGTAGTCAGTGATGGGTCACCACAGCAACCCTGTGCTGACTGCAGGACTGACTTCTGGTTGGTCAAGCCTCTGATCATTGTGGATGTACAGACCTATAAATTACCTATTCCTGAGAATGGTATGGCACAGTGTTCATGGGTCCTGCCCACACTAAAGGGAAGAAAATTATGGAATCTATACATCTGTTTTTATATATTAGGATAACTCTTGCTTTGATTACACATTTTATTCTGACTTGTACATTCTGAATCCTCCTACAGAGAAGAAGAAAAATAAGAAAATGGCAGACATTACTTAGCCATTCCCTCCAAATACTGGCTCACCATGCTACAGACCCCATGATTTCACACAAATTCTTGGCTCTGGACTCCCAAGACTTGTTAAAGGTAGATATCCATATAATTTAGTATCTTGCTGAGCAGCACCCCTCTAAACAAGGGGAAGCAGGGAGAAATGTCACTGATGTTCATTTTTTTTGGTGAAACATTCAATGCTCCCTGCTGTTGACACACAGGAGGTGACACTCAGGGAATAGCAAATTTGTGCCAAGGTTAACATATTTTATCCAGGGCTTTAAGGACAGAAGAGCCTGAGCACCCACAGAAGATAATTAATCCAACATTTTCCCAATGCTATATGGAACAATGCACAGTTTTTGCAATCTGGAGAAAGTTTAGCATCTCTTATGAGTCTGAAACCTATGAGTACTGAAGAGAATTCTGAGATATGCTTAGTCAATTTCTTGCAAAGTCATCCAAGAATGATTGGTCCTGTCATTGTCAGTGACAATAGCATCTATCCAAAGAATAGAAGCAAAATTATGAAACTCTTGTTCTCCTTTTTAATTAGCAATATTACTTAAGGCTCCATAATTTTTTCATTTGCCATGAATGATACCATGTTTTGGGGGCTATTATAAGTTTGCAGCCAGATTTCATTAATGAGGTTAAATTTATTCTGCACAGATCAAACCAGATTCCTTTTGGTATTAGTTTTCTATTGTGCTAACAAATTACCATAAATTTCAGTGGCTCAAAAAAAAACACAAATTTATGATTTCATAGTTTCTGTGGGTCAGGAGTCCAGGCATGGATGGCTGGGTCTTGTGCAGAGGGTCTCACAGTTTAAATTCAAGGTGTTAACCAGGCTGTGATCTCATTTAAGGCTTGGGCTTCTCCTCCAAACTCATAAGTTGTTGGTAGAATTCATTTCTCTGTGGTTTTATGACTAAAGCTCTGGTCTCCTTTCTAGGTATCTGATGATGTCCTTAAAATCATGTTTCATTTCCACCCTCACTTCTCAGTGGTTGTCCTTACATTCTTGCCTTGCTGCCCCTTCCTTCACAACATAGCTGTTTGCTTTCTTCTGAGTCTGCAGAAGAGAATTTTCTGACACTTCACCTTATGTTAAAGGTACATTTGATTAGATCAAGCCCACCTAGGATAATCTTCTTTATTTAACTCTGAATTAACTGATAAATCACCTAATCCTGAGAATGGTATGGCACAGTATTCACGGGTCCTGCCCACACTAAAGGGAAGAAAATTATGGAATCTGTACATCAAGAAGCATCTTTCTTGGACACTCTAAGAATTCTATCTACCACAATTTTCATGGATTTATTTCGCAAAATTTGTACCTCAGAATATGTAAGACTACTTGTAAATATCTTAAAAACCAGATATTTCAAGTAAAAATTTTGTTAGATAATGTACCATAGCTATCATAAATTATGACTAGACATAAAGTTTGAGTTAATTAAAAATGATCACAACATCTGAATATATTTATACAAAATATAAATGACAAATCCATAATGTATATTCTGGATTAGATCAAGGTCAAATGCAGGGCCCTTAACTATATGTTTTCATTAACCAAGCTGTGATTTTGTTCTCTCAGTTGCAAATTCTTGCAACTGATAGAAGAGCAAAAATGGTAATTTTTCAGATTACAACATGATCCAAATGAAATGTTTTACATTCTGGAATTTTATTTTTCTGATACTTCTCAGACAGCTCTTACTAAAATGAGCAATTTTAAACTAATGAGCCTTATGGAATAAAATGGAATGATGCCCATTCTACAATGTTGATCTAGCTTGTTGTGGTGGATTCTAAAACAATGTATGAAGTATAAGCTTTAATCTTTCATGAGCATCTTCTTGGGAAAAGCAAGAAGGAAGAAGTGATCATTACCTATGCCTGTTCTTCAAAGGAAGAAAAAGCAGCGTGTTTGTTGTTTTAAAATGAGCATTTTTTAAATAGAAAAGTAGCGGTCTAGAAGGGAATTCAGTCATGTGAAAATAGTTCTAAACTGCCAAGTTATTTCTTTTAGTGGTATGGAATGGTTGGTGTTCCTGTGTGTATCTGCACTTTATGGAATAATTTAAACTCTACTATGGTTTAATGTGCTATGCCTGCTCACAGAGACTAATGAAAGAAGTTTTATATAAAGTTTTGCTATTGTGGTGATTGCTAAAGTGCTACATGGTTGATCTAAATTAATGATATTTAAACATTTCCTTTAGTAACTTTACTTCGCAACTGAAAGGAAGATACATTTCAGGAGTCTAAGTTTTTATTCCTTTAAACTAAATGTTCCTAATAATACAAAACAGCACTCAGTGATCCATGCAGGCATCCATTTATAATCTTAATAGAAGACATATTCCATGCTAATCTAGCTCATTAATATTAAAGAAAGTGTTAGAGAGTGGGAATTTTTGAGCACTACTTAGGCCGTGGACTATGCCCCAGATAGAGTTGTCAGTACTGACATCAGGCCAGGCCTTGAGATACAGTCTCATGGACCTTTCCCAGCAAGTAGGCCTTCTTTCATAGAACACTGTCAGCTTTCTGAAGAACAGGATGACCCTGTGAATAACATGGTCGTCAATGGCATGATCCTGACGTTGCTTAGGAAAAACTGTTTTGTCTTGGATTACCTGCTCTGCAAGAACAGGATGTGGTTAATGTGCTTAAAAATGGTCCTGCACAAAGGGTCGGGGCTGCTCTCTGGACTCCCTGCATGGAGAAAGGCAGAGCAGTTGCCGACTGGCCGGCAGGCTGGCTAATAAAGGCTCCCCAAATTTTAATTTGGTCTGGACTCCAGTGGTTGTTGCGTTCAGTCCACAACAGAAAGGACTCCAACACTGGTGAGCACTTAATCATTTGCAATTAGCACCTAACTGTTAATTCTATGGAGGGCTCTTAGGGAGGGAGGCAGAAATAGCTCCCGTTTGCTAAATGTTAGTTGATTTAACTCAGAGTTTTTAATTCTGGGAAAACTCAGTAATTAGAACAGTTCATGTAGCTAGACAAGTTTAATTGATCAGTTAAAACTAAAAGAGTCCCCAACTGAGAGTAACCACAAGATATACATTTTAGAAATGTCCACGACATAGCCATTTTGCTAATTTATTTTATTAGGTTCTGTGTACATCCAGGCCAATGGATTTGGCATCTGAGCAGAGATGAATAAACTTTCATTTCTCAGACTATCTCAGTACAGATCCCAAAATCAAATTAGCAGAATTGGACAGGTTGTCTGGTTTGGCTCCAACTAGAGCAGCTTGCTTCTACAATGTCAACTCAACCTGAAAAAAAAGGAATGACTATGTGTTCCCTACATTAAGACTAAAAAAAATGTCAAGACCCAGAATAAGAGCTCAATGCCAATGACTTAGAGCAAAACCAAGCTTCCCACTGTGGTGTGGCCTTTCTGCTTTCCTTCTACATTTATCCTGCCATTGAATGGGCTCTCTCTCCCAGCTCTGAAATCTGTCTCTTTTCTAGGGGCAGATCCTATTATTAATCATTTGTTGAAAACTCCCTGGAAGAATTCAAGGCATTGAGATAATCTATTACAGAGCACCAAGGGGGATTTGACCACAGGCTTTAAGAAAAAGAACCTGTTTGCACCATCCTGTTGACCCAGTTCTTATTAACGCTACTTCCAGAACATTTTATTTTTAATTGAAGAAAAGCTGAGGTTGGCAGGATCCCTTAAAAAGCAGTGGGATTCTATTAAATGAGTAGAGACAGGCTTGTTCATCTCTTCTGTTAATGTCATTTACTCAATTAGTAATGATGGAGTACGCCCAGGACATACCACACCAAAGGTTGACTGTGTCAACCTTCAGCTCCAGTTCCACTACCAAGTCTAGCAAAATAACCAGATCTAACTAAGCACAATTCTGACAGTTTTTAATTATTGTGACAATCAGGGCATTTTAAAATTGATCTCTTTAACATTTTCCAAAATCCTTATCCTGCCTTCTCACCATCTTCCCCATACACTTTCTTCATTTTGTAATGTATTGTTTTATGTCAGTTGCTCTTCTTTCTTTTTATGTATTTTGTTGTTGTGGCTGTCTTCTTTCTAGTCTTAGACTTGACTCTGCATCTATTCACATCTGATAACAAGGCTATCTGCTACCTTTGCCAAATGGTAGGCTCTTGTTTTACAGCAGCTTTCCAGATGTGTATGGGCACTACAGCTGCATAGCCCTTACAGATGGCATGAGAAATCTGTTTTCTGCCTTCTGCCTTACAATATACCTAATCTTTACCAGCTGTACTGAAGTGCCTTCGCCTTTAAGGATTTGGATGAAAGAACATGGGTAAAGCAGCAAAAGTCATCAACATCAGACACATATCAGCCATAAGGCTCCCTCATGGCATAGGATACAACAAGAGCAGCATTCCAAATGAGCCCTGTTGAACCACGAAGTGCATAGACAGAAGAGTAGTTTGTAGACAGTATCTAAAAATAGACACCATATTGGCAAATAGCAGGTACCAGGTTTTGAGGGTCCAGATTCTTCTAGAGACACCCAAAGAAAGCCATTCATTTCCAGGACAGATTTGGGAGAACCCTTGTGAGATTGCATGATTAAGACCAACAAATACTATGGGGTAAGGAACACAGAGTCTAACAGATCATGGATTAATTTTGTCTCTGCTACCTGCTTACAAGTTTGTGCAAAATGCTGAGCTTATTTGAGACCAATTCCTCATCTATAAGACCAGGATAGTGGATGATGTTTACATCATAGGGTTCTGTGAGGATTATGTATTACCCTGAACTTAGCACTGTGTCTGGCACATGATAAATGTTCATAAGTGACAGTTATGAAACTTGCTGTTATTTTAGGTAAACATTTATATAGGTGGTTTCTGGCATTTTTTTTCCTTGCTATATAGCAAGTCCAGAAATCTTCTCTCAAATATTCTTTGAAAAACAAAGACAAGGAATAGTTGGGTTTCAAAGGGCTTCACTGTCATCTGCATACAGCATGAAAGGAAAACAATGTCAACCAAGTCAATAAGTAAGGAAAAGCACCATTAAGCAGGAAAGTAAGGCTAGCCTTTGGGTTAACCACCATTGTGAACTCCAACACTAGACCTCAGGATGTGTGCAATTGCACAGTTTTTGCTGTTTGTGTCCATCTGTCTCTCAAAAAGTTCACTAACAACGATTCAGTCATGGTGTAGATATAGCAAAATGAGTAAAATTAGGATGCCTTTTTCTCCCTCACTTTATAGTTAACAAAGTTAGATAATGAAGAAAGGACATAGAGATGGGTTTAAATTCCAGTTTAACTGTTTTTTGCTGTGAGATATTAAACAAATTGTGACTTCTCTAGGCCTTAGTTTCTGCATCTGTAAAATGGAAAATTAATGCCCATTTTGCAATAGTTATTGAAAATGTAAATGATTCTTTTAAAATGCCTAGCTAGTTTTCTGCAACATAATAGCATTCACTAAAAATTGACTGCTATTACTACAATTAATCTTCATAATTACCGTATTAGATTTCCACTGCCGTGTAACAAATTACCACAAACCTAGCAGCTTAGAACAATACCAACTTATTAGCTCACAGTTCTGTAGGTCAGAAGTCCAGGCATGGAGTGTCTGGGTTCTCTGCTTGAGTCTTACAAAAACAAAATAAAGGTGTCAGATGGGTAGTGTCCTCATTTGGAATTCAAGGTTCTCTTCCCACATCATGCAATTGAGGCAGAATTCACTGCTACAGGACTAAGATCCCCATTTTCTGCTGGCTGGCAGCTGGCAGCCACTTTTGGGAGCACCCGCATCTCTTGGTACATGGTCCCCTTCATCTTCAAAGCCAGAAATGGAAAATCTTTGCATTGAATCTTTCTCATATCTCAAATGACTCTTTTTGGCCAAGAAGATCCCCATTCTATTTACAGATTCACCTGATTAGTTTAGGCCCAGGGAACACAATTTCCTTTACTTAGTCAACTGATGTGGGACCTTAATTATGTCTTAAAAATCCCTTTACAGCAGCACATAGGTTAGTGTTTGAATATCCGGGAGAAGGTGTGTATACACCAGACAACATCAATCTTGAAGGATATCTTAAAATTCTGCCTATTACAGTAATTTTGAGACACAAGTATTATCCATATTATTACTTTGGAGGAAACTGAAATTCCAAAGGTTCATCTGACTTATCCAAAGACATCCAGCTGAGAAATATATCTTAATAGATGTCCCTACGGGATATTTGCCAATGTTTGGACACATTTTTGGTTGTCACAATTAGGGAGAATCTGAAAATATTTTAGCTGGCCCAAGTTAACATTCTATTAGTATACAAGAAGAGAACAGACACTGGGGACCAGTGGTGGTCTCTGCCAAAGACTATGCTCATTTATGCCAGGCAGATCTCTGAGGATGCAGCTGGAGTATAGTGAAAACAGTCCTCGGCCAACTCCCACATCCTACAAATACATGCCAGTAAGAAGCTTTCCATTCGATGTAGGATTTCTCAAATTTAGCAGTAATCATGTATTAGGCCAGATAATTCATCATTATTGGGAGTAGGCAGGTAAGAAGGCTGTTCTGTTCACGGTAGGATGTTTAGATGTCCACTAGTTACCAACAGTGCCACCCCTCTCACCATCAAGTTGTGACAAACAAAAATTTCTCCTAGGGAAGGACCAAAATGGCCCTCAGTTAAGAACCACTACTCTAAAAGGGAGAAGCAAGCTCTCCCTCAAATCTTCTCCTTTTCCTATTGGCCAAAGCAGCCCTCATGACCCTGGAAATTAAATGCTGTGGGTGCTGGAACCAAAGCTGAGGGCCCTGGTCCCTGACTCCATGGCCTGGACTGCTTACCCCTAAATTATTAAAGGTGATGGAAATAAACTTCTATTTTATTTAAAGCACCATATTCTGGATCTTTCTGCATTTCTATCCTAATTAATACACACTTCTCGGGAAAGCCCATTTGGCAGAGCTGGTGTTAAACATATTGTCTGTTACCTTAAAATCTTGTAGCTCTATTTTCTTTTTGTTATAAAAAAGGAAATAGAGCTACATTATCTTTACAATATAGCCTGTCCCCAAAGAGGCAATACTTACAATGAGGAGCTGTACTTGATTCTTCAGTAAATACATACTTTGTTTGACTGTGTTCTAACAACCCAAATGGAGGTTTCTGTTGTAAACATTTGTTTCACAAGCAAACACATCCAAATTGAAATTTTTTTTCCATTGTTGCGAAAATATCCATTTGCTTTCAGGCCATTAGGGAATGTTGAATGCTTTTGTAAATGTTTCCACAGGCTGCTGGCCACTCCAGGCCCGGCTGTTTCCCACTGCTCAAGAATTTCTTAATGGTCAGGAACTTCTGAGAGACTTGCCTAGGAGTTCAGCGGTTGACAGATATGATCATCAAAATAATCTTGCAATTAAGAAAGTGAAGACTAATATTTTTAAGCAGAACAACTAGCTGTGTCATTGAATACACTACTCTTTTTTAATATATTAAGCATATATAAGGAGCTGTATTAAAGTTTTTAAGCCATTCAACAATCACTAAATGGGTTTTCTTGACTTTAAGAAATTACTTCCATATTACATGTTGGGGATTGTTTTTCTGCTATAACAATCAAATGTTTTTAATAGTGTTTTTAAGTAAAATGAAAACATGAGAAGTATATTTATATCTACTGACACAAGATGTTGCCTGTATGCACATCTGCAGAACTTCTTTGAATGCCTTCCTTTCCCATATCTATCTACTGAAATGCTACCTACTGAAATGCTACTTGTATGCCAAGGCTTGATCTCACTCCCTTCTTAAATAACTATAAGCCTCAACATTCCTGCCAGTGGAACAACTTCCTAATGAAGAAAGTGCCCTGTGAGTGTGTGCTTTTTAAAAAATGTACATTTATCATAGCTTTTTCCTTATGATGGGTTAAACTCATTCCACTGCCCTGGGAATTTTGATTGAACAAAATATTGTTGTAATAGTCAGAATCAACCATACATATACTGAGTAACTATCAACAAAGCATCTTAGCTGAATCCTCCACCCACTAGTGGATGATGGAAAACTAGCCAAAGAGAAGGTTCTTTTTGCACAGAATAAGCAGAATAAGGCAAATCATTCAAGAAAAATGTTATGCTCTGAATAAACCTGGTGAGAATCTCTCTATTGATGGCATTGGGACACCTCCCAGTGACAACTTTGCTGCTCTTCAATGTCATCGTACACTCTTAAAATAAACTGCCATAAAGCACCACCTATCAAGAGAGCATATTCTCCTTTGAAAACATACACAGATTAACTCATGAGTATGCATTATAGCATTCTTCTTAATTTCCTTTCCATCAAAGTTGGATAAAAATAAGAAATTTAGAAATAATAGCTACCATTTTGTCAGCTATATGCCAGGTCATACCTTAATTTTCTCATTTAATGTGCAGAGCTCAATGAGCAATTGGATTATTATACTCACTTAATTGCTGAATAAATTGAGCCCTGCAAAGAGTACATGAGCTTGTACACACACACACACACACACAGACACACAACTTTCCCAAGATCACACAGCTAGTAAATGACAGAGCTAAGTCTCAAACTTAGCTCTGAGAAATAACAACACAAATTTTAAAATATGCTATGTAGTAAAATAATGCTAAAAAAAGGATGAGTGGTTTATGAAATCCAGTGGATAAAAATGGAGACAATTAAGTAAGTAAACAAATGAGTGTAGACATACTCCTCCTGAAATAAGTGGCTCTATGGCTTTTGGGACCTTGCCCTTGAGGTTTCTAATAGAGAACCTCAAATGTCAAGCATGATGGGCAAAGAACATGATGAGACCTCATTGTTTTTTGGCAAGTTCAGAACCCTGAGGCATGTGGCCCTGCACTTTACTCAAAACCAGCATGACCATAGTCGCATGGGCCTATGTATTTATATCTCACACATACAGTCAAAAAAGAGCTGCCTTACATATCTTATTCTCTACCCAGTGAGTTCCATGGACCTGCATAGCATTATCAACAAGCAGCCATATATTTGGACTTTGGATCTTGCTTCTGCAATTTCCTAGCTATAGAGACTCAAACAAAAATTTTAAACTTCATACACCTCCTATTAGACAGAAACAGTTCTGTTGTGAAATTAGATAAAATGAGATTTAAGGCACTGGCCACAAAATGGTGCCCCTCATGGTTAGGTGTGTCATCAGCACTGAAGGTATCAATCAAGTCATACTTGTACTTGACCACCATGGCCAACTCGTATAGCCCTGGGGAATGTTTGATTAAAATCCATTTATTACAGAATTTCAGAAATTTTCCACACTGTTTACTTACTGTCACTGAATCTGAAATACTGAACCTGCTCATAATTTTTTCTACCTTCCCTATAAATACATGTTTGGAGATAATGATACTCATTGTAGTAGGGTGTGACCAGCATGTCTCTTCTTTTATATTAACACAATGCAGCAGAAGAAAAGAATTAGACAAATGATAGATGATCAACCCTGTGATTTGAATTTCCTGCTTGCTCTCAAGATAAGAGTTCCCAAATTTATATTTCTGAAATGGTTATTTTGTGACAGGTTTGAACTGATTTCTTTTTACTCTGTAGCAGAATGTGTGTGATTTCCATCCACATTTCTGCAAAAAAGAAAAATATTAATACACTCTTACCTGAAGACAATGTTCAATTATTTTGATTGTGTTTCCTGAATGCACACATTATTTCTTAATGTGCCTGACATTCCAAACAGTTCAAAGAAGAAACATAAATGCAGACAACGAACATGCAAGCAATTCTTCTACCTCTGGAAGCACTGAGTGAAAGGTTATATATTTTAAAATATTGTTTAGCTCAGCTTTGAAATTTTGAAAAAAAATAATCTTTCTGTTCTGATAGTTGGGCAATCACTCCAGGTATCTTTTTTTAATGTATTTTTATTGATTTCAGAGAGGAAGGGAGAGGGAGAGAGAGATAGAAACATCAATGCTGAGAGAGAATCATTGATCAGCTGCCTCCTGCATGCTTCCTAGTGGGGATCAAGTCCTCAACCTGGGTATGTGCCCTAAAGGGAAATCAAACCATGACCTGGTTCATAGGTCGATGCTCAACGACTAAGCCACATCAGCCAGGCCCAGGTATCTTTACATACCAGAAGAGGAGGTGTGGCAGAACAAAGCCAAGGTTGGTAGGTCTCCTATACAAGGACTTACAATGTAAACCTAATATCTGGAAAAGAAAGGCAAAGGGGAGTAGTTGAACAACAGCTTGGCCAAATTACAGCTATTTCCTTTCTAAGAACATTCTCTCACCCCCACCCAACCCAGATCAGCATCGTGCCAATCTTACACTGGTCTGGTGTAAATAAACACATTAATACAGTATTAAGAATAGATGCTTTGAGAGAAAAATCTGTGGGTTTAATAGCTATTTAGCCTTTGAGAGTTACTTCTATTCTTTATTCCTAAGGTTTTTTTCACTCATAGAGTTTTTATAAGGATTAAGTTATTATCAAAGTAGTTAAACAGTACTTGTATGTTATAAGCTGATAAATATTATCTATTGTCTTTCTAAATTAGATGACATTATATGAATTATTTGTCATTTTGGAATGTCTGTTGCTTTTAGAATGCAGGTTCTTGTTTTTTTGAGGCATTGAAAAAACAACAACAAAACACATATGTAACTGCAAGTTTTGAAACTAAGAGGATCCAAGAGTGAGGGAAGGTCAAACTATATCCACAAACAAATATGTAAACATAGCTTTGTTTATATTCTTGGATATAAGTGTGGATGATAGTCCACTTGTCTTTTGCAACAATAAAATAATCAGAAATATGTCTGCCTCTCTTGTATCAGCTCTTACAGTTTCACAACTGGCAAAACAATTTTTCAATCTAGTGACCCATTCATGTCTATTGGCAAACTTTGTGTTTGATGGTTGCATTTTCTGGCTTCTAAAAGACCTCCTAGGCTTTGTTTAAAGTGCTTTCTAGAAATTATATTAAGATGAATATCTTAATATAATTTTCCTCTCCTGTATTTCAATGGAAATACAGGAGAGGAAAAAGCAGAAAGTTAACTCACAAATACTGAAATAACAGGAAATTGATGCAAACTACAGCTGCTTTGAACTACAGCTTGGTACTAGATCAGTATGAATTTTAATTTATAATGAAAATCTTTTTTATTTCATTAAGTACCCTGCGAAAGAATTTAAATAAGGTAGAATTTTCTTATAACAAGTATGCATCACTTTGGAGCATAGAAATAGGTACACGTTCGTTCACACATATCCAAAAATAATACAATAGATAGTGCTGCTATATTCATGGTGTTACGGACATGACTGATTGATGAATCACTCATAGTATTTTTCTCATTAAAAACAGTTTAAGCTGAAACCGGTTTGGCTCAGTGGATAGAGCGTCAGTCTGCGGACTGAAAGGTCCCAGGTTCAATTCTGGTCAAGGGCATGTACCTGGGTTGCGGGCACATCCCCAATAGGGGACGTGCAGGAGGCAGCTGATCGATGTTTCTCTCTCATCGATGTTTCTAACTCTCTCTCTCCCTTCCTCTCTGTTAAAAAAAAAAAAAAAATCAATAAAATATTAAAAACAAACAAACAAAAACAGTTTAAGCTTTTTTACTTTGAGAAAGGGCCTAATGCCAAGCTTAAAAGTTTTACCTTCTCTTCACCTATTTTATTTCACTGGTTATATGAATTTTACTGTTTCTTTGAAATTATTCATCACCTAGTTCCTGCTCACTCCATGTTAACCAGTCTGTCTTTTGCTCTTATTTTTCAGCACTTGGCAAATGGAACAGATTGTCTCATGATCATCTGAATGTTTCCTGCTGCTTTGCTTGTGTTCAGTAACATCAAAATTGGTGATAAAGTTTAACTAAAATGACTTGGTCGATATCCTTGTAAAACTTATTATTCCTCTGATTTGACTCTTTTCTTTGCTGTAGAGTGCAAATGTAGGGTACATTCCAGGAGCAGGGATAGAGTCTTGTTCATTTTTGTATGTTTAGTTACAAAAGACCTAGATTGTTGAATCAAAATGACCAATACATTTATTCTACCTCAAATATAACTGTGCTCTGAGATGGGTGGCCAGTTTAAGTAAACAATTGTTATCTACTCTTAGTTTGCACCAAGTGAGTGGAACATAAGGAGTGGATCATTTTGTCAGACAATGGTTCCTCCTAAAGCTTATTAAAAATCTAATTCATGAGAGTAAGAAGATTCTTACTTTCAACAGTTCCCTTGATCATGTCTATAATCAAAATCAAGTCTCATAAGAATATTTAGAAATGGGGAAAATGTTCATGTAATACAGGTAAGAAGAAAAAATGGTGTCCTGCCCTCTCTTAAAACAGACTGCAACAAGCGCATGATCTCAGAAGTTATCTTTAAAATGTAGCCCAAATCTAAAACCTTTAGTTGAGTAGTCTATCATTTAAATACTAGTATTCTTAACAGGTACAAGACTTAAAAGTGCCCCTTATCTTATTCCCAGAAGGCTGCCCGGCCACACTTGAAAGGCGGGTTATAGATAAACAAAAGTATCTAATACTGCTCTGCCAAATAATGTGAAGTGGTTTCTCCAATGTTAGAGAGGTGACTTTGTACAATATAGGAAACTAAGATCATAGTCTGCCTCCTCAATAGCAACAATACTCACAACTTTTATATAACATCTCCATACGCAAGGTTACATATATTAATTCATTTAATCCTTATAACATCCCATGAAGAAAGTACTGACATTAAACTGTTTTTTCTCTTTGCATCTATACTAATAAAAGAATAATATGCTAATTAAACTGGATAGACTGGACATCTTCTGGGTGTCATTACAGACGTCCTTCCTGACAAAGCCAGGGCCTGGGGGAAGATACCCGGAGTCCCAGGTGCCTGCAGCTGGCCAGAAGGAGGGAAGCCCGGGTCCCAGTTGCCTGCAGCTGGCTGGAGGAGGGAAGCCTGGGTCCTGGGTTCAGGGGCCAAGGCAGAGGTGGGTAGGGGAATCAGGCAGATGAGTGATCAGGGGCAATCAGTCAGGCAGGCAGGAGAGCAGTTAGAAGCTAGTAGTCCCAGATTGTGAGAGGGTGCAGGGGTCCCCCAACCCTGTGCATGAATTTCATGCACCGGGCCTCTAGTTTTCACATATAGGCACAGGCTAGAGTTTAGGAGAACAAACTCAGAAACTGGGGAATGCCCAGGAATCTAAAAAATGGCTCATTGCTTTTTTTCTAAATTATAAAAGTGAAATGAGTAAACACTTTGTACAATGTCTTCCTTTGTTTTAATTAACTTTAGTTACCCTAACACATTCAAAAATCAAATGCACAGGCACAGACTGGAGTTAAGATGTTGCAAGGAGTAAACAAATAACTTAAGGCACCTGTTTTGGGGGTGGGAGCAACATTCTAGAAGGAAACTGTCCCAGAGCTCCAATGGAGACCAGAAACAAAGGGAGGGGCAAACAGATTAAGAACTGGGGAGAAGTAGGGGGCAAAATGTGACTCCAAAGGACTACTTGGACTAACTCAGCAAAAAGCAATAACTTTCCTCATGGAATGGATTATAAATTAGGAGTGATTTTTGTTTCGGGTGGGGAGGAAGGGAGAGAAAGGCTGGTGCTTGGATTATGTGTTGTCAAGTGATAAAAGCAAGTATAAGAATATTTGATACTAGAAGTCTGTGTGCATATGTTAGCAGCAATTATAAGTGAAAGAAGTATGAGTAATTTTTAATTGCTTTTTGTGCTATGGTGCATTTTCTAATATCATTATGATTTATAAGCACTACCTTTTATATCATAAAGCTGCTATTAAAAAAGAATTATAGATAGATAATCACGGATAGCCAAGCATGCTACTAATACTTTAAAGATCATCTCATTTAGAAAGGCCCTTTTTGCCTCTGAGAAACAGAGGACATTGTGCTAAAAGCTTATTTCCACCACTTAGCATCTTTTAGCTTTAGGCAAGAAACATGCATTTCTTTAGGTATAATATGGTGTGGATGAAAAGGGGCCGCTTGCTAACCTGACAAGCTTAGGGAAGGCCTGCATGGAACCCTTAAAAACTCAAAGACCTAAAGTAATCACAAAGAATGGTCAGAAATTAAAACTGTAACTAAAAGCAATTTATGGTGGGTAGTCATGTCTTAGGCCAGTATCTTCTCTGATAAAGATTGTCTTTTTGCAACTAAGATAACATACCTTTGGAATGTCAGGGTAACTTCCCTTTTTCTGGACCTGTCAGGGCACAACCAAGACACCAGGGCTAGACCACAGATTCCCTCATTACTAGTATTATTATTAACACCTATGTATTCTGTACCCATATATGTAACAGAAGCATGTGTCTATCATTTTACTTGTTATCCAATCCCAGAGGTTTCTCTTCTTTGCTTTCTCCCACCTCCCTAATCTAGCACCAATAGATGTCATGTAACCCACTTACAGCTCTTCCTTTGATCGTAATTTATAAAACAAAGTGAAAAACTGCCATTCTCCTGAGCATTATCTCAATCTGTTGAGATTCTGCTTCCTAGGAATTGTCCACAGGTTGGCTCAAATAAACTCACAAAAATTCTTTACAGGTTTGAATGTTTCTTACCTAACAATGGGAATAACAGTTTCTCATAGAGATATTTCAAAAATGATTAAATGAAATAAAATATGGGAAGCACTTAGACTAGGACCCATGATACAGTAAATGTTAGATAATTTTTTTTTTTTAATTCTCACACTCACATTAAAGAGGATAATAAGCCTGAGAAGGTTTAGTCATTAGTCTATGGTTAAAAATTCAGGGAAATGTTGGAATCAAGATTTGAATACAGATATGCCTAAAATTCTGTTATTGCTGTAGGTAAAACACTCAAAGATTCATGGCATGTTTGAGGGAGTGATTCTTTGGCCATCTGATTAATCTATTAAGATAGAACTGATAGCCATTTCTCCTTCTTCCCTTCCTCCTCCCTCCCTCCCTTTCTTCCTTCCTTACTTTGCAGTTTTTCTTCTTTTCAATTCTCCAGTCCATAGGCAAGGGAATATAAACACACATGATAATAACATTAGTGATGTATTAGATTGAGGTGTTTAATTTTTAAAATGTCCAAAAGACAGTGTTAAATAAGACAGAATTATACCTCTCTTTCCCATGACGGTCCATAGCTAGGCAATACAAGGTAGGTGAGACAACTCTACCATCCTCAACAGATGTCTTCCAAAGCTGGTCTTGCTATCACTATTTCCCAGCCAGCAGGAAAAGAGGTAATGAGAGAGCCCAATGACAAATATATTTAAAGAGATTATTAAAAAGTTGCATATATCACTTCTGCACTCATCATATTCATCAGAGAGGCCATGCCTGGCTGTGAAACTTAGAAATATAGTCTGCAGGTTCTATTACTAAACAATAAAGGGGAGGACAGATGAAGAGGGAGCAGTTTCAGGCTCTCCCATAGGAGTGTAGTGAGCATAGGTACATGATTATTAATGTCTCAGAGTTTCTTTTATAAAGTATATTTGTGTCTAATACTGATGACAGTAGAAAGTTCAATAGACATTGTGAAAGGGCCCATCACAGATTTTATTATTGATCATTGCCATATTGATGAAACCAGCATCTTGCTTCTATCATAACAGGTAATATTTTTGCTTCCTACTTCAGTACCACCTATGTGAACAGTGCCCCAGGACTGTGCAGTGCAGCAGCACTGGCGGAACTGTTTTATATAAATTGCACTTTAATACTCACAAGTTACTCTGAGTGACATTACAGGAACTAGCTCAATGAAATATGCCAATGCCTTTATGCTTTTCAGGGGAGGGAACTGAGATGTAATTGACTCAATGACTCAGCATTTTAAGAAGATCCTCAGGAGAAATTTCTCCTAGGCCTCATGGGTGGTAAAATTTTCTTTTTGACAATATTTTTCTCCTATGGAAAGGAATGTGAATCATTAAACTGTTGTGTTTTGTTTTTGTTTTTGTTTTTTTTTTTTGGTTTCTATGAAACTCAGTAGAATCCACAGCCTGCATTCATAAATTAATGGGGTTGGTGTGTTAAATTGTTCTCTTTTGTTATCTTATCATCCTGCATTATTTTCTTTCATTCTAATTTGTTTAATTTTCATGTTTTCATAATTCACATGTGTAAATGATATGTGCATATAAACAAATGCTAAAAATATCATCATATGGCTCTCTGAAATTTCACTACATTTATTTACTATATGATTGCTCACATAAATGGACATGTCTGAAAAATCGTAAGTTTTACCTTAACTTAAAGCATCTTTGACTTTTAAAATGACAGGAAATTTACAAATAAATTTGATCATTCCTTACCAAAACATGAATGTAAAACTGTGAGTTAGTGAATTGAGGACTTACTTTTAGTTAGGAACAAGTACTATCAATTCAACATACACTTAATTAGTAAGAGGGAGTGCTGTGTCTTTAGTAGATTTGCAAACTAAAGGAGATTTTGCTTATTATAGAAAACTGAAATGCCCATAGTGGCTCTAAGTTTTGTTTTTAATAGTGAAGGTAAAAAGATGGATCCCTTTTGGGGGGAAACTTGTGGCTCACATGCAAGTTTTAACACCTTTCCTGTGATTACCTACACCTCTGGCAGAAAAATCTTTTCTGACCCTGTGGGTCTTTGCCATGGTTTAGGCCAGTGGGGACTTTTCAGAATGCTGGATAATCAATTCAGCCTGATTAAATGTAGTTGCCATCTTAAATTACACAAAATGTAAGGGCCCACAGGTCAAAACAGAGGTAGAACAGAGAGACCCTGTAGACATTCTAGCAGTTAAGCCATGAAGGGCTGTGGAGACTGTGCTATGGGAATGTGATTCTTAGTTGAATTGCTTTGAATAATTCTCCTTACTTAGAAGCAAATCATGATGCATGCTGCTGAAGTCCAAAGAAGAAAAATAGTTTGATGATTTAGATTATGAACATAGGTATGAAAAAACCTGAAACGTAAAGCCCCTTCAGTCAATAACAGGACAGTTTTGTAAACCACTTAAGGCTGTGATAAAATCCTACCCGACTGGCCTACGAGCAGATGTGACAAGTTGAATTTATTTCCTCTCTTACCAGGAAGCTTTGCAGGAAACTCTTAACATATGGTGCTTTTCGCTTCCATCTAGAGCTATAAATGTTATTGGAAAAGGATGTTCCCAAGAGCAGCGAGTTTCTGACGTCTCTGCCAAATGGAGTCCAAATGATCCTTCTGTGGTTCTGAATTCCCCGAGTTCTTAGGAGTTGGCAACCAAGGGTCTCTGATCTAAACACTGCTCACTAATTTAATTATTTTATTATAGATTTGTGGAAGCTCTTTCAGACTAGTGACTTAGCATCTGTATTGTATCTAGCTATAAAGGAATTGCAAGTTAGAAGGGTGTAAGTATTTTGTTTCTTAACTGCTTTCATTTGAAAACTTGAAAATCATTTCACACAGGAACCAGGCATCACAACTGAATACAAAAGAGTGAGAAAAGTCAAATTTGTGGAAACTTTTCTTACATTTAGAGCTTTTTATATCATACATACATGCATAATCTACCACTCATGGTGGGGATGTGGTAGTAAACGCTCATGGTGATTAGCAATACAAAATGAAGTATTGCCAAGTAAAAATCATACACTATCTTATGTATAGTTTATAAGGCTCCACAAAGTGTTGAATATACACCAGAGGGCACATCTTTATTTAATGTCTTTTTGAAGCATTTCATTTCAATAAATTAGAAAGAACACGTGGATGCTTTGACCATTAGAAGGTTGCTGCTAGCTGAAGCAACACCATGATTGCTAAATTGAAATTAATAGCACCAACTAGTTTTTATTGTCAATGCAATGAGCTATGTTGAAATGACATTCAGTTTGAGACAGCATATGCATTAAAGTAAAATATTTGAAAACTGGCATTTTAAAAGTTGTGCTATAAATGATTAAATATAAGTAATTCTGGAGTAATTATTCATCATATATATTTTTATATATAACATGTTCACTCATCTTTAACATTTTATAGTATTTTAGCACTTATAAAATTAATTATTCTATAGTCATGTACACTGGATATTTTGTAGTTTCATAATACATTAGCTAAATTCTGAAAACTCAAGTTTACACTGAGTGGCCAGATTATTATGATCACTGAATGCATAATAATCTGGCCACTCAGTGTATATCCTATATAATAAAAGGCTAATATGCAAATTGTTCCCTCGACCAATAGTTCGACCAACAGGCAGGCTGACTAACTGCCCATGTTCCCTCCCCCTGGCCAGGCTGGCCAGACCCCACCCATGCACGAATTTATGCACTGGGCCTCTCTCTCTCTCTCTCTCTCGCTCGCTCTCTCTCTCTCTCTCTCTCTCTCTCTCTATATATATATATATATATACACACACACACACACACACACACACACACACACACACACATACACACACTGAGTGGCCAGATTATTATGCATTCAGAGATCATAATAATCTGGCCACTCAGTGTAAATATGAATGAGTACATGTTCTCTATATATTTTATATACATATTTATATATGTGTCACTATGGGCAAATCAATACCTGGCATATGTACATAAAATGCGTTTAGATAAAATTTATCAGAAAAAATACATATATACCATCCTAAAGCTCTTAAATTATAGATAAAACATCTTAAAATTAATTGTAATTTAACAGCTATCTTTGAAAGCCTTAGTTATCATTTGAGTATTTGGACAAAAAGTCGTAACACACTGAAAGGCAAGAACAAATTATACCAATAACTATGCATTTAAAACCACTCTAAAAAAGTTTTTGCACAGCAAAGGAAACGATCAACAAAATTAAAGGACAATCCACTGAATGAAAGAACATAATTTCCAATGATACAGCTGATAAGGGGTTAAAATCTAAAATTTATAAAGAACTTATAAAACTCAACACCAAAATGACTAATAATCCACTTTAAAAGGACCTGAATAGACATTTCCCCAAAGAGGATATGCAGATGGAAAGTAGACGTATAAAAAGATGTTCAGCATCACTAATCATCACAAAAAAGCAAATTAAAACCTCATTGAGATATTATCTCACACCTGTCAGAATGGCTATCATAAATAAACCAACAAACAACAAGTGCTGGAGAGGATGTAGAGAAAAAGGAATCCTCCTGCACTGTTGGTGGGAATGCAGATTTGTGCAGCCACTGTGGAAAGCAGTATGGAGTTATCTCAAAAAATTAAAAATGGGCCTGCCTTATGACCCAGTGATTCCATTTCTGGGAATATATCCAAAGAAACCCGAAAACACTAATTCAAAAGAATATATGCCCCCCCATTATCATTGCAGTGTTATTTATAACAGCTGAAATTTGGATGTAGCCCAAGTGTCCATCAGTAGATGAGTGAGTACAAAGCATGTGGTACATTAACACAATGGAATACTACTCTTCCATATAAAAAGAAGGAAATCAGAGTGGAGGTATGTTTTGGGCTGTGTAAAAAAAAGGTGAAAAAACTAAGCAAAAACAAACAACAGCAACAAAATTCTTATAGAC
Source organism: Corynorhinus townsendii (assembly GCA_026230045.1). Taxonomy (NCBI): domain Eukaryota; kingdom Metazoa; phylum Chordata; class Mammalia; order Chiroptera; family Vespertilionidae; genus Corynorhinus; species Corynorhinus townsendii. Next base: position 160,020,163 of record JAPDVU010000002.1, read on the forward strand.
ACAGACAGCAGTGTCATGATTACTACAGGGAAAGGAGGATAGGGGGATATAGAAGAAGTTATTGGGGGATAAATCATGAGAGAAAAAGTCTTCACATGGGGTTGGGAACACACAATATACAGATGATGTAATATAGAAGTGTACACCTGAAATCTATAAAGATCTATTAACCAATGTCAACCCTAATAAATTAAACTAAAAAGAAAAAAAGACAACAAAATCACTCAATTACAAAATTAAACAAGTTAATAAATATAAACTAAATGCCAAATCTTTCAAAATTCAGTTTTAAAATTATTATTTTTGCTAACTTCTTTTTTGATATTTTTTTATTGATTTTAGAGAAAGAGGAAGAGAGAGAGAGAGAGAGAGAGAGAAACATTGATGTGAAACATCAAAAGGCTGCCTCCTGCATGCTCCTTACTAGGGAGCGTGCCCAAAACCTAAGCATGTGCCCTGACCTGGAATCAAATCAGGATCTCTTGGTGCATGGGACAATGTCCAAACCATTGAACCACACTGGCTAGAGCACTAACATATTAATATTTAAGAATCAATAAACATTTTTAAACTATCAATAATGTTTAATTAGACAAGATACCCTTATTTAAATGATTTTAATTTCATCTTTGTTTAATGTGGTACAATTATCAAGCTCATTTTATCACTATGTTTTTACATCAATATATAAATTAATACAGAATTTCCAAGAAATTCTGAGAAAAAAAAATTAGCATTTTTCTATTGGTATTCTTTTCAGGAGATGATGTCCCTAATTTTAGTTACTGGTATTGTAGGCATTAGAATTATTTTTAAAAGACAAGTTCCTTATAGCAATGCCAAAGAAAGAGAATACAATTCTTTATTTTTATTTTTTCTTTATTGATTAAAGTATTAAATATGTGTCCTTATCGAGAATACAATTCTGAGTGCCATTTTGCTACCATTTTGTATATGTCATTAAACAAATAGCTACCTAAATTAAACTGAGATTACTTGTATATGTAACCTGCATATGTAAATTGAGATAACTTGTATATGCTTTGTTATTAATAGAATATAAACACACCACTGTGTCATATTTTTTCAAAAGTGTTTTTATTGATTTTGGGAGAGAATGGAAGGGAGAGGGAAAAATAGAATCATCTATGAGAGAGATTGCTGCTTCCTGCAAACCCCCTACTGGGGATTGAGCACACCACCTGGGCATGTGCCCTGACCAGGAATTGAACTGGCAAGCTCTTAGTGCATGGGATAACACTCAATCAACTAAGCCACATAAGTTGGCCCACCATGTTATATTTATTTACTTCCTTAATTATCTACTTTTCAAAAATTGTTTTCTTCAGTTGTAAATAAAACAAAACAAAACAACAAAAAAAGAAATTTATTGGGCCCTACCATGATATACACTGAGTGGCCAGATTATTACGATCTCTGAACGCATAATAATCTGGCAACTCAGTGTATATCCTATATAATAAAAGGCTAATATGCAAATTGTCCCCTTGACCAGGAGTTTGACCAGCAGGCAGGCCAGCCAACTGCCCATGTCCCCTCTCCCTGGCCAGGCTGGCCAGACCCCACCCATGCACAAATTAATGCACTGGGACTCTAATATATATATGGGTGTATATACACTGAGTGGCCAGATTATTAGGCATTCAGAGATCATAATAATCTGGCCACTTAGTGTATATCATTACTTACTTGATTTAACTTTTTTCTTTCAGTTTTGGGTGTTTTGTTTAGCTCTAAAATTAATTATAGGATTTCAAACTATTCAGAAGAGAAGTGACATTAACAATATTACATTGTTAGGTTTTTACTACTCCATGATTAAAAAATCAAAAGCAATTTATGTTCGGCTGACATTCATGTTACAAGATCCTAAATTTTCACTTACATAATTGTCTTGTTTAAAGGAGGGGGGGAAACCCTATACCACAGCATAGTTGAAACCAGCTTTTTAAAAAAGAGTTGTTATCTAGATTCACAGACATTTTAAAACTTGAAGGAGATTTGGGCATCATAAAGCATAAACCCTCAATTTTAGGGTATGTGACAAATAAACCTAGAAATTATAAAACACATAGATTTTAAGAGCTGCAAGGACCATTACAAGAATAAATTTAAATCATGGAAATTCTGTTTTATCCAGAAAGGTGCCCTGAATAGACTAAGTTGATAATGACCAAAGCCCCTGCATCTTTGCTCCTAAGAAGTTACTCCATTCACTTGTTAAATGAGGACATGAGTTAAGTGAGGACAATTGGAATAAAAAAATAATTGAGCTTTTATGTTGGAAAAGCAAAGATTAAAAAGTCCAATGATCTCTATCGAAAAGTGAGGCACAGAGAAGTAACACCAATTTCCAATTAAGTTGATGTATTTTTAAATTATATGATCCAATTCAATGGGGGTAATTTGCCCACTCCAGATTTTGTCACCCACGCAAATAGAGTTCAAGAGGAGGAGGAGGAGGAGTTGAAACTTTACTGAAAAGCAAATTTACCACTCTTTACTTCCATGAGTGTGAATAAATAATAATGACAAGTTTCTTTAAGTTTATAAAATTTCACAAATTGCTGATGAATAAATGATCCATTTGATTTTTCATAAAATCTATCATCAGTTATCTGACAAGTTAGTAGTTTGTACAATAATTATTGATTCTTCCCGATTTCATGCTTCACTTTACTTTTTTTTTTTTGCTTTCCATGTTCCCTCTGGTTTCCCATCACATTTTATTCACACTAACATTGCTACAGTATTTCCCCTTCTTATAATAAATGTTTTAGATACTGGTAGGATCAACACTGAGTGTATAATGCCAAAAACTTGAAGATGTCTTTCTGAGCGTTTTTAATTTACAATATTGACATGTCCAAAAAATAAAAAGAAGACAAAAATAAGATTTAATGAAGAATTTTTTTTACTATCCAGTAGAGAAAAAGAAATATTAATTAGTTAGGAGAATGTGTAAGAGGAGGCAAAGGAAAGAGCTAACATTAATATTCTGGTTACTAAGGATAATTTATTAGATCTCACCATCACCCGGAAAAGACTAGTCACTTGCCACCATTTTCTGCTTCTTAGTCTGACTCTTTCTGTTTGCCAAGGCTAGGATGACATTTGGACAGTCATCTGTCTTTAGTCACTTTTTTTAAAGTGTCTCCCATTAGTGTCACAAACAATAGCTGAAACGCCTAGAAATCACTTGGAGCCCAAGCTAGGACAGCAATCTTCTACAACTTGATGGTACTAACATGCAAACCCAATTTAGTATAGCTTAAGCACGGCACCCTTGTTAAATCAGCTTACCAATAACCCACAACCTTTGGACCAACTGCAATGTCCTTTCTTAAAAAGTGCTGGGGGTGTCTTAGTACTCTCCAGACTTGAACCTCAGAACACAAAGTCAGTATGTCTCTCACCATCGGCCTACTCTGTCCATGACTATTTCTCAATTTATCCTCCGTTTTGTAGACAGGAAGCCCAGTTACTTTGGCCAAAACTAAAGTTTATGTCCAGCACAACATCGGTGGGAATTTGCACCCTCCTCTATGATCTGCCACAAACTTGACAGATAAAGATAGGTAGACCACATTCCTACCACACACTCTTGTCCCTGACTCCAAATGAGAAAACCCAAAAAGTGGTGTCAATGCTGTGTCTACAATATTAATGTCAGTCAAGTCAATCCATTACATATAAATACCTTCTACTAATTCTTATTTCCTTTGCATTCAAGTAATTTTTAAGATAAAAGCTTATGCACTCAACTAATCATGTCTGGAGATTGATACTGCTTCTGTTTATCAAATACAAATTGACAATTATATTTGCAAAATTTGAGAGTATAATTAAACATGTATTCACTTTTGAACTAGGAATAAGTCAGCTGTGAAAATTAGCACATACCCAGAGGTCTCAAAGATGAAAGAAACTACTGAAACATTATTAACCAAAGGCAGATAACACAACTCGATCTATGTATGACCCAGGGCACCAAACTTGATGTAACCATGGCCTTCGAGTCAGATGGCTTGCCCCAGATTCCCCCTTCTGCCAATTAGTCACTCTGTGACCTCAGGTAGGTTTCTAAACTGCTCTGAACCACAGGTGCATTATTGCTAAAAAGAAAATAACTCTGGTTTGTTCTGAGGACAAGAGAATTCTTGCTTATAAGTCACTTTGTTTCTAAAAGTATAAACTAGTTTACTTAGATGTCACTGTAGTTTTACAAGTTGCAGTTGTTTTATCTGTTTTTGTAAAGACTATTGATTTTTACAAGTGTAAACTGAAATAAATTTGAAAGATCATTGCAAACAAGAATTGTCAGATTTATCAGATATACAGAGTGGCCAGATTATTATGATCTCTGAACACATAATAATCTGGCCACTTTATACACACACACACACACACACACACACACACACACACACACACACATATTAGAGGCCCAGAGCATTTGTTCATGGGTGGGGTCTAGCCAGCCTGGCCAAGGGGAAGGGACATGGGAGGTTGGCCGGCCGGCCTGCCTGCTGGTCGAACTCCTGGTACAGGAGACAATTTGCATATTAGCCTATTAGCCTTTTATTATATGGGATAAACACTTAGTGGCCAGATTATTATGCATTCATAGATCATAAGAATCTGGCCACTCAGTGTATAGTCCCAGAGATAGCATTTGCAAAGTCTCATACAAAGTTGACTTTAAAACAGACAACTATAACAATAATAACAAACTTTGGTTAAGACCAATCCCACCCAAGATCTCAGGCCCTAGTGAGGAGATAGAAGAGGATTAGGAAATCAGAGATGGGACTAAGGGAGGGGGAATAGCACAGGGAAGTCCAAGAGGAACAGAATCTTGCAAAATAGGAGGATGCAGCTTGCTGACTGCACCACAGAGACAAACAAAAGGACCTATATCTGAACCCAGCCAGGCAGGAGTTGCTGGGGCAGCCTGGCAGGGTGGGAACAGTGATGCCACTTGGGGCCTGAAGTGGCAGTTCTCAATCAGATCTGTCCTGCAGGCGGGAACTTGAGCTTTAAAATGTATGGATGTTGCTAAGGCAGAATTCTTTGAAATGACCAATCATGAGCTAGCAAAGCATATATCTACCTCTAGACAAAGCAGCACACTTTATCCTCCCTCTGGGTTTCTGGGTCTCCTGTGGCTGGGGATATGCTCCCCTGTGCCCATGTAGCTTATAGCCAAATGGGACTCTACACATGGACTGATGGACTTTAATTAGCTTGGATGCTGAACTACACCCGACAGTAACATGGAACGGAAGCTGTGGACACTGGCCTGCTTTTGGCTTTCCTGGAATCCCTGCTGCACCTTTCCCAGGACTGGCTTAAGGGGCAAGGGACTTTGGAATCTGAGACAAAGAAGCTTCACCATGACCCGCTTTGGGCCCACTTCCTGCCTGCTGCAGGAATCTGTCTTTTTCTCAGTAGACTTTGCTTCCATTAACCATCTTTGTCTGTAACTCATTCTTCGATTTTGCAAGACCACAAACTAGGACCCAAACATAGCCCTTTGGTTCCACTAGTATTGTCATATTCGTTCCTTTTGTTCCTCTTCTAACAAAATCTGCATCAAAGCTACAATAATCTCTGACCACAAAATCCTATCATTAGAATCTCTCATCTCACTTCTAATGAAATCCATTCCTCACTCTCATGATTACCCCTCCCCTTCTCATCCCTTGATAGCTCACTATTGTCTCAGTTCATCAGTCCTTCTTCTGGCCTCATTTGCTCGCCTAACCAGCCTTGACACCAGGGTCAGCCGTTTGATTAGATTTTCACACTCACTTGGCGCAGAGCTGCCATTCCAATCCCCAAGAATGGGTAAATACCATCATTTGCATTCTCGGCTCCCAGTCCCAGGATGCCACAGATTGCCTAAGAAAGTCACAAAGCCAGGTTGGCTGTTTCCACTACAGTTCCGAGCAATCTGAAGTCACCTGGGCCCTCATTGCTGTTTGACAGTACTTGTTCTCATCCATGATATACAGTCCTTTGTATTCCCCATGGTGTCAATTCCAAGATTTCTTCTCACCCTTAGTTTCTTATACAATCTCCCAGTTCCTAGAAAAAGTCAAGGCCAATGCTTGGTATTCTCTCTCTCTCTCTCTCTCTCTCTCTCTCTCTCTCTCTCTCTCTCCATCTTTCTCTTCCTCTCCATCTAAAAGCTCATTTCATTTCTTCTGATCACATAGGAAAGTGTTCTCCTCCATCCCTCTTTCCCTAAGACTTTACCACATCATTTATCTACATATCCCCATAACAAGTTTGTTTTGCTTTATTCTTTTCCCCCATTTGGGCACTCCCTGGATTTGTTATCTTATTTAATTTCTTGAAAACATCCTTGAATGGAGAGAATAGTTTACATTTATTGATTCCATTTTCTTACCAATTCCCTCCTTGTGACCTACTTTCTGCTCTAATACTTAAATCCAAGGATGGCTTTTGGTCCTTCCTCCTTTTTGTTCTCTGTAAAGCAATTACTATAACTGACATTGCAATGTCTTGAAATTCTCCACTGTGTTCCCTCCAAATTCATCCTCTTCTTATTCATATTTCATTTAAGTGGTGCCATAGCTTCCGAGATACCCGGCATTCAGACTCTAGAGCAGTGTTTGCCTCCTTACTCTCCTTATAGCCAATAGTTGACATGTTCTGTTGCTTCCATATCATTTCTGCAACATTTCTCACATTTATACTTTATCCAAAATTACTTTTTCTAGGACTACTGAAGCAAATTAATACAAATATCACTTAACCCTCTCTCTTTCAAGTGTTTTCCATGACATTATATCTGCATCCTGGGATTGTCAAGTTCTTCAAACTGTGCAATTTTTATTCTTCAATTCTTTCCTTTATCCTGCCAAAAAGGAACTATTTGTTCTTTTCCTTATAAAACCTGAGATTATGAGTCAATTACCTCTATCCAGAGGTGAGAAATAAGGGAGGAGACTAGGATAAATCACATTATGTGTCTTTTGCCCTTTCAAACCAAGTAATACAGATATATATGACATCTGATTTTTAAAAGTACAAAGGGCTTGGATACATTAAAGTTTTCAGATTTGAAAATTTATTAAGCTGTACATGTATGGCGTATGTACTTTTCTGTGTGTATAATACTAGTATACTATATTTTTGTATGTATAATATACTTTAATAAACATCCTATATAATAAAAGGCTAATATGCAAATAGACTGAATGGTGGAACAACTGGAACAACCGAACAACTGGTCACTATGACATGCGCTGACCAACAGGGGGCGTATGGGGAACATGGCGGGTGTTGGCCATGGCAGGAGGGTGGAGTAGGGGAGCAGGGGCACCAGACCAAGGCAGGGTGCCAGTCACTGTCATCAGGGCAAGCCTCTGGTGGTTACTGAAAATTCTTTGCTCCCATGCACTGCGATCCCACCTAGTGCTCAAACCCGCAGCCAGCACCAGAGCTGCCACTCATACCTACTGCTGGTGCCCAGCATTGGTCCCAATCACTTGGCACCATCAGCAGGTGTGAGTGGCAGCTGCCGACCCTGATTGCCTTGAGGGCTTCTCCACCTCTCCCTGCTCCTGAGGGGCAATCTGGGCAGCAGCTGCTGCTTGCACCCACTGATGGTGCCAGCCCCAATTGCTCCACGCCATCAGAGGGTGTGAGCAGGACAGGCGCTGTCAGCACGTGGGCGTGGTGGCGGTGGTAGGAATGGGGCTGCCGGCAGACATGGGACTGGGAGCTGTGGTGGGTGGAGCTGAATGGGGGTGCGTAGGATGGGCTGAGACTCACTCCCATGCCTACAGCAGCCTCACAGCCCACAGTTCCTTTCAAGGTGCAAGGATTCGTGCACTGGGCCCCTAGTGTATGTATAATATACTTTTCTTCATGTATAGTATACTTCAATAATTTTTTAACTTCAACAAAGACAGTGTTAAATGGGCAAAAAGAGGAAAAGGAGGCAACATATAGTCTGAGCAATGAATTTAGCAGGATAAAAGCAGCTAAGCAAAACATTTTTATCAGGATTCAGTAATTTCTTTTTTTCAATGCTCTGGCTCCCTGAGTCCTACCAAATATCTGGTGCTCAAAGAGACAGGACACTAAGAAAAAATGTTTTCAGTCATTACTTATGACTGCATTTTAGGTTGATAAAGTTAAGGACATTTGCGTTATAAGTATATCTAAATGTACAGTATTATATGTTTCCAAAAATCATAAAATGACCCAGGAAAGAAACCCATGAGATGGCAAAAGTCAAGTTGCTTATAAATTGATTTTCTTCATTTACAGATGGAATATCAGCACCACACCTGAAAAAAAAATAATAAGATTAAAAAAAAAAGAAAAGACAAGAAATAAACCCATTACAATATACATATAATGTATCATAGAATTGTACACTTGAAACCTATGTAATTTTATTAACCAATGACACCCCAATAAATTTAATTAATAAAATAAAAGGTAATCTTAAGCCTCAGGATTATCTGTCTAAGTAGCATATTAAATGTAGGTTTAAGGGTCAAATCAAACAGACCTGAGTATTGATTCCATTTTAGCAATTTACTTGTTATGCGACCTGGGAATAAAGCCTAAACTCTATGAATTTCAGTTTCTTCATTGAAAAATGAACATAACAATTTTGCAGAAATGTAGTGAAGATAAGAAAAGATATATGTAATTTGAATAATACATAATTGGAAACAATACACATGCTCAAACAATAGCTGTTTTACCTCTTATCTGTAACTTAAGGAGATGAAAATAGATAAACTTTAAAGTCTCCTCCAGTTTTAACTTTCTACCCTTCCTGTTTTGCCATTACCAAGGCCGCATTTCCATAAAGCAGCCCTTATTTAGAGGTTACGAGAACATATTGAAAGGTGAGATAGCCATTCTGATTTGTGGAATTGAGAATGATGTCATAGCATCAGTAGAAGGTTTGGAAGCTGTAGTTTGAATGTTAGCCTATCTCAAGAAATACATTGTTCTCCATTTTAGCTTCCTCAAATCAGCATGTGAAGTTGGTCTTTGCTTCAATTTCAGAGATCTTTTTCTAGGGGAATTTTTTCCCAAATTTTTCTTTAGTTTTCACTATATCTTTTTTGTTGTTATTAAGCCTCGCCTCCCGCACACATCCAGACCAGGGTGGGTTTGAGCCTGCAACCGAGGTACATGTCCTTGACTGGAATAGAACCTGGGACTATTCAGTCCACAAGCTGATGCTCTATCTATTGAGCCAAACAGGCTAGGGCTGTCTTCACTATATCATTTTTTATTATTATTATTTTAGGTGTGTTTTTTTTTCCATTGTTTAAAGTATTTTTTTTTATTGTTTAAAGTATTACATGTCTCTTTTTTCTTTTCCTGATTAACCCCACCACCACCACTCCCACCCCTGAAGGTGAGCCCCCACCGCCCCAGTGTCTGTGCCCATTGGGCATACGAATATGCATGCATACAAGTCCCTTGGTTGATCTCTAACCCCCCCCTCCCCTCCCTTTTCCCCAAGGTTAGTTAGATGGTCTGCTTAGTGCCACCTTGTCTCTGGATCCATTTTTGTTCATCAGGTTATGTTGATCATTATATCCCACTTAGAGTGAGATCATGTGACATTTACCTTTCTCCAACTGGCTTATTTCACTTAACATAATACTCTCCAGTTCCATCCATCCTGTTGCAAATGGCAAAAGTTTCTTCTTTTTTATAGCAGTGTAGTATATGTACCATTGTGTAGATGTACCACAGTTTTTTAATCAATGCAATCCCCATTAAAATGCCAATGGCATATTTCACAGACCTAGAACAAACTCTCCAAAAATTTATCTGGAATAAAGAAAGACCCTGAATAGCCACAGCAATCCTGAGAAAGAAGAAAAAGGTTGGAGGGGTCACAATACCAGATATCAAGCTATATTACAAAGCCACGGTTCTCAAAATTGCCTGGTACTGGCACAAGAACAGACATATATATAGACCAATGGAACAGAGCAGAGAACCCAGAAATCGACCCAAGCAATTATGCTCAATTAATATTTGACAAAGGAGGCAAGAGCATATAATGGAGTCAAGACAGTCTCTTCAATAAATGGTGCTGGGAAAATTGGTCAGATACATGCAAAAAAAATGAAACTAGATCACTAACTTATACCATACACAAAAACAAGCTCAAAATGGTGAAAGGATTTAAATGTAAGACGGGAAACCATAAAAATCTTAGAAGACTCCATAGGCAGCAAAATATCAGACATATGTTTTAGCAATAGCTTTACTGACACAGCTCCTAGGGCAATGGAAACTAAGAAGGAAATAAACAAATAGAACTACATCAAAATAAAACGCTTCTGCACAGCAAAAGAAACCATCAACAAAACAACAAGAAAGCCCACTCCATGGGAGAAAATATTTGCTAATGCTATTTCCAATAAGGGTTTAATCTCCAAAATTTACAGGGAACTCATACAACTTAACAAAAGGAAGATAAACAATCCAATTCAAAGAAAAATGGGTGAAGGACCTAAGTAGACACTTCAAAATAAGACATTCAGAAGGCAAAGAGACATGAAAACAAGCTCAAAGTCACTAATTATCTGAGAGATGCAAATCAAAACAACAATGAGGTACCATCTCACACCTGTCAGAATGGCTCAACAAATCAACAAATGACAAGTACTGGCGAGGATGTGGTGAAAAAGGAACCCTCTTGCACTGCTGGTGGGGATGCAGACTGGTGCAGCCACTGTGGAAAACAGTATGGAGTTTCCTTTAAAAGTTAAAAGTGCAACTCCCATTTGACCCAGTAATCCCACTTCTAGGATTATATCCCAAGAAACCAGAAACACCAGTCAGAAAGGATATATGCACCCCTATGTTCATAGCAGCACAATTTTACAATAGCTAAAATTTAGAAACAGCCTAAGCATTTCCACTTTATCTTAATGATATTCATATTCCTCCATATTGCTAGTAAAGATAACAACTGATATTACATTAGATAGAAAAAAAAATTCTAAGGGAATGCAAGTTCAGGTTTTCAGTGTCAGTCCACTCAATCTATAAGAAAATACACAATGAAAGAGAGTACAGAATGTCGATTGCAATGAATGCTGTGATGTGTTAGGATGCTTCAGGATGGAGGCACTCATTCTTCCAGATAGCAGGAATATCGACTGAGTTCCTCTCTGGCCTCACAAAAGTTTACCGCCCCTTCCCCAGGGGCAGTCTACTGAGAGATTCAAGGCCCAGAGGCCTGGCTCTCTTTCCTTAATTCAAGGTAATTCTGAAGGTCATCTCAACTCCAGCTGTTCCAATGGAATTGCCTGAGGGCACTTGTAATTTCTCCCTCTGTCCAGTCTTGTCTCCTTCACCTAATCTGTATTGTTCCCTATAAATAAAGCTTCTGCATGCAACTCTCCATTTCAGAGTCTGTTTCCTTGGAAACCTCTTCTACCACATCCAATATTATCAAGTATTGAAAAGTAATTGGGAAGATACTTTCCCATCTCAAAACAATTCTCAAATGTTTTGAAGGTAACTTCATCCATATGATCAGATTTATAATAACTCAGTCAACTTCTACAGCTCCAAGAAGAGAAAATATAGATAATCCACAGCAACTATGAAACAAAGATCCTATCTAGTTACTATACAACAGTACCTAATATCACCTAGAAGATCTGTGAATACCTAGGGAATTTGACCGTTTCCATTTGCAAAGTGGTTCACTTTGTTACATTTGTGGATGAAATGTGAATCGTATTGAGAATGCTATATAATCTCACAAACTCTATGATATGCCATTGTGTTCTCAGGAATGTGATATGCCTGGGACTCTCATAATACCCAAAGGAAAGTAGCTGCAGCCAATTGGATATCATGGATAAACAGAGTATTTGAGAAATGAATGAATGTCTATTCTCCCTTAAGGCCATTCTTTATCCATACACACCTGGTAAGATAGTTACCTTTCTATTTGTCAGATACTTACTCAACCAGAGGCCATGCGAACAGTTGGTGTGTATACCAGAAAGATAGTGTCAGCTAAAGAATGACCCAGCCAGTTAACATAACTCCTCTTACCTATACATAAGTACCCAGGTGAGAACCTAGCTCAACAAAACTACTTAAGAATAAATCCATAATACAACTTAGAGAAGCATGAGACATGAAGTAAATGTCTAAATTAGCTGTTTTCAAACTTTTTGGACTCTGGTACCCTGTACAATAACAAATTATTGAGGAGTCTAGAGAGCTTTTGTTACAAGTTATACATATCAATATTTACCACATTAGAGATGAAAACCAAGAAATTAGAAAATATTTATTAATTTTGAATTACAATAATAAACCCAGGACATAATTTAAATATTTTTTATTAAAAATATTTTTCCAGCCATAACTGGTTTGGCTCAGTGGACAGAGCATCGGCCTGTGGACTGAAGGATCTCAGGTTCGATTCTGGTCAAGGGTATGTACCTTAGTTGTGGGCACATCCCCAGTAGGGGGTGTGCAGGAGGCAGCTGATCAATGTTTCTCTCTCATTGATGTTTCTAACTCTCTATCCCTCTCCCTTCCTCTCTGTAAAAAATCATTAAAATATATTTAAAAAAATATTTTTCCAAGACAAAAAATTTAGGGAGAAGAGTGCAGAATTTTCTTTTGCATTCAATCTTTTGTGATATATTCTTTAGAAGTATGTAAAGAAAATCTGGCCTCATGGAAATATGTAGTTCAAAAGGAAGGGATATTTTAATGAGCAGCTGTGCATATCCATCTTTGATATTATTCCATAGCTTGACATATGTTTAGTTTATTAAGGTTAGTTGCAATGTGGAATCTAAAACCATATCATAAACTATTCATACTCTTTATATTAAAATTACTGGATTAACTTGCATTTTGAATGGATCTTTTACCCATGCATGATTTTGTAACATCTTATATTGGAAGTTTGTAAAACATTGATTCATAGAGTAATGCAGATTTTCCAAATCTTGACACATTTCCTTATTCAATGAAAATCACATTTATGAATACCCCAGCCCATCTCATGAGAAAAATGTTTAAGAATTGGGAAGCTATCCAAATTAAAATTGTTCCCAAGTTCTAATTTTTGAAATTAGAGTTCTAAATTTCTTTTTCACTTGAAAATTCTGATCTTATCATTGCCAACAAATATTATATATTTTCCTTTCAGTGACACATTGATTTGGTTCATTTTTGACAAAATGTCTGCCAAATATCCAAACACAAATAATCAAGTTTGTCTGCCAATTGTTCTCCTCAGACCAAATGATGTTCCTAGAGAATGCAGATAGTTCAGCTCACAATTCAAACATCCATGCAAGTGCTTTCCTCTGAGACAACTTCAGGCTGCAGTGTACAGCAGAATCTTGTTTTGCTTACTTTCCTTGTGTCCCACTACTAGTAAATACTAAAAGGAGGCAGAGTAAAGGGGAAGGCTTAATGAAATTAATAATTCTTACTTACACAAGATGTTTTAGTGAAACTGGCATTTAAATAGTTTTGTTGTTTTTTGTTTTGTTTTGTTTTGTTCTTTTGTTTGTTTCTTTTGTTGTTTTTTTTTTTACACTGAGTACCTGTCAGTGAAGAATATGATGACTACGGTTGGAGTTTGGAACCACTGCTTTAATTCCGACCAGGCACCAGCAGATTTACCCACCATTGTTTTCACATTACCAGTGCAAAAGTTATACAGTGGAAACAACAAATAACAATTTAGTATTTATATAAAAACTGTTTTGACCTTGCAGACTCCTAAAATTGCCTTGGCTATACCCTGGGGGTCTGTAGCTGATATTTTGAAATGACCCTCCTCTGTTCCTGTTTCCACTCAAATCACACATACAAAACTGGGATTGAAAGTAGAAATGAGTTGAATGGACATTAAACTCAGCTTTATAAATGATGCCCATTAAGCCTTTTTCATTGATCCCTTCTGAAAGTAAAAAGGACCTGTCTCCATAACTGCCTCAGTCTTGTCAGCTCCCTGCCTCTACCATCAAGTAAATTCCCATTGTATTTCTGTCTTAGATATCTTGCAGAAAAAGTATTTGCACCACATTTCTTCATAGAATGACTCTGTGTAGAACAACTCTTTTTCTCCCACCAAATGTTCTTTTATATCTAACTCAGATCTAAGGCTGTAGTGTGCATGTGCCCCTTACTCTCTCATTACAGCCATGTGAATCAGCTAGTCAGCAAGCTCATTATACCAGGTAAGAATTAGGCAGATATTGAAACAAATATTAAGTCATCTGTTAGCCTTCTTGTTCTTTCCACCTAAACAGAACTGGTTTTTAACGTCTCTTCTCAGGTTCTATTTTCTCACTCTTTTATCATTTGTGTTACTCTTTGCTGGACTCTCTCCAGTTTTACTACATTCCCATTGAGAAGACAAAACTAAACACCATCCTTTAATAAAGTCTTTACCAAGGGCCTGTGCAGAGGAAACATTGCTTCCTGGACTTGGCAAGTCATCCCCCTGATACTATGTTAGCATGTTGGCCTTTTAAATAACAGGACTGTTGTGCTGACTGGTATTTGCTCTTAGGTTTGCAATTACTGCCAACTTTCTGTTGTAGTGGCGCCTACGCAGACAGTCCCTACCTTTAATCTCTGCATTTTGTTTCTTGCTTCTGATGTGAAACGTTTCCCTTACCTTTTCTTTCCCCTACATTTTCCTGCCAATTTCCCTAATTCATCAAGCTCACACTGAACCATTCTTAGCCTCCAAGATGTAAGCAATACCCACCACTTAGTGTCATTCACACATGCTCCCAATTCCATCATTCTAGACATTTTTTTTTTTAATGCCACTTGATTTTGGGGATATCATTTTTTTAGTTATAGAGGGAATTCAGTAGTTAAAATGGGCATCCCAAAGTCATGTCCTTCCTACTTTTTCATTATTCAAAAAGAATGCAAGTGCCCATATCCACTAAAAACAGAAATAAGCAAATCTCAGTTCTGTTATATAGTAGAAATCCTATCACTGGACAGAGTATTAAAGCAGGACTAAGCTTCTGTAAAAAGAGATCAAAAGATACAGTTGCTTATAGAAGACTAGAGGCCCAGTGCATGAAATTCATGCACTGGTTGGGGGGAGGGGGGTGTCCCTCAGCCCAGCCTGCACCATCTCCAATCTGGGACCCCTCGAGGGATGTCCGACTGCCCATTTAGGCCCAATCCTACCAGGATCTGGACTAAACAGGCAGTTGGAGATCCCTCTCACAATCCAGGACTGCAGGCTCCCAACTGCTCGCCTGCCTGCCTGCCTTCCTGATTGCCCCTAACTGCTTCTGTCTGCCAACCTGATCACCCCCTAACCACTCCCCTGCCAGCCTGATTGATGCCTAACTGCTCCCCTGCAGGCCTGGTCATCCCTAACTGCCCTCCCCTGAAGGCCTGGTCACCCCTAACTGCCCTCCCCTGCAGGCCTGGTTCCCCCCAACTGCTCTTCCCTGCAGGCCTGGGTTCTCCCCAGTTTCCCTTCCTTGCAGGCCCGGTCACCCCCAACTTCCCTCTTCTGCCAGCCTGGTCACCCCTAACTGCCTTCTCCTGCAGGCTTGATCATCCACGACTGCCCTCCTTTGCAGACCTAGTCCCTCCCCACTGCCCTCCCCTGCTTGCCATCTTGTGGTGGCCATCTTGTGTCCACATGGGGGCAGTCATCTTTGACCACATCGGGGCAGCCATCTTGTGTGTTGGAGTGATGGTCAATTTGCATATTATTCTTTGATTAGATAGGATTAGATAGGATAGAGGCCTGGTGCATGGGTGGGGGCTGGCTGGTTTGTCCTGAAGGGTGTCCCAGATGAGGGTAGGGGTTCCCTTGGAGTGTGGGGTGGCCTGGGCAAGAGGCCTGTGGTGGTTTGCAGGCTGGTCACGCCCCCCAGCAACCCAAGCAGAGGCTCTGGTATCTAGGATTTATTTATCTTCTATAACTGAAACTTTGTAGCCTTGAGTGGAGGTCTAGGCCAGCCAGGGTGTGCAGAAAGCTTGGCTTCCACCCTTGCTAGGGAAACCCAAGCCTCCTGCTCTTTCCATGGCTGCAGCCATCTTGGTTGGGTTAATTTGCATACTCGCTCCTGATTGGCTAGTGGGCGTGGCTTGTGGAGGTACGGTCAATTTGCATATTACTCTTTTATTATATAAGATAATCAATCCTCTTTCTCATAATAGACCTCAGGTAACCAGGCAGGTTAGAGGTGAAGGTCTGGACCAAGGTTCATTCAGAGACACAGATTTCTTCCATGCTGCTGCTCTGCTGCTCTGTCATTCCCTAGAGTATTGTCCTTATCTTCAAGGTCCAAGCTGACTCATGCTCAGAAGAAGAAAAAGCATGAAGGTGTGCACAACAATGTTCTAAGGCCCAGACTTAAAAATGGCATGTTTCACTTCTACTGGAGCTCCATCTTACTGGAAATGAGTTATCTATAAGGGTAGCTAAAAGGTATATGAGCATTATTAGGAGAAGAAAGAATAGATTTTGGGGGACCACTGCAGTTTCTGCCACCAAACATCTAGATGAATTTAAATTGTATGGTCTGTCATGCCCAGCATGGACCCTGCCAGTGGTCATAAAAAATAACCCTTCTCTCTGAGTTTACTAGCTTTGTTCATGAGGCTTATCCTAAGCTTCATTTAAAAATACTCGCCCATAGCCCTGGCGGGGGTAGCAACGCTGGTTCTGGCATATTACTGATACACCACAGTTGCAGCTTCAATCCCCAATCAGGGCACACACACAAAAAATAAACCAATAAGTGCATGGGTAGATAAAACAACAGATCAATGTTTCTCTCTCTCTCTCTTTCTCTTCCCTTCCTTCCCTCTCTCAAAAAATCAATTTAAAAATTTTAATAAAAATAAAAATACTTTCTTATACTGCCGAAACAGGTTTGGCTCAGTGGATAGAGCGTCAGCCTGCCGACTGAAAGGTCTCAGGTTAGATTCCGGTCAAGGGCATGTATCTGGGTTGTGGGCACATCCCCAGTAGGGGGCGTGCAGGAGGCAGCTGATCGATGTTTCTCTCTCATCGATGTTTCTAATTCTCTATCTCTCTCCCTTCCTCTCTGTAAAAAAGTCAATAAAATATATTTAAAAAAAATACTTTCCTATAAAGGCCAAATCGCAATCTATACATGCTGTTAGCCATGGCCTCCCATTCTTGTTCTATGACATCATAAATAGAACCATCCACCCATTCACTCTTTCCTCAAGCTAATCATTTCATAACTTGCATTTGCTTTAAAGTCCCTAAAAGTGAGTGAGGTAGGCCTCAGAATTAGCTTCATTGTGGTACATCTGCCATTGAAGAAAAAGCCTCAAAAATTTGGGCTGTGTGTTTTAAGCTCCATTGTTCTGGGCCTGAAGGGAACAATTTGATTTTTGCTCTTTCAGTTTCATCACCTATAAAATAAAAATTGTTTCACTTTTTCTAATGGTTTTGAGATGACTATATGTAGACAAAGTGTTAAAAGCCCATGGCCATATGTTCATATTATTCTAAAATTACCCATTCCAATTAGGTAAAACTATTAAAACAAAAGAACACAAAGCACTTTAGATGAATTAGTCCCTGGCCATTCTGTGTGCACTGCCCAGAACCCCTCTCTGGAATTAACAAGAGGAATGATGAGGTTTTCGATGGGATGCCAATAAAGTAATATCTGGTGTAGATTATGTGAAATAAGTACATTATTAATAGCTGTCAGAAACAGAGGGACCACATATTCACATGAGAAACACCAACTCCACAAGGGACTAGACTGCTGACCACCTGGAGGAGTGTTGTGGACCATACTCTGTGAACCAGTGCTTTAGATTTACTAAAAAATGGATTTTTAAAAATCTTGTAGAGATGTGTCTGGCCTATTGTTTGAGCCCTTTCCAAGTAAAAAATGACAGTGCATAATTACTTTCTGCCTGCTAATTCAGCTGTTTTATTTTTTCCCCCTGCCTTGGTCTTGCTTCTTAAAAGTGGTCCTCATAATGCCCTGGGTTATAATGACCCAGTTATGTTGGAGAATGGAGCTTTGGGCATATTCTGGCTCTTTCTATCTTATTCTTCCCACCTGAGTAGCTCACCTAATTACACAATAAGTTGCTAATTCTATGACACATCTTCCCGAGCTAGTCAATTGATGCTTTTATTTCACTCAGGAAAAAGTTATCAAAGGAGACAAGTTATCAAATGCAACAGATATTTGATGCTAGTGGTAAGCTTATATTGTTGCTATAGCAACCTTGTCATTAAGGATGTTTCAGCTTTTCCTATCAACCTCTATTTTCAGAGGCTTATAACTTCTTGGTAAAAATTTCCTGTAGGCTAAAATTTGGTAAACATGATCTCAGCCATGCCAGGTGTCAATGAATAGATACATACATAGCATCCATTTTCTCAAAGAAAGTCTGATGAATTTCCAAATGAATTATCTCATTTTTCATAGGGTACAAAGTCATTAAATTTAGTGTAAACTTGATTATCTTAATTTGATCTGTGGCAATACAAGTAAGCACTTGTAAGATTTAGTGTTTGCTGTTACTTTTTTTTCTTTTACCTCACTGGTTGGCATGGTCACAGTGATTAATCTCAAATATCACTAAGAGACTGGAGTGATTCAAGATCAGTTTTACATTCACATAAGTAGAGGCAGTGAGAAGCGGATACTGTGTGAATGTAGAGTTTATATTTCACTTTTATCAGGGTATCTATACTAATAAAAGGATAATATGCTAATTAAATCAGACATCTTCCAGACGACCTTTCAGACATCCTCCTGGACAAAGCCATGGTGGCAGGGCCTAGGCAGAGGTGGTTAGGGGTGATTAAACTGGCAGGAGAGAGCAGTTAGGGGGATTAGGCCAGCAGGGGAGAGCAGTTAGGGGTATCAGGATAGCCGGGATGAGCAGTTACAGGAATCAGGCCAGCAGGGGAGAGCAGTAAGGGATCAGGCCAACAGGCAGGTGAGTGGTTAGGAGCCAGTGGTCCCGGATTGTGAGAGGGATGTCCCATATTGGAGAGGGTGCAGGCCAGGATGAGGTACACCCCCCAACCCCCATGCATGAATTTTGTTCACTGGGCCTCTAGTAGGGAATATAAAAAGGAATCTCACTGGTTGTGCAGGTAGAGGTCAAGGGTCATGGAAAAGGCAGGGGCTAAGAACTGAATCTACCATCACTCTCTTTTTCTCTCATGCATAATGGGACCACATTTCCCATGATCCCAAGGAAGAACCCTGCAGTCTCCAAGGATTAGAAACCAATTCTGTCCTACTTACTGCACAGTTTTAGACTTGGGATAACACCATAGTCAAGGTTTAGTTTTGTTTTGCTCCAGAGATTTGGTTTTGTTTTCTTTAAGGCAATTTCTTAATAATAAGTTTTTAATTTCTTATTTTTATTTTTATTTTTATTTTAAAAAGTTTTAAACTCATAGAAAAGTTGGCAGAGTAATAGAATAAATATCCTTCTACCTCCTACATTAGTCAATTGTAAGCATTTGAGAGTTATTAACATTATTGTATTTCAGGCCCAAGCATTTCAGTAAGTATCTAAGAATAAGAACAACTCCTATGTAACCACAAAAAAACAATGATCACACCCAATATATTTAGCATTACTACAATTATCTAAAAGAATTCTTATGCAAATGTTCTCAGTGGCCCCACATATATCCTTTTCAGCATTGTTTTCCAACTAGAATGCAATCAAATATCATTAATTACATTTAGTTGTCCTATATATATGTTGTCCTTGAATTCTGAATATTTCTCTATTCAGTTTTGTCTTTCATAACATTGAATTTTTGAAGAGTTTATAGTAATTGTATTAGAATGCAGAACATTCCTCAATGGTTACTTTTTAATTATATTAAATGCAGTTGTATTTGTGTATTGTTTTCTCCATGCCATACAATGCTCCCAACTTCTAGCTACATAACGTCTTACATGATTTTCATTTTGTTTCAATGGGACAGGAGTGAGAGTACTGTGTCAGAGTATATGCACAAATAATGGTTGCTTGATTGTTTTAAAGACTATAAGACATTTTTCACATACCCACCAATAATATAGGGTTGGTTGTCTTAATTTTTTTTTACTTTTCCAGGTGTAAAATGATGATATCTCATTAACACTTACTGCCTTTTTGGACTAATGTCTTTGGGCAGCTTTATATGTTTATTAGACATTTTGATTTGCTCATTTGAATTACCTCTTGACAACAGAAGCTTACTTTTAAAAGAATTTGTATCCTTATCTAGTGAGTTTATAAATTATCTTTGAATATTACATATACTGTACTCTGTATATCATCTATATGATTTTTAAATGAATATTTTCCATTGATTTTATTTTTGTATCATTTTCCTTACAAAAATCTTTAAAATATTTTATATAGTCAAATATGTCTTTCTTTTGTTTTTCAACTTCTAAAGTTCCCATTTTAGGAAGCAGATAACTCCCCACGCCCCTAGGATTTTACATGTAATCTCCTAGATTATTTTGCAGGATACTTATTATTTTATATTTTTAAGATGTTTATGCACTATAATTTAATTTATAATGCACAACATAGAGTTTAATTTATTACCTTCTAAGATTAACAATTTTTTAAAATAACAATTTATTAAATCACTTCCCCCACTAAATAAAAATGCTTGTTAATCATGTTAAATTTCCATATGTACTGAAATCAATTTTTCCATTTTAATTTTTTTGCTGGCTTATTTGTCTCTTCATATGCCTACATTATGTGAATTTGAATACATATTTTTCCAGGTTAAGGTATCTATTTAAATTTATTGGTTGTTTAGTTGGCACCTATTCTCAATTATTTTCTTAGGTTGTGGTACTTGGCTACTGTTTTAAAAATTATTGCATATGCACAAAAATATTTTTTACCCAAATAGATGAATAGTAATTTGTCTGTGTATAGGACTATTGAAATACATTTCTGGTTATTAGAAATCCGTAAGATATCTGTTGATAATGTTCTTTCTTGTAACTTGCAAATTTGCACATGAGAAGTCTGATGCTAGTCTAATTTTTTTGCCTTTATCAGAAGTATCCTTTCTTTCCAGAAGCATGTGCCAGGTTTTCATGGTACATATTTTTGAGAATAAAAAAAATTGCCTATATAAGTCTATTTATGTTTCTTTTCTAATCATTCCTTCCTGAAACACATTGAGCCCTTTCAATTTACAATTTCAAGTCTTTAACCTTCTTAGATAATTTCTTCAATGATTTGTTTCATTATTGCCCCATCACCCATATGTTCCTTTTTAATTCATCTTTTTAGAATTTTTAGTAATGTCATATGAAGTGTGCTGAATCTATCCTGCAACTCTCATATCCTGCCTCACCACGTTTTTGTCTTTATGTTAAATATTTTTTCTTTGAACTTTAAAATTAAAATCTATTCTATTTGCTTTTCCAGTCTACAAATTCACAGTTCAAAGCTATCCATACTCTTCTTACACAAATTATTCAGATTGGAAATCATGATTTTATGTTCAGAAACCCCATGTGTGTGCACGTATCTGTGCATATGTACACTTGAATGCAACAT
Source organism: Corynorhinus townsendii (assembly GCA_026230045.1). Taxonomy (NCBI): domain Eukaryota; kingdom Metazoa; phylum Chordata; class Mammalia; order Chiroptera; family Vespertilionidae; genus Corynorhinus; species Corynorhinus townsendii. Next base: position 160,041,796 of record JAPDVU010000002.1, read on the forward strand.
TTGCATTTTCTAAGGTGTTTTTATTGTTTTTCTTCACCACTTCACACCTGTCTCCCTTGGAACAATTTGGACTCAATATGTATTGTGGTTTAACGGTCCCCATATTATCTCAGATTGCTGAGAACCTAGAGATATGTATATGGTTATTTATCTTTCTAGGCTGATTAGTAATTGATCTGGTTGTTATAGGATCTGAATTAGCAAACACTCCCAAAGGTAAGAGAAAAAAAGGTTGTTTGTTTGTTTGTTTGTTTGTTTTGTTTGATTGTTTGTTTTTGGTTGTTTTTATTTTAGAGAGAGAGAGAGGAAGGGAAAGGGATAGAGAGTTAGACTCATAGATAAGAGAGGAATATCATCATCAATCAGCTGCCTCCTATGTTTTCCCCACTGGGGATCAAGCCCGCAATCTAGGCATGTGCCCTGACAGGGAATGGAACTAGTGACCTCCTGGTTCCTAGGTCGAAACTCAACTGGCTGAGCCACACTGGAGAAGCCAATTTTGAACTTTTGAGAGAGCTATACCCCTCTGAAGACCAAGTTATTCCAAATATACAATGCTTTATAACTTTCTTTGTAGGGCTCTCTGATTTGGGTCTACATGTTCTTACCAGCCCCAAAAGAATAAAGCCCCATATGAATCCTGTGTGTTGGAATTATAGTGGATTGCAGGGAAAGCAAATTTTCCTCAGACTATTACAAAAAATTCTAAAGGAAGTAACACTTCCAAGCTCTGTCTACAAAGCCAGCATTACCCTAATCCCAAAACCAGATAAAGACAATACAAAGAAAGAGAATTACAGGCCAATATCCCTCATGAACATAGACTGAAAAAATTCTCAACAAAATTCTAGCAAATAGAATCCAGCATTACATTAGAAAGATCATACACCATAACGAAGTGGGATTTTTCCTGGGGATGCAAGGATGGTACAATATCCACAAATCAACAAACGTGATACACCACATAAACAAATTGAGAGATAAAAACCATATAATCATATCCACTGATGCAGAAAAAGCATTTGACAAAATCCAACACCCTTTTTGATAAAAAAATCTCAGCAATGTGAGAATAGAGGGATCATAACTCAACATAATAAAAGCCATATATGACAAACCTACAGCCAACATCATACTCAATGGGCAAAAATTAAAACTATTTCTCCTAAGAACAGGAAAAAGACAGGGATGCCCACTGTCACCACTCCTGTTCAACATAGTACTGGAAGTACTAGCCATTGTGATCAAACAAGAGGAAGAAATAAAAGGCATCTAAATTGAAAAAGAAGAAATAAACTGTCATTATTTGCAGATGACATGATATTGTCCTTAGAAAACCCTAAAAACAATCCCATTTACCATTGCAACAACAAAAAAATTACATATCTAGGAATAATTTAACCAAGGAGGTAAAGGACCTATACTCAAAAAATTACAGTAAGCTGAAAAAAGAGATAAAGGAAGACATAAACAAATGGAAGAATATACCATGTTCGTGGATTGATAGAATCAACATCATTAAAATGTCCATATTACCCAAAGCAATCTATAAATTCAATGCAATCCCCATAAAAATACCAACAGCATACTTCGAAGACCTGGAACAAACTCTCCAAAAATCCATCTGGAATAAAATAAAGACCCCAAATAGCTGCAGCAATCTTGAGAATGAAGAACAAAGTTGGAGTATCACAATACCAGATAGCAAGCTATACTGCAAAGCCACTGTTCTCCACACTGCCAGTGGAACAGAACAGAGAACCAAGAAATCGACACAAGCCATTATGGTCAATTAGTATTTGACAAAGGAGGCAAGAGAATACAATGGCGTCTAGACAAGTTCTTCAATAAATGGTGTTGGGAAAATTGTACAGATACATGCAAAAAAATTAAACTAGTCCACCAACTTACACCATATACAAAAATAAACTTAAAATCGATAAAAGATTTAAACGTAAGACGGGAAAACATAAAAATCTTAGAAGACTCCATAGGCAGCAAAAAAGAAGATATTTGTTATAGCAATATCTTTACTGACACAACTCCTAGGGCAGTGGAAACTAAGGAGAAAAATAAACAGATGGGACTACAGCAAAATAAAAAGCTTCTGCGCAGCAAAAGAAACCATCAGCAAAACAACAAGAAAGCCCAGTGCGTGAGAGAACATATTATCCAATGTTATCTCCCATAAGGGTTTAATCTCCAAAGTTTATAGGGAACTCATACAACTTAACAAAAGGTAGATAAACAATCCAATCAAAAAATGGGCAAAGGACCTAAATAGACACTTTCAAAAGAGGACATACAGAAGGCTAGGAGACATATGAAAACATGCTCAAAGTCACTAATCATCTGAGAATTGCAAATCAAAACCACAATGATGTACCATCTCACAACTGTCAGAATGGCGATCATCAATAAATCAACAAAGGACAAGTGCTGGAGAATATGGGGAGAAAATGGAACCCTCTTGCACTGCTGGTGGGAATGCAGACTGGTGCAGCCACTGTGGAAAACAGTATGGTGTTTCCTCAAAAAATTAAAAATGGAACTGCCATTGACCCAGTAAAATCACTTCTAGGTATACTAGTATATCCCAAGAAACCAGAAACACCAGTCAGAAAGGATATATGCACCCCTATGTTCATAGCAGCACAATTTACAATAGCTAAGATTTGGAAACAGCCTAGGTGCCCATCAGCAGATGAGTGGATTAAAAAATGAGGGTACATCTACACAATGGAATACTACAGTGCTGTAAAAAGGAAAGAACTCTTGCCATTTGCAACAACATGTATGGAAGTGGATAGCATTATGCTAAGTGAAATAAGCCAGTTGGAGAAAGATAAATATCACATGATCTCACTCATTTGTGGAATATAATGAACATCATAAACTGATGAACAAAAATAGATACAGAGACAAAGAAGCATCAAATAGACTGCCAAAACTAAAGTGGGAAGAGAGGAGAGGGTTGGGAGGGGGTAAGGGATCAACTGAAGGACTTGCATGCATGCATATATGGATAACCAATGGACACAGACACTGGAGCAAGGGGGGAGTGAGGGCATGTGCTGGGGGGTAGGAGAGGCTGAGGGAAGGTCAATGGGGAAAAAGGAGACATATGTACTACTATTTGTAATACTTTAAAAATAAATGAAGACATTATCTATAATAATAAAAGTATAATATTCTAATTAGACCAGACGTCCTTCTGGACAACCTTTTGGACAAAGCCTTGGCAGTGGGGGCTGAGGCAGAGGTAGCTGTGGCAGCAGCAGGGGCCAAGGCAGGGGCTGCTGCCATGGTGGCAGAGGCCAAGCCTCTTGCACAATTTCAGGCATCGGGCCTCTAGTCTTATTATAAGCACTTATCTATTTTGCATTTTTGTGACATACTGAGTTATCCTGGTCATAAATCAAAGTTATTTGCTTTGACAGCAGGCACATTATTTCTTGTAATTCCCCTCCTCCCCCCTCCCCCCAATTATTGGGAAAGAGTTGACTGTATCCAAGATTAACATAACCCAATCTTTAGTCTTATAGCTTTAGCTATATCTTTCCTCAAACGGGCAATAGCTTTTAACTATTTACCTACTTTAACTATAAGTGGCACTGGTATTTAATATCTATAGGCTTTCTAAAAGTAATTCTTAACAAACAGGATGTCCATGGATGTTAAGAAAAAAATATAATTTACTTTGCAACTTGAGAATGAGATGGGAGACTGAAAGATTTTCTTAAATTAATCAAATCACATAATGTTAAATAGGTTTGATGCTCTGGCTGGTCCATTTATCCTAGAGAAACTCTCTCCTAATTACGCAAGTCTGATTTTAAGGTTTTGAGGTTCTATGACTTTTCTTTTTGTTTTTGTTTGTTTTCTAGCCTTCTTCTAATAATCATTGTGTTGTGAGCTGATCAATTCTGCTAATTTGAACCATTGATCCAATAGTTGGGCAGTCATGGTAAAACAATTCTTGCCTCAGACATGGAGTAATAATTTTAATCTTGGGCACAACTAAATGCTGAATTTTAAAGACAAAAGCCTCAGACTATATAATACTCACAAATGTATTAAATGATTGATCTACCTGTGTTAGTCCCACGGTGATGTCATAATTAAAGACTTAACCACCAAACTGGCAAACATGGGTTTGATACTTAAATCCCATATCTCAAAGGATATCAAAGTGACTTCAGAACCCAAAGTTTGTATAGTTTTCAGATAATATAAAATAAAATATAACAGACTTTACCACCTGTGAAGGTTAACTGTATGTGTCCCCATGACTGGCCATAGGGTGCTCAGATTTCACATTATTTCTACATGTGTTGTGAGGGTATCTCTGAATGAAATTAACATTTCAATTCATGGACTCAGGAGAGAATGTTATCTTCCCCAAAGTGGATGGGTATCACTTAATTAATTAAGGGCAAGAAAAGAACAATAAAATGGAGGAAAGAAACTGTGGCCCTTCCTACCTGATTGCTTGGTTTGGGACATACTTCTCCTGTCCTGGACACTCCTGGTTTTCAGGCCTTTGCAAGCAGAATGATTGACACCACCTGCTCTCCTAGGTCTCTGGCAGTGGCAGATCATGGGACTTCTTATCTCCTTAATTACACAAGTCAAATCCTTAAATATATTTATATATGCAAAATATTATGTGTATTATATTTATAAATAATATAGTATGTAATATATCTATAATATAAAAGGCTAATATGCAAAGTGTCTCTTTGGGAATTCAACCAGGAGACCAGGAGTTTGATCACTCTCTATGACATGCTCTGACCCAGGGGGCAGCACGGAACAAAGGAAGGCCCTAGCCGGCAGCCAGAAGTCCCTGATCAGCCCTGATCACTGGCCAAGCCTAGGGACCCCACCCATGCATGAATTTCGTGCACTGGGCCTCTAGTGTGTATGTGTGTGTGTGTGTGTGTATTTAAAGAGAGAGAGAGAGATCTTAATACCTTTATAAAGATACATTTAAAAAAATACACCACACAGAAATGTTAAAAAAAAATAGAAAAGGATTATAGGCAAACATTGGATAATGAGAATATTTTTAAAAGAGATAGACAATAGGAAATCAAAAAACAGTTTTATGTACTGTTTAGACATTTATTATAAACCATAGAACTAAAAGCTTTCCTAACTTAGGCAAGAAAGGCTGAACACTCTTTGGTCTTCCTTACATTCACTTGAAATTATGCTAGTTATTCAAGATGAGGAGTATTATCTGACACTTCATAGTCCCTTGCTTTATTTAAGTGTAGACAAAAGAAAAATATGCTATCAGGATTTTTAAGGGCAATATTAGTCAATATAAACTGCAATTATCACCATATTTTTTTAAATTTCTAGAATAAGTCAATCTTTATAAACATCTATAGATTTCTGTAGCTTTTGCAACCTCTCTTCATGGCTTTTTTGGCAGCAAAATAATAGTGCCCCCCCCCCCCCTTTTTTTTCTTCATATTTTCCCTTAATATCCTGGATATTTGCAATTAGTACTACAAAATCCTGCCATAGATATATATGTTAAGATATACATATCTTAACATATATATCTATGGCAGGATTTTGTTTTGTTTTGTTTTGTTTCTCTGAAGAATCCTGACTAATACATCTGCCTGAAAAATTTTACAATGAGGTAAGTAAAGTATTTTTAATAGCTAATGTGATTTATTCAGAGTCAGTCTTTTGATTTCCAAAATTGCTGGTTTTATGCTTTGGCATATAAGGCAATAGCCATGCAACTCCTGAGCTCTACCTGCCACTTTAAAATTTTTTATAGACTGGATCTCTAACTCTCATTAAGAACAACTATAGATCATAGCTGGGACACTAGGATTCTTGAAGTTTAAAAATTCTAATGAAGAACTTTAAAATGTAACTTGATTTAATAACTATTATCTGCTAACTAATATACAATTATGTTAATAAACAAATTTAGTAACAACACTTTCAGATACTCTTGAGTGTGAAAGGCAATATGATATTCCTAAAAGAGCCCTACCAAGTTCTAATTTCTTAGATTCAAGTCTCAGTTCTGCCAACTTAATTACCAGCTAATCTTGAACAAGTTGTTTACTCTCTCAGAATATCAGCTTTCCCATTTGTAAAATGAAGTTAAGATTGCCTTACTGCATTATGCTAATATTCAGCAGTACTATGGAAGTAAGCTCAATTTCTTTACTCTTAGCTACATTTTAAAACAAACTTTGTTGTTTCTGTATCTAGTCTTCGCTTCTACAAAGAGTAACTTGCTTCTAAAAGATAGCAACTTTCTCCCTGGAAGTTGTAGAATCAACACATTTAACAAGATTGTCTTATTCAGCAAAAGAGAATGGGAATTTTATAAATGGTGTAGCTTATATGGTGTAGCTTATAAATGGGAGTTTTACAAATGGTGTAGCTTATGTTAGCCTCTAGTTATTTTTACTATCAAACATAAAAATAATCTCTAATTTGCTTTGTTATGTACTGATTTATTTTAAATATTGTTTTAACTGGAATGGTTCTATATTTAACCCCATCACAAAAATTATTACAACTATGAAAAAGAACTCATTTGTGTTTCTTGTATGACCCAACCTATTGATAAGTACTTGTACTATTGTATCAAAATATTTTACATTTTTATAGCTACTTTTTCCCCCTCTAAACAATTTTAAATATTTTTATAAACATTTCAAGACTGACTTTTTGTTATGCTTTCAAATTAGTTCTCCCTGCCACCCACCTCAGACAGCATCTCCGATTTTCTTATGAAAAGTAAATTGGAAAAAGGATTCTATATGTAGAAACCACATGTAATTAACTTTTTAAATGAATATTTTTATCTGTCCCAAAGCCTAATTGATTTGGTAAGTTTTGTGCTAACAGAGGTGAGGAGTCATTCTTGCTCTCTCATTCTCCACAAATCACCCAAACCTGTTGTTAGCACTCCACTGGAACAATTTCACTTCTACACACTAGTGCCACTTATTTTATTAAAACACTAGGCTTTTCATTGTTCTTGATGCCAGTTATAGTTCTATTTAACTAAGACTTTATTCCAAAACATAAATATGACAATTTCATTTTCCCTCTTCAGTGACTCCCAACTACCCTCAGGGTTATATATACCTAAGAATGAGATTTAAACTTCTTTGTACTCCTGATTTTCTCTTCAGCTTTCTTTATAACCTCTGCCTCTCTCCTTTCCTTCACAGTCTGCTCGGTGATACTAAATACTGTTCAGTTTCTGTGCTATAATGTGATCTTTGTTCTGGAAAATATCTCATGCCTCTCTCTCTCCTTGAGCTGGGTAACTCCTATGTCTCGGGGATTATTTCCTTTATATTTGACCTCCTGGGGAAGATTTCTTGAGTTTCCTGGGCTTCTTTGCTGCTCATTTTTATGTGCCATGTGAACACCTGCTGCAGGGTGCTTGTTTATTCCTCTCCCTACCCACAAAATGACGAGCTCTGTGTAACATCACACATTCTGTCTCTAGCCCCTCTATCTACCATTTGCCTTGCCGATTCTCTCATAACCCTATAACCCTGCCCCTAGTCTATCCTAGAAACTGACCCATAGGGGCGATATCAATGGGCTTTCTTGTCATGGCTTTCCGCTGGCTTCTGCTGAGGGCCTACCCTGCCATAAGATCAGAAAGACAGTGAGGATGGAGTTTTGAGGCTTGATTCCCTCTGCTGGCTTACCTTGGGTCCATTGCTTCCCTCTGATAATAACCATATCTTATCTAGGCTCTTTCTAGGATCTAGCAACCATTCCTGTCCATTTTGTCTTCAGATCTACAGATGATAAACAATAAATATTTGCTTACGGAATTTAAATTTAAGTGTGAAATACTTCACACGCAACCCCCAACCACTGTGCATATGTTTTATAGAATAAAGAAAACGAATGAGTTTTCTCATACCTGGCTTCATTAATTGATCATTATATAGAGCTATATCTCCCCCTCCACTTTTGGTATTTAGATGGCATATAGATTAACATTTTGTATTTTAATAATTGTTCATTTAACACATAATAGAAAAACTTAACTATCATATCAAACCATTGGTGCTATGGGTATTATAGAAGAATATATATTTTTCTTTATTGAACACAATTAAGTGTTGATTGAAAGAAAAATACTAAGTAAATAACTTTTACTTAGTATTGGGAGAAATAGATATGACAAAATTATGGTATGTGTAACTGTGGAATTTGGAAAATACTGACTGGCATAAGAATTTTGAGGCTGTATGTAACTCATGCAGAAAAGCTTGTGATCAACTGATGGTCTGCCACAGGCACCAGAAAGGCAAAAAGTACATGTTTCGGGTGTTCATTATGCCTGGAATCTTGCTCTTCTTTTACCTGAGTAATCCGGGGAAGATAATTTCTAGTTTTAATATCTTGCCTCACCTATTCTACAAGGGCTGGATATCCCGTTACTGCTTCTAGGTACAAGAGTGAAAGAATATGCATTTTGTTTTGACAGATCTGTCTGTTCCTATTACTGCAGAAGTTGAGTTGAAGCTCATTCAACTGCCCCAACTGGCCCAATGATTCTCTTAAATTATTAGATCCCAGCAGAATAACAAAGATCATGAATGAGCGTTGGTGTTGGCACTGTAATTGTGTGAACAGAAACGGTACCGCTTCCATCTTGGGAGTTGATGACAACTGAAGACATTATCTGTATATATAAAAGCCCAGTGACCAAACAGCAGAATGATGAGAATGAACAGTTGAACAGTCGCTATGACGTGCACTGACCACCAGGAGGCAGACACTCAATGCAGGAGCTGCCCCCTGGTGGCCAGTGCTCTCCTACAGTGGGAGTGCTGCTCAGCTGACCAGGATGAGCAGCTCTCCCACAGCTGCCGATCACCACAGGCCATGACCCCCACCAGTGTACAAATCCGTGCACTGGGCCTCTAGTATGTTCATAATTTTGACATTGGTGAAAAATCTATACAGATTGTTACAGTCATGGTTATAGAATTATGGAATGGAGATACTTTGAGGCAACTACATTTTTTATCGGAACTGAATAATTAAAACCTATTTCCATGGCTATTCTCTTGGGTAGTGACTGAGTTTATGACTGTAGGCACACCATACAGGGATTGAAACATTAAGTAGGTTTAATTCTGCAGAGACAAGTATTTTATTTACTAATTTATGTATAATTTATACTCCACCTGCCTCCAAAACGTATGTTACACCAAAGAAAAAATAATAATGTACATTTGATTGGTTTTGGTAGCATGGTAATGAGCTGTATTAATTAATTATACTTAGTATTTTCATCCTATTTAGTTTGTCTATGATCACCCATGGACTATTGCAGCTTCATAGACCCTAGAATAGTGCCAGACAAATAGAATCACAGGATAAAGTGGTCAAATTTAAACAAACAAACTTGGGGACCTGATTGGTCCAATTAGCATACCTGCACTGATTCAGTCCATTCAATAATTCCAAGAGTTCTGTTTGTATGTAGTAAAAACCATCAGTAGACAAATACCTTAAAAACTTAAAGGATTAAAAAGGGTTTTTAGGGGTAAGGAGAACCTAGTATGTAGCCAAAGCACCAGAAGTAGTCCCTGTAAAGTGCTTGTCTAGTTTCTTTATAACCCATTTAGGAGGATAAGATCAGGCACAGCTATTCCCATTTTAAAAGTCTTGGTGCTTAGTTTCTTAATTCTCATTACTCTATGTAGAAATCCATTTCTCTCTTTGCCGTCTCTTCAGGAAATCTTTGTTTAATAATGCTCAGTAAATTAGGCCTCCATAGGCTTGGCTTTATCCTACCCTGCCAGTTTCTTTTCCTTTTTGTACTTCTGTAAAATATCTGCCTAGAGTCTCTGATTTGAAATGTTAATTAAGGTGGGCCTGGCCTCAGGTTACAGTGTACATCCCTTTTTACATGCAAAGGGGATATGCTAAGTAGGTTACTTGGGATCTGGGGGCCAAAAGGGAGGCTTCAGAAGACAACAAAATCCTCCAGGAGCCAGGCACTTCTCAGCAACTCAGGAAGCAATCGGTAAGAGTATTGGCTGAAATGAGTTAACTAGCACTCAGAAGGGTCTTGGGTTAATTTTGACTACTGTTTTTCTTTTGTAATCTCTTAATGTTGAGTATATATCCAGTTAACATAGATACAATATGATTTAATTAGATATTCCAAAAAACCAGATATGCGAATCATCCTGTGTACTGATTTCAAACAGGTAAATAACATTCAATGTTTTTGAATTCAAGATGACATTCTCAAGATTTTTTAAGGTTTCTGAAAGGGATAGTTATTTCAAATCTGGGCCACCCTGAAAATCTAGAGATGAGGAGATAATGTCTGTGTGTCTGTGAGCTTTATAATTGTGACTGCTAGGCATGAATGGGTTTGTGTGAAAAATAGTGTGTATTGGAGTGTGAATGCATTTTATGCACTGTTCTTCTAGCCAGCAGGAGTTAGAAAGGCAAAATCTGCATTTGAAAGCAAGGACACCCTAGATGTTAACTTTAAATCACGTAAGATGCAGCACAAAGAAATAAATTAATATTCTTGTGTAAAAAGTACCCTGAATTAGCCTCCAGAGACATGAATAACAAAGTAAGTGTAAAAGTTACACCTTTAATTACTGTGGTGGAACCTTTGCAATTTCAAGAAATTTGTATGAATCACTTTCATAGTTATTGTGAAAAAGATTTTCAAATTCTTTTGATTATAGTGTAGATGAGAAATGCTAGTTTCATTATTCTCATACTTTGAGAGGTGATGTTTAAAGTTCTCCCTTCTATTAGCATGAGCAGATTTCATCTGCTGAGCTATGGAGGACAGTCATTCTAGCACACATAAAAAGAAAGTATTTAGTAAGGAACATTTTCTCTTAGAGGTCAATCTTAACTCTCTCTCTCTCTCTCTTCCCAATAAAACAGTCTTTCTTCCTTGCTTTATAGCAAGAGTTCATTGTGTGTGCAGTATACACCCTCCAATAGCCATAGATGCCATGGAATCATTCTGGTTTTGAATATAGCAGTCAATCATGTATTTTAGGCTTTCTCCTTAGTTCTTGAAGGTTGACTAGTGATCCCCTTCATGTGAAAGACATTACGGATAAAACATTTTAATGAGTTGAACAGTTAGTATTTTGGGCAAATGCCTGTATAAAAAGAAAATGTAAAACACCCAGTGACAGATGAGAGCTTGTGTTTTTCACTACCTCCCTCCCCAACCCTTTATTGAGAATAACTTTGGCAATAAATAAATAAATAATCAAGCTGTGGAGGTGGGGGTTAAGGGAGAGGGTTAGGTTTATAACAATGGCAGTAGACACATTGTACTGATCTGCTCAAAATGCTGTTCTAAAATATCTACTTAGTTTAAATACAAAATTTCAGCCCACAATCAGGAAAAAGAGCCCTATTTTGAAATGTATTAAATGCTTCTTTTTAAAGAAGACCAATTAAGAAAAGTGATGTTTTTTGACACCTAAAGAAATGCAAACTAATTTCAGACTGTGATTTATAATTGTTTTCTTTGAAAGTCTGACAGAAAGATTTCTTCCTTGCTGTATGATTCAATTAATAGTATGTTTGATGTAGCTAGCATGATTCTTTGCTTTACTTCTGGCTCCTGCTGCAAATGCAATATAATATTTTCCACCAAATCAGAGGGAATAAAGTTTAGCACAGTCTAATTAGCTTGTGACTATCTGGAGCTTTGTCTTACTATTCTCCAAAACCAAAGAATAGCAAATTTAAACAAATAGGTAAAAATCCAGAAATTATCTTCTATCTACTCACTTAAAAATAGTATGTCAACACTGTTTTGTAAAATACTATTAGTGTAAGCCATTTGATATATGGTAAAATAAAGTCAGTCAGAATGATTGTCATCAACTATATATCCACACAACTATCACATTCTTTTTTAAAGTTAGAGAAAAATTCTCATTCTAAAGTAGGCCATATTTCCAGAATGGAGAAGCTTAGTTCCCCTCCATGGCTTACACTGACTCGTTAGGCTATCACTTCCCCCATTGCTGATAATAATGATATAGCCAGACTATTCCACTTCAGAAAAAATATTTAAATAAAGTGTCTTTAAGCACAAATGAGATGCAGCATATTTACATTTTTATTTGATGAAGCCTGTTCCTGCTATCTTTGTTCTTAATTTGGTCTCAAAAGAATTAGCAGTAAGAGGGAAAATAGTCTGTAAATATGTATGAAATCAAATATAGAGGGTAAGCTAAAAGGTATTGACTGCCAACAGAGTTTAGCTGCAGGAGGCAAAATTTTCTCCATAGTTTTCTTCTTGGCTGGAAACACATTGCCTTCTATCTAGATTATTTAATCCTCAAAATGCACATCAAAGCTTCTCATCAGGTGGCACATGTCTTTATAGGTGGTTGAATGTCAAAGATCTAGCTTAAAGATTTTTGAAAAATGTAAAAACATAATAGATCCCAGATAATAACACAGCAGTGGAGCTTCTGTCGTATCCCTTCCAGCAAAGCACCAGCATCACAGGCTGTGGCTAATCTCTGTGGCAAGGGGAAGAGCACATTCTGCTGCTGGGGAATGTGTGACATGTCTCCAACTGCCAGGAATGCAATGGGTAAACTAGGTTCCAGACCCAAATTAGTGTGTTACCAATTCCAGCCCCACTCCACACCTGCGGCTGAGGAGCACTCCGAACCATAAATTCTGTCCTGCTCTCATGCCCAATTAAGCAGTAAAACAACTTATACAAAAATATGTGAGAAGCATTTTTCTGGCCTTCTATGTGAAGCAAAATGCAGACTTCAGAGCTAGCTCTCCCCTTTTCCGACTCATTTTTCAATCTTTGGCAAGGACAAATTGCTTGTCATGATTACATCAACTCCTTCAAATGATTATATCATTGTGAGTTTAGTTTAAAAGCCCTTTAACACATTTATTTTGCACTTCAAAAGTTGGCTTTTATCTTAGAAAGACAGCGAAGCATATGGAAAGAGACAAAAGCCCCTATATTAGTTGGAATGTGCCATACACGAGGGGCTAGGCAGTTTAGAAGGTCACATGCTAGGTGCAATAGAAACTGCCTGGAATAGTTTCATATAGGGATCAGAGTTGTTGTATTCATTTACATCGAAGATGTTTAGATGAATGAACTGAGACTCTGTGTGTTTTTTCTTCAAAGATGTAACAAGGGGTTAACTCAGAGTCAACATTTTCATGCATATCATCATCATCATCACATCACCATCTAACACCTCTCCACCACTTAAAGGAAAATGTCTGGATGTTTTCCCACATTTGACAATTTTCTCTGGTGTGTAATTTGCCCACAGAATATTCTCTCTAATATTCTAAAGAAAATTAGAATCTCTGAGGAATGCCAGCTATCAAGCACCCCCCCTTAATTATGCTACCCAAAGCCCCTTATCATAATCTGCCCAGCAACTAGACACTTCCAGCTACCTCTGGGGAGAGATCATTATAGTGTATTAATTCAAGATTCCTAGTGATCGGGGACGCCATAACACCATGCGGCAGTTGTATTAAATACATTAGTTAAGTCTGTAAAGTATTTGGGGATACATTTTGGCATAAAGACACTACATAAAATAAAGTTTTATTTTATTAACAGAATCATGTGGGAGAAATGGGCTATGATGTTCCAGGTTCAATTTTAAGTACGGCTCTGCATTTGGCCAACAACCACGTTTTTCCTACCCGGTTTTTCTCAGCTGGCTGCCTAATTGTCTGCTAATGCTTACCAGGAAAGGAAAACAGGTTGAATATTTTTCAGGGCCCTTGATGTTTTGGGGTACTCCAGTGATTTATAGCCAAACTGCTTCCACAAGACTGTGTTCTTTCTCCCTGTGAACATTACTCTACCGAGGGAAGTGGAATGATTAGGAGGCCCTGTGTATGACAGACACCAGCATTCTCACACTGATGGCTATTTGCATCTCTGCCCAGCTTGAAAATGTTGTCTGTTGTGCCAACACAGCTTCTTTACTTGTAAAAGATGCTTCTCTCTGTTGGAGGGCCCCAAAAGATATTCTTCACACAAAATCCCCTTATAGAACCTCCAATCCCCGTGGGGCATATTCTGGTGGTTTATGGTAGTGATGAACTGTCATCAGTTCCTCCTTGGTCTGTGAGATTGGGACCCGTAGAAATGGCTGTGACTGTTACTTTTCTCTTTGGGGATTTGCCCTTTTTCCATTTGGTTGGCGATTGAGACTGAGCTTTGTTACAGAGAATTATCCTGTGGCAGTGGGTTGGGGAGATAAGTCTTTGTTGAGACATAAAACACATACAGACGAAAGTGTGAAAAATTGAAATGACAAGGTTGCTGGGGTGTTGTTTCTTAAGTTCGGTCAAATGTTCAGATGTTGGAAGCAAGGTATTCTCTGGCTTGCTGCTGTGAACTCAAGTGAGTCTACCAGTATATTCCATGTTCCCAGAGTGGAGATGCTATATGATTATATCAGATGTACATATGCCAACCACTAATGCAGTGTCCAGCACTTACCTTATCTTAGTGTCTGTTCTGACTTTGGTATGAGAGAGAAATAAGGTGAATGCTAACTTATAAGAAGCTGGGCGGAGGAATCAAAGGAAGTCCAAGTTTTTCACTAACTACTGTATAACAATTATTTGATTCTATTCTACATGGTTCACACACAGCAGCAGCCACAGGGGCTCTCTATGAAGAACAGAGGTGATATTTGTGCCTGACGTTTTTAAAATTCTCATTTACCTTAAATAAGACTGCTACATTTTCAGGCCTCAGATTTAAGATTTCTGAAGTCCAAATGACATGAATTCACTTGCTGAGCAGAATGTGTTAAATATTAAAATACAAAAACAAATTATAATAAAAGCATTCAACATCTTCATCTTAGAAAGAAAGCAGTATAATATCTGCTTTACCTACTGGTATACCTAAACATTTATAGAAAGAGAACCTGTTAAATATTTATCTTCTAGACATGTTTAAAAAGTTGTAGTTTTATTATTTTCCCCTACCTGTAAGTAACTTTATCTTCAAAAACATGATTTGAAATCTTGTTTATTTTAATTTCAAGGTTCTTACAATTCTAAGAGCCAATATTAATAAATACTAAGAATGTATCATTTATATTGGATATTATGTTGATTATATTTTATGAAAACAGGGTTATTATTGTGTGTGTTCTTTTTAATACAATATAGCAATTATTTCCTGAAAAGGCAGAATTTTGATTTAAATACAGAAATTTTAATAAAAAACTGAGGAGTGTTAACCAAAAATTAAATAGAAAACCATAAAGTGATATAAAACATTAGGATTTTTATTTTACAATGACAAATAACAAAGCTACATCAAAATATTAATAAACACATGAACATTCTAGTAGAAATATTCTACTAACAAAAATATTTATTGTCATAACGGTCAATTTAAGGCCTAGAATACACAACTTTCTGATAAATTTCAGTATTATCTCTAACCTTTTTACTCTTAGATTTATTCAAATTTCAAGTCTTAAAATAGTATGTAAACACTGCTTTGTAAAATATTATTAGTCTAAGTCAATAACTCCTCATTTGATATATGGTAAAATAAAATCAGTCATGATGATTGTCATTGACCCTGTATATCCACACAACTATTTTATTTATTTCAAATTTCAATGTTTTTTTAATTGACAGAAATTATATTTAAATTTTAAGTTTATTCTAATTTCAATGTTTTTTAATTTACATAAATTACATTTAATTTTTTAAAATTTTTCTGAAACTGTTGACCTGCAATCTGAGATCAGGGTCTCATCCTGCTTTGTCCCTAATTTGCTAAGTACTAAGTCTATTAACCTCTTTGGACCCAGATTTTCTCTTCTTCAACATTAGATAATTCAAATTAGATTTTTTAAACCTCTTTTCCATTCCCATAGTATTTGACTCTGTTCTCTAATTTTCTTTGTCAGATCCAGGCAATCTTTTGGATAGGCTGTTGTTGCCTTAAATCTTAGTATAAGAGATTCTGTAATCTATTAGTTGTACTTTTAGCCTCTTAGTTATCACCTAATAAAAATAAATCACAGTGATGGCAAATCATCTCAAATTGATCTAAAAAGTTTTATACTGATTATATTCACTATCAGAAAAAAAGGAGACATTTACTATACTATATCTTGTGTTATGTTTTAAGGATTACCATTAACTTAATTTTATATCATTTTAGCCATTTAAAATATGCCAATCATTAACAAAGTAACTCTGTGACATTTAAGTTGTATATTTTAATTAAAAGCGATGGCAAATTCTTGCTCTAGCTTGTTTGGCTCAGGCATCAGCCCTGGGATTGAAGGGTCCCGAGTTTTATTCCGATAGAGAACATGTACCTTGGTTGCAGTCTCGGTTGCACATAGATATTTCCCTCTCTCTGTCTCTCCCCCTCCCTTCCACTCTCTCTAAAAATAGTTGGAAAAATATCCTTGAGTGAGGACTACTAAAAAAAAAGTTATGGTAAATTCTCATTTAGTAAGACTCCTAAATTCTCTTAGAATTTTGTTACATATTTGAAATTATTATTGATTATCTAGGTATATATTTTACTTACTATTTATATGGCAGCTAGTTGACCATGAAAAATAGGTGAAATAAATAAGTCAAAACAAGCCAGAGGGAAAAAACACACAACATTCACTCTTGATTGAACCACATTTATTAAAGAATTATTATTACATACTCTGTTAGACACTAGTAATATGAAGAGTTCATATCTCAAACCTTTCACATGCGCTATTTTATTTTTTAATTCACAAAGCAACCCCATGAGCTACCACTAATATTCTATTATGCAGATGAGTGAGCTAAAGAGCAAAGAGGTTAAATTACCTATCCAGGGTCTCACAACTAAGTGAAGGGCCCAGAATACCATTCACAGCCTGGGCTCTGAATCACTTGCCTCTATCACAACCTCATACATTTTTAAAGAGTCTGCATTTGCTAAAGGAGATAGGACCCTCCTGACTGTCTAAAATAAAATGGTTCAGTTCCCTATTGGATGCCTGGACAAATTGCAGGCAGTTAAAAAAAGAGACATTTTTGTGGTTTTTATTTATTTTGTTTTAGCAGTAGGAAAGGAAGGCGTGTTTAAGGCTCAAAACAAATACCCACTTCCTTGAGAAAATCCCATTGTTAGTTGAAAGCCCCGAACTATAACTTGTTCCATTTCCACATGTGCTGACAGGACTAGGCAGTGTGGACAGTTGCAGACGAGAGTGGACTCTAGTGAAGTGGCCCGATGCCTAACTATGCCAGCAACAGGAGATGTAGCTGTTTGTCTCTTGCTACTTGGCAGCATTTACTAGTTCCTGGCTAGGATACTATGCTTAAATTATATGCCCATAATTTGTGGCAGGAGAGATAATCAAGGGATACACCACTGTGGGTTTCTCTGACAAGATTAAAATGTTTCTCTTTTCTCTATTTCCCTTAGTTGCACTTTCATGAATTTCTTGGAGGATCATACAGTTGTGTTTCCTAAACCAGAAGGTCTTTTAAAACTGTTTTGTTTGTGTTTCTTTGTTTGTTTTTTTTACTTTATGTTTCTTGTTGGCACAATTCCTTTGGAACGTCCTTATTCTTTTTGGACAATTATCCCAAATAAAATTTGAAACTACAGTATATATGCTATGGAAACCTTTTCTGTTATTTTGTTGCTTTATAATATTCAAATTAATCAAAGAAAATAAACATTGCATTGCACATATTTTTGTTTGGTTATAATCCACTTTTAGTACTGTTTATAAATGGAATGTTTAAACTATTAATGTTTTCATAGCCATTGAAAACCAATTGTCTACTTTCTCCTATTCAGTTATTTTGTGAAGTCATAGAGAAGTTTAGGTTCCTGGTCATAATTTATCATTGCAGAGAGCAAGTTCCAATCTTGTGCATGTCAGCATGAGTTTGGGTGGGACTGTGAGTAGACAGATTGCACAGGGAGATAACACCCCAACTTCAGTCTTTACATGGTGAGTTACATTGAGCTGTTGCTCAGAAACCTACAGGATTAATTATTAGCGGGAGCATCACTTTCTTTTTTCCTCACACGCCAAGCATGATGAAACAAAAAAATGTTCAAATAAAAATATGTGCTATAAATATTAGATCTCATGCTAAATAGTTACATTTGAAATAAGGCCAAATCTCTTTTAGGATAGTAATATATATATTTTTAAATAATATCTTGCTTCAAACAGAATCAAATGGACGTAACCCTTTTACATCTGAAAATGAAAGCACTGTGTCTCCTTTCTGACACATTTATTTTAAAAAAGACTGAATTGACCTATCTATGCAAATTCTCTCTGATTCTCTACCACTATATTCCAGTTGACCAGAAGTACAAAACATACCAATACTGAGGCTGGCAGAGGAGGGTTTGTAGGAAAGGTGATTTTGTTAATGTGAAGAGAAGAGCTAGCTGATAAGAAACAACACAGCCGTAGCCACTTGCACCAGATGAAATGGTTAAAAAAAAAAAAAAAAGTTGCTAACTAATCAGCTTGGATTCTTTGGGGGGAGAAAAAGGAAATTGTAACTAGAAAGAGTATAGAACTTCTGTGAAACTTCAAAAGGTACAGCTGGCTGGAGAATGCACCAGTCCCCTGAGACTGAGGATAAAAACCTATAAATGCTCCCTCTAAAGTCTTTTCTCCTGACCTCATGCCAAGGTTAAGATAGATTTTTTTTTTTATGACTTTGAAACAGTGTTAAGGTGAAAGAATTTGATGAAAACAGATGAGAAGCCAGGGCCCGGTTCCATTACTCTGGGGAAGCATCTGAGCGAAGAGGCCAAACTGCTGCCACCCCAGTGTTCTCCCATCTGCATCCGAGTTTGTGTGTGATTATTGTACTAGCACCTTTAACTCCTGCAATTATGCATGCAAATCGGTGAATTCTGACTGCGATGGAGAGGGGGGAAATGCGAGAGCAGGCGCGACTTGGGGCTTCCCAAGTTTCATTTACAGCATCTCTTCTTCAAAGCGGCCCTGCCCTCTGCCCTTGTCCAAAATAAGTGCCAGGAAAATGTAGCAGAGATTTGTGGAGAACAAAACTATTGCAGCTAATTTCCAATGGAGGCTAAAGACTATCCAGTAATGTTTGCTGTGGGGCTGTCTGTGGCTACCACATGCACGGACACACTTCCTTTCATTCGGGATGCTGTGTTCAACAATAAAATGTCAGTGAAAGACACGTCTTTAACCACATTCTGAACGGTATTTGTCTCCTTCCCCCTCCTCCCCACCCACTTCTCAGCTGTTTTAATCCTGTTCTTCTGAAACAGTTAAAACGAACATTTTTTTTTAAGTTTACTGAAAGGAAGCATTAATGATCCAAATGAGTAAGATTTATATATATTCTTTCAGATTCTAAATGTAAAAGCAAAACAAAATAATTATCCTAAATGTAGGCTTTTAAAACTTTGCCTTTGTAAATTATGTGATGTTCTTTAATCTCTTTTATCGGACTTTCCAGAAGGTCACTGATCTGTGCTCCTAGAAGGATTCTGCCTGAATTTCATAGCTCACCCTGGCTGCTCCCCCACCTCCCACTCCAGGAAATGTTCATAATTTTTTTTTAGCCCATTGATTAAATCTGCCCATATTATTACTCCCCATACAAATACACTTGTTTTAAAATATAATTTTAAAAATATACACTGAACTATTGTGATGGGGTTCAGGATAAAAAGCAAGCAGATGTCTAACATGGAAATGGAAGGAAAAGGCAACCTGTATTAGAAGGGAGAAAGTAAGATAAACTTTTCCTTCTGATTTGTGTTTATTGAGGAGGATGCCTCTTCCACTTGGAGACAAGCCAGTAGGAAAATTTGCTAAGGAGACCCAGGGTGTATGCAAGGAGGTGTGTATTGTTACTTACTCTGGTGGGAGTTCAGCTGAACTGTATCCTGAAGATACTCGAGATCCCCTTCAACCTGCTGATGATACATTTTGCTTTCAAGATTTTGAAACTTAACTAGTAAACAGTGTATGCACTGTCCCAGGATTATATTTTTATTATGTGACTCATGCCAAAAAGGAAACATCCCTAACACATTTTCTAAGGGTGGAGACCAAGCAAACCAAAGAAAAAGGGCATAAGGAATGAGAGATGACTAAATGAAGCAAAGAGAGGCCGACCTAAAAGATAAAAAGATAAGACAAGAAAAAGAAAAAAAGTTGGGGGGAGAAAAAAATAGATCTGGCTTTAAACCAGTCTCCTTTCAAATAAGATCGGCAATTGTAGCACTTGAGTGAGCTTCAAGCCCCATGAGAGAGACACACTGCCTGCCTTTAATTGTTAACCCTACATTATATGAATCTTTGTCATAAAACTAAAAGCTGTTTGACTCAAAGCAGAATCTTTGCACATGAGATTGCACAGGAGGTGATGAGCCTGGAGACTTAATTACTTTCTTGCATCAATTGAAGGGGACCCTCCAGGTCAGGTTTATGGCATATTGATGGGAAGCAAAAAAAACCTTACACAAAATTAGCCTCCAGTGTGCTGGCTTCCCAGACACCCAGGAAGGTTTGAGCTCTGTTCTACCTTTCACATTTTCTTACTACTCAGGAGCAATATGTTTACCATGCACGCTGATGCTGAGTCGAGTAGGAGATAAGGGGGAGAGGGAGGAATGAGTAATGAAAAGACTAGCTTGCAATTACTATGGTAAATTATTATTAATTTTGCAAACAAATAAACAAAAACAACAACCACAAAGCCTAATCTAAATCAGTGGCCATACTTTCTAATGTGAGAATGTTACTTTGTTAAATTTGTTTTATTGTCGAGGGCTGTGTTTGCAATTGCCTGCAGTTTCAGACAGGTATTTTGCTTCTCCTATTTAGTGTTCCTGGTGGTAAGTGTGTACGATTAATGTCATAAAAGTGACTTGTTTAGCAAAGCCTTCTTTAATAACATTTGTGTAGTTTTATTTCACTAAATATAGAATACATCTGGAGTTTGAGAAATGCTTTTTATTCAAAAATGATTACAAAGTTCTAAATGCAGAATTCTTAAGACAAAAGATACTGCTGGGTAACTCCAGGAGAGTCAGTGAATGTTTATTGATTTCACTAAGGGAAACAGCTGGGAGTTGTCCCTGATGCTGTTCTGTCTCCATCACTCTCCCTTTCTCTATGGCCACACTCAGTCTGATCAACTTTTGCAGCAGTTCTATATATTCTAAGGCGGAGTAAGCATGTCAAGGTTGTCATCTCTGGTCAGGAAAGTAGTTTGTCAGAAGAGTTTTCAACTATAAAAGCATCCGTAACTCATCAGAATATTTGTTGTGTGTTTTTGACAAAAGAGGCAAATGTCTGTCAAGAAAAATCTGGGGTTTTCCTTGCCTTCCCTGAGGAACTTGGAGTTTGCTTCAAATAGCCGTAGACTCCAGAAACCCTCTGTGCAAAATAGATGTATTGATTCCCGTAGAATCTTGCTATTTGTGACATGCAACAGTATAAGTCGACATGACTTAGCCTATTTGTTGCCATGTGTGAAAGAGAATGTGCAATTTTCAATAGTGAGGAGAATATTATGAGCTGAGACTTTAATGGAGGTGTCATTAGCAACCCACGGAAGCACAATTCACACATAATAATTTGGCAAGAGACATCAGATGTTTAAAGGGAAGCTCTAAATGGTTAAATGTTAATGTATTCATTGGATGTTTAAATTTTTTTCAAGAGCTAAAAATGCATACTCATGCTTATAAACAAACAAATCAGTTGCTTAAGGGTTATAAGAAATTTAAATGCAAATAGCACTTTGTAATGATACCCCAGAGACTGACATTGTAGTCAATTTCTTGAGAATGCATCATTGTAAACTTATTTTTTGCTCTTGGTTTCCTTAGTAACTGGAACAACATATTGGTCAGGACATAAAATAATATACTGTTTCAGCCACGGAGAATCTTGAACTAAAATGTAATTGATTTTGCATGAGGTACAGGATTATCATGTCCTCTCCATTTTGGGGAGGTATTACAGCACAAAATGTAACCAACTCAGAAAATTTTTTCAAACCAGCCATTTTGTTTCTAATCATCTCATTGTGAGAATACTAAAATTGCTAACAGTGTGGAATTTATACCTTTAAGAGGAACAGATTATTAAGTGGAACTATATAGTTGATGTATATTTCCCAATCATACTGAGATAATGTTTATTTCTCTTATCTCACATGTAGAAAGCAGCATAATATGGAAATATTTATATTACTATTAAATAATAGTGATGCTTACTTTGTAAGACCCTTACATAATTCAATACATACACACTTAGATATTGTAGAGAATGCTTATAGAAAAAAGCCTGCTATCCTGTACAATTTTACAGCTGCAATCACCACAAAGAGTCCAAAAATTCTATTCCATTTTCATTTCTGCAACTGGTCTACTATACTGCCTTAGGCAAATTATTAGATCTCTGGTGTCTCAGTAAGCTTATCTATAAAGTGGGAATAATAACACCTGCATCACAAGGGTCTTATGTGGAAAATTACTTGATGTATGCAAAGAGCTTTGAAGATATAGCATGTTAAATCTTATGATTGTTTTAAACCACATAGAGAGCAGTGTGTTATAGGCATAAAATTAGAGAGTAGTTTTAGAGGCCCCTGATTTTAGAGAGGAATATCAAGAGATCTAGAAAAACTCTTATTTTGCTGTTTCTGCAAGTAGCATTTACTGGAGTGATATGGCAATAGCAGAATTCTTGAGTGATTGATTTTTGATGATATCCTTCCTAGAAATTCTGAATTACCAAGGAGGTGATAGTATTATGCTCTGGGCACCTCTGTTCTACTGAAATTTGTTTGTAGATTATTTCCCCCAGTCCATTGGGAAATTGATCTCTTTTCTAACAGATTTGGGGGCCTGCTTGACGGAGATTTCCATATGGTACGCCTGCCTACCATAATGCCTTGTTAACTTCTTTGGCAGCAGAGATGGGATCAGTCTCCCATCACATCAGCCATGACGGCTTTTCTATAAAGTAGCAGCTTGCACGTGTTTTCTAGTTATTGCCAAAGGAAACATCCTGGACCTTAAGAGTGTTTTATTAATTCAGTCACTCATTAAACAAATATTGAAAGGTTACTATGAACTAGCTAATATTTTAGGGATGTCATATTACTGTGTATTAAGTTATGGTGCTGCCTTGCAGCTTTCTCAATGCAGCAAGAGCAGTTGCATGTGTATACACAACTATGGTACAGTGTGGTGAGTGTATCATAAACACTGCACAAAGAGCTCTGGTTGTTTTGAGGATGGCGAAGGTAATCAACATGGATTCCAGGAACAATGACATTGAGGCTGGAACTCAGGAAATAAGAAGAATTTCAAAAGAGTGAGAAGAAAGAAGAAAAGCTAAGGTATATTAGAAACACATAATTACTATATTTTGAGAGGGAAAGGATAGAAGTTCAATAGCTCTCAAGCAATCCAACTTGGTGATAACATCAAGTACATGAAGGAGAGTAGTAGGAGATAAGGGTACTTATATTCTGTAGTATCACTTTTCATGAATACTACACTTGTTGAGTACTTCATGGTTTGTAATAATACATCAATTTATTAATTGACTGATATCATTTCTTTCCTCCTCCCTCTGTGCACACTCCAAATAGGCACCCTTTACTACATTATTCCTAGTTCATTAAATATTGCTGAATAAAAGCAGGCAAGGACCAGCTTGTGAAAGGACTTGATGGCAGACTAAGGAGTCTAGATTCGTCCAGTGAGCAATATAAAGTTACTGGTGGTCTCTCTGCCTAGAAGGGAAGAACAGGATGTAGAGAGCTAGTGGAGCCTCAAGGTAAGAAAATCTATAAGGATATTTTTGTATTTGTCAAAGGATGGGCCATAGGACTCTAAACCAGGGTGGTAGTGATATGAAGGAAGGCATTGTGCCAAGAGAGAAGCAATGACATTATAGTCCTTAATGGGACACTTAGAACCAATTAACCAGTCATAGGCAGGAACTGATTTGGTGGGGTAGCCGAAGTTATGTTATAAATAGGTTGAGTCTGAGATATCATTAGGGCACTCAGGTGGGAGTGTGTGGCAGATGTGTGAAAATGGAAGACTAAATCAAGAGAAAATATAGAAATAGAGATATATTTTCTGATATTATCTGTATAAAAACCATAAGGTCATTAAGAAAGAGAACATGGAAAGAGGAAAGGACAAAGAAAACTGACTTTCGTTGAAATCTATCAGACAGTTCTGGAGCGAAACTAGACACAGAATTAGAAAGGCATAGACTTTCTCAAAGAATGAGCTGATACCCAAAACACCAGTAGGAAGAGAACTAGAAAAAGTCATTGAATTTGATGGAAAAGTTCATTGGTTGATATTTAAGGGTTTCTTTTGAGCCACTGGTACTGACATCTGACAGTAAGTGACTGAGGAGTGAAAGAATGAGTATTGAAGAAGTAAATGCAATAATTGTAAAGCACTTCTTTCAAGGGTTAGCTGATGGCAGAGACTACCACAAGTATATCACTGTGCGTGTTGCTGCCTACGATGTTCCACAACTGTGTATATATTTCCAATACAGAAATATATGGCTGTTCTGTCTGGCTGCATAGAATTCTATAATAATAACCTCAAGTTCACAATTTCTATGTTTTAGATAGATAAAAACTCTTTCATAAACTCTTCATTGTCCTTGTTCAGAACAGAATAGTGTTCAAAGAAACCATAATTCTGACTCTGTAATCAACCTTTATGTTCTCACAAAATGGTAAAATTTTAAAAAAATACATTAGTCTAAATACTAAGGCATTTGCAAATTGAATCTACCATTAAACTCTCTGGGGGGGTGAGGGGGGAGATAACTTTATATCATTTTCTAGACTTGATTTATAATTGTAAGTCGCATTCCAATCACAGTTCAATGTACTGCATATTTTTATACTGTTGGGTGACAATTCTCCATGGTCTTCGATGTTTCTGCATATCCTGTGGGTGAGGTGCTAGAGGCTTGTAGAAGAGGCTTAGATAACAGAGGTAATAGCCATCTACAAATTGAAAATTTCAGTCTCGTGAGATAGAGACAGTGTTTCCTGCTGGGGCACAGGACAACCATGTTTGCTGATTGTTCTCCGGCAGTAGCCCCCATTGGTTTTAGAGGTGTTATTTGGCCCTCTTGATATTGCCCTGAGGAGAGTGGGGCTCAGGCCCGATCACTGCAAAAGTGGTGATACCAGGGCTGTGGGACTATGACTATTGATTGCTGTAACGAATAAGCTGCACTTTATCCCTGACCTAGGAGTCTCATGACTTCTACTCAAATGCATAAAATGTGGTGGACTAACTTGTTAGCTCCCAAATAGGGTACATCTCAGACACTTCTCAGTTTTTTTTTCATATGCATTATCAATACTAATAACATTAATAATAAAGCTTTAAAAATTGACAGGATGTACTGGGTACCTAATATACCAGATTCTGTATTGAAACTCTATTCTCATTCATTCAATAAATAGTTATTTTGTTTCTAAAATAAACTAAGAAATATGTTAGGTTGGATATTAAACAGTGGTAAACAAAGTAAATATGAGACTTTCCCTCATGGACTTTATGATCCATTTAATTTCCATAACATCTTTGTAAAATAGGAATATCACTATTTTAGAACGGAAAACATTGAAGTCAGCAAAATTAAATAACGTACCCAAAGTCATAGCAGACTCTGGTTGGGTCAGGATTTGAAACTACATCCTAACTGAATATGTCAGGGTTCTTTTTAGGGTAACACGTGTTTTAAAATTGTTTATTTACGTTTGAACAAATATTATTTTAAATAGGTATATTTTATAGATCATATCTTTCTATCTATATGGTACTTGGGTAATATCTAATACAATTGATTAAAAATGAAGTCTTCAGCAATTAAGTAACCTTTTTAGTAAAAAAAATTGCATTTATTTAAAATATCATGTCAAAATATTCCCTATGGACCATCCTTTACCCAAAAATGTGATATAGCCATGCTACAGTAAGTTAGAAGTTAAAACCAACTTTTTTTTTTTCTTTAACCCTTCTTTTCTTTATTTCTTCTAGTCAGCTTTGGAAACTGTAGTTTGTATGTATTTTATTTTAAATATGTGTTTTTTTAGGAGAGAGGTACGCATTAGTCAGCTACTTCTATACACTCCTACTGGGGATCGAGCCTGCAACTGGGCATGGGCCTTGACCAGGAATGGAACCAGGGACCTCTTGGTTCATGGGTTAATGCTCAACCACTAACCCACAATGGCTGGGCTGTGTGTTTTTTTTAAACTGGTGCTGTTGTGTGGTTAAGTTGTATTTATACATAGAAATAAAGAATTTGTTGATGAGCAGACCCACATTTAGGTTAGCAGTTAATTTTACATAATTACTAAACATTTTTTCTACTATCAACTTTGTGATGTGACTCAGGGATGCAAAAAGAGAGGCAGTATTGCTTAGTAGTAAAGATCATAGGCTTTGAAGTCAGAAGCTATGCATCATATGCCCCTGGCCTCACAATTTACTAAACTTGTGTTTTGTGCAAATTACTTTTTTTATTTCTCAATTTTCTCTTCAAGAAATTTGAATAATACTAGTACCTGTGGATAAGGCTGTTGTTGACAGTGCCTGTCATCTAGAGTACAAAAAAAAAATGTTTGTGGAATTTGTGACATCATACTGGGGATTCACTGCATAAATATCTTAGTTAACCCCATAATTTTTAATATTATAATTGTTTAAAGTCACTTTGCTCTAAACGTGGAGCTCTGAGGCTAAAGCCCTTGGCTTTTCTATTTCTAAACTTAGGGTAGGCATGTCAGTTCAATAATAATGATGTCTGACTTTTTAAAAAATATATATTTTTATTGATTTTTGACAGAGAGG
This sequence comes from Corynorhinus townsendii, assembly GCA_026230045.1. Taxonomy (NCBI): domain Eukaryota; kingdom Metazoa; phylum Chordata; class Mammalia; order Chiroptera; family Vespertilionidae; genus Corynorhinus; species Corynorhinus townsendii. The sequence continues at coordinate 160,068,755 of JAPDVU010000002.1, forward strand.
AAGGGAGAGGGATAGAGAGTTAGAAACATTGATGAGAGAGAAAGACATTAATCAGCTGCCTCCTACACACTCCCTACTGGGTATGTGCCTGCAACCAAGGTACATGCCCTGGCCCAGAATCAAACCTGGGACCCTTCAGTCCACAAGCCGACGCTCTATCCACTGAGCCAAACTGGTTAGGGCAATGTCTGACCTTTAAAAGTAAATGTCATTAGCCTCTACTGTGAATATAAGCTAGGTGAGAGGTCTAAAAGAGAGTAAAGAAAAAAACAATGTCTCCTAGTTCCAGCTCCATTACTAACTTACTAGGGCAGAATAAATAAATCACAAATAAATAAATAAACAAAGCACTTAACCTTTCTATCTTCCAGTTGTAGCCAAATGAGAGTGATAAGCTTTGCTTTTTAAGGGCATCCAAATCATTGGCTGAAAGGTGCTACAAGAATGACAAGTGTTATTAACTTTCCAGTATTTCAGTCTTACCTATGCATACTCTGAATGTTTGCTTTTCATCCGGGGAATTAAATACTTCTTTAACATTGATATGTGGTAACTGTAAGGAATTAGTAAAATTTGCCAGCCCTCAGATAAAATCAGAGGACAAATAAGTCACGCAGTTAATTATGTGAAAGAATAGATTACAGGAAGGAAGAACAACTTCAACAGAAATGTCCTGATTGTTGTCCCAAGTTCAGGGTTACAACTTGGGAAGGTGAAAGAGGGAGGGTGGAGGTTACCGAGATAAAAGGAGAATGGGTCCTCTGTGTTTTGCACTCAATCTTTCCCTTTGTTGTGCCTACACTTATTCCAGACTCCTGCATCCTTTGCCTGCACAGTGTGTGACCACTTCAATCAGATTCAAGCTGCTCTGTTTTGTATTTTTTAAGTAATTGCTATTGCTTGACACATCTCAAAAACCCATTTTATTTCAAAAGTCATATTCTTTGCCTATTAATTTTCTCCTTTATTATTTGTAAACTCATTTTTGAAAGTGCAAACACACATCCCTTTATGTACATAGATAGGTATGTACATAATTATATACACTTATAGTATTGTTGTACGTAAGGATGTTAGGGAGTTAAATAAATCTTCATTAATTTGTTATTAATCACCCATTATTATTATTGTTTTCTTAATTATTTTTAAATGACAGCCATTTGTAAATTTTTGAAATATGTGGAGCATTACCATTTTTGCTCCTGTTCATAAAACAGACACAAAAGAGGTACAGTTTGTTGGCCAAATGAGATTTGCAGCGCTCCTCATAAATTTTTTATTTAATGTGTTTTTGTAGGAAATCGATATTACATTGGTGTAAAATACAGATAAAATATAGTTCACAATGCATTTTATAAAATAGGCTTTACTAGAAGTATTTTTCATATACATTTTAATATGTCACATTTTTATTTGAATGTAGAATTATATTTTCAACTATATGTGAATGTGTCTTTTCCTTCAAATGTGCAAACTCCATCAAATTTGCTTGTTGTATGTGCATATATTTGTGTGCATATGGATATTAAAATATATATACTTTTTTCATCAGTTATTTTCTGAAACATTTGCTGCACCTGGATTTTTGTTACATAACAATTCTCTAAGGAAATTCTATAAACACATCAATAAGCTTCAGACATAACAATATATATTCAGGTATTATTCATGTATTACTAATCTTTAAAAGAAATCTTATAGTACTCCTGAATTTAAATATTTTTATAGAAACCTTATAATGATTAACAATCTGTTGTGTTTACTATTCAGTACATGAGATGTCATATTTTTCTAATTGCATAGACCAGTGTTGGAAGATATGACTGAAAAAGATTAAGTCTATTGTATTTACTCAATGCTGCTTTGTAGCTTTGCCTAGAAAACTCAGGACTGATGTATTGAATACTGAGGAATTTGATTACGAGAGTAGTAGGCTCTGCCAATCTTGGCTTGAGACAGCAGACTCAACTAATTGTCTATCAGCAGTGATTTAGCTGTATCATCCGTCTACAATCTTGCTATTGATGGGAGCATTTAAAATCTGATGAAAATTACTGTTTAATTATCAGGACTTGGAAAACCCACCTGGCAGATGCTGTCTTCCTATCATTTTTTCCCCCTACTTGTTTTTAAGGAAGAAGAAAATAAGTCAAGTTTCTCAGACTTAAAATACAGACTTGATTTAAAAAGAATATTTTAAAATCAGATTTTACAAATCTATTATCAAGGACAGGGATATATTTTATTTATGTTGTTGTTCTTTGTTTTGTCTTAGAGTTTCCATGAACACCATCGGGTCTATATTATGTGTCCTACTTTTAGAACTGAAGAGGTTGCTCAGTGGTTAGGGTGGTATTTAAGACTTCCAAGGCTATCTTTTCTTCATTTCTCCTCTTGAAGTAGAGGAGTCACTAGCAGGTTTCTAATCGGGCGTGGACAGTAGAGAAAACTTCCAATTTATGCCATTAGGTGCCAAAATTTGTACAACACTCCCGTATTGCTGCTCCAGTTCTCTCAGTTTTTAGGTTCAGCTGCATAATGTTTACTGGAGGAAGTAATTTAAAATATTAGCTAAGTGTGAATATATCTACTATCTTTCATGCATTTAAATATAGAAATTCAGATGTTTTTAAAAAATGATTTGTGCAGCAGAAATTCTATTCCTTATGACAAATCTAATACATGTCCAAAAAAAAAGTATATTTCATTATCTGTTCAAGAAGAAGACTATTTCACTTGTAGAGGAGAGGATTAAGACCATCTGAAATATTATATAATAAGTAAGAGTGGGTGGATGAGCTGAGTGCAAAGTCAATCAAAATCTTGTTGCCAGGTTTGATGAAATAAATATTTAATAATTTGGGACATTTACATTCATTCACCACTCAAGTGAGCTTTGCAGAGTGTTTCCCTAAGATTAATATGGCATTTTTGTAAGTTGACAGTTCAATGCACAGAAGGAGTGACTTAAATGGTCTTCCATTTTTCCCTGAAGCAAAATTGCAATGAGCATATGTAACAGTCTGTGCTCCTGTGTGAATACCAATTGGTGTCATTAGGTGCCTGCAGTCTCAAGTTGCATTATTGAGGCATGATTTTCAGCTGGAGCAGGCTCATACATACCAGTGTCAGATCGTCACTGTGGGCTTCATAGTTTGATATTGTCTAAGTGATTGGTTCTGTTCTGGGAGCTTCCCTAGTTTTATCTATGTTGAGAAAGAGAGGATACTAATGTTGTTTTTTTGTGTTTTCCCCCCTGGACTATACTTCCACGAATCCCTTGTAGATGGGCATGAAGCATCAGTAGAAGCAGCAATGCAGCAAAAGCTAGAACAAAAAGTCATGATATAGATTTTATTCGGATATCCAAAGGACTCATCTGAATAAATTATGTCTAGTAATTGAGAAACATAAGCGAATGAACTCCTGAGAATATCAAGGTTTCTGATTCCATACCACTAATCATTGGGCAATGTGTTTGCACATTCTACATTCCCTTCAGAACCATGATGACATAAGTTTAGAATGGGGTCTGTATTTGATTCCCTGATTTGCGATTTTGAGCTAGAAAAAATTAGAAAAGTCACTTATCTTAATCCAACTATTCTTATTTCTATGTGTAATACATCCTGTTTTTCTATGAGATAATATATCCAAAAATACTATCTAAATGATAAAATGCTACATAAATATAAATGATCAGAATTAATATGTTATTGCCTGGTCCCTGGGAAGGCAGACTAGAGTTCTTTATTTTTTTGTTTGTTTTTAATTTTCTAATACATTTTAATTGCTTCTATAATTTTCTACATACTTTTATAGGAAATATCAACTATACAAAGTATAAGATGTTAATCTCTGAACAAACAACTTCTTGGTACATGAAAAATGTAATTGAGAGATTTTAGACTTAGGGAAATTAAATAAATTATTTGGTTAATAAAACCATGTTATGTTAATTTTATATCTTAAAACAGATAAGAGAAGAAACCTTCCCACTATTCTTTCATAGAGAATAACCATTTTAGCTTGTGTGCAACCTTAGTGGATATATATTTTTTAAATATATTTTTATTGATTTCAGAGAGTAAGGAAGAGGGAGAGAGATATAGAAACATCAATGATGAAAGAGAATCACTGATCAGCTGCCTCCTGCATGCTCCCCACCAGGGACTGAGCCTATAATCTGGGCATGTGCCCTGATGGGAATCCAGCCATGACCTCCTGGTTCATAGGTAGATAGATGTTCAACCACTGAGTGACACCAGTTGGGTCTTACTGGATATTTAAAATATATATTTAGAATGCAAAGGATACTGTTCTCTCAAAATGACAATGGTTTGTAAACAGGGCAGATTGCAACTTTAAGTTATCCTTAGATCAAATGAAGTTATCAGTATGTAATAGAAAATTCTTTCGAGTAGTCAGCTCACAAGCCACTGTCAAATTTATTATCACTCATCCACCTGATTCAGCCCAGAAGGATCATTATATTTTTTAATATATTGTTTTAAAATGTTATTGTGTATCTTAGGAGATCAATGAGAGAATTATATAAATGAAATTAGCCTTGTTTCAACATGTGTTTCATATATATATTCTTCCATAGGTGGTTGGATCTTATACAAATTCTGTTTTGCTCAAATTTTGTGTCCAACCAATTTTTTATGCCTATTTAGTAGTGAGTATGTATATTAAAAATGTTACAGTATTATTTCTATTTGATTTACCATCCCTTGTTATGAGTTACATAATGATCAGACATCTATCTCTGAAATTTTTCAAAATTAAAGGTTAAGAGACTATGATGCAGAATTTATAGTTTTTCATTAGAAAATCTGGGCTAGTACTGGAATTTTTCAAGATTTGTTTTTTGTTTTTTTTTTACTTTTCAAATGTAAGGTAACAGGCTATTTTGAGGAATGCACTTTCTATATTTTTTCATCATTAAAACTGAATAATCTGGACAAAGTTAAAGTGCACAGTCATTTGAATTTTAAACTAGGACTAATTATTACTACTGGTTTTAAAATAGAAGAGCTTTGAAAGGTAGTAAGATCACTGCATCTTAAAATATGTCCATGAGGAAAAAATTGACAAATAAAATGTTAATTATGAAACTTGGTTGTAATCGTACAAGTTAATTATTACCACGTGAATTGGGTATCAGCAGGAGCTGGGATAATTGATGTCAGATGAATGTGGGAACTCCCTAGGATGAACTCCGTCCCGGATGAAGTGACGATTGAAAAAATATAAAAGCTGTTATGATGCATGTACTCATCCCCTGAAGCCGATTAATTCCGAAAGTTGACATGAAGTCGGAGGGGAAATCTATAGAGATCCTTTTATAAAAGTTTGAATAGAAACAGGCTATTTTCTATCAGGAAGGTATGAAAAATGCCAATGTTTGGGTGGATATTGTGCTACTATTTATTAAAGGGTCCATGGAGTCTTACATTCTCCACCTTCCTCTTCATATAATTGTTTCATATCCCATGATACAAAGTGTAATTTGTTCTTTTATTTTTCATTGTCTTCCTATTGTATGAAAGTAGAAGCATATGCATTTTAGAGTCTTTTGTTTCATTACACAACAAATGTGCAGCACTTCCACTAGCCTGGTTTTGATATTTCATTAATTTTAGAAATAGCAGTGAGTAGCAGAATGTGGCACCAAAATGCAGGAAGCAAAGCCAAATCGGTCTCCTGCTTTTGTTCTCAACATTTGAGCCATTAGCTGTGGGAGGAAAAATCTCCATTGAATGAAAAGGAGATTTTTTACCCCCCTAGTTAGCCAGTCTCATTTATAGTCTTTACTGATTCACTGTGGCATATTTGTTCCTATGCTTATATTTCCATCAGACTGGTGGACAAAGGTTAGATATATCACATCTTTCCAACAATTATTATTATTTTAAAATATATTTTATTGATTTCAGAGAGGAAGAGAGAGAGATAGAAACATCAATAATGAGAGAGGATTATTGATCAGCTCCCTCCTGCATGACCCACACTGAGTATGGAGCCCACAACCTGGGTATGTGCCTTGACCAGGAATTGAACCATGACCTCCTGGTTTATAGGTCAATACTCAACCACTGAGCAACACTGGCCGAGCCCAACAAGGATTTTTATACTCTGAATTAAGGGATCCAAGTGGATCAAAGAATTGATGTTCTGCCTTTCTGATCTTTTGATTTAACATGGACACCACACTAACTTTTGTGTTGTTTCATGTATGCATCTTAGCTTCTTCAATTTGACTGGTTTGACAATGCTTCATGAAGAATGTCAAAGGTAGCCCTGGCCAGTGTGGCTCAGTTGGTTGGAGCGTCATCCCATACGCCAAAAGGTGATGGGTTTGATTCTAAATCAGGACTCATACCCGGCTTTCGGGTTTGATCTCCATTTGGGGCACATGTGGGAGGCAACCAATTGATGTTTCTATTCCTCTCTCTCTCTACCTCTCTTCCTCTCTTTGTATCTCCCTTCCTCTGTCTAAACCAATGATTCCCAACCTATTTGGGGAATGCCCCACCTAAGCATCTCTAAAATCCTGATGCCCGCCCCACCACGTGACATGTAATTCTTATTATTCAAAAAGTGAACTCCTATTCACATGGAGGAAGCCTGAACGCCATTAACTTAGTCTAAACAAGCTTCAAAAAAACATGGCATCCATGAAAGAGAAAAATAAAAGAACAAAAGGACAGTTGAAGTACTGCGGAAGAAATCACTAAGAAATTATTTTAAAAATAATAATATGAAATGATATTAAAAAATAGCAAGTAAAGTTTCAAAACATATAATAGGGAACTGAAATGCATAAATATGTCACAATATATATTTATATACTATACTATAGGCCCGGTACATGACATTCATGCACGAGGGGGCAGGGAGGGGAGATGTCCCCAGCCCAGCCTGCACCCTCTTCAATCTGGGACCCCTCAAGGGATGTCCAACAGCCCTAAATGGGCAGCTGGACATCCTTCTCACAATCCAGGACTGCTGGCTCCCAACTGCTCACCTGCCTGCCTTCCTGATTGCCCCTAACTGCTTCTGCCTGCCAGCCTGAACACCCCTTAACCACTTCACCGCAAGCCTGATTGATGCCTGCCTTCCCCTGCTGACCTGGTTGCCCCCAACTGCCCTCCCCTTCAGGCCTGGTCCCCCCAAATGCCCTCCCCTACAGGCCCAGTCACCCCAACTTCCCTCCTCTGCCAGCCTGGTCAACCCTAACTGCTTTCCCCTGCAGGCTTGATTGCCCTCAACTGCCCTTCCTCGCAGGCCTGGTCCTTCCCAACTGCCCTCCCCTGCTGGCCATCTTGTGGTGTGGCGACCATCTTGTGTCCACATGGGGGCAGTCATCTTTGACCACATGGGGCAGCCATCTTGTGTGTTGGAGTGATGGTCAATTTGCATGTTACTCTTTTATTAGTTAGGAGGATAGAGGCCTGGTGTACGGATGGGGGCCGGCTGGTTTTCCCTGAAGGGTGTCCCAGATCAGGGTGGGGGTTCCCTTGGATTGTGGGGTAGCCTGGGCGAGGGACCTGTGGTGGTTTGCAGTCCTGCCATGCCCCCCAGTGACCCAAGCAGAGGCCCTGGTATCTAGGATTTATTTATCTTCTATAATTGAAACTTTGTAGCCTTGGGCAGAGGCCAGGGCAGGCGGGAAACTTGGCTTCCTCTATGGCTGGGGGCAACCCAAGCCTCCTGCTCTCTCCAGCTCTGTGGCTGCCACCGTATTTGTTGGGTTAATTTGCATACTCGCTCCTGATTGGCTGGTGGGTGTGGCTTTTGGGTGTAGCAGAGGTACAGTCAATTTGCATGTTTCTCTTTTATTAGATAGGTTATGAAGCCCATAGAACCATAAGAAATGCAAAACATTCACTGTTAATAACTCATTCTAGAATTGCCCCCCTTAAAAATCAAACTGCCCCCCTGTGGGATGTGTGCCCCACATTGGGAACCAGTGGTCTCAACTCAATAATAAAAAAAAGAAATGTCAAAGGTAGCTCAAACAGTGATATGAACAGAAAAAAATGTGTATTCATTAAACCCATCTTTCTTATAAAAAAGGGAAATCAATAACCAAGAAGATATTCATCATGATCTCAGTTCATTAAAAATCTCCTCTGTGATTATCTTCAATGGGTTTTTGTCTTCAGTCTCTAACTCTCAAATACACTTCTGAGTATGTCTTCAATTTCCACACTATTCCTCCTCTGAAGATATTTAGGGTCACTCCTTAGAAAAGTGTCTGAGTCTGCAATTGTCTGTAAACTCGGCTTATTACATTTTGTTGAATGGTCATTCTCTTTCATGATGTCTCTTTTGTTCAGGTCTTAAACACTATTACAACTTCCAGACACTGTCTAGTATTGTTTTTGGTTATTTTTGTTTCAATTGTATTTGGCTTTAGTGGACAGTAATAAAAGGCATTTCACTGTTAGTGCTTGACAAAATTTTGTTATATACAGGCATTACTGCAGTGACTGGTTAAAAAAAGGAATTGATCTTGAGTTTCTGTAAGTTATTTCATTGTGACCCTAGTCTTTTCTAAACAAATAAAATATACATGTTTACTCACAGATCATATATAATTGAATCATCTCATAATTTTGCTCATGTCCGTCTATTGCCAAAAATATTCCATGATGTTATTTTATCCTTAACTCGTGACCATGTACTTTATGATCATCCTTGCTTCACATCTTCACCTCCTTCTTAGGAAAAAAAAACACAATCTTTTGTTGAAAGCTGCTGCTGTTCCAGAGTCAGCTTCCTCCACCTGGTAACTCTCCATTAAAAAGGCCTTTGGTTTGCCTACAGGCTGCCAATTAGTCTCCTTCCATAACTGGGGCTCCTTTTTAGAGAAAGCTTTTGTTGCTGTTGCTTTCCATTGGATTAAACTACCTGTTAAAGTTATAGAGTTATGACCCCAAATTTTCTAAAACTTCACTAAAGAAAAAGAAATATAATATCATGAAATGAATCTACTTAAGCAGAATATGGTTTATTTCATCATATGGTATCTTTTCACTTATCCAATTTATTTGGTGGAATAAATGTCTCTTATAAGTTTTCCCAATAAAAAGGCACTATTTGTGTGCCCATTTTTAATATATAAATTTGATTAAAATGATATTAAACGAACAGCATGTTTTTGTATCTTGTATTTTGTAGCAAAATATGGCCAACATGATTTAACATTTTTTAAATGACTTGACAGTCTTTGTTTTAAAAATCAGTTGTTCTGTTCTATACTATCTGTGGGGTTTCTGTCCTGTGTGCCCTTGTATTAAATGCCTGCAGACAGTTGAGGTTTTATCGTTGGTTTGTTTGGGTTTTGCATTTTTCTTCTATGTTAGCTCTCTGCTCTCACTTTGCAAATATCATGTCAGTTAGCAAAATACCAAAGGTGTCTGGATAAATAGAGCACCTAATTAATTATAATTTGAGAAAACTTTGAGAATATTTCTTATTATTCCTATTTCATCAGCTTTTCTGTTCATTTTATTCAGATTCTTTTGCCTTTGATCCATTCAGAAGAATACAGTATGAGGGAAGAAACAGAGAAGTTGTGATTGTACCTGAACTATCTATCGTATTGAATGACAAAAGCAGCTTCTCTTTTGGGGGCAAAGAATGGCTATCAAAAGGATGAGATTCCTGACTTTTTTGATGCTACTAAAAAAGATGTGAGCTGTGACTATATTTTCCTAGAAACTTAGAAAACTATCCTCGTTGCAATGGTATCTCCTCATGAAATACAAGGCCTTTGTGGATAGAAGCTCTATCTTTTCACAAGCTATTAGATATTCGTGGGCTGACTGGCTGACTGACTGACAAGAAGGCAGAAGTAAAAGAATAAAGTCTTAATAAGGAGAAAGGCAGTTTGGCAAACAACTCCTTAGCAAAAATGCGACCTTAGCTCCTCATTTCACTACCCAAGTTACTAAGACTTATGAAAGTGGTTGACAACAAACATGATTTCTGTATTTCAGTTGAGAAGTAAGAACATCAAGGCCACTTTCTCCATTTGAGGGGAAGGCAAAAAACCTAAAATACAATGCCAATCAAAACTTTTTTTTTTTTTTTGGCCTATGCTATGGTAATATGAGCCATATTCTCTATTGCTTTATTGTTTTTAAACACAACTAGATCTGGTAGTTTGGCAGCCTTTTCTTCTTCCTTTTTTCTCCCTTTAACAAAGACAGTGCCTTCAAACTCTTTTCATAGCAAGGCTGCAAATCCTGCCAGGTGAAAAAAAAAAATGTTATTGAAAACCTTTCTCCCCTTATAGGCCGGTTTTGACAGGAAATCTTTGAGAGGCAGCAGCAATGAAGTGCCCAGAGATTTCATCTGTCTTCTTTTGCTTCAGGAAATGCTGAGCACAAGGCTCTCTATTAGGCAAATAGAAGGAGTACCAAAGCTCCTTAACAATCATGGGCAGCCCCGGGGTTGACAGCTCTCTGTGTCCTAGACTGCCAGACAAGCCAGGATCATATTGCCTGGCCCACTGTAGAAGTTTTTGACAGTAATTTACAAAAAAACAATTATATTGTTTCTGTTTTCTGGTTATATGGCAGCATAAATTTTGCATGGACTAATCAGAATAAAATCTATACCAAGAAGACATGGTCCCCTCCCCCCCCCCCCTCCGACTTTTTATTTCACCTTCAATTGTTTTGACACAAATTTTCTTTCTGGGTGTTTTCCCCTGTCATCCTGTGTGATTGGTTACATTCCAGCAGTCATTAGATGCTGCATTAGAATATCCAATAGAATAATATTGTGTTTGTTGTTTTGCTTCTTTGGCAGATGCTAAATCTAAATTTTAAATAATTCTTTCAGAAATCAAAATGCCAACTTGTAACAACATTATCAAAGTCTAAACAGATATACCTTAAAACAGAATTAGGATTAGGTAAAATGGGTGAAGTTCACAGTGGAAGTTAAAAAAACTTTAATTTTAGGCAGACAGTTTAGATTTGCTTATGATTTTTCTGTTACTTCAGAACTATATTTACCTACACATTGCCTAGAAACTTTACTTAAAAAATGCCTAAATTTAAAAGTTTAAATAAATTTGTAAATAATTTTTATAAAAGTTTAATAGAGAAAAGAATATATGTGTATTTTATGCTGTGTGGGAATTAATTATATTGTAGATCTAAACATCATTTAAATAACAGCCTATGTTCAAGGAAATAGAAGCAAGGAGAAATGGGATATCATTTCTAAATCATTCCCTGAAATAAATTAGATGGTAGAGACATAATTTTTGCTCTAAAAAACGTTAGTTGTAAAAAGGATGATCACTATTGTTTAACAGTAGGCTTCATATAATTTGCATTACCTAGGCTTATATTTTGACTATTAACTTTCAAAATAGGACAATACATGCAAGGTATTTCTAGTTACAAGACTTGGAAGGCAGAAAATAGAACATCCTAAGTGGTCTCTGAGTCTCTAGCCCTGTTTTTCACAATCTAGTCACCAAACAGCTATCCCTAAGTGATATTCTTTTTTTTTTTTTTTTTATCCTCACTTAAGAATATTTTTCCATTGATTTTTAGAGAGAGTGGAAGAAAGAGGGAAAGACAGACAGAAACATTGATGTGAGGGAAACATATCCATTGGTTGCCTCCTGCATGAGTCCCGACTAGGGCCAGGGCTGGGGAGGAGACTACAACTGAGGTCTGTGTCCTTGACCAGAATCAAACCCAGGACCATGAGCATTTTTGCATGACAATGCTCTATCCACTGGGCCAAAGCAGCTAGGGCTCTAAGTGATATTCTGAAAAGCCAAGATGTATTGTTACTCCCCTATCTAAAACGTTTTAACAATTTTCAATACATAAAACTAACATCCTCATCCCTCACAATGTCATGTAAAACTTTCCTTTATCTTGCTCATGCCTTCCTTTCTGTGCTCATCCTCTCAACATAAATATCTCCAATATCATGGTTTACTCACTAAAGTTTGTCAAATGCTTTTACGGTATAGTGACTTGAATATATTGTTATATACTGATTGGTTGATTAGTATTCATGATTCAATTTCTCCTTTCCTTTTCTTTTTAATCCTCAATTGATGATATGCTTTATTGATTTATTTCTTTATTTTTTTAGCGAGAGAAGGGAAAGGGGAGAGAGAGAGAGAGAGAGACATTTATCTGAGAGAGAAACATTGATTGGCTGCTTCCCATATGCGTCCCGACCTGGGATGAACGCACAACCTAGATATGTGCCCTGACCTGGAACTGAACCCATAACCTATTGGTGTAAAGGAGGACATTCCATCCAACTGAGCCACATCAGCCAGAGCTCTCTCTCTCTTTTTTTTTTAAAGACTTTCAAATTTGTTGAGGCACCTTCTCTTCCCCATACAACCTTTGTGATGCCATGGAAGTTCATACTTGGTTACTTTCTCTTGTCTATGCATATTACAGCAGTGCCACTCCTCTTTGTGTAGGCATGAGACTGTGATGTCACAAGAGATATGTTGAGCAATGAAATATGAGGAGAGATTTGTTGGGGGAATTCCCTTTTTTGTACATTTTATAAAGTGTTCCCAAGAATGGCTAATTTTCTGCTGCCCCTAGTGATTCTTACTCTGATTACTACTTTTATTTGCAAAATGGCACAAGAGTCAGATAGAGTGGAACATTCTACAAAGCAGAAAAATAAATGTTAGGTGCTATTTTTGATAGTTTAAAGTTCATTCATAAAAATTATGGATTTTATATGATTTTTGAGTAGTAAATTATTAAAGAATTTCCCAAATTATGTATAGAAAATCTGAAATATAAACTATAATTAACATGAATAGATGCCCTTTCACTTACAGAACTGAAGAAAATTATAGTTCTTCAGCACAATTAAAAAGTACTAGAAATTACCTTTTAGTTCAGGAAGGTGAACGTAATATGACTATTGTTGCTTTTCATTTCCCCTCGTGTCTGTTATCATGCTAGTAAAAGAATTTTAAAAGATAACCACAATCAGAGAACACAAAGGCAACCAGGAACTGAGGGGAATTGTCAATATATCTCAGGAAGGTGGGAGGCTGATGGAAGCTAATGGCTGGTGAAGCAGAAAGGGGGAAATAATTAGAACCTTCTCTGGCTTCTTGACCATTAATTCCCAGCCCCAATAATTGAGCCTGCCATTCCAAAACAAAACAAATTAACTTACTGAGCTATGAATGAATGTGCAAATTCAGTTAAAAAGTGAAAGTTTACCTTCAAACGTCAATAAATTAATAAACTAGAGGCCCAGTGCATGAATTCATGCACGGGCGGGGTCTCTCAGCCTGGCCGGCTATGGAGACCTATCGGAGGGCCAGCTGGCCAGGGAAAGGGATCCCAGGAGCTTGGATAGCCAGCCCCCAATTGGGGCCAAGGGGGGCCGGCTGGCCGGCTGGGGGGAGGAGGACTGTGGGAGGTTGGCTGTGGGAGTGCCCTGACCAGGAGGCAGCTCCTCCATTGAGCATCTGTCCCCTGGTGGTCAGTGTATGTCATAGCAACTCATCGACCAGTCATTCTGATCATTCCGGTTGTTTGATTGTAACAGTAGCTTAGGCTTTTACATATATAGATAACAAAAAACAGTCAATCTTTTCTAAACTGAATTGACCCGTTAGGCTTCGTATGCCAGATTGTTAGCATTATTCACTTTTTACACATACCAGAGGAAATCTGGAAACTACATTTCCCAATAGCCATTGCCAGCAGTATTCCAGGTTAGTTTGTAGAAAGAGGATCACTCACAAGGGATTTGGAAGGAAAAGCAAAGTCAGAAGCCATATTATTGCTTCCCTGGCAGTGGTTGAGAGATATGTGAATTTTCACATGTGGAATTTTGCAACAGCTTCTGTGTGTTTAGTTTTAAATCTGCATCATTTCTGGAGCAACTGTGACCATCATTGGCGATTTTATAAAGCTGCTTTATCTCCCAAACTCCGAATGCTTAATTGCAAGTTGATAATTATTAGCATCTTCACATGGCATGTTCTTTTTAGTTATTCTATTGCTTTTTGTTTTAAATTTCTATTTTCAAGCAGTTTTAAATGTATAGGCAGATGTAGAAATAGTATAGCCAGCACTACATACTCTTCACCTAAAGATGCTCTTCAAGTTTCAACAATATCTCTCAGGATGTAATTTATGACAAAAGGTTTATGCTCTTCATCTGCTTGTCTTTCTAGTCTCTTTCCTTCTGGAATAGGGCCTTAGACTTTCATTTTCTTCACCTGGATGTTTTTGAAGATTATGGGCAATTTTGTAGAATGCTCCTCAATTAGATTTGTCTGATGTCTCTTCATGATTAGACCCAGGTTGTGTACTTTTGCCAGGAATAGCACACACAGAAGCAATGCAGTGTTCTTCTCATTATATCCTATTTGCTAGCATGCAATGTTGACTTGTTCCATTGTGGGTGGTTTAAATTTTGATCACTGGAGTAAGATTGTGAATATCAGGATTCTCCACTGTAAAACTGTGTTTGTTTTTACTTTGTAAATAATAAATGTTTCCAGTGACAATATTTGAGAGTAAATAAATATCCCCTTCCTCATTTCACTTTCACCCAATAGTTTTTATCTAAATTAGCACTGTGATGATAACAAAATGAGATTTTTAATGTAATGTAATAATTTCTTCTGGATTTATTAATTGACATTACTGTAAGGAACATCTCTGCCCAATTATTTATCCATATGGATTCATGGACTTCTATTTTATTCAATAAATTAAAATCCATCACTATTATTTATTTTGAGGATTATACTTCTATTTTTTTGTTGTTTTTTTTTTCGTTTGTTTGTTTCGTTTTTTGTTAATCTTCACCCAAGGATATTTTTCCATTGATTTTTAGAGAGAGTGGAAGGGAGGGGAGAGACAGAGAGAGAGAAACATTGATGTGAGAGAGACACATCTATTGGTTGCCTCCCACATGAACCCTAACCAGGGCCAGGGATCAAGCCTGCAACCAAAGTATGTGCCCTTGACCAGAATGAAACCTGGGAGCCTTCATTCCACATGCCAGTGCTCTATCCACTGAGCCAACCAACTAGGTTGGATTATACTTCTTAAATTTGGCCAGTGGAAACCCCTTCAAGCTGGTTTCTTTGTCCTTTTGATTTGCCTTCAAAACTCTTTTATTCTTTGAGTATTTCATTATTTATTTACATACTTCATTATTATTAGGCATGTTTTGTTCTTTTCCAAATCCAGTTTTAGAATCTTCCATTTCTCCAGGAGCCTTCATTCATTTTATTGAAAAGCTATATTTAGAAACTAAGATCTTGGTGCTGAAATTGCTCATTGCTAGTAGGCTGTTATATCCAGAAATTCTTATTGGAGAGGCTGGAAAGTCTATTTACTTATATCTATATACCCATTCATATACACACAAAACACATACACCCACATCCACTCTTTTATGTCTTTATTTTTACATCTACTATCATTTACTGATTATCCATCTATCCATCAATTGCCTATCTACGTATTGTATCTACCTATGTTAAAAACCATTAGTTTACAACAATAGCTCCAATTTGAATTTATCACCATAAGATTTATTTCAACTTTCTCATTTCTGTATTTGTACCTTCCTTCTCCTTCAGTGAGAAACCTGCCCCCCTACTTTCAACACATTTGCTTAGTTGCTTAATTCCCTCAATGCAGCTAATTACTGAGCATGCCAGACTGCCTTGCTCCAATTAATCAACTTCTCTTAAGTTCCCATCACTGGGGCATTCCTTCCATGCTGCTCCAACATGCTGTTCTAATGTGAACCTTGTGCAAACTGTCATTAGTGGCTGCCTCCAGACTACTCTAACTTCCTGTCCCAAGATACCATCTTCCCACAGGTGACTCTTGCCTAGTATCTTTTAGAAGACAGAGGAAGGAGGCCAAATAGCTCTAGTGCATGTTTTTAATCCTAACCCCCTGTATTAAATAACTTTCCGCTTGATATACCTAGAATGTTTTTTGTTTCTTTTACCAAAAGCTAATCATTAAACATAAATATATTAGAGGCCTGGTACATGAAATTCGTGCACAGGGGGTGTCTCTCAGCCCGGTCTGCACCCTATCCAATCTGGGACTCCTTGGGGGATGTCTGACTGCTGGTTACCCCTGTGGGATCAGGCCTAAACCAGCAGTCAGACATCCTTCTCAAAATCCGGGACTGCTGGCTCCTAACCACTCACCTGCCTGCCTGCCTTATCACCCCCTAACCACTCCCCTGCCAGCCTGATTGATGCCTAACTGCTCCCCTGCCATCCTGATTGCCCCCAACTGCCCTCCCCTGCTGGCCATCTTGCGGTGACCATCTTGTGGTGGCCATCTTGTGGTGACCATCTTGTGGTGGCCATCTTGTGGTGACCATCTTGTGGTGGCCATCTTGTGGTGGCCATCTTGTGGCAGTCCTCTTGTGACGATGTCACACGACACCACCTAGGCTTTTATTATATAGGATACCAAATATATTGTGATTTTGTTTACCAAATAAATAAAACTATTCATAAAAGTCAAAATAAGGAATAATATGTGCCTAAATAAAAAAAAAAAAATCTGGACTAAGTTTTTAATATGAAAATGGAAAATTTTAGAAATTTTGGAATTTTAAACAAAGTATTTGACGAACTCTGATTATAATAGGTATTGCTATTACTAACCTTGCAAATGCTCAAACACTTTGTTCATGTGTGTTTCTGACTTATAGTATTTAGTTGGAGCTTACAATTTTGTCCTACTAAGCTAGTTTAGGGTCAGAGCTATGTAGAAAATGTCAGACTATTTTACTGTTAGATATATATCAGAAACATAAAGTCCTAAGAAATATCAGATGACAACTTTTAGCAGATTATTTTACTAAGTAACTTTTTCCTTTAGAATTGAACAAGTGCTGAGTGTTATTTTATTTTCAGGGAACACTGTCTAGAATAAAGTTTCTGTCCAAAAAAAAAAAAAAAAAAAGTGACTACATTAAAGAACATATTCATTATCTGCATGTCAGCATTTAGCTGGAGGCACAAGCTATACAATGTGTGAAAGAAAGCCTTTTTCTCAATCCTGCACTTATAACCTTCTACCTGTTCATCTTGTGTCATATGGCAGGTAAAAAATATAACCTGAGAGAAAACAAACTTCTTCTTTGAAATATTTCTGCTAAGTAAAGTTTGCTCATCTAAAATATTTGCTCCTAAGGTGTAAGGCCCCCAGCAGTGTCTCCATATCTTTCTCTCATGGGTTTAAAATCCTTGGGGTTTTTAAATGATAAAATGAGAAGAAAACCTATGTATCCAGTTAATATAGTAATTTGAAAAATATGTCTAATTTTTTGTAAAATTAAATATAAAATTAAATAAAAGCACCAGAAAAAGTACTTTTAGCTTTCCCAATCCTATGTGTGAGTGGAAAAAGGGGCTATGTAATAAATCCGACAAGCTCAGGGGGCCACATAGCAGGCCTGGCAAGCTCAGTGACTGGAAGTAATAGCATAGGATAGTCTGTCTGATCACAAATTCCTAACTGGGCAGGTCAGAGCAGATAGTCATGTCCCAGGTCTATAGCTTCACTAGCAAAGGTCAATCTACCCGAAGTGAACCCTGTCCATTGTTCTTATACATCTAGGATAATACACCTTTGAAATGTCAGAGCAATTTTCTTTTCTAGACTCCTTGGGGCCCAACTGCAGGCACCAGAGCACAAGATCACTAGAGCAAGAGACTACAGGACCCCACATTTTTATATTGTTCCCCACATACCATCTCTATGTGCTGTAAATGTTAATTATTAACTCTCCTGTACCTACCTGAGTAAAAGAAGTATGTTTCTCCATTTTGTTTTTTTATCTAATCCTACAGATTTCTCTCCTTTTCTTTCTCCAACCTCCTTAATCTAAAAAAGAAAAGTATTTCATGGTCAGTGAGCTTGGAAAATGCTGGGTTAATTAAAGTTAAACCAATTTCTTTCCTGCAGAATTTCTCTCTATGTTAGAAGTTGTCATAAGGGACTATAATATGCTGGGACACATTTTGGGGAATTCTATGCTCCTGAAAATAGGCAGAATTAGCAGGCAAAATAACCATCTAAAGTAAAAATTCATTTAACTGCTTTGATTTCCTGTGCTCTTTTTAAATATCTCACTCAAACGCTGCTTGTAGCTTAGCCAATATCATTCCGTGTTTTCTGTTGCCACATTTAAACACTGGAAACAAATGCATCAAAATGCTTGGTATCTTTTTATCCCTTACAGATGTCCTTGCTCTCTGGTAAAGAAACCATTGGAATGTTGCCATTTTAATTAGGCTTAGTTACCAAAGAGCCTTAATCTGCCATTGAGATGTATATTTGCCTGTTCTATTAAAGCTTGGGGGGGTAGAAGAGAGTTCTAAGTTTATAAAAATTATATAATACAAACAAACAAACATATTTCAAGACATTTTATAACTTACAGTGACTTTAAAATATAATTCATGATTTGAGGTTGTTGCCAAAATAAAGAACAGCTTTATTTTGTGTTATTTTTAATTGCCAGGATTTTTTTTTTTACTATTGTTAACGTGATTATTTCTTTCTTTCTTTTTTTAATTGTCTAAAGTTTTACATATGTTTCCTTTTTCCCCAATTGATTCCTCCACCCCCCAGCCATTTCCACCCCAGGCAAGCCCCCACCCCCACCGCCCCACTGTCTGTGTCCATTGGTTATGCTAATATGCATACATACAAGTCCTTTGGTTGCTCTCTAAACGCCCCCTTCCCTACCATTTGTTTCTGGATCTATTCTTGTTCATCAAATTATGTTGATCATTATATCCCACATATGAGTGAGAACATGTGATATTTATCTTTCTCCAACTGGCTTATTTCACTTAGCATAATGCTCTCTAGTTCCATTCCTGTTGCAAACGGTAAAAGTTCCTTCTTTTTTATAGCGGCATAGTATGCCATTGTGTAGATATACCACAGTTTTTCAATCTACTCATCAGCTGATGGGCATTTAGGCTGTTTCCAAATCTTATCTATTGTAAATTATGCTGCTATGAACATAGGGGTGCATGTATCCTTTCTGATTGGTGTTTCTGGTTTCTTGGGATATAGTCCCAGAAATGGTATTACTGGGTCAAGTGGGAGTTCCACTTTTAACTTTTTGAGGAAACTCCATACTGTTCTCCACAGTGTCTGCACCAGCCTGCATTCCCACTAGCAGTGCAAGAGGGTTCCTTTTTTCTCCACATCCTTGCCAGCACTTGTTGTTTGTTGATTTGTTGATGATAACCATTTTGACAGGTGTGAGATTGTATCTAATTGTTGTTTTGATTTGCTTATCTTGGATGATTAGTGACTTTCAGCATGTTTTCATGTCTCTCAGCCTTCTGACGTCCTCTTTCAATAAGTGTCTATTTAGATCCTTTGCCTATTTTTTGATTGGGTCATTTATGTTCCTTTTGTTAAGTAGTATGAGTTCTCTATAAATTTTGGAGATTAAACTCTTATCGGAAATATTATTAGCAAATATGTTCTCCCATGCAGTGGGCTTTCTTGTTGTTTTGTTGATGGTTTCTTTCGCTGTGCAGAAGCTTTTTATTTTGATGTAGTCTCATTTGTTTATTTTCCCCTTAGTCTCCATTGCCCTAGGAGCTATGTCTGTAATCATGTTCCTATAAGATATGTCTGCTATTTTGCTGCCTATGGAGTCTTGTAGGATTTTTTTTGGTTTTCCATCTTACATTCAAGACCTTTAGCCATTTTGAGTTTGTTTTTGTGTATGGTGTAAGTTGGTGATCTAGTTTCATTTTTTTTTTTTTTTATGTATCTGACCAAATTTCCCAGCACCATTTATTAAAGAGACTGTTTTGACTCCATTGTATGCTCTTGCCTCCTTTGTCAAATATTAATTGAGAATAATGGCTTGGGTCAATTTCTGGGCTCTCCGTTCTGTTCATTGGTCTATATGTCTGTTCTTGTGCCAGTACCAGGCAGTTTTGAGAACCGTGGTTTGGTAATACAGCTTGATATCTGGTATTGTGATCCATCAAACTTTGTTCTTCTTTCTCAGGATTGCTGTGGCTATTCAGGATTTTTTTTTTTTATTCCCGATGAATTTTTGGAGAGTTTGTTCTAGATCTTTGAAATATGCCGTTGGTATTTTAATAAGGATTGCATTGAATCTGTAGTTGATTTGAGTAGTATGGACATTTTAATGATGTTGCGTCTACCAATCCATGAACATGGTATGTTCTTCCATTTGTTTATCTCTTCCACTATCTCTTCTTTCAGTGTCCTATAGTTTCTGAGTACAGGTCTTTTACATCCTTGGTTAAGTTTATTCCTAGGTATCTTAATTTTTTTTGGTGCAATGATAAATGGGACTGTTCTTTTCATTTCTTTTCTGTGAGTTCATTATTGGTATATAAAAAGGCCATATATTTCTGAGTGTTAATTTTGTATCCTGCTACATTGTCAAATTCCCTTTTTAGGTCTAGTAGTTTTTTTGATGGAGTCTTTGGGGTTTTCTATGTATAGTATCATGTCATCTGGGAATAAGGACACTTTTACTTCTTCTTTTCCAATTTGGATGCCTTTTATTTCATCTTCTTGTCTGATCGCTATGGCTAGCACTTCCAGTCCTATGTCAAACAGGAGTGATGAAAGTGTGCATCCCTGTCTTATTCCTGTTCTTAGGTGAAATGAGTTTATTTTTTGCCCATTGAGTATGATGTTTGTTTTAGGTTTGTCATATAGGGCTTTTAATATGTTGAGGTATGATCCCTCTATTCCCACTTTGCTGAGAGTTTTTATCAAGAAAGGGTGTTGGATTTTGTCAAATGCCTTTTCTGCAATGATTAATATGATAATGTGATTTTTGTCTCTCAGTTTGTTTATGTGCTATATCACATTTATTGATTTGCAGATATTGTACCATCCTTGCATCCCCAAAATAAATCCCATTTGGTCATGGTGTATGATCTTCTTAATGTAATGCTGAATCCAATTTGCTAGAATTTTGTTGAGGATTTTAGCATCTATGTTCATCCAGGATATTGGCCTGTAGTTCTCTTTTGTTGTGGTGTCTTTATCTGGTTTTTGGATTAGGGTAATGCTGGCTTCATAGAAAGAGCTTGGAAGTGTGCCTTCCTCTTGAATTTTTTGGAATAGTCTGAGGAGGATATATTTTAGTTCTTCTTTGAATGCGTGGTAGAACTCCCCTGTAAAGCCTTCCAGACCAGTACTTTTGTTTGCTGGAAGATTTTTGATTGCTGTTTCAATTTCTTCGGTAGTTAATGGCCTATTCAGGTTTTTTGAGCAGGACGATAGGGGAGGGGGGCAGTTGGGTGTGAGCAGGCCAGCAGGGGGCACAGTTGGGAGTGAGCAGGCCAGCAGGGGGGCAGTTGGGGGCAAGTAGGCCAGGAGCAGGCCAGCAGGGGGAGCAGTTGGGGATGAGCAGGCTGGCAGGGGGGCATTTGAGGTGATCAGGCTGGCAGAGGGGGCAGTTGGGGATGATCTGGCGGGGGGGGCAGTTGGGTGCAATCAGGCCAGCAGGCAGGAGCAGTTGGGGGTGATCAGGCCAGTGCGGGGGGAAGTTAGGGGTGATCAGGCAGGAAGGGGGGGGCAGTTGGGAGCAATCAGGCCAGCAGGCATAGTGGTTAGGGGCAATCAGTCAGGCAGCCAGGTGAGTGGTTAGGAGCCAATGGTCCTGGCAAGTGAGAGGGATGTCCGACTGCCAGTTAAGGCCCAATCTGGCAATCAGACATCCCCTGAGGGGGTCTCAGATTGGAGAGGATGCAAGCTGGGCTTAGGGACACCCCTTCCTCTTCACAAATTTCATGCACTGGGCTACTAGTCTAATTATAATGTGTCTTGGAGTTGGTCTTTTGGGGTTCATCTTGTTTGGGACTTTGTGAGCTTCTTGGATTTGTGTGAATTTTTTATTCCCTATATCAGGGAAGTTTTCTGTCATTTTTTTCTTCAAACAGGTTTTCTATTCCTTGCTCAGTTTCCTCTCCTTCTGGGACCCCTATTATGCAGATGTTGTTTCATTGAGAGTTGTCCCAAAGTTCCCTTAGACTCTCCTCCTGTTTTTTAAGTTATTTTTCTAGATACTGCTCTGCTTGGGTATTTTTTCTACCTTGTTTTCTAGCTCACTGATGCAGTCCTCCACTTCTTCTAGTCTACTGTTTATGCTTTCTATTGAGTTCTTTATTGCAGCGATGTCATTTTTTTATTTCTTCTTGGTTCTTACACATATTGTTGAATTTGTATTCCATCCTTTTCAGCAACCTTATGACCATTTCTCTGAATTCTTTCTCTGACATATTGTTTGCCTCCATTTTGTTTAGTTCCTTTTCTAGTGATGACTCTTCTTTTTTTTTTTTTTGTATGCGGGCTATTTTTTTGTCTTCCCATGATCACTCCTCTCTCTCCTGTATTGGCTTAAATGCACAAAATACAACACAATAAGACACACCACTCAAGGCACCAAACACAAATGTATTCACAATACTAGTAACCCCAAAATAAAGATGACAACTGGAGAAAAGAGTATTAGAGAGTAAAAAAAAAATTATGTGAAATGATATTGAAAAAAGGAAAAATGTGAGAGAGAAAAGAAAGAGAAGAAAAAAGAAGTAGGAAAAATATAGGTATATGGGGAGAACCCAACAAAACAACAACTAATCCAAAAAAATGCAAACAACGAACAACAACTAATCCAAAAAGTGCAAACAACAAGCACCCAGATGAATCTGAAGAGGCAGAGCCTATTTCCAGAAGGTAAGGTCAAGGAATTAAATAAATGGAGAAATAGCCACAATTCAGTATAGAGCAGGTGGAAAGAGAATGAATGTATAAGAAGAAAAGTAAAAAAACAAAATACAAAAAAAGGAAAATATATATTAAAAATATATATAAAAGAAAAAAATATATATATATATATATTTCCCCTCTTTAATCCATCTACCTATGCATTTGTTAACTATTGGAAAAGGAGAATAGAGAGTAGAGAGGCCTGAGTTGGTGACTGGAATTAGTTAAGCTATTAGTAGAAAAAGATAAAAAGTGAGGAAAGGAAAAACAGAAGCAAAAGTAAAAGAAAAACAAACCTAAATTAATCAACAATCAAACAAACAACAACAAGACACAGAGAGAGAAAAAGACAAAACAAAACAAAGCAAAAAAAAAAGGAAGAGAAAAAAATTTGGATAATGAAGAGAGAAGTGTGTATGGACTTGGAGCAGGGTAGTGGAAATTAGATATATAAGTACTAGTAAGATCAGTTTTTAACAGGGGGTAAAAAGAAAGGATAGGGGAAAACTAAAGCACAAAGGGTAAGAGAAACAGTACAAAAAAGGGGAAAGCTGAGGAAGAGAGTGTTGGCATAAAGGAAAAATTAAGATAGAGTAAAATAATGCTAAAGGAAAAATAAAAATAGAATGTAGAATACTAATCCCAAAGTAAAATAAAATAAAGAACACATAAAATAAAACTTTAAAAAAGGTGAAATATTAGTAGTAATAATAATAATTAAAAATATAATAATAAAGTGAGAAAAAAATTAATTTCTTAAGTAAAAGATAAAAGACAAAAATGTGCAGTAGTGAAGGTTATTCACTTCCTGTACTGTTCTGTGTGGCCCATATGTTTCCTGTTAGGTAGTCAGGACAGTATTGAAGTTCCCTGCCATCCACCACTCCTCTGTGTTGTAAGCCACAATCCTGTTTTCAAGCAGGCGGGATCTCTTTGTTTCTCAGCCTGCCTTTACTTGTATTTACACAAGAGTCAATTTGTGATTCAACCCCTGAGTGGCGATGTTTCTGTATTAACATCTGGGGCTAAAAGGCCCCTTTACCCAGTGTTTAGACTGCTTTCCCTGCCTCACTTAATACTAGGTTGGTGGGAAGGATTGCCCCAGAGCTGGTTTTCTGTTCTTCTCTCCCCACCTTGATCCCCAGGTTCCACAAAAACAACTTTCCCCTGCAGTCTCTGTGAGTGTTTTTAATTGGAAGATCCTATGTACTGGGCTTAGTAATCAAAAGCAAGGATTTTAAAAGATAAAGAGCCAGAGTAAGTGTGCAGACTCGCCACTTTCCCCCCAGCACTGTGTGCGTCTCTGTGCACATCTTTTCCCCTGGCACTGCGCAGCTGGTATACTGGTAGGACTTTAGGATGCCTGTCTGTGCCCAGCCCAGCTATGGGTTGATTTCTAGAGTTCCCTTCTGCCAACAGCTCTGTGAACCCCCTTCCACATTCACGGGCTACACTGATCCCTACTGCCACGGATTTTGTGGGGCACAGTCTTCCTCTGAACCTCTAGATCCCACTGCATGCATTTCTCCCTCCAGCCTGGATCCCAGACCCCACCTTTCTCTAGGCAACATCTGATCTTTCCATCTACGGATTGCCTCACCAGCTGTGTTTAATTTGCCAATTCCTGGTGGGTGTTGTTCGATTCAGCTGATCCTTCTATCTGCTCTGTAAGAAGGTGCAAAGTTTCTCCGGGTCCACGTATTTGGTGCTGCTTTGCTTCCCTACAGACTATTTAGGCACCTGTGGTTGGGGAGTCTGGAGTCCCGGTGTTTGTGGGTTCACAGTTGAGGCAGCTGGCCCCTGGGTGTTGTGGTTGTAGAATCCTGGGAGGTATCCAAGGTCTCCCTGGTTGAAGATAATGCTGGACTTCTGATCACAGCCACTCTCCTCTTCAATATGGCAAGGTCTCTGCAACAGAGTCGGGCACTCCAGGGGAGATTTCAGCAGCAGTAGAGGCTGGCCGGCTAGGGGAGCCTTGACTGGCAGTCCTCAACAGTTCCTTGGAATATAGCTCTCCCTCACTCACAAATACAGACACTCCCCACATATCCACGCACTCTCCTTTTGTTCTCTCACTCACACACTATCTTGCAGCCTACCATCCTGTCGGCAGCCATCTTGGATCCTAATGTGATTATTTCTTGGAACAGTGTCAGATTGCATAATTTTTCATGTTAAAAAGAATCTCCCAGATATATCAGATACTCTCATTAGCATAAATATCACAAGCTCTTAATTAAGGAGAAAAATTGGAAAAACAGCTTTTATAAGAGTGCTACCAGCTTGCTATAATATAACTAGAGGCCCAACCTGATTGGGGCAATCGGGCCGGGCCAAGGCGTGGTGGAAGGTGGAAGAGGAAAGGGGTTGCGGACAATTGGTGGGCCAGCACCTCCCCCGATGGGGGGGGGGGGGCTGATCAGGGGTGGGGCTAGCTGGGGGCAGGAGCTGAAGGCAGTTGGCCAGTTGGCCCTGCCCCCTTGTCAAACTCCCAGTTGAACTCCTGGTTGAACTACAGGTCAAGGGGACAATTTCCATATTAGCCTTTTATCATATAGGATATTTCTCTGATTTTTCTTTTAAGTAAATTATTATAAGGACTATTAAAATTGTTTCTACCCTTCTCATTGTATGGGTCCTTAAAAATAAATGTTGAATATATTCAATTAGAATTATTTTATGTTTACGGATTTATTTGTGTGCTATGCTTTGTTTAATCTTATAAAATATGTATTTAAATGTAAAAAAGCATGAAGGGGAACTGTGCCACAAACATGGATACATCAGACATTTAAAACAAATGAGCCCAATGTCTATTTTGGAACATGTGCCTCCATATTATTAGTAATTATTTTTCATATTTTTATTTCTGAGAGGAAGGGAGAGGGATAGAGAGATAGAAACATCAATGATGAGAGAGAATCATTGATTGCCTGCCTCCTGCACAGCCCTCACTGGGGATCAAACCCACAACTTGTGCATGTGCCCAGACAGGGAATCAAACCATGACCTCCTGGACAATAGGTTGACACTTAGCCACAGAGCCACCATGGCTAGGCTGTATCTCCATTTTAATACTTAGCTCCTGCTTTTAAAAAATACTGTGTTTACGATTTATTCAATGTGCTAATACCTTAGTTAAAATAGAGCATACAGTACTGATCAGGAGCATGGATCACAGCTAGATTGCTGGGAATTAAACCCTGGCTTTACTACTTGCAGGATGTGTGTCCTTGGAAAATCTCCTAACTTCACTGTGCCTCATTTTCTCCATCTTAAAGATTACTAGTAAAATGATAATTGTATCTACATCAAAGCATTACTATGAGGTTTAAATGAGTTAATATTGAAGTAAATACTTAAGTTTTTGAGGCACGAAGTCCCTATAACAACACTTGGCTATCATTAAATACATTTGGTTTGCCTCCACAATCTTTATTTCAAGAGTAGTTAGTCTCACCTTAAAAATTTCAATCCAATCTCTTTCCTTTAACTGCTATTGTTGCCTTTGGCTATTATTAATGAAAGTCCCACTAAGAATTAGTAGGACACTGGAGACAGCAAACTCTTTACGGTTTTAAATGGTAATTTCTCATGAGTGCTGGATCTAAAAGTACCAAAATCTCCACAAAAGTTTAATGAAACAAAAATAACATATTCTACTTCTAAAAAAACTAATGAGGTAATAGCTAGTCTTTCTTCTAAAAACAATTATTAAAGGAAACTTTAGGGCAATGTTGTATGGAACAAACAAAACTTACCCAACCAATATTGAATGTGAAAATACTAATGTATACACTACACAACCTCCCCCCGCTCCAAAAAAAAAAAAAGAAACAACTTCAGAACACTTAGCATAGTGTCTTCCTCATATTAATTATCCTATATAATAAAAGGGTAATATGCATATAGACTGAACAGCTGAACAACCGGAACACTTGTGGCCCCTTGCCCCGCCTGCCCCAAAGCCCAGTGGCCCCCCTCAGCCAGATCAGAGGAAGGACAGGCCAGCAAACCACCTGCCGTCCTTTGCCCTGGCTGGCCCTGCCCCTGATCGCCCCCCTCCCCTCCCGCCCCAGCTGGCCAGCCCCTGATGGCTCCCATCGGGGCAAGCTGGTTGGACCCTACCAGTGCACTGTGCAACTAGGCCTCTAATTTTTTACATATTTGGGGATTTTTTTGCAGAAAATTATAAAACATGTTAGTTAAATTTAAATTTCAGTTTGACATGAAAATATTGGAAAACAGGTGTTTAAAATATCCCCTTTGACAATATGGAAATATCCAGTCTTTAAGATTTCTGACGTAAGTCAGAGTTTCCTTGATTTTATCTTCACCTGTACTTGCTGTACCCTTATTCCCAGATGTTCAGTAAGCTTCATCAACTTTGTCTTATGTTTTATTTCTACCCACACCTGACCTCATCTTATGCCATAGAATTTATCTTGAATCTCCCTTTACTTATGAACTTCTCTTCTTACTACTTGTAAAGGGTACCAATTGGGTCACCTTTCCAGCTACATACTAATGACTAGACTTTATTACAGATGCTACTCTTCATGTAAGCATCATTTACCATCAGCCAGGCATATGGCCAATGATACCACACCTGATCATAGCTTATTAGCACACAGATGTTTATCAATTCCATGTTGGGACAATTATATTTTTTATTTTTAGGGAATTGGAACTGAAATAAAGGTTTTATTTGTGAATGCACCTATACATTGGAAGTTAGATTTTGGGGTGCTACTGTTTCATCACATGGACTAAGTTGTTGAAAAGAGTCTATAAGGAAGAGACTAAAGCCAACAGTCAGAAAGACTAAAATTGTTGTAAACTGATTTGGTTGTTGGCACCAATTCAACCCCAACAGGAATCCCTAATTTGGGGTGCAGTGAAGAAGGAAACTTTATTCAGTTCAAACAGCTGAATTGTGACATAACACAGCTGTGAGAATAGCATGATTGTGGAACAACTCTCGATAGTGAGGACAGTATGGCTGTGGAATATCAAGGCTATAAGGCAGCCATGGGGTAAGGTGGCCTTGGGGCAAAGCCCCTCTCTGACTAGACTAGGTCTGGCTGGTCTGTTTTGCCCTGTTCCACTCCCCTTGTTCTGCTGTGCTCTGGTCCAGTGAGATGTCTTTAGTGTTTTAGTTCCATCTGGGAAAATGCATTCTTAGTCTTTGGTGTAAAGGGAAAGTGTGCTCTCTGAGCCAGAGGGGAGCTGACTTATATAGACAGATGTCCCTACCTCATCTCTGATTGGGGCATCCTTATGCAAGTAAGGACTCCACATCCATGAAGTTTGAGTGGTCCAAAGGCACTGTCCTGATTGGTCATAACAGATGTGCTCTGATTGGTCAATGAAGATGCTGATGGAGAATGTAGCCACACATCTCCAATTGGACAGGGAAAATCTCAGTCCTATTGGTGGAAATACAATCCCAGGAACTCTTTTATAAGTTTGTCTCAGACAGTAGGAACACAGTGCAAGAGGCAGTTCAGGGCAGGAGGCAGTTTAGTACAGGTTTCTTCTTGAATTGCAATTTGCATGAGAAGCCCCTACCTAGAAAAGACTGCTAGGCTTTTTTTTTTTTTTTTTTTTTTTTTGAGCCCTGTTAGTGACCAGGAGCCCTGCTTGGTAGGTTACTTCTTTCTCAGAGTACACAATGTAAACCTCAGACTCCAGGAATAGGCTTCTAGGTCTCATTTTCAGCTTGTCTTTTAGGTTTGGGTCTACTCATTCATTTGGGCTCTGGGATGCAACTCTTTAAAAAAAAATCCTATTTTGCTAGTGATGGAAGATCCAAAGAAAATTTTTGAGATTCTTTGTATTCCTAAAACATTTTCTACAACATAGCCTGGTACTATAAGAATGCAAATTTGAATTTTATCATAAGGGCCAACAGGCATGAATACAGGATCAAAATAACAATCCTTAATACCAAAGTATTACAGATTTATAGAACAAACACCTATACATGGTTTGTCATTAAGATTAGTATCAATAGTTAAAAAGCAATTTGTATAAATAAAAATCTCAAGCAACAATCTATTCAAATTACAAATGAAAACACCACCAAAAACAAAACAAACAAACAAACAAAAAAAACAAACCTTGTACTATCAAAAATAACTCACATTTCAGGTAATTTAAATTCTTTCATTATATATTTGAGTGCAGTGAGGGTTGCCAATTTTAGCAAATGAAAATACAGGACATTCAGTTAAATTTGAATTTGAGATAACAAATACTAAAAAATGTTTAGTGTACATAAAGATATATATATATATATGTATATATATATATATATATACATATATATATATACAAAAAGTTATTTGTTCTTTATATAAAATTCAGATTTAACTGTGTATCCTGTATTTTACCTGGCAACTCTAAGTAAATGATATGCAATGGCAGGCATAGGAAGAAGAATTTCAGTATGCATTTTTAGTGGTAAGACTTGTCCCTTGGCAATTAAATCAGACAAGATGCAAAATGGCAATTTCTATCAAAATGCTCTTTCAATATATTATATAGACATGTTAACTGTAGATGTATGATAGGTCTTATTTGAGGCTCATTCAATTTCTTTTGTTGGAAGTGTTGGAGAAATGAAAGAACATTATACTTGCTAAATGTTAGCAATTTAAAAAAAATTTCTGGTATTAATAACAATGCAAAAGCTAATATTTTAAAACATGAAATAACAAGGGAATAAAGTAGAAATAAAACATAAAGATAAGATAAGGTGATTACAGCTGTTTTTTTATGTTTTTTGTTTGTTTGTTTGTTTGTTGTTTCTGGCTCTCTGCTTGCTTTAGCAATTCCAACAAGTAATAGTGATTTGACTGAAAAAAAATAGAATTTAATTAGTATATAGTAACAAAAATTGGTACTGCTTCTGATAGAAAAATACATCAGTTATACTGAGATTTGTCGTATTACATTGATGCTGTCTTTTGCCATCTGAAAATGTTTCTTTCTCCCACTTTTCCTTTCCACAAAATAAAATAATATACCAGCATAAAATGTGAAAAACACTATATCCAGGAATGCTTGGCTCAAAAACAAGAGCCAGGAAAGGAAAAAAAAAAAAAAAGGAAGGAATGTTATTCTATTGTGGGAGAGTTTGGCTTCTTGGTGGAACAGATAGTATACAGTGATGATGTGTGGGAATATCCTTTGTAAATGCCCCTTAATAAGAACCAAAGCTGCAGCAGTTCACCAAGCATCATCTAGTATGCTGAGTTGTATTTCAGGAAATATAATTTATCTGCCTGAATTCGTGCAATAATGAACTACTAGTATGATAGTGAGGAATATTAATTAAATCAAGATAGAAGAGATCACTGTACTTTGAACCGAAGAATGCTGTATATTTGGCAATAACATTATAAAATTTGAGCATGGCATCCATCTCAAATATTTCACTAATAAAATAAGGCATTGCATTCTTAAAAATAATTGAGACTCTTTTAAACCAAGGCAGAAGATCATAAAGAAAAATTCCAGCAACATGACTAGCTCTCACTCAGTGCATATCGAAATTCTCCTTGTGGTAGCTCTTGGAAAGATCATCTCTTTTTTTATGATTAGAACAGGGAATATAGGTGTCTTGCTGACTACATTGCTCTCTCTGATGTCTGATGTACCCACCCACTATGTCAAACTCTCTAGTACTAATATTTAGGTCCCTTTAAACCAGTAGGTTACACATCAAACTTCAAGTTTGAAGCTCTGGAAGATTTTCTAGGATCACAGGTTAAAAATCTCCCTAGGTCCAACGCAACCTTTCATTCTTCCAGAAGGGATAAATCAATCAGCACATACTTCACTGTGTTAGGGTGTTTCAGATGAGAACTTATAAACTTAGACTCCTTTGCTTTGTAATGACATTAAAGATCTCATGGGGTGTTTGTTCTAAGGTTTGGAGACCTTCCTAAAACCTTGAGTAGTTTTTGCTCATACTTGAAGTCTGCACTATGAAGAGGCTTGAACATTCTTACACATTATTAAGGTTTTGTGTACCTTATTAAGTTATGAAAATTAAATTCACCTTTAAAAGTACTTGCAGAATTAGCATTATCTGGAGCCAGAGATTACCGTGTACGTGGTAGGATTTGAACATCACAGTAGGTCTGTTTTCATCTCGTGTGTGTCACATAAGAATTTTATACACCTTTCAGCAAAATAGCATGACCATGTCTGTGTTTTTAATAAGCCACGGCCTATTGGTGTGAGACTCTGTTCTAGAATAATGACATATAACACATTGAGGCCTCTGGTGACTTCTTTGTGGCTAAGGCCCCAAAGACTTTTTGAATACTTTAATAAAGTCATTCTCATAGCCCTGTGTCTGATCGAGTCCGCTGGATTACCCCCTGCCCTGTACTATATTATAAACATTCATCTTTTGATTTCAATTCCTCTTTTCATGATTTCTTCTTCTTTATTGCTTTTAAACTGCCATTCCCTCCATTGTTTATGATTAGTTGATCTTTCTGGCAAACAAATAAACAAGGAGAAGAGTGAAGGAGCATCCTGTGAATGTGTGAATATAGATAAAGGAAACAAATATTCATAATGAGCATTCAGATATTGCCCTTGATGATTTTTTAGTTCGTTTTAGAAATCTCTGAGTGCTATCTATAATACTTTGTGTCATACATTTTTGCTCATTTTTCTTGTTTGATTGAAAGCCACTTAGAGGGTTCATTTTCATTTCATTGTGAAGCATGATCCTCTGGGATCATTCTATCAGAAAAATTTCCACATACTGCTCACAAATCCCCGTAGGGAGGGTGTCCTGTTGGAGACACCCAAAGAATTGTGGGAAGGTATAGAAAAACATGCAGTTATATTTTAAATTTACATGAAATTACCTGAGGAAATTTATTTTTTATGTAAAAACCAAATGTACTCCATCTCTAAACTCTGAATAATTCCTCCTGGACAGTCTTTTACAAACCCCAAATGGAGACGTTTCTTCCATTCTATTCATTTCCTAATACATTTGCAGCCCCATGGAAACACCTCTTATTTTCCCTTCACATATAATCATAATTAATTCTATAAGCTTCTTCCGGCTTGAGAATTTAATTTTTATTTTAATAGAAGTTAATAGCTTTGTCATATAGCAATTGCAGGGAGTAGTTCTTATGAATGGAGATGCCACATTTTTATGTACAAAAATGAATCTCCCCTTTGTGTTTAGTATGACCTATGTTCTCTGCCAGAAATTTTAATATCATCTCATTCATCACTCAGCTTGCTTAGTTTCCTTTGTCTATCTTGTTCATTTCCCCCCCAAATCACTTGCTGATGGAGCATAATTATCACTATGTGGCTTCAGTATTTTCAGGTTATTTTTTCTTTGAAAAACAGTACAATTGAGATGGGTAAGTAATATATCTTTGTGATTTCATTTGAATGCTTAGTTCTAAGTAAATATAACAGTGTGACATTTTGGATCTCTATGGTCTGGATAAATATCAAACAGAGGCACACATACACACACATTTCATGAGGCAAAGATCTTTAGTGTCTTATTTATTGTTTTTTCTCTTGGGCCAAAGTCAGTGTCAAACACATAGGCACAGCCAACAAATATTTGTTGAACAAATGAAATTACACATTAATCAATTTATATGTATTTTACATACATATTAAAATATTTGAAATTTTTATATTTAAAAATATAATGTTTGTAATCAATATGATGAGTTAAAACAAGACATGATAAAATCCCAGTCAACTCATTTTCCACAACTAGAGCATTTTGTGCTTTTCAGTTCAATCATTCTCTCAAAGTTCACAGTAGCTTCAAGGTAAACTCTCCCTAAATTACAAAATCCCATATGAAGAGAGTCTCATGATATCAAAGTTTGCTATGCACAAATAATATATTCATATGCTTTCTTATTATTCCTGTAATAAGGTAATAGTCTCTCTATATTGAAAGAGAAACTCTAGACTAAAAATCAGTTAAGTATTTAAATGAAAAATATAATAATTAGTAAGAAGCAATACTTTTAGGAGACAAAGTCTGGTCCTTCCACATCTGAGCCCTTTGCTTTGCCCACTGCACTACCATTCCTTGTGTGGAGCACTGTTGGGATTACCAGCTAGGATGAGTTCCTGCTTTTTTCGTCACTAGCATGGAGTTCCCCATCTTCTGCTTTGAGGACTGAGAGATAGGCATATACTGATGTTATCACAAACCTAATTTTTTTAAATATTTCATTTGAAAATTTCATACAAATTCAATATTTATATTTTTCCTAACTCTGTGCAAAATATGTAATGACACTACCATCAAGCCCTGCAAGAGGTTCCTAATCCTGTCTAGTTTATTTACCCAGTGTGCTGAATAAATGTGATTTCTCATTTTCTGTGTGCCAATATGTTGGCAAGCATTATAATAAGGGATATAGAATTTAGGAAATTATTATAATACAAATGCAGTATCAATAGGTGGCATAATGGCTACTCTGAAAGCTTAGAGGAGAGATTGACCATTTCATTCATTCATTCAACTACTGTGCACCTGCAATTATTATACATGCTAAGGATAAAGCAGTGCCCAAAATTAGATACCTTCCCACCTGGTATTTACACATTCCTTCCAAGAGTGGTTTTTCACAAATCATCTCTAATACTAGTCTTTTGCTTTTTACCCCATTTTTATATTAAGAGGTATTGGAATAGCATATCAGTTAACTTTTTTGCCCACTCTTCATTCATCCTCAATAATTTCTAAAATATGGATATGATTATTACTTATTTAATTAAAATATTTTTTATTATATAATAAAGCCAATATTCTATTTTAGTACAAAATCCTACAAAATGTAGGCCCCATGACATGTGTAGCTGACTCCCCCATCATTCTCTCCCTCTTGCTCCACAATTTAAGACTCACTGGAATCTTGGTCCATTCAGGAAGCCATGAGCTTAGTTATTCTGTTTCTTCTCACTGGTATATCATTTCTCACTCTTTCTACCTTATAAACTACTACCCACCTCTTAAGATGTATGTCAAAAGGGATTCCTTTAACACTTTTCCATTTATAACTTTTCCCATCCTTATTAGTGGCCCTATATTTACATCCTACTTGCACACAGCGAGACATTTATCCCAATGGAAGTGCTCCACAACTGCTTCTTGAACTGAGTTCTGAATTTGGAGACAGGAGAATTAGGGATACGGACTATATTTAAATAGCAGAGAACACTCAAACATATGCCACGAGAAGAAAATAAGTTTACTGCAGGTGGGTGAAATAATATGAAGGACCAGAAATGGAGAAGCACTAGGCAAGAAAAGAAAGCTATGTGGCCAGAACTCTGGATATATAATTAAGAGTAGTGGAGAGATCAGGTTTGAAGGACTTTGAGTGAATATAAAGTCTTAAGGCTTTATCTTACAGGTAAAAGAAACTGAAGTAAAAAGGTTCAGTGCCCTCCCCATATACTCCTGGAAGCTACCATTTTTGTATCTGCTGGGTCCCATTTCCAACTGTGAGAACATACCACTCTCTGCCTGAGGGCTTTCTTGGCCTTTGGTGCCGTGTGTGTGTGTGTGTGTGTGTGTGTGTGTGTGTGTGTGTGTGTGTGGTGCGTGCATGTAGGGCAGAAAAGGAACAGGACACAAGTGCCAGGGAAATTATGCCAACCTGGCAGCCCCACTCACACTCAATCCATGACTGGTGGACATTGAGAGAGTAAATTAATATCTCTGCTTGCTCAACCTACAGATGGTGTGACTCTGAGTCACATGTCCTATAGTTTCTCTCTTAGATTAAGCTTGCTGCCCAAGTTAACACCTTTGATGGGCTTCTCTCCTTTCTCTGAATCACTTCTTTACTCCCCTATAGTGTTTCCTGGTATCACTCTTACAAATAAACTACTTGAACTTGAACCCTAGTCTCAGAGTCTGCTTCAAAAGGATAAAATGAAAACAGTTGATACTGAAAGTAGTCCTAATGAAACAGTCTTAGAATGTGATTTCTGGAATTGGATCTTTTGCTGGCTGCTTAGAATAAAGGCATCAGTATCATTGATGAGTAGGGTGGTGCTAAAGCCTGGCATGTTATAACACCACCTGTAGTGAGATGAGATACAGATAAAAGGGAATGCCCTGTTTTATATATTTCAGAGATATGGTGAAAATGATGATTACAAAAACTCTGGAGGGGTTAGTTTTTCTTAACTTCCCTCAGAGTGGTGAAGGAAGAAAATAACAGATTTAAGTCATCCAGCTGTCTAAAGCATGGTGTAAAAGCCCAAAATGTATGGCTGCATTTAAAGAGAACCAAACCCCTGTTTTTGGAGGAGAGATTTCTAAAAATCATGACGAGGATTTGATTAGGAGAGTAGTAAATTTACCACAAGAAGCCCTAACCAACCAACTAACAAACAAAGCCTCAGTAAGCTTCCTACACTTGTTTAGGGCACTCATAGGGAACCTAAAACCTTAGATGCAGACATATGGATTGACACACTTGAAAATCTTGAACCCCCATATATTTAGGAACCCTTTGAGTTGACATGCATGACCCACTTACTGGGAGAGATCATCCCCTCTCTGGAGGTCACAAATAGGCTACCCCTGAGGTGTCTGCCTCACATGATGATCTTTGGCTTCCTCAAGGTCTGCGCCTGCTGCCCTTGTTGTCTTTAGAGCAATAACTAAAGACAGGTATCAGCATGAGTCCACTGGGGAAGTACTATTTGTGTTATGGGAAGAAGGGGGTTATTCAATAAAACATCTAAAAGATTTGGCTAATATGTGCAAATGGCACTGCAATGTGCCTAGAAAATAGATCTTGAGGGTTCTCGACTAAGGATGGGGAGTGAATTTAAGGCTGGATTTAGAATGGTTTGAGAGATGCAGCATGCAAGCATGAGTTCACTGTATTAGACCTGATAACTGTTTTCTTGAGAGGCTCAGTGCACACTCACTTCATTAAAGCAATATGCATGTGACTTGGAGTGGTAAGCACATAATACAATATACAGATGATGTCCTGTAGAATTGTGTGCCTGAAACCTATATAATTTTATTAATCAATGTCACTCCAATAAATTCAGTTAAAAACAAAAAGAAATATGCAAGTGAGGAGGCATCCACATGGCTGAGAAGTTCAGTGGTAGTTGTCTTATATAAGGCAGTGTGGGTTATCAGAAATGCTGACATGGACCCCCTGGAGTCAATGGGGATCATAGGATTCTGGAGCAGCAGAGACCAGGTAAATCCCATAATTATCAAAACTGTGATAGTTGTAAGTTAAAGGAAAAAAAACAAACAAAAACGACTAACAACATCCTACAGGCTTTGAAACACAGGGTAGTATTGGCTGCATAATTTGCAGGACCCAGTGCAAAATAAAAATGCAAACCTCTTGTTTAAAATTACTAAAAATTTAGGATGGCAATGGCAGAGCACTGAACCAATTTGGGAGCCTTCTGAGCATGGAGCCCTCTTCCACTGCACACCCACAAAGCCATCTCTGATACAGGGATTCGTGGGGATGATAATAGCCCATGTTCCTAGAACTTAGATAGACAATCAACAAAGATATTGTTTGACTTATATAACAAAATATATAACAAGAATAGCTAAGAAAAGGACATATGTTAACCACTGCAGTGAAAAAAATCAGAAGAATCCCTCACCCAGTTATCAGACCAAGAACACTAACTTGAAGAAGTGTCTGAGTCCCCTAAAGCAAAGGCTGAAAAGCCTTAATCTAAGCTGAGCATGACTAGTAACTAATTTTGGAAACCTAATACTCTATATTTAGAATTTTGGCATTGAATAAAAGTGAATAAAAATACTAGAATAGGGTTTCAAAAAATGGCTTTAAATCTCTTCTTGCTCTGGCTTCCAGCTCTCTTTCCAATCTTGCTTCCTATCTTTGTCTACATCCATCTGCTCACAGTCAGTATACTGTACAAGCAACACTACTACCTTCCATCCTTGTGTTCCTCTTTCTCTCTCCTCCTACTCATCAGACATGTTATTTCCTCCCTTTGAAATAAATACTCCTTCTCTGTCTATTCTACTTCTCCTTCTACCTACTGGTTAGCCAGTACTCATCGTTAAGTATAAAATTTAAAGCCATGTCCACAGGCTAGCTTAGATTAATTTAACCACTATTCTCTCTCAGGCTCATGTGCTGTATTCATGAAATTATTTTTGGATAAATAATAACAAACTCATTTTTAACTTTAATTTTCTTCTTACTTGAATAGATTTAATTCCAAATTTTATTTTAAGTCCATTTTTTTACAGTAGGTATTTTAAGAATCAATAAGTCATGAGAGTTATGGAGTTAAAGGGATCATAAGATGGTACCAATCTTGGTTTAATGAAGATTTTTATCTTGTATTATAATTCCTTGTTCATTATTTCATATAAATTAAAAATAGGTGTTAAGTGAAGAAAAGGCAAAGCATCATGAGAATGCTTAACTTACTATTCCTTTAAAAGATGTTGTTGACTAGTAATATTTATAGTTCTTATAAAACTGTTATTTACTAACCACCTCCAATTTCAAGGAAGAAAAGGGGGCTGAGAAAAAAATCTGGAGGATGAATTTTCTTTGGAGTGTATTAATTTAAAATATTACAAGTTATTAGGGCTGGAAACTAAGAGCTCTAGTGTTGTTTTGACTTAATATCAGAATCTTCCCTGTAGCTTTTAACTCAGTGTAACTAAAGTCAAGACAGCAGTGACCTAGGATAAAAGAAAGTGTGTGTGTGCAATTTTCAAGGGTGTGCATAAGTGTTTCTTGTGTGCATTTTTCTTGTGATCCTAGGTTTGAGATATGTATGCATTTTTGGCAATGCAGGAAAGTATAAAAGATTACTACTGAGGGGGTGTCTTGGCATTATTTTTTTCTGCAATCGTTGTACTCTCCAGCAGTAATTTCTAAAATGTACCTTGTTCTGAATGTGATGGCTGGGAACACACCTGTTCTGAAGATCATATACAAGTCTCTGAAAACCCCTTATTTATCTGAAAAATGGATCAAAACTAGATAACAAATGTAGCCAAAAAAATCACTCAAGATAAAAATTTAAATTAAAGTGGCCACTCATTTCTAGGGTTCACCACAGACCAGGAATCATATGCGAAGAGTGTTTACCCTTCTGCTCTGGTTACTGGCTTAAGTGAATTTGGGCAATTCACTTAACCTTTCCATGCCCCCCATCTTCTTCTTCTGGCCTCTGACACTGGTAGTGAATTTCCTTGCAGTAATGTGACAATTACCCGATTAATGTCTATTAAACTCTGATGATACAACGCTAGAAACTGCTTAATAGAATGGTAAATAAGAGAAGAAATAGACAGTAAACTGCCTGTAGCCACAATTGGAAACATTATGAAGGTTGCTTTAAGAGGAGCAGTGAGAGACAGACAACTCCTAACACTGTCTAATTGCTGACTGCCTGGTCTTATAACTCAGAGCATGGCCTACGCTTTTATGGAGCATGACAACAGGGAATTCCACACCCGCTTCATGGAGGCTTCCATCATAGCTGAGTTCCCAGGTGCAGCAGCGTCTGAACTTTCTCCCTAAGAGTTACTTTCATTTCATTGATGCCTGTTAAAAAACTAAACTTTTTTTTTTTGCAAAGATAGAACACTAAGTCATTTTTCTCTCCAGAGCAAACTTGCCCTCTCTTCTCTCTAGAATGGCTTTACCTCTGTAGTTTCCTATATTTCAAAGGCAGGAATAGGACATAATGGAATTTGGCTGAAGGGTTATAATTCTAAGAATTCCAAAACTTTTATCGAAGGCCCATTTATAAAGAGAGCTTTTATCCATTGGCAATTTCAGCTGAGAGCTATTCATTCTGACTCAGGAGGCTTCACATAAAGGGCAGAAAGAGAGGTTCTGTGTGGTGTTTCATGGCCCATTTGTAACAGCATTCATCCAAAGGAGGAATAGCCTAGAGCTAACCTGCTAGGAATCAGGAGGCTATTTCCTGGGCCAAATCTGCTATCAGATCAGCCCCCAACCCTTCTCTACCCACTAAAAGAGGCCTTAACATTTAGTACTAGTCGGGTTCAGCTAGGAAGGCATATAATATTGATTCAGGGCTTTATTTTCATCCAGGAGGTCAGACTGACCATGGAGAAGAGAAGGTGCTTTGTGACCCAAATGTCAGCAGGGATGTGATCACACAATACTTACACACACACACACACACACACACACACACACACACACACACACACTCATGCTTTGCCCACTCATCTTTTCCCATTTCAAGGAAACAATGAGAAAAATTCATTTCTATGGAAAAGCTGAATGTATCCATAGAGGTTCAATGTGTGCTTCTGGCTCCAGGCCATACCTGGGCCTTCGTGGCTATAACTATATTTCTCTGCCAGCCCTTATTCAGAATGAATAGGGAGGCTTCTGAGCAATTAATTTTTTCCCATTAGAGTAAGCAAATGTTCACATAGAACAGTAACTTTGAGAAATACCCTTGGAGTATCTAGTGAGTTGTACACATTTCCATTGTCTTAGGAGGGGGTAAAAGTAATTTATTTCTATGCAATCCCAAGCCTTTTAGGTTAAACAATGAGATCTCCCCAAGTACTTAGAGTAAGGGGAAGTAAGGTTGCCTTGAGGGAATTAAATGACTTAAAAACAACAGTTAGCAAAATGTTTTCTAGTTCCATGGGAACATACTTGAATACCACTTAATTAGTTGAGGTTGTGACATCTGCAGATAGCATACACCATCTAAAGGGATCAGCCAGCCATGTAGCGAATTGGTTCAGAGGTCCCACTGCCTATGCACCTGGGAGACAAGAAGAGAGACCAGCAGGTCCTGAGCACCCTGGTCAGCAGGCCTCTGGAGGATTGGATGAACCATCCTCAAGACTTTTGACCACTCTGTTCTGATTCTGCAATTACTCAGCAGTCTTCCGATTTAATAATTCCTCCTACCAGATACTCAGGTATAGAAAAAAACCAAGACCCTGAATAGGAAACGTAAGCACCTTAGTCACCAAGTAATAATTCATGTTTACAAATCAATTATTTGGCTTTCTAGTTCACCTAATTTCAAGTAAATCTAATTATGATAAGTTTGTCCTTATTTCTGTGTATACTTACAAAATCCTGTTTTCAAACCTAAGACTAAGGGCTATGGTAAATTCATTAATACCACCCAGGGAAGACTCTTGGGGGTCAGCTTCCAGCATCATGGAGATCATTCTTAGCTATTCCACCTATATGAATGTTTTCTGTTTTAACTTCAATAACTTCCAGTTTCTATAGATATGGTGAATAATCTCTAGAAATTAAAATAATCCTCATGTTTCCCTAACATATGAAGCTGATATTTGTTATTGTTGTTTATGAAGTTGAGTCTTTTCCTATGGAATGTGCATACTTCCTTTTAGGAATCTGATTCCCAGCCATGCAAGGAATGATGACACCTGGACATTCCCACAGTTAAAGGTCATGATAAACAACCAACTCCACTTTAACTACATAGGAGTGATTAAGCCTGGCTGGTGTGGCTAAGAGGGTGAGGGTAGATCCATGAACCAGGGGTCATGGTTCGATTCCTGGTCAGGGCACATGCCCAGGTTGTGGGCTCAATCCCCAATAGGGGGCA
Source organism: Corynorhinus townsendii (assembly GCA_026230045.1). Taxonomy (NCBI): domain Eukaryota; kingdom Metazoa; phylum Chordata; class Mammalia; order Chiroptera; family Vespertilionidae; genus Corynorhinus; species Corynorhinus townsendii. The sequence continues at coordinate 160,109,245 of JAPDVU010000002.1, forward strand.
TGCAGGAGGCAGCTCATCAATGATTCTCTCTCATCTTTGATGTTTCTATCTCTCTCCCCTTTTCCCTTCCTTGCTCTGATACACACACACACACACACACACACACACACACACACACACACACACACACAAAATAAAAGAGTAACATGCTAATTGACTGTACCTTTGTGATGCCCACCAGCCAATCAGGAGTGAGTATGCAAAATAATCCAACAAAGATGGTGGGTTAATTTGCATACACAGGCGCCAAGTGGCTGGGGGTGGGGCAAGACACTTGTGTCACTGCCATCTTGACAACGCAGGCGTTCTGCACCACCCCAGCTGCTCCAGGCCTCTGGGCAGTGTGGGAGGGCAGAAAGGCAGCTCTGGGCCAGAGCAAAGGTGCTGCCAGCAGCCAGGGGAAGGAAGGCTCATTCTTGCATGAATCTTCATGCATTGGGCCTCTAGTATATATATATTTAAGTAGGGGTGATTAGGACATAAGACATGAACTGATTTACTATAAATTTTTTATTAAAATACACTCCTTTCAGTTATATATTCAATATATATTTTTCAAATGCCCAATATATGCCAGCATTTGTTAGTCTATGGAGACACTTTGGTGAACAAGGCAAATCCTTAGAGAATCTGTGATCTAGTAGAAAATGTAAGCATTAAGACAAACATTCCTAAGATAGTTCATTGGTAGGAATTGAAAGAATGTTAAGTTCCATGAAAAACACAAATAAGATGTTATATTGGACACAGTGGAGCTGATCAAGAAAAGATTCTGTTGACAAAGCAGCATTTCGGTTTAGCTCTAAAGGACAAGTAGGAACCAATCAGGAAAGAACCTGAGGAAGAGCCTCTAAGCATAGATAGAAATATGGACATAAATCTTAGGATCAAAAACAGAATGGTATCCTGCAAGAATTTGAAGAAAGCCAGAATATCTGAAACTGAGAACCATGAGAATGGAGGTTTAGACAGTACTCTGATCCTGCATAACATAGCAGTGAGGGAGGCAAACCACAAATAAGCATATTTGTAGTATGTCAGAGGCAGTTAATACTGTGAAGAATGATAAAATAGGAAAACAAGGAAGCATGAGGGTTGAAGTTTGGTTACTGCTTATATAAGGTACTAAAGTATATATAGCCTTACTGATAAGGTGGTGTTTGAGCAGAGAGCCGAATTAAATTTGAGAGAGTAAGGCAAGGGGACATCTGCGGGAAGAGCCGGTAGAGAGAAAAGGAGTACAAAGGCCCTAAGGTGAGAGCATAATTGAAGTGTGTAAAGGACAGCGAGGTGGCCAGTATGACCCAAGTAATTAAGAGAGGATAGTAGATGAGATCAGAGAGAAAGTGTGTATGTGGGGTCTATTGTAAAGGTTCCTAGGCCACTCTTGCTCTGAGTGAATAAGAAACTGTTAGCATGGTTTGAGCAGAGGAGTCTTACAATTTTATTCCCATTTAAACTGCTCATTTTGGCTTTTGTGTTGAACTAGATAGTAGTGGGATGTAGCAGGAGGGAAGTGGCAAGGAGACCACTTAGAAAGCTATTACCTTTGTCCTAAATTTAAAATAATTTAAGAGTTTAAATTGCAAAGTTATACTTTATTAAAATAGCATACTATATATTCCAATTATAAACCTGTTTAACAATTAATTAAACATGCAAACATTTTAGTAAAATTAAGTCCTTTCTATCTTAAACATCCATATCAAGTAATTAGGGCTAAACTTCACTTTGACTTTTCTTGTTTCCTCTAAATCTCAGTCACATGTCCTGGGTGTATCTTCCAACCAACTCTTTTCTGATGTTGGAATAACCTAGATGACACCTAGCTCCAATTATTCTATAAAGAAAACATTTGGACAGTGTTTTTCCAACCTAAGGAAATGCCTTGCGTCCTTGAGATTTCTTTGTGTAACAAATATAACATTGAAAAACAAGAAGAAGCTGGCTCATCACTATTGTCAAGAATTCTAATGTCACTCATTCTGGGATTTCTGATCCCTCCATTGGATTGTACAAAATTCCCAGAATTATGGTTGCCGTAGAACAAAGATATGTCCATGTCACCCTGGCCACATGTGTGGCTTCCTTCTTGAGCTCCCATGGGCAGTTTGAGTGGAGATGATACTAGTGATAGCACCCACTTTCTCAGTGCCAAATTCAGCTCAGCAGCCAAAGCTTTGGTCTTTTGTGTCCATGTGACCACACTGTGTCTAGTTTCTTGCTAGCTCACTGTCTTACATTCAAGAGAAGTAGTCATGAACACTCTAAGAAGCTGGAAAACTGTAGTCTTCTTTTCCAGAGAACCAATAGTTTTCCGGGTGTCAGATGCAGATTCCCAGAAGCTATAAATCTGGAGTATGAGTATTTCTGGGTTTAAATGTCTCTGCACTATTCGGACCAAAGCATCTGTCTCTGCACTATTCGGACCAAAGACAAGCATAATAATGACTCCAGATTTGTATAAAAATACAATTTTCTACTATGTCAGTTAATAAGCTGTGCAAAGAGTATGGATGAAACATGAGTGGACACTCCTCACCACCTCTATATGTGACATCTATATTGTTCACAGTGGCTCGCCAGTGTTGACCTTAAACAAATAGGCACATTTCTCCTGCAAAATAGGTTTATTCAGGAACAACAAAGAATAGCAACATGGGACATGCAGTCTAATGGTGAACCATGCACTAGTCCAGAGAAATGAAGGGGAGGAGCACTCTTTTATGGACTTTGGAGGGGCTCTTGTAAACAAAGAGTCCATTGGAGGAAACCGAAAGTTTGAAATAACGTGACTTTTCATTGGATGAATCATGGCTTCTCCCATTGACTGAGCTTTTACTCAGCAAGAGAGAATCTTTTCTTCCTCCTGCTGATGAGGTAAAGTCATATAATTTCCTGTCAGCGATGCAAGTACCTCTCTTCCTGTTGGGGTCAGTAGAGCGCATTGAGTGACAAATGCTTGCGAGTTTGCCTTCTAGCTTCCCAACTCCATTTTAAATGAGTTTTCTCCTTTTGCTCAAGATCTTCACACTTTCTCCTTTTGCTCAAGATTTTTCTTCAAAAACTTCACTGATGAAGAGTCAGGTTTTCCTGGATTCAGTGGCCTGTTGTCCTTCGATGCCATGAAAGACCTTTCCAATGTGTCTTTTCCTATGTCAAAAGGGAAAATGTGCAGGCTGGAAACCTACTGTGGTCCCATCTGAGTCACAAGACAGGGTAGGAGGAAGAACTCTCAGGCACTCCCCATTTAAAGGCTGTATCTTAGAGTAATGAATATGGCAAAGGCACACTCAAAACTGAATTTAACAAGAGTTTCGGGAAAACACAATGCAGAAATAAAGAAATCACACAGTTTTGTTAGCTCAAAAGGAACTGTTTGGAACAAAATGTCTTATCAATAATGTTTGTATGTTGCAAATTCAGAGACTATAAATTTGAATGAGAATCCAGAGTCAGCTAATAGCCTAGATGAGAGACAGACTTCTATGAAATGTAAACCTTCTAACTGGCCAGGTGTGAATATCTTGGGAAATCTGTCCCATCAGGTGTCCTCTGCTTCAGTTCTGGAAAATCTTTACCTTTGGGACATGCAGGTCCATTTAGCATTAGGTGTTTTCTTTGGTTGTGTCACGTGAGTCAGGAGTCTGTTCTCTGGAGTTTGGCAGCTCCAGGGTTGGTCAGCAGTACCTGAAAGCGGCCTGTCCGGCCAGGTGGAAGAGAGTTGTTATGGGGATATCTTTTACAAAAGATGAAATCTGCAGGTTTCAAAGTGTGTTCCTTAAGGTCTTCATAGCCTTGGAGCACTGTGAAAAGACTGCTTTCCCAGAAAATGGTTAATTTTGATAAAAGCAATTAAGGTTTTACAACATGGGATATATCTCCATTTAGCAGACATAGCTCAAAAGAGACAAGGCCCAGGTGCACTGGGCCCTGTGACTGTCTTAAAGGATGAGAGTTTATGAGTTGCCAAGCAGGTAGATCTAAGATTTAAAAGGACCAATGGCAATACTGTGCCCAAGGTATTTGGAGGGCCTCTACACACCTTGCAAACCTTTAGAACAGTTGACTAAACTTCAGGATTGAAGGTAGTAAGCACTCTGAAAGCATTGTGAAACTGTTTTACTACATGTTAATCACCGAAGATAGATCGCATGAGATAGACCGAAGGCAAACACTGATAAACACAAGGAGTCATGGACCCAAACTTCATGGAACGTAGAGTAAAATAAGTAAGAACTGAATAAAATAACATATCCTATAAAAATGTGGAGAAGAAACTATAATATGTGCTGTGAAGAAGAATGCCATTGTGCCATTCAATCATAGAATAAGGACTTAACCCACTTGTGAAGTCAGGGAAGATGTGACAGTGGACCTGGGAAGTCATTGAAGGTTTTAAGGATGTGGGAAAAATATGACCTGGATAATCTCTGTTCTGAAAAGAACACAGAGCTGCTGTGTAAAGGGCAGATTGTGCTTCTTTTTTTGAATAGTCTCAAGGAAGCATGGACCAAATTTTCAGTCCATTTTTTCCCAACTCTGTTACATCTGATGGCATTGATTTTGGTCATTGACTTTATCCCTGATCTATATTACTCTTTCTACTCTTAATTTCCGTTGCCTCATTTTTCTTGCTTAGCAATTTTAATTGCTTGTAATCCATAGATTGTTTTGACTGTTTTTGTGTGTGTGTGTTTTTTTTTGGGGGGGGGAGGAATGATGGGTTAAGATAATAATAAATAAATGAAAGAAAATATGTCCTAGTTCTGAAAATGTTTACAACATATTTGAAAAATTAGAGAGTGTGAAAGAAATAGTTCTTAACAATACAAAAAACAGATTAAGAGAATAGGTTTATAGATTATTTTACTCACTAAAGGCCCGCTGCACGAGATTCGTGCACTCTGGTGGTCCCTCAGCCCAGCCTGCTCCCTCTCATAGTCTGGGAGCCCTCAGGGGATGTCCACCTGATGGATTAGGCCAGTGGTTGGCAAACTCATTAGTCAATAGAGTGGCAAACTGCGGCTCGCGAGCCACAGTTTGCCGACCACTGGGTTAGGCCTACTGCCCAAGGAGCACAGGCCTAAGCTGGCAGTCAAACATCATTTGCACTGCCACAGAGGAGGGAGAGGCTCCCACCACCACTGCTGCACTCACCAGCCTTGAGCTCTGCTTTGACTGAGCGGTGCTCCTTTTGCGGGAGTGCACCGACCACCAGGGAGCAGCTCCTACATTGAGTGTCTGGCCCCTAATGGTCAGTGCGCATCATAGCAACTGGCCATTTTGCCTTTTGGTCAATTTGCATATTAGCCTTTAATTATATAGGACTAAAGGCCCAATGCACAAAAAATTGTGCAAGAGTAGGCCTTACTCCCCCCCACCCTCCCCCCACCCCCAACTGCCAGCACCAGCTTCCCTCCAGCACATGGGACCTAGTCTTCCCTCCTCTGGCCACCAGCAGGCACTTGGGACCCAGGCTGGCTTCCCTCTGCCCTGGCTTCATCAGGAAGGACATCCAGAAGATGTCTGGTCTAATCAGCATATTACTCTTTTATTATTATAGATAAGAGAACTTCATTTTTAAACTAGATAGACTTGGACCAGTCAGTGTCTTTGAGATCTCAAGCAAACCCTATTGAGTATTTATTTCAATATAGATACATTTTTATCTCTCATATCTTTCTCTTTTGTTTCTCTTAATGTTGGGACTCCTGTTCTTTTGAATGTTGTTAGGCAGTTACTTTAAGGAGGGAAGAGATCTTGCTTTTAATTTGTTTATTTTTCTTTAACTCTGTCTTCCTGCCCCTGACTCTCCATAGGACCCAGTACAATAGTATGAGTCTTTTTACAAAGTAATTTATAGCTATGCATTCCAAAAAGTATTCATTCTTTCTCATAGTTTACACCTGTTAATGGTAAGGCTGGCCTCTGCATTTCCAAGCACTGACATGTGAAGTTGAATATTGCCATTACTATTTCTTCTACGCATTTCTTCTACTCCCCTTGTGGTCAGTATCATCTGGCAGTGAGTGAGCAGTGAGTTCCTACATAAAATGTTGATGACCACCATCGCTAGCTTAGCTAAGAAAATAGCAGGAAAGTGAGGTCCATATTACTTTTTCTATCTTCTGCTTAAATGTTTTAAATTTTATCCCAGTGTTTTGGGTAGAAAACATTATCATGTAAGCATACAGGCAAATTTCCTTTCATAAGTTAGCCTATTATAGCTACCAGGTCTGATAAGGCCGTCTTTGAAAAAACAAATGAAAGGAGCCCTGTGGAGGCTGATGAGGAGGTAAATAACCCCATGTCTCAGGAGCTGGCGGTGGTTAACCTTCAGGCCAGTGAAAAATACTGAGCCCGGGGAAAGTGGATGGAGAGAATTTAGGGTCTTTATGGAAGGTGTTTTTTTTTTTTTTTTTTTCCCCTGTGAAAGCAACTTTAACCTTGTAAAAGATCTACTTTTTTCTTGTTAACCTGGCTTTGAAGAGGAATGACCCTGAGAGGAAAACAATAGCAGGCCCAGAGTATAAAGGGTTGTAAACTCCCTAGGAGCCTTTTTACTATCTTCAGAGTCTAGTCTGTGGCAATATTAAGGCACATCCCTTAAGAAAAAGTCAGTAAGAGCGACAAAATATATCTCTTCTCTCTTCGCTTTTCAAGATTGTTCTCTGTGTTCACTAACCCTTTAGGGGGGCCTTTCTGTCATCCCGCCTCAGCAGAAAGGCATTTTTCTTCTTCTTTATTCTTGGGATATTTCCTTCCTTTTCTTGCTTCCTTCTTTCTTTCCCTCAATTCTTCCTTTCCTTTTAAGGCTGCCCTAGGAGACCGCCACCTGGCAGCAGCTCAGAAAGCCAGCAGGCAAGCTACGTGAAGGCTGAGAGGAGAGGCGCCCTGTCTGTGGAGCTCTGGGAGCACTGGGAAAGGCTTCCACCTGAGCAGACCTGGAGCAGAAGCGGGAGGTGCAGGTGCAGTGCTAGGTGCTTTCTCATTAGTAGCTACAAATCCTTGGTTGAGGTTTAAAATCTAACAATTATATGAGCATGGACTCTGGATTAGAATTCATCAACATCATAATCATTTGCTTTAATCTGGGTGACAGGTGTGTATTACTTGGACTTTATATATTTCAAATAATGTTTATTGACCTATAGATATGACATATGTATGTAGTATATATATGGAATGTGTGTATGTATGTGGAAATCTATCTATCTATCTATCTATCTATCTATCTATCTATCTATCTATCTATCAACTATCTAGGAAGTTAGACATGAGCTGCTGGGTTGGGCTTGCTCTGAGGTCCCTGGGGTCAGACCAAATTGCCTTCAGACCACCTCTCTATGGGTGGCCCAGCAGCCAGCAGACCACCAGCAGGCAAGCTCAGAGGAAAATGACAGGACCTCAATGTGACCTTGCTAGGGTCCTGGATTAAAATCTTACCTAATAATAGACAAACATGTAAACTGACCGTACCTCTGCTACGCCACCAGCCAATCAGGACTGATATGCAAATTAATCCAACAAAGATGGAGGTTAATTTGCATACAGAGGCTCTGAGTGACAGCGGCCTGATGGTTTGTGTTGTTGCCATGGCAATGACGCAGGTGTTCTGCCCCACCCCCAGTCTCTCAGGGCCTCTGGCAGCATGGAAAGTCGGGGCTGGAGTGGAAAGAGGGGGCTCTGGGGCCTGAGCGGAAAAGAGCTGGGCTGGAGTGGAAAGGTGGTGCCTTTTTCCAGGGAAAGGAAAGCCAATTCTAGCATGAATCTTTGTGCATCGGGCTTCTAGTTTTAATATAATTTGCATTTTTATTTTAAACCCCCCCCCATCGTTTTTTGTATGCATTATGGGTAAGGGTATGCCCTGAAGAAATATAGTTATGTGACCCTTTTTTTTCTGTCAATCATCTCTGAATGCAAATGACAGTTTCCACCCAGAAAATCCCTCTTTTAAACTTTGGGTCCATTGTCTCTTTCTCTACTGGCCCACTCCTAGTTTGGAGTGTATCTTCAATAAATCCCACTTTGCTTTACTTTCACTTTTGTTGACCTTAAAATATTTTCTAATCAATGATAAAAAACAAGGTCCCCAATCGGTACCATATCTATCTATCTATCATCTATCTATCTATCTATCTATCATCAATCTATCTATGTATCTATCATCAATCTACCTACCTACCTATCTACATATCTGGCATCCCAAAGAATTTGTCTGGCATTCTTCCTATTGCTAATGCCCCTCCAAGTGGAATCCCTCTCCTGATTTGTAACACCATGGATTTGTTTTGCCTGTTTGTTATTCTTGTATCAATGCCTGGATCCTTACACTGAACATCAGGTTTGTGAGATTCATGCATACTGTTGTGTTAGCTGTAGATTATTCATTCTCGTTATGTGTCACAGTGACCTCAAAATGTGCTTTCAAATCATTAGTAAAAGCATTGTAGAAACTTATGAGTAATACAAATTTATGAGCGAATTCTTGAATCCCCAACCTTGACCTGCTGAATCAGACTTTCTGTATTTTAACAAACCCTCATATGATTCTGATACACACTAATTATCAGAGACATTGCTACCTAGTATTCCACTCCATGAATATATTGTTATGTATTTATCATTCTACTTCTGATGGACATTTGGTCTGTTTTCAGTGTAAGGCCACTATGAAGAACTAAGAATATTCTAGTACATGTCTTTTGGTGATTGTTAAAATGCATTTATTGTGGGTATATATGTAGGAGTATAATTTCTGGGTCATAGGATACAGTTTTGTTCAGATTGAGTAGATATTTGTCTACTAAACTCATTTATCTAAAAGGTTATATTATTTATATTCCCCAGCTGTGTACAAAAGTTATAGTTTCTTAATATTCTCACCAAACATATACTTGGTAATTATTAAATAAAATAAACCCTGACAATTGGTTGGTTACTTTATTTTTAACCATTCTGATGGGTGATGGTGTAACTCATTTATGTTTTAATATGCATTTCTCTAATGACTAGTGGGATCTAGCGCCCTGTTATATACTCATTACCCACTTATATATCTTCTTTACTGGAGTGTACATTCAAATCTTTTCTCATTTTTCTATTAAGTTGTCTATTGTTAACTCATTGATTTTTAGATGTGAGTCTGTCAGATAAATGTATTGCAAATATCTTTTCTGGCTTGTGGGATGCAAGGCAATTATATTTTTTTATAACAAACATGCCCAACGTGTAAGTATGAACTAAAAGCCTGCCTTGTAACTTATAGATTTTTCTCAACACACTTACCATTTAGAGATTGTGTGTCTATTATCTTCATTAATGAAACATGGTGCGTGGAGTAGCAGAGCTTTGTCTCATTCTTTACACTGCTGAGGAGATAAAACCAACAGAAAGCTATATGGGATACTTGGGGCAGGTCAGTGTCTCACAGTCAACTGTAAATACTCTAAGGCTTAGGCATGGATGTCCTCATTGTTTTATGTATCTCACAATCACTTGTTCCTTCTTCTTTTAAATATGGTTCCTAGGTGACTGGCAAGTAGCCCAGTAATAGACCATGGATGATAAAGGAGGCCTCCACACATCTGTGGGGAGAGGAAAAATTATTAAATAAATAAACCCAGGGCAATTGGTTGGTTATTTGGATAAAAATCCATTCAGTTTCTGATCTCAAGCCATTTGTAAAAGAAAATATCTTCTCCAAGTGGAACAAAAACTAAATATACAAATCCCAACCACGAAAAACTAAAAGATAATATTTGTGGATAGTTTTCTGATTTCTTAATATGAAAGGAAATAGCAAAGGAAAAGATATATAGATATGTCACAATTTAAACTTGAACATCTAAATTCAAAATGAATTATACAGGAAAAAACAAATTGAACCAAATATTTTCAAGAACAATGACAGAGTTCATATTCTTACTCTTAAATTCTTAACATATAAAGATCATGAACAGTTAGGAAAAGCAAAATCCTTAAACTTTGCAGAAAATTTACCAAAAGAAAAAAAAACCCACAAAACTATATTTATAAGACATAAAATTCAACTGCCTATCCAATTAATAGCTGGTTAAGTATATTTTTTAAAAAAAGGAAAGGAAGAAAAAGTTCAAATTCACACATAGTCAAAGAAATACAAACTAATATATTTGTTTAATTGCATTTTAAATATTTTGGAGAACTTAGGTCAGATTTATACTCAAATGTAGTTTAAATTAAGAGAGAAAATCACAGAGAAGCAAAAATTCGTTTTCTATGTAGCAAGATGTAAGTGAGAAGAGAAAAAGGAGGTGATTACGTATTTGTTAGCCACTGAAGAAAGAAAGAAAATCTCCCACTAGCTTGCGGGCAGCCTGGAGAGGATGCCCATCAAAAGAAAACAACAACAGTCACAACAAAGGGTAAATAAAACAGCAAAGAGTCTGAAGGAGACCAGACTTCATGGGTGTCATTAATTAGCATTGAAAGTGAAAGTGTTAAACAAAGAACAGCCTGCGTTTTTACAGTGTGGTTAAAAAAATCAGTTATTTATTGTGTTCAAAAGGATTTAGGTGCTGTGGTTAGTAAAATGAATGCATCCCACCCCTGCCTTCAAGGAGCTTAGATGAGTGATCTGATAATTTGAACTATCATTGAAGCATCATGAGCATATTGAATAGCATTTTATTAAATTTGCCTGAGGCACTTCAACCTAGTGCCCTTGAAAACGGGCTGTTTCTGATGTGTGTCGTGTGTGTGTGTGTGTGTGTGTGTGTGTGTGTGTGTGTGTGTGTGTGTGTTTCAGTTCATCCTAATAACTGATATTTATAATGACAATCCTGGTTTATAAGAAGTGGTGAAATTGCCTGATAACAATAACAGGGAATACAGGATATATTTTAGAGAGATTTATAGCAAAACTGATTTTTAAAATAATTCTGGCTCTGATGGAGTTACTATGCAACTCTCTCTGAGTCAAAGGAGAGCTTGGCAGAGCTGAGATTGTATTGTGCCCCTTCAGTACACAGGATTGACTGAAATATTAAGATGAGCTGCTTAGTCCTCTGCTTTTAGGAGTACAATCCAAAATAAAGAAGGATAGCTGGGAGAAATAGGCACTTATTTAATTTTTAAGCACACAAATATCCTAATGCCAGTTGCTTTCAGAAAAGTCATATAAAAGTATAAACAGGACATTACAGACGCCACAAAATTCATTTGTTTCTGTGAATGATTAGTATAATTTAGATTGTTTTTTGCTTGACTCTTCTAAGTAATTACTTCAAACCTCTGCTTTATTTTTAATCTCATGCTGTAGTTTATTATTGTTCTACCTGAAGAAATAAGTAAAACATTGTACAGTTCCTTTGTTTTTTGCAAACTAAAATCTTTGGTTTTGTATTATAAATACTACATTTGGTAATAAGTATGATCAAACACATCACTTTTTCCTAGAATGAGAAATAACATTGAAAAAAAGAAATATGAAAGTATGCTGATTAAAAAAAAAAGTTTTCTGCTTCATGTAACTGATTCTCTGAGAAATTTCATGACAAATTTTCACCCATTGTTTTTGTAGTAATCATTGCATCGTGAAATTAAAACAGACTCAATAATATGCATTTTAAAAACAATTATCCAGCAGTGAAATCATTATGCAAGGTGAGGCAAAAGTAGCTTTATAGTTGTGAGTGCACAAAACAGTTTATTATTGTATTATATATTAATTATCATATTTTCTGTACCCACAACTGTAAACCTACTTTTGCCCTACCCTGTATATTTTATTTAAAAAGCAGGTTGTATCCTAGGCACATTTATGTGAAAAATGGCTGACCCTTTTTATTCAGTTCTGCAGCAACATTCATGAGACTCACTTTTTAATTTCTGCAGTTGGTGTATGTGAAATGCAAGGCTGTGCTGGGGGTTCAGGATATGAGCACGTGTACGTGATTCCTCCTGATCAAGACTAGAGCTGACTGACCCCTGTCCCCAACCAGTTTTTCCCCTTTTGTGCCTGTGTGTTCGGAACAGCCTTTCAGAATACAGTCCCACATTGCAACCATGTCCCAAATCGCAGGATTAATGTGTCTACGAACAGACCTCTTATGCCTCCAAAATGAAGTACTCCTTGCTAATTTCTCTTCAAGACACCAGCTTAATTGCATTTTAAACAAATGGGCTGCTTTGCTGGCCAACTTTTAAATGAGATAACAGCAATGTTCACTCTCCAGCAGTGATGAGTGCCTTGCAGTAGATTCAAAACTCTGTTCAATAACAGGTTTAATCTCACACCAGCAGATTTACTGCAGAATAAACTGCCACTGAGCTCATAATTAGTAAAACAACAACAGCAAAAAATCCAACCTACTAAATATTATTTTCCAAAGCAGCAGGCAATGTTTTAGTGGAAAATTTCAGTCCTGTTCTTTGTGTGTTTTATTGATTTTATGTATGATATTGGGAATTCATGCTATGATTTAAGATAATGTTCTTTATCGATCACTTAAGCAGTTGTTCAGCTATCCAGTAACAAAATGATGCCCTCATTCACAGAATATGTGACATGCACAGCCGGGTAGAATACAGTGTTTCTCTCTTTAATGTTTATCTCTTATTTTTCCCCCCTAACAGCATATTCACTTCTGGAAAACAGCAGCCAAAAAGCATCTGTATTTTAGAAACAATCTTCTCATAATTTTCTTTGTTGAAGCTATTAGTGGCCAATTGTGATTCAGTGAAAACCCCGTTCAACAAACAGATGTTACAAACTATATTCTCTACTTGCTGCATCTAAACAAATATTAATGAGGTAATTGGAACTATTAAGGAAAAAGAGAGTGCTTAGTATGTATTTATGGACTTATGCACGAGGCTATCCCCTTCAAAAATTTCTCATTTATGTTGTACCATCGTAAGATATAGTTATAATGACACACCAAGGGACACATTTTTCATAATTGTCTTAACTATCTGTGCAAAAAACCTGTATTACACAATTTTGAAAAGCTCATCTGTAGCTAAGGGTGAACAAAAGCTTTTGTGCAAGTTGAGGAAAGCAACTATATGTATGTTTTTTAAAATCAACCTCATTGTAGACACCATACACAGATTTTTTTTTAAATCTTAATTTTTTGTGTAACAATAAATTAAATGTATGATAGCCAAAAAACTGTTATCAGATAGCTTCTAAATATTTGAGCAGTGTGCTTCTTCTGACATTTTTCAAGCAGAAATAAGTTGTCTTTAGTACAAGCACTAGCTCACCTCCCATCACTCAAGCATGTAGTAATGGTATGTGAGGCTAGCTTTATTTCTGGCATTAGCTTGTGGTAATGAGTGCTACATCAAATGGAATTCGAGGAATCTAATGGTACTGCTGTGTGGTTTACCTTTTTTAAGACCCCCAAATTAAAACCCAGTGAATCAGACATCATATTCACAGACAATAGCAGTTTTAAGAAATAACTAAAAAATACCAATTTACAAATAAAGCTTTTAACTGTATAGGTTCTCCAAGTGATGATTCAAAGGAAAATCACTCATTCTTTTCTTCATTTAAATAGTCCTTAATTAGTACTGATCCTGAAGAGTGAAAGTTTTAGAAAAAGCAAGAAAGTAAAAGAAAATATTTCCACTTTTATTGATGTATAATTATCATGACATTTCTAAGTCATAGACACAAAGAATTGTAGAAGTGAAAGGCCTCAGGAATGACCCAATTCCCTGACAAAGGAGGAAACTAATGTTCAGAAGAGTGACGTGATAGGCCTGAGGGCACATTCCTCATTTGTCTCATCTGTTTTATAGGAGCAATGTTTATTCTTCTATCACGTATCTAATAAGAATCCTAGTCTATACTCGGGACCATTAGATTTCAGATTTCAAAGTCATCACTTCTAACCACACATATGGAATGATCTCATCCGAAATATAACTGCCTTATGGATTTTATACAAGACCCCATTCTTTTTTTCCTGATCACTTTAATTCTAGCTTCCATACTGCTGGAGAAAACATTGTTTTGTCAATAAGGGTTTTAAAAAACTTTATTGAAATATAACGTACATGTAATAAAACTCACCCATTAATGAGTACACAATTTGATGAATTTTGACAAATACCTGTGTAACCACTACCCCAATCAAGATTTTGAACATTGCATGCATTTCAAGACTTTACATCCTAACTCTTTTTAAAACAGAGTTAGGATGCCCCCATCACTCACCATTGGAAATCACCAATCCGGTTTCTATCACAATAGGTAAGTTTTGCCTGTTTTAGAACGTCATATAAATGGAAGCACAATTTTATTTATTAATTGGATTGGCAAATACTTAGATAGAGCTTATTATGTGCCAGACCCCAAGTGCTCTACAAATCTCATAACCATCATGAACTGAGTTGGTTATTTTTTATCCCAGTTTTATAGGTAGTAAAGCAGAAGCCCAGAGAGGTTAAGTCATAGTCTAAGATCACACAGATGGTAAATGGTGGACCTGAAATTTTAGTCTGATTCCAGAGCCTGTGCCCTAACCATTACATAATGCAGCATGAGAATTGATAATAAAGATAATAGGCAAACCTTATTCTTTGCTGGCCACTCTTCCAAGTGCTTATGCATAGTAGCTCATTACAACAATCCTTTAATGTAGATAATATTGCACTCTTCACAGATGAGAAAATGGAGGCAGAGGGAGGCACAGGATGGTTATAAAGCCAAGAAGTTGATATACGCTAAGTCTGAATCTCCAGGGTTTAGGAAAATGGTGTGTGGTAGTGTTCAATAACACACACATTTTATGCACACACACACACACACACACACTAAAGGCTGGGTGCATGAAAATTAATGCATTGGAGGGAGGGTCCCTCAGCCCAGCCTTACCCCTTTCACAGTCCTGGAGCCTTCAGGGGCAGGAGGTGACCCAGCGATCAGGGGAAGGCGATGCCCCCATCACACCTCTGCTGCTGCCACTGCCAGCAGCACAACCCTTGGCTGGCCCTGATTACCTGCACCTTGGGCCATCCCTGAGTGGCTGGGCAGCTGCCATCCAAGGCTTGCCTGCACTTTGGGCCCTCCCTGGGCAGCTGGGCAGCCAACATCTGAGGTTTACCTATGCCTCGGGCCGGCCCTGGGGGGCTGAGGGTGGGTCCAGCTGCACCATGTGCCTGCCTCCCCTCCCACCCCCTGGTGTGGCTGAAAGGACTGGGGGACTCTGGTGGGGCTGAGGGACTGGGCGTTGCCATCTTTGTGATGATGTGATGGTCAATTTGTGTATTCCCTCTTTATTAGATAGGAGATATATATATATATATTACATATCATATATGATATGCTATCTGATATATGATATATTACATATCATATATAATATGCTATCTGACTTTAAATATATATGCTATCTGACTTGTAATATATCTTTTATAATGTATATTTTATAATATATCTTTTATAACATATTTTACATAAGCATATACATTTAAAATAAATCTATAATATATATCATATATATTTTTAATTTACTTGATAGATGAATCTATCAGTGATTTTATTAGTATCTCCATTCTATAAACAAGAAAATAAAACTCAGAAATTTGGAAAGAAAAAGTTAATAATATCCAAATGTGTAAACCTAGTGAATGGATTGCTTGACTTTAACCATCACTTTCCAAAGAGCACACTTTTTCACTGTATTTCCCCACCCATTTTTCAACACTCTGCTAGGTACATTTACCACCTAATTCTTCTCATAATTGTCACAGTGGCCCTATGTAGAAGGTATTCTCACCACTTTGCATGTTAGATAACCAATACATAGGCATAGGAAACAAATTCTCCATGGTCACCTAGCTGGGGATGTTTAGTCTCTATGTTTAAATTCAAATCGGGAGTTGAGTCTGATATAAAAATTGAAACTTTCCATTGTGTGAGTGACACTTTGGAAGTGCATGAGAATACTGAAAAGGGAGGAAAAGGGAGAATACAAAGTTCATAAAAGCGTGAGTATCTCCCAGTGCCAGGAATTTCATATCCTGCATTTTATTCAGTCTAAGTTACTATCATTTGTAAGACATGTCCTGATTTCTGATTTGTTAAAATGTGAAAGCAATCCATGACATGAAATCAATGAGACAGAGTATGCTATTTAATTCCTATAATGATTATTATCTCTGTTTTCCAGAAGAGAAACACAAGGCTCAAGCAGAAAGGGTGAGCACCTATGGGCCCAGAGTCTGGTGGCTCTGGAGCCTGTCCCTCTGTGAGCCCTGTCTTATCTGCCATTATTTGCTGCTCTGCCAGATTGTTTTGCATGCATGGGCACTGGTCCTGCAAATTGAAATTGGTTAGATACAGAATTTTTAGAAAGCATTCACTCCAAGGGAAGTTTACCACAGTGGTAATCCAAACTATTGTCTTCTTAAATTTTTGAACTATTTTTTAAAATATATTTTTATTGATTTCAGAGAGGAAAGAAGAGGGAAAGAGATAGAAACATCAATGATGAGAATTATTGATCAGCTGCCTCCTGCACTCCCCACACTGGGGATTGAGCCCACAACCTGGGCATGTGCCCTTGACTGGAATTGAACCCAGGACCCTTCAGTCCTCAGGCCAACTCTCTATCCACTGAGCCAAATCAGCTAGGGCTGAACTATTTTTTAATTACTATTGTACCATACTACATACTATTGTTTATAGTTTCACAAGATCTCACATTTTTGCTTTTGTGGTTAGCTCAGACATATCCTTCATTGATTAAATCTAACTCCTTTTCCATGGATCACCCTGTCTTTCCTTAACTAACTGCTAACTCACTGTGCCAACAGTGAAGTGTTGTGTTTTGGTAACATGTTCCCTTCCATGTATTTTATTTTTATAGTGGGGTGTTGTAAGATTTCAGTAAAAGCATTTAGTCAAATAATTGTATAAAATAACTAGGTTCACATGTTCCAATGACACTTTTTAATTTTACAGCTGTGTAAAATGAAAGTTTCCCAAAGGCGATCCACTGGAGGAATTAACTTTACTATGCCCACTCACAATGCCCATTTTGATCTTTCATATCTGAATTCACGTCTCCTTGTTACTTTTACATGATTCTGGACAGGGCTATTTTTATGAAGTCACAGCAATGACTTTGTTTAAAACTTTATTTTATTGTTTAAAGATTATAAAAAGTAGTACATATGTCTCCTTTTTTTCCCCATTGACCTTCCCCTGGCCTCCCCTACACCCCAGTATCTTGTGTCCATTGGTTATGCTAATATGCATGCACACAAATCCTTCAGTTGATCTCTTACTTCCTCCCTCAACCCTCCCCAGTCTTCCCACTGTAGTTTGACAGTGTGTTAGATGCTGCTCTGCCTCTGTATCTATTTTTGTTCATCAGTTTATAATGTTCTTTATTATCCATAAATGAGTGAGATTGTGTGGTATTTTTCTGTCATTGCCTGGCTTATTTCACTTAGCATAATGCTCTCCAGTTCCATCCATGCTATTGCAAATGGTAAGAATTCCTTCTTTTTTACAGCTGCGTGGTATTCCATTGTGTAGATGTACCACCGTTTTTTAATCCACTCATCTGCTGGTGGGCATTTAGGCTGTTTCCAAATCTTAGCTGTGGTGAATTTTGCTGCTATGAGCATAGGGATACGTAGCAATGACTTTTGTTCCATTTGTGAAAACCCCCTGTAACGTAAATGACAAGATTTCTAAGGGGACTTATATCAAATTAAAAGTTTCTTAGAAAGCGACATATGTGATTTTGTGGAAATAAAACCGTGACAAATAACTGACTATTACATAGGAGTAAATGATTTTGTTACCATCCATAGTAAAACTGGCTTCCTAGACTTCTTTGTACTTTATACAAATGAAAAATAACAATTCTTTATTTTTCTTCCCAGAAAACTTCCATTTATCCACAACCTACAAAATTTGAAATGTGTGGTAAAACTACTTTCTAGACTTAAATTTTTAAAAATGTTACTTAAAAAAAGTAAAGAGAAAATTTTTCATTTTACTCCCTCTGTCTCACCAGCTGCAACTTATGAACCCAAATGAAAGAAAAAATATCTCCAAATACAGCAAATTTCAACTGGATATTTTAGGTGGGCTTTTTTAAACCTTTAGGGATAAATAGCTCCTTTACACATATGCAACCTTTGAAAGTTGTCAATGCATTTAAACCTTCCTTGCTTCACTTAGTCCCCCCAAACACCTCAAGACGCAGTCAGAATAAGGACAATTCGGTCTTACAACGGGTTTCGGGGGCATGTGAGCCCATGACTTTGCAGTTGACCAGGACTCAATATTTGCTTATCTCTGCTGTCATTCTCTCAAAATTCCTAATAATATTTTATTTATTTTTACTTTGTACTAGGCCTCACAAAGTATGTAACTCACAAAATATGTAAGTTACCCCCATATAATAGACTAGAGGCCTGGTGCATGAATTCATGAACAGGTAGGGTTCCTCTGCCTGGCTGGCAATCGGAGCTGATCGAGGCCATCTTGCACAGTCCCGATTGGGCCGGAGGCCATGGAGAGACCACGAAGAGCTCCAGAGCATGTTTGACCCTGTCTCACCCAGTCCTGATTGGCCAGACCCCAGCAGCAAGCTAGCCTACTGGTCAGAGCATCTGCCCCCTGGTGGTCAGTGAACGTCATAGCGACCAGTCAGTCGACCACTCGGTTGGACACTTAGCATATTAGGCTTTTATATATACAGATTATAACTCATGGCACAGGATGCTTGGAACCCACTTTCTCTCCAGCCCCTGGTCTTGGAGAACTCATGTTCTTACAAGGTTCTGCTCACCCTCTTCAGCTGCCACACAAAGCAAATTGCATCTTGTGTGTGGAAACCCTTTGCAGGCTCCATGGGTGTGTCTTTTCTTCTCTGCAGTTCTGATTACCCCAACATAAGGAGAGACACCCTCATTATCAGGTAACACCATCATGGTAAGACCCCTGCTCAGCAGTTTTAAATAGGCCATGGGTCACCCTAGATGGTCTGACTCAGTGGATAGAGCCATGGCCTGTAGACTGAAGGGTCCTGGGTTCAATTCCGGTCAAGGGCACATTCCTGGGTTGTGGGCTCAATCCCCAGTAGGGGGCATGCGGGAGGCAGCAGATCGATTCTCTCTCATCATTGATGTTTCTATCTCTCTCTCCCTCTGCCTTCCTCTCTGAAATCAATAAAAATATATTAACAACAACAACAAAAAATAGGCCATGAATCAAACATCACTGCCCTCCATCCATCCAGTCCCCTAACACACTATTTTGTCTTCTCACCCCTCCCCACATGCACACTCTGCTGAGGTCTGTAAAATGGGGTCAGGATTTCTACTTCAACCAAGGGTGACACTTCCACATGGCCATCCTTCCCCACCCATCTCTGTCCTCAGCTCTATGGGGTCTCTCCCTCCCTCCCCTCTATCTAACTTGGTAGGCCCTGCTCTGCCCCCTCCTCCTGTGACCTCCTGTCTGCAGCCTCCCCCTTTCTCCTCCAGTGGTGGAGATCCCCAAAGGCTTTGCAGGGCTGTGTCAGGTGTACAGTGCCAGGGTGTGGGAGAGGCGGTATGGGCAGGGCTGTGCAGGGTGAGCCCAGCCAGGGCCTCGAAGGAGAGCTGGGGTGAGGGGTCACAGAGAGGAGGCGGGAGGGACCTGGAGCCTGTCCCATTGGAGAGGCACCTGGCTCCTTGGTTGCCCCCACCTAGCAGCTTTTCTAGGCCCCTACACAGCTGTCACCCTCTGCCTTTTGCTGCCTCCCACTTCCTTTCAAGTTTTGGACTCAGTTCCTGCAACTCAGCCCGCCCCGCTCTCTGCTGCGTCCCTGGGAGCCCAAGGCCACTTCTTGGCCTCAGGCAGGAGCCTGGCCAGTTACCCTGTAATGGTGCTGCCCACTCTCCTGGAGGAGCTAGTGAAACTTAACACATAAAAAGAAGCAGCTCAAAAGATTATAAACTGTGCACTGAGAAAGCCACAGGCTGCGGAGGGCTGTGCATTCTATGGCTTTTGGATCATGTGTAGCAGCCTCCTGGGCCACCTGTTCCCTCCTGGCTCCCGCCCCCACCCGCCTCCACCTGGGGCATGGGCCAAAACCTGGGAGCTTCCTGACAGCTCTCACCTCACATCTCACTTTCTAGTCCAGCCCACCATCACCTGTAGCAAGCTAGACTATCAGTTGGAGTGTCTGCCCCCTGGTGGTCAATGCACGTCATAGCAACTGGTCAAGTGGTCGAACTCCCAGCAGAACTCCTGTGGAGGGGACAATTTGCCTATTATGCTTTTATTATATAGGATAGGATTATACCTTGCTCTGCTCCACAGTAGAGGGCCAGCTAGCATAAAGAAACCAAGAAAAGGGCAGTTAAAGAAGTTATTAAACAGTTATGTTTGGGCTTAATTTATAGCTTGAAATGTAAATTTACAAAATATTAGACATATTCATATTCAATTATCATCTACTAACAAATATAAGGCATTTTTTTTCTCACTGAAAAATCTATACCCTTAAAAGGGTGTATTGGAGCCCTGGCCAGTTTGGCTCTGTGGTTAGAGTGTAGGCCCATGGACCAAAGGGCATTTGGTTCAATTCCTGGTCAAGAGCACATACTTTGGCCTTAACCAGTTTGGCTCAGTGGATAGAGTGTCGGCCTGCGGACTGAAGGATCCCAGGTTTGATTCCGGCCAAGGGCATGTACCTGGGTTGCAGGCACAACCCCAGTAAGGGGCGTGCAGGAGGCAGCTGATAGATGTCTCTCTCTCATCAGTGTTTCTAGCTTTCTACCCCTCTTTCTTCCTCTCTGTAAAAAATCAATAATATATATTAAAAAAAAAAAAAAAAAAAAGAGCACATACCTTGGTTACCTGCTCAATTCCCGGTCCTGTTTGGGGCACATGCAGGAGGCAACCAACCAGTTAAAAAAAAGAGGCAAATTAATTTAGCTATTCTTGGACAAATTATCTCACATTTGTAAGTGTTGGATCTCACTATAAAAAACACTGAGTTTAAATTTTAGATTCTTATGGAGGGCTCCCTTTTTCTAAAATAATTTTTT
Organism: Corynorhinus townsendii; assembly: GCA_026230045.1. Taxonomy (NCBI): domain Eukaryota; kingdom Metazoa; phylum Chordata; class Mammalia; order Chiroptera; family Vespertilionidae; genus Corynorhinus; species Corynorhinus townsendii. Next base: position 160,130,305 of record JAPDVU010000002.1, read on the forward strand.
AAAGATAATAAAAATTTACCTTTAGAATAATTGAAAAACATATAGTAGAATAGTTTGTGAATAGGTACTTACAACTGGAGATAATATTTCTAGTGACAGCATCATATATGGATCGAGAATGAATTACAACTTTGATAAAAGTTGTGCTCTAAAAGATTGAGGAAGATACTCAAAAGAGGATTCTGGCAATGGAGAAGTCACCAATGTGGAAAATCATATGAACAGTTTGATAAAATTATTCCATAAAATTCAAGTGGGGGAACATTTTAGAAATTCACATTGTTTTGTAAAATGTTTACATTTAAACTTCTATACATAAATTATTAAATATTATAAATACCAGATTATTGAATATACATGCCTCAAAGTTCATATATTATCCCCCCAAAATCTTTCAGTTGAAAAAATGAGGTATTGCCATTTATTCAAGTTTGTATTACCTTTAAATATTTGGAGCGGTAATCGTAAACCTTTCAAAATCACTACTAAAGTAAGGTGTTATTTCTGCTATTTTACGTTGCTTGCTTTTTATACAACGTGGAGGGCTGATTAGCATAGTTAATTGAAAGCTGAATGGATTTAGGCATTCTCAGTTGAAAGAGTCTTTATAGATACAGAGTGCCAAATTGAATTATTTTCATCTCTCTAGTCCAAACCCTGGGCCGTAAATCTCACCTGGACAGCTCTGCTGAGATTTATTACACGCACAATCTGTAATCCCTCCAAATTCTTCATTCCTGCTTAAATGAAGAGGGAGTATGATTGCTTACCTCCCTCCCCCTATTCCCTAGACCTGTGGTGGTTGGCAAACTGCAGCTCACGAGCCACATGCGGCTCTTTGGCCCCTTGAGTGTGGCTCTTCCACAAAATACCATGGCCTGGGCGAGTCTGTTTTGAAGAAGTGGCATTAGAAGAAGTTTAAGTTTAAAAAATTTGGCTCTCAAAAGAAATTTCAATCGTTGTACGGTTGATATTTGGCTCTGTTGACTAATGAGTTTGCCGACCACTGACCTAGACCCATGCTAGAGAAGATGTGGTTATAACTAAAAGCAAGAATCCTGAGAATTTAAATCTGCCTTAAAACAAACAAACAAAAATGAAATGAACCCTACTTACTCTACACACATTGCCTTCTGTTACTGCTTTAATTAAAAACACTTTTTCCTGAATGCTTCTATTCTCATCTCTGACATCTTTCTCTTCCTGCCCATCTCTACTTCTACAAGCTTATCACAAAATGTTTTCACTTCCCGTCTAGATTTCTTTCCTGCAGTTAGTTTTCTCCTTCATAATTTTACTCTCCATTTCAACACACCTGCTACCTTGGGTGCTCTTTGAAATACCTGATTAATATCATCCTAAGTTGTACACAATTTCTGTGGCTCCTGACTGCTTATGAATAAAATGACATTTTCTTACTTCAGCATTTCAAATCCACTAAACTCAACCAAGAAATACCTGATGTTGTTCTTTAATATAATTGTTAATCATATTACTTTGTTGTAATTTATGTGTCCTCATGGGATACTTTAAGTCTTGTCTAGAATAAGGTAGAATTAAAAACATTAAAATTAAAATACTGTAACTTTGAAATATTATAGCTTCCTGTTTTTGTTCATGCTATTCCCTCTGGAATACTCTCTGATCCTGGTATTTGTTCTTTAAATTCTACCCATGCTTCATGGAGGCCCAGCCAGTATGTTATTTCCTGCTAGATGAATTCCCTAATCAATTCAAAGTCAGACTCTTTCCCTCCCTCTTGCCCTTGCACTCTGCAGACCTTCATATGATAGCTCATATAGTCTGGTATTACTAGTAACCAAATTCTATTTACTAAATGGGATACTGATTACACATAAGCTTTTCAGCTTTTAGTGTTAAAGCAAGTCCAGCACAATATGTTGTGCAAAGGAGATAAACTCAATAAACACATGTTGACAGAATGAATGAAGAAAGAGAGTTAAATAAGTTTTATGTCCCCAAGTTGGAGTTTAAATTATGGACTGCTATGGAGGGCTTTCTTTTTCTAGTAAATCCCTTGTTTCAAAAAATGTAATTTCAGGAAGTGAGCCACTTGATGACATCAGTATCATGGAAAGAGTTCTACTTAGGGAGACATTGATTCTCTGTTACTTTCTAGTTGTGAAATGGTGGGCAAGTCACCTAAGTCTTGGATCTTCTTTTCATAATTACAAACAATAAATAATGACTAACATTTACATAGTCCTTACTGTACATCAGAAACTGTTGTAACATTTGATATCTATTACTTCATTTAACCCTCACCTATACCGATGAGGTAGATGCTATTATTATTACCCTTTTACAGAACAGAAGCCAGTTGAGTTTCCCAAACTCACATAGATATAGGTGAAAAGAGATGAGATTTGCCCTGGCTGGTTTTGCTCAGTGGGTAGAGCGTTGGCCTGTGGACTGAATGGTCCCAGGTTTGATTCCAGTCAAGAGCACATGTTCAGGTTGGGGCTTGATCCCCAGGAAGGAGGTTTGCAGGAGGCAGCCGATCAGTGATTTTTCTCTCATCAATATTTCTGTCTTTCCTCTCTGAGATTAATAAAAAATATATTTGTAAAAAAGAGATAAAATTTGAACCCACTTATTTAGGCTCCAAAATCTGTGTGCATTATATGTAATCAAGTGGTATTGAAAGAAAAAGTATCCTTTTTGCTTCAATCTAAAGAAAAGCTATGAATCTTAGATATCATTCTTTGCTTCAGTCCTTAAGTAAGATGAAAATGTAAGGCACTATTCTTGAACTTTCGTAAAATATTTTGTTAATTTTGGTTAAAAATCAAAGATTGTTGCAAGATTAGCCTCCTGAGCATATAATCTATGCAGTTGCACCAGCTGTGAACTTAAAAGGGTCCCACACTTGGTTTCATGGATCCTAAAATCCTAAATAATCTTTGAACAAGTGCTCCAGAATTTCCTTTTTTTACGGGACCCCACAAACTATGTAGCTGGTCCTATTTCAATGTTTTTGAGACAAATATAAATATTTTTTCAGTATGTTAAACTAAATATTAAAGGCGTATCCCTTCCATTCTCACTTCCCTTTCCTTCAAACACACCTCAAAAGGTATGGAATCATGATCTTAAAATAACTAAAGATCTCATTTATATGAAAGCAGTAGAATTTCCTGAGTAAAAGGTTAATATTAGTAGGTCCATCTGGTATACAGATGGGATATTTGCCTCCCTTTCCTCATCCTGGTTTTGTTCAGAATTGCCCGTTTCCCATGAACCAAGATACATGGATAAGTATGTTTCCTTCTGTGTAATTTTTGTATCTGCTTTTTGCTCATTTTGATTCTCCTGTCCACTCCCTTTGGCCAGCTTGTCCCCCTCGCCCTCAGCAATCTCTGGGCTATTTGTGAGACTCATGTTGGTTCTTTTGTCATAAACTCGGTTGAGTCTCTACTGTAGTGGAGAAAGAGGAACACTGAGATGAGGCAACACCTGACTGTGTAGTTTGGTTTCCCATTTATGAGAAAAGGTACAAAATGCATTTGAAGGATGGCCCATGATGAATAATATTCTGCAATATGAGCCTGATCCACAAACAAGAAACCCAGACTGGGTCACTAAGTGCTAAAGAGATGAAGATGAAGTCTAGATATTTCATGTCTTCTGGCAGCTCCCCTTGTAATGAGATAGTCATGTACTTAGTGGTCATACATTGACAAATGTGATGATATAAATGGGACACAAACAAATGAGAGCAGAACAGATAGTGTGAGGGTTTCCTTTGAGGGTGGGGAAGCACAGTCTTTGCAGCAAATTCAAAAGACAAAGCCATGGAACTATAGCATTCATTTGTAGAAATGAGTCATCTGCTGTGACTAGGCCTAACCCTGAGCATATTGGTGGGGACAGGTGTACCATGCAAAAGGTGGGATGATATTTTGTTAAAAGGGATGAAACAATAATAGGTTTTAAGGAGTAAATAAATTTAATAATATATATATATATATATATATATATATATATATATATATATATATATTTGAAAGGCTGAATAATGATTCCTCCTTTTTCCCACAAAAACATTCATGGTCTAATACCTGGAATCTGGATATATTCACTCAGTTAGGCAATGGGGAAGGTTGTAGATGGAATTAAAGTTACTAATCAGCTAATCTTGAGATGGGATGATGAGCCTGTGCTATCCAGATGGGTCCAAAATAATCACAAGGGTCCTGATAAGTATAAGAGAGAGGCAGAAGAGAAAGAACCAGAGAAATGAATGCATGAAAAGAATTCAGCCAGATGTTGCTGGCTTTGAAGATGGAGGAATGTGGCCATAAAGCAAGGAACGCAGGTGGCCTCTGGAGGCTGGAAAAGGGCAAGGAAATGGATTATTTCCTTCAGCCTCCAGAAGTCCTGCTGACAACTTGATTTTAATGAGGCCAGTGAGTCCGGTGTTGTATTTCTGACCCCCAGAACTTTAACGTAACAAATTGATGGGACTTTTGCTTCTGGTTTAACATGGGAAGATCCTGAACTTACTTCTTCCCATAGACACACTTAATCTAGAGCTACATATGGAATAATTTCCTCTAGGAAAAGCAAACAAAACACTGGCAGCACAAACCCTTTTCATTGGTAAAATGCGAGGGAAACCACATGAAGCAGGCAGGAAAGGCAGAGACACAATCTCTCCATAAATCCCACCCCCAGTGCAATGACTCAAAATGGTTAGAAAACTAAAAACCTGGAGCTTCTTCCTGAAGACCAAAGAATTTGTACCCCACATTGAGCACCCCAACTTTTAAAACTGGAACCTGAGAGATAAGACTCCAAAACATATGGCTTTGAAACAAATGGTGCTTTTACCCAAGAGACCCCAATGGGCTTGGCAAACTGAGGAAAGGTCTTGAAGAGCTGCAAGCAGACCACCTTCCTCAGGTCTCAGACCAGAAGCAGCCCTTTGTAAAACAGCAAGCCTTTAGGTGAATGAAACTAATTTCATAAATTTAAAGTATGAGTCTGAGGGGCAGAGGCCTGCTGGCGTATTCTCTGGGGTTGGAGGCTGATGGACATCAACTTCCTGCTCTCTATTAGCCTTGATAAAGATGGCAGGCACCATCTTCTTCTCCCCTCCTTTCCTTACTTTTCTTCTACTTCCTCTTTTCTTTTTCCTTTATTTCAGACAGTGCTTTCTTTGATCTTCCACTCTGCCTCACTCCGGACGATGAATGCTGTCTTCATGCCCTTACTGTGCTGTGCTCCGGAGAGCTTCTGCCTCAGTTCTTATGTCTGATGACTTGGTTTTTGCAGCTGCTACCAAGGGGATACTCCTTAATCTCCTGGCTCTGGAAGCTGGCAGGGTAGTAGGGCATTTGGGTACCTAGGTCCCATGAAACTATAAAAATCTAGGTAATTCTTGAGAGACAACCACCCCCAAGACACTGCACACCACTGGTCTTTCTGAGAAAAAGACCTATTTGCTTGTCCAGGAGGTTTTGTCAGCGGTTTGGCAAACGTATAGAAACTGATGGCAAAGCTCTCAGGGAACAGAGGCTATTGAACATACTCTTTGTGCCCGCTCTCTGCCTTATTTCCGTTTGCTGGTATCTTGCAGAAAGGAGCTTATACCCTTGTCTGGTGCCCTGATTTTCGTGGCTGTTACCGGCAGACCTTCACATTCCCTGGCTCTGGTGACCAGCAGAGCTTATACTTTTGGGTCCTACAGGACTATAACCAATAGAGAAAAAGTTCTTAAATAGCTACCACCTCCAGGGTACAGCAAGAAGAAACAGACACAAGAGTTTAATCTTTCTGTAAAAGAAACTTATTAGCTAATCATCATAGATGCAACCTAAGGATCAGGCTTCTAATTAAACACACATCTAAGGGCTGACTATAAACCTTTCCTGAGACTTAAGAGTATGGGCATTATCTTCATGTTCTCTCTCTGCTGATCTCCAGAGCACCAGCATCTCTCAGAGTGGGGCCCTTATACATGTTTGGGACCATAGTTTTTAAATGTCTTGTGTCCTTCTTTTACAGTTGCTGCTCAGGGTCTAGCCCTTGCTCACCTGTCTCTAATGCCAGGGAGGCTTGTATTTCTGGATCTCACATTGAAGGGACAGTTTTAGGCAGGTGACTATCCCCAGGTACTGCATGGACAGTAGACTGAAACACACTTCTAGTCTTTCTGTGCAAGAGGCCTACTTGCTAGTTTGGAGCTTTGCCAGTAGGGGCAAGCTTAAAGTTTGGCACACAGGTAGAGGCTTTGGAGGTGCCTTCAGGGAACAGAGGGTGGGGGAGGCCATCTTTGTGCTCTCACAATCCTTTACTGCTGCTCCCCAGTATTTTCCAAAATGAGCTTGAACACAGGTCTGGAGTCCTGACTTTTGAGACTGCTGATAAGGAGACATCTCCAGGTCACCTGGATCTGGGGGCCAGTAGGTCTTATGATTGCAGTCCCACAGGAATATTATATTTTAAAAGCTCCTGTCTGATACTTGGCTTCCAATCAGCCTGAATTTAGGTGCTGACTGAGATCCATCCTTTTGAGACACTGACTGATCTTGGAACACCACCAACTACTGGGAACTATTAAAAATAAAGCATGCTGTTTATTCAATCACAAAGGTGTAAAAGATAACCAAAAGGTAGGGCAGGGTTGAACAGTAAGGTTCATCTCCTACACAAACCAACCCTTCAAGACTGGGAGAGGTGGCTCTTTCCTGTCATATATAGAATCCAACATAACGAGCAGAGCAAAATAAAAAGCAAAAAAATATATTCCAAACAACAGAGATAAACCTCAGAAGAAAAAAGTCTTAATGAAACAGAGATAAATAATTTACCTGAAAAGAAGTTTAGTAATAGTCATAAAGATGTTCTTCAAACTTGGGAGAAAAATAGATGAACACAATAAGAACTTCAAAAGAGGGAAGTACAGAGTGAAGCAAAGGTAAGTTTACAGTTGTTCATATGGTAACAATACAATAATTAATAAATAACAGTATGAGAATAAACTGTGATTTGTGTACTCACAATTGTAAACCTATTTTTGCCAAAACAGAAGTCACAGAACTGAAAAATACAACAACTGAATTAGAAATTGCAGGACAGTGGTTAACAGCACACTAAATGAAACAAACAAAAAAAAACAATCATTGAATTCAAAGAAAGGGCAAAGGAACTCACCCAATCAGCACAACTAAAAAATTAAATAATAATAATCCTATATAATAAAGCGGTAATATCAAATTGACCCTCACACCCTCGTACAAGATTGCCTCCCCCATATGGTCAAAGATGGCCACCACAAGATGGCCAGCAGGGGAGGGCAGTTGGGGGGACCAGGCCAGCAGGGGAGGGCAGTTGGGGGGGACCAGGCCTGCAGGGAAGGGCAAATGGGGAGGACCAAGCCTGCAGGGGAGGGCAGTTGGGGGTTACTGGGCCAGCAGGGGAAGGCAAATGGGGGGTACCAGGCCTGTAGGGGAGGGCAGTTGGGGGTTACCGGGCCAGCAGGGGAGGGCAGTTGGGGGCAATTGGGCTGGCAGGGGAACAGTTAGGTGTTGATCAGGCTGGCAGAGGAATAGTTAGGGGATGATCAGGCTGGCAGGCAGGTGAGCGGTTGGGAGCCAGCAGTCCTGGATTGTGAGAGGGATGTCCGACCCCTGGTTTAGGCCCGATCCCATGGGATCGGGCCTAAACCAGCTGTCAGATATCCCCTGAGGGGTCCCAGATTGGAGAGGTTGCAGGCTGGGCTGAGGGACATCACCCCAGTGCATGAATTTTGTGCACCAGGCCTCTATTAATAACAATAATAATAATAACTTAAGGAACTTATGAGATAACATCAAGTGAACTGATATTCACCTGATAGGAATACCAGAAGGAGAAGAGAGACAGAAAGAAGCAGAACATTTATTTGAAGTAATCACGGCTGAAACTTTGCTAACCTGAAGAAAGAAAGGGACATCCAGATCTGGGAAGCACAAAAAGTTCCAAAGAAGATAAACCCAAAGAGACCCACAAAACACATTATTAGAATTAAATGTCAAAATTTAAACACAAGCCCTAGCTGGTTTGGTTCAGTGGATAGAGCTTTGGCCTGTGGACTGAAGAGTCTCAGATTCAGTTCTGGTCAAGGGCACATGCCTGGGTTGCAGGCTTAATCCCAAGTGGGGGGTGTGCAGGAGGCAGCCGATCAATGATTCTCTCTCATCATTGAAGTTTCTATCTTTCTCCCTCTTCCTTCCTCTCTGAAATCAATAAAAATATATTTTTAAAAATTAAACACAAGAAGAGAATCTTAAACAAAGCAAGAGAAAATCAATTTGTTACATACAAGAGGACCCCTATAAGATTATTAGCAGATTTTTCAGCAGAAGTTTTACAGATCAGCGATAGTAGCATGATATATTCAAAATGCTGAAAGAAAGCACTTCAAACCAAGAATACTTTCCCCAGCAAAGTTATCATTCAGAATGGAAGTTAGTTTCCCAGAAATAACAAAAGCTAAAGGTGTTCATCATCACTAAAAGCAATTGTGTAAGAAATGTTAAAACAATGTATTTCAGCTGGAAAAATTGTGTTATTACTACTAGGAAAACATGAAATTCTAAGTCTTACTGGTCAAGGTAAACATATAGTCAAAGCAGTAGATTAATTACTTATAAAGCTAGTATGAAGTTTAAAAGACAAAGTCAGTAAAAATAATTATACTTACAATAATTAGGTAAAGGATACTTAAGATAACAAGATGTAAAATATGTCATCAAAAAGATAAAATTTGGAGGTTGAGGAAGAATAAAAATGTAAGGATTTAGAATATATTCAAACAGGTTTTTCTCAACTTGAAATAGAATGTTATATATAATTTGTTAAATGTAAATATAATTTGTCATAGTAATCACAAAGCAAAAATCTATAGTACATATACAGAAGATAATAAGAAAGGAATCTAAACATACCACCTAAGAAAGTCTTCAAACCAATATTCCTGATAAACATAGAAACACAAATTCTCAACAAAATATTAGCAAAACCAAATTCAATATATTTTAAAATTATCAAAACATGAACAAGTAGGATTTATTTCAGTGATGCAAGAATGGTTCAACATCTGCAAATCAATCAATGTGATGCACAACATGAACAAAATAAAGAATAATTATATAATCATTTTAATAGCTGCAGAAAATATTGACATAATTTAACATTCATTTATGATTTAAAAAAACCCCACAACTCTCAATACAGTGAGTATAAAGTAAATGTAATCATAATGAAGGCTATAATTATAAACTCACAGCTAACATCATATTTAATGATGAAAAGCTGAAGCTTTTCCTTTAAGTTCAGAAACAAGACAAGATGTCCACTCTCATCATTTTTATTTAACAATAGTATTGGAACTTCTAGCCAGAGTAATTAGGCAAGAAAAAGAAATAAAAAATCTTCCAGCCCTAGCTGGTTTGGCTCAGTGGATAGAACGTCAGCCTGCAGACTGAAGGGTCCCAGGTTTGATTCTGGTCAAGGGCACATGCCCGGGTTGTGGGCTTGATCCCCAGTAGGGGTTGTGCAGGAGGCAGCTGATCAATGATTCATCATTGATGTTTCTATCTCTCTCTTTGCCTTTCCCTTCCTCTCTGAACTCAATAATATATACATTAAAAGAAAAAGGCTACATATTGTATTTAAAAATGCTTGTAAATTAAAAATAAATAATTATAACTTTCTCTATTTGCAGAAAGAATGATACTATGTATAGAAAATCTATAACACTCCACTAAGAAAACTTAGAAACTATAAATGAATTCAGTAAAGTTGCAGAATAGAAAATTAATATGCAGAAATCTGTTGCTTCTCTATACATCAATAAACTATCAGAAAAGGAAATTAATAAAATAATCTTATTTATAATTGCATAAATAAAATACCTAGAAATAAATTTAAACAAGTAGGTGAAACTCTATACACTAAAATCTATCAGATATTGATAAAAAAATGAAGAAAACACAGATAAATGAAAACATAGTCTGTGATCACTGACTGGTAGAATTAATAGTGTTAAAATGCCCATAGTACCCAAAACAATCTACAGATTCAATGCATTCTCTATCAAAATTCCAATGGCAATTTTCACAGCATTAAAACAAACAAATCTAAAATGTGTATGGAACCACAAATGATCCCCAGAAAGCCAAAGCAATCTTCAGGAAGATCAAAGCTGGAGGCATCATGCTTTCTGATTTCAAACTATATTACAAAGCTGTAGTAATTAAAATGGCATGGCATTGGTATAAAAACAGACACATGGATGATTGGAATAGAATAAACAGCCTATAAATAAATCCACAATTATATGGTCAATTAATTTATGACAAAGGAGCCAAGAATATATATTGGGGAAAGGACAGTCCTTTAAATAAAAGATTGCTGGGAAAACTGGACAGTCACATGCAAAATAATTAAACTTTATCACTAACTTACACCATACACAAATATTAACTCAAAGTGAATTAAAAATTTCTGGGAATATATCTTAAGGAACCTGAAACACTATTTTGAAAGAATATATGCATCCCTATGGTCATTGCAGCATTATTTACAATAGCCAAGAACTAGAAACAGCCCATGTGACCATTAGTAGGTGAGTGGATAAAATGTTGTGGTACATTTACACTGGAATATTATGTGGCTATAAAAAGAAGGAAATCTTACCTTTTGTGATAGCATGGATGGACCAGAAGATTATTAGGCTAAGTGAAATAAACCCATCAGAGAAAGACAAATACCATATGATCTCACTTATATGTGGAATCTGATTAATAAAATAAACTGATTAAAAAATAGAAATTTAGAAATGGATATATGGAACAAACTGACAGAGGGGAGGGAGTTTGGGGGACTGGATGCAAGAAGAGAAGGGATTAACCAAAAAATATACACATAACAAGTAGGCAGAGACAACAGCGTGGTGACAGCCAGAGGGAAAGGGTAGTGGGGAGAGGTGAAGGTAGGCAAAGCAGGGGGGTGAAGTGTGGTTGGAAAAAGACTTTACTTGAGGTGGTGAGTGCACAATGCAGTGTGCAGATGATATTCTATTGAGTTGTACCTCTGAAACCTGTATGGTTTTATAAACCAATGTCATCCAAATCAATTCAATAAAAAATATGTATATATATTTTAATGTAAGATGTGAAACCATAAAACACATAGAAGAAAACATAGGCAGCAAACTCCTTGACATCAGTCTTGCTGATAATTTTCTAGATTTGACAGCAAAAGAAGAATCAGCAAAATTAAAAATCATTAAGTGAGATTACATCAAACTAAAAAGCTTCTGCACAACAAAGAAAACTATAAAGACAATGAAAAAGCAATCTACTGAATGGAAGAAAGTACCTGTAAATCATAAATCATATATAACTTCCAGTTATAAAATAAAATATATTGAGGATGATAAAGGGTTAATATCCAAAATATATGAAGAACTCAGACAACTCAATTTAAAAAACAAACCAACCAGACAACCCAATCAAAAACTGGGCAGATGATCTGAATAGACAACTTTTCAAGAAGACATGCAGAAAGCCAACAGAAACATGAAAAGATGTTCAGCATCATATATCATCAGGGAAATGTAAATCAAAACTGTGAAGAGATACCACCGTATACTTGTTAAACTGACTATTATAAAAAAGACATATAATATAATAAATGTTGACAGGGATGTGAAGAAATGTAACCCTCATGCACTAGTCTTGGGAATATAAATTGGCATAGCCACTATGCAAAAAAGAATGGAGGTTCCTTAAAAAAAATTAAAAATAGAACTACCATATGATTCAGCAATTTCACTTCTGGACATTTATTCGAAGAAAATAAAAACTGTAACTTTACAAAGTGTATGTACCCCTATGTTCATTGAGGCATTGTTTACAAAAACCAAGTGACAGAACTAACTTAGTCATATTACTCAGGCATAAAAAGAATATTTGCAACAACATGAATGGACCTCATAGGTCATTATGCTAAGTGAAGTAAGTCAGAAAGAGAAAGACAAAAGCCATATGATTTCACTTATACATGGAATATAAAATAGAAAAACCTAACAAAACCCCAAAACAAACAAAAAGGCTGATAAATTCTGAGAACAGATGGTGCTTGCCAGAGGTAGGTAGGGGTGGGGATGGGAAAAATTGGTGATGGAAGTCAATAGTCACAAACTTCCAGTTATTAAATAAAATGTCTTAAGGACGTAATGTACAGCATGGTAACTATATTTAATAACATTGTATTGTAGATTTGATTGTTGTAAGAGAGTAAATCTTAAAAGTTGTCATCATAAGAAAAGTATTAAAAACAGTGTCTGGTGATAGATATTAATTAGACTTCTTGAGGTGATCACTTTACAACATATAGAAATATCAAACCATTATGCTATACACCTGAAACTAATATAGTGCTGTATGTCAATTATACCTGAACAAAAAAATAAAGGTGTGTCATTTTAAGGTAAACAATTCTTCAAATTAAAGTTGTGTAAGATAATAAATTTGAGCTATGGTGTTTCAATGGCCATAGGAAATTGGTACAATACTGTATGCCTATAATAATAAAAGGGTAATCTGCTAATTAATCCAGATGTCTTCTGGACATCATTCCGGATGTCCCTCCTGACAAAGCTGGGGCCAGAGGGAAGCCAGCCGGGTCCGGTGTGCCTGCCAGCGGCCGGAGGAGGAAAGCCCGGGTCCTGGGTGCCGGAGGGAAGCTGGTGCCAGAAGCCAGGGGAAGGAAGGCCTACTCTTACACGAATTTTCGTGCATCGGGCCTCTAGTTAAATTCATAATAATAAAAAGAAATCATTGAAAGTCAACTTTAAAATATGATTTAATAAACAGTAAACATATTCTACTATCTCTATACCCTCTCCTAATTTTCATAGGTCTTGGCATACATTTCTGGGTGCTCCTTACTTATGCCTGCTGCCTTCTACTGATTCCAGATTACTTAGATTTGTAATCACAATCTTCTGCTTCCAGCTACATTCAGGACAGAAGCATAAATACCAATGCTTATTACAGCTTAGCCTCAAGCTAATAAAAAGGAGAGGTTGTTACTGAGTTTCTAGGCACATCACCACTCTCTTTCTCTTGGACAGGAAACACAAATGTTGCTTACATTGTTCTGTGCCTAGTTTTGTATTTTTACTTGTATAAAATTTAAGATAATTTGGATATGGCAAAAAAAATTTTTTAAAGGTCAGAAAGGCCCTGTATCTGAGTTGCTTGTCACACTGCCAAATCCATAATTACAGATTTTGTTTATGCTGTTCCTTTGACACAGGGTAACACAGCTGTATAAAAAACTCATTTACTTTAGGATGACAATTCTGTTTAGATTAATTGACTAAGGAGATTAATATTTACTTTACTTCTCTATCTCTGTTGAAATGTGAACTATATTGTATAAAATCCATTAAATACGAAAGCACACTTTGCAAAGTGCGATATGTTGATTTACTTCTAACATGCAGCTCATATGGTTGCAAAATGGCAGGAAATCTGCATGTTATAAAGGGCAAATGATTTTATTAGAGCATCAGGAACATAACTAGTGGCACTTGAGTTTGGAATCATTTATCCTTGTAGTGCAATGACCAAAACTCTCCCATTCATGAAAGCTGACCACTTTCAGATAATTTCCTAGTTCTCTAAGGTTGCCTCATCTAGCGAAGGCTACCAGCACCTGTTTACCCACCAGAGTGAAAAGGAGAGCAATGTGTTCCCATGTGCCTACATCAGTTCCTCATGGTGAATTAGGTGCCCCAGAGCAGAAAGGTTTGTTCTATTGGAAAACCTTGAACAAATTGCTTTGGCTCTTAGCAACAGTCCCTCAAAGCCAAGCTTAAGGGACATCTCTAAGGTGCCTGCCACCTGTCCAGGTCTTTGGAAAATCAAATGTTCTTTGATTGAATTAGACACCATCAACTAGTCACTTTCACTCCACTGTTATACCTTTCACTTTTATCAAATGCAGCTACAAAAATGGCTACACAAGCCTAATTTCTGCTCTTTCCACACAATTTGGATGCTACTGCCCACTACAGTGCACATTGTCCTCTGAAAAATGTTTAAGGTGATAAATCTCAGAATTTAGGACCAGGAAATTTTCTTGAGAAACTTACTTTCTTTTTTCAATAATGAGAATGATGTATTTTCTATATTTTCTTCTGCACGCCTTATCATACTGCTGTCACTCACCACTTAACCAGTCAGGATGCTGAGAATCAGAAGAGATGCTCATTCACACAACTCAACATATATATATATCTATAGTTGGATATTTGCATTTATCTTTTATTTTTATGTTTGTCTCCAGTTTAACAAAAGGAAAATGACCCATACATTAGTACATTAATATTTTTTATTTGGGAAGTTACTTAAGGCTAAGTAAGATGGAGAAGTTAAAATCTCTGGAATGCCATTCTAAGACATAGATAAGGAAGGCTATATATACAATATCAACATCAGAGTATTCTGTAAAAAAAATTATTTTATGGTATGGTGGCAGGAGTTAAACTAATAAAACTTAGTTAAATGTAACCCTTAATTCATCCAACAATATTTATCAGGGCTCTACTATATGTATGACACATTTTTTGCCCTTAAGGAATTTTCTGTCATGAGGGTGAACAGGCAATTTAACTGTATTATAACGTTTGTAATTTTAGAATAAACACAGCAAGCACTTGTGATTTGAATGTAGGGTGGGCTTGAAGAGGAAGAACGTTTAAAATAAAGACCCAAAGGAAGGTGTTCAGAGGAAGAGGGAAGGAAAGAAGGCTCCAAGATAAAGACAGAATTGTCAAGGACACCGCAACCCGAGAGAACTCAAACATGTTAAACCATGGATTAGCCAGCACCTCCCTAGAGACATTGAAGTTAATCTACCTTCAGGAGCCATGGCTACACACCTAGTGTTAATAGTAATCACCTTATTAATGGTGATTGCATTATTCAGACAGAAAAAAATGCACTCACATTTAATCTACAGTGGTTACAAAATATTCTTTAAAGTGTGTTCCCAATGCCATGTGTTTGCATGTATGTATATATCTACAAGTATGACCTAAAAATAGTGACTTATAGAGGACAGAATCTTATTTCTGTTTCAGATAAAGCTCTGGACACCATCAGCCCTGGGCTGCTGTGGCTTTCCCAGTGTCAGGGACCTACACTCTCTGTCAAGTGGCCTCCGTTCTCCATATTCAATCATGGTAGGATGGCGGGCTGGTCCAGGATCTGAAAGAAAAATAAAAGTACACTTTTTGTTTTAAAAGGTTGCTATGGTTTGAGGCTGAAAAATAGTTTTTACTCAAGGTCACCAGGAGACTTAATAAAAAAAAAAAGTTAATATTTAAAAAGGGGACAACAGATTGTAACAGATCACTCATAGTTTTTGATACAATGTTCATACAGGTTTAGCTATATCAGTCTCTAGAAAATAATGCTTACAGATGTGCAGTCTATCTGTATAAAAATGTAAACTACAAGATATAAAAATAAATTATCTCAAAGTTGGTGATTTTCCCACATTGTTCACAAGTTTCTTTATTGGCTTGATTGTTAAGCCCATGAAATCACTTTAATAAAATTTGTATAACACAGCAAGCCACATTCTCTATCAGCTATTTGAGAAGTAGCACAGAGATACATTGCAACAGCAAACTGAAGATTTAATTTAACTGGAACATAAATGATTGATGTTAAGAAGTGTGGATGGCTATTAAACATCCATATAATCACCTTATTTTCTAAGGTATTTTGCAAGTGTACAGTTTCCTTCATATCCTGTATATGATATCTATGGAAATCTGTGGCAATAAATAGCTCATGTTCTCTTTAGATGGAATGACATCCCCCAAAGCTATTGTGACAGTTACCCAAGGAACCCAGGTAATTTTTTAAATAGTTTTAATAAAAATATGTTTTGAACCTAAATTACTGAATAATTATATATGTGTTTATTTCTTTTTAAAGTGGTACTATCACAATACAACAAAATCTATGCAAGATTCAGGGAAACAGAAACCCAATGATTACATATGGTGGTATTGTTTGTAAGAGTCAAATAAAAAAAGGAGCCATTTTTAAATTTTCTATACAGATTTGATTAAAAGGCAAATTTGTACTGTTGCTTCTGGTAAAGCAAATTTTTTATCTCTTCACCCCCAAATTTTTACTAATCTTGGTCATTTCATTTTTCTATGAAAGAATACAATTCCCTTTTTATAGCAGAAGCCCATGGTGGGAAAGGGTAGGTAGTATATAAAAAGGGTGTTTCACTCCTGGAGCCTTTTCTCTTCAATATCCTGAATGTCCAGCCATAGATTTTATCTTTTAAACACTTGCATATCCTAACCGGTTTGGATCAGCGGATAGAGCATCTGCCTGCGGACTCAAGGGTTCCAGGTTCGATTCCGGTCAAGGGCATGTACCTTGGTTGCGGGCACATCCCCAGTAGTGTGTGTGCAGGAGGCAGCTGATCGATGTTTCTCTCTCATCGATGTTTCTAACTCTCTATCCCTCTTCCTTCTTCTCTGTTAAAAAAATCAATAAAATATATTAAAAAATAAAACAAATAACTTGCATATGTGCCCTAGCCAGTTTGGATCAATGCATACAGGGTAGGCCTGAAAACCAAAGGGTCCTGGGTTCAATTCCAGTCAAGGGCACATAGCTTGGTTGCAGGTTCCTTCCTGGCCCAGGCCCTGGTCAGGGCTCCTGCAGGAGGCAATCATTTGATGTATTTCTCTCACATTGATGTTTCTCTCTCTTTCCCTTTCTCTTTCACTCTCCCTAAAAATCAATGGAAAAATATCCTTGGGTGAGGATTAACAACAAAAACATAAAAACTTGCTTATGCAAAAGTAAGCAATCAATATTACAAAAGGCCTGTGGTCATGACGCTGTAACAGCATCACAACCAAAGGAGCAGTGGCTCTTGCAGTGGGTGGGGCACTAGCTACAAGCGCCAATGGGCTGGCAAGCAGCTGAGGCAAGCAGAAGAGAGCTACTCACATACTATTCCGTGCATGCTGGGCCTCTAGTTAGATTATATTAAACCAAAAAACTTCTGCAAAGCAATAGAAATCATCAATGAAAATGAAAAGGCAAACTATTGAATGGGAGAAAATATTTACAAACCATAAACAGGGTAAGGAATTATCCAAAATATTTAAAAAACTCATACAACTCAATAACAAAAAAATCTGATTAAAAATGAGCAGAGGATCTGAATAGATATTTTTTAAAAATGCAGATGAGCAACAGACATGAAAAGATGCTCAGCTTCCCTAATCATCCAGAAAATGCAAATAAAAATCACAGTGAGATATTACCTTACACCTGTTAGAATGGCTATTATCAAAAGGACAAAAAGAAAAAAAATGCTGGTGAAAATGTGAGGAAAAAGTAACCCTTGTGCACTGTTGGTGGGAATTTAAATTGGTGCTGCCACTGGAAATCAGTGTGGAGGTTCCGAAGAAAATTAAAATAGAACTACAACATGATCCAGCAGTTACTCTTCTGGAATCTAACCAAAGAAAACAAAACATTAATTTAAAAAAATTATCTTGGCTGGTGTGGCTCCGTTGGTTGAGTATTGTCCCATGCACTAAGAGGTCACTGGTTTGATTCCCAGTCAGGGCATAAATGCCCAGGTTGTAGGCTCAATCTGCAGCAGGGGGCATGTGAGAGGCAGCCAACTGATATTTCTCTCTCATAGATGTTTCTATCTTTCTCTACCTCTCCTTCCTTTTTTCTCTCTAAAATCAATAAAAACATATTTAAAAAAATAAAGTAAACTTGTATGCAGATATGCATATAACCCATGGACACAGACAATAGGGTGGTGGAGGCCTGGGGGGAGAAGTTTGGGGACAGGGTATAAGGGGTAAAAGGGAGAAAATACATAATTTATTTCAATTAAACATTATTTTATAAAAAGAAAAAAATTCAAAATTTGACTTAAATGCATTTAGTGATTCTCTTAGATCATCTTTAACATTGAAATATGTACATGCAGCAATCACACTATTCATAACATTCTCCTGAACTTGTCACTAAGAGGAAAACTACCCACCCTGGAGCATTGCTATTAAACATATTGTCATCTGGGAAAACAATAATGCATAAAAATCAGCTTCGGGCAAAGTGCAGTCCTACTGAAATACACCAGGTTTTTACATGCAAATGTCTTAAATGTTTCATTGAAATGTTTCAAGAATGAGTTAGCAAGGAATCCTGCTCCTGGTCTCATAACCCAGATAATGTTATAATCAAAATATTTTCTGAATTAAATGGGTTTTTCATCTCAGAAAAAAAAAAAAAAAACTAAAAAATGATAATATGTACCTTCCTGTTCATTACAGAATTATTTATAACTAGAGGCCCAGTGCATGAAATCAGTGCACTGGGAGGAGGTGTCCCTCAGCGCAGCCTGCACTTTCTCCAATCTGGAGCCCCTCAGGGAATGTCTGACTGCTGGTTTAGGGCTGATCCCTGTGTGATCGGCCCTACCGGCAGTTGGATATCCCTCAAACAATCCGGGACTGCTGGCTCCTAACCACTCACCGCCTGCCAGCCTCATAGCCCCTTAACTGCTCCCCTTCCAGCCTGGTAAACACCTAACCGCTCCCCTGCCAGCATGATTGACACCTAACTGCTTCCCTGCTGGCCCAATCACCCCCAACTGCCCTCCCCTGAAGACTTAGTCCCCCCCAATTGCTCACCCCTGCCAGCCATCTTGTGACAATGTGGGAGTGGTCATCTTGTGGTGCCCATCTTGTGATGACTTGGGGTGGCCATCAGTGGTGGCCATTTTGTGACAATGTGGGGGTGGCCAACTTGTGACGACAGGGGGCCAGCCATCTTGTGATGACATGGGGGTGGCCATCTTGTGACAACATGGGGGCAGCCTTCTTGTGACATGAAGTTGTGGGGGTCAATTTTAATATTACCTCTTTATTATATAGGATAGCTAAGACATGGAACCAACCTAAGTATCTATCAATATATAAGTTAATAAAGAAATATATATGGAATAAAGAATGAAATTTTACTATGTGTGATACATAGATGAACCTTTAGGACATTATGATAAGAGAAAAAAGTAAAAAAAAAAAAAAAATCCCCAGCTCATTGATAAAGAGAACAGATTTGTGGTTGTCTGAGATAGGGCTGGGCAGCACGGGTGAAGGTGATCAAGAGTTGCCTCCCACATGCGCCCCAACCGATTGAACCTGCAATCAAGGTATGCACCCTTGACCGTAATCAAACCTGCGACCCTTCGGTGGGTGTGCCAATGCTCTAACTACTGAACGAAACCAGCTAGGGCAATAGGTACAAATTTTCAGTTATAAAATGAATAAGGCATAAGAATATAATGAACAGCATTGCTAATAATTCTGTATTGCAAATTGAAAATAACTAAGGAATTGGATCTTGAAAGTTCCCGTAATGAAAAAAAAATATTGTAACTATGTATGGCGACATATTAATTTGACTTACTGTGGTGATCATTTTGCAATATATACAAACATCAAGTCATTACATTGTACACCTGAAACTAATACAATGTTGTGTAAGTTATACATCAATAAAAAAAGGAAAACAATAAAAATTACACAATAGCAAGTATCAGAGAAAAAAAGTGTTTTACAACCTAATATGTATAATTTTTAATTACATTTTGTAATCTATCATATTTTCAAATCTTAAAAATGCATTATGCCTTTGATGTTTGGGATGTAGGGAAGAATTGTATGAGTGTGACCATATGGGGTGGATCACCTGATAATAATCTGCTGTTTTCTGCTATATACACTTAACTTGGCTGAGACTTTAATGTTCACATAGCTTAGATGGCATCCTATCTAATAAAAGAGTAATATGCAAATTGACCATACCTCCACTACACCCACAAGCCACACCCACCAGCCAATCAGGATGCAAATTAACCCAACCAAGATAGCTGCAGCCACAGAGAGAGCAAGAGGTTTGGGTTTCCCCAGCAATGGAGGAAGCCAAGCTTTCTGCCTGCCCTGGCCTGCCTTGGCCTCTGCTTAAGGCTACTAAGTTTCAATTATAGAAGATAAATAAATCTCAACAAAAATGGCAGCAGCCACAGAGCTGGAGAGGCCAGGAGGCTTGAGTTGCCCCCAGTGATGGAGGAAGCCAAGTTTCCACAGCCCTGGTCTGCCTTGGCCTCTGCTTAAGGCTACAAAGTTTCAATTATAGAAGATAAATTGCCCTAACCGGTTTGGCTCAGTGGATAGAGCGTTGGTCTGCGGACTGAAGGGTGCCAGGTTCAATTCCAGTCAAGGGCATGTACCTTGGTTGCGGGCACATCCCCAGTAGGGAGTGTGCAGGAGGCAGCTGATCGATGTTTCTTTCTCATTGATGTTTCTAACTCTATCCCTCTCCTTCCCTCTCCTTTCCTCTCTGTAAAAAAATCAGTAAAATATATTTTTAAAAAAAGAAGATAAATAAATCCCAACAAAAATGGCTGTGGCCACGCAGGAGGCTTGGCTCCGCTCAAGGCTACAAAGTTTCAATTAATCCCAGATACCAGGGCCTCCGCTTGGGCCGCCAGGGGGTGTGGCCAGCCTGCAAACCACTGCAGGCCCCTCTCCAGGCTGCCCCATGCCCCAAGGGAACCCCCACTCTGTTCTGGGACACCCTTCAGGGCAAACCAGCTGGCCACCAACTGTGCACCAGGCCTCTATCCTATCTAATAAAAGAATAATATGCAAATTGACTCACTCCAACACACAAGATGGCTGCCCTCATGTGGTCAAAGATGACTGCCTTCATGTGGACACAAATCAGGAGAGGGCAGTTGGGAGGGACCAGGCCTGCAGGAGAGGGCAGTTAGGGGTGTCCAGGCTGGCAGAGGAGGGAAGTTGGGGGCAACTGGGCCTGCAGGGAAGGGCAGTTGGGGGGGGGCCGAGGCCTGGAGGGGAGAGCAGTTTTGGGGGGGGGGCGGGAACCAGGCCTGCAGAGGAGGGCAGTTAGGGGTGACCAGGCCTGCAGGGGAGGATAGTTAGGGGCAAACAGGCTGTCAGGGGAGCAGTTAGGCATCATTCTGGCTGGCAGGAGGGTGGTTAGGGGTTGATCAGGCTGGCAGGCAGAGGCGATTAAGGGCAATCAGGAAGGTAGGCAGGAGAGCAGTTGGGAGCCAGCAGTCCTGGATTGTGAGAGGGATGTCCAACTGCCCAGGATCGGGCCTAAACGGGCAGTCGGACATCCCTCGAGGGGTCCCAGATTGGAGAGGGTGCAGGCTTGGCTGAGGGATAGCCCCCATGCACGAATTTCGTGCACTGGGCCTCTAGTTTTTAATAAATTCTGATGTCCTCTCAACAAATATTTGGAAACAACAAATTGTGGTGATGTCTTTATTGTTAAGAGATAAATCTGGGTAATTATTCAATCTAACACTTGACTGTGGTTCAGTAGACAAATTATTTGAACAATTCTATCAATTCTCTACTTTGCTTTGATAAGTATAAAACACATAATGTAGTAAGCACAACATAAAGTTGGCTATTATTCTGTGCATTTGTGGAATGTAGATAGTCAAAGCATGAAATTAAAGGACAATATAGTCACTTTTGGACCTAAATGATCTGTATTGGTTTCCCCTATCAGTTAAATGCACCATAAAATTGCCAGTTTTTCACATTACTTCAGGTTCTACAAATCTGGATAAAGGGAAATTTTAAACAAGGTTGTGGAAATAATATTTGAAAGGTCACAGGGGACATGGCATGAATGGTTTAAAAAATTATTACCTTCTGGATTTTTCTCAAATTAGAAATCAGGACCTGGCAGTCTACTAGTATTTGTATTAGAAAGTGGGGAAACTTACATCACAAGTTTCATTACCAGTAGAATGGTGTGATGATAAACTTATCTGCTTGAAGACACATAATGCCTTATTTTGTGATGCATTAGAGCTATAAGACAAAGTAAACCTCATGCACCAAATCCAGCCCTACTCCTAGATGTGTCAATAAAGTTTTGTCAAAACACAGCCCTGCCTCCTTGTTATGTATTATCTATGGTCACTTGCATGCTACAATGGCAGAGTTGAGTAATTGCAACAGACACCAAGTGGACCTCAAAGCCAAAATTAGTTGCTATCTGGTCTTTTCCAGACTAAATTCACTGAGCCCTGCTATCCCAGCTGTACTATTGTCATTTTGAACACATCCTGCCATGGGTGAGTAGCAGTTTCTGATACTTAATCATATGTTTTGTTTGAGATCACCATATCCTCTGGATGTGCTTGAATCCAACATTGGAAAATGTTTCTAAGTAAGGGAGTAAATATCTAGCTGGTTTTATTAGACCTGTTAAACAAATAGGAAGCAGATTTTTCATGGGCAATCAGTTTGACATCTTCTGTGAGCATGAAATTCATTTTATAATTTTAGGGAGGAAAATGTGATCTTAAGCATGGGAAAAAGTTTTAAAATATATTCTGTAATATGACCCACCTTCCCACTGTTTGTTTCAACTCAATAATAAAATATAACTCCCAAATGTGAAGAACTTTCCTGGGCTGTGAAATTGATAAGATCCAGACTCTTCATCTGGAAAATTTTCTCAAACTTCTTCCCTCCCAATTCTTATTTCCACTTGGCTTCTGCAAATTTTAAAGGAAAGAATATTCCTTTAAATACTGGCAGTGATATTTACATATGTGCTCTTTTTTTTTTGTAAAACAAAGTTCACACATTTATTTAACAAAGATTTTCAATAAATTTGATAGTAGCATATAGCAAATAAAAGGAAAACTATATCAGAATGATTCATAGACCCTTCTAGTTCAAAAATAACATCTATTGTTTCCAAAGTGGGTATGCCATAGTAACAATGTTAAATGTAAAATTAATTTTAAAGGAAACAAAATTATTTGCTGTTGTGAACTACTGCATTCTCTTCTTGGTTCTGAATACTCTGTTGACTTATTTCTCCATTCAGTAGAGGATCACTGTCCCATTATTTTCTTCTTCAGTACCATTCCCAGAGGCAATTGCTCATCATTTCACAACTGTGTGATAGCTCCTTGGGTGTTCCTCTTCCTTCCTGGGCTACTATCAAGAATCTAAGTGGCACCCCAACAGTTGTTTTGTTGTGTGTTTCAATCTTAACCTAGATTTCTTATCATGCTTTATATTAAACTAAGTGTAAACTAGTTTTGCTAAAAGATTAACAGCAACCTTATTTAAATAAGTAAAGGAAATAGTGATAATAAGCAATATGGTACAAGAAATTCATACTGTGATGCATCCTCCTCAATCCTAAATGGACTAGAAATGAAACACAGAAAACAGGGCTGAAGTCACATGCCTCCTTATCTTTAGACCAGAGTAATACAATGGTACTGGGAATTTGGCACGTACTTAATAATGAGAACCAATGGTGCCCCATGCCTAATTGGGGATGGGAACTTGAAGCTGAAAGTTATGGACTAGAATGTGGCCCAGCACTGCAGCTGAAAGGACTCTGTGGGACTTGGGAAACCTAAGGACAAAAAGGAATTGAGCTAAGCCACCTGCTGGCCCAGTGACTGCATGTGTGGTATTTTCAATTTTAGATTCAGTAAGAAATATTTATTTGATATCTTAAAAAAAAGTTATTCTTTAAAAGAGCAGATGTAGAATGCTTAGTTTCTAGCAGTAGAAGAAAATCAAAGGGGTTAACAGAGATAACCTCATCAACCCCAAGAAGACTCAGGAAAGGATAGGAGGAGAAAGAGTTGAAGAAGAGGAGGAGGAAGAAGAGGAAATAAAAAGGCTGACTGAAAACACAAAATAGTAATTATAGAAAATTACTAGTATTCAACTAAAAATAATGTAAACAATTAAGCCTACCTATAAAGACCAAAAATATTTCATTTTTTAAAAAATCTAGTTGTATGCTATATACTTGATTCACAGCTAAAAGGACCCTCCTCCACGAAAGGAGCAAAAATAAAGGAATGAAAATAAAAACACCTGTCAAACACTATGGAAAAAGTAAGCTGCTTAAATATTACTCTCAAGTAAATTATAATTAAGAGGGACATTGCATAATAATTAAGGGAACCACATACTAGAATACCTAAAAATTGTAATGTGTCCTAACCATATTACCTGAATTTTGTTAAGCAAAAGAGGAGAAAATTACAAACAAAATCCCTAAATTCACAATCTGTTTATGGTTTTTAACATGTAATATTTGGAACAGTGGAGTAAGTCAATAAATATAGGATAATTTTGAATGAATTAATAAACTCACCATATATATATATATATATATAACTTCTATGCCATAATAAAGATTAAATATTGCCCTAACCAGTTTGGCTCAGTGGATAGAGTGTCGGCCTGTGGACTGAAGGGTACCAGGTTCGATTCTGGTCAAGGGCGTGTACCTTGGTTGCAGGCACATCCCCAGTAAGGGGGGTGTGCAGGAGGCAGCTGACCGATGTCTCTCTCATAGATGTTTCTAACTCTCTATGCCTCTCCCTTCCTCACTATAAAAAAACAATAAATATATATATTTTTAAAAACATTAAATATTGCTACTTGTGAAAACATGGATGGATCTTGAAAGATTATGTTGAGTAAAGTAAATCAGGCAGAGAAAGACAAATACTGTAATGATCTCATGTATAATGTAAAACTTGAAAAGTCAGACTAATAGAAACAGATGTATATAGATGGTGGTTGCCAGGACTGGGTGGAGGGGGAAGGGGTGTGTGGGTAAAGGAAATGGGTATAGGTGTTCAATGGGTACAAATTTCTAGTTATAAGATGAGTAAATTCTGGGGATCCAATCCTATATAATAAAAGCTTAATGTGCTAAGTGTCCAGTCATCCAGTTGGCCATTCAACCAATCAAAGCATAATATGCTAATGATATATTAAGGCCACTCAACTGCTCACTATGATGTGCACTGCACACTAGGGGGAAGATGCTCTGACTGGTAGATTAGCTTGCTGCTGGGGTCTGGCTGATCAGGACTGAGCAAGATGGACCAGACACACCCTGGAGCCCTCCCACAGTCCCTCTCCAGCTAGCCAAACTCACGTATCCCTCCCTGGCCCCGATTGTGCACCAGTGGGCTCCCTTGGCCTGGCCTGCACCCTCTCTCAATCTGGAACTCCTTGGGGGATGTCGGAGAGCCGATTTTGGCCTGATCCCACAGGCCAGGCTGAGGGACCCCACTGGTGCATGAATTCATGCACCGGGCCTCTAGTGTACTATATAATGACTATAGTTAACAATACTGAATTTTCTAAAAGAGTATATTTTAAAAATTGTCACCATAAAAAATGTCAACGAAAAAAATATGGATGTATTAACTAACATTATAGTTGTGGTCGTTTTGCAATATATAGAGATATCAAATAATCATATTCACCTTAAATTTACAAAATGTTATATTTCAATTGTATCTCAATAAATATGAGGGATTGAGGAGAATAAAAAGAATAGTTGGTTATCCTAAAAGACAGGTAAAACAGATAAACTTCCAGTAAAGTTGATTCTTTCTGTTCAGAACAACCAGAACAAATACCTAAGAAGTAGATCTATATACCATCTCTGTCTAAATCCATGTCTATCTCTCTCTATCTCTATCTCTACCTCTATATCTATACCTACACCTACACCTACATCTACATCTACATATATCTATATCTATTTTTTATCTAATCATATATATGTCTACATTTATACCTATATCTCTACCTGTATCTGTATCCATATTTGTATCCATACCTATACCTATACCTATACCTATACCTATACCTATACCTATACCTGTCTTTGTCTATGTCTATGTCTATGTTTATGTCTGTCTATATCTATCTGTATCTATATCTATATCTATAGCTATAGCTATAGCCATAGGTATAGGTATAGGTATAGCTATACTTATACCTATACCTATACCTATACTTATATATCTATATGAGGGCTATACTTTGCATTTTAGAATGTTTAGCAGAATCATTGATTTCAACCCTCTAGATGTCAGTGGCATCCCCTTTCCAGAGGAGAAAAACATTTCTTCAGACATTACCAACTGCTCCCTGGAAGGCAAAATAATTCCCAATGAGAACCACTATCATCCATATTATTTATAGTTATAGATGTGTAAACTGTATCTTTATGTTTTATTGTTCCAGTAAAAGATCTTAGAGCTAAGAAACCAGTGTTTTCACAGAGTATTTGATTAATGACTTAATCCATCTATAACAAAGATTTTTGTTGTTGTTGTGAAATGGAGTCAGTAATTTCTACCTTGTCTTCTGTGTGGTTTGTTAAGGTGCTAAAAGGATACAGCAGATATGAAAATCTTTTAAAAATCTGTGCTAACAAGACAAAAGATAAAATTATCCTATATTATAAAAAGCCTGTGGTTGTCATGCCATCACACTGCAACAAGGGTAAGCAGGAGGCTGAGTGTCCGGTAGGCCACGCGTGTGGGCGGGGACTTGATGCTGCATCCCTGCAGGCGCCAGCAGGGACTTGACCAGGAGGTGCACTGAGGGAGTCCTGCGGTGCCAACCCCATTGGGGGGGTGGGGGGAGACTCGGGGACTTGGGGACTCGGGGAGTACTGCAGTGCCAGCTCTCCAGGGGCTGCGTGGCGAAGAGAGCGCAGGGTGGACTGGGGCAGGGAGTGCGGCTCAGGTCCACAGGTGGTGAGCAGAGGTGCTCCTGCTACAGGGGGTGGGGCGGGGTGCGCAGGGGAAGGGTGCGAACTGGGAGAGGAATTGAAGCAGAAGGTAAAAGCTGTTACTAAGGGAAAGAGCCAAAGTTTGGGAGAGGCCAATGGCTCAGACACACAGCACTGGGGAGAGAGGAATGGAGACCAGCCAGGCACAAATGAGCTCGTGAGGCCCATGGCAACAACAGCAGGGAGGGCTGGGGAGGGCATGGACGGGGTCGCGCAATTTCACACGCTGGGCTTCAAGTAGTAGATAATGATAATAAAATAATTTGGTGCTGTAGTTATTGCACTAACACAGAAATTAATGTTATGTGTACATTGAAATGGTATATTAAAGATAAGTAAAGTCAAGAGACAATATAGAATAAAAATATGTTACTTGGTGATAGATATAACTGGGAAAATCACTTTTTTCATAGTTTCAAATTTTCCATTCTTAATTGCTAACATGAGAATAATAGTAACCCAGACCTAGAAGAATTGTGGGGAGAGATAAATCCATTGTCATAGTGGCTAAAAATAGTGGCCCATAGTAGGTATGAGAAGAAATACTTGTAGACTCCAACTCCATGCCCCTTTCTTGTAATATTCTGGGGCATATTCTTTGAAGCCTGACTTTTTTCTATAGTCCTTTTGGTTAAATATTGTGGACTTTCTCTCCATTTTCTTCAACACCTAGCAATCTAACACACTACTCATTTCCCTGTTTGTGGCCCTAAGGTTCTATTCTCTATCAATAATATCTTCTACACCCTTGTCACCCACAAGGATACATTTCTCCTATTTGCTAATTTTGGAGAAGCTTCTAAATGACAGCACACTTAGAAATAGCATCAGCTCTAGTAATAAACCAAATGAGCTTTTGTAAATAGCTAATACATATCATGTATTAAAATATTAATGATTCAAACTCAAATATGTTTCTCTTTGAAGAAACATATTCCTTCAGTGGCTACTAACAGTTAAACTTATTATGTTTATAGTACAAATCTTTTGTTTTAAAAGTCAATATCTTAGCTGTGAAAATTCTCCTTGTGGTTAAACTTGGCAGAAAGGTTGACACTCCAGAGTGATATTTTACTTTCTTCAAGTTTAGAGGAGCCATTAGTTTATTTTTAAGATCCTAACAGGAAGACAAGGAGAGGGAGTGCCAACCAAGATGTCTCAGATGATTTTTATTGCTAGAAAATTGAATAACCAGTTGGCTTTAAGCCATAAGGTAACATGAACACTCACTTTTGACTTGTGAGGATTCTCTTCCATATATGATGCTACCAGCCAATCTATCCAATGTTAAGATTCTTTTTGAACATTGAAAAGGGATTCTGGCCCATGCCAGTTGCTCATTTTCTTCAGAAATTTCATAAGGACTTTTAGTATGGAAAGTTATTGAGCATGCAAGGTTCTGTGAATGAAAAGCTCCCTAAGCATGCATTGACAAGGAGGACCAGGGTTGTTACAGTTTATTGTGTCAATGATTTGCAAATAATGGGTCTCCAGGAGATTTTTAAATTGCAGCTTCCACTCCAGGCCTTGGTGCTTTTTAGGATGAGCAGAGTTGCTTGGAGGCTTGGCACTCTTCAGTGCACCTTAGGCAAGGCTCTAATACTTCCAGTGAGATCATAACAGCTGGCCATTATTATCAATCTGAATGACATATTTTCTTGTATTTTTTTCTTTCAATAAAACAGAAAAAAGCACTGTCAAAAGGCAATATTAAAGTTGTAAGTTTAGCAAACTACACTGAAGAGCTCTCACTGAATGCCTTGCACACCATGAATCAAGTCTTTACAGAGCCATATTAAAGCCACACATTGATATAGACAGTAGTTTTAAAGAGGGTGAATTTTAACTGGCCAAACTGTCTAACTCAGGATTCCTGAAGTTAACATAGTATTCTAGAAGTGAGGAAATTAAGAGGATTTGTCCAATTATTATCATCCATTAGGATTTGACAGCCTGAAGGATGTTCCTTTAGAAGGGTGATATGCAGGAATACCCCATGGATATAACACTGACTCATCCATGTAAAATAAAAATTTTAGAAAGCACATTTTTTTTCATATTAGATTATCCAGCTAGTTGTAATTTCACTTTACAAAATACTAAAGAACTGATATTTTTCTATAAATATTACTTTTGAACATGAAAATTCATATAATGTGTTTACAATTTTCAAGGATTCTTAAAAGGCTTTCTTAGTTTTAGAAGAAAATGGTAAGCTTCTGCACTATAAAGATATATTTTATGTTATTTATCATTCACTCAGCACCTATCATTAGTCTGGCACAGAGAACAACAACTATTTGTTGAATTATGAGTTATTGTTGATTGACTATTGTGCCTATGCTTAAAATTCTGTCAACATTTCCAAACAGCTCTGGTCAAAATTGAAAAGGGAGTTTGAGAATTACTCAGAAAGTTAGAATGAGCTAATATAAATCAGATACTGAATGCTGTCCACAAACTAATATAAAACAACCAATAGATTGGGAGACCACACCATCTTGAAGGGTAAAGTGGATGTTATCAGAAGCCTGAAAATCTACAACTGTGGCACCCAACAAACAGCTGCGAAGCCCAGAGCACCAGTCCCCAATTGGTACGAATATGCGGATTCAGAGGAGCTCTACACTCCACCACGGAAAGGAGAGGGAGAACTACATAACCAGACACCCAGAGAAGAGAGACCATGGGGAGATAAAGAAACAGCCCGCATATGAAAGAAAAGCAGGTATCACCCTCAGAAAAGGAAGTAAACAAAATGGAGGCAAGCAACCTGTCAGAGAGAGAATTTAGAGAAATGGTCATAAGGTGGCTGAAAAGAATGGAAGACAAATTTGACAGTATGAGTAAGAACCAAGAGGAAATGAAGAAGAACCAAGAAGAAATGAAAAATGACATCGCTGCTGTAAAGGACTCAATAGAAAGCATCAAGAATAGACTAGAAGAAGCAGAGGACCACATCAGTGAGCTAGAATACAAGATAGGAAAAAATAACCAAGTAGAACAGCTTCTAGAAAAAAAATTAAAAAGCAGGAGAGCCTAAGGGAACTTTGGGACAACATGAAACAAAACAACATCTGCATAATAGGGGTTCCAGAAGGAGAGGAAACTGAGCAAGGAATAGAAAACCTGTTTGAAGAAATAATGACAGAAAACTTCCCTGTTATAGGGAAGAAAAAACCCACACAA
This sequence comes from Corynorhinus townsendii, assembly GCA_026230045.1. Lineage (NCBI taxonomy): Eukaryota > Metazoa > Chordata > Mammalia > Chiroptera > Vespertilionidae > Corynorhinus > Corynorhinus townsendii. Next base: position 160,160,283 of record JAPDVU010000002.1, read on the forward strand.
ATCCAAGAAGCTCACAGAGTTCCAAACAAAATGAACCCCAAAAGATTGATGCCAAGGCACATTATAATTAAACTGGCAAACACCAATGACAAAGTAAGAATATTAAAAGCAGCCAGAGAGAGACAGAAAGTTACCCACAAAGGAACTCTCATCAGACTAGCAACTGAAACTCATCAGGACCTAAGGGAATGGAATGAAATATACAAAGTCATGCAAAGCAAGGGTCTGAATCCAAGAATACTGTACCCAGCAAGGCTATCAATCCAAATTGAAGGTGAAATCAGGAGCTTCACAGACAAAAAAAGGACTAAGGGAATTTATTACCACTAAACCAGCAAAGCAAGAAATGCTAAAGGGTCTGCTGTAAAAAAAAAAAAAAAGAAGCGAAGAAGGAACACAGGGATAAAGAATAAAAATGGTGACAAACAAGTACCAATCAATAATAACTTTAAATGTAAATGGATTAAATGCTCTAATCAAAAGACATAGGGTAAGAAAACACAACCCATATATGTGCTGTCTACAAGAAACCCACCTCAGAAAAAAAGACGCACACAGATTGAAGGTGAAGGGATGGAAAAAGGTTTTTCAGGTGAATGGAAATGAAAAAAAAGCAGGGGTAGCAATACTTATATCTGACACATTAGATCTCAAAGTGAAGGGCCTAAAAAGAGATAAGGAAGACCACTTCATAATACTAAAGGGAGCAATCCAACAAGAAGAAATAACTCTGGTAAACATATACGCATCCAACAGAGGAGTACCCAAATACATAAAAAAAAAAAAAACTGGAGGATATCAAGGGAGAGATTGACAGCAATACAAACATAATAGGAGACTTTAATACCCCATTATCATCATTGGACAAATCCTCTAAACAAAAAATCAGCAAAGAAACATAAATCCTAAATGACTCACTAGACCAGATGGAATTGACATCTTCAGAACATTTCACCCAAAAGCCACAGAATATACATTCTACTCAAGTGCACATGGGTCATTTTCAAAGATAGACCATATGTTGGGACATAGACAAAGTCTTTTCAAATTTAAGGGGATAGAAATCATATCAAGCATCATCTCAGACCACAGTGGCATAAAACTGGAAATCAACTACAATAAAAACAATCCAAAAAATCAAACACATGGAGACTAAACAGCATGCTATTAAACAATGACTCCATCAAAAAACTAATATACTTAATAAATGAATTCCTCAATGTAGCAGGATACAAAATTAATGCCAAGAAATCTATGGCATTTCTATACACCAATAGTGAACTTACAGAAACAGGGACTAAAAAAGCAATCCCAATTACCATTGCACCAAAAAATTAAGATACCTAGGAATAAACTTAACTAAGGAGGTAAAAGACCTATGCGTGGAAAACTATAGGACACTGAAAAAAGATATAGAGGGAGATGTAAACAGATGAAAGAACATACCATGTTCATGAATTGGGAGAATCAACATCATTAAAATGTCCATACTACCCAAAGCAATCTATCGATTCAATGCATTCCCCATTAAAATACCAACAGCATATTTCACAGACCTAGAAAGAACTGTCCAAAAATTCATCTGGAATAAAAAAAAGACCCCGAATAACCACAGCAATCCTGAGAAAGAAGAATAAAGTAGGTGGAATCTCAATACCAGATTTCAAGCTGTATTACAAAGCCACTGTTCTGAAAACTGCCCGATACTGGCATAAGAACAGACATATAGATCAATGGAATAGAATAGAGAACCCAGAAATCAATCCAAATCACTATGCTCAATTAATATTTGACGAAGGAGGCATGAACTTACAATGGAGTCATGACAGTCTCTTCAATAAATGGTGTTGGGGAAATTGGACAGATACATGCAAAAAAATGAAACTAGACCACCAACTTACACCATACACAAAAATAAACTCAAAATGGATACAAGACTTAAACATAAGATGGGAAACCATAAAAATACTAGAGGAATCCACAGGCAGAGAAATCTCATCATATATGCCAAAGCAATTTCTTCACCAATACCACTCCTAGCGCAATGGATGTAAAGAGAAAATAAACAAATGTGACTACATCAAAATAAAAAGTTTGCACTGCAAAAGAAACCATCAACAAAACAACAAGAAAGCTCACTGTATGGGAGAACATATTTGCAAATGTTATCACTGATAAAGGTTTAATCTCCAACATCTACTTATACAACTTAATAAAAGGAAGATAAATGATCCAGTAAAAAAATGGGCAACAGACTTATATAGAATCTTTTCAAAAGAAGACAGAAAGAAGGCCAAGGGACATATGAAAACATGCTCAGTCACTAATTATATGAGAAATGCAAATCAGAACGACAATGCGGTACTATCTCACACCTGTCAGAATGGCTAGTATCAACAAATCAACAAATGGCAAGTGCTGGGAGGATGTGGAAAAAAAAAAACCCTCGTGCACTGCTTATGGGAATGCAGACTGAGGTAGCCACTGTGGAGAACAGTATGGGGTTTCCTCAAAAAACTGAAAATGGAAATCCCATTTGACCCAGTGGTCCCGCTTCTAGGAATATATCCCAAGGAACTAGAAACACAAATCAGAAAGAATATATGCACCCCTATGTTCATAGCAGCCCAATTCACCATAGCTAAGATTTGGAAACAGCCTACGTGCCCATCAGCAGATGAGTGGATTAAAAAACTGTGGTACATGTACACAATGGAATACTACACTGCAGTAAAAAAGAAGGCGTTCTTACCATTTGCAACAACATGGATGGAGATGGAGAGAATTATGCTAAGCGAAATAAGCCAGGCAGAGAAAGATAAATATCACATGATCTCACTCATTTGTGGAATATAATGAACAACATAAACTGATGAACAAAAATAGATCCAGAGACAGAGAAACATCAATCAGAACATCAAACCTCAGGGAAGTTAGGGGAGGGTGGGAGTAAGGGGGAGAGATCAACCAAAGAATTTATATGCATGCATATAAGTATAATCAATGGACACAGACAACAGGGAGGTGGGGTCATGAATGGGAGGTGGGGGGGGGGAATGGGGGAATAAGGACACATATGTAATACCTTAATCAATAAAGAAATTAAAAAAAAATCACCAATAGATTGTTGAGAAATTTCAAGCAATGGAAATTAAGTGAAGAGTAAACCGATAATCAGTAGAGCATGAATTGTTGAAAGGGAAATGATTAACTTGCTATTGGGTGAAACCAAGAAAGAGTTTGCTCTCCTAGAAAGACAGCATGAGATGTTATAAAATAAAATAAAAAATCACAGAAAGAATAAGGAGGGATTAAGGATTTTCATTAACTGGAATACACTGATGGTAAGAGTATTTAAATCTTATAGGAGAGAAAAAAAAGGTTGGATTAGGGTAACTAACAAAAAGGTGAGTTGCCATTTTGCTTGCATTCTTTTCTTCCTTAGAACATTTCTTTGTTTTTCCAAACCTTTGGAAAGGATTTGGATATATTTTCCATTACAACCTGGCAGTGGACAGAGGTGACAGTAACATGTTAAAGGATACAAATGGAGTTGAATGATGAAAATCAGAAATCCTGGCTGGTGGCAAAATTTGAGATAATGAAATATCATCTAAGATCCAGAAGGAGGGAAAACTCCTCCAGATTTGACTTAATGAGAGGTGGAGTCAACCAGGACATAGTGGGAAGGGGCAGATAGGTAGACTTGGAGATACAAAAAAGAAAAGGGATATGTTGCCAAAAAATGAAATTCATACACTGGATAAGGGGAAAGAAAATAGAATAATTTATTCTTTCATTTTTAATACATTTGACACAAAAAAATTATAATAGAATTACTTTTTTCAATCAATGTTGCAAGGTTTCCCAGCAGAAAAAAAAGGATGGAACCATCTCATTTTCAAAGCCATCTGGGCATAATCTTAGTTTAAGGTTGAAGTTCTACATTGATGTGCTGAGCACCGTTAAAGAGGAATGCTTTTGTTAGAGCTCTAATCCCTCTCCAACCTCTGGAAGTCTAAGCAGATGTATCAGTCTTGAGTTTTTTTTTTTTCTTTTTCTCCTCTTCTTATTTTCTAAAATGTTGTCTAACTTTATGTCTACATACTGGGATAATTCTCTAAGTGTCAGAAACCAGCAAGAAGCCTTTGGGGGGATGATCCATACACTCAGCTGCTTTACATTAACTATGAACAACGTGCCATTCAACGCAATTAGTCCTATCCAGGTGCAACTGGAGAAGATAGGGCCACCTTGTAACTACATTAAGTAATCTCTGCTGGTTGGCATTTCAAGCAATTGATTTGAATTTTGATTTTGATGCTGAATGGCACAAAGAATTTCCTGGTTCAGCAGCCAACTTTCCTGAATATGGTGCTGTGACCAATATTTAAAAACTAATTAATAAATTAAATAAAAGGAAAGCCTTTCTAGGAACTATGGGGACTTGATGTTAACAAGTATGAGAATTAAACTGTAGAGTGAGAGGAACTTTTCCTCTTATTGTATTGCTTTTCAGATTTATTTTTCATATCTCAAATTATTTTGGAGTCTGGGCTAAATTTCACAAAGATAAATTTTTGCCTACTGCAGTATTATAGAAACAGCAAATAATAATAATAATAACAATAATAATAATAATAAAATAGAAACCAACACACATTGGAGGATACAAATTTCCTAAAAGCAAATGTAACTCATCACATTTGTCTATTAAAGGTGAAGGTGATATTAAGGAATGTGATCTGATCTCTTTAAGTTCTCTATAAATACATAAAAGGTAAAATTATATCAGAATGTCCTCTTTAAATCAACACAATCATGAAGTGTACAATATGCAGTTCAATGTGGGTGTCAAAGTCAACATCAGTAGGTTATTACTTCATTTTTAGCATTTCCTTCCCAGAAGAATTTGAAGGAGAGTGCTTATTTTTCTAGAGTGCTTAAATATGACTTAATCCAAAGAAGCCTGTGACTAGGTGTTGGCAAGCTAATGTTTTGACAAGAAATAAATCAATGCATGTGGACACTGGTGATGCATGAGTCTCCCCAATAAAACATTTCCTCAAAATATGTCTTTCAAACCAATGTGTCTGTCATAATTCCTGGGCCAAATGTTTAATGAACAGTTCATCTAAACACTACTGTCAAGAGAGAATGTTATTGGCTGTCAGCTTCCCACATGTAAGTGATTAATAAAATGACAAATTCAAGATCAAAGCTCGCAAGGTCTAGGACAGATTTAGTGAGTGTGTGTAAGATCTGGGTTTTAAACAGGAATTGTTCAAAAGATCTGCTCAGGTGAACATCCTATCCAATATTAAATATGTTCCCTCCATTCTGTCAGCACACTGCGTAAAATATTTGAGGATACCAGTTGGATATTAGAAGATAATATCTCACCATGTTGCCTGGACTAAAAAGGGAGATAATTCAAATGTGTACTAACCAGGAATTTCAGGCTAATTGCTGATCCAGAATCAGACATGATGGCAACTATTATTTTACATTTATAAATTAAAACGTATATTTATTTTTTCTCATTATTATACTCAATATTGTTAAAGTATATAGAAAAATGTTTATGCTTGGAGTATATTAAATTCAAAATATCAGAGATTGTCAAAGAAATCTTAATGTCCTCTTGATAAGAATGAATAACAATATTTTTTTCTGAATGTTCAAGTAGACAACTTTCAAATTTTGAATATTATTATTTAATGTTAGTAAATAGTCACTAACTTTAAACATTTTGAAAATGTGGATTTAAATTCAAAGCCTTTTATAAGTGTGGTAATGTATTATTTATTACATTACTGATACCTAGATGTTAATAACCAATACATATTTATTTATGAAAAATTTGAGCATGATTATGATAAAAATTATATCAACTTTATTGATTAATATATGGAATATGCCAGTTGTCAACTATATTTTTTTTATATTCAAAGAATAGAGATTTTTAACTCTCTTTTTAAATATGCTAAGTTGTATTTAAAATAATTAATCTAAGCATATATAAAGAGTTGCTTTATATGAAATAAACAACTATTTGGTGCCGGCTGCTATTATGTAAGTTATATGTAGAATGATGTCTCAAAAAAACATAAAAAATTATGTGTCTAATATACCGTTTTCTATTATAGATACATTGAATTTGTATTGACATGGCTTAACTCTATCAATCCAGTTTCATGTGAATACATTAATGACATTAAACTATATTCTCTTTTGTAATTATAAGAGAGACATAGTGACAAAGGTCACTAATTTTACAATGTATAATAAATAAATGTAATAGAAAATAAACTAATTAACTTAATAGCATAATTTAAATTATTTTTGTTCCAATTCAAATGAAGTCAATTAATGGCATTTTAAAGGTCTATTCATTCTACCTAAAAGATGTTTTATGTGGCATATTCTTATTTGAAAAAGGTAATGTTACATCAACTTAAAACTAAAAAAGCTAATGAATTTGAATGGATGGGGTGGGGATAAGGCTAGGTTTTAAAATCGCTTTTGTTATGAAACTCTCCTTCACCTGCACCTCTCTCTCATCAGGGGTAAAGACCTTGTGAATTCTGGTTATTACTGGCCTGGAAAAGGACAGTCAGCAACCGATGGACCATTCAGGACAATAAGTGCTGGCCTCATGTGCCGAGGGTCCAAAAGAAATCAGGCATTAGGCCTAATAAGAATCAGGTAATGTACCTAATAAAAGTTAGGCAACAGGCCTAATGACTCTTAGGCAGTGAGACTCATGAAAGCCAGGCAGTGGGCCTAATGAGAGAGGCAACAGGCCTGATGAAAATTAGGCGAGGAGCCTAATGAGCAATGGCATGGACTTCTTTCTGGTTTGTCTCTCCTTGGAAGTTTGTATGGTGTGCTTTAAGTGGAGCCACTTAGAAACATACCTGGGGAGTATTTGTCTAAGTGAAAAGCAGTAGAAAAAGGAACTGTTAATAGTAAAAAAGTAGAGCCACTGCGTGGTGTATCTGCTTTATTGAATTTTTTACGCACAGTGAATTTGAAAACTATTAAGGGTGGCAGACAACATCCCAGCAGTGGTTTTTAGTAAATATGTCATAATTCTAATTTATTTCTCCTGAGTTTCTGAGATTTTGTCCTGTTACCATGCCATAGACAGCCTCTTTTCAGGTATTTATTCATTTATTGATAGTAAATTATTAAATCGTTTAATTAGCATTTAGAAGAATCTACATACAAGGTATAGACTTGGCCCTAACAACAAACAAACAAACAAAACAGCCTCTAAACTTTCTAATATTTGATATTTAGAAGAAAAGAGAATCACTTATAAAATTTACATGGTCCTCAGTTCTAAAAGAATATGCAGAAATTCTAAAAGAATATGCAAAATGCACGAGAGATGTCAGCCTTTCATTAACTTTTCAGACAGTCTTTGATTGGTTACCTGTAATGTACTCAGTGAGAGTGGTGAAGAAACATACATGAGCCCTCCCTGGTGGAATTTTTAGTCAAGTAGGGTAAACAGAGAATAAATGAAAAAAACTACAAAGCTACAACTAATAAAAAGTGCTAGGAAGAAAACAAACAGGTGATAAAGAGTATTGGGGCAAGAGGCGGAGGTCTGCTTGTGTGGTCAGGGATAAAAAGATGTGCTACAACTTGCAAGAGCAGGAACAAACATTCCCAACACAGAGGCCAGCCTGAGCAAAGCTCTTGTGGCTGACGGACTAAAAGAAGACCAGTAGGGGTTACCAATTGTCAGCAAAATGGGCAATGTGAGATATATGTTAAGGACTGGTAAAGACACACATGCTGCAGTTTAATTCCTGATTCTGGCATTAATCCTATATGATAAAGAGGTAATAGCAAATTGACCATCATGCCCTTGCACAAGATGGCAGCCCCCATGTGATCACAAGATGGCTGCCACAAGATGGCCAGCATTGGAGGACAGTTGTGGGCAATCAGACCAGCAGGGGAAGGCAGTTAGGGGTGACCGGGCTGGCAGGGGAGGGCAATGGGGGCGACCAGGCCTGCAGGGGAGGGCAGGTGGGGGTGACCAGGCAAGCAGGGAAGGGCAGTTAGGGGTAACCGGGCCGGCAGGGGAGGGCAGTTGGGGGCAACTAGGCCGGCAGGGGAGCAGTTAGGCATCAACCAGGCTGGCAGGGGAGTGGTTAGGGGGTGATCAGGCTGGCAGGCAGAAGTGGTTAGGGGCAATCAGGCATGCAGAGAGGTGAGCGGTTGGGAGTCAGCAGTCCCATATTGGAGAGGGTACAGGCTAGGGGCCTGGTGAACAAAATTCGTGCACAGGGAGGGGGGTGTCCCTCAGCCCAGCCTGCACCCTTTCCAATCTGGGACCCCTCGGGGGATGTCCGACTGCCATTTTAGGCCTGATCCCACAAGGACATCCCTCTCACAATCCGGGACTGCTGGATCCCAGCTGCTCGCCTGCCTACCTTCCTAATTGCCCCTAACCACTTCTGCCTGTCAGCCTGATCACCCCCTAACCACTCTCCTGCCAGCCTGATTGATGCCTAACTGCTCCCCTGCCAGCCTGTTTGCCCCTAACTGCCCTCCCCTGCAGGCCTGGACCCCCCCCAACTTCTCTCCCCTGCAGTCCTGGGTACCCCCAAACTGCCCTTCCCTGCAGGCCCCGTTGTCCCGAACTTCCCTCCTCTGCCGGCCTGGTTACCCCTAACTGCCCTCCCCTGCTGGCCATCTTGTGTCCACATGGGGGCAGCCATCTTTGACAAAATGGGGCAGCCATCTTGTGTGTTGGAACGATGGTCAATTTGCATATTACTCTTTCATTAGATAGGATAGAGGCCTGGTGCACGGGTGGAGGCCAGCTGGTTTGCCCTGAAGGGTGTCCCAGATCAGAGTGGGTGTTCCCTTGGGGCATAGGGCAGCCTGGGCGAGGGACCTGTGGTGGTTTGCAGGCTGGCCACGCCCTCAGGCAACCCAAGCAGAGGCCCTGGGATACGGGATTTATTTGTCTTCTATAATTGAAACTTTGTAGCATTAAGCGGAAGCCAGGGCCGGCCAGGAAGCTTGGCGTCCTCCATTGCCAGGGGAACCCAAGTCTCCCGCTCTCTCCAGCTCCATGGCGGCAGCCATTTTTGTTGGGATTTATTTATCTTCTATAATTGAAACTTTGTAGCCTTGAGTGGAATCCACGGCCAGCCAGGGTGTGCTGGAAACTTGGCTTCCTCTATTGCAGGGGAAACCCAAGCCTCCTGCTTGCTCCTTGGCTGCAGCCTTCTTGGTTTGGTTAATTTGCATACTCACTCCTAATTGGCTGGTGGGCATGGCTTGTGGATGTAGCAGAGTGATGGTTAATTTGCATATTACTCTTTTATTAGATAAGGTATTAATCCTCACCCAAGGATATGTTTACTGATTTTAGAAAGAGGAGAAGAAGGAGGGAGTTGGTGGGGGGTGGGGGGTGGGGAGAAACATCATGTGTGAGAGAAGCATCTTATCAGTTGCCTCCCTTCGGGGATCGAACCCAAAACCTACTTATATGCTCTGACCAAGAATCGAACAGGACAACCTTTGAGTGCATGAAATGTCACTTTAACCAACTAAGCCACACTGGCCAGGGCCATTTAGTAATTTATAATGAAAGGGAACATATATATATTTTTTCTTTTAGCTTTATATTCTTCTTGCATATAATGTTAGAGCCTATAAAACTTATCATAAATAAGGACTGAAAAAATATATTTTGGTATTCTTTCACTTATATATTTCAATTTGATATAAATTTTAAAAAATTATTTTTTGGCCAAATATAAACATGCCATTATTAAAGCAATATGGTAGTGAATATAAATTATGAAAATTAAAAATACATTTATAACATACTATGATAAAATTTAATCACTTTAATTTAAAAATTATTTTAATGTGTCAGTATTCTAACAACAGAATCAAAGATTTTGGTTATTTGCAAATGTGACTTTTATATGTATTATAAGTATAATGTGTCATATGTGTTATAAGTATAATGTGTCAAATTTTATGGTATTTTAATTATATTAGTCAATCTAATTTTGGTTGCATTACTTATAGAATTAATATTAGAGAAAAACAACAACAACTGTTAAGAGCATGATTCTTTCTTTTTCATCTAAAATTGAATTAGAATAAATCCCACAATAATACAAAATAATGTCTGATCTGGTTTTCCTTCAGGAAATGCTGAGTTTTTAGATTTTATGAAGTCTCTTGAAAGCTTCATGGTTCTTAGGATGCCTGGAGTCAAATTTGAGCAACTTGGCAGTTTACTATAGGGAATCTTAATTCAAATTCAACAAAACACTGAAAAAAGGAATGCTTTGGGGCAATTAGTTTTCTCCAAGGAGATAAATATGACATCCCTGATGGGACCAATGAAGATGTAAATAATATATCTGTGATACTTCAATATGTTAAATGGTGTTAATGATAAAAATTTTAAGTAAGAACTTAATCCTTATTCATTTCATTGAGAGAATTGGGACTACATCTAAAGGCCAAACAAAAGTATATGATATCTTAACAATGTAAAAAAACACCCCTATTTAAAACTTATTTACAAATTTATTGTAAAATATTTCATTTGTTTAATATATAATGTTATGACTTGTATAATTGATCAGTGACAGAAAGTAAATGACTTGTGTTTATAGTTTTAACAATGCCCTGTGTCCACATTAAATCAATCATTCACCCATCCATTCATTTATTCATTCAGTAATACTTATTCAGCGTCTGCTATGTGTGATATATTATACTCATTGTGGGGATATAGTGATGACCAAAAGAATCAAAAGTGGCTGCTCCCTTCCCCTTTTTTCCCCAAACCTATTTCATAAATGGTATTGTATACTTCCTGTTGCATTATTCTGGGATAGATGTGGTATTTTAACACTGTTAATACTGGTTGCTGGACTCAGATGTTTTCAGCTTGACCTGTTCATTATAAAGTTTTCCATTGGCTTTTATTTCATGGTTTTAAGAGTCATAATGATTATTGCCTATAATCCATTAATTCATTAATTGTTATAAAATGATAATTTCAATTCTTATATTATTTTTGCATTTTATATAAATTTTTTGTAAAGAACAAATATATTTATCAATTAATTTGTTTCATGAAGATAATTTTGTCAGAAAGGATAGATTCAATATGTTTGTTCAGGAAAGATGGGATGCTTGATTCCTACCCTATATTTAAGTTTGCAGAGTAATGAGTCAATTCCCTGAGACAGGAATTGTTTACTGATTTTAGAAAGAGGGGAAGAAGGAGGGAGTTGGTGAGGGGTTGGGGGGGAAAAAGCATCATGTGTGAGAGACAGGGAATTGAAGTTAAAGTTCATTTTTCTTTCAGTATTATTATAAACACAGGAATTTTAACACACAGGGGTAGGTAAAAGTAGGTTTACAATTGTGAGTATGCAAAACACAGTTTATTTGTGTATTATTATTTACTAGAGGCCTGGTGCACAAATTCGTGCACAGATGGGATCTGGTCGGCCTGCCCTGATGGGGGTCCATCAGGCTGGGCCAGTGGTGGGGAAAGATCATGGAGGGGTGTGGGAGCCCATTGGGGGTGTGGCCGGTCAGGGGAGGGGCTGTGGCCAGCCAGGAGGAGGGGCCATGGACAGTTGGCCTGCTGGCCCTGTCCCCCATTGGGGTATTGGGGGCCGATTGGTGGCTGGGCCGGGCCGAGGGGGCTGATCAGTGTCTGGATCAGGCTGGTTGGCTGCCACAGTGTGCATCATAGCCACCAGTCATTCTGGTTGTTCCACTGTTCTGGGTGCTGGGCTTTTATATATATAGATTAATTATTGCATTATTTGTTTGTATTATATTGTAAACCTACTTTTTCCCCACCTCTGTATTTGATATTTAAATCCATTTCTCTCCTTGCTCTTTCAATGGTCAAATTGTTCACTTTTCAAAGTTGGCTTCTAGAACATTTCAAAAAATCCTAGAGATCTTAGCTCCCTCTCTTTCAGTGAAATAGGACTTTTTAGACTTACCTTGTAGAAGTTTTGCTCCAAGTCTAGAGTAACTTGCTTTTCTAGGGAACATTGTCTCCTTTTGTTACACATGGTGTTCAGAGACCACATTACAAGTGCTAGGTGCATTCATTGCTGCATGATTGACTTTCAGCGGACAAACCTAGGAACAACACTGGTGATTTTGTTCCTAAAATTAATAATACATTCATATTGTTACTTGTGATTCAGAATTAAGATGAAAGGATTTTTAATTTTAAATAGGTGGTTACTCCTCACTCATCTAGTTTTAGTTGCATTGTTTCTAGAATTAATATTAGAGAAAAATATCAGCAACTTTTGGGGACATAATACTGGACTAATAGAAAAAGATTTTGGGGTAGTTTTGACCCCATGCACCAAGAGGTCACCTGTTTGATGCCCAGTCAGGGCACATGCCACATTTGTAGGCTCAGTACCTGGGGGATTTGGGGGTTGCAGAAGGCAGATGATTGATATTTCTCTCTCACTGATGTTTCTATCTCTCACTTTCTCTCCCTTACTTTCTCTCTAAAATCAATGAAAACATTTTTTCTTTAAAGTGGTTACTCCTGTGCTTCTTTTATTCTTAATGGTGGAGACAGACAATGCAGAAGACTCTAGCAAAGTATTACATTTTACTTAATCAATGATTGCCCTTTGTATTAGAAGTAGAAATATAATCTCATTCTTGAAGATACTTATAGTTTTCTTTTAATCACACATTAAGTCTTCTCAACTCTTCTTATATAAAATACATTTTTTTTCAGAAATAACACCCTCTTCTATCTAATATTTTATGACAAGAGAGCCAGTCAATTAAACATGATTGTGCCACCTTTAATCTTTTAAATCCTACAAAAATAAGTATTTCATTTGGATGTCATTATCATTTTAGATTCATAATGACCAAGCAAACCTCTCATAATGATGACAGAATTTCTGCTAATTATCTAAAAAAAACGGTAATGAATAGTCTTGCAACAATTTATCTTAAATTTCTTTCTGAGTAATCATCATGTGATTCACTAAGAGGAAGAGGAAAAAGAGAAGACTTTTTTTATCATATCCCATTGTCATTTACTTCTTGAGATATTTAGTCATAACATAAATTATTTTAATGTGGGATATTTAATTTAATGAAATGAAAATTGTAATGATGACAAATGTATAAGATTTTAACTGCAAGTAATAAAACTCAACAAAAAACTTTTATTAAAGTATGTAAATCGCCATCTTGAATGATAATAGCGTGGAAAATTGTGACATTACTTCACCATTAGAAACTCACTCTATAATTTGAGTGTGCTGTCAAATAAGGTGGTATTGCTTATTGTAGATATTGCAGAAAATAAATTACAAAGGCATTTTTTTCTTTAAAGTTAAATATGGTGCTACATATTAGCTATTAAAAGTCAAAACCATAGATAAATATTTTCAAATGTATAAAAAAGTGTCAAATGTTGAATATAAAATAAGTATTATATATATGCATTGGGAGTTAAGCACTCAATATATTGATACATATTGATTAATTGAATATAAATCTTAGTTTCCCACACACCTAAGTTTTGCCTATATTTAAATAACAATGATTTTCCTGGACTAATAGAAACAAATTTTGGGGTAGTTGGAAGGAAGGGGCCAGGAAATGGGCCAAGATAACTTTCAACATTTATGATGTTCTTTCTGTTACTATGAAGGCCATAAAAATAACTTCTGATACCTAAAATAATTAAACTCATAGAGACCAAGAGTAGAATGGTAGCTTTCAAGGGCTATGGCAAAGGGGGAATGGGAAGTTGCTATTCAATGGGTATGACACTTCAGTTATAGGAGATGAATAATTTATAGGGATCTGCTGTAGAACAGCATGCCTATAGTTAACAATGCCATATTGTACAACTGAAAGTTTATTAAGAGGGTAGGCTCACGTTACATCCTCTTAGAATAAACAACTTCTATGTAGTCTCATTTCTGAAAGCTAAGCTTGGGTCAAGAAGGCTGTCTGGTCTCAGTGCTGTGTATCCTCAATCTACAGGTCTTGCACTACAGGATGGTGCTTTTCACTTTATATCTCGTATTTTTCTCTTAAGATACTTGTTGAGATCAGTCTCCTCAGGACCACTAACAGCTCCTTTCTCTTCAGTTATCTAAAACTTTTGTCTTACTCCCAAATTTCTTTTCATACTCTATTTGAAGTCTGCTCTTAGCAATTTTCCCTCAAGAGTAAGGCTCTGTCCTTTGGGATCAGAGAAGGAAGCCCACACCTAGGAGAAGAGCTAAAAGGAAAGACATGCATTCTCAGTGTTGACTAGAATGTGGAACAACCAAGTTTTCATGCAATGTAAGTTTTTATAACAGCATCGGAAAATTCTCTGGAAGTATCAAAGACTCCTGCATATGTCCATGGCTAGTGGTTGTACTCCTAAGCATATACCCAGCAGAAATCCATTTATTTGTTCACAAAATTATTTGCACAAGAATGTGTATAGCAGCACTATTCCTAATAGTTCACAAAACTGGAAATCACCAAAATGTCCATCAATATTGAAATGGATGTATTGTAGTACGTAAAAACAATAAAAGATAGCAATCAATAATTTTGAATGCATTCAATAATGTAGGAGATCTCTTAAACAAGATTTTGGGCAAAAGAAAGCAGGCCCAAAAGAGTAGACACTATATGGTCCAATTTACATAAACTTAAAAACAGAAAAATTATACCTGGTGTTAGAAGTCAAAATAGCAAGTTGCCATTGCAAAAATGTTATTTTATTTCTTAATCTTGACACTGATTGTGTGTTAACTCTGAAAATCCAGTCATCTGTACATGTATAATCTTTAAATTATATTTCAATACAAAAGTTTACTTAAAAATACAAATAATAAACAGGGAGCTGGTTATGGTCATAGTATGGCTAAATGGTAAAATCTGTTTGATGTTGGTAAAAAAAAAATGCGTATTTCATCTGTGCTGGGGATAGAGGGATAATTTATTCTGCTTCTGTAGTCCTTGAGTAACTGGACGTGATATAATTACTTTTAAAAATTTGAACATACCCTTTGAATGCATGTAGAATCCACTCTTGGGAAATGTTTATTTGTAGAGGTCACATGTTCATTACTTTGGGCCAGAATCCATTGCACTTTTGGTATTATTTAATAAGAGTATTGCTTTTCTGTGGAGAAAGGTTGAACATTGCTAATTAAATAGAATTAAACTCAATGCTATCTGCTGTCTCTGCTGTCAGAACCTATTCTCTGCTCTATGGAAAGACTCATGAAATAGCAGCTAGTCTTCACTAACTTATTTCATTCAGTTAAAATGAAATCACACAACTGAACTATTTTTCTTTTTTCCCCCCCTTATATAACATTTTAGTTAATTGCTTAATTAAAATAGAAGCTTGGCATTTGTTTCTCTTTAGAAAAAAAGAAAACACACTCACTGCTACTTTCTAATTCAGTTATTCTACAGGAAGCTCTGGAAATTACCTTCTATCACCAAAGAAAGAAGTATATTACACTTTTCCATGAAAATATTTATTAAAAAGATACAAGCATGCTAGTTATTAAGTTCAATGCCAGGTTCCAGTTTATTGGAAAGCATTTAAAATGTAACCATATTGAACAATATCTCTAGTTTTCACTTCACACACACACACACACACAATTTCAGGAATACTATCAGGATTTTCCTTAGTGTTTTCATCATTTTCCAGTAGTGATTTTGCATATGTAAATAGTGACTACTTATTGGCAGAAATATATATTACTGTTGTTCCAAAAATCTAATCCTATATAATAAAAGGCTAATACGCAAATCATCCAAATGGTGGAATGACCACCAGGGGAAAGACACAACGCAGGAGCTGCCCCTGGTGGTCAGTGTGCTCCCACAGGGGGAGTGCTGCTCAGCCAGAAGGTGGCTCACAGCTAGAGAGCGCAGAGGCAGTGGTGGGAGCCTCTCCTGCCTTCGCCAGCGCTAAGGACCCCTCGGCAGACATCCCCCGAGGGGTCCCAGACTGCAAGAAGGCACAGGCTGGGCTGAGGGACCCCCCAACCTGCAGTGTATGAATGTCGTGCACCGGGTCTCTAGTCTCTAATATAATGACTACCATTTGTACAGTGGCTACTATTTTAGCATTGTCAAATTGTTTTGTGTATATTAACTCATTTAATATTCATAATATCCTATGAAATAGGTACTATTATTATGTACTTTCTATAAATGAGAATACTGAGGCACAGGGTAATTAAGTGATTTTTCCAAGATTATACAGCTAGTAAGTGACAGAGCTGGGATTTTCATCCAGAATTGTATTTAATTATATTAATTTGTCTATGGGAATCACACTTTTAACCACTGTAATGCCTCCAAAAATATTTACATACGTCAATAGTTAAGTCAAATTTTTTTCCTCTTAATTCTCAGCTATTTGCTGAGATTCTACAATATATATTTCTGATGTGCTAGGTAAACATCAGTGAGTAAAACAGGTATAGTCTTTGCCCTCATGAAACCTAAAGACAATAAACATATAGATGTTAACTGAACTTATTGTGGTAAGCATATCACAGCATATGTAAGTCAAAGCATTATGCTGTCTTTCTGTGCTACCCTGGGAGGGCTTCATACGGCGTTGTTCTCGGTTCCCACGTAGCTTAAAGGGAAACCTTCCACAAAGTCCAGAGCCCTTGATGAAGGGGGAGGAGTCCTCAAATTCCTTGCAGCAGGAACCCACTTAGGTGGCACCAACCTTGACTTCTAAATGGAGCAGCATATCTACAAAAGGAAGTGTGATGGCATCCACAGCAGGAATCTGAGGAGCATCTGGGAGAAGTTCCGGCTGGCAGCTCGTGCCATTGTTGCATTGAACACCCGCTGATGTCGGTGTCATATGGTCCAGAAACACCGGCCAGCGAGCTGTGCTGAAGTGTGCTGCTGCCACTGGAGCCACTCCTGTTGCTGCCACTGCACTCCTGGAACCTTCACCAACCAGATCCAGGCAGCCTTCCGGGAGCCAAGACCTCTGGGGTTACTGACCCCAGGGCTGAGCACCGGCCTCTCACAGAGGTGTTTTATGTTAACCTGCCCACCATCGCTTCGTGTAACACAGACTCTCCTCTGTGCTATGTGGACATTGTCATCCCTTGCAACAACAAGGGGGCTCACTCAGTGGGTCTGATGTGGTGGATGCTGGCCGGGGAAGTACTACTCATGCATGGCACCATCTCCTGTGAACACCTTGGGAGGTTATGTCTGATCTCCAACAGGGATCCTGAAGAGATTGAAAAGGGAAGAGCAGGCCGCTGCTGAAAAGGCTGTGACCAAGGAGGAATTTGAAGAGAATGGGCTGCTCCAGCTCCTGAGTTCACTGCTGCTCAGCCTGGGGTCACAGACAGGTCTGAAGGCTCAGGTGCCCTCGGTGCCCACCCAGCAGTTTCCTACTGAAGACTGGAGTGCTCAGCCTACCACTGAAGACTGGTCTGAAGCCCCACTGCTCAGGGTACTGAGTGGGTAGGAACAACCACTGAATGGTCCTAAGCCGTTCTTCCACAAATTCTTAACAGAAGGGAAATAAGGTTGATGGAAAATAAACAGTTTCTAAAAGTGGTGGGAAAAAAGCATTATGTTGTACACTTTAAATTTATGCAGTGCTGTATATCAAATACATCTCAATAAAACTGAAAGAACAAAAGACAACATGTGAAAATAAATGAATAAACATACTAGTACAACTAAAGAAAAAGAAAATCACAGGTAGCTCTGGGTTTGCACAGTTCAATAATAAATTTCAGTGACTGCATTTACTTAAATAGTCAATTTCTCAACAACATGGTTCAAAATTTAGGTACCATACTATACTAACTATGAGTATTTCATATGGTACAAAACAGCCTGCTGACTCTTCAGTCCACAAATTGCTACAGAAATAACAGATGCACCCTAGCTGGTGAATAGAGCATTGGCCCGTGGACTGATGGGTTCGATTATGGTCAAGGGCACTTACCTCAGTTGAGGCTTGATCCCGGTGCAGGAGGAAACCAATTGATGTTTCTTTCTCACATGGATGTTTCTCTATCTTTGTGTCTCTCCCTCCACTCTCTCTAAAAATCAATGGAAAAAAATCCTTAGGTGAGGATTAACAAAAGAAGAAAAGAAGAAATATCAGATGCACATTATAATAGTAAGCATTCACATCCCTTCTTTCATCTGTTATGCAGTTCACTTATATACAGCAAAGCCTCTCCATATGTTGCTTCTTTGTCTCCCAGTGATAAAACCCACATGACAGTACACAAATATGAGTAACCGAAAGGGGCAATTGGCAACAAAGATGAACATGCAGCAAAGTTCCAAAGAGTGATAATGCTGACAGTGAAATTAAAATTGAATGTAAGTGGAGTTGTAGAAGAAATAGCTGATCACGTTGACAGTGTTGCCATTTCAGAAATTCAGGATATGCAGCCATGGGAACTTAGTGAAGGTGAATTTATTGACATAAATGAGAAAAATGAGTTTGACATGAAAGACAAAGATGTCCCAGAGTAAGTGACTTGAGCAAAAATCTTCACATTAAAAAACTCTTGAAGATATTTCATGACATTGAAAAGCACATCAGATAAAGTGTTAGGAACTAATCCAAACTTAGAAGTATCATAATTTGTCAAGACATAAAAAAGGTACTTACTTTGTAAATTACATGATGAGAAGGCAAGCCATGTGCCATAACTTTTGATAACGTTTTTTTAACAAAGATAAAACACTGTAAATCATAATGTTTCTGATGAATTAATTTACAGTATTAAATAAATATGTTTTACCATATTTCTCATTTTCCCTTCCATTGATAACTGAAAAGGAGAGAGTTTTAATGTTTGATTAAACATTTTAAATGTATATGAATAATTGTAATTTTGCTATTGTTTAAATAGCTTCACATGATTTCAGCTTTCATGCTCATTTTTAGAATTCTACTATTGTGTAAAGCAAAAATCACTAGTACAAAAAATAATCCCACAATTTGTACTCCCCAACCAATGTATTTTTCCCTATTATTACTCTATTGGTAAAACAATTAAAATAATATTTCTATAGCTCTTTTCCTAGACTGTCAATTTTAAACCAGTGATAGAGTCATCTATTTCTTGCAATGAATTTTGCTTATGTTCACTTTTCCTCTCCTTTCTTGTCCTAGTATAGTATGCCTCCATTTTACTTCAGCTGAAATTAATTAAATTAATTTTCTTTTAAGTTATAAATAATATAACCCCACATTTATTTCCTCTTTCTTAACCTATAGATAATATGTTTTGACTCTGCATATTGAAAAATACAATCCCAAGGTCATATCCATTCCTCTGACAGCTTTCAACTGCTAACTCTGGAATTCTGAAATGTTTACATCTACATCATCAAGGTTAATTAAAACTATTCCATTTTATAGTCATATATGGTATTATAGTGCATATCTGTTGATGATCATTTTTTCAACTTTTATATGTCTAAAAGAGCCTGTATCTTCATTCTTTGAAAGATATCTTTGCTAAATAAAGAATTCCAAGTTAAGTTTAAAAAAAACAACAATAAAAATGTTGCTCCACTGTCTTTTAGCTTGCATTATTTCTGACAAGAACCTGCTGTCATCCTTATCTTTTTTTCTCTGTAAGTAATATCTTTTCCCTCCTATGTCTTTATGATTTGCTTTTTTATCACAGATTTTAAGTAATTTGTTTATGGTGTGATTTTATGTGTTTGTTTTTTTTTGGTTTTGTTTTGTTTTTTGTTTTTTTGTGTGTTCTCCCCCGCCCCCCAAGCTTTGTGTTTGGGTCTATTTGAGCCTCTTAGATCTATGAGTTGATAATTTTTCTCCAATTGGGAGATTTTTTGTAGCCATTATTTCTTCAAATACATTTTGCCTCTCACTTACTTTGGGGACTTCAGGAGATGTAGTTGACCACTTGCAGTTATCCCACATTTGACTGAAGCTCTATTAATTTTTTTTTCATTTTGTTTCATTTTTTATCATTTTTTAAAAAATTTCTTTATTGATTAAGGTATTAAATCTGTTTATCATTTTTATTGCTATGTTTTCAAGTCACTACTATTTTGTTCTGCAAGCTACCATTAATTCCATACAGAGTAATTTTCATCTCAGACATGAAGAGTTCTAAAAGTTTGATTTTGCTGTTAATATTTTTATATATTTATTTTAATTTTTGAATTTATGGAATACAGTTATATGTTTTAATATCATTGTCTACTAAGGGATATTTGGTGCCTCTTTTAGGTAGTTTTGATTGATTAATTATTCCTTATTATTATTATTATAGTTCTTTTCTGTTTGCATTTCTTATAGTCTGATTGTATATGAGCAATTGGGAATTTTACCTTGTTTGTGTTTATATAAATACTAATGTGCCTGCTGCACGAATTCATGCACATTGAAATGAAATGAATTAGAAGAAATATTTTAATTTCTTTATTTTCCCTTTCTCTATAATAGAAGTGTCAAACAAATTCACTATTGGCAATGACAGATGGAAACACACACGTGTGATTGGCGCCAGCGAAAGCTTTATATGTATTGTGCATGCACTAGTCAACTTAGTCTTTTATAGATATAGAATAATCTTGCTTAATTAGACCTGTTTTCTGATTTAGCTAACCTTTTTCCAGCCCAGTGAAGCACCCCAACTTCTCTTTCAGGTAATTGTCAGCCACACAGTAGCAAATATCAACACGAAGCAGATTATTATTTGAGATCACACAGGGAGAACAAAGGGTAAAGTATTTAACTGCAGCAGTGTTTGACTATATTCTTCACAGTGAGAAAACCTGAAGTCATTTTCAAGGTCCACCATTTCTTACTTCTTTTCAGTTGGGTCAAGTTTCTAAGCTTTCTAAAACTACATTTTCCAGCTAATGAAAAGAAAATAGAATTCTACCAAGTCCTACTCCAGGACTTCTGTGAGGATCAAATGAGATGAGGCATGTGAAAACACTTCACAGACATTTGGTTACAGTATGAAATGTTTCCACCTGGTATAAAGCAAGTCGTGTTCTTTGGCCGAAGAAACTGCAAGGAGGCTAGTCGCTAGGGAGAGGAAGCTGGGTATTGCTATGTATTACCCAGACAGTTGGACATGATTGTTTGGGAGGTGGTTAAGTTACTTGGAATCAGTTTGGTTCTTTTAGGTTTTGTTTTCAAGTAGAATTGAAGCTGAGTTTAATCTAGGGTTATTTAATACCCAACTTCCTTACTAAGAAGGTAGGACCCTTTCTTAGCATTCTTATCAATACCTCCTAAATTACCAGGTTATCTGTACTAACTATTGGAAAATTCTGGAATTATATGAGCTGGGGGGTCACTGTTCTTCTTAATCCTTTTTAGTGGTTCTATACCATCCTAGAGCAGTTTCTTCACACAATTGCATTGATCAGTTCTCAAGTGAATCCAACAGAAGAAACCTCTGCATGATCTGCTAAGTTCCTCCATATCTGTTACTCTGACCTGTGCCTTCACTGTTCTTTCTAACCTGGACTCCTAGCTTTATCTTCTTAGTTCAGGAAGACCCATGGAGCTTCCCCCTCCTTGAACCACTATCTGGAAACTTTTTCCAAGCAGGAAGCAGGGGCAATCACAGGACTCATTTGTTTCAAAATTACTCAAGAACTGGTGTCCTTCATTGCCTGAGGCTGATGAATTGAATCCTGTTATTTTACTCCCATGCTGCGCCCCCTTCCCCCCCCCCCCATTTTTAATAATTTCAAGCATGGTAGTAAATTTTATTTCTTATTCATGGTCATTATTTGAATTAGTATATGTTGAACACCAAATATTTATTATATTATCATAGAAATGCAATAGAAAATTAATAATCAGAAAACAAAACCCCTTAATATTGAAAGTTTTATATTCCCTGAGAAATAAACATATTCAAGACATAATTATGCAAATAGTTGACAAAGTTTAAGATAAAATTATCAACTCTTCAACCTCATTTAATATGAAGGTGCATCATTCAAACAAATGAAACATTTTTTAATTCATAAAGACATCCTAGAATCCTTATCAAAAGGACAGTGTACACTTCACTTAAATTGAAAATGGACTTGGAAAAGGACATGGGGAGTTAGAAGTTAGCTAGGTCATAATCAGAACAATTAGCAATTGATTATGTCTCTTGAGCTCCCTAGAAAAGGAAATCTCAGTTGAAATTGTTTAACCCAAAATAGTATTAATTTGTTTAGCTAAATCATAATTCAGTAACCAACTACTTTTTTTTTGTACATAAAAACAAATAGTACTCAAGGCTCCTTTATCTAAATTTGTAACTTAACTTTAAAAGTATATACATGTTATGCAAGTTACACCTTTGGACAAGGATTTGTAGATGCCTGAAACTTTCATTTTATAGAAAGGCTAATTATGGAGGGCACTTATTGGTTGACTTTAATAAAACATAGATATTTTAAATTATTGGAATGTAGAAACCATTCTGAACTTCTGAATACAGCTCAATCAAATCATATTTAAATCTTAACTACCAATTTCTCTTCTTCTTTGAATTGCATTTTAACATTTTATATTACTGTTACCAGTTTTAAAATTTAATTTGTTTTTAAGAATATGCTTTAAAACACTGTAGTCAGTCTCAGAACTCTTAGATTATGAAGTTAGTCAGTCTCTTTGATACTCTGAACCTCAGTTTCTGTGAAATGTGACTAAAAACATTTGTCATTTTTACTTTCCTAATAATATATCATGTCATAAAGCCTTTAAATGTGAGTTACCTGTTTTTTATTGCTGGTCTTTTAGAATATGGTGTTATTTCTGAGTGTGTAAATCTCTATATATAAAAGCCTAAGTGACCATTACACCTGAAATGACTGGAATGACCGGTTGACTGGTGGCTATGACACACACTGACCACCAGGGGGCAGACGCTCAATGCAGGAGCTACCCCCTGGTGGTTAGTGTGCTCCCACAGCCAACCTTCTGCAGCCGACCAACCTCCCACAGTCCCTACCCCTGGCCAGCTAACCTCCCATGGTCCTTTCCCCTCCATTCCCAGGCCAGCAGGCCCCAATCAGCCCGGCCCCAATTGGGACTGAGCAAGATGGCCCCGGTTGGCCCTCATCTCTAGCCAGGCCTAGGAACCCCACCCATGCATGATATCATGCACTGGGCCTCTAGTGTGAATATAAACAAAAATTTGAGGACATAGATTTTTTCAAAATTCCAGTCTATTATTCTGCACAAGTACACAAGACATTTTCCTATTTTATTTACCCTGGGTGTAACACCCGTCATGACAGAAGCTCGACCAACCAGAAGGAAGTCAGTCCTGCAGGGGTCACCTTGGTAATGGCTGCGCCCTCTCTGAGCTGTTTCTGGCAAGGGCAGGAAACGGCCCTTGGAGCATGGAGGCATATATGTATAAAGTTTTAATACATTATATTAGAGGTCGTGGTGGTACTGCTTTACCCACAGCATCTACAGGAATTGCTGCAAATTTACTTCTAGGTGGAAGAACCTTTCATTCCCAATATAAATTACCTATTCCATTAATGAAACTTCAATTTCTAGACTCAATATAAACAGTGAAGTTGCTAAAACTATTAAAAAGGCCCATCTTCTCTTTATTGATGAAAGCATCATGGCATCCAGTCATTCTATAAACACCATAGACAGATTACTAAGAGCAATTATGATTTGAATGTTGTATTTGATGAGGAAGTTTGATGGGATTTTTGACAGTTTCTCAGTATTTTACCGCATGCTATGCGATTGGCCATAGTACAAACAAGTTTAAAGTACTGTAATGTGTGGGGATGTTTAAGAAAGTTATCTCTTACAACAAATATGAGATCAGAGGATTCTGCTTATAGTGAATGGTTAGTAAAACTTGGAGATGGCAAACTTGATAGTTTTCATTTAGGAATGGATATTATTGAAATCCCATGTGAAATGATTTGTAATGGATCTATTATTGAAGCTACCTTTGGAAATTGTATATCTATCCTATATAATAAAACCCTAATATGCAAATCGACCAAATGGCAGAACTACTGGTCACTATGATGCACACTGACCACCAGGGGGCAGACACTCAATGCAGAAGCTGCCCCCTGGTGGTCAGTATGCTCCCAAGGGGGAGCACCGCTCAGTCAGAAGCCAGGCTCATGGCTAGGGAGTGCAGTGGAGGTGGCGGGAGTGTCTCCCGTCTCTGCTGCAGGCGGGCGGTAAGGAGCAAGGGGTCCTGGGCTGTGAGAGGATGCAGGCCAGGCTGAAGGACCCCTCTCCCTCCCCAGTGCACAAATCTCATGCACTGGGCCTCTAGTAGATAATATTAAAAATATATCTAAACATGCAATTCTTGGTCTGAAAAATGAGCATGTTCAAAAATTAAATGAAGAAATTTTGGATATACTCTATAGAGATTTTCTCACATATTTGAGTGATGATTCCATTGAATCCATTGATTCAACAGATGATGCTGCAAAGGAAAATTTTCCCATTGGATTTCTTAATAGCATTACTCCTTCGGGAATGCCATGTCATAAATTAAATTTGAAAGTGGGTGCAATCATCATGCTATTGAGAAATCTTAATAATAAATGGGGTCTTTGTAATGGTACCATATTTATTATTAAACTAGAGGCCCGGTGCATGAAATCCATGCATGGTGTGGGGGGTGGGGGGTGGGAGGGCCTTCAGCCCAGCCTGCACCCTCAAAACCCAGGACTGCTGGCTCCCAACTGCTCGCCTGCCTGCCTTCCTGATTGCCCCTAACCGCTTCTGCCTGCCAGCCTGATCACCCCCTAACCACTCTCCTACCAGCCTGATTGATGCCTAACTGCTCCCCTGCCAGCCTGTTTGCCCCTAACTGCCCTCCCCTGCAGGCCTGGGTCCTCCCCAACTGCCCTCCCCTCCTGGCCATTTGTGGTGGCCATCTTGTGTCCACATGGGGCAGCCATCTTGTGTGTTGGAGTGATGGTTAATTTGCATATTACTCTTTTATTAGATAGGTTAGAAGCCTGGTGCATGGGTGAGGGCCAGCTGGTTTGCCCTGAAGGGTGTCCTGGATCAGGGTGGGGGTTCCCTTGGGGTGTGGGGCAGCCTGGGTGAGGGGCCTGTGGTGGTTTGCAGGCCACCCCCCCACCCCTGACCCAAGTGGAGGACCTGGTATCTGGGATTTATTTATCTTCTACAAATGAAACTTTGTAGCCTTGAGTGGAGCCAAGCCTTCTGTTCACTCCATGGCGGCAGCCATTTCTATTGGGATTTATGTATCTTTTATAATTGAAACTTTGTAGCCTTAAGCGGAGGCCAAAGCAGGCCAGGACTGCAATTCTTCGTTTCCTCCATCACTGGGGGCAACCCTAGCATCCTATTCTCTCCAGCTCCGTTGCTGCCGCCATATCTGTTTGGATTTATTTATCTTTTATAATTGAAACTTTGTAGCCTGGAGTGGAGGCCTGAGCCAGCAAGGGCAGGTGGAAAGCTTGGCTTCCTCCATTTCTGGGGAAACCCAAGCCTCCCTCCTGCTCTCTGTGGCCACAGCCATCTTGGTTGGGTTTATTTGTATATTCGCTCCTGTTTGGCTTGTGGGCATGGCTTGTGTGTTTAACATAGGTACGGTCAATTTGCACATTACTCTTTTATTACATAGGATGATTACAACCTAACATTATCAAAGCTGAAGTAGTAACAGGATCTGCAGAGGGAGAGGTTGTTCTGATTCAAAAAGAAAAGTGTTTTCACTCTTAATGTGGTGTACAGGAAGATATTAGAATAAGTTTAATCA
Source organism: Corynorhinus townsendii (assembly GCA_026230045.1). NCBI lineage: Eukaryota > Metazoa > Chordata > Mammalia > Chiroptera > Vespertilionidae > Corynorhinus > Corynorhinus townsendii. Next base: position 160,186,127 of record JAPDVU010000002.1, read on the forward strand.
TTTTATCAGTCATTGTTTGCATACTGTTGTTTTTATATCATGTTTTTGTTGTTTTTATATCATGCCTCTGTTGTTATATCCTTTTGTTACTGTTTATTTATTAATAAATTTATATATTATTTTCATATACATTTTACTAATTTCCTTTCATCTCTCACACTTCTATTATAGAGAAAGGGCAAATAGCAATATTAAAATATTTCCTCTAATTAATTTCATTTTAATATGCATGAATTTCGTGCACCAGGCCACTAGTTTTGTTATAAGAACCAATGTTCATTTTTGTATCTAACCCTAGGTGGCTATAAGGTATTAGATCTTTACTTTTATCAAAGAAGACCTGTTAGTTAAGACATTCTGCAGTCATATGGTTTGGGTTAAAACATCTGTTCAGGATATTAGATAATATTAAGAAATTATTTTTTATTTTTATAGGTGTGGTAAAAGTAATGGGGTTATATATTTTTAAAGGGTCCTTATCTCTTAGAGCTAGATTCTAAAATATTTACAGTTAAATATATGCTAAGGGAATTTGCTTCAAAATAAGGCAAAGGATGGTGAGAGTGTAAGGATTTGGATAAAATAAGACTGGTCAATGAACAGATAGTTATTGAAACTAGACAATGAGTTCATATTATTATTCTCTCTACTTTTTAATTCTATTAAATTAAAGAGAAACAAAACAAAATTTGTTTCATCATATAAGTGCTCTGTGACTTACACAAGCTATTTAATACTCAGTTAAACACTTATAAAGAGAGAAAATAAGTTATCTGTTGTTTCAAAGACTAAATAAGTTAATAAATGTAACTAATGCACATAGACTATGGCATGTCTCATTAAAGATCCTGCATAAATACTAACTCAGAAAATTTCTCCATTTCATGTTCACTTTTTAAATTAAACTTCTTATTTGGGGATAATTGTGGATTCACAAGTAGCTGTAAAAATGAGAAATCTGTATTTATTACCCAGCTTCTCCCAATGGTAATATCTTGCACAACTATAGTAAAATATCACAACCAGGGTATTAATATTAATACAATCAAGATTCAGAATATTTCCATTACTACAAAGATCCCTCCCATTTTTCTTTTCTAACTACACCACTTCTATCCTCTCCTTATCCCTGACTATCACCAATCTGTTCTCCATTACTGTAATTCAGTCATTTTAAGAATGCTATATAAATGAAGTCATACTGTATATAACATTCTGGGGTTGACTTTATTTTTTATGCAGCATAATTCTCTGGAGAGTCATTCAGATTGTTGTGTATATTAATAGTTCATTAACTCTAATTGCTGAGAAGAATTCCATTATATGGTGATTCCACAGTTTCTTTAGCCATTCACTATTCACTAAAAAATATCTGGTTTATTTCTAGTACTTGGCTATTCTAAATTAAGCTTTTTAAAACATTTGTGTACAGATTTTTCTGTAAACATAACTTTTCATTTCTTTGGGATAAATGCCCAGGAGTACAATGGTTGGGTCATGTTGTAATTTCATATTTAGTTTGTTAGATACTGCCAAAATGTTTTCCAGAGTGGCTTTAACTTTTGTAAGTCCCAAAGCAATGAATGAGTGATCCAGTTTCTCCACATTCTTTCCAGCAGAATGGTATTTTTACTAGTTTTTATTTTAGCCATTGTGATAGGTGTGTAGTGGTAGTTCATGCAAATTTAATTTTGTTGGGGATGACTTAATATGCTTATTTACCATCTGTGTATTCTGTGCATGTCTATTGCCCATTTTATAATTGGGTTGTGTTTTTTCAATGTGAGTTTTAAAAATATTTTATTATTATTTATTTAACATTTAACAAATATGTATTATACAATGCTAAGTGTCAGATCCTGTTTTAGGTATATCAGTGAATGAAATACTGATCTCAGCTTTTATTAAAGTTACATTTGAGAAGGAGGAGAGCAACAATGACATATATGGAACATGTTAGAAAGTTACACGTACTGCAGGAAAAAATTAGAGCAGGGAAAGTGGGATGAGGGAATCATGAACAGGTTACAATTTCAAGCAATTAGTTCATGCTTAAACATGTTTGCATATACAGACACATTTGTCTTTTGAATACTAGTACAGAAATGGAAACATTAAGAACAAGATTACTAATGTGCCTTATAAGTGGTTTGCTGGATTTGTGGTATGTAGAACTGTGGGGTTTATAATAGCTAAGATTTATTGAATGCTAAGCACCAGTCACTGCATTTTACTTATACTATCTCACTTTTGCCTGGCTCTTTTACCCCTTTGGATGGCTGGTTTCTCCATATGCATGTATTGGCTTAATGGAGACCCTTCAGGCTAGCAATCAACAATTCATGCCATCTCAATTATCTTTTTAAATTTTTGGCAAAGTATCTGCTGAAGTCTTCTTAGTTGGTTATTGTCATAGAACTCTACTTGATTAGGCAAGTTTAGTTCACTATAGTATTCCCAGTACTTGCTTTTTGAATGAAAAAAAATATGAATATGCCAACTAATAAGAATACCTTAATTCTATGTGGTAATTTTAAAATATTTCATATTTCATTGTTTAAAACTTCCACAGTATTACTCATTTGTTTCTGTACAGTGCTTTTCACTAAGTTAAATATTTTCCTAATACTGAAATATCTCCCTCCAACTTTCCCTTTCCTTCCATTGATGACACCTTCTTCATCCCATTTTCTAAAAACAATTGACCTTTGACAGTCCTTTCCCAACCTTCCCTTTTTACCAGATGTCCATGGCTTCACTTAGATTCAGTCAAAAACTGACTGCAGCTACACTGCCAGAGACCCAGCTCTTCTGCACTGTCTTAAACCTTGGCCAGTTTCCTGGTGCCTGGCCAGTAAACTGCAAGCCCTTCAAGTCCTAGGAGCTTGTCCTGAGCCCCAGGCCTATACTTATATCATAGGTTCTATGGGTCCAAAACATTTTTTTTACTAAGATATGGACACTAAGACATTTTGGGATTTGGGAAAAAAGAAAACAAGATTCATTCTGACCAAATTAATGAAAATATTGGTTGTCTTGACTATGACTCATTTAAATCTGGGCTTGGGAGTCATTTGTGCAGCTGTAAAGGGAAAAGGATCACATATACAGCCTAACCATTTAGGATGGATGAAATGCTATTGCTTTTTACACTAAGTCCATTTGCCCAGTCTTTGATCAGTATTCACCCAGATTTAGTTTTATCAACAGCTTCTTTCTTTCATAACCTTGGTTGGTCAAAAAGTTATTTTCCTTATTCTACTATCCTATCCTCTCCTCCTTTCTCCACCATTTAATATATCATTCCCTTTTGCTTAGCTTAAAACAGTAGGACTTTCAAAATTACATTTTATAGCAAGATTAAATGTCCATAATTTGATTTATAATCAGACTATGATTTTATTGCCTAGATTTTCCCCTAATAAGTCTTGGTTTTCTACCTTGCTTTTACCTTCTTGATTCTAGAAATACTTAATTTCCTATATAAAGGCATGGCATGGTGTTCCATATTTGTTTTTAGTATTATTATCAATTGTCAAATTGAGTGATCTCTCCATATAAACCTTACTAAGGATTTCTCTGCAAGTGTCAACATAAGGCTATGAAAGTTTAGAACTTTTCTAAGATTAATCATCTATTAAATGAAAGAACATGATTTTCAACCAAAGCATGATTCCAAACTACATGCTCTCTTCACTTTGTTATACTGCCACGAGCTCATGAACAGACAAGAAATATAGCCAACTGCCTCTAAGGATAATTTATAAGGGTTGAAAATATTAATTTATTGCTAAGATAACATTAGGAAGATGGAGAAAATTCTATTTCACAGAGTTCCTATCAAGGATAGCAATGCATTTTGTTGGGAGAAATACTTGATAGGCCATTTGCAGTGCTTTTAAGAACGGGGTGTGCAAACGTGGAACCATGGTTAAAATATTCAGGACAAAGGAACAGACCCCACTGTTAGCCCCACAAAGAATCCAGCCATTGTTCTAAAGTCATAGTGAGCAAGTATTTAAGAAATATCAGTTTGAAAGAATGAAAGTGATTAGTTTATTGGGAACTGACATCTGTCCCAGCATGCCCTGTACCAAGCGCTTTACTTTTTAGGTTATGAGAAAGTCTCATCTAAAGAAATTCACCCATGGCTACATCCTTATTAAAGATTTTTTCTTCTGAAAGCTGAAACACTTTGGCCAAAATGAAAGGTTAAATAAAACCTCATCAGTAATACAGTATATGGTATATATTTGATATTCTGCAGAAGACAGGTTCTTGTAAGTTTTGTTATAAGAATCTGCAGTTTCAAGGATCACATTTGCAGATTGAATGGTGGTGCTGAGAATGCTTTAACTTCTAGCATGCTAAGAGCATAAATATTGGGGTAGAACCCACTTTCATGATTTAAGAAAATAGTAGGATCAGACATTGGGGAAAATCTGTCAAACTAGACTTTATTCTCCAACACAAGTTTTTCACAGCAAATCATGGAAGAAAAAGTGACAGCCTTCCTACGTTGGAAGATGATGAGCCTAAGGAGTGATAAAACAAAAATATTTCAGTGTTCATTGTGGACAAAGCCAAGATTTATTTTTAGTATTAGAATTAGATCACTGTAAACATATAAAGACATATTTAAATTCACTGACAGATATTCAAATTCAGAAATATTAAAGAAATGTGCCCATGTCTACACTCCTATTAAAGATTTTCCATATTTGTAGGAGAAGGAAATATATATATGTGTGTGTGTGTGTGTGTGTGTGTGTGTGTATACATTCCTAGACACCTACCCATTCCTAGACACCTACAATAAAAACCACCAAAGCAATCACAACATTGCCCTATGCTTCCATTTTCTATTTTAGTAATAATATTTTCAGTCACAAAATCCAGCTTGATACTCTCAAGTGAAATTTAAAATTGAAGTAATTGCATAGATAATTTATACTAAAAATATCTCCCCTTACCTGAGACTTCCATGTTATTGAGATTTATTTTGATTAGAATCAGGCAAATGGTACCTATCTTCTCAAAACGTAAGCATTATTTCTACATTTAGTGACTACCAATAGCATCTTGAAAAGTCTCTTTCTTGGCTCCATTTATTTACTTCCATATTTTTTAAGTTATCTGAGAATAAAAAAAGAATTCTGGATTTCATGCTGCATTTCCAAAGGCATATTGTGACATGAAACTAAAAAGCTGACAGTTTTGCTACACACCTTTGCCCAGTGACATTTAACCTAATATAAGTGAAAACATATTTATGGTGAAATCATCATAATAAATGGTGTAGAAATTCCAGTAAGTATGGTAGTTCTATTTTCCAAAGTGTGGTCTCACAATTGAACACAAGATAATAAGCTTAGCATAATATTTTGATTACTTATTTTATTAGTGGAAATTCTCCTTAGATCAATTCCTAACAGGATTTGGATTTCTTTGACTCCATTGCTGTAGAACACTTCATTCTCAGTAACTTTTCCAATTTTGGTAATGCAAGTATTTGGGTACTCACACTTGCACCATTCCTTGAACTCTTGCCCATTAGTTTGCTTGAACCTCATAAAATGTTAACTTGAGTTGTGTGCAGTAAGGAGACCAATAAAACACCATATGTTTGGTGACTAAACCATTAAAAAATGTCCTAGCACCTTTTCCATAATAGTCTGTGACATATAAGAATTTCAGATTTGACTGTTCATAACAATAAGGATGAAATATTCTTTCTTCTCATTATAATTTATTATTCTTTGAGAGAGATATTTCTCACAGTTATAAGAAAAAGAAACCCTGGATTCTGGTTTACTGATTTATATTAAGAAATAAATTTGGAGGAATTTTTGCTTATTTTACTTCCATGCCTTGTTTATCTTTTTAGTGATCAACAGGTGATTACTCACAAGGAGCCAAAATACAAAAACAAGTGTTCCATTCATCTTCAATGCAGAGAATATAAAACCTTCTTCAAAAAAGTATGTAAACAAGAAATCAATGCATGCTCAACCAACTTTCTAACTTACAGTTTCTTTTAGGTAGCAAATTTAAACAAGAAAAACATAATTATCCTTGAATGAGATAAAAAACTATGAGATAGGGGAATTGAAGGATTTCGATTTAAAACTCAAATTAGTCTGCTAATCATGACAACATTACTAAACTAAATTGCAATCCATGAAGTAAAAAAAGAAATCAATTGAAAACCAAAACAAACAGAAATAAACCTACAATTAGTAGGCAAAACCATAGAGGTTTTCTACTTCTACTCACACCTTTTTTTTAAGTATTTTTATTGAGAGAGAAACATCAGCAATGAGATAAAATCGTTGATCAAGTGCCTATGCATACCCCACACTGGGGATCGAAGCCATAACCCAGGCATATGCCCTGACTGGAAATTGAACTGTGACCTCCTAGTTTATATGTTGATGCTCAACCACTGAGTCATGCCGGCCAGGCTCTACTCAACATCTTTTGTTCCACATATTGATGGGGCCCCTCTCCTGAGTAAACCAAAGAGAAAAAAAAGAAAGAAAAAGAAAAGAAAACCCACAAAAAAAAACAAAAAAAAATCCTTAAAACACTGAAATAGGTGAATCTGAAATTCAATGGTAAGAAAGTTTCCAGAAGAACCTAGTCAATATCTCATGGCCAATTCAAACTTTCTCTCTATAAAAGCACTCAATTTCAGTTTCATTTGATCAGTGCAATTCAATAGCAGTTTGAAGACAGATATATATCTATGTCAACATTTTGGTGATTGAATGGGCCCAAAAGTAGATCACTAAATACAAAAAACATAGCCTGCTGTGATTGGCTTATCTTGTACTGAAGTTTTAGGCCTTGGTGCATAGAAGGTATGTAGAATTGTGGAGAGAGATAAGGAAAGTTACAATTTTAATCTAAAAAATGCAAAGCATGGCTTTTTCAAATTGCTTAGCACTTTATATCTCTTCTTATGCCCCCAACACCCACATTCTAGTTAGAATGTGAGCCAAACTCCTCTTTCTAGTGCCAAATATATCTCCCTGCTCTGCAGATGGACAAAAGAGAACAAGTTAAAAACATGCAATCAAATGTTTGCAACTCATTTTTTTTTGTGTGTGTGACAAAGTCTCCTTATAACTCAACAGTAAATATGTGAATTGCTTTGTATTTGAGTGTAAAGTCATTTCATATTTTAGCCCATCTACCAACTCACTATTAAAACAATATTAAAGCAATACCTCAATTTCACCATCAGTTTGCATATGTTAAAGACACTGGACAGGGAGTGAGATATGCAAATAAACATTTATAAAGAACTCTAAAACCCCTTGGTAAAAAATGACACGGGTGTCTGAAGTGTTATTGTAGTTATTGGGAAAAAGCAATGCAAATATTCCAATTCTGTAATATTTAACAATTTGGTAGACTAAATCATAAGTTTTAGCTGCATTCAATTTTGCACTAAAATTGAGATTCAATCTAAATACTCTTAAACATGATATATACAGCTGTGGTAGTAATAAGGCTCTTGGATTTATTTTTTATATGATATTTGAGAGATCACATAACATACTCAGAGGCATTGATTTGGGGATGCACTCAATTTCCACACATCATTCAACTCTTCATAAAGGTTAAAAGAAAGATGGAAAAATAGATAAAAAGAAACTGAAGGAGCTCAATAGGTTGGCATACAGTGCCATACCATTCCCCACTTAGGGCATGAGTCAATATAGTTGTGCACTATTAACCCCCCTTGTTAAACAAGAGTAGAGAAGGACATCTCATGTTAGGAGATTTTACAACATTCCTATTTCTTATAATTCTTTACAAAGAATTACAAGAAATAGGAATTTTTATGGAGAAAGATATGTTTTCAATGAAGTATGAATAATTTGAAATGTACAAATTAGCTCTTTTGACAAAATGATCTTCATACTCAAACATTTGAAAATGTCACCTCTTAAAGGCTAAAAATGTTGCTCTAACCCTGTTCAACTCTTGAATGTATTCTGAGTCAACAGCTCAGAGCAAGACATATGCACCAGTCCTGACTCAGGTGGCCTACAGAAAATGGTGTCAAGGCATGCCAAGGTCTCTTCTGTGGCCCAAGCATTGCTTTAGAAAATTGCACTGCTGTTGGTCCTACTTTTCCAGAACTTTCTGTAAAAACATGGAATAAAGTAGAAAAGTAAAAACTCATATTCCTCATGTTATCTAAGCCTTCTTAATTATATTATTACTAGAGGCCCGGTGCACAGATTTGTGCACTGGTGGGGTCCTTTGGCCTAGCCTGTACCCTCTCCAATCCAGGACCCCTCAGGAGATGTTGGACTGCCAGTTTAAGCCTGATCCTTGCAGGCCAGGCCGAGGGACCCCACTGGTGCACAAACCCATGCACGGGTACTCTAGTATGCATATAAGATCTTTGGTTAATCTCTTCTTGCCCTCCCGCTTCCCACTGAGATTCAACAGTCTGTTCCATGTTTCCATGCCTGTGCATTGAGTGTCTGCCCCCTGGTGGTCAGTGCACATCATAGTTACTAGTCGAATGGTTGAACGGTTGCTTAGGCTTTTATATATATATATAGATATTCAAAGTTACCACCAAATGTTTTGAAGATCATTAATGAGAAGTTTTGAAACAATTAAAGGAAGGCCATTGAGAACTGAAGAATCAATACATGATCAATTTTAGCAAAGCAGGTGCAAAATTCATTCATATAGGATAAAGACCAATTATTTGGTTACTATTAATTTTGCTTAATTTCAACTGAGTAATCATTTTGAACACAATGTTCTGTTTATATCCAGCATTCATCTCTTTAAAATATACATATTTGGGCAAATTTTGGTCTGTTGATTGGCCAAAAACCTTTAAAAAGGGCATTTTACTTAAGAAATAATTTCACTTAAAAACTTGTTGTACATGGAAAGGAAATTTGTAGTAAACATAAGGAGCTGTGCCATTCAAGGAATATGGCACATTGGGCTTTAAAAAGGTTAATATTAGCTAAAATGTTTTAAAGTATTTTTATATAACTAATACTTATATCTTGACTATTATTTTTCCTGTAAAATATTCCAATGTCATATCTAAGACTAATAAATAGCATTAGACCAGAATTATAGCCTTCTTAGTAAAATCTCATTCTGTGACCTGAAACAAAATTCCTTTGTGATTTCCATTGAAAATTGCTGATGTTCTCTGGGCTGCCCAGGGGCAGTTATATTATAAACCAGAAACAATGAAGTAAGTGAGGTGAAATTATATGACTTAGTGTATAAATTCAGGAATATTTATTCAGAATGCCTGTATTTACAAGTTGCCCACAGAGCCAGTTCTATTCTTAACAATTCGTAGGGCTACTAGGTATCCTGACTCTAACAACAAGGTAATAAATTGACACTTATTTTCTTCTAAATCCAATTGACTCTTGATCAGCATTTGCCCTAAAGAACACTACTATAATTTGTACTTCTGTATCCATGTTAGTCCAGCTTAACCATACAAGACTAGGGGTGTTTTGTTTTGGATTTTTTTTTTTACAGGGCTCATGTTGCCTTACATTAGTATTCAATTATGTATATTTAGGCTATGTTTATGCCAGTTAAACAATAAGTTTGCTATAGGCTGTGACTCTGCTGTTATATTTTTATGTATTGTTAGTCTCAGAACAAAAGCTTTTTAAAGTGATCAGTGCCTACTATGAACAGATTAACTACAGAATATATTTATTACTCTTAAAACCCTTGAATTGGAAATAACACTTCTGGAATGATAAAGAAAGATCCTTCATAAATCTCCTTCTTAAAAACAATGGGAACACTGGCAAAATGGTCAAAATCAACTTTTTTAAATGTCAGAAATAAGCCAAAGATTTGTAAAATATGAGCAGTGTCTATTCAAGAAAAACTGCTGATACTGGTAAGAACAACATGTTTTATTGCATAACTTTATGTCTTCCCATGCCCAACTCTATAGAACCCTTAAAAACCAATAACTTTGCAACCATAGTAGCTGTCAAAACCAGAAGCTATGCAAATATTGGAAAGGGAAGACCAAGTTTGGATCTCAAATAGGTTTATCTGTAAAGTATTGTCACCATTTGACCTATCTGACCTCTTCCTGGAAAAGTCCCATTCATATTGTGTTGTCATTAGTGTGTCTGGTTGGGAGCTTCCTCTGCAGGAAAAGACCTATCCCCAGAGAGTCTTTGGAAAACATTCAGCAATTATTAACATGGCAGTTACCTAGGCTGCTTCTAATTTCATAACTTACTAAAATGTTCCAATAACTGGTCCAAGAATAAATATAGTGATCAATGGAATAGAATTTGAAGTCCAGAAAAAAACTCTTCCATTTATGATTAATTGAATTTTGACAATGATCTGAAGACATTTTAATGTGAAAAGAATAGTCTTTTTACCAAATGTTGCCAGGACAAGTGATTATCTCCATGAAAAAAAATAAAGAATTTAGACTCATACTTGACATCACACATAACACTGAACTCAAAATGGATAATGGAAATATATGTAAGAGCTAAAATTATAAAATAAATCTTAAAGGAAAACACAGGGGTAAAACTTTCTGAATTTGGATAACTAATAGTTTCTTAGATATGAGACCAAAAGTGCAAGTGACAGAACACAGATAGAATAATTGGATTTCATTAGAATTAAATATTTCTGTGCTTTAAATGTCACAATAAAAAAGTTAAAAAGACAACCCAGAGAATAAGAGAAAATATTAACAAATTATATGTTTAATAAGGGATGTGTATTTAAGATGTAGAAAGAACACTATATATTTATATATATACTCAATATTAAAAGAGAACACAATTAATAAAAGGGCATATAAGTGAGTAGACATTTTTCCAAAGAAGATATGTAATTTGCTAGGAGCCTCATGAAAAAATCTTCAACATCATTATTCATTATTGAAATGCAAATTAAAACTGGAACATACCATTTTATACCCACTAGAAAGATTACAATGAAAAAGAAAACAGAACACAGTCAGCCCTGGCTGATGTACTCAGTAGTTAGAGCTTGTGCCCCAGAGGGTCTTGGGTTCAATTCCTGGTCAAGGACACACACCTGGGTTCCAAGTCTGATCCCTGTCCTTAGTCAGGACATGTGTGGGAGGCAACCAATAGATGTGACAGGCATATCGATATTTCTCTCTTTCCTCCCTCTTCCTTTCTCCCCTTCCCCTCTCCATTTCACTCTCTCTAAAAATCAATGGGAAAAAATATCCTCACTCCTTGAGTGAGGACTAAAAAAACACAAAACAAATCAAAGCATGCACAATACAAATGCTGCTGAGGATGAAGGGAAAATGGAACTTTAATACATTGCTCATGAGACTGTAAACTTTTGCAGCCTCTTGGGAAAATAGTTTAGCAGTTTCTCTGAATGTTAAACATAGAGCTACCACATGATCTTGCATTTCAACTTTTAACTATATCCTCAAATAAATTGTAAGTATATATCTACACAAAAGCTTGTACACAAATGTTCATAGTGGCCATTCAGAATATCCAAAGGGTGAAAACAACCCAAATCTCAATCAAACAAATTGTTGTATATCCATACAATGAAATATTGCCAATAAAAATGAATAAAATACTAATAATTGCCGTAACATGGATGAACCCTGAAGATATACTACATGAAAGAAGCCATTCAGATATTATATGATTCCATTTATAGAAAATGTCCTGATTGGGAACACTTACAGAGACAGAAAATAGGTTAGTAGTTGCCAGGAGCATGGCGACTGGAAAAACAGGAAATGACTGCCAATAGTTATAAAGTTTCTTTTTGATGTGATAATATGTTCCCAAACTATATTTTTGTAATGCTTGCACAACTATAGAAATATGCTATAAAAAGCCATTGAAATGTACTCTAAATGGGTGAATTGAATGGTGTGGTATCTCAATAAACTCTTAAAAAAACTGGTGTAACTGCTCTGTCCTATGAAAACTGGGTTATTTTATCTAGTCACAAAGGGGGAATAAGCACACCTAATGCTTAACATTGGGCAAATGGAATAGGATCCTTAAGTGAAATATTAATGAAATTAATGGGAGAAGGGTGCATTAGGAGGAAAGTTTTGTGAGATGAGACATTTTTATTGAAGGAGTCATATTTCATTTGGGTCTTGTAAGCTTCCTGTAAGACCAATAACTTTTGATATTCAGAGAAGTAAAAATATTTTATAAGAGTGGGGAGATGAGGATGGCAAGGTATGGAGATTACTAAATAAAGGGATTCTTTATAGAAAGTGACTAGTCTAATTTGGCAAAATGTTGAATAGAGAAAGATACTAATTATAGAATTAAATATGAAAAATGGGTTGAAAGTCATAGGTGGAAAAACTAGATGCCTAGAGAATAAATGCCTTCTTTATTAATAAGTTATAAGAATAATCTAATTGCAAAGCAAGAGCTACAGGCATACATTTTCTTTAATAAAAAGATAGGAAAAGGAAAAAGTATCATGAAATTTGGGGTCTGTATAATATCATAAATCACTGCCATCAGTCGATCTTTTGAGAGAGTAGGACGTATCAATTAGTGACCTACAGAATAGACTGGAGAAAAGAACATGAAGGAAAAGTAACTGTCCAGTGTTGGGAGACAAAGATCACCCTTTAATAACTTAGCATTATACAGCAAAAGAAAAATTAGTTATGCAGCAGACATATTTGTTATGTAAAGTATAATTTGGTTCTAGGTTGTAACACAGTTTGGGTTCTAAGTCCATCACCTAATACATGTCCACAGTCACGCCACTTACCCTGGTAAGCAATCATTATTACACATGTAAAATTTTATTATAATGTCACCTACTTTATGTGTTTTTAGAGGCATAATGACTTAACAAACTACCAAGTTATTAGTATAATTTAAAATAATCACACAGATTTCCTACTACCCTTGATAAAACCAACATTTTCCAGTTACCCTGCACCAGAGATGTCACAATACAAGCTGTAGGAAAATAATTATAAGAAGGCTATTATCAGAAATGATCATTCAGCTTCTTCTAAAGGGAGGAATTTTCCTTTAAGCATAAAATGTAAATGTAATCCTATTAAAATCCTGAGTGAGATTCACTATCCTTTCTTCTGGTGAATTTCCATCAATGTCCCACCCTTGCAATAGTAAAGAAGAAAAGGAGAATAAAAATTAAAAAATAATGTGATAATTAGAAAATGAAAGAAAAAATATTTTCAATTGCTATAATTGTTTACCAAGACAATCTTAGAGAATCAATAGAAAAATAAATAAATCTAACAAGTGAGTTTGTCAAAATTAGCAAATGTATGTGAACAGCATTCCTATATTGTCAATAAATATATAGGAACTGATGGACAAAAAGAAATTACATTCACAACATCAATGAAACATATATTGGACTAATTCTAAAATATGTTTTTCTTTATATAGTACTAATTCTAAAATATATTTTTATTTATAAAATAAAATATTATAGAGAAATTAAAAAAAACATCTAAATATAAGAAGAGATATTTCAAGTTAGGGAATAGAAAAGTAAATTTTTTTAAAGATACCAGATTTGTTCAGGTTAGTCCATAAATTTAATGTAATCTTAATCAAAATTCCTGTAAATGTTTTGTGAAACTTTATAAGCCAATTCTAAAATGTATACACCAAAGAGAAAAAATAATGAATTATAAGGAAGACTTTCAATACTTATACAGTGAATTCCTCAATAAGTAGCAAAACAATTTAAGGCTTTAAAAATTAAGATAGTATGGTATTTATTTTGGAATAGATGGGCAGACTGGTAGAACTTTAAAAGCATTGTTTTGCACATACAAAATCTAGATATATGATGGTGATAACATAGGAGAAAACAGCAACTGTTCAGTAAGTGGTTCTGGATCAACTGGTTATCTGTATCACAAACCATACAGGGAAAATGAATTTTATTTGTAAAGTAAAAAGCAAAATTTTAAACTTTTAAAATAACCTAGGGAATATCTTTTTAAACTGATCATATAAAAAGGATTTTGAAACAATCAGAAACCACAGCTATAAAAGAAATGGTTGATATATTTGACGGCATTTAAATAAAACAATAGTAACCAAAAGAAAAGTGATGTTAATGCACCATAGTCATGGATATAGCCTGAGAGAAAATATTTCCACATTAGATAATCAACAAAGAACAATATCCAGACTATATAAAGTACTTTTATAAATCAAAAGCAAAAGACAGACAATCTAATCAAAAGAATGGGCAAAGAATTTGAAGGGTATTTTACAGATAATGTTGACTTCTCTTGTCATTAGGGAAATGCAAAGTTAAAAGTACAGTATTATATTCGTCATTTTGGAAAAGAACATAGATCATATGGAAAGGATGGGAAAAACACAGACTTATCTACCCAGAGAGTAGACATGTCTGTAGACAGAGCCATGCATTCCACTTATAGTAGTAAGGAATTTGGCAATATGCAGAAAAACCAGAGTATACACTTCAACCGAATAGCCTTACTCCTAGAAACTCAGGGCAGCATTTCTACAAGGAAACATAAACAAGACCATTCATTACAACATTGTACACAAAAAGGTCAAAACTGGAACAATGATCCCTAAAGAGAAAAATGAATAAGTAAATTGTGACAACTGCATGTAATTAAATATAAAACTATTAAACTGAAGAAACTAGAATTGTGCATATCCATATGGATAAATTTCACAAATACAAAGCCAAATGGAAAATAAACATATTATCTATATATATAAAAGCCTAAGTGACCAAACAACTGAACAACTGAAAGACCGAACAACCGAATGACCAAATGACTGGCCACTATGATGCGCACTGACCACCAGGGAGCAGAAGCTCAACACAGGAGCTGCACCTCGGTGGTCAGTGTGCTCCCACAGTGGGAGCGCCACTCAGCTGACCAATGGGTGCCAGATGCGGGGTTCACGGCTGGCTGCTGCAGCCCAGAGACCACAGCAGAGAAGCCTACCAAGCAGCGGCAGGCACAGCGGGGCTGGGATGAGCAGGAGCGGCAGGCAGGAGCGGTATGCGGCGTTGGACTGCTGGTTTCAGCCTGATTCCCACAGGTTACACTGAAGGACCCCACCAGTGCACAAATCCATGTACTGGACCTCTAGTATAAAATAATACATTTAATGTGATAAAAATTTTATCTAAATTTGAGAAGATGCAAATCAATAATATGCATATTATGGCTATAAAAAATGTATGGTAAAGGTAGAAACATACATGTGTGAATGGAATACACCAAAGTCAGGATGGTGGGTGTGATAGAGGAAGAAAGCAAGGCAAAATGGAATTGCTAAGAGATGCATATGGAGTTTCCAAATATACCTGCAATGTTTTCATTTCTGAAAAGGAAGATCTAGAGAAAATATGACAAGTATTAAAATTTTACAAAATTAACTAATGAGATACCAACATTTATTAAATCATTCTTTACACTTTTTGGTATTTTGAAGTTTTCCATTGTAAAAGTAGAAAAAAAGATGAGGTGAACTTGAGGCTTTGAGGTGAAACGAAAAGCAGCAATAAGGACATACAAGAAAGAAAGAGAGTTGCAACATTTAAGATGAACATCTTCTCCCCCCCAGCCCCCACCAAAAAATAAAGCTTAAATGAATAATAATTTTTGGAATTTTATATGGTCTTGCTCTTTTTCTAGTTCTAACCTTAATTTCTTAGTTTTACTGTATTATTCTTTCAGAACATGATCCAAACTCTAGCATTGCTATTGGTTTCTAGGCTTCCATACACTTGTAAAAAATATGCAAAATCTGGTTTTATAGACATCTAACTGGCCATGCCTTAAATGACTGGAATGTTGTAGTCACATGCCCCTTTCTAGCTTATAGGGATTAATGAGATATTTGAAGGTTTTCAAATGTAGATTTAAAAATGTATAATATACTCGAGGAGATTAAAAATGTATTATCCTTTGAAAAACATTGACCTAGACAATTCAAGGGAATATTTGAGTTTCTGACCAAATGAAGATATACTGAACAAATCGGCGTGGTAGAAAAGCATCACTGTAAGTGATAAGAAATATAGGCCATGGCACATTGAACTGGATGAAGAGAGTGCATATTTATGCACCTGCCATGAGTCATTTGTGTGAGACTGTTCTGTGAATGTCATTTAGAATCAGCTTTAATGCTGGAGTTCATATATATATATGAACCCTTCAATGACTTAAAAGGGGAAACTATCAAGTTTGATAATCTAAACACAGCATATGTGATGTTGCTTAAAGTGACTTATTACTTGGAGAGTTAATGAATGGAGTGAATGAGGCAGAAGCCAAATTTAATAAGAAATAAATTAAGTTCAAAGAACACAATGAGTAGCAGGAAATAGTTGTAATGTGTTGTCTCCAAAGATGGATTAAATTCGAGAGAAAAAGGACAGGCAATAGCAATGATGCCCAAATCAGAAAGCTAAGAAGACAGGAGGCATGTGCCAGATACAATTAGCTGCTTGTTAGAGTTCATGGAATATACAGTGTTTGACCCAAAGCCCTAATGAGCTCTTTTCTTAAAAAGGAAATTGAGGGAATCAAGACTCACAGGCAACAAATGCCCTAAAGTGCAGAAACACATGTATTATGGACCTTAGCTGCTTGTTTTGATGTAGAAGACCAGATGAAAATATCATTGAAATATGATTTACCCAATATCCCAAGAAAATAACTCTTTAATTGTGCAGTGAAAATGTTGGAGAATAGGAATGAGAGTGAAAAACCAGAAATGTTTTCTAAGTCCCCTTTTAGACTTATGCTTTTACAATTACTGTGAAATAAATATAAAGCAATATAAACACTTTGTAGTGGCATTATGGAGCTTAGTTTATAAGTACATAGAAGGTTTTAAATAAATTCTTAACAAAAGGTAACATTATTTATTCATTTAGCAAACACTTATTTTACAACTAGAGGCCCAGTGCACAAAATTCATGCACAGGTAGAGTCCTAGAGGCTGCCGACTGCTGGCCGGGGCCTCCCTTTGCACCTTATTTGGCCTGGTGCTGCCCGCTCACCTGCTTCACCATCCCACTGCAGTCCTGCTCTCACTGGGATCCATTGGGCTGGCAGCGCCTCCACTACTGCCTGCTGCCAGTGCCACATTGTCGATGTCTGCCATGTTCCACACCACCCCTTGGTGGTCAGCCCACACCTAACTCCCCGTCCATCGAACTTCCGCCCATGGGGACAATTTGCATATTAGCCTTTTATTATATAGAATGTTCCAGGTTCTGGTGTAAATGGTATAAAAATATTTGTTTGCCTAACTCTTATCACAACTTTTTTAGGCAGATGTTATAATTCTCACCTGATAGAAGGGAAACTGAGGTAAAATAGGCTTCAGTAGCTTGTCCAAAGTCACACAGCTGAATAGGCAGACTTATCCAATTTCATGACTCTAACCTTCTCTCTCTCTTTCTCTCTCTCTCTCTCTCTCTCTCTCTTTCTCTCTCTCAGTTTTGGAAAGAGATGATATGAAAAATGGGTAGAGACCAGCAGGGGTAGCTCGCTCAGTGGTTGAGCATTGACCCATGAACCAGGAGATCACAGTTTGAATCCTGGGTAGGGCACATGCCCAGGTTGCAAGCTCAATCTCTGATGGGGGTTGTTTAGGGGCATCTATTTGATTAGTCTCATCATTGATGTTTCTATTTCTCTCTCCCTCTCCCCTCCTCTCTGAAATCAATTAAAATTTATTTAATAAGGAGAGAGAAATGGGTAGAGATGTACTAGACAGATGAAAAACAAAGATTGAATTGTTTATCTTCCTTTTGTTAAGTTGTATGAGTTCCTTCTAGATTTTAGAGGTTAACTCCTTATTGGATATATTATTGGCAAATATGTTCTCCCATGGAGTGAGCTCTCATGTTGTTTTGTTGATGATTTCTTTTGCTGTGCAGAAGCTCTTCATTTTGATGTAGTCTCACTTTTTTATTTTCTCCTTAGTTTCCATTATCCTAGGAGGTGTATCCTTAAGGACAACTTGCTATGAGAGATGTCTGAGATTTTGCTGCCAATGGTTTCCAATTAAAAAATGGGCAGAGGACCTCAATAGACACTTCTCCAAAATGGACAGAAGGCCAAAAGACATATGAAAATAATGCTCAAAGTCACTAGTCATCAGAGAGATGAAAATCAAAATGACAATGAGGTACCACATAGACCTGTTAGAATGGCTATCATAACAAATTAACAAAGGGCAAGTCTTGGCAAGGATGTGGAGAAAAGGGAATCCTCTTACACTGCTGGTAGGAATGCAAAGTAGTTCAGCCTCTATGGAAAACAATTTGGAATTTCCTCAAAAAATTAAAAATGGAAGAACTACCATTTGACCCAGTGATCTCACTTCTATGAATATATCCCAAAGAATCCAGAAACACCATCAGAAAGAATATATGTACCCTTATTTCATAGCAGCACAATTTACAATAGCTAAGGTTTGGAAACAGCCTAAGTGTCCATCAGCAGATGAATGGATTAAAAAGCTGTGGTACCTCTATACAATGGAATGCATTTGCAACATCATGGATGGATCTAGAGAGCATTATTCTAAGTGAAATAAGCCAGTCAGAGAAAGATTAGTATCACATGATCTCACTCATATGTGGAATCCAATGAACAACATAAAATGATGAACAAAAATAGTCCCAGAGACATAGAAACATCGAACAGACTGTCTAATCTCAGAGGGAAGGCAGGGGAAGGTGGAAAGGGAGGGGGGAGATCAACCAATGAACTCATATGCATATATGCATAACCCATAAATACAGACAATAGGCTGGTGAAGGCTTGAGGGGAGAAGGGGTGGGGGAGAGCAATGGGGGAAAAAGGGACATATGTAATATTTTCAGCAATAAAGATTTATTTCTAAAAAAGAAGAAAAAGGAGAAAAACAAAAGATAGATATCCTAGAGAGAGAGAAAAAAGGAGAAATGATTCCTTCTTCTGGAATTTTTGTAATAGTTTATTTGTGGCCTAGAATAATAAATCAAAGAAGAAAGATGCTCAACTGTCATCTCTAAAAGTTTTTAATGTAAGACTGAAAAATGAATCCAATGACTTTAAAGAAGGGGAGAAATAATAAAAGCTTAGCTCATCTTCTGCCATGGTGGATGATATCAAACACAATAATGGAAATGAAGTGTGTGGTAGAGGGCTTCATCGTGTTCCATTCTCAACCACTGAATTAATGCTATTATTTTTAAAAATAACTTATTACTATAATCCTAATCTAAAAACACTTGAAAAGTCAGGTATATGGAGTAAAAAACACACTGAATATTCCAGAAATAACACACTGTGAAAAAAGAAACAAACTACCCATAATATTCAGGATCTTTCATGGCAGTAACAGGAGATACAAATGTCACATAAACCCATATTCATCACACACTCAATGAAGTACTCACTGTTTGGTGTTTTGAGATTACTGAAGGAGTTAATGAATGTAGTTCTTGCTCAAAAATAAAATAAAATAAAAGCGTACAGCACAATATGTCAGAATTCATGCATGAATAAAGTAGGGAACAATTCAAGAGTAAGATGTAGTTTGGTGTAAATAATATACATAAAGCCTGAGGAATTTGACACATATAGAATGAATAGAATTGTCTCTTAAAGGAAATAATCTAGGCATTGGAGGAAGTATTGAATTTGAGTGAGAAAGGATGAGAGGCAAGATAGAAAGAGTAAATATGTGAGATAACAATTCAGAGTATGGGCTCTGGCATTTGACTTTCTGGGCTCTAACATTATATACACCAACGTGAGCAAGTAATTTAACTTCTATTTCTCAGCTTTTGAATAGAGGTAATAACAGCACCAGTTTCAAAAGATTTTTATAATATTTAAAGGAGGCCAATTTAATACGGAGTGACTGGCAAGAGGGTATTAGTGAATGTTAGCTGTTAATATTATTATTTACAGAGGGATAACTATGAGAGAAAGAAAATTATGAGTTGGATTTACAAGCTTTTAACACTTCATTCATGATTAGTAATTTCGTAAATATCAGGAAATTCATGGTCATACAATGGAAACTGTAAGGAACTTGAAGAAATACAGAAATTTTAACAAAGATCAACCTACAAAAATATCAAACTAACAACCAAATGCCCATTTATGCACTTTTCATTCACTCCATTCCAGTTCTTTTCCCTTCACATGAGATGAGAACTCTGTTCAGTGGTATATAAGGAGAGAGAGGGGGGGATGAAAGATAATAGGACTAAATAGCGAGTAAACTTGAACAGTGCTGCAATAGAATATCCAAACAACTGTCAAATGTATAAGAAGTGTTTTTTATTAACCAGATGCTACCAGGCCAGAACAAACACAGAAGAGTGTACCCAGCACGAGGCACTGCTTTGCTTTGACAGGTCTGATTTATGAAACAGATGATTTGTTATTTATTGATCAGAGACTGATTCTACTGAGTTAAGAAGAAGCTTGATAAAAGGCAATCATGCATCTCATTTGGTTATGAGCAAAAATAGTGTGTATTGGCTTGCCGTGTCAACTGACTTTGATGCTACAACATCCAGATGTTCAACATGTGCAAACTTCAGATACAAAACAAAACAGAACAAATTAAAATGTTCTCTATGCCACAAAAGAAAGGAAAGCATTCAAAACATGTCCTAGGAAAAAAAGAACTCATCAGAAACACATAATATAGTCTGAAACGTTTTTCTTAATCAAAAGATAAGAAAGATTCACTGAATTTTTTTTATTCTTTCATTTATTTGATAATTATTTATTGAAGGCTCTGTTTAAGGCATTGTGTGAAGCACTATTTTGACATTTAAAATGTTCTATATGCAAATGCAGAGTTCCAGGAAATTACTAATTCAAATAAAATTTCACCAACATGCTCAGAGCAAGCCTAATACTTTTACATCTTCCACAATACTAAAGCGCCTATTAAGTTAATTATTTTTCACTCTTGGTATCATAACACAGTTGCCATTTGTTCTTTTTAATTCAGGAAATTCCTTCAGCTTTATTGTTCTCCCTGATCAGTCCAGCGGAAAGCTACACGTAACGTAACCGGATTTTTGAGATAAGACATGACTCCTCAATCTGGAAGCCTGGAAACTTTTTTGTTCTATTTAGTGTATTTTAAACATGACACTTACGTTTGCACAACATCACTTGTATCACATGATGATTTTGTATTTTTCCAGAAGTTATTAATGATTGAAAACACTAAGGCCTCTTGTCACTTGAAGATTCATGGATGTTTCCCCCTTTCCCTGAGTATGCTCCAAAAGCAGGAAAGAAAGCTTATCATCTGCAGTCGGGTGTTAAATTGTTTCTTTTTTTTCAATAATTTTTTTCTGGGGATGACCTCATTCATTGCAGTGGTAAATATACTTGAAGGTAATTTAGCGTCTCAACATTTGGACTTGTATTAGAAACAGATTTTTCTTTTCTTCTCACAGTTGTCTTTGAAATGGATGGCATTGAGTTATCACCCTTGGCCTTTCAATTTAACAAAACTTGTTAAATAAACACTGCATCTTGGAAATGCAGTCATTATCACTATAAGAGCCCTAAGTTACAAAGTTAGTAGCAAGAATCTTATGCAATTATAATGAGCTGCCACATTAGCAGTGCTATCACAAAGAGGGTTGTCATCAAAAGAAAATGTCTTGGAAACAGAAATTCACCGGCTTGTTTTTCTTGATTATAAAATACAAAGGAGTATGGTGCAATGTGCATGGGCTATAGAGTTAGACAAGCTTGGATTTGATTCTCCGTTCTGCCTCTTAAAGTAACGCGGACCGCCCTCTCTGAATCTCTTCCCTCTGTCCATTTGGGATTGCGATTCCTATTCCTAAGGTTTGTTGGGTTGAAGTTGGGTTGAGACTCTGTATTCCAATAACAAGATGATCTTTCTAAATATTTACCAGAGGGTGTAGAAAGAAAAAATCGTAATTTATTTTTCCATATTGATCTTTTCAGGTTATAAAGATTAAGTGGAAAATTCAGTGCTTCAAAGAAAAGTCAAAGCAATGAGAAATGTTTCATGACATTTTAAACAGCATTGGCTTTCCTGGAGGAGAACACTGCTCTACATCACCAATCCACAATTTGGAAATAAAATCACTCAAATTTCAGAATTTGGTAATTGAATCTCTGGAGGTTAAAATAACACATATTCAATTTAATTGCAAAATTTCTAAAGTTATATACAATATTATTTGTTGTTTTTAAAGTTTGAGTGAAATCAATTTTCTGGTAAATACAAACTATAAAGTGTTACCCACCTTTAAAACATTTATTGAGTACTATTTTGTGTCAGACAAAAGAAAACAATACTGTCTTTTGAACACTGTGAAATAGCACTTAAATTGGATGGCATATCCCAACTTCTTATTTTGAGTAAGTTCTTTATAATATCACTAGAGGCCTGGTGCATGAATTCATGCACATTGAAAGGAAATAATTAGAAGAAATATTTTAATATCACTATTCGCCCTTTCTCTATAATAGAAATGTCAACCAAATTCATGATCAGCAATGACAGATGGAAACACATGCATGTGATTGGTGCCAGTGAGATATATATATATATATATATATATATATATATATATATTAGAGACCCCATGCTTGAAGATTTGTGCAAGAATGGGCCTTCCTTCCCCTGGCTGCTGGCAGCCCCTTGCTCTGGCCAGAGCTGTCTTTCCACCTTCCCACACTGCTTAGAGGCCCAGAGCAACTGGGGTGGTGCAGAACGCCTGTGTTGTCACCATGGTGAGGACAAAAGAGTCCCTCCCTGCTCCCAGCCACTCGGCACCTGTGTATGCAAATTAACCCACTATCTTTGTTGGGTTAATTTGCAAACTCACTCTTGATTGGCTGGTGGGCATCGTGAAGGTATGGTCAATTAGCATGTTACTCTTTTATTAGGTAGATAGATAAACATGCTTAATTAGACCTGCTTTCTGATTTAGCTAAACTTCTTTCCAGCCCAGTGAAGCACCCCGACTTCTTTTTCAGGTAATTGTCAGCAACACAGCAGTAAATATCAACACAAAGCAGATTATTATTATAGATCATGCAGGAAGAGCAAAGGGTGAAATATTCAATGGCAGCAGTGTTTGACTATATTCTGTGCGGTGAGAAATCATGAAGTCATTTCCAAGTTCCACCATTTCTTACTTCTTTTCAGTCGGATCAAGTTTCTAAGCTTTCTAAATCTCCATTTTCCAGCTAATGAAAAGAAAATAGCATTCTACCAAGTCTCCTATCTACCTACTCTAGGACTTCTGTGAGGATCAAATGAGATGAGGCACAGTAAAATGTTTGCACCTGGCTATAAAGTAAGTCGTGTTCCTGGGCTGAAGAAACTGCAAGGAGGCTAGTCTCCAGGGAGAGGAAGCTGGGCATTGCTATGTGATATTATTACCCAGCACCCACAGCCACCATTTCTGGGTTGGGCTGGGCTGTGGGCTGCATTTTGCAACATGGGGTCTTGGCAGCATTGGTTGCAATTTGATAGGGTGTCGCTCTAGGGTGGTGGTGGAGCCTGTGTACCACTTGAGGGAAGCTGAGTGTTGCTTTGTGAGCGCCAGGTCCATGGTGACATTTCTTTGAAATGGCCAATGCACATCATGGCACCTCCTGTCTTGAGTGTCTGCCCCCTCGTGGTCATTGCACATCATAGCAACCAGTTGGACTTGCAGAGGGACACTTAGCATATTAGCATTTATAAATATAGATAGCTTGAACACCAGGAGGAAAATACTGGTACCAAACATTATGGGCAGGCTCTTGGTTATATTTTCACATGTTATCTCATTTAATTTTTACAACAACCCTGTTAAGGTCAGTGTTACTCTGCACATTTTATAGATAAATCAGTGAAGTTTGTTAAGGTTAAGTTCTACATTTAAGATCATACAATTAATGGGAAAGCTGAGTTTGAGCTCAGGTTAAGGCACTAAAGCCAGATCTTTTTCCACCAAGCTCACGAACAGCAAGGTTTCTTATATTATGAGAGGGAAGACAGGACATGTTAATAGTACTTTTACATAATAAGTGCCTGGAATTTCAGGAAATTTAAAGGCAAAATAAATTAGAGAGGATTAAAAATGTTTTAAACAACTTTATAAAGTTAATCCAATGAAATATTTCATTCTGTGCTTCATATTTCGATCATATTTTTCTTATAATTTATTTTAAAAATAGTCCTTGAACATATGGGCTATAGAATGGTATATCAATTTAATAATCAAAAGTTCACTGAGTATCTCCTATCTGGACATTCAGTAATATAACATTCAAGTTTTAGTTATCTGTAAATGAGCAAAAAGTACTTTATTATATAAAATGTGGTATTTTTCTGAGCTGTGAATTATTTTAACCTGAGGGATCAACACATAGGAGTGAGTCACTGGCTAGAAAATGTGTGGCATTGTTTGCATCTGCTACTAGTGGCAAACATATGTTCTAATTTGGAGTTGTTAACATTGTTTGGAGTTACTATTGCAGATATCAAAGATGGCTGTACATAATACAGGACTAATATAAATTCTGCTGAGGATGTAAAATAATAAGAGGTGTAGGCCTCACAATCAGAAAATTTACCATCCAGAAATTTACAAATTATAATTTTGATAAAATATAAACAAAATGCTAATTACACAGATAGATCTTTCATTTTTCAACTTTCAATTTATTTTCTCATGTCACTTATGTTGTTCTTCTAATTTAATTATTATGACTATCTCTTTGACTAGTTTGTCTCTTTCAGGGTATATGTCATAGAAAGGTAGATGATACCAACTCACCCATCTTTGATACCTCAGTTTTCAGCACAGGGTTTAGCATCATATGAATAAATAAAGAACTAGATGACTCTTAAATGGAATAACATCTATATGCATCCTCCTTTACCTATTAGCTTATAATTTTATTTATTGAAAATGGAGACTATGCTTAAAATCCATTATGTTTCATTCTCAATTCCAAGTTCTGGAATAATTTACAATATATAGAGTGTTTCCTGAGTAAAATCCATCAGACATAGCTATTGAGAAAGGTCATTAAAATTGGTAGGCTAATAAGAATATACAATTCCCATTCTTGCTTCCATGTGACTTTGAATTACTCATCTGATACCTGTCTCTACATTTTAGTTTACTTTCTCCTTAAGAGTTAAGGAGTGTAAACCTGAGAATTCTCTAAAGTATGATTAAGCTTTAAAGTTTGTATAAAGAAATAGTGTTTTTGACCATAATCTAAGCATTATTTGTGTACTAGAGTCCCAATGCACAAAAATTTGTGCAAGAGTAGGTCTTCCTTCCCCTGGCACCTGGGACTCTGGCCCTGGCTTGGTAGGGAAGGACGTCTGAAATGGCATCTGGAATGACATCTGGAAGATGTCCAGTTTAATTAGCATATTACCCTTTTATTATTATAGATTCCCAGCATCTAAAAGACCTAGAATTTGTACCTGGAGGAGGGGGAACGGGGGAGGGATTTAAAAAGAAAGTTTAGTTTTAGTTCAAATCTTGAACACTAGAAAGCAAATGAGTATAAAGCAGTCAAAAAGCCCAGAAAGTTCCATTTGCCATGCCATAATGTTTGACTCCAAAGAAAATGTCACAAAATGAAGCATTATATTTATATTCCTGCGAATAGTATTACCATACAAAAACGAATCCATTTTCAAAGTATTTGTGAATTTGATCAAAGATAAAATTTGAAAATAACTTTTCACTAAGGAAAAAAACAAATTCTGCCTCCAGGTAAAAGATTCATTAAAAAAATTATCTGATACTAAAAATATGAATAATATATTTCTTGTGGCATAAATTGATATCTCTAGTAACTATTCTACATATGATTGGTTGAAAATATTTTAAATTCTTAAGCTATTATTAAATATTACCTTAAGTGAGAATCAAACTAATCTAAAACATACATTAGATGTCAAATTAAACCAAAACAATGTCATTGTAAATTCAAAACATGACCAGAAAAGCTGTGGCTTAGAAAGCACAATAAACTGTCACGGGGGGAATTCTATACATAAAGCAGATCACCAAATCTGAAGAAATAATACAAACTACAGAGGCAGCTCTCTGACAGGTTTCTCCCATTTTAATGAAACAAGTTTCAGTGGAAAACTTAAAAGATTAAAAACTCACAACAAAATAACTCCCATACATTTTTCTTAGGGCTGTCTCCATAGCCCCAGATGAAGTAGAGGGTTGGCAGTTTTCCCATAATGGATTCAGTAGAAACATTCAAGCTAAAAGGGATGGTAAAGAACCTGCATTTTCTAGATTAGTTATCTAGCTTGAGCAAATAAACCACATATTGGCTAAATTTACAGTTCATGTTATACTGGATAGACATATACAAATCCCAACTATATTTGACTCTAGATTAATAATCTATTTCCAGAAACACATTCTGCTTCAACAATATTCTGGCAATAAATTCCATCTTATTATATTGGAGTTTCACTATTTTTCATGGTTTTAAAAAATATATTAAGGATATTAAAACAGTTCTTTGACACTGAAAATTATTCCCTTTATTACTCCTAGTTCATTGATTGGTTTACTTAAAGCAGTTACATTAAAACAGCTCTAGAATATCTGTATGGAGAGCTGTTTTGCTATGTGAAATTGTCAATCCTTAAAAAATACGATATCTTTATCATCCATTTGCTCAGAAAAGGTGAGTATTTCAAACATTGAAGACATAATTTCAAAAATTAATTTACAATAAGTTTATTTTTCTTATTTAAAAAGCAAATTAGTTTTGCTGATGACCTTATGATTTAAATATTTCAGAAACTTTACTTGTAAAAACATATCTCACAATAAGAAATTATTATTTTTAAAATATTCCAATGATCACATAATTTTTATAGTTTTATTAATATGTATTAAATTTCTCAATGTCTAAGAGAGTTAATTATTTCAACTACAAGATAACAAAGGTATAGAAAAAATAAAAAGTTAATCATTTTTCTAAAATTATATCCCCAAGTTTGTCAAACTGGGTTGTTAGATAAAATCACATACAGCAACTGAATATGGATAGTAAGCAAATTGATGTCTTGCTATTGATGAACTAAATCCCAGTTAATTAATTCTACCTTGAATAATATATTTTTTCAGGTTGTTTGATTTAATGTATGATTTTTAGGCCAAAGTCTCTGTTACAAATATATCTCTGTTCATCAATTGGTTAGATATGAGCCCTATAAATGAACAAGAGACTCCAAACTGTTTGTAACTTTTTTACTCTGGCTGAATAATTTGAGTGGCAAATAACTCATTTAATTGAATTAGAAAGGATTAGGACATATATTTAGTAACATGGAATGCCAGAAGGAAGAGATGTCTAAATATCAATCATGGGCTTAGGCTATGTCATAGTCTCATCTGCTCCATAAAATAAAATTAACTTACTATTAAATAATTTATATCATCCTTATCATATGTGATTAACTAAGATTGAGAAGGCCATGGAAAATATTGGAATCTCCAACTTAGACCTATTTGGAGAGGATAGTAAATATTGATGCCACCATGCTGTGTACACATGTAAAATGCCAAGCACATGTGTTCAGCATCCACAAGGGTGCTGATGAAAGTTCTCTCAAAATATTCAGGAAAATAAAGCAAAGTGTGCACTGCAAGATGAGGCAGGATTGGGTATTCTTTGTCATCTTCAGCAAGCCAATACTGTCTCACTCATTGCAGCAGCATAGGGATAAACATGTGTTTCTCACAAATTATTTTAAAAACTTAAATTATTTAGAAAAATTGGTACTTAAGCTCATTAGTAACAATTTATTTGTCGCACATATTGTAACTAATGTCACTTAATTTGTGTGCAGCAATTCCTTGCCTGAAAACTCAGAAAATGAAAGATGCTCTTATACCATTGATATTGACAAAAAATATCATGGAGTGTGAAGTTGTGATCAGGCCATTGAGGCTGCTAAGAGAAAGCAATTCTTTTGCCCAAAGGGTAGAGGGAGTTGGGAATCATTGCTGTTAGGAAAGAGAGGAGGATGAGAAGAATGAAGTGATGTAGAAATCAAAATGGAAGAAGCCAACATGTCAACCCATGCAAGCAGTTTCATCAGGATGAAAATTGATAGAGGACTCATTGATTTAACTAGATGGCAAAAAAAATACCCATTTTCATCAATGTTACTACACCCTTGATATTAGCACTTAATTCCACCAATGATTGAGAGCACTTTTCTTTTCCATCCCTCAATTCAGAATTAAGTCCTTGCTTTCTGCACTCATTTTGTTTTTATCTATTGCAATATTTTTCAAAGTCTGCTTTGACTTATACAAAGTGATGTTTTGTGTAGGCCTGTATCCTCTACTACATAGAAGCTCAGAGCAAAAATAATGACTTTGCCTATATCAGACTTAGGTAGAACTAAAAATGTTGTCTAGCTTTATTTCATTTTGTTTTCCACATTCTTCTTGAAACTTACATGTGTCCAGTTTTTCCAAGTGGATGATAGTGACAATGAATAGAAAAGTAGAGAAAGTATATCAGGTGTACAGAGAAGCCACAGAGCAGTGCAGGGAGCTGTCTCACCTATTGACCTGGAGAACATAGATAGCTCACTCTGCTTCTGTTGCTGTGGCTGAAAAGCAATATAGACACATAAGAAGTAATTAGGGAGCAAGTCTTTTTATGAACGTAGGATAGTCTGTTTGAGCTGTGGGGTTATGTTCAAAATGCTTTGTCTCCTAAGGGATTGCAGAGACCTGAAAATACAGGGACTTAAAATGTGGGTATTAGAAAACAGAGGGGAATAAATGTTCAGCATAAAAAAGACCATTTTATCAAGTTGGATGGACTGCTTTATGAATGGTGAGTTCCTCTTTATTTAGTTTTCAGCAGGACAATGTATGACCACTTATCAGGGTTATCATAAAGATAAATTTTAAACTGAGAAAATGGGTATCCTTTAAAGTCCCTTTTTGCACTAATATACTATTAGGATGTGCTATTTTAAAACTGACCACGGTAATTATATTTAGAAAACTCCAGGGCAAAATTTGAGAAATTACCAGGCTTAGAGATTTGAGAAAGAACTTTTTACCAATTTACCATTTATTTACTCCTTCATTCCACAACTACATGGTTAGCACCTATTTGATGCTAGGCATTAATTTACTCCTGGGAATATGATAGTACACACAATAAACAAAGTCCCTGTTGTCAAGTGGCTCTTAGTTAAGGCAGAAAATGCACCTTTGTGTTTTATTGATAGTTCCTATAAGAATTAAAGCTTTGGACACACACACACACACACACACACACACACACACACACACACACACACACACTTGTGCCAGACACATTAGAACTATATCACTCTCTCTGCCTAAACATTCACTGGTCAGTTGGAAAATAAAACAAAAGTAACAAGACACAAATGCAAAAAGAAAACCTAGCTAAAGTGATTACGAAATCATTATTGCATTTTAGCACAAAGAGAAATACTATGATTCAATGAAATTATCCTCTATCATTATTATTTTTTTGTCGTACTAATAACTATGTGAGCTGTGCAGTCTCTGATATTAACTGACTCTTTTAAGGTCATAGCCCTAACCAAGTTCGAAGATAGAATTGTAACTCAGAATGTTTTCTTTGAGGCTAATCTACTCTACACACATTAATGATTTAGATACAGGCACGTGTCTATATACATTTCTTAAATTTTCACTGTTAAATCCACGTTATAAAAACCAAGAGAATTCTTAGAAAGCAACAAAAGTTACCCAACCTTATATTTAATTTTCTTTTCTTAAATAAATAATGAGATAGTCATGTATTATTTTGGTTAGGAACTCAAAGTACAAGGGCAGTTTGCTGGGAATATAATCAGATGTCAGGAAAGACCTTTGAGATCTTCAAACACAGTGTTTCCCAGAACTCTTGGCATTGCATTGATCATGTCACTGGATCTGTAAAGTCATACTACTTTTATAATAATACCAGGAGTTATTCGCCTTTTTCACCCTCATTCCCTTACAAGTGGGCTGTGGAGTTTTCCAGAGGCTACATATATGTGGCAGTGCAATAGATTGAATGCAGAAGCAGGTATGAGACTCCAGCTGTCTTCCGTTAAGCAAGATATTAAAGAGACTTGCAAAAACGTGAAGCAATGCCATTCTTTTCACTAATTTTATTTTAAAATATATATTATTATAAACTAAACTAATATATGTTATATATTAAACTAATATATAAGTTTATATTAAATATAAACTATTATTTATATGTATTATTGTTATGTTTAAATAAATAAATGTATATTTTAATTTATTTTCATTTTACTTTGTAATATAGTAAATGTCAGTAGCTATAAAACATATAAATAAACATTCTGTGAGATCTTTAGTAATATTTAAGACTGATTTAGTGGTCCAGAGATTAAACAAATTAAGAACCAAGGTTCTAGTAAAATTCCTTGCTAGCTGATGAATTCTGAGTACCATACTCAAGCTGTTTTTTTCTTTTAATGAGTGAATCTCGTCCCTTCTCAAATCAGGCCTATCTTTGTTAAGGCATCTTAAACAGGATTTTCCTATATTGTGTCAAAATTTCTTCCCTATAGTTTTCAACAACTGATCTAGGCTTTATCACTTGGTGGGAAGAAAGAGTTTACTGAATTAATTGATTGATTACTAGTAACAGGATGAAAATTTTTTTTAAAAGGTGCATTTCATTATTATATTTTTGGCTACTATTAATTATTGGGCAACTTTCCTTCACTCTATTCATCCATTTATGCAATTAAAGTTTTGAAATCATGCAGATTTCTGCATTTTATTGTCTAAAATTAGTTCATTGGCTAGGCTCATTTTTGTGTAAGGCAAATGTATCTAAATGTACAGTAAGCATGATTACAACATTTCTGAAATTTTATTTCCATATCACTAAAAGGAGCAACCAATTTTTATCTAGAAACAAATTTAAAGTAATTTAATACTCTTGATTGGGGGTTTGATTGTGACTGATCAAAGGCTAAGTAGTTGTCAAACAAATATTGGCAGTAGATAAGAAATGAAATCTCTTACTATTTTTTGCTCTTTTCTCTGAACATAAATGTTATATGTATTTTTAAGCTAAATACACAGACTGAAAGAAGAAAACATTATTTTTTTAGGGAGGAAACAATGGTTCATTCAAACCTTTAAAAATTCTTTATTAACAAATATAACAATTTTCTAATTTAAATTTTAGTCATATATTACCTATGGATTGATTTGCTACCTTTTTCTTCTGCCAACTTAAAAAAATGTTTACATAAAAGACAAGAGTTTTCTCAAAGTATACTGTTCTATTTTTCTGACACTAGATGTCTGCAGATGTTATTGTGAGCTTAAAAAATGCATGACTTTCAGGGCTAAGTTTTAGAAAAAGGACGTATACATGACATTACTTTTCTATTTCAGTGTGCGTTCCCTGGCAATTCAAAGTGGAAACCCGCAGGGTAACCACAGGAGGTAACACCTTCCTGGATCAATATTTGTGCATCAGATGTTATAAGAATGTTTTGTAAGGTTCATAAATAAAGAGGTTTCTCTTTTCCACCCAGAGTCAGAAAATGAAGTTAAAGGTATTTGGCTGTCAAGAGACTTGCCTTTTCTGAAGCAAATAACCAACCTAAGGAAGGCTTTAAACTAGTCAATTAAAGGCAAATACTAGTGAAAAAGAATACCAGAAATATTCCTTATTTGAGGGGTACTTCCTTCCTAGTCAATTTGTAGTTTCGTAAAAGCCACGTTATATCAAACAACATCAAATCCACAGACCTTTACTAAGTGTCTAATTAAACACTATTCCATTCAGCAAACATTTATTAAATAACTAGAGGCCCGTTGCATGAAGATTTGTGCAATAGGTCTTCCTTCCCCTGGCTTCTGGCACCGGTTTTCCTCCGGCACCCGGGACCCAGGCCTTCACTCTGGCTGCAGTAGAGAAGGTAAGCCTCTTCAGTCTCCAGTCTTCAGTCTTCGCTACATGCCTGCTTATGCAAATTAACCCACCATCTTTGTTGGGTTAATTTGCAAACTCACTCCTGATTGGCTGGTGGGTATTGTGGAGGTACAGTCAATTTGCATGTTTCTCTTTTATTAGTGTAGATTGAGAATTTATGCATCAGGGTTACACTAGGCTCTAGACTTGAAACTGAATAAAATGCACACTTGGCACTCTAGTATCTCAGAGTCAGGTGAGGGAGCCAGGCAACAGCAAAAAAAAAAAAAACCAACAAAACAAAAAAACATGTCTTCATAATTTGATATTCTGTGGATATGCCAAAGGCTTCAGTGACTGGACTGAGTGTTGAGGAGGGAGGAAAGGTCAGTGAGGTGAAACAAGAAGGGAAAGTCAATTTGAAGAGAGACAATAACTTAAGGAAAAGATATTGTTGACCAATATGATGCTCTTGGAAGACTATGAGAAGCTAAACCTGGTAACAATGGAAGAAGAGACTGGAAAGATAGTAAAAGGCCAATTTTAGATAGCCACATATGGCAGCCAAGTTCAAGAAGGCTCATGAGCAACAAAAGACTTTTGAGAAGGGTGTATATGATTAGGTTAAACCTTGCAAATTCATATTAGGAAGATTGCCTATACTACCCCCAGCTGGTTTTTAGATAAGATATCTGGTATGCCAGATCAATAACTTGAGGAATGATTGAGAGTTCCACAATGAGAAGGGGGTGACAGTGGAACTAAACCTTATTCATTTGCTTTTTATGATATACTAGAGGCCCAATGCATGAAATTTATACAAAAATAGGCTTTCCTTCCCCGGCTACTGGCACCAGCTTCCTTCTGGCACCCAGGATCCAGGCTTCCCTCATACCCCTGGCTTTGTCCAGAAGGTCGTCCGAAAGGATGTCTGGAAGGTGGTTCAGCTGTTTGGTCTAATTAGCATATTGGCTCTTTATTATATAGGATTAGTAAATCTTTATTGTTGAAAGTATTACATATGTCCCTTTTCCCCCCATTGCCCTCTTCCCCCTCCTCCTAAGCCTTCAACACCCACTCTCTGTATCTATGGGTTATGCATATATGCATATGAGTTCATTGGTTGATCTCTTAGCCCCATCCACCCTCTCTTGCCTTCCCTCTGAGGTTTGATGGTCTGTTTGATACTTCTCTGTCTCTGGATCTAGTTTTGTTCATTGTTTATGTTGTTCATTAGATTCCACAAAAGAGTGAGAGCATATGATACTTATCTTTCTCTGACTGGCTTATTTCATGTAGAATAATGCTCTCTAGGTCCATCCATGCTGTTACAAATGGTAAGAGTTCTTTCTTTTCTACAGCTGCATAGTATTCCATTGTATAGATGTAACAGAGCATTTTAATCCATTCATCAGCTGATGGGCACTTAGGCTGTTTCCAAATCTTAGCTATTATAAATTACACTGCTATGAGCATACAGGTTCATATATTCTTTCTGATGGGTGTTTCTTGGGATATACTCCTAGAAGTGGGATCACTAGGTCAAATGGTAGTTCCATTTTTTATTTTTTGAGGAAGCTACATACTGTTTTCCACAGTGGCTGCAACAGTCTGCATTCCCACCAGGCAGTGCACAAGAGTTCCCTTTTCTCCACATCCTGGCCAACTCTTGTCCTTTGCTGATTTGTTGATGATAGCCATTCTAACAGGTGTGAGGTGGTACCTCATTGTTGTTTTGATTTGCATATCTCTGATGATCAGTGACTTTGAGCACTCTTTCATATGCCTTTTGGCCTTCTTATTTCCATTTTAAAGATGTGTCTGTTGAACTGCTTTGCCCATTTTTAAAAATTGGATTGTTTATCTTCCTTTTGTTAAGTTGTATGATTTGCCTATAGATTTTGGAGGTTAACCCCTCATTGGCAAATATGTTCTCCCATGCAGTGGGCACTCTTACTATTTTATTGATGGTTTCTTTTGCTGTGCAGAAGCTCTTTATTTTGATGTAGTCCCACTTCTTTATTTTCTCCTTAATTTCCATTGTCCTAGGAGAGATGTGTGAGATTTTGTTGCCAACAGTTTCTTTAAGGATTTTTGTGGTTTCATGTCTTACATTAAATATTTTATCCATTTTGAGTTTATTTTTGTGTATGGTGTAAGTCGGTGGTCAAATTTCATTTTTTTACATGTATCTGTCCAATTTTCCCAACACCATTTATTGAAGAGACTATCTTGACTCCATTGTATGCTCTTGCCTACTTTGTCAAATATTAATTGAGCATAATTATTTGGGTCAATTTCTGGATTCTTTGTTCTGTTCCATTGGTCTATATGCCTGTTCTTATGCCAGTACCAGGCTGTTTTGAATATAGTGGCTTTGTAGTATAACTTGATATCTGGTATTGTGATTCCTTCAATAATTTGTTTTTCTTTCTCAAGATTGCTGCAGCTATTTGGGGTCTTTTTTGATTCCATATAAATTTTTGGAGAATTTGTTCTAGCTCTGTAAAATATGCTGTTGGTATTTTAATAGGAATTGCATTGAATCTGTTGGGTAGTATGGACATTTTAAAGATGTTGAGTCTACCAATCCATGAACACAGTATATTCTTCTAGTTATGTATATCTTCCTTTATCTCTTTTTTCAATGTCTTGTAGTTTTTCAAATACAGGTCTTTTACCTCCGAGGTTAAGTTTATTCTTAAGTATTTAATTTTGTTGTTGTTGCAATACTAAATGGGATTGTTTGTTTGGTTTCCCTTTCTGAGAGTTCATTATGGGTGTATAAAAATGCTATAGATTTCTGGGTATTGATTTTATATCCTGCTATGTTGCCAAATTCATTTATTAAATCTAGTAGTTTTCTGATGGAGTCTTTGGGGTTTTCTATGTACAGTATCATGCCATCAGCAAATAGTGACAGTTTTACTTCCTTCTTTCTAATTTGAATGCCTTTTATTTCTTTTTCTTATCTGATCACAATAGCTAGCACTTCCAGTACTATGTCAAACAGAAGTGGTGAAAGTGGGCATCACTATCTTGTTCCTCTTCTTATGGGAAGTGGTTTTAGCTTTTGTTCATTGAGTGTGATCTTGACTGTAGGTTTGTCATATACTAGTAATGCTTATGTTGAGGTACGATCCCTCTATTCCCACTTTGTTGAGAGTTTTTCTCAAAAATGGTGTTTGGCCCTAACTGGCTTGGCTCAGTGGATAGAGCATCAGCCTGCAGACTGAAGGGTCCCAGGTTCGATTCCGGTCAAGGACATGTACCTTGGTTGTGGGCACATCCCCAGTGGGGAGTGTGCAGGAGGCAGCTGATTGATGTTACTCTCTCATTGATGTTTCTAACTCTATCCCTCTCCCTTCCTCTCTGTAAGAAATCAATAAAAATATTTAAAAAACAACAACAACTAAAAACGGTGTTTGATTTTTTTGAATGTTTTTTCTGCATCTATTGATATGATCATGAGGTTTTTATCTTTCAGTTTGTTTATATGATAGATCACATTTATTGATTTGCAGATATTGTACCAGCTTTTCATCCCTTGAATAAATCCCACTTGGTCATGGTGTATGATCTTTGTAATGTAATGCTGGATCTGATTTGCTAGAATTTTGTTGAGGAATTTAGCATCCATGTTCATCAGGGATATTGGCCTGTAATTCTCGTTCTTTGTGGTATCTTTATCTGGTTTTGGGTTAGGGTAATGCTGGCCTCGTAGAAAGAGCTTTGGAGTGTACCTTCTTTTTAAATTTTTTGGAATAGTTTGAGGGTGACAGGTGTTAGTTCTTATTTGAATGTTTGGTAAAATTCCCCTGTGAAGCCATCAGGTCTAGGGCTTTTGTTTGCTGGGAGTTTTTTGGTGTTTGTTTGTTTTTCGATTACTGCTTTGATTTCTTCAGTAGTTATAGGTCTATTCAGGTTTTCTGATTCTTGCTAATTGAGTTTTGGAAAATTATATTTTTCTAGGAATATATCCAATTGGTCAAGGTTGTCCAGTTTATTGGAGTAGAGTTGTTCATAGTATTTTTTTTTTTTTATGATCCTTTGTATCTCTATGGGGTCAGTTGTTACTTTATCTCTCATGTTTATGATTTTGTTTATTTGGGTTCCCCTTCTTTGTTTCTTGGTGAGTCTGGCAATAGGTTCACCAATCTTGTTTATCTTTTCAACGAACCAGCTCTTGGTATTATTGATCTTTTGTATTTTTTTTCCGTCTCTATGTCATGTATTTCTGCTCTGAGCTTTATTATTTCCTTCCTTCTACTTATTCTGGATTTTTCTTGCTGCTCTCCTTATAAGTATTATAATTCTGAAGGTTAGATAACTTATTAAAAGTTTTTTGAGGTAAGCCTGTAGTGCTATGAACTTCCCTCTCAGGATTGCTTTCACTGTATCCCAGAGATATTTGGTTGTTGTGCTTTCATTGTCATTTTTTCCAGGGTGCTTTTTATTTCTTCTTTGATCTCTTTGGTGACCCATTCATTGTTTAATAAATACTATATAGCCTCCAAAAGTTTGTTTATTTTTTATTGTAGTTGATTTCTAATTTTATGCCATTGTGATCTGAGAAGATACTTGACATCATTTCAATCTTCTTGAAATTTTAGAGACTTAGTCTTTGTCCTAAAATGTGGTCTGTCTTTGAATATGTTCCATGTGTACTTGAGAAGAATGTATATTCTGTAGCTTTGGGGTGAAATGTTTTGAAGGTGAAAATTAGTTCTATCTGATCTACTGAGTCATTTAGGATTTCTTTTTCCTTGTTGCTTTTTTGTCTGGAAGATGTATCCAATGATGTCAATGTGGTATTAAAGTCCCCTACCATGATAGTATTGCTGTCAATCTCTCCCTTGATATCTTCCAAAAGTTTTGTTATGTATTTGGATGCTTCTGTATTGGATGCATATATGTTTACCAGAGTTATATCCTTTTGTTTTATTGATCCTTTTAGTGTTATGTAGTGGTCTTCATTATCTCTTGTTATGGTCTACACTTTAAAGTCTATTTTGTCAGATGTAAGTATTGCTACCCCAGCTTTTTTTTTCATTTCCATTTGCCTGAACAATTTTTTTCCACCAATTCACTTTAAGTCTGTGTGAGTCCTTTGTTCGGAGGTGGGTCTCTTGTGGATAGCAGATATATGGGACATGTTTTCTTATCCATTCAGTCACCCTATGTCTTTTAATTGGAGCATTTAATGCATTTACATTTAAAGTTATTATTGATATGTACTTGTTTGTTGCCATCTTTGTTCTTTATGTCTGTTTTCCTCCCC
The DNA here is from genome assembly GCA_026230045.1 of Corynorhinus townsendii. Taxonomy (NCBI): domain Eukaryota; kingdom Metazoa; phylum Chordata; class Mammalia; order Chiroptera; family Vespertilionidae; genus Corynorhinus; species Corynorhinus townsendii. The sequence continues at coordinate 160,223,476 of JAPDVU010000002.1, forward strand.
TCCTTTCTATTTCTTCCTTACAGTAGTTCCTTTCGCATTTCTTGCATTGCTGGCTTGGTGAAATAAACTCCCTTAGCCTTTTTTTTTTTTTTTTTTGTCTGTGAAGCTCCTGATTTCACCTTCAACTTTAAATTTTAGCCTTGCTAGATAGAGTATTCTTGGGTTCAGTCTCTTGTTTTGCATCACTTTTTATACTTCATTCCATTCCTTTCTGGCCTGATATGTTTCTGTTGTGACATCAGTCGATAGTGTAATGAGAGATCCCTGGTAGGTAAATTTCTGTCTCTCTCTTGCAGCCTTTAATATTATTTCTTTGTCTTTTACATTCACCAATTTAATTATAATGTGTCTTGGTGTGGGTCTTTTTGTGTTCATCTTGCTTGGGATTCTCTCTACTTCTTAGATTTGTGTGACCTTTTTCTTCCCCAAGTGTGGGAAATTTTCTGTCATTATTTCTTCAAACAGTTTTTCTATTCCTTGCTCAGCTCCCTCTCCTTTTGGCACCTCTATTATGTGAATGTTGTTTCATTTCAGGTTGCCCCAAAGCTCCCTTAGACTCTCCTCTTGTTTCTTAATTTTTTTCTAGTTGCTGTTCAGCTTCAGTATTTTTCTACTTTGTCTTCTAACTTGCTGATTTGGTCCTCAGCTTCTAGTCTACTGTTGAAGTCTTCCATTGTGTTCTTTATTACAGCTATGTCATTCTTCATTTCCACTTGATTCTTATTCATGCTGTTGGAATTCTCATCTGCTCCTTATAATTCTCATTGAGTTGTGTGTCTGTTTCATCCAGACAGGTGAGCATTCTTATAACCATTACTCTAAATTCTTTCTCTGATAAATTACTTTCCTCCATTTCACTTAATTCATTTTCTTGAGATTCCTTTTTCTTTCCTTTGGGGATTGTTTCTTTGTCTCCCCATTTTTGCTTTCCCATTTTAATTGTTTCTATGTCTTAGATCCAACTGCTAAGCTACCCAAGTTCTTTGGGGGTGGTTTTTTGGTACTTTGTGGGACCTAGTGGTGCAGTCTCTCAGATCTCCTGAGCTTGGTGTTCTAATGGAGCCCCCTACCTGAGTTAATTGGGTTCTCTTGATATAGTTGGGTCTTGAATGTTATTTTCTTGTTCGTGCATGAAGTTCCGTCACAGTTTGTCTGACAATGTGACTCACCTTTGGCCTCATCGTGCAAGCTGTTGTGGATGTGCTAGTGGTTCTGGCTCTTGTAGCAAGGGTTGTCTGAAATTTCACTGCTGTGCATCTCATTTTGAGATCCTGGAGTCCATGGTCTGGGAGGGTTCCAGGGCCTAAGGCTGAGGTAGTGTGCCTCTGACCAATGTGGCATGACTCTTGCTAGAATAGTGTCGCTCTGAAAATCACTGCAAGGGCCCCTGAGCTTGTGATTGGGGGCTGGGAGGTGTCCTGGAGGCTGCAGATGAGGCAGCAGGACTCTGGTCAGGGTGGCTTCACTCTGTGAATCACAATGGGGGTCCAGGAACCAGCTGCTGGGGATGTGGGAATTATGAGTCTGTGGCTGAAACAGTTGTGACCTTGATCAAAGAGGCAGGCCCTCAGCAGCTCACCCAGGGGCGCAGGGGCCCAGGGGCCAGTGGCCAGGGAAGTGGTAGTCACAGATTCTATAGCTGAAGCCATGCACCCTTCCTTTGACTGGAGAGGCATGCACTCAGCAACTCACTGAGGGGCCCAAGATCCAGTGGACAGGGAAGTGGTAGTCCTGGGGTCTGCGTTGGAGCAAGGTGACCTTGTGTCCAGAAGCTGGCAGCCAAGGATGGGGAGGTCAACAGTTATGCTCCTGGAGCTGTGCGCCCTTGGTTTGAGAGGTGTGCACCCAGTGGCTCACCAAGAGGCCCAGGAGCCAGCAGCCAGGGAGGTGAGCTCACAGGGTCTGCTTCTGAAACAGCATGACCATGGTGTCCAGAAGCCAGCAGCTGGGGAAGGGGAAGTCCCTGGTTCTGCTGCTGGAACCATGTACCCTTGGCTGGAGAGGCATGCACTCAGCAACTCACCAAAGGGCCATGATCCAGTGACCTGGGAAGCAGTAGTTGCAGGATCTGCTGCTGGAGCTGCATGCCCGAGGAGCCCAGGAGCCGCCAGCCAGGGAGGCAGACTTCCTGGGGTCCCTGGGTCTGTGGGAAAGGCAGCCCGACTTTGGCCTGAGTGGCTGCAAGGTCCTGGGTGGTGTCCAAGGTTAGTCTGGGTGGTGGTGAGGCTGGGCTCCTAGTATAGGCTGCTCTACCCTTCAAGATGGCGTGAGCTCTGTGCCTGAGCCCCACCGCTATTTATGTTCTATAGTAATATTTTATTAAGTCGATTTCCAAGTCATAATATTTTAAATAATAGAATTACAATAGTTTCTAATGAGGTAGGGATTGACATTGAAAATCTACTCTACCAAAAAATATTTTGTGGTTACTTCATGGAAAAGTACTTAAAAAGAGCTATTGATTCATGACCCAGTAAAATTATTCCAGGGATGCAAAGGTTGGCTCAATATTAGGAAATCTTATTTATATAATTTGTTATTTAATGGAACAAAGGAGATTATCTTCAAAGCTAGCAAAATCATATTTTAAAAATTCATCATCCTAATTTATATTAGAAAAACCTGGCAGATACTATCTTAAACAAGTGATAAAATTTAATATCATCAGTAACAAGACATATCAACATTCTGTACACCCTAATATGATGTACTGAGAATGGTATGGCATTTCTGTGGTATTATTCTCAATCTCTGACATCAATCTAATCATGAGAAAACAGCAGAAAAATACAAATTAAGGGACATTCTGCAAAATAAATGACTCATTCTTTTCACATGTCAAGGTCATGAAAAGCAAGGAAACACTGAGTAAATGTCATAGATTACAGAAGACTAAAGTGACATGGCCACTAAATGCAATGTGGGGTCTTGGGTTAGACCTTAGAACAGACATTAGTAGAAGAACCAGTAAAATGTGAATTTAAAATGAAGCATAGCTCATAACATTATACCAATGTTAAACTCTTAGTTTTAAAAAATGTACCATAGTTGTACGAGATGTTAACATTAGAGAGAGCTAAATGAACAATATAAAAGAATTCTATGTACTATCTTGACATTATTCTGTAAGTCTCTATTAATTCAAAATAACATTTTTTGTTGTTAATCCTCACCTGAAGATACTTTTCCATCAATTTTTTTCTTTATTGATTAAGGTATTATATATGTGTCCTTAACACCCCATTGCCTCTCCACCCCCATCCCACTCACTCCCCTGGTGTCTGTGTCCATTAGTTAGGCTTATATGTATGCATACAAGTCCTTTAGTTGATCTCTCCCCCTAACCCCCACCCTCTCCTGCCTTCCCTCTGAGGCTTGACAGTCTGATCGATTCTTCTCTGTCTCTGGATCTGTTTTGGTTCATCAGTTTATATTGTTCATTATATTCCATAAATGAGTGAGATCATGTGATATTTACCTTTCTCTAACTGGCTTATTTTTCTTAGCATTATGCTCTCCAGTTCCATCCATACTGTTGCAAATGGTAAGAATTCCTTCTTTTTTACTGCAGTGCAGTATTCCATTGTGTAGATGTACCACTGTTTTTAATCCACTCATCTGCTGATGGCCACTTAGGCTGTTTCCAAATATTAGCTACGGTAAGTTGTGTCACTATGAACGTAAGGGTGCATATATCCTTTCTGATTGGTGTTTCCAGTTTCTTGGGATATATTCCAAGAAGTGGGATCACTGGGTCAAATGGGAGTTCCATTTTTAGTTTTTTGAGGAAACTCCATACTGTTCTCCACAGTGGCTGCACCAGTCTGCATTCCCACCAGCAGTGCACAAGGGTTCCTTTTTCTCTGCATCCTCTCCAGCACTTGTCATTTGTTGATAATAGCCATTCTGACACGTGTGAGATGGTACCTCATTGTCATTTTGATTTGCATCTCTCAGATGATTAGTGACTTTGAGGATGTTTTCATATGTCTCTTGGCCTTCCTTATGTCTTCTTTCGAAAAGTATATATTTAGGTCTGTTGCCCATTTTTTGATTGGGTTGTTTATCTTCCTTTTGTTAAGTTGTATGAATACCCTGTTAATGTTGGAGATTAAACCCTTTTCAGTGATAACATTAGCAAATATGTTCTCACATGCAGTGGGCTTTCTTGTTGTTTTCTTGATGGTTTCTTTTGCTGTACAAAAGCTTTTATATTTTTATGTAGTCCCATTTGTTTATTTTCTCTTTAGTTTTCATTGCCTTAGGAACTGTATCAGTGAAGAAATTGCTTTGGCATATGTTTGAGATTTTGTTGCGTGTGGATTCCTCTAGTATGTTTATGGTTTTCCATCTTGTGTTTAAGTCCTTTATACATTTTGAGTTTGTTTTTGTGTATGGTATAAGTTGGTGGTCTAGGATCATTTTTTGCATGTCTGTTCAATTTTCCCAACACCATTTACTGAAGAGTCTGTCTTGACTCCATTGTATGTTCTTATTTAGAGAGAGTAGAAAGGAGGGGAAGACACAGAGAAAGAGAAACACTGATGTGATAGAGACACATTGATTGGTTGCCTCCTGTACATGCCTGACTCAGGCCCAGGCATGGAGCCTGAAACCAACGTACATGCCCTTGACCAAAATCAAGCCATGGGTCTATGTTCTAACCACTGAGAAAAACTGGCTATGCTCAAAATAACATAAAAAGAAAATACTCATCAAACTGTACCCTTAAAATGTGAATTTTATATACGATTTCATAATTATATATAAATTATACTTCAATTAAGCTACTTTTAAAAACAAAATTAATTTTGTTAGGCATAATTTTATTATCACTGAGTCATTCTATCACTAACACTTTTAATAATCATGAGTACATATCCTTATGTCTATAATGTTATAATGTGGTTTTCTTAAAAATAGTTATTTATTAGATGTGCATCCTTAAGTGTTTATAAGTAAATAGCATGGCATTTGGGACCTACTTTAAAATACTTTAGGCAAAATAAGCAAAACAGAGATTGTTGAAGTTGAGTGATTTGTACTCTGTTTTTGTGAAAGTTTAATATTTCCCAACTAAAAAAATTTTTGAATTTTTGAACATTTTTATTTTTCAAAGTGACAAGAGCTCCAAATTCATGACTTTTATTATAATACTAATTAGTTGTCAAGAGCATGTATCCTAGCAAATGTTTAAAAAAATGCATCCCCTTCAAGGTAAAGATGATATTTTAATGAGTCAGAAACTCTTTTCAAGTTCTGTGAAGAGAGCATTGACAAAGTTTATAAATGTTTCCATTGCTATATGGCTTTGTAAATGAAAATGGTGTCTATCTCCCATTAAATGTTCCATATCCAAATGTTTTAAAAAATTGGAAACAACTTTTAACCAGTTTTTAGAAAATGTAAATCAAAGATTTTGTTGGGTTTTATTGAACCACTAGAGGCCTGGTGCATGAAATTCATTCCCGGGGGATGGGGGTGGAGGGGAGGGAGGTCCTTTAGCCTGGACTGTACTCTTCTTTCTTCTTCTTGCTTTAAAATCAATTGAGAGAGAGAAACATCAATGATGAGAGAGAATCAGTCATCAATCTGCTGCCTTCTGTATGCCCCCTACAAAGGATCAAGGCTGCAACCTGGGCATGTGTTCTGACCAGGAATGGAACCATGATGTCCTGGATCAGGGGTCAGTGCTCAACCACTACACAATACCATCCAGAAAGGGATCAACTTTTAAGAACATATTAAAACAAACAAACAAAAAACAAAATACCAGACATGGTGGAACAGGAAAGACTTACTGTAAGAATTGATGACTAAGTGAGATCCAAATGATTAATATAATCTGTCAAGATGAGGTTTGGACAAGTTTATTCTCAAGTCAGAGGATTAGGGCCTGTAAGACCTATTGGCAAGATAAAATATGTATACTTTTCACATAGTCATACTCAAATATTGTTAAAATATTGGATATTAGGTGTCTTCAATACTTATGTCAATGATTTCTTCATTTATTATGGTTCCAACAAAATTTTTATTGAGTATTAACTATGCATTAAGTACTGTGCTGGGAACTAGGATCTTATGGTGAGGAAGACTAGCATGATACCTCACTTTACAGAAGTTAGAACTGAATAGTAAGAAAATTATGTAAGCAATGATAATCAGATATCTTAACTTTCCAATTTACCCTTTGAACTACAGTGACCATTTTCTCTATTCTACTTAATCCAATCAAACTCGGAACCACCTCCTTAGATATTGAAATTGCTCTTGTCAGATATTGGAACCATTATTTTTCAATTCTTTGACATCCATTCACCTTTCTCATTCTATCATGCCCACTAACCTTCTCTTAGATCTGAGGAAACAGTCAGCTTATTGATTGCTTCATTCAGTCTGTTATTCTGTTTGGTCTTGTCCTCTCCTGCTTCTCTATTTGCCTTGAACTACATAGATCATTATCTGAATCATTCTATCACTAGCACTCTTAATAACCATGAGTAATATCCTTATGTCTAATTATCTAGGAAAACAAAACAGAATCCTAATTCATTCTCAACTTCTGCTATTTCATCTAAGAAGCTGAATGCTGCAAGAAGAGCTCACATAAACATGAAGATTTTTGTTAGCACAAATTCATGTTCTTCAACCTCAGCTGGATTCATCGTACAACTCACCATCCATAGCATAGTGTCACTGTATATTAAAATAAATTAATAGTCTCTCATTCTTAGGGTTCCTTTGCCATGACTTTATCCATAATGAGAGAGAGCCACCCATAAGTGCTGTGATAAATATTTTGAAAAGAGAAAAAAAAAATCTATATTTAGCCTTTTACCTTGAAATTAGGCTTCTTGAAACTTACCTTAGAAAAATATATACAGTTGTAGACATGAAGACTCATGATTTGTAAAAATAAGCGTTTTTAGTAAAAAGATAGCCACTAAAACCATTTTTTCAAATAAAATAGCATAATTCATTATGAGCCTATCATAATATTCAAGATACTTAGCAGATTAGGAAGGAAACTGATGAAGATTTGGGCACAAGAGAGCACACTGAGAGAATAGCTCTGCCTAGTGGTAATGAGGGAGGGTAGTAGGATCCTGTGGCTCTCTGGTGAAACACATGGCAACATCTAATACATATCACCTCTTTAGTGTTTCACAGGCATCTGTACTTTAAAATTTTCCCAGTCCATCCAAATACCCCCAGCTCCTGATACCTGTGAATCAATAAGAGGGACTTTAGATGGCCAGCAAGGGCAATGGGAGTATAGAAGGGAAAGTTCCCACTACCTACAAATCCTGGTTTGGATTAAATTAAATGGAAACAACTCAAAATGTTCTTTCAAATCCAGGAGAATAGGAACATCCAGGCCCTTGTTACTCAATGAGAGGATCTGGCACATCATAAATACTCAACAAGTATCTACTGAACAAATGCATGTGTAAATGCATATATAAAATATGATAAAGTTGGGGAAGTGATATTGGGAGATTGACATATGATCAGAAGAAGAATAGGATGAGGAGCAATAGAGGGGCTATAGTTGAGCAGAATGATGCCAAAAGAAATAGATTTTATACATAAGGGTAGAAGATGAGATGCGCTGGAAATTAATAGGTTCCAAGTTCTACCCTTAGACAAGGCAATTATTAGTATAGAATTAACATATATAACATCATCTCCATGTACACTAATGGGAACATTTTCTGGACAAATGGTAATGGATGGAGAATGGGTAATAAAGGGGAGGATGGCATGACATAGGTATTCATTCAATAAACATATATTGGACACCTAACATACTCCAGGCATCAAGTTACCCTCTGGTGAGTGGTGCCAAGCAGAAAAAATATGGTTTCTGTCCTTTTGTGACTTACCATCTATTGAAGAAAACTGACATTAATAAATAACTTCAATTTATATTTATGCATAACATAAATTGTGAAAACTTCTGTGAGGTAAGAGAACAGCATATCATTTGAGATAACTATAAAGAGGTAGGGGAAGTCTTCTTTAGGGAACGAGCTCAGGCTGAAAAAAGGAGTTAGCCAGGCACAGAGTTCACATCTCTCCTAATTTCTCTCCACCAAGGTTAAAGAGAAAATGAGTTTTGGCAAGTAGAAAACAAGCTAAAGAAACTTGTACCAAAGTAAATACCCCAGTTCTCAAATATTGTTGTTTAACTTTACATCATTTTGTTTTAAATTTGATGAGATGAAACAGGAACTTAACTCTTGTTTGTATCAATTAGCCTATTGTAAAATTGGTTTTGGTATAAGTTGTTTCACTTAAAGTTGCAGAACTTATTGATGACTTATGTGAGGACTTACTGTATATATACCTATGTATATGTATACATACTTACAAATATATATACACATGTATATATACATGTGAACATATGTAAACAATATATAAATATATATTGTGTGTGTCTATATACCTTTATATATACATATGAATATGGATTTATTAAGAGAACGCACCCTTATGCAATTGTGGTAGCATGTTGAACAGTCTATGAGAAGCTATTATATTTGCATCTGGTTCAAAGCAGGTAATTGGGGAAGGAATGTAGATGAGAAGTAAGTAGCAACAAAGACTAATAGCAGCCCACAAAAGTGAGCTAGAACCCAAGCCTTTAGCCTGGAACCTTTGCTCTCCTCACCTTCTCCAAGACTCCACCTTCAGGATGTAGACATCTTGCAGAAGAAGTTGGCCCATTTTTTTCACAGAGCACACACCTGATGTAGGATTCAGAGAAACTGAAGGATGATCAGGTGAGAGATTGAAATTTTGCAGGCACAGTTGCTGCCCATATAGACAAGGTAAGCCAGGAGATTTGTAAGAATGTACTTTGAGTTCCAAAACTTTGTGTCCTGCAACAAATCTTCCAAATGTAAAATAAATATGAATGCTGCTTTACATTTCCCCTTCCAGATCCTATGCACTCCCACAGGGAATTCTGAGAAATGTAGTCCCAGGCTAATTATATTGACATAATACAAATCCACTACAGTACTTATCCTTTTTTAAAAATTCTTTCTGGAAGTCTTTAAGTATAGACTTAAAGTATAGGTGAGATAGTTGAATGACTTTTATTGTTAGGGACTGAAGGTAGGAAGAGGATTTGGCCCTGGTGTTGTAATCAGAGCAGGCTCAGGTGTAAGACAAATAGAGAGAGAGAATATTAAAGTTTTAGGAACCCTAGTATTAGAATAGAGGATAATTCTGTCATTCATTTCTCTTATTAGGAAGAGGTATTCAGTCAATATAGTCCTGACCAAACTTTTCTGTAAAGCAAATAGGGAATAAAAGGAAATAAAGACAACCATAATCCTACCAATTTAATAGAGAGTTCATCTAGAGAATACCATGAAGAAATAAAAGAGTTTTATCCAGCCAGCTAATGTTTCCCATAAAACAGCCAAAATATCCATTCCTTCATGAAGCATCTTCAAACTAACCCCACTTGGCTTCTTTTAGAGTTTCAGCCACCCTAAACTTCTTCCTGTCCACTTCCCTGAAAGCTGAACACTCACTAAATGCCTCTTTACAGTTGTGAACTTCCATCTGGCAGATGTTTCTGTCACTTGAGCTTATAGTTTTATAGGTCTTCCGTGTGATTTCATGGGGCCATAAGCTCTGCAAAAGCAGTGCTGGGCTTCTTGATCCTTTTACAACACTCTTTTGGATCTTGCTCTCCATTTGAGGGTCACATAGAAAATGCTGTAGACTGACTCAGTGGTGGATGAAAGGATTGTCCTGTTTGGAGGAACTCAGTCCAATCTGAGCAATTTGAAAACCTCTTGCTTACAAACTGCTGAAGCAATGTCATAAAAGTTAGACTTTTAAATAAAAGATACTTTAAAATTTTTATTTTATTGTTGTGAATATTACAGATGTCCCCTATTTTTCTACCTTGACCCCTTCACCCAGCTCCTGCCCCTCCCCAGGTCTTAACCTGTTTATTGTCTATGTCCATGGGCTGTGCATATATGCATATATGTTCTTTGATTAATCTTAAGGAGTTGTTTCCTTGGAAAAAAATTGTGTAATATTAACGTGAGAAATCCTTTAGATCCAAACTGATTTTTTGTTTGTTTGGTTTATTTGTTATGTCAACATATCTTTTTTTTTATATCATATTCTATTCTTAAAAGGTTGCCCTTTTTCCTAAAAAAAAGTTTCTGTGTCCATTCATCTGCTGATGGGCCCTTGGACTACTTATGATTTCACTTATTTGTGGAATCTAATGAACAAAATAAGCTAATAAACAAATTAGAAACAGACTCATGGATACAGAGAACAGATTGGCAGCTGTCAGAGAGTTGGGGGTTGGAGACTGGGTAAAAAAGGTTAAGGGATTAAGCAAAGAAAAAATATAACTCATAGACACAGACAACAGTATGGTGCTTACTAGAGGGGAAATGTGGTAGAGGGAAATAGAGTAAAGGGAGGTAAATGGTGAAACTTGACTTGGGGCGGTGTACACACAATACAATATTGTGGGCACCCTAATCAAAGTATGCCAGATGTTCAAAGCCAATTGGAGTGTGGGGGTCCTGTCCAGAATATGCAGAATGCTCAAGGCCTATTTGTCATATGCAGGTGCAAAGTCAAGGACACAGTGATTATACTGTATGCACTGAGCAGGCATACTTTTCTATAACCCAAATACTGATGTCACTATTTGGCAAGAAGCCTCTTTTGTCTAAGTTGGTATAAAGTATGTTACTGACCACCCGGTATGAGGCTGCTTTCATGTAGGGTGAGGTTGCTTGGTATGGCTCCTGTGCTTGCTACTGTATTAGCAAAGGCTGCTGTGTTAGCAATGGCTGCTATGTTAGCAGTGGCTGTTGCTTTGTAGGCTACTTTGAAGAACTGTTTTGTCTAATGGTTCCTTAGTAGCAATGGCTACTTGGGCTACAATAAAGACTCTTCTATATGCCTATGGCTTCTCATGTCTTCTCAGTCAATACCTGGCATCCACGGGGGTACAACTCCTAGCAGAGAAGGATCTGTGCCCCCCCAAATATACAGGTTATAAATTTGTATACCTAAGGCTATGTAATTTTATTAACTAATGTCACCCCAATAAATTCAACTAAAAAAGTTTCTGTGACCTTTACAAGAAGGAAACTCTGCCTCATGCACTCTAATGTCCTATTGGTAAATCTTACTTCTGGGTAATATACTATATCATAAACATAGTAAAGATAAGGTTTTATTAGTTATGTTTTGGGGCATGGAGAAAGTTATATTCTAATTGGATGAAATAGGGTCAGAGCTTGGGGAGATACATTAATTCAACTAGTTGAAAAAAATTGAGGTGAACATGGTAACCATTACACTATTATGCTAAGTGAAATAAGCCAGTTGGTGAAAGACAAATTCCACTTATATGTGGAATCTAAGGAACAAAATAAACTGGCAAACAAAATAGAAACAGAGGCATGGATATCTGGAACAGACTGACAACTGTCAGAGGGGAGGGGGAAGGAAGGAATTGGATGAAAGAAAGTTGAAGGGATTAGCCAAAGAACGTACTGTATATGCATAACCCACAAACACAGACAACTGTGTGGTTGGCTAGAGAGAACGGGGGCAGCCAGAACTGGGTGGAGGTGGGCAAAGTGGGGAGGGAATGGGACATCTGTGATAGTATGAACAATCAAAAGAAAGCTTAAAAAATGGAAACAAATACCAAGTTGGGATTAATTGATCAGGACATGATTAGGGGAAATGTTTATGAGAGAAAACTAGAAAAGAACCACAAAGAGCTGGGAGGGCGGTCAGACTGGGATGTAGGTCTACCTCTAAATGAAAGGGCAAGAAAAGGAAGGTTGGGAGGGAGCATCCTAGGCTGCCATACAGTATAAGGAATATTCAGCAAAGCCAGTAGGGAACTCCTCAAGCCAAAGTCAGAGGGCAAAGGAGTTCCATGTCTCCCAGGAGGGACCTGCATCAGCAGCCTTGTTACATACAGTTGCTGACTGAGTAGCCTGAAGGAAACATGGCCTCAGAGCAAATGTGGCAGCCAATTTCTAAGCGTAGCCTCTGGGGCTCCTCTGCAAGGTGGAGTCGCATGTATGTCACAGGTGGTTCACAGAGGGACACATATTCAGTAAAACAAATGTAATTCATGGTTATTACACAGGCATCTTACAAACATTTATTTTGTACTTCCACTGCCTGGCACAGGTGCATAATCCCAGTCACATAAAAGTGTGTGTGTGTGTTTGTGTGTGTGTGTGTGTAGCCCTCTTTCCAAACACATATTTTTACTTAATTTTGACTCAACATAATTTAATTCAATCATATTTTTTTTAAATCCCAGACTACTCAACTGACGTTTTCAGCAACCAAATTTTCTCTGAGCCTTAGTTTCCACTATGAAAATAATTTGAGAATAAGTGGCTGATCTTTAAAATTCCCTCTTACTTCTAATGAAGGAGACTAACATTTTTTGAGTGCCTATTTTATATTATATGTTTTGTACCATGAAGATTCAACTATGTCATCTTACTTGATTCTTAAAGAAAAAAAGTCATTCAAGTAGATATTACCAGTATTTTCATCTTCATTTGGACAGATAAGAATTCAGACAAGTTTGACCAAGGTCAGTTAGCTAGTGGTGGATCTGGGATTCAAAGCAACTCTGAATGCATTATTTCATGTTTTCTTAGTCAAAAAGAGAAGGAAAAAAAGCCTTTCTCATTAATCAAGAATAGTCACAGCTATCTCAAAGTGGTTTTCAATTTTTTTCTTTCTTTTTATGAAAATTATTGGGGTTTTCAAACTTTAAAATGCATGAGAACTTCCAGGGAGCTTGTTAAAATTACATATGAATGCTCCTATCCCATTTTCCCAGTGAATGTTGGATGGACCTTCAAATCTGCATTTGAGGAAGTATTCAAGATATGCTGATGCAGCTGGTCAGATGGACCCTGTCTTAGACAAGATAGGCACAGTATATCGTTGCTAAGTAAAAGCAATCAAACAAACAAGCAAACATAAAAAGTAAAACCAAGACAGAATCATTGCTCCAGGATGAACATAGTTGACCAAGACTATAAAGCTACCACAAGGCTGCACTCTCCACCTTTATCCCACTCCCCATAAATGTATTTTCAGACTTTCTCCCTTAAAATTATTTCCAGATATCTACCTTAGGGAAATAGAAACTAATCCATGAAAAAAAAGTTTACATAAAAATCTCACATGATTGTGTTATGTATATTACACTCATTTTATATCACAACTAGAGGCCTGGTACACAAAAATCATGCACAGTGGGGTCCCTAGGCATGGCTGGCAATCAGGGCCTATAGGGGCTGTCTCACCCAGTCCTGATCAGGGCCGGGCCAGATGCCGGTCAGGGCCTGCCAGCTGGGGCCTGCCAGCTACTGGACGGGGCCTGCCGGCTGCCAGATGGGGCCTGCCGGACAGGGGGAAGGACCATAAGAGGTTTGCTGGCCTGGGGGAAGAACTGGGGACAGGTTGGGTGGTTGTGGGAGGTTGGCTATGGGAGTGCACTGACCACCAGGGGGCAGCTCCTGCTTTGAGCATCTGTCCCCTAGTGGTCAGTGCACATCATAGCAACTGGTCGACCAGTTGTTCCTGTTATTCCAGTCATTCAGTCACAACTGCTGCTTAAGCTTTTATATATATAGATAACCTTGCATGGTATTATCTTTCCACTTAACTCTATTTCACATTTAGTACAAAATACTGGGAGAAAATACATCAGCTGATTAACTATGGTTATTCACAAATGATGACATTTTGGGGGGGAGGGTATTTACTTCTGTGTAATTTCCTATGATTTCCAAACTCTCAATGAATATACACAGATTACCTTTTTATTAAAAATACTTCTTTAAACATTTGCTAAACTTAAATTGGAAAATTTATTTGAGTGCTTGAAATATACACTTCTAAAACATCTGAGAAGCATATTTGATAGAAAGTTTTATTGACACATATATATTCAGACAAAGGAATTATTTCAACCTATGGAGATAATCAAACAATGACATTAACTTCTACAATGTTTTTAAAATAAATTTGTTTTTTGTCTATATTATGCTCTGGTTTAATTAAAATTTCATTATGTGTAATAAATACAACTAATTATAGTAGTTTTTCTATAAAGTTATTAAAATACTAACTGGAGAGTCTTGGGGAAAATCATGATAGCCATTTCTACATCAGAAACCTTTTTTCTATCATTTTTTTCCAGAGAGCCAGGCCTGTTTTTGAGATCTAGTAAATAATTTTCTCAGTGAAGAAAAAAATGGCAGATTTCATTATTTTGATGTTTTCTTTTAAATTTGCATCCTTAAAGAAGTATTACTTCATTTCAATCCATGCGTTTACTTTTTGGCATTAAGTTTGAGGTATCTAGAATTTTCATGACAGTGCATTTAAACTATTCAGTCACATCTACCACTTCTGGGAAATTCTGACATCTTTCTGTAGTGTGCTTGTAAGTTTTTTTGTTGTTTTCCCTTTCAAATTCAGTAGTGGATCATCAAGCCTTTGTATATGGTAGTTCTGGCAGTTGTCAAAGCAAAAAGTCCTACATTTTTCCAAATATAATTGATGTTCTTCCAGTGAAATAAAAGCTTCTATTTAATGAAGAGCAAATTAATCAAATTATTTTTCTGTATTTCAGAGAAGTAAATTACTACAATTAAATTATTCATGGAGATCTGGTTTAAACAGCAACAGTTATACTATTCAGAAATATAGTAAGAAAACTATTTTAAAATGTTTATCCTGAAAGTATAATCAAGAAGCATCTTTCCAGGAGAAAATACATGAGCACCTTAACTAAGGGAGTTTCTGATAATTATTTCTCCAACCTGCATATTTCCAATATGAATAGTAATGTTCTGAAAAGTGAGGTTGTTTTTCTTTTTTATTTCTGATCTCATATAGGCATGAGTATCAGGGCCTATAGGGGCTGTCTTGCCCAGTCCAGATCAGGGCCAGGGCCTGCCAGCCGGGGCCTGCCAGCTGCTGGATGGGGCCTACTGGCTGCCAGATGAGGCCTGCCGGACAAGAGGAGGGACCATATGAGGTTTGCTAAATATTTAATACTTATTAAATATTTAATATAAGTTAGGCTTCTATCAATAATTGATAGGATGTAACCATGTTGGAGTACTGAGAATTAAAACAATCCAGATAGCATAAAAATAAAAACTGGTAATATTGTACAGCTTTCTAGTAGCCATATATTCTTTATCTTCCCTTCTGTTTTTTTGTTTGTTTGTTTATTTGTTTCTCTTGTTTCATTTTCTGGTAAGAAAAAAAAAGGTGTTCTTTCCTTTTAAATATGGAAGCCTTGAGCCCATATTTCTTTTTATTAAATATGAACATATGGAAACATTATTTAACTTGATTGAGTCCCAATTTCCTTATCTATAGAGGAAGATAATATGTAGCTATTTACTGAGTTGTTGAGAGGATTAAATAAATAATTTTGTAAAGTATTTATGCAAAATGCATATGTACAAGGATATTCAGTGCATCATTTTTGCATCATTTTAGCAAAGATACATAGCCTAAATGTTCCTCAGTAGAAAATTAGTAAAATGCATACAATGAAGTATTATGCAGCCATAAAAAATAAAGAACAAATTATGTGTTGATATAAAATAATCTTCAATATAAAATAATGCATGAAAAAGCATTAAAATAATGTATAAAATATACCAAAGAGAATTATTTATGCAAGAATTATACCCTTGGTCTATTTTTCATACATAAATTTTACAATGTTAAAGTTTACTCATTTCTGTAAGGTTGTTTTCTAAACATTAAAAATGATTATCACAAGACTATACTTCATAATAATATTTATTTATCACAAATACTGCTTATGTTCTTTAACAATCATTTCAGTTTAATATCTGAATATTCTGCAATATATAAAATGTAGCATTATCTGATACTCATAAAAATTGGCATCATCATATAATTGCAAATTTGAGGATGCATAAATATAATTCTATATAAGTACTTACTTAGGAACTTCTACAAGTTGTTTAATTAACATAGTGGAGCCATTCTTACTTACCAAGTACACTCAAGTTTAAGAACCTTTTAAAACATGTTAAAAAGAATGGCTATAGAGATGCACTGCCATTTAACTCCCTTCACGTTACCTCCCCTTAAAACTATGGGTATCCTATTAGAAACACAAGTTTAGTTTAAAACTGTTCTAAGTCAAACATAATAGAAATAATACATTAAATTTTGTTTTATCTACAACCCCACAGCAGACAACTGAAAATGTATGCTACAGCATATAGTTATCTCAGTTACAGAACCATCACTAGCTCCTCCTAATTGAGATAACTAGGTGATTCCCTGGAGAAATTCTTAATTGTAGAGTTTCTATAGACAGGAGGGTGTATTTTATAAACTCTTCCTTAGAGACCATCTACAGTGTCTTACAATATAATTTATTGTTATAAACTGTATTTCAAACATGTTGCAAAATCCAAGAGAATGCTTTAGTAGTCATAATGGAAACATTATTCCAAGAGAAACGAATACTCAAACATGTTTCATATAAAGGCACTTCAAAATATATCCCTCTAATTTCTCAAATCTTGGGAAATTAAAAATCCCATCAGGTTTCTTAGAGTTGCACAGAAAAGCTATTAACTTTCATTTCTTTTCAAGACTGCATATTTGTGTAGGTCACTTTTTAATTTAAACTGCTTACCTAACCTATAAAATGCAGTTAAACTGAGCTATTGTTATCAATCATGACTTTAGAAATGTAACCTTTAATTTTATTTTTATTACTTGTTCAAAATGTAAAACTTTATTCAAATGTCACAGTTTCCCTACCCTACTTTTCATGAAAAGAACAGCCGTTTTACTAAATAGTATGAAACCCACTATCAATGCACATTATTTCTGAAACCGTAGAAAGCTTTACCTTATGTTTCAAAATACACAGTAGTCTTATATTTTTATCCATAACATGTGATGGTTGCATGTTATTTTGCCTCAGTGGAAATCATTGTCAGCATAACGTGTAGCTAAACTCTAAAATATTAATTAATAAAATATTTGCAAATATTTTTTTATCATCTTGATACTACAAAGTTTTCTTGAGGCAGATGCATACATGCATTAGAGTAGAAATATGGTTTTTACCTTCTGAGGACAGATATTCAAGTTCCATGATCTTAAAGTGTCTAATACTTAAAGTAGTATCTTTTTATAAAGATAGCATAATTATATATCTCAATTCAGAATCACTTACATGTGTATTCTAGTAGAAGACTCAGAAATTTAAATATTCTAATAGCATGGATATTGATTTCAGTATGGATTGAAACACAAACAGAAATTTATGAGATAAAAAAAAGGTAGCAAAATTATTTTATATTGTCCAGAACCAGAAAGAGGGAAAAAAAATTAAACAGATGCAATGTTTAGAACTAAGAGAGTTAAAAATCATTGACTCCATTGAAAATATCTGAAAATAGGGAGAAAAAAATGGTCTCTTTTGAACACAGAAAGTAAACGTTTCTTGCCAAGACTGAAAATTCACTGTAATACACATTGTATAGTTTCAATAGGGAACTATTATTGGCCATCTCTCCTTAACCCTTATAAAATCTATTTGGGAATCAAATAGCTCTCTCTATGCTATGGTTTCACCATGGAGTCTCTGTCTGTACAAAAAGAAAAAGTATAAGTTCTTTAACTTATTAATTAATTACTCTGGTAAAGTTGACCAAATGGACATATACCAACTATTAGCTATTATTTGAGGGAATTCTTTATTGCTCAGTTTGTAGATTAGTTAGTATACTTCCTCTCCTTACTAAATCTCCTTTCATTTCACACATATTTTTTTAGGCTATGTTCCAGGCACTCTCTTGGCATTTAGAAATTCATAATAAATGAAGCTGACTAAAGTTCCCACCTCAAGGAGCTCTTATGGTAGTGGGGAAAAGGGAATAGAAAATGTTGAGACTGAGGTGGTTGAAATTTTAAAGTGGGTCTCTAGGGCTGACATCACTGAGAAAGTCATGTTTGTGTAAAGATCTGAAAGAAGGAGGGAGCCAAACATGTGGATAACAGCAAATACACAGGTTCTGAGTCAGAGGCCCGGCTGTATTATTGGAGGAAGAGCAAAGAGTCCAGTGTGGCCAAAGTTGAGTGAGAGAGAAAGATGTAGGAGACAAAGTCAGGTGTGCCAGCTGTATAATGCTTTATAGGCTCTTATAAGGTTAGTGCTTTCACTTTGCGACAAAGAAGCTATTGAAGATTATTGGCTAAATAATGAGAAATCTAACTACATTTTTAGAAGATTACTTGGGCTGCTAGGATGAGAATAGACTGTAAGGGATCAAGTATTGAAGCAGAAAAGTCACTTAAGATGCAAGTGAATTAATCTAAGTGAGAGACAACAGAAAATTTGGCCTGGATAAAATTAATGAATTACTGTGAAGGAGTTGAATTTTTAAACATGTTTTGAAGATGGGACCAGTAGGATTTCCTGATGATCCAGATGTGGTATGTGTGACAAAGACAAAAGTCAAGGAGACTTCAAACAATGTTTTGGATTTGGGTAACTTAAATAATGGTGTTAACATTTACTAAGATGGGAAAAGGTGCAGGAGGAACCAGTTTTGGGGAAATATAATTTGATGAATTTGTTATTTGTAAACTTTAAATGCCTATTGCCCTGGGTGAGTGGCTAAGTCAGTTAGAGCATCATCCCTTACATGAAAAAGTTGGGGTTTCAATTCCCCATCTGGGCACATACCTAGAACACATATGGGAAGCAATCTATCTGTCTTTCTTAACATATTCTCAGGTGAGGATTTAAAAAGGAAAGAAAAAAATTAAAATACCTATAGCACATCAAGTGCAATGTCAATTAGGTAGTACAGTATGTGGATCTGGATTGTAAGAGAGAGGTTTTGATGATTTGACTGAATCATTAATATCTGTCTATCTACCTATCTATCTAAGCCTAAGCGAATTTGGGTGAATCATTAATATCTATATATAAAAAAGCCTAAGCGACCATTATGACTGAACAACCAGAACGATCAGTCAACCAGTCTCTATGACGTGCACTGACCATGTGGGAGCAGACACTCAATATAGAAGCTGCCTCCCACAGCCAACCTCCCACGGCCAGCCAACCTCCTATGGTGCCTCCCCCCTGTTTCTCCCTGCAGCTGGCAGGCCCTGATTGGCCCAGCTCCAATTGGCTTGGCCCCAATTGGCCTGGCCCAGATTGGGACTGGGCGAGATGGCCCCGATCAGTCCTGATTGCCAGCCAGGCCTAGGGACCCCACCTGTGCATGAATTTGTAGATTATATTTAAAGCCATGATAGTTGATTAAATCACTAAACAAGATAATGTGACAGGCCCTGGCTGGTATGGCTCCTTTGCTTAGAGCATTGTCTCATGCACCAGAAGGTCTTGGGTTTGATTCCTCATCAGAGCACACACCTGGGTTTCAAGTTTGATGTTTAGGCCCTAGCATGTATGGGAAGTAACTGATTGATGTATCTTTCTTCTCTCTCCCTTTCTCTCTCTCTCCCTTCCTTTCTCTCTAAGGTCACTTAAAAAATAAGATAGTGTGACAAAAAGATAAGTTGTCCAAGGAGTAAGTCTTGGATAGTTCTTCGCAAGTTCAACAAGGTATGGAGAAAAGAGAGGCGATAAAAATACTTAATTATTTCAACTCCTAATAGTATAGTTTATAACTTACATTAGCTAGGGAATAACTACTGTTTTTTGGTTGAGTTGTTTAATTATTCAAATAAGCTGACCAACTGGAAAATATGTATTTTAAAATGAAAAACAATGTTAATCTATTTGCGGAAATAGATAAAAAATTAATGATAATATATTTATAGTACGGTGGTGAAAAAAAACTGTGACAGGGTTTTTGAAATTGTATGTGGAGTAAAGTGTGGCTTACCTTAATCAGACTGGGATTTTGAGGAATACATATTCATGTCCAAGGCCAACCTCCCGAAGAAGAAGAAAGTTGTTCCAGCTTAAGAAGAGAATTGTCATTCCTGTGACTTTTATTTCTATTTGAGCCCTTAAAGTACTGAATCATGCCCACCCACATTGGTGAAGGTAGATTTTCTCTACTCAGTCTACTGATTGAAATGATAATTTCTTCCAGAAACATCCTCATAAACACACCCAGAAATAATGTTTTAGCCAAGTCAAATTGACACATAAAATTACCGTCAGAATGAGAGACACATATCAGAAAATAGGCTTGCTGAAAGATAAACAATTAGGTAGTTTTATAGCATTTCAGACAAGAAATGAAGAGTGAACTAAGGAAATAAAAATTGAGTTGGAGAAATTATATACATTCAGGAAATATCCAGAGGTAGAAAATGCACATTTGGGAAATAATACAGTGTGGGGGAAAAAGAATACAGAGAGTTCAGGAGGATAAACAGGTTTCTAATTGGGTGGTTAAAATGTGGAAGAGGAAAGATGTTTGAGGGAAGAAAGATAAGTTTAGTTTTAAACATACTGAGTTGTAGGTTGCTTTGGTGATTTCTAATTAAATTTGTGTAGTAAACAGTATATATTGGGTCTAGAGCTCAGCAGAGTCCAAGGCTAGATATGTATATATTAGGCACTTTCAAACAACTGTAGTTGAAACAATGGATTCAGATAGGATTGCACAAGAAGAAAATAAGATGAAAAGAGAACAAAGGAAAAGCGCCTTGAGAATGCACCAATAAGAACAGAAGCTTATAAGCCAATAATATTTCTTTTCTCAGTAATCAGAGAAGTACCAATTCTACCCTCCCCACATCCCCCCCGCCAATGGAATTGAGAGCTGTTTTCATTTCTTCACCCATTCTATTGTCCTTTAATCCTTGCCCATTGTTGCTAAAAATGTCTATTTCCATTTTTGTGTCAAACTTACTTTAAAAAATATGCAACAATTGCCCTGGCCAGGTGGCTCAGTTGGTTGGAGTATCATCCTGTACACCAAAAGACGGTGGGTTTCATTCCAGGTCAGAGCACATACCAAGATTTTGGTTGGAGCATGTAAGGGAGGCAACCAATCCATGTTTCTCTTCTTTCTCTCTCTCTCTCTCTCTCTCTCTCTCTCTCTCAAAAACAAACAAACAAACAAAAACAGCTATGTAGCAATAAACTCTGAATTTCTTCATTTCCACTTTATTTTATTTTTTTTTTTTAGGTATAGCAAAGATTGACTAGATGTCAACCAAATGCAGACCCATTCATGCATGGGAATGTTAAGAAAGTATAGCTTGGAGCATAACTACATACAATAGACTCTTATGATTACTTCCTTCACTCAAACATACACACAGAAAGGAAACCTGAAATGATACCAATTGTCTTAGATTATTTTTTTCAGTTATCAGGAATATGTTACCTCTTTCAGGAAATCTACATAGAACCTATATAAAGACTTTATATTTTTCTATGTATCACTTTTTTTTTTTTGCAAAATTTAATAAAGCAGCCCATCTGGCATGGCTCAGTGGTTGAGATCCACCTGTGAACTAGGAAGTCATGGTTAGATTCCGAGTCAGAGCATATGCCGGGCAGGTTGCAGGCTCAATCCCCAATGTGGGCACGAGGCAGCTGATCAACGATTCTCTCTCATCATTGATGTTCCTATCTCTCTATTACCCTCCCTTCTTCTCTGAAATCAATAAAAGTTAAAAAAAAATTAATAAAACAACTAAGCCTACTATATACAGGCATGAAAACAAATAGGACACTATTTCCATGCTAAAGCCATCATAGTCAATTTAACTGTGCACCTTCAAAGTTTCATACATAGACTCTGCTGGCCAATGGTTCATGGAATAAAAATGTCTTAGTTTACTAGAATACTTCCTTGATCTTGCTACTATCATTTTCAGCAAATAGATTTGGCATTCTGGGCAATTCCCTGTGACAATTTTATTTAAAAACTTAGACTGACATAACACATCATCTCTGCTCCCACATTTACCATGGGGTTTAGGATACAGTGATTCCATTCACACTAAATATTCAGACTTGTCACTTTAAAATATGCTTGTGAGGGTTCTGCTTCTCTCCTTCTCTGAGACAGAAGCCTTTCAAAGACCCATCAGAGGGGAAGCAGTCAAGGAAGCATATTTTAAAGTGACAGGTCTATATCCACACTCTTATGGTATTAATGAAATCCTTAGTCTAAGAACTGAACTTTTTAACTGCACAAGAGCCACTGTGGTCTCCAGCCTCCCTCTGCTAATCATTTCCAAATCAAGTTCATGGGCAAGAGAAGCAGCTCTTTTCTAGGATCGTCCCGGGGTGTGGCTGAACTTAGCAGCTAGTGAAAGCAGGTGTTTCTGAGCATACTGAAGAACCTTTTCAAATATCTTAGACTTGCAATTTTAAAGAGCCTCTTTGGATTTGTTATTTTGAGGAAGACACAGAGAAAGCTGATCTGTCAAGAGAAGTTTTCAAAGGCCCTTGACTTACTGAACCATAGAGAATGTTCAGTGTAGAGCCCGGTGGATTTCTCTTTAATGCCTACATTAGGCATGGTGCAATTAGCTTGGCAACATTTGCTTGTGAAAGACCATGGTTGCTAACAGCAAAGGATTGTAGGTCAACCTCGTGATTCACTGCCAAAACTGCCTGGACACTGCTAGCATGATGTTTGGAGTCAGTCCAGGTAGTTAGTCCCTGAAGAAGTTTACATGAATAATTATCATCCTCAAATTAGCCTCAACATTTTAAAACTGTGGCAATGGAAATGGTTAATCCCAGACTTTCTCTGTTGTCTGAGCATTGCCAATTGCTGACTGCTTTCTTACAATTGATCACATGCATGAACTGACCTGTGTATAGGTGGCCAAGTACCATTTGGAGTGGCCACCTAACATTTCTGTAGATGCTATAAAGCTAACTCAAGTGCAGATGCAGTTGGGATCACCAGCGTTGGGGATTACAAAACAGTTATCTCACTCTAATAGCACAATCTTCTTAGTTGACTGTCCTGCACCAAGTCTAGAAACAGATGCTAGACTGTTGTTGTAGATGCTCAGTACCTAGAAGGGGAGATATAAGCTGAATCACTAACAGATTGAGAAAGCTTCTAGACATTTTGACCCATTTTTGATGCTTTGTATATTGTAACTGTAGTAATCTTTTTCATTAAAGGTAAAGTCTTCTCTTGGTTATAGAAATAGTTTAGAGTGGAAGATAAGCATGTGGTCAGTAGAGCCAGGCTGCCATAAGTTGAATTTCAGTTCTCCCACTTTCTAAGTATGATCATGTTAGTCTTTGTGCCTCAGTTTCTTCATCTATAAAATTGAGTTGTTGTGTGGCACCAGGTATAACATGTTTGATCTAGTTTCTAGAACATATTAAGTACTATGTACATAATAGTTATTATTGTTATTGCTTAAAGATCGTATTTTGTTTGTTTGATTCTACAAACCCTTAAGGAAAAACAAACTTACATGGCCTGAAGATAAGAAATATGTTTCTGGGTGTCTCATCAGTTTATTTCATAAGGCTGCAGTGAGACTTAAACAATGTCAATAAAGTATAATGTCTGGAACCTACTAGTGATAAATACTTGTATCACTAGTGCAATTATTATGGTTAACAATGTCTGCATTACCTATAACAAACCACCCAAATTATTGGTGAAAAATGGATTAAATGGATTTAATTATAATAAAATCACAAGTACAAAGTCATAAAGTATTAGAGTCAGAAAGAAACCTAAAGGAAATCCATCCCAACCTGTAATCCAAGAAATGCTTATCCTTTTCATTTTTCTTCTCTTGGCTAAACAGACACACACACACACACACACACACACACACACACACACACACTCGTCTAGTCTTCTACCAACCCTAGGTCCACTATCAACTCTCCCCAGAACTTTGTAATAGAATAATTGTTCTACCATCTTTTGTCCATGTCTCCTAAAGTCTATTCAAAACATGGAACACAAGAGATCCTTATAAAATACTAGGGCCTGGTGCACAAAATTCGTGCACTTGGGGGGGTCCCTCAGCCCAGACTGTACCCTCTCACAGTCCAGCACCCCTCAAGGGATGTCCACCTGCCAGCTTAGGCCCGTTCCCAAGGGGACAGTTGGAAACCCCTCTCGCAGTCCAGGACCCCTTGCTCCTTACCACCCGCCTGCTCAGTGCTCCTTACCACTCAGCTCACTGATCTTTAGTGCTGCCATGGAGCTAGGAAAGGCTCCCGCCACCGCTACTATGCTTGCCAGCCATGAGCTCTATATTTCTGTGTAGTTGTCTGTGGGCCAACTGCTCTCTTCCTTCTCACTTAAGAGAGCAGCATGTGAAGGCAGAGTGCACTGTCATGGAATGCAGAGGGCTGCCCGGAGCTGAGGGGAGTGGCCGGGCCCACAGGGTGAGAGGTGGACACAGAGGACGCTATCTCACCCAATTGTGGAGAGGGCTGGCCTTCATATGCCTGACCCCACCCAGGGAGGGACCCAGCAGGGTGTCTGCCTCTCCATTCTCCATCCTTCCATCTGTGACACCTGTCACCTTTGCCAGGCCTCCCCCAAAGTGAGTTCGGCTCAATCCCTGAATGTAAAAGGGCCCGGGGGGGTGGGGGAGAGAGAGGGGGAGGCCTCCACTCCAGTGACCCCTGATTCCCAGCGACAGGACCTGGTCAACAGGACCTGATCTCAGGATGGTGGCCATAGCTGCAGAACACAGATCTGTTTCAAGAAAAGTTGGGAATGCAGACTTTTGTATGAGCCCCTATTCCAAAAGGTGACAGTTTATTCACATTGTGGCAAAGACACCTTCAAGGGTAACATAAGTGGATAAAGTCAAGGCCAAACCAGGCCATTTCCTCATCCAACCTCTCTGAGGCACGTGAACAGAACCAAGTCTCAGCTCTTTGCAGGACACTTCCGGGGTTGTTTTTTTTTTTTTTTTTTTTTTTTTTTTTTTAAGCCTAAAGGATAGTAGTCTGTCTCCATTATTGTTCTTTGGGATTTTTTCATCATCAGATAAAAGAATATGTACATTGAGGCAATCTTCTCAAGATACAATATTCCAGTTGCACCCATGTGACTATGACAGTGCCCCACAGAGGGAGGGAGCCGACATATGGGGAGCAGGGAATTCAGAAAACCAGAGCAATGACAGAGATGCTAAGCCTTTCCTTCACGTGTCTGACACCCCTCTTCAGGCGGCCTGCAGGCCAGAGTCTGCTGAACCTTTACCACTTGATGTCCTAGCAGGCTGCCCTGGGCCCTGCTAGTTGGTGTGCAGGGCCACCTGAGCCTGGGGTGAGTCGACCCCCCCCCCCCAACCTCAGCCACTCCTGGTATAGCTCCTGCACATGGGCGCTGGTCTCCAGGGCCACACTGGGATGGCAGCATAGCTGCCTTCCATCTGCTGCAGCAGTGCCCTGTCTGCACGCCCATCCTCAACTGGGCCTGGCCCCTGTCACTTAGGCATCCCCAGCGCAGGCCAGGACCTCCATGAATTGGCAGGGGAACTTCAGCTTCAGGACCACTTCTGAATGCTCCAAAAGCCATTAGCAGCCTCAAAGGGTAGCAGAACCTTGCCATGCCTTTCAAGGGTGACCTCCTGGAAGTCTTGGTTCCTCAGGGTGCGGTAGGTGAGCACCCCCACGTCCTCAATGAACAGCTCCTTGGCCATGTGCCTGAAGACGTGTGCCAGGTACCCACTGGAGCTGGCACCCTCGTGGAGCCTCTCCTCCTCCTCCTTCATGTCTCCAAAAAGAGTGTCCATGGCGGCGTCATTCCAGGCGAGGTCACTTTGCTCCATTATCTGGAAAATTTCACCTGAGGTTAACATGCAGTCAGCACCCTGGGAACTATGTAAAGCTGTGAGAACATCTTCTCAAAGGGCCTCCAGTTTCTTGTTATAACACGAGGTCACAAGGACATGGAAAATCTTGTCTGAGGATAGGTTCTGCCTTCAGATGAAGTAATCCTTAACCAGAGAGCCCATGATCTTCTGGGGTGACTTGGCTGTGCAGAGGTGCGGTGATGGGGTGACCCAGCACATGCTCTGCATATCAGTCCCAGCCGGGGCAGGCGGAGTTCAGCATGGGTAGCCGGGGCTCTTCCTGACGGTGCTGGCAGTCCCAACGCACAGATTCCTTCTGACTCTCCAGGATGCTGAAGTCTGCAGCTATCTTCATGTCAAAGGTAGTTCACCCCAAGGCTTTTGAGAAAGCTGCAGAGCCTTCTGGATGCATCAGTGACACTGAGGATGAATTTAGCAGCAAAATAAGGCAGAAACTGAGGACACACAGACACTGCCAGTACCTTGTGCTGTGAGCTATTACATTTCTTATTAAGGTTCAGAACATGGAAGAAGTTCTTGGTGTTCTGTTGAGAAACTTGGACTCCTTCCTCTGCGGTCGCACAGCTGTCACACCCAGGCAGTCACTCAGAAATATCTTGGCATCGGCCAGCTTATAGACTTCTCCCTTCTCTCCGTTCTCCTGAGCTGGACTCCGGACATTGACCACGGCCTTCTCTTGGTCACCGGTTTTTTGGTTTTTTTACTACATTCCTTCCGTGTGCAGTGCTCACACTTCATCTGGAGTGGAGCATGTGGGGGCCTGACTCAAGTGATCTGGAGGAAGCACAGGGAAAGCAGTCACCGCTGGTCATCCCTGGCACTGCTGGTGGTATCCTTTCTTCTTTGTGGAGCATCTAAGGCGGGGAAGTGGCCGCAGTGCCCAAGGCCGAGTTCTAAGAGGCCAGGAGTGCTGTTGGGATCATGCCAGTGGCGCTGGTCCGTTGGTGCCTGTCCTGTCATCTGGAGATTGTATCTTCAGGACTACTAAGGAAGCCAGTCCCCAGTTGCGCCCCATCTCTGCCACTGATTGATTAGAGTCTGAGGAGGGACCAAGAGGCCTGCCTTCCAGCTGCTGCCAGTCCCTGCCGTGCCACTCACTCCGGTTCCCTGTTAGCCATTCCCTGATCAATGGAGCTTGAGGGTCGGGGCATGGACTGGTTGTCTGTTCAGTATTATGGACCCTGGCTCTTTATAATAGATAAATGCAATTATGTCACTGAAGTGCCCAAACTTTTCCAATGATTCCTATAATAAAATCAAAAAATAAATATTCCAGAATAATATCCCAGAATAAAATCAAATAATATTAAAAATTTTTAAATCCGAGAATAAAATAAAGGACCTGAAATGGCCTCTCAGGCCCTACAAAATCTCCAGTCCTTCACTTTGTTGACATTCTGATCACTCTTCTATGGAGTTGCTGGGTGCCTTGATGTTTTTCAAGCACTCCAAGAAGCCTTCCACCTCATGGCCTATGCGTTTACAACTTCCTTGGTCCAGGACTCCCTCCCTACAGATAGCCATATGTCCCATTTCCTCCTTTATGCCAGTTCTCTGGTCAGTTGCTATTTAATCCAAAGACTATCTCTGACCACATCATGTAATATCCCACCACTCACATTGACATTCTCCATATCTTTCAACCTGCTAACATTTTCTTCACAAAACTTATCACCATGGGTCATTCTATTCTTTTACTTACTTGGGCATTATCCACTTCTACCCACTAGGATGTAAGCTCCATGGGGGCATGGATTTTTCTCTGTTTTGTTCTAGCCTCCATTCCCAAGTATTTTCACAGGACTAAAATGTCAAATGCAGATTCAGTGTCCTATGTAATAAAAGCCTAATATGCAAATTGTCTCAACCAGGAGTTTGACTTGGAGTTTGACTCTCACTATGATGTGTGCTGACCACCAGGGGGTAGTGAGGAACATGGCGGGTGTCAGTGATGCAGCACTGATAGCAGGCAGCAGTGGAGGCCTGCCAGCCCCAATGGACCCCGATGAGAGCGGGACCACAGCGGGATGGTGGAGCAGGTAAGCAGGCAGCACCAGGCCAAGGTGAGTGTGAGCAGGACCCTGATCGCCCCACAGTTGGTGACCAGCAGTAGTGGCAGGATATGGGGTTGCTGCCCAACTCCCAGGTGCTGAAGGAGCCAGGTGGGGGGTGGGAGGGTGTGGCCCCAATCAATCACCCTGTAGGCAGGATGGTGGAGGGGAGGGCGCAGCGCTGACACTTCCATTACAGAGAAAGGGCAAATAACAATATTATAATATTTCTTCTAATTATTTTCCTTTCAATGTGCAATTGGTATCATTATATGAAGAATCAAGTATTATGTGTTAGGGAGAATATATTTTATCTATTGGGCCAAGAGAAACTATTGAATGATTTGGCATCCTTTGGAAGCATGAGTGAAATCTTTGGATTTTATGTGCCCTCAGGATCAACCATCTTTCTTTTCAGGTGAAGCTGCACTCCAATATTATTTCAAAGATGCAAAGAGGAATCTCTGCTACAACTAACTAGGGTTGTGAAGATATTAAGTCTATAAGAATATCCAACATAGCCTGAATAATCCTATCAGCTCATTTTCCTGGCTACTGAGAAACCACTGAAGCATATGAAATTGGAATCATAGCCATTTACCTATATGAATCAAGAACAAGAAATTAAAAGAGACATAAGTTAACATAATTCTAAAATGAAGTAATCCTGTTTAGGTCAGTGTTAAACAAGATGAAAAAGGAATTTACATATTACAAGGTTAACACACCAGGCTGTACAGTAAACTTCTGATGTCAACACAGAGATTTTCAAATAAACGACAACGATCACATAGTTTTAGTTACAATGCTGACTTTGTTGTGCATGTTACATATGTAAAAGTAACTGCAAAAGGGGGCCACGTGCGGGTTTCTTGTGGAAATAAAAGAACATGCCAGGGAGATTGTGAATAAATAGCTGTTGTGACCCAGCAGGAAAAGGAAAGATTCTAGGAAGAGTTAAGACATCTGTCCCCTGCATGAGCTCAGAGGTATGGGTTAGAAGAAATATAAAAATGGTATGTTAGTTTCAGAAAATACTAAAATTCAAGAATTACTTCTAAGGTATGTTGGTAAACTTTCTCAGCTATTTGGTTCATGATTTTCAGGGTCAATATTGAATGACCATATGATCTCATCTGGTGAATTGCTTACTCATTTGCTTGATATTCATTCAGAAAGGTACATATCTTAGATTCTAGAAAAGAAGGTAAGTGGGAGTTGTGTGCATGAGGAGCTCCATTAATACTTGCATAACTAATTTTTTCTCATACGTTTGGCCACCAAAAGCTGCAATACATATGATTCTTACATTTTCTTCCTCTCCTACCAACATAATAATCCAATTTGATTATTTCTTATTTAGAGGTTAGAGGCCTGGTGCAGAAATTCATGCACAGGGGTCGGGGGGTGTCCCTCAGCCCAACCTGCACTCTCTCCAATCTGGGACCCCTCGAGGGATGTCTGATTGCTCATTTAGGCCCGATCCCGGTAGGGCAGTCAGACATCCCTCTCACCATCCAGGACTGCTGGCTCCCAACTGCTCGCCTGCCTGCCTTCCTGATTGCCCCTAACCGCTTCAGCCTGCCAGCCTGACCATGCCCTAACCACTCCCCTGCCAGCCTGATTGGTGCCTAACTACTCCCCTGCTAGCCTGTTTGCCCCTAACTGTCCTCCCCTGCAGGCCTGGTGACCCCTAACTGCTCTCCCCTGCAGGCCTGGTCACCCTTAACTGTCCTCCCCTGTTGGCCTGGTCCCCCCCTAACTGCTCTCCCCTGCAGGCTTGGGTCCCCCCACAACTGCCCTTCCCTGCAGGCCCAGTCACCCCCAACTTCCCTTCTTTGCCAGCCTGGTCACCCCTAACTACCCTCCCTTGCTGGTCTGGTCCCTCCCAACTGCCCTCCCCTGCTGGCCATCTTGTGGTGGCCATCTTGTGTCCACATGGGGGCACCCATCTTTGACCACATGGTGGCAGCCATCTTGTGTGTTGGAGTGATGGTCAATTTGCATATTACTCTTTTATTAGATAGGATAGAGTCCTGGTGCACAGGTGGGAGCCAGCTGGTTTGCCCTGAAGGGTGTCCTGGATCAGGGTGGGGGTTCCCTTGAGGTGTGGGGCAGCCTGGGCAAGGGGCCTGTGGTGGTTTGCAGGCCTGCCACACCCACCGGTGACCCAAGTGGAGGCCCTGGTATCTAGGATTTACTTATCTTCTATAATTGAAACTTTGTAGCCTTAAGAGGAGGCCAAGGCAGGCCAAGGAAGCAGAAACTTGGCTTCTTCCATTGCCTGCGGCAACTCTAGCCTCCTGCTCTCTCCAGCTCCGTGGCTGCTGCCATTTTGTTGGGATTTATTTATCTTCTATAATTGAAACTTTGTAGCCTTGAGTGGAGGTCTGGGCTGGCCACGGTGTGGGGAAAGCTTGGCTTCCTCCGTTGCTGGAGAAACCCAAGCCTCCTGCTCACTCTGTGGCCACAGCCATCTTGGTGGGGTTAATTTGCATACTCATTCCTCCTGATTGGCTGGTGGGCATGGCTTGTGGATGTATTAGAGTGATGGTTGATTTACATATTACTCTTTTATTAGATAGGATATGAATACTAGAAGAAAAGAAATGATATAAAAGGAAATGATATTCCAAAGGAATTTTATATAAAGAAAATTACACTGAAGAAAAGCAGTACCTGTTTTGCTTAGTCAAATGTAAAGAAATGATTTCTTAAAAAATGGACATTTTATCAGTTATTTGTGAAAGTTTGGATATAATAAAGTTAGGAACTATTGTATGTTATCCTCTAGACAGTTCTCAAGGTTAGATCATAGTATCTTCTTTTAGAGATAAGAAATAAAAAGTAATTGGGAGAGCATACTTGAGGTTACAAAGCTAATTTAGAAGCAATATTAAGATATGATCCCAAGGCTATCTGATTCTAGCATTTTGAACTCCCTAATAGTGTAGGTAACATTGTCCAGTGTGCACTTTTATGAAGAGCAGGTTAATAATTTAACAGGTTCTGAATGGCATAAGTCATGTGAAAGGTACAGTAGCCCTGGTTTTCCTTGGGATTGCAGGGTAAATGTAGTGCCGGTTATGAGTCAGGCTGGCTGAATCCCATTGGCCTCAGGATACTCCTGGCATCATGGGATAGATAAAATAGCCTGGAAACTCCCTTACGAGCTGTAGGGTTGGCACCTGTCTAATATGCTGTGGTATGGACAGAATTTGTTCTGATAAGTTGTGTGTCCAACCTAATGATTCAGGTATATGTAGTGATTGGTCAGTGCCTTTGCCATGTTAATTGAGAAATATTTTGAAAATTGAGCTAGTTTTCCCAAATGCTAAACAATACAAATACCATTTCATGTTGCAAACATCATTTGCAATTAGTTCTATACAACCACCTTCTATCACCATCCAGAGAATATTTTCTTCATGGATGTCTCATAGCTCTCAAAGATCACTAGTTGCTTCAACATTAATTTGAGAGCCCATGAGGTAAGGGTAAATCTTTTATGTGTCCCAAGTGATACTGATCAGAAAACATGTGCTTTCCAGTACTTAGTATCATTCCTTTGAACACTAAGATTATATCTTAATAGAAAAAAAATGAAGAAGAGTAAATATTCCAACAAAATTATACCCTAATCTTTAAAGAAGATTGTAAAAGTGTATGAGATAAAAGGGAATAAACAATGTTCCAGAGTGAAATATTTTTCCAGAAGAAGGCACCATGGGCAGGGCTGAGGCACAGGAAGCCTCAGAGGCAGCAGGGGCCAAGCCTCTTTTATGAATTTCGTGCATCGTGCCTCTAGTTAGCATCTAGTTAGCTGAGAGGACTGACTGCTTATACAAAGTCACCAAGAAAAATACCATAGGAATAAATGACCCAGTGAACCTGATCCTGAAACCCACTCTGCTCACCATTGCACTGTCAAAGTTTATTTAAATAAAAAAAATTTTTCTTTAAAAAAGTAATAATTTTGAGAAACCAAGATGGTACCATAGGTAAACACCTAAACTGCTGCCTCGCACAACAATATCAAAACTATAACTAAAAGACAAAATGGACACCATCCAGAACCACAGGAAAGCTGGCTGAGTGGAAATTCTACAACTAGAAGGAAAGAGGAAAGCACATTGAGACTCAGAGGAGCTGCAAAAGGCTGAGGTATGGAGACGTGCACACGCGGAGAGGACGGGCAGCTGAGTGCATGGGTGGCTGAGTGTGTGGCTGGTTTTCCCAACCGCGAGGGAGACAGGAGCTCCCAACTGCGCTGAACTCCAGCCTTGGGTGAGACTGTGGGAACCCAGACTCATTCTGCGGGAGTCTGGACTGTCAGGAAAAGAGAAAGCACACTGAGACTCAGGGGAGCTGCAGAAGGCAGAGTTCCAGAGGCGCACGCGCACAGAGAGGACTGACTGCTGAGTGGATGGGTGGCTGAGTGCGGGCTGGCTTTCTAAAGCAGGAGGGAGACAGAAGCTCCTGACTGCGCTGAACTTCAGTGCCGGGCGAGTTTCTGAGAACCCAGACTCATTTGGGGAGAGATTGGACTGTCTGGCAGCAGGCGAAACTTGAGGGCGGCTTTCTCTCAGACGTGCTTGCAGCAATTACCGAGGTACACTGAGACCCAGGGGCCTATTAGGGCAGGGCTGACAGAAAGCCAAGGCTGGCTACTCTGCCCTGAGACTCCACCCCATCCAAGCTGAGCACAGAGGCTTTTGCAATTTGGCAAGTCTTATCTCATAATGGTGTCTCCAGCACAGAAGTTCTCCCAGCATAGACACAGCTGATCCTCACAGCCAATTGGCCTGGAGGTCAATTCCTCCCAGTGAAACCAACAACAATCAAGACATACCTACAACAAGGCTGTACACACAGTCTGCAAAGGGGTGCACCAAAAGTGTCCACCTCAGGTAACTGGGGGAGGCTGAGTCACTGGGCCCTATAGGACACCTAGCACACAAAGCTACTCTACCAACTCAGAGAAGCAGTGAAAATGAGGAGACAAAGAAACAGATCACAAATGAAAGAAATGGAGGAAAGCAAATGACTGGATATAGAGTTCAAAACCACGGTTATAAGGTTTTTCAAGAATTTCCTAGAAAAGGCCAATAAATTTAATGAGACCCTCGAGGATATGAAAAAGGACCAACTAGAAATTAACCATACACTGACTGAAATAAAAAATATTATACAGAGACCTAACAGCAGACTAGAGAACCGCAAGAATCAAGTCAAAGATTCGAAATACAAAGAAGCAAGTAACACTCAACCAGGAAAGCAAAAAGAAAAAAGAATTTAAAAACTTGAAGATAGTGTAAGGAGCCTCTGGGACAACCTCAAGCGTACCAACATCCAAATTATGGGGGTGCCAAAAGAACAGAGAGAGCAAGATACTGAAAACCTATGTTTCTATGAAGAAATAATGATAGTATACTTCCCCCACATAGTGAAAGAAATAGACTTACATGTCCAGGAAGCCCATAGAACCCCAAGCAAAAGGAATCCAAAAAGGACCACACCAAGACACATCATAATTAAAATGCCAAGAGCAAAAGACAGAGAATATTAAATGCAGCAAGACAAAAACAGTTAATTATCTACAAGGGAGCACCCATACTGATTTCTCAACAGAAACTATGCAGGCCAGAAGGGAGTGGCAAGAAATATTCAAAGTGATGAATAGCAAGAACCTACAACCAAGATTACTCTACCCAGCAAAGCTATCATTCAGAATTGAAGGTCAGATAAAGAGCTTCACAGATAAGAAAAAGCTAAAGGAGTTCATCAACACCAAACCAGTATTACATGAAATGCTGAAAGGTATTCTTTAAGAAGAGGAAGAAGAAGAAAAAGGTAAAGATAAAAATTATGAACAAGGAATACGTGTCTATCAACAAGTGAATCTAAAAATCAAGTGAACAAAAAAATTTGATGAATAGTATTAACTGGTGAATATAAAAGAATCAGGGGCATAGAAAGGGAGTGGACTGACAATTCTTGGGAGGAAAGGGATGTGGGGGGTGCGGGAAGAGACTGGACAAAAATCATACACCTATGGATGAGGACAGTGGGGGGAGGTAAGGGTAGAGGGTGGGGTGGGAACTTGCTGGAGGGGAGCTATGGGGGGAAAAAAGAGGAACAATTGTAATAATCTGAACAATAAAGATTTATTAAATTAAAAAATAAAACAAATAAAATCAAAAAATAATTTTAAATAAATAAATAAAAATAAAAAAGTAATAATTTTATTTGTTAAAATATTTATATTGTTTCACTTATTATGATATTACTAAATCTCCTCTTAATCTTTGGACTAAAAGAAAATATTTGCTTTTACATATCAGTATAACTTAGTCCCTTGAATGTAGTAAGTTTTTATAAGTATTCACCACATCATTAATAGAAATGTACTAATTTTATAAATTATTACAAAATCCAACTGTTGTTTTAAAATTCAAAGACCTTTTAGTAATTTTTTTAATCTTAATTGATATTAATCACAATAGATGGACAGATATTTCTTTGGCAATTTATTTTTATGTAAGAATTGTTAAAAATACTGAAAAAGAGGAAGAAAACTTGATATCTCGAAAAAGGGCAAAAATAGAAAAGATGGAATTACTGAAGTTATATTTTACTTAGTTCAAAGAAGAAAAACATCTTTTTTACTTGTATAAGTAAATTTACATGATGAAGCACCCTTATTTTAAGTTTCAACAAGTGATTAACATAAAAAGATTACAAAATGCTAAAAGTACTTCTTAATTTAGCATCAGAAAAATTTATATGGGCATTATACTATTAAAATAAAACTGCTTAAATTAATATAAATTGGAAATAAAATAAATGTGGAGTCCCTTTTCTTTTTATCTATGTACTCCCAAAATAACCCCCCCCCACACACACACACAGTAATAGTTAGTGAAAATATTTATCTCTGCTCCATTTAGAATATTTTTGAGTATCGGTATTTATCATCATCTTATTTTCTCATTTTTGTGTATTACAAGCCAGGATACAACAAATACTGTTTAATTAATGTGATTTAAAAAAAGCATCCTGAATCCAGTAAGTACAGTGATATACTTTCTGCTATTTTTCATTTTCCACATATTCATTTCCCTATTTTTATTAATTAACTCATTCTCTCAAAGGATCCATCATAGACAACCAAAGGGCTAGTTCAGAACAATCCTAAATAATAAAGGGGTAATATGCAAATTGGTTGAGACACTGTCATGTAATAACCAATCAGCAGGCTGCATCCTCGCCCTCTGTGCCAGCCCAGGGTAGGAGCCCAAATCCTCACCTACCTAAAACGTGGCTGTGTGGCATCATATGAATAAGAAAGGGACATCCCACACTTGCCTGGGGCATCTAAGTCACTGACCTAGAGAATCAGGGTTTCAGATGAGGGGACGCAGCATTCCACAGCTATCTTGAGTTTCTGGTTTCCAAGGAAACAGCCAGAGGAATGATAAACCCTCCACAAAAGGCTCAGCCAGCACCTATCTAAGCAGTGGCTTCCTTTAAATCAAGCCTTTCCTGCAGTGAATGACCCCAATCTTTCCTGGATCAGGCAGGTTCCTGTGGGGTGCAATCTCCACGCAATACAACAGGGCCCCAGTTTCCTTTCTGGGGATCTCATGCATGTTAGCTTGGGGTAGCGGGGAAGGAAGGGGAAAGGAATCACGCATGGCAGCTAGGGCGAGCAAGCAGAAGGAAACCATGTCTGGCAGACAACTCCCCTGCCACCCCCTTCAACATGTAAGAAGAATCAAATAAACCAATACAAATACCCTCCTCCACCCTGGGAGGGAGCTGGGACTCAGGGGTGTCCCACCCAGGCATTGTGTATCTGCTTCCCACCCCCTTCATCCAAATGGTCAGGTTAGGGGATTAAGGAGAGGAGGAGGAGCCTCGCAGAAAGGGGATCCCTGGGAATCTCACCCCTGCCCTCCCTCTGGACCTGGCCAATCAGAGCACAGGGCCTGACCTCGCCCCTAGCAGATTTGCATATCACAGATCTTCTGGTGCTTCCAGGCACTTGGCATTCCCATGTCTTCCCTGCCTCCCGGCTGCTGACCATCACTGTCTCCTCCCCCAGAAGCACTCTCTCCTCCCCAACTTTCAGTCTTAGCCTAAATGCATGGTGGGCATAGTTGCTTCTCCACGTATTTTATTTGATAAGAACCCAGTGAAGTCGCTTAGCAACTGAGCTGCTCAGACTAGATCAGGGACAACGAATGACACACCATAACCGGATGTCTACAATCTTTGATAAAACATTACCATCACTTTGAAAATTATTTGATTTCAGACTTGCTGTTGAGTGAGGAATTATTTTCCATCTGGTGACGCTCTCATTAACAGGCTTAGGATAGATAGAAGGCCTGGAGTAAACCTCCTCTCTTATCTAAAGAGTGGGCCAACCTTTTGGGCCTTAGACTCAGAGGCATGTTATCGATAGTTTTATTTGACTTAAAATCTAATTGAAAAATGTTCCACAGCCGTGGAAGATATTAGACCTGTTAGTTTATCTCATTGAGAAAAATTCTTCAGAGCATGTAACAGAAAAAATGTTTCAGATTTTGTGTTTGCATCGTTGCATGATAAACACACATTAGTCAAATAATATTCAAGGCAAAACTATCATTTTACATAACATTTCAAACAATAGTTTAATTTAGCATACATTTCAACCTAAAGTATTATTCCACAGAGAATTAGCTTTGTATTTCCTTGCCTTTTGATGTATTGTTTCAATAACAAGACATGATATTATAATTTCAGTTCCAGAAACTGATGGAATAAGGACATATAGAAAATTCTGTTTTTAGAGGGAGGAAACACAGTACAAATATAATATTTTTCCTCATATGTAGAGTTATATAATATCTTTATTTTTAATAACATATTGGATTTTATTTGTTCCTTATTTGTGTGTTTAAATCTTACCTTAAATTTAAGCTTCTTGAGAGTACACAGTTTATTCTGTATCTTTCAAGTTCCATTTATAATAATACACATTTGCTGAGAACTTAAAAAATTATTAGGTAGTAGTATTTTTGAATGCATAAGTTTTAAGTAATATTATTTAAGAGTAAATATTTAATGTAAAAAAATGTGAAAGTTAATTTAAAAAACAAAACCCATCTGACGTGACTGACACCAACAAATAACTAAAATGGTAATAGTTTTGTCAAGAAGTCACAAAGTATTAAGAGTTTGTATGTAGATATGTGAGCTAGCACCCTAAACTTCTCAAATTCATCCAACGTTGTAATCAATAATATGCTTATTGTAAGGAACATACAGTAGTTAAGGTTCTAGCACAAAAACTATAACTATAATTTTTCATTTTTCTGAAGAGTGATAATACTAGTCAGCATGAGCTAATGACTATTACTCATATTTCAAAATTATTTTTAAAAGCACTCATTTTCAAGAATTTTACCATTTAAATTCTACCATTAAATTCTACCATTTTTGTTTACTTTTTCATGGATTTTGACATCATCTATTTATTAAATCAATATGGAAAATTCATTTTAATGTCTAGAGACACTTAGATATATTCAAACTAAATTGAATTAGAAAGGGAATTATGAGCATATTTCCTAGTATACATTTACAAACTGAAATATGTATGGATCACTTTCCTGGAAAAGATCCACAAGTGAAATTGTGGTCCAAGAATTATCTGGATGAACCAACAGCTTGATGTAAGTGATAGTCCATAGTCAATTAGTTGATAAAACAAATTTTTATTTTGAGGCAATAAGTAGTTATGTTGCAGCATACTCCACACTGTCTAAGGAAATGGTCATCAAACCATTTTTATGAGTATTTAATTAAATGTGTCTGGTTAATAATAGGCCTTTGAGAAACCTAAGGCTGAAAATTAAGAGAAACCATGCACTAGGCACCTGATTCACATCACTTTTATTTAATATAATAACACCCATTGAGTTCAATAGAGAAGTTCATATTAGCCTTTATTTACATTTAATTAGCACCTCTCCTGATTAATTCCTCACTTTATAAACCTAATATAACCTTTATACTGGAAGATGTGAATCAAATATGATAACAAAATGTACCTGGTTACTTTAATTAATCTGTCTAAACTGAACATGCCACTTCAAATTCATAAAGATCAAGCTGTATGCCACCCTTAGACTTCTCATCATGTTAACTGGCTGCTCTGCTAGAAAATGATCTTTATATTATTCTGACTCTGTGGCAAGTAGTACAATCCCAGTTGGTTATAATGAGCATGGAGAGTAAACATATAATCTTTATTTCAGATATTTATTTATTTATTTATTTATTTATTTATTTATACTAGAGGAAAATGGAAGGGTAAATATTAGTCAATTAAAGTTATAAAGTATAGATGGTTTAAAATAATTTTTATGTATTCCAGAATTTTCTATGATGAACATCTATTACTTTTTAAAAATTAAAAATTATTACATGTATAAATCATTTATACATGTTTTATTTATATATATATAATGTCTTGGAAATCCAAGAAAACCATTTATCATATATATTTTCTACTCTTATTGAACTTGATTTCAACATTAATAAAGGTGAAGGTGAAAAGCAGGTCAAGAAATATGAGCCCATGTGAACCTCAATGGTTTGGATAAAGGATAATAAGACAAATAAATATATGAATTAATGAATGTTATATATGCTTTGTCCTTTTGGGAAAGTCACTGGTAACCTCAAATACAGAGTGCATGTAGTTTTCCAAAATGTCTTTTTTTTAAATGGAAGGGTTTTTTCTTTAATTGTTCTCATTGGATTGGACTCAAGATAACATACTTACTCTCTGATTCTAAGATTAGGCAATTTCAGAGGCACATTCCACTAATTTGTGATTATCAATTAGCTATATTCAGACTAAGAAGAAAGAGAAACAATCTAGTTAGAGAGACAAGGAATTCAAAATGTAAAATCAACAAGTGAATAATAGCAACCAAAAGAATGTTATATAGTTTAGAAATTCTATAAAATAAAGTTTATGATGTCATATCTTAATTGATTCTGTAAATTGAGACTGATGCCAAAGGCAACCAGAATTCGTGCCAAAAAATGCCTAATATGTAATTTAAACAGTTTCTCCTGATAATATTCTCTCTGCTCAAGAACTTAATGGATAATATTATCATGTTACAGAAGTAATTGTTTTCCTGTCATATTTGACAATGAGATTTTAAAAATTGCAGTGTTCTTTCTAAAAAAAGCAGAGTTACACTTAAATTTCAAGGTTTAGTTTTAAGTGAAGTTTTTACTTCATATGTGTGAGAATTTTTTTGTTGTTTTATTCATCTTGTTTTCTTGATTGCCCCAGTGATGTCTTACAGCATCCTTTTCCCCAATCTTTAACTGTCGTCTTTAATTATAGACTATCACTAAAATAAATTTCTATAATTTGGGGCTACAGACAGGGAGCAGGGGACAAATTATTCTCTAGAGAAATAGGGAGGAAAGCAATAACTAAATAAATAGAAAACCAACTGGAGAAAATTTA
Source organism: Corynorhinus townsendii (assembly GCA_026230045.1). Lineage (NCBI taxonomy): Eukaryota > Metazoa > Chordata > Mammalia > Chiroptera > Vespertilionidae > Corynorhinus > Corynorhinus townsendii. The sequence goes on from JAPDVU010000002.1 coordinate 160,262,974, forward strand.
TAAATTTTCATGAAATGTTGACTAGCCAACATTCCTTTTACTCAAACATTTGATAACAATATTTTCCCTACTTTGTCAAGTGTAAATAAAGACTGTATATCCACATTAAATGAATGTTCAGAGTCCAGTGGGATTAAGTGGGAGACAGCAGCATTGTAACCAAACCAAACTGGGAAACAGGAGGCTTGGGTTCTAGCTCCAGTTCTGTCTCTGCTTAGTTCTGTGCTTTTGGGTAAAGCATCATTTTTTGAATCATTGCTGTTTTCATCTGTAAAGGCTTAATTGATCTGTCTGATATGAGTATCGCCTTGAATTCTTATATGTACAACATTGATGGGTTACAAATGAGTAATCTCACTTAAAGACAAACTTAAACTGGATCATTTACCAACTTGGAATAGTACATAATGTGATCTGTTGATTAACTTCTCACCACTCCTTATTTTGTTGATTGTCACTAACTAGTATTGATGTCTTCTTTTTACTTGAGTTCAATATTATAATCTGTATGTTTACAAACTACACCATGCACACATTGCACAAATAACAAGGGAGAATCCATAAAGACATCTTAGAAGTGAGTCTCCTTTGACAAGTTGTCATATTTGAAAAGAAAGATAAAATACAGAGCACTGTGAATTAGCTTAGCTACTTGCATATCACACCTTCCTTTATGCCAAAAAGTTAGGGCTAACAAGCAATCTGTGTGTTGTTTAATATTACAAACTTACTACTTTCTAGCTGAATTCCCTTGTGATATCCCAATACTATATTAGTCTGGAATTTTTAAATTTCCCCAAGGAGAGTAGAAATTGTATATAATACCCAATGGTGTTAACACTTTATCATAATCATTTATGTTATATTTGTTGAGAGAGAGTAGTAGTTCAGCGTCTTGGCTAAGAACCAGAATTTGGCCCGGCCAGTGTGGCTCAGCAGTTGAGCATCAACCTATGCACCAAGAAGTTGCTGGTTCAATTCCTGGTCAGGACACATGCCTGGCTGCTGCCTTGATCCCTGGTGGGAAGCATGCAGAAGAAAGCAGATTGATGTTTCTCTCTCAATGATGTTTCTACTCTAAGAGAACAAGAATTTGGCCTTGAAACTTAATAATGACTAGTTTTTGTTTATATGGGCTACAAAGCAGGGATAATAGTATACTCATTTTGTGGTTATTCAGATGAAGTAAAAATCTACTTAATAAAAGAGTAACGTGCTAATTGACCGTACTTCATGATGCCCACCAGCCAATCAGGAGCGAGTATGCAAATTAAACCAACAAAGATGGTGGGTTAATTTGCATATGCAGGTGCTGAGTGACAGGGGGTGGGATGCTTGGGTCGTTGCCATGGAGATGACACAGGTGTTCCACACCACCCCAGCTGCTCCGGGTCTCTGGGCAGCATGGGAAGGCAGAAAGGTGGCTCCAGCCAGAGCTAAGGCAGTGCCGGCAGCCAGAAGAAGGAAGGCCCATTCTTGCATGAATCTTCATGCATTGGGCCTTTAGTATACATATAAAATGCTTATTATCATGGTGGCTTTTATAAGCTTTTATGTAAATGAGATTAACTAAGAAAAACATTAAAATATTTGAAAATCAAATGGAATTTTCCCAAGTATTATTGTTTTTTTGCTATTAAAGCTTTTTTTGAGGTATAATTAAAATATCTTAAAATTCATCTGTTTAAGTGTACAAGTCAACACAAGTTTTAAATATATTCAAAGACTTTTGCAACTGTAACCACTATGTAATTATAGAGCATTTTTGTCAACCCCCCAAAAAATTCTATAACTTAATCTATATTCTGTCTCTATGTATCTGTGCTGAACATTTCCAATAAAGATACACAACATGCTGTCTTCTATGACTAGCTTTGTTTTTAGTATATTTTCAAGTTTCATCTATGTCATAGCATGTATCAGTACTTCACTTCTTATTGATGAATGATAATTTTTATTAATATGTCACAATTTGTTTATCCATTCATTAGTTGATGGATATTTTAGATGTTTCTACTTCTTGGCAATTATGAATAATTCTACTAAGAAGATTCATGTACAAGATTGTGTTTGGCTATATGCTTTCATTTTTCTTGTGAATAAAAACATGAGTGGAATTTCTGGGGATCATATAGTAATTCTGTCTCATATTCTGAATCACTGCTAGAAGGTTTTTCAATGTGATTGTACAATTTTACAATCCTACTAGCAACATATGAGTGTTTTGATTCCCCAACATTCTAGTCATCACTGATTTATTCCTGTGTTTTTTAGCCATCCTAGTGGGTGTGAAGTTTTCATTTTTAATTTTTAATAACTAATAATATTGAAAATTTTTTCATGTGCTTATTGGCCATGTATACATCTTCTTTGATAAATGCCTATTCAAAGTTTTTCTCCTTTTAAAAATTGGTCCACTTTTTTTTTAATTGTTGAGTTCTAAGAGTTTTTTCTTTCTTTCTTTTTCTCTCTTTATTGATTAAGGTATATATTCTGGATCTTAATTGCTTATCAGATAAATTATTTGAAAATATTTTTTCTACTGTATAGATTACTTTTGTACTTTATTGATTATGTTCTTTGGACCATGTTATTAGTTCTCAATATATATATTCTGTAATCTAATGACTATCCTCATGCCAGTAACATACTTTTTTAAAATATGGGAACAGGTGTTTATTACAGAACATTATTTTTTCTTATTAATTAAAAGCTTTAAACAAAACTGCATAATTCCACAAACTGACTGACTTGGTCGCATGCAAACATTTTAGATCAGAGAGGCATGTTTGTTCTTGATGAATTTACATAGAATAAATTCTCACAACATTTGATTTTAAAATGTGAAATGACTTAACATTATTAATAATTTAAAGGAAAATGTAAACATAGGGACAATTTAAAGACTATTATTAAGTTATGTGTCAATTTAAGGTCAGCAATTGGAAAGATATATTAAAAAAATCTGGGGTCAGAAAACTTTTAGGAAGCAAACATTGCCTTTGTACATTTAAAGATCAAAGGCTAAAAATCCACTCTTGATGAATACCATATTAAGCAAAGGATGTATAACATCCATCACACATCTGTTTCAAAAACAGCATGTTTCCAAAATTATACATTTCTTTACAAATAAACATTACAATATTAATAACTATAGAGAAATCATTGGAGATCGTTCCAAAATATGTTAACTCTTACAAGGCATCCCAGAGCCATATTTTAAGGCATCCATTTTAATCTTGGAGCTTTAATCTTTGTTTTAATTGGGTTTATGTCTCCATTTTCATCTTCTTTATAATTGGCATGGTCTTTTTTCTTGGCAAACTTTTTTCCAATTGTTCCCACCAAGGTCTCATATCTTCTAGCCATTTCTTCATTTAACACATTAAGCTCCACTGTTTCAACTTCAACTTCTTCTGCTTTGTTCTTAGCATTCATCTAAAGCACTAATTTCTCAATCTCAGGATTAAATCCTCTATATGACATTCTTCCATATAGAAGATCTTCACATAACAAGAAATGCTGCTCTTCTATTATGAAACTCCCTTTCTCTTTAAGCTCTGGTAAATCCAAGTACCAGTCCTCTTCACTAATGATTTTCTTTTCTTTTTCTTCTAGTTGTTTCTTGGTTTCCTAGTCCAGTGCCCTGTTCATGAAGCTCTGCTGCCATGCTGGCTCCCGTCGGTCCGGATCTCCTAGTAGCACACTCTTGATAACTATAGCTTTGTAGTAAGTTGAAATTGAGAAGTGTGAATTTTGCTCTTTTGTTCTTCTTTTTCAAGATTGTCTTGGTTATTCTGGGTCCCTTCCATTTTTCTATAAATTGTCAAGATCAGATTATCAATTTCTGAAAAAGCCCCTGGGATTCAGGTAGAAAGTTTATTTGAATTAGTGGAATTATTTGGAGAACTATGCCACTGTAACAATTTAAGTCTTTTGATTCATGAACATGAAATATCTTTCCACTTAGTTAGGTTCTCTTCAATTTGTGTCAACAATGTTTTGTAGTTTTCAGAGGGCAAGTTTTGTACTTATTTTGTTAAATGTATCTTTAAGTTTTAAAATTATTTTTGATACTATTATAAGTAAAACTTTTTATACTTTTATTTACAGATTGTTTGATGTTAGTATGTAGAAAGACAATTGATTTTTTATATTGATCTTGTGTTATGATCAGCCTTGCTGAACTTGTTTATTAGTTCTAACAGTTTTTTAGTGATTTCTGTAAAAGTTTTTATATAGTACTAGAGGTGGGGTACATGAAATTCGTGCATGGGGGCGGGGGTGTCCCTCAGCCCAGCCTGGACCCTCTCCAATCTGGAACCCCTCAGGGGATGTCCGACTGCTGGTTTAGGCTCGATCCCTGTGGAATCAGGCCTAAACCAGCAGTCAGACATCCCTCTCACAATCCGCTCACCTACTTGCCTGCCTGATTGCCCCTATCTGCTTCTGCCTGCCAGCCTGATCATCCCCTAACCACTCCCTTGCCAGCCCAATTGCCCCCAACTGCCCTCCCCTGCTGGCCCAGTCACCCCCAACTGCTTTCCCTTGCTGGCCCGGTCTCCCCTAACTGCCCTCACCTACTGGCCCAGTTGCCCTTAACTGCCCTCTCCTGCTGGCATGATTGCCCCCAATTGCCTTCCCCTGCAAGCCTGGTCCCCTCCAACTACCCTCCCCTCCCGACCTGGTCACCCCAACTGCCCTCCCCTGCTGGCTTGATCACCCACAACTGCCTTCCCCAGCCAGCCATCTTGTGACCACATGGGGTGGTCATCTTGTGCAAGGATATGATGGTCAATTTGCATATTACCTCTTTATTATATAAGTTCATGTCATCTGTGAATAGACATAAATCATACTTCTCTCTTTTCAATCTTGATTAGTTTATTTCTCCTTTTCTTATTTAATTTATCTGGCTCGTGAAGGGTAAAAATCAGTGGTGCATGGGCAGGATAAATAGCAATCTCAGACTGTAAATAAAGAAAAAATGAATTTATTTAAAGAAATGGGGGTGGGGGGTGTTGATATCCAAAGGGAAGGGCTGCACAGCACCAAGTTAAAGAGTATTGGGGCAATGATGGCAACCCTTAGGACCTGGAGTCTCATCCTTATAAGCAGCAGTTGTCAGTGGGTTTGGGGGGCTTTGGCAATGGGGTTGGGTCAACAGGAATGCAGGTGTTCCATTGGGTGCATCCTGGTGATTTTAGCTCCTTATATGGTTTGATTCCTAGTGTCTGACATTTCCTGCCTGACAAGTCTTCCTGGTTTGTTCTCCTGTGGCCATTAAGATTATATTGCCTTGTAAGTCCTAACAGTAAGTACTTTCAGTACAATGTGGAATAGAATTGGCAAGAGCATTCATTCAAATTTTATTCCTCATTTTATGAAGAAAGCTGTGATCTTTCACTTCTAAGTATAGTATTTCGTGTGTGTGTGTGTGTGTGTGTGTGTGTAGATATCTTTTATCAAGTTGGGAAACTTCACTACTATTCTTATAAGGCTTACCTACTATTCCTAATATTGAACTTTGGTCAAATAGTTATTCTGCACATGTTGGAATAATCATGTGATTTATATTCTATTAATATGACATAACAATAATCAATTTTTAGATGTTAAAACAACTTAACAATTTGAATTCCTGTGATAAATCACACTTGGTTATTTTGAATAATCCTTTACATGTTGCTAGAGCCAGTTTGATAGTATTTTATTAGAGCTTTTTTGTTTATGTTCATTTGTATTTTGATCTATAGTGTTTTATTCCTGTAATTACTTTGTGTGTTTTCCTATCACAGTAATACTGGCCTCATAGGATGAATTGGAAGTGTATCTCATTCTCTTTTTTGGAAGTGTTAGTGAAGAATCAATATTAATTTTTAATTGCTTGTTAGAATCAATAGTGACAGATGTGAGTATGGTGGGTTTTTTCCCCCTAAGGAAACATTAAAGTCATTAATTCAATTTATTTACTATATTATAAGTCTACTCAAATTTTCTATTTATTTAAGTCAATTGCTATTCTATGTTCTCTCCAGGAATTTTTAATTCCATCTAAGTTATCTATTTTTTGGCATTTATTTTTTAAAATTTTATCTTTATTGTTGAAAGTATTATAGGTGTACCCTTGGGCATGCATAGTCATAATCATCTTGGACTCCCTCCCCCCTACTCCCCAGGGATGACTGGTTTTATCTGAGCTCTTCAACTTTGGTTTATCCTAATCTTCCTGTAAATTTCCGGCTGGTCTCTCTATATTAGTATCATACCCAGATGTTAATCCTCACGAACTGCTAGCAATTGTTCTCTTATTTACAGCAATGTCCTAGAGCTTAAATTATTTCACAGTCTGATTAATTTAAACTCTAACCTCTTTGTGGGAGTAATCTTTAACTCCTCACTTTGAGGTTTGGTTAGACCCTCAGGAGGGTTCTGCAAAGCTAAAAGTCTCCATTGTCTTCACAGTATCTTTGGGCTGAACATCCCACGCTTTTATTCCAAATAAAGTCAGATTCCTTAAGCTACTCCATGTTGTTGGCAGGGCCTGACTTGAGTAAGACTGCCATCACACTGAACTGGAGGAAGGAAGCTGGCCATGACTAGACTTCCACAGACTATCAATATTCTTATCAAGCCTTAGTAGATTTTTAAAAAATAAATATATCTTAATTTTCTTTTAAAAATTGCCAGAGATTTTATTCTTTGCTTGTTTTTTATTTTTACTTTTTCCAGTTGTTTTTCTGGGGAGACAGTTTACAGAGCCCCTCATGCCACTATTCTGGATTGCTTGTTCTCCCCAGAATGTTTTAAATTGGTTCAACCCTGTTGTTTGTATTATCCAGGCAATTATATGGAAAGAGCACTTTGTGGTATAATTTTAGTCTTCCACAGATATTTTCTGGCTACATCAGGCTGTGAGACTGCTCCAGTCAGCAGTCCAATGACCTCAAACTACAGATAAAACCTGGAGCTGTGAATACAGATGAGAGTAGACCTTGGGAACCTGCTTGCTCAGGACTTCCTCAGCAGATGGTTCTCACTTTATGTCCTAATTTATATTTTGTGGGAGGAGTAAGGCTAAGAATAGTATCTTACTTAGGTTTTTATTTGGTTCATGACCTACACAGATTACATAGAATTGTAGGTGTGATGGGAAAGCCTCAAACAAATACATACTGCTCATTGGTCATCTATTTCAACACTATGAGTGTGGGCTGCTTCAGTCATGCAGCCTAAAAAACTATTTAATGAGATGGGGCTTGAAGTCTTATATGCCAGTCAGTTATTTTTGTGCTTTTAGCTAAATCCCTGAATTTTTTCTGCTCTATATTTTTGTAGCTTGAAACTTACGGGTTATATTTCCCAGATATTTTGAACAACTAACTTTTGTGTAGGCTATGTCCTTGAGAGGCACTGGTGTAATTTTGGAAGAAAGGAGGAGAAGAGTAGTCTTTACCTCCCGTCTTTGAGGCTTGGTTAGACCCCCCAGGAAGGTTCTTCTTAGCTAGAATCTCAGGTGTTTTGACAGTGATTTTTGTCTGAACATCTTTTCTGTTTCCAGTGGCATCGGCGGCAGCAGTGGGGCAGGATCAGAAAGAATGACCACAGATGCAGTAGCAGAAGCCTTGGAGGGCAACTCCTAGTTCTTTGTCTCTAAGGACAAAAGTTTCACAGAGATCTCAGTGCTGTGAACTCTCTGCTTCCCTCTTTCTTCTCTAACTCCGGTTTACATAGTCACTTATCTTGAGGTAAAGATACTTATTTTCCCCTCTTTTTTTCCTCCAGCCCTTCCAACATCCTTATAACTAATTCTGAATTAAATTCTGTCTGAAATACTAAAGGTGGTTTCCCCTTTCTGACTAGAATCTAACTCATACACTTTAGTTATCTAAATATTTTCCTATAGAGCAGGAAGGTCAGAGAAAAATGGAGTCAAGTACTACTTGCAAAGGAGTTAGGGGCACTATGGTTCACTGCTAACTGACGTGAAAATAACAGCAGTTGGGAACCCATACTTCCCATTATGAAGTATAGCATTTTATTCAGGTACGAAATAAGGAAAAGCTACAATTACAATGCTTTTAGAACAAAATTTAAGGAGAGTGTTTTGCAATCTGCAAGGAGGCAAATATTTTATAAATAGTACACAGAAAGCAATATCATAAAAATAAAATAGACCTTATTAAAATTGAAAATTCCTCCCCATTAAAACACACTAAGAAAATGAATAAGCAAGCCACAGGCTGGGAGAAAATATTTGCAAAATATACATATCTGACAAAGAACTTACACATATCTGATAAAGAATTTCTTCCAAAAAAAAAAATAACACCATAATTAGAAAAAAAGGGCAAAATACTAAAATAAACACAATATATAATATATATTTATATATAATATATAATATATATGATATATATTATATATCATATATGTATTATATATAATATGTATATTTCTATATATATAGAAATATATATAATATATATATAATATATATATAATATGTATATTTCTATATAGATAATATATCTGGTCAATAAGCACACAAAAAGTCCTCAGCATAATAACTCACCAGGGAAATGCAAATTAAAATCACATTGAAATACCACTGAACACCTACTAGAATGGCTAAATTTATAAGACTGACAACCCTAGGACTAAAAAGGATGTGTAACTACCAGAACACTTATGCACAGTCACTAAGAATCTAAAACATCTTAGTACTTTCTTATAAAGGTTTATTGATAGCTATCCCATAACCCAACAATTTCATGTGTAAGTATTTATCCAAGAGAAATGAAAACCTATCTTCTCCAAGTCTTTAATGCTCTTATAAGCTTTATTCTTAATAGTTCCAGGTTGGAAACAATTCACATCCCAACATCAAGAGATGGAAAACAATTTGTGATTTATATATGCAATGGAATGATATTTAGCCATAAAACTTAATGAACTACAGTTACAAGCCATACCATGAGTGAATTTTAAAAAGATTATGCTGTTTGAAGCAAGCTAGATACAGAAGAGTACTTACTGTGGGACTGCCATTTAATTTCTAGAAAATGCAAACTATTGTGAAAAAAAATCAGCAGTTTTTGCTTTTGAGATTTGGAGTGGGTTGATGGAGAAGGAACATGGAAGAACATCCTGGGGTGATAGATATACCTTAATAGAGGCATGGGTTATACAGGTGTGTACATTTGTCAAAACTATTCTTAGCCTGGCTGGCATGGCTCAGTGGTTGAGCATCGACCTATGAACCAGGCGGTCACGGTTTGATTCCCAGTCAGGGCACATGCCTGGGTTACGAGCTTATGCATGCCGATCAATGATTCTCTTCCATCATTGATGTTTCTATCTCTCTCTCCCTCTCCCTTCCTCCCTGAAATCAATAAAAATATATTTTAAAAAACTCTTCTTAAAGTTCACTTAAGGATTTGCACACTTTATATTATGCAAACTTTTCTGGTAAAATTTTCCCCCCAAAAATTGATGGGTATAAAAGAGTCAAATATTTCAGAAATCCACTCCTTCACTTTTGTCTAATGCATTACTACTAAATTAAGAGTATTATTTATTTGCTAGTTGATCATGAGCATGAGCAAGAAATAAATGCAGAACGTAGTGTCTTTTAGAGTTTTATAATTTGAAGCAAGAATAATTACTAGCATAATCTAAATTCAGTATTTGGCAGCAAGGGACTTACTACATAAATTCACAGCAATGTGTAGGCTGGGCCTTGGAGACAGGCCACATCTATAAACATGGAAGCTTGACACGGGAGATCATTATTCTAGAAAGAGACACAGGAATGTATCAATCTTAAGATTATTTGTATTAAATTCAAGACTAAGAATAGAAGCAAAGTATAATTGACATGAAAGAAACCAGACTATAAAGACAGATAAGAAGACAGAAAAAAAATCGAAAGGCATGTCTTATATTTGCCTTGGATTTTTCTTTCTAGATTTACTCTCTCTGAATAAAATATAAAGCTTTAGTGCAATCTGTTAACATCTTTAGAAATTTGCTCGTTTAGTTACAAAACTACTGATACAAACTCTATTTCCTGTCAAGTTACTTCACCTACTTCAAACTGTTTATATGCTTTCTTTCATTTTATTTATTTTAAAAGCAGCATCAATAATGAAAAGGGACGTCACATAGGTAAAAACTTTTACCTGCTGAGTAGACTCTTGAAGTAAGTATGTAAGATTCAGGTTTTCTGACACATAGAGAAAAGATTGTCATTTGGATTCCATTCCATAAGATCTTGACTCAACTAATAAAGCAAGAAATGCAATTCTGGGTCAGTTCTATATCTAGTCTAGCCAGAGCGTAAGAACATGAGCTTTGCAATATCTACAGCTCAGTTTAAATTTCGATTCTGCTCCTTAACAGCTGTGTAACTTCAGACAAATTATTTAGTCTTTTGTACTTCAATATCTGCATCTGCAAAGTTAAAATAATGCTTACCTCAGAGGGTTAAAATGATTAAGTGAGAGAATACAGGAAATTATTTTATACCTGACATTAATATTAAGCATCATTTTTTTTAAAAGATATGACTAACAAGGTGGCTCTACACAGTTCAGATGCTTGTTTTTGTTATAACTAAAGTTGATTTGAAGCAGAGTTTCACAATCACCAAGATATATTAGTTGAAAAGGAATAAGACAACATAAGGACACACTATGTACAGATTATTTTTGTCTAATTTATTGCAAGCCTAAGTCTTACAGGACTTTTAAGCTTTGGAGTATTTCACTACTAGATTGATAACCTTTTAGCATTGAACAGAAAGATGGAGTTTCCATTCAATTCACCATTTAGGCACTTTTCCCCCTTTCTCTCCTGTTCCAGGTAATGGAGTTTTCTGATCTTCATCAATTGTTGCTGCTAAAGCTTTTAGTCTTAGATTTAGGACTCTTAAGTCTGTCTTACTATTCATGTAATCATTTAATAAACATGCATTAATTTCTCATTTTCTGCAAGCTGCCTTGCTTAACACTGATGATATAAACACTGAATATGATAAACAAAGTCTCCTAAAAAAAAAGTAAGTTAAGTAACTTTAAATCAGTCATTAGATGCTTAATATTTTAATTAAACTGCTAATACTGACAAGGAGGAAAAGTATCCTATAAAATGAGGAGGTAATATGCAAATTGACCCTCACATCCTCACAAGATGGCTGCCTACAACCAGGCCAGCAGAGGGTTTAGCGAGAGACAAAAAAACGAATGAACAAGCAGGCTGTGTGGGGTGACCAGGACAGCAGAAGGGGGCAGCTGGGGGCAAATAGTCTGGCATGGGTGGCAGTTAGGGGCAACTAGCCAGCGGGGCAGCAGTTAGGGGTGACCAGGCTGGAAGGGAGGGGGCAGCTAAGGGTGACCTGGCCAGCATCAGGGGGCAGTTAGGGGTGATCAGGCAGGCAGGTGAGCTATTAGGAGCCAGCAGTCCAGCATTGTGAGAGGGATGTCTGACTGCCAGTTTAGACCCAATCCCCAAGGGGTCCCGGATTGAAGAGGGTGCAGGCTGGGCTGAGGGCCGCCCCCACGCCCACCCCATGCATGAATTTCATGCCCTGGGCCTCTAGTAGGGCTATAAGATTTTATTTTTACAGGGGTTTGGGGTTTGAGCAGATAAGAATTCCCTAAGAGAGTAGCATTAAACTGAGATTTGATGATCAGTAGGTATTTGAAAGTGCACCATAAACCAATGCCTTAAGTACAAAACTTGTGATACTTAAAGTTACTTAAAGCCTATATGATTGAAGCTCAGAGAGAAAGAGGGGAAGGACTCAAGATGAGAATTACTAAGGTAGGCTGGAGCTAGATGATGAAAGTTTTTTAGGCCATATTAGGTATTCTATATCTCTTTTTTTACATTTCTTTATAAAGCTTGTTTTTCTTAGTGGGAAAAGATTTACTGTTAATTCTGCAGTGTGCTGCCTTTGCTGACCCTCATCACGCTGTGTACACTATTGCCTTTGAGCTCCCTGGTGATAGCTACTCACTTTCTCCAAAGGCCGACCTTCCTCCTCGGCAGCCTGTGCCCTATTCATGTTTCTTAGGCAGTGAAGATCGCTCATCATTGGCTCTCCAGGCACAAGTTAGTGACACCATTGTCCGTATTCCTTGACTGCAGGTCAGTGCCAGTTCATTTTCTCAACCAGGACCTCACCAATGATCAACTTTTTCTGGTTTGACTGGACACAGGAGCCCATGATGAGGATTGCACCGTCAGGATCACTTCAGCCTCCCTTGTGCATCCTCCATAGCAGCAGCACCAGCCACATAGTTCCCTTTTGTTAGACTAAGAGGTGCCTAGCGTTAACTATATCTTACTTTTCTTTCTTTCCAATATCTCTTCAAGGTATTCTGAGCTTCTGTTTACCAATGAGAAATGTGAGATTTGCTCACTTACCCAAAGTTACATAGTAAGTACCAAATACTAAGATCTAAATCCAAGTCTCTCTGCTTTGAGAGAAAAATAGCTGCAGCAACAACAAAAAGCCTATGCTATTTATTTTGCCCCTTGCAGTGGTTCTCAACCTTTCTAATACTGTGGTCTGCTCACCCCTAACTGCATAACCCACAGGTTAAGAACCGCTGCTATAGAGCCATAGACCATTGGAAAACACAGATAATTACATTATGATTCATAACAGTAGCAAAATTACAGTTATGAAGTAGCAACAAAAATAATTTTATGGTTGGGGTCACCACAACATGAGGAACTGTATTAAAGGGTCTCGGCATTAGAAAGGTTGAGAACCATTGGAACAGAGGAAGAAAAGCCCAAATTCAGCTCTATGAAGACCAAGTAGACTAAAAAGTCCCCCAAAGCACTGTTCCTCAGGATATGTGACATTTTCTCACTCTTCTTATTTATTTTTTAGCTATTTTATTTTCTATCTGTTAATAGATTAATTTCCACTTCTACATTTCACAAGTCTTACAATACTTTCAAAATTCTTTATCTCTCTTCTTTCTCCCACTCAGATTTACAAGTTGGTCCAAAACACATAATAATTTTTTTCAAAATAAACTGCCAGAGCTTTAAATCAAAGTTTTAATTCTATATTAGACAGGTTCTGCTTTTTTGCTGACATATTTATCCAGTACTTTCTTGATTTTTTTTCAGCAACACTAGAAAAATTAAGTGAGGTTCAAGAAAAAAACAATTTGTTACATTTAAGGTGGAAAAATACATTTTCCTTTAATTTTCTTTTTCTGATTACAGATATAAACCAACCACAATATAAAGGAAATGGACTATGTGGAGAAAGGCAACAGTATCAGATAATCTAAGATAATGTCAAAACAAGAATATTTTCATTATCACAGGCAAACTGTCTATATTACAGCTATTGAGAGACTCTATAATCACCATAATTTTCAGAAAATGTCCTTAAACCTGCATATGTTTTTTAAAAATATTTTCAGAAAAATTTTCTATAAAAGATTACCAAGTATTTGACCTTGATTATTACATTTTTAGAAAACTATAGTCCTTGAACTAATCACTGTATAATATACATTGTCAAAAACAAAATGTTTACAATAAAACAGAATTGTATCAAATATAGAAATAGTATGTTACATAAAGTAGTATTCTCACTAATGTTAACCCGTCAAAAATATGTGACAACTGGGATGAGACCTTAGAGGAAAACATAATGGATTTTAATTTCAGACTATGAGATGGAGAATTGTTGAATGGCTTGTAAAATACATGTTGGTTTTGATCACCCGCTGCAATTTATTTTGTATTTCATTTGGGGCTTCTCCGTATTCAAAACAGATGCCTTATTGAAGCTTTTTGTATAAATGACATATTTTCTGGAGCATCCATTCTCCAACATTTAATTAATGTGTCCTTTTGACACTTAAAATATCATCTAAATACATTATGTGTATGGAAAGGATGGGTAGTTTAAACCATAGAGGAACAAAAATAAACAGTGGACTCATTTTCAACATATTATCAAGAGACACAAAAATAGACAAGCATCCACTGTTATGATAAGCAAGAAATGAATCTCAAATCCCATTCAGGGTGCAGAAAATTCCACCCTTAATATGTTTGTAAACACATTGTCATAAAATCAAACTCCTTGCCTGACGTTGATGCCACATCACTTGGAAATAGTGCAGGGGACCTCATTCTAAGAAATGTAATTTCCCTGTTGCTTACCTTGTGAAGAGGCCTATTTTTAATATCACCTATATGTGAACTAAAGTGATTGTGACAACCTCATCTCTAATGCAACGAGAGTTGTGGTTACTTTATAGTGTTTTGTTTGTAGAAAAACACAGAAATACCATATGAAGAAACACATACCTCCTGGGTCTGATGCTGAAGATTTTGAGTAGACAATCAATCTTTTGGCTATATTCAGAATGCAGAAATACTAATCATTATGCAAAATACTCTCACTTTCAGGGATGTTTGGGTCAAAAAAACCTACTGTGTACAAGTTCTAATGTGTATTATACTGTATAATTCAGTGCAATTTTTAAAAAACATTTTATTGTTGAAAGTATTACATAGGTCCTCCTTTTCCCCTAATAACCTCTTCTAGCCTGCTTCCATCCTCCCCCATCCCCAGGCCCTCACCACCTCACCGTCCATGTCCATGGGTTATGCATATATGCATACAAGTTCATTGCTTGAATTCAGTGCAATTTTAATTAGATAAATGTATTGAGTATCTTCCATATACAAAATAGTAAGCAATTTACAAGTTCCTAATTTTCTTTTTAAGCATAATAAAATGTAGTGTTGAAATACATAGTATACAGAGATAGCAATATTGCCAATAAAGTAAAAAAATACTTGTCCAGTGTAGTATTTTCATTGTATCTCTTTTAAAAAGCTGATAAGTGTCCTACATAGTATATGCTCCATCTTAAACCACTCTAAAAATTAAGATAACTTAGCAAAATATCAGACATACTCAATTCAACATATTAGTTAGCATCCACTATGACCATAAGACTGGCTCAAGTTGATAATGGCGATATTTGTTTCTCTGAGATTTTTTATATTTTCATACTGTCATGTATTTAATTTAGAAATGACTTACTTCCAATTACGTTAACCTCAGGCACTTTGAAAATCAGCAATTTAGCAAGATTAACAGTGGCTTCTTTAGGACACTGTTAAAATTTGTTTAAGGAAATTTTGCTCCTGATGGTGAATAGTTTTAATGTTAACAAATCATTAATAACTAGGAGTTAGCAAATGGCATTCTTCATTCTTCCTTTCAATAGATCTTCAGTTTTTTCATAGGTGACAGTTTAGGTATTAGATGCCCATTTGTTCTGTGTAAGAAATCAAAAGAAATCTTTTTATTATTATTATTGATTAAGGTATTACATATGTGTCCTTACCTCCCCATTGCTCCTCCCTACCCCACCCCACTCATGCCCTCATCTCCCTGGTGTCTGTGTTCATTGGTTAGGCTTATATGTTGTATAGACAATTATACTCTCTGGTTAATCCTGGCTGAACTGTGACCTCCATCTCTTGTCTTTGTACTGACTGAGTGCTGTTTCCAAACTGTTTCATTCTGCTACACATGCCTGTATCTCCCAGGACACTGCACGACACTGTATTTAGTCATGCTTATTAGGGCTTGGCAGGACTGCATTCTCTCCTTACCCAGTATAAGCAGCTTTAGATTATTTTCCTCAGGAGTTAAAACTAGACAGCTCCTCTCCATGAGTGATATTCCACTCTACCTGCCTGTTGACTATTCCATAGTCCACTCATTCTACCCAGAAGATTAGCTAAAATCCGCAGTAAACGATCTGGAACTTCTCAGAGATCCTGGCATTCTAGGCTTCCCAGGATGCAAGACCCGTTTTATAGAGACTCATAGACTCTTACCCAATTAGTCTCCATGTTCTTTACCAAATTAAAATAAATTGTTTCTTTGAGAAACAAGTGGAAATATCTAAAAAGAAAGACATGAAACTAAGGGAAAATGTGGGCTGAAAGGACTGAGTTGAAACAGGAATTCCTGGTATACTTCAGCCGTTGTCCAAGAGTAGCAGCAGATCATCCAAAACCAAATCTTACTGTGTTCAGACTGAATGGTAGAAGTAATTTTAGGTCCAAGTAATTTTAGCTCCAAACAAACAAAAAGTTTATATTTTCTGGAGGAAGATAGAAAATAATGAGAGTAGTTATGATAAACATTTTTTAATAAAAGTAACGCAAGCTTTTTGTAAGTTCAATGTATTTATTTTGTTAGCTGTCTGCCCACCATCTAGAACACTGTCTAATACATAGATGTTGCTCAGTAAATATTAGTTACATAAATATTAAAAGTGTCAATTTCATTGGAATGTTACAGACCTATCTGTCTGGTATTCTCTTCCAGCAGCTATTCTCTTTCACTGTCACAGTTAGAACCAGAGCCATGGCCCACTCCTTTTCTTTCCCATCCCATCAGAGTGAATGGGGCTGAGCTTCCAGGTTCTGACTGAACCTGGACCAGTGATTCCCTTCCCTGGAAATTGTATCCTTGGATAAAGAAGGGAATCAGGTCAAGTTTATTGGAATGGCTCATGCTAGGATATAAAATTCAGGAACTGTTGACAACTTTGTTTCCCACATTAACAAGACATGGAAAAAGATTATTGATGCATGTCTACACAGGCCCTAGTTATCCTCAAGACCCAAATGAATTTGTGTTCTTCTATTGTGTGACATTTGAGCATTTACCAAACAATTTTTTCAATTTTCTAAAACTAGGTCAAGGTTTTTTTTATTTATTTTTATTATTAATTAAATTTATAATTAAAATAATTTTAAGTTTTTCTTCTTCCTTCTCTTCTTCCTTCATTTCCTTCCTTCTTCTCTTTAACATTAGCCATCAATCCATCTATTTTCTATCTAAATGAATATTCTTTAAAAGAGATGTATTATACTAGTATTAAAATAAGTAAGGAATGATAAGGTGTCAGTTCCTTGATATCTTTGTTATGAGCATGTAGCAAAGAGTCATAGATTGAGGAGAAGTTTTAGTTCCTCAAATATGATTACTTATTTGTGTTGATACATAGTCAAGGGCTTAATATAGATGATTAACATTATTAACTGAATTATTGTTTTCTTTCTGACAAGCCTAAATACTATATTTTCTTGATACAATGATTGATGTAACTATTACCCTTAAGTGCCAATTATTGAAGCAAGAAAGTACTCTCTGCTTAGTCTGAAACTGCCAGGATGCTCTTAAGTCAAAATGTCTAAAAAATGTGTATGTTCAAAACACAGTCAGGATTTGTAACACCGACCCTCTTTTCTGAATTTAAACTCTGTAGGTTACTTAATCTTAATAAAAATTACCTTTGCTACTTGAAAATCTCAGCCTTTAAAATGATATTGTGAAGAACTTTGAAAGAAAAGGAATGGAAGTTTATTTAAATGTATGTGATATTTAAAAAGTGAACTTGGGAGAAAAATGGCGGCAGAATAGACAGACGTGTTCCAAGCCTTGTCCCAGAGCTGAAAGGAAGAACAGCTGAGGGTCGCAAGAGGAGTGCTTGTTGGCAAGTTAAGGGACAGCTAAACTCCAGGAGAAGGTGGGGGACTGCTAGACGGGGTTCCCCTGACCAGGCAGCCCCCCATTGCTGCTGGGTCCCCTCCTGGAGCCACAGACTCGGAAGCAGAGACCGTGCCATCTTGATAGGGAAAGTGGAGGTTATCAGAAGCCTGAAAATCCACAACTGCAGTGACCACCGAACAGCTGCGAGCCCCAGAACACTGGTCCCTAATTGGCGCAAACACGTGGATTCAAAGGAGCTCTTCATTCCACCACAGAAACGTCAGATTTTGCCTGGGATAAGGAGAGAGAAAAAAACTACATAACCACACATCTGGAGAAGAGAGGTCATGGGGAGACAAAGAAACAGCCAGCATATGAAAGAAAAGCAGGCATCATCAGAAAAGGAAGTAAATGAAATAGAGGCAAGCAACCTGCCAGAGAAAGAATTCAGAGAAATGATCATATGGTGGCTGAAAAGAATGGAAGACAAATTCGACAATATGAGTAAGAACCAAGAGGAAATGAAGAAGAACCAAGAAGAAATAAAAAATGGCATCGCTGCTGAAAAGAACTCAATAGAAACCATCAAGAGTAGACTAGAAGAAGCAGAGGACTGCATCAGTGAGCAAGAAGACAAGATGGAAAAAATATACCCAAGTAGAGCAGTTTCTAGAAAAAAAAATTAAAAAGCAGGAGGAGAGCCTAAGGGAACTTTGGGTCAACATAAAACAAAACAACATCCGCATAATAGGGGTTCCAGAAGGAAAGGAAACTGAGCCAGGAATGGAAAAATTGTTTGAAGAAATAATGACAGAAAACTTCCCTGATATAAGGAAGAAAAAATCCACACAAATTCAAGAAGCTCACAGGGTCCCAAGCAAAATGAACCCCAAAAGACCGACACCAAGGCACATTATCATTAAATTGGCAAACACCAACGACAAAGTAAGAATCTTAAAAGCGGCTAGAGAGAGACAGAAAGTTACACACAAAGAAACCTCCATCAGACTAGCAACTGATTCTCAACAGAAACTCGTCACACCAGAAGGGAATGGAATGAAATATACAAAGTCATGCAAAGCAAGGGTCTGAATCCAAGAATACTGTACCAGTAAGGCTATCAATCAAAATTTAAGGTGAAATCAGGAGCTTCACAGACAAAAAAGGACTAAGGGAATGTATTACCACCAAACCAGCAATGCAAGAAATGCTAAAGGGTCTGCTGTAAAAAAAAAAAAAAAAAAGAAAAAGAAATAGGAAGTGAAGAAGGAACACAGGGGTAAAGAATAAAAATGGCGACAAACAAATACCTATCAATAATAACTTTAAATGTAAATGGATTAATGCCCCAATGAAAAGGCATAGGATAATGGATTGGATAAGAAAACAAGACCCATACATCTGCTGTCTACAAGAAACCCACCTCAGAAAAAAAGATGCGCACAGACTGAGGGTGAAGGGATGGAAAAAGGTTTTCCAGGCAAATGGAAATGAAAAAAAAGCTGGGGTAGCAATACTTATATCTGACAAACTAGATCTCAAAGTGAAGGACATAGCAAGAGATAAGGAAGGAAACTTCATAATACTAAAGGGAGCAATCCAACATGAAGAAATAACTCTGGTAAACATATATGCACCCAATACAGGAGCACCTAAATACATAAAAAAAAACTCCTGGAGGATATCAAGGGAGAGATTAATAGCAATACAATCATAGTAGGACACTTTAATACCCCACTATGACCATTGGACAAATCCTCTAAACAAAAAAATCAGCAAAGAAACATCAATCCTAAATGACTCACTAGACCAGATGGAATTAATTGACATCTTTAGAACATTTCACCTTAAAGCCACAGAATATACATTCTCCTCAAGTGCACATGCGTCATTTTCAAAGACAGACCATATGTTGGGACATAGGCAAAGACTCTTCAAATTCAAGAAGCTAGAAATCATATCAAGCATCTTCTCCAGTGGCATAAAACTGGAAATCAACTACAATAAAAACAATCCAAAGAAGTTAAACACATGGAGACTAAACAGCATGCTATTAAACAATGACTGGGTTACCAGAGAGATCAAGGAAGAAATAAGAAACATCATGGCAATGAAAACACAAAAATGACAATGAAAACACAAAAATCCAAAATCTATGGGACACAGCAAAAGCAGTCTTGAGAGGGAAGTTCATAGCTCTACAAGCATACTGAAAAAAACAAGAAACAATGGTAATAAATTACCTAACCCTACAACTCAAAGAGTTAGAAAGAGAGAAACAAGAAAAGCCCAGCATAAGCAGAAGGAAAGAAATAATAAAGATCAGAGCGGAGATAAACAACATTGAGACCAAAGAAACAATACAAAAGATCAACAAAACCAAGAGCTGGTTCTTTGAAAGCATAAACAAGATTGATGAACCTCTAGCCAGAATCACCAAGAAGCAAAGAGAGAGGACCCAAATAAACAAAATTAGAAATGAAAGAGGTGAAATAACAACAGATCCTGCTGAAATACAAAGGATTGTTAAAAAAATACTACGAACAACTCTATTCCAACAAACTGGACAACCTAGAGGAAATGGACATTTTCCTAGAAAAATATAACTTTCCAAAACTCAATCAGGAAGAATCTAAACAGCTCAATATGCCAGTAACTATGGAAGAAATTGAAGCAGTCATCAAAAAGCTTCCAGCAAACAAAAGCTCAGGGCCAAACGGCTTCACAGGAGAGTTTTACCAAACATTCAAGGAAGAACTAAAACCTAGCCTCCTCAGACTATTCCAAAAAAAATTCAAGAGGAAGGAACACTTCCAAGCTCCTTCTATGAAGCCAGCACCACCCTAATACCAAAACCAGATAAAGACAACACAATGAAAGAGAATTACAGGCCAATATCCCTGATGAACATAGATGCCAAAATCCTCAACAAAATTCTAGCAAATTGGATCCAGCAGTATATCAGAAAGATCATATACCATGACCAAGTAGGATTTATCCCAGGAATGCAAGGATGGTAAAATATCTGCAAATCAATAAACATGATACATCACATAAACAAATTGAGAGATAAAAATCACATAGTCCTATCAATTGATGCAGAAAAAGCATTTGACAAAATCCAACACCCTTTCTTCATAAAAACTCTCAACAAGGTGGGAATAGAAGGATCATACCTCAACATAATAAAAGCTATATATGATAAACCCACAGCTAACATCATACTCAATGGGCAAAAACTAAAACCATTTCCCCTAAGAACAAGAACAAGACAGGGATGCCCACTCTCACCACTCCTGTTCAACACAGTACTGGAAGTATTAGCCACTGCAATTAGACAAGAAGAAGAAATAAAAGGTATCCAAATTGGAAAAGAAGAAGTAAAGCTGTCCTTATTTGCAGGTGACATGATATTGTACATAAAAAACCTGAAAGACTCCATCAAAAAACTAATAGACTTAATAAATGAATTCAGCAATGTAGCAGGATACAAAATTAATGCCACGAAATCTATGGCATTTGTATACACCAATAGTGAACTTACAGAAATAGAGACTAAAAAAGCAATCCCATTTACCATCGCACCAAAAAATTAAGATACCTAGGAATAAACTTAACCAAGGAGGTAAAAGACCTATCTGCAGAAAACTACATGACACTGAAAAAAGTGATAGAGGAAGACATAAACAGATGGAAGAACATACCATGTTCATAGATTGGTAGAATCAACATCATTAAAATGCCCATACTACCCAAAGCAATCTATAGATTCAAATACACTCCCCTTTAAAATATCAATGGCATATTTCACAGACTTAGAAAGAACTCTTCAAAAATTCATCTGGAATAAAAAAAGACCCTGAATAGCCACAGCAATCCTGAGAAAGAAGAATAAAGTAGGAGGGACCTCAATACCAGATTTCAAGCTGTATTACAAAGCCACTGTTCTCAAAACACCCTGGTAATGGCACAAGAACAGACATATAGATCAATGGAATAGAATAGAGAATCCAGATATCGACCCAAACCACTATGCTCACTTAATATTTGACAAAGGAGGCATGAACATACAATGGAGTCAAGACAGTCTCTTCAATAAATGGTGTTGGGAAAATTGGACAGATACATGCAAAAAAATGAAACTAGACCAACCAACTTACACCATACACAAAAAGAAACTCAAAATGGATACAGGACTTAACCATAAGATGGGAAACCATAAAAATACTAGAGGAATCCACAGGCAGCAAAATCTCAGACATATGCTTAAAGAACTTCTTCACTGATACTACCCATAGGACAATGGAACCTAAAGAGAAAATAAACAAATGGGACTACATCAAAATAAAAAGCTTTTTCACAGCAAAAGAAACCATCAACAAAACAACAAGAAAGCCCACTGTATGGTAAAACATATTTGCAAATATTATCACTGATAAAGATTTAATCTCCAACATCTATAGGCAGCTTATACAACTTAATAAAAGGAAGATAAATGACCCAATAACAAAATGGGCAACAGATCTAAATAGAATCTAGTAATTAATAATGGCTAATGTTGATAGTGTTTATTATGTGACATTAATAATAGTTTTATATTATTGATCTATTTCATTATCATACAATTATCTGAGGTAAGTGTCATTATAATTCCCATTTTATAGTTAAGAAAACTTTGAAGCAGAAAAGTTAAGCAATGTGCCAGTTTCACTGATAATTTATCTATCACAATTTGTTGGGGTTCCAATGAACTCAGATGCTGGGCTTCTACACATCCATACTCAGTTGAAAGAGACTGAACTGACTAAATTCAACCCTCTAAATATCCTAGAATCATAGGAAGAGTTCAGATTAAAAAAGAAAATGAAATGGATATGAAGAGTTAACAGAGAAAAGTAAAACAATATTCTAGCCCTAAATGAAAAAGAAGGCAAGAAAAATGTTCTTTTGGTCTACTTTGGTAAACAATTATTTCATTTTCCTTTAGGGGAATGAGTGTCTCCTACTGCAGCAAAGATGAACTTTGTTATAAGAAAGCCTAGACTCTTCTTCCTGGCTATGCCGCTTCCTATCTGTGTGAGCTTGAGTGTGGCACATGACATTTCCAACATTAGATGACTCATCTTTAAATGAAAGTAACAAATTCATGCCTTATGTACTTAAGTGATTTTTTTTTTAAGGAACAAAAAGTCTAGTCATGTAACATACTTACAAATTGTGAAACGCAAAAGTGCATTACAAATATAAGGCATTATTTTTTAATTTATCTTTATTGTTGAAAGTATTACAGATGTCCCCTCTTTTTTTCCCATTGACCCGCTCCACTGGGCATCTGCCCCCAGGCCTTTACTACACTATTGTTTGTGTCCATGGGCTATCCATATATGCATGTAAATTCCCCATTTAATCTCTCCCACCAACCCCACCCACCCCTGTCTTCCCTCTGAAATATAAGGCATCATTAAACTGAAGTTATAGGCTTTGAAATATTAAAAATCAGAATTGCCAATTAAAATCCCCAAACCTACTATGTAATGTTGTCTTTGTGTACTTTGACATCATATTATTTGCTTGAAAAGATCCCATTTAAATGTGTCATGTTAGATTTAAACTATCTTTTATTACTCAAATAGATATTCTAGTAGTTACAAAGTCTTAAGTATCTAATAAAATTCAAGTTTAAATAAGCGTAAGTGTGCTCACTAGTAGTCTGGAGATTTTTCTCTTATTTTAATCATGAGTAATATTAAAATAGTCACATGTCTAAATTATTTTCATATTAGACTGATAAAGAATAGTATCATTAGGTAATTGGCTTTCCTATTTAATGCAGAGCAGCGGTGAAAGCAAACGTGATGGTAGTATTAAAATATTCAGTCCTCATTCACTTCTTGGTTCACCTGAGTTGTATTACCAGTCAGAATCTTATGTAGTGAGATGGAGTCTTTCTCAGAAATTTATAATACAGCTTTCCTTAATAATGTTGAAATTCATTAATAAATTTACAAAGTTCTAATTTATAACTTCCTATAAATATTTTTAAAATAGATTCAGTTATACCAAAAATATCAAAACTTACTTGGTTTTATTTTTTTTAATTTTATTGAATTTATTGGGGTGACATTGCTTAATAGAATTACATAAGTTTCAGCTGTACAATTCTATAATACATCATCTGTATATTATACTGTGTTCACCACCCAAAGTTATATCTCCCTCAATCAATATTTGTCCCCCTTTGATCATGGTATATGATCTGTTTGCTAATATTTGTTGAGGATTTTAGCATCTATATTCATCAAAAATATTAGCCTATAATTTTCTTTCTTTGTTGTGTCTTTATCTGGTTTTGGAATTAGGATAATTCTGGCCTCTTAAAAGGAGCCTGGGAGTCTTCCTACCTCTAGAATTTTTTTTGGAATAATTTGAGAGGGATATATATTAGTTCTTCTTTGAATGTTTGATAAAATTCACATAGGTCCAGGATTCTTTTGTTGGGAGTTTTTATTTTATTTTATTTTTCCAACACCAATTATCCCCTCTATGTCCTCTTCCACCTCCATCAGTTACCCCCCGCCCCCACCTACCACCACAGTATTGTTCATGGCCATCAGTACTCTTTCTCTTTCTTTTGCTTGATCCTTCCACCACCACCACCCCTACATGCCCCCAACCACCACCACCACGTCCTTTAAAAATCTTTAAAAAATACTTTTTTTAATCTTTTAAGGCAACAAATTTTCTTCAGGGAGTATATACTCTGCCTATTACATCCACGCTCAATTTAGTCTTCCTGGCTCTTGGTTCAATCCAATGCCAGCTATTTAAAAGAACTCAGTCACTTCACAAAGTACACTGTGTTCCCTGCAAGTTCAATAATTCCATGGACATAATCACAAACATGTTTAGATGAGCAGAAAAGGGAAGGCCAGGCATTATAAACATGGCTATCTGGGCAGCTTCACCAGGAAGCTGCAACTTTGCACTCCCCAGAGAACCACTGGTCCTTTCCTTGCAGACCACTGGGGGAAGGGGTCCAACAAAGGTAGATGGACAGGTTCACAGTGAAGTAGGAGTGATGTAGGGAAGGTACTTACTATTAATCTAGCCTGAGGAACTATGGATTGGCCAGAGGGAGTGAGGCCACTTCAAGCCTTTGAAAATTTGAGGATACATAATCCCCTAGACAAAGGAGCTTGCTCCCTTGGTGATCTTGGCTCTTATAGCTCTCTTGCATTCACTCATGTTCCTAGAAACCTCATGGCCCATGGCCACATGGACCCCACGTGCAATGGACTGATGGACTACAGCTATAAACACAAACTAAGCTAGCTTGATGTTGGATTGGACTGTGCCCCAACATGGAACAGAAACTCTGGGCAATGGCTTCTATCCTAGCCCTAATAAAGACACAGCTGGATTTTCTCCTTGGCTGGATAAAGCAAAATGAGATATTGGAAACTCAGTGGTTTAATTCCACACCAATAAAGCTTTCTACAAAATCTCATCCTCCTGTGGGAATGTCAGAATATTCAGTTTCCAGTGACAGCACAAGAAATCCACATCTCTCAGCAACAGGTGGGGACAAAGAGAGCGCCCCACTGATGACAAGTAGGAAGACAATTTTAATAACCTTGACACCCCTCTTTAATCAATGATGGAACTTTTGAGTGTAGTACATCTAATTCTCTTAGATTTTGGAATTATTGACCATCTGATTGCAAGT
Organism: Corynorhinus townsendii; assembly: GCA_026230045.1. NCBI lineage: Eukaryota > Metazoa > Chordata > Mammalia > Chiroptera > Vespertilionidae > Corynorhinus > Corynorhinus townsendii. The sequence continues at coordinate 160,288,272 of JAPDVU010000002.1, forward strand.
GCACCTTGGTTTAAGTGTAAACTTGTTTCCAAGTATTGCTACAATAAGGACATTTATATTAACACCATATAGATTCTGCTCTATATGGAATACAGTCCTAACCACCTTTTGCTATGCCTTACAAAAGTGATGTCCAAGGACTGTTCAGATTGACATAATTATTAAAACTAATCATGAAAGAGATTTTGGCCTTGGCGATTGAGCATAACAATGACAAAATACCAATAATTTCTGAAGAACAGGAAAACAAAATTATAAAAGGCATTAAATATATAAATAAGGAGGAAAAACATGAGAAAAATGAAAAGATAAAAAGAAAAGTGAATAGTTTTTAAGCTTCACAACTTAATTGATGTATATTTTTTATGCCTATCTAGTTTTGTATGTGTAAGAAAAAAGAACAAGTAGCCTAGTAAAGATGAAAGCTTGTTATCATGGGGTCTAGTGTTAATTAAATGACCATTTACCATTATTTCTTACCATTCTTCTTGTGATTACATAAAAAATGTGTTGGTAGAGGTCCTCATTCTGAACACTCAACCCCTTACTGCTTGAATTATTTTGCCTTCTTGGATATGGCTCAACCTGAAAGAGATTGAAGGGTTGATAAAGCAGAGAATCCTTCTCTTCACATTTTTATCTCTGTATGGACTAGAGCCCTCACCTTTCCCATCACTTTGAAATAGAGAAAGATAGATAACTGAAAACACACACACACACACACACACTAAATTGACATACTTATTCAACAAATCTATGTTATGTACCTTGTCCATACTGACTATCAGGGAAACGAAGATGGATGACAAGTACCTTTCTGTATGCTGCTTACAATCTAATATTTTGTCAGGTCACCAACAGGATGAATTACTTCTTCAAGGCAATTGAACTTGATAGTTATAAACCATGGTTAAACGTTTAGAACTACCTGTAAATAACTTATTTTTAAAAACATAATCTTGGATTACAAACTAGGTATCCATATTTTCTCAGCTTTTAAACATTTCCTGACTTTTTAATTTTTTTATTAAACATTGTTCCTTCTGATTGCTTCACTCTGTGTCCTTTCCTAAAGGTAAATATACTCATTAAGTGATGAATTTTGAAATAAAGAAAAATAAAAATAAAAATCCAGAATTATAGGTAAAGAGAGTAACCTATAATCATCACTAAGAAGAACAGATTTATTTTAGTTACAAATTCCTAATAATCTCTCAAATGTCATGCTAATGACTCAGTGTTTATTCATCTATCATACAAAACACCACATACTGAGAAGCCTTCAAGGCTACTTTAGAGTCTCACTTGTCTGAAGGTCACCTGTAATTATTTACTGTCCCACCTCTCAGGGGCACTGGATGATATGACTAATGCATCATTGGTAAATGCTTAAAACGTTACATATTAACAGTCAGATTTACATCTTGTATTTCTTTATAGAAAGTCATTGAAAAGGTAGGATAATGAAATAGTCTTTGGAGACCTTCAGCAAAAGAACCTGTCTGAGAGGTCGAGAAATCATTTTTAAAACCAAGCTCACCAAGAAAGGGCTGCAGTTGCTGTAAAGCATTGGCCCCCAATGGTACCTTACCCAATACTCTCGATATACCTTACATTACATCACTGCTGCCATCTGTACACAACACTATTCTTTAGTGAGAAGTGAGTGTGATCAGATGCAGGTCTTGAGACTATTATGATTTTATTTTAAATGGATGTGTTTTAGTACCTCAGCTTTTAGCACAAGCCACTATTGTATTTTAAGACAGAGTTGTTGCCTCTTTTAAAAGTGAAACAGATCTTGAGGTTGTGATTTAAATGTGCACTGTTTTTCTTTTAGTAAGCTCTATGAAAATTTCTCCCATATCCCGTTTATTTTTCTGCATTTAAGGAAACAAATTATAGCTCAAATCCATTGGGATTCACACATTTTCAAGAGTTCATGCTCATTCTTTAATAAGAAAGTGTATTTATATAAATGAAGAATAATATTCTCTGAAGTTTCTAAAGTGAAGACAAATTATGAGCTCACAGTAAATTAAACATGAAACCAAGGTATTCTGGACCACCTTATGGTATTGCTCATAAGGAACGAGAATAAGAAAGACATAAACTAGTACTTATCAGTGTGTCTTTGAGAGGGAAAGGAGGCTGTGGTATGGAGTTTCCAGTCAAACACAGAATCTCTCTAAAATAGTAGCATCTTACTGACCTTTCAATTCAGTATTCACTCTACAAGCAAGTGATACATGATGATTCCTTATGAGTTATAGGGAGAATATAAAATGGGTAGGGAATAAATAGAGGGCTTATAAATATACAAAAGTCTAATAGGCAGTATGCACCCACTCACTCCAAATGTGTTCATGGCCTAATCTCTGAGACCTATGATATACCTGACATTTCATGTCAAAAGTGACTTTGTGGATATGTAGTTAAAATAATGGAGATTATTTTGGGTTAGCATGGCCCAATCTAATCACACAAACCCTAAAAGCAGAACTGTCTCCAGCTGGAGGCAGAAGATATGCATTTGATGATTTTCTGAAGAAGCAAGTTTATAAGTTCCAACTTACAAACATGACTCTTATCAACTTTGCCTGGAAAGAAAAAATGTAGAGAACATACTACCATTATCCAGCATGGATATAGGCCTATATCAATATTAAATTCTTAGAAGGGACAATCCCTTGAGAAAATTAAAATTCAAAATATACATCTAGATAGCTAAATGTAATAAACTTCAGTAGTGAGTGATTGAATATACGCTAACTAAAATACTTAAAAGCTCTTATCTTAATATTTTGGTAGTGATCTCTGTAACTTTGGACATTTTATCTAGAGAGATGCAAAAAGTAGTCAGGAGTATTATAGAGCCTGCTTATTCCTCTAGAAGAATATCAAAATGAGAAAAACACACATGCAATTTATAAAAAAGGAAACTTGGTTTAATTCAGTAGAAATAGTATTCAGTACAATATTACCTCCAAAACTGAGAGTGCATATGTGTTGCAAAGGTGGGGGCAAGTTGAATATTCAAGTTTCTTATAAAGTATAAGTAATTTTTCTCCTTATCCTTTCTTTTAATTAGCTTTGAAGAATTGTTTATTACATGAAGGTGGAATTGCTACTTGTTAATTATATGATTATGACTGTTATAATTACACCCTAGTAATCACTTATGAAAATTGGTAGAAACTTTTAATACAAATCCTATATAATAAGAGAAGAATATGCTAATTATCTGTTACACCCTGAGGCATAACGACCGATTGCGGATCTACAGGACTGTGGGGCAGTGAACTATAAGCGAGCCTTGGAGAGCTGCAGGAGGCAGAGAGCTACAGGAGGGGGCAGGGCAGCAAGCTATTGGGGCGGGGGGGGGGGGGGGGGGCGGCAGAGAACTACTGTGCATGGATTTGTGCACAGGGCTACTAATTTATATATAAACAACATCTTTTTGAGGAAAAGTAAAATGGAAAATGATGGTGTGGGGCTGTTCTTCATGACTGATTATCATAACCACAGATATTTGAAGTCAATTTCTGATGTAGAAAAAGATAAACATTTTGCTATCTTGATAACAAAAGGGATTAGGAGCAAGAATGGATGCAGAGGCTATGTAAAAGGTAATTTTAATGCTATACAATTTCATATTAGAAAAATAAAAAAATATTATTCTTATTATGTAAACTATATAAAATAAAGATGGACAAAATCCTGCACAAATGCTGGAGTAACAGTACTAAAGGTCATGCTATAAAAATCCTGAAAGAATATGATTGGATCAAGGATGATTAATTAGGGAGCAATTTAGCCAAGAAAATAAAATGGAAAAAACAGTTGAGATAACCAGATGTAGAAATAGGTTTCTCTAGGAGAATTCCAGTAGGTATATCTGCTTTTACATGTAGTTGAATAGATCTAATTCATACATTAAACAAGATTATCTTCATTAGTAAGAGTAAATAAGATTGGCTTTATTAGGGAATGTGAGCTCTGGGTTTCAGTATTGGATTTGGGAATCATGAAGCTTTTCACAAACTCTGTAACAATATAAATGCTTCTAAAAAGACAAGTTAGTATTATATAGCAGGATTCTTTGAGAAGGGATAAGTCTCAAACATGTTGACACTATAATTGAAAGTGATTATACATTAAAATTCAAGTACACAAATATACCAAAGTGATAAACTTATCTAACACCTGGAATTTTAATATATGTGACAAACAGATGGAGTTTCTTTTCTAATATTTAGTATTTCTGATAATGCTCATGACATGTTACTTAATATAAATAGTATAAGTACATAATTGTACCTTGGAATCCCAAAATAAGAAATACTATTTTAAATATAATTTTTAAAAAGTCAGTATCTCAAAAATCTCATCAGTTAAAGCCGAAAGTCTCTATAAAGGTTAGTTACTCTAAAAAATAATAAGCATTCAGAATAATAATTTAGTGCATGAAGAGTATAATAAAGATCCATGTTTTAAAACACTGCTATTAAGAGATGAAAACAAATAAAAATAAAATACTAAATAATTTGAAATAGGCCTTGATAGTTTTTTTTAATTTCTATGAACCAAATGTATTGTGTTAGCATAATATATTTCTTAATGTTTCCAAATTTTAATTCAATTATTCATTTAAAAACATGTATTATAAATAGAATAAAGTTATTTGATAATATATTACTTTAAAACATATAAAGGAAGGTAGTAAGAGAGAGAGTGAGAGATTGCTGAGAGAAACATCTATCAGCTGCCTCCTATATGCCCCTGACTGAGAATCCAGCCTCCAATCAGGCATGTGTCTTGACCAGGAATTGAACCTGTGATCTTTCAGTGCATGGGGAAACACTAAACCAAGTGAGCCACACCAGCCAGGTCTTAGCTGGGTTTTTCTCACATAGTATGCATAATTGGTTTAATTCATTAGTAACAAAGCAATCATTTTCAATCCCATTTTGACACATGAAATTCTGATATCTCTTAACAGATGATGAATTGCAATGCCTTCCGTTAATGTAGATAAAGAAAAAAGTTAAAATCACAATGTGGCTCGGTTATTTTGCAGGAGGGTAAAAAGCTTAAAAGTGCTCTATCCAGTGTCTATAGCACATCCATCTTGGAAACTAAGTGTTCTGCCAGGAGAGCTGGCATTCACATTCACAAAAGAGACGTAATTTTTGCTTTGCTTCACCACACTTCCTTTGAAAATGCACACCAGAAGAGGTTCAGCAAATCCACTCTGTATGAGGCTGCTTGTGCTTCAATAAATCAAATACTTGGTGGGAATCTTAGTTTGAATATGTTAACCTTGAGAAATAACAAGTCATGAAGGCATTGAAAAAATGTCTAAAAATAAAAGATGAGAAGCAAATATAATTTTCTCTTTTATTTCAAGCTCTGTAGTCCATATCTATCAAATATTAAAACAGCATTACTTTAAAATGTTCAAATGGAAAAGGCAGAATCTGTGTTCCTACTTAATTGCCATTCTGTAATATAACATAGCCACATGTTTATATGTCAAGTTAATTTTAATATTAGTCCTAAACACTTTTTCTTCTACTTAAGATAAAAACAATGAAATAGCTTGCTCTCTTCCATATTTTTTTCTGTAGCATTATAAAATTCATTAGGTAGTCACTATTTCATAATCGGTAAAAAGTACAAAATTGGTACACATACCATTATAGATAGTGATTCTGGTCTAGTGACGGGAGTTGGAAGGATTTGGTTCTAGAAATTTCTGTGTCCTGAGTCTTATTGGCAAGAGCCAGTTTAAAAATAGAGTGATGACATTTTCTAGGCACTATTAAGTGGTGAGCATTTAATAAGTCAACATATATGATCTGTGCTTCCAAAGTGGAGTTAGGTATTGGGTTGATAAAGTTTTCAGGATGCTGAAATCATAACATAACTTTAGTTAACTTTTCATATCTTTAATTGTTGGAGCTCTTGGAATATAACTATCTAGGGTGTAAAAGGTCTTCCACATGAATAAGAAACCCAGAACTCTTAAGATGATAGAGGGAGCAGATATGATTCCAAGTTGCTAAGAGTGAGCAAGGTGGCTGCCAGCAGTAAAGTCAAAAGCACCCAGACCATCAAGAATTAAGGAGGACCCAGCCAATGTGGTTCAGTGGTTGAATGTCAACCCATGAGCTAAGAGGTCATGATTCAATTCCCAGTCAGGGCACATGACTGGGTTTTGGGCTCAATCCACAGAGAGGGTGTCCAGGAGGCAGCCAATCTCATTATTGATGTCTCTATCTCTCTCCCTTCTTCTCTCTGAAATCAATAAAAATGTATTTAAAAAGAAAAATAATTGAGAAGGGACTATCTTAGAGGGTATCATCAGAATACGGCACCCTATAATTCATTTTTGCAAAGCTCATCACACCTGCAGTTCCTCAATAATGTCTTCCTCAATAGATGTTTAACTGAATGAAGGTTGGAAATATTGGAGTCCATCCTATTTACAGCCATTTTAAATGTCTTGAACAGTACTTACCACATAGTAGGTGCTTAATGTTTATTGATTTATAAATTAGCCAAAAAGTTTCTTCCCAATAAATTTGGGGCTCAAGGAAATTGGAGAGTGACTTAACCCCCAAGGACTTTCCTTTTACCAATCAGAGGGGATTATGACAAAGGGATTTGAACTAAATATAAAAGTTAAACTCCAATTCTTTTTTATTATTTTTTATTTTTATTGATTTCAGAGTGAGGAAGGGAGAGGAAGAGAGAGATAGAAACATTAATGATGAGAGTGAAACATTGATCGGTTCCCTCCTGGTAGATGCTCAACTATTAAGCCACACTAGCTGGGCTCCAATTATTCTTTTTTCTCATCACTGCCTCTCTGATATAACATATTTTTAGTCTTGTTAGGTCCGTAAAGAGTCAGAAATTTTGAAACACTTAGGATTATCGCTGAGCAGATATTTCTAGGGTTGTCATGGCAGGCAGAACAGCATGATGATTGGTTGAGATTATATTTCTCATAAACCCTTATTATAAACATCAATGAAAAAGAATAAAACATTTTGTTGTGTATGTACAATAAAGAATATCATTTAATCATATTTTTTACTCTCACCCTCATTTTGGTGTCAATCAACTATAGGTAGACAAAATCCAAAAGTCCTTTCTATTCAATTCATTTTTATCATAGATTCCAGTCACTGATTCAACAATTATTTATCAAGTATACAAAATGTACCTGGCACTGTTCTAGGCCATGAAGTAACAGCATTGAAAAGGACTAATATTCTTCACAAGTCTTAATATTCTATTGGGAAAAATCAATAAGCAAATATAAAAGGTGTGTGAAGGGGAAAAGTATCTGTAGTCTGACAATGCAGAATACTATAAAAAATAAAGCAGACAAGCCTGGCCGGTGTTGCTCAGTGGTTTAGCACTGACCTGTGAACCAGAAAGTCATGGTTCGATTCCTGGTCAGGGCATATGCCCGAGTTGTGTGCTTGACCCCCGATAAAGGATATTTAGGAGGCAGCCAATCATTGATCCTCTCTCAGCCAAGCATTGACATTTCTATCTCTTTCTCCCTATCCCTTCCTCTCTAAAATCAATAAAAATATTTTTCAAAAAATAAAATAAAGCAGACAAGAAGGGACAGTTCATAATTTGGATGGAGGAGGTACTTTAAATAAAGCAGTCAAGAAGTTCCTCTCTAAGGAGATAATATTTGAACAGTGACTTGGATGATAGATAGTAAAGAGAAAATTATGTGAGGATCTAGCAAATAGCAATTCCTGTGGATCAGTTTAAAGGCCCTGAGATTAAAATGAATTAAGGCCATTTAAGAAGCATCAACAATATCCATGTTGTTGGATGGGTGACTGAGTTAGTGAAAAAAAATTAGAAATCGTTAATTGTAGAGTTTTTATACTCAGGGCTGAAAATTTCCTGTTATCCATAATGTAATGGGACACTTTTAAGGGATTTAGTTTGATGTTGAGGGGCAGATGTATAAACTTATAGAAGGATATTATCATATATCCTTTGGTCCATTTTAAACATTTCTTTCACTGCTTTGTGGAAAATATGCTATGGGACTAATAAATAAATAGGGAGACCAATTAGAAGATGACTATTATATTTAGCCCAAGCAAAAGATAATAATAGCTTAGGTTAGGATCCTGATTGTATCGATGTCAAAAATAAGATTGAATTTTATGCATTTTGATGATAAAGCCTACAACACTTGCTGATTTACTAGATAGTGAGAATTGAGGAACAAAATAAAATGCTCAAGGTTATTTCATGAACAATTGAATGTGTGTATAGTTATGCCTTTAATTAAGATGGACGTAGCTAGAAGAATCAGATTTGGGAAGTAAAATAGATAGTAATAAAAAGTTATAGATAAATACATATATGTACATATATAATATAAAAAGATTTTTTAGATATACAGTTCAGAGATGATACAGGTTTGAGAGTTGGCATAAAATTATAATGTATTCAAAGTCATAGAAGTGGATAATATTGTTTGGTAAGTAAAGTAGAGAAGAAGAGAGAACATTGGATGTAGCAAATTTCAAGTGAGAAAAGGGAAAATATTCAGGAAAGAAAAATTTGACACAGCCAATCAAATAGGAAGCAAACAAAAGGAACCAGTGGCTCAGAAGTCAAATGGGAACTGACTGGTCAAGAACAAAATAGTAAATGTGTCTGTTGCTGCTGAGTGTTTAAACATGAAAAGGAAATAAAATTGATCATTGGATTTTATACAACATGGATCCATTGATGACCTTATTGAGAGCAGTTTCAGTGGTGTGGTAGTGACAAAATCCTAATGATAATACGTTAACAATGGAGTTAAGAGATGAACAAGTGATCAGTGAACATAAACTAATCACTAAAAGAGCTTTGTTTCAAAAGATTACTAAGAAATGTGATGGTAACTGGAGGTAGAGGGGTTTTTAATAATAAGGTCACTCCATTTTCTTTTATTTCTTTTGGATATGATCCAACAGAGAAGGAAAAATATTGGTGGCAAAGGGAAGAAAATAAATAACTTCAGGAACAACATCTTTGAGTAAGAGGAAAAGGGCTGGAGCCCAGGTTGATGTGTTACCTCTCTTTGAGAGCCAGAATGATTTATATACTGAGAAGAAAAATAATGTAAAGAATAAGGTTACAGGTGGGTAACAGATTAGTGATAGAAATGTGAAATCATTGTTTCTCAACTGTTTCATCATTGATTTTTAAATTATTTGACCACCAATATGAGTGAGGCCTAGAAAATGATTTTAGAGTTATAAAATTATCTGCAAGAGAGAGATTTCAATTTTAATGATGAGCTATGAGGTCTAAATTAATAAAATGTAAATATGTGAGTAAAGGCAATAAACGATGAATATGTGGTGGAGACAAAAGGCTGAAACGCCTGTGTAGATGAAACATTATTACAGTGTAGTCTATAGAGAGCTGAGAAAATATGCGAAATGGTAGAGAGAATGTAGGATGCTTGACTGTGGGCAGTTAAAAGTGGAGTCATTATTGGAAATGGCCAATTCCAATGTATGACCATAAGCTTGAATATCTGCAGTTGGGTAAAAGTTGGTTGGTGACATGGTCAAACCATATTGGTGATATGGTTTCAGTTGAAACCAGCATTAGAATAATCACCTCTGTGACTTTTTAAATTTTAACAATGATGCCAGGAGTCCTCTGTAGAGGAAGACAGTGAGCCAGTGCCAAAAAAAAAAAAAATGTAATGAACGAGGGAGGTGATGTTGAGGTAGTAGATGACTGCACGAGAAAAACGTGGGTGATAGAGTGTGATGGCATGTACTTCTTTGGCACTGTGGTAATTGACATGTAGTGAAAAAAGCTACTGAGAGCCCAAAATTAAGGAGGACATTTTTAGACTTTCATAATACATAGAGTATTACAGCAAAGGTGACTCCACTTGAGAGCAGGGGAAGCTGTTGTCTTCAGAGATAGCCAAGTTTCAATAAAGAATGGAAGGTGAAGGGACCCTTCAACCATGACATTGAGGCTATGTGAACTTTGTTGTTCACAGAAAATGAGCTCTAGAGGGTATAGTGAGAACTCATTTTTGTAGACTTGGGATATTCAAATAATAATAAAAATTACAATTTTAATTATGATAATGTTAGCCACTGATATGCATTGTGTGATTACTGTATACTAGGTACCATGTTATATCTGCTTTATGTATCTTACTTAAATTTATCTTTACAACATCCTATTGCTTGGTCTATTATCTGTATTTTATGGCTGTAAAATGTTAAGTAACCTGCCTAAAATTATTTAGCCAGGATTGGAATCCATATCTCTGACACAGTGACTGGATTTCTAAAAATTGCTTTGTTTTTAATTAAAGCAATCATTCATTAGCCATTCATCTCTTTCTTCATGTTGGTATAATGACCAGTCTATAGAATGCTAACTTACATTTAACTACAAATGTAAGTTAGATGGGCTATATTAAAATACAGGTTAGTATTATAAAAAATTTCTGAATATTTTGATCAGTTACAAACAAAAATTTATAAAATGACCTTAGTAATAACTGTATCTATTCTTGGTGAATTCAAAAGGAAGATTGCATTTCCTCTCCTTTTCCCATTTATATTTTCCTCCTTTCTCCAGATCTCAAAGCTAGGGGGACTACGATATTTTTCAGATTAAATTCACTATTTATTAATTTGTTCATGGAACAAATACTTGTTAAGTCCTCATGTTATATGTTAGAAACTGTGCTAAGCACAGTGGAGAGTAAGACTGATATAATTCCTTGCATCTTAGAATGCAACACACAGTGGGAATGTCAGGCACTAAATGGATAATTGCACAGTTTTGAAATTTAAAGTACAATTGTGGGAAGTGCTTTGGGTAAAAAAATACAAATTCCAACATGAATATATAACAGAAAAAAATGCAGCCATGTTACAATAATGTCCTCCATAGGGTTGCAAGTTACGTGCAGTACTCTCAATGGTGTTTTTGCTAAAATGAAGATGGACTCTATTACCAACCTCATTTATCTCTGGTTAGGTCAGATTTATGCAGAGCCAAAGCAAAGCAAGGGTTGAGTGATTGTATAACTGATATAGATTTTAAAACTTCCAATTGATTCTGTAGGCCAAGAAACCAAACCTCTCAGCTTTTGCATCAAGTCAGACAATAGAGTAAATAAGACCCAGGCCCTCTGGCTCCTCATCCAGTCTGTATCTCCTAGACCACAGACCATTTCAGGATTAATTTTATGAGCTAACAATTCTGAATAAATCTTTGCATTGTGCTCATTGCTCTGTTTTCTGTGTTAAAGGAAAAGAAAATCTTTCTTCCATTGACCTTGAACAATAAAACATTATCATAAAATAGCCACATCCTCTATTCCCAGCCTAATCTATCAGAAAGATCAAGAAATATTAGAAAACAGCTATCAAAAACCTACAGAAGACACATAGATATTCTGGCTTGAGAGTAGTCTGTCCTGACAACTATCTTGACTCATCTTTAGAAATAAAGTATGTAATGTAAAATGCCTTTAATAAGCTATCATCTGTTAAAATGTCCTGCTGAAACTCAAGGTCTGATCATTGAAGAATTATGGAGAGACCAGGTAGCTTTACTTAGTACCAGACTTCTTCCCAGCTTGTTCCCTGGACTCAGCTAACCCATCAATTTTAGGAGACCAGCAAAATTAAAGCCATCCTCTTGCCTTTTAGCCCAGCTCTTTGGCAAAAGAATAAAAAGGAGGCCAACCTTAAGAGTTATAGCTTCTAATGTCTTAGCTGTCCCTTAATAAGTATGTATTCAGAGCACATCGACAATAGTGTGACTGACATTGTTACTAATATAGAACAAGTCAAAATACAAAGCATTTTAAATGGCTCACCGTCTTTAAAAATGATTTTTGGATCCGTTTCTCCTTCTAAACCAGAGGCTCCTGCTGCTCCTCTAGGTAGTGAGATCTCTAAAGGGCCAGACAATGGTGACTGTGATGAATGGTCTTCATAGTCAAAGGTGCCCTGAGTGAAAAGCCAAAGAATGAAAAGCTGGTCTCACTTGTGTGATGCTGGTCTTGGAGACAATAAGTGTCTGTACATGTACTTTGAAAGCCAGACCTTTTAAGTCAATTGTTAAGCAGTTAACTATTAATACTGCAAAATGTTCCATTCTTTAGTGGTGGTGAATTTACATCAAAAACTTTTCAGGCAAGTGTAAACCTAAAGCTGCCTTCCATTGAGCTTAAATAATTTAATGACTGTGTTTTAACATGGAAGAATTTAAGCTTTAAAAAGTCTGAAGAAAATAGATCCAATAAGTAAAGATTATTCACTATAATTGGCATTAATGTATAATTTATATACTAAAATGTCCTCAGTTCTTAACAAGTGCAAATAAGTAAAATTAAGAGTGAGAAGAGTTATCCCACAAGACCAAAAATAAAATTACTAACTTTTTCTTTTGTTATTACTTTGGAGGTTGTTATAATTTGTTTTAAATTACTGGTTAGCATTTCTTCAAGGCAAGTTTAAGTGGTACAAAGGCTAATCAGAAAAAAGTTTAAAAAGGTTATTTTATTAGTGACCTAAATATGTTGTTCAATTAAGTACCAAAGGAATCAAATCTAAATTAAGTTGTACATTTAAAAAAATAAAAATAGCCCTAGCTGGTTTGGCTCAGTGGATAGAGCATTGGCCTGTGGGTCCCAGTTTCAATTCCAGTTAAGGGGACATGTCTGGGTTGCGGGCTTAATCCCCAGTAGGGGATGTGCAGGAGTCAGCCAACCAATGATTTTCTCTCATCATTGATGTTTCTAATTCTCTCCCCTCTCTCTCTTCCTCTCTGAAATCAATAAAAATATATTTTAAAAAATCTACCTAATAAAAGAGGTACATGCTAATTGACTGTACCTTTGCGACACCGACCAGCCAATCAGGAGTGAGTATGCAAATCAATTCAACAAAGATGGTGGGTTAATTTGCATACACAGGCACTGAGTGGCCGGGGACAGGGCAGGACGCAGGTGTTCCACACCACCCCAGCCACTCCTGGCCTCTGGGCAGCATGAGAAGGCAGAAAGGCTGCTCCAGCCAGAGCGAAAGCCGTACCGGCAGCCAGGGGAATAAAGACCCATTCTTACATGAATATTCGTGCATCGGGCCTTCAGTAAATAAATAAAAGAATTGTTAAGCTAAGCAACTTTCCCTTCAAATCCCACTCTAGTGTAAAATTGCATCAAAAGTATTATGATATTACACTACTACCTACATCAATAAAATGCCAGTTTGACATATTGCGAAGAAAAATCAGTTATACTTCAATAAGCCTAACTCCCTAGAAAGAACAGGAAGTGAAAGTTATAGACTATGCCTCATCCACAACAAGTCATGGGAGACAACAGAGCCATCTGATTCTGCTGTGGCACAGAGGCTTTTCTTTCACAAGGGGTGGTTTCCAGCCAAAGGAACCTTGCTTCCTTAGACGCTACATTTCACTAGTGTGCCAAGATAGACAGGTAACTCTGAGGAGTCAATAGCAAGATTAGAATGGGACCCTGGTCTTCCGTGCTATGTTATTCTTCTATTCCAATTTGAGTGCACATACATTTACAATCTAACTTGTATTTTAAAATTTATAATAAGCTTTTCATTTGGATAATGAAAACAGCCTGCTTAAAGAAAACCCCATGACTGCCAACATTTGATCATGAAAAAACTAAAATGGGGAACCTTTTGGTCTTGATTTATAGCATCTGAAGTACAAGCATAGTTGCCAAGTGCAAATTTACTATTCATTGAAGCCCTGGTACAATGAATAGGTATAAATAATCAGACAACTGTAGATAGACAATAAATCTGCTTCTGGCTTCCTTTCTATTGATGTTTCATAAGGGAATCCAGGATATTGTGGGGGCATGTCCCTGACTTTTGAAGTTGACATGATAGCCATTCAGTTCTAGGGAAATCTAAGAATGGTAGAATGTACCAGTTACTTCTCTGAGCTAAAAGAAAAATTTCTTATTGTTTGTCTGTTTGCTTTGGGGACTTGGGATCTGCCTTCCTCCTGAATAGATAATGACATGCTCCTGACATAACATATGATCCTTTACAGTTGCAGATACTTTGACCAGACATCTTTTATTCTGTATCCCTGTAGCTTCCCATACCCTCAATACTATCTTTGAGATTTAAAAGAACTCAGGCCTCATCACTGAACTTACTAAACCTTCCTCTACTCTTCTCAGAAATCAGAAAAGAAACTTCATCTTTGGGGATATAAAATATGTCTTCATGGAAAAGTCAACTTTTGTGATGGACTTGGAAAAATGGCTAGCATTTCTTTCATGGAATTATCAAGGGTGTTCTAGGTGAAAGAGTACATAGGAACAATGATATTTTAGGCAAATTAGTTGATTTGCACATTGGAGATTTGTAAGATAAAAAGTTGAAAAGTGAGCTTGAGGCTTTGTCATGGAAGGACTTGAAAAAGAGGAAGTATTTATTCTTAATTCAACATGCAGAGGTTTAAAGGTATTGAGGTATTGAGCAATAATAATACAATCTCAACTTCGGTGTACAAAGATTAATCTAACTATAGTGTATAGGAAAACTGGAAAGGAGAGAGGGCAAGGGAATTGATTTAGACCAAATATAGTAAAGGCTGACTATGGTTTGGACATAATAAATGCAACAATTCTTACACTGTCCTTCAGTTCTTTGCTCAGGCTGCTCTCTCTGTCTTCACTGCTCATTTTCTATCTCACAAATTTAGCTTAATGAATAATAATTTTGTACTTCAAAGCACAATTCAAATCTAAATTTTCACAAATAATATCTAAGATCTTTAGGGAAACTCCATAATGCCTTAATATTTTGTAATAAGGAGTTACATGGCTCACGGTAGGCAGCCAAACAATGTGTATCAAGTGATTGAATGCAATTACACACACAGACTTGTTTTGTGTTGTTGGAAGTTGCCCATTGCCTTCACTAGCAGAAAGAGGTAGACAAGGAGGCCAGAAGGCTGGTCAACCTTGAGGATCTGGCAAGGGTCAGCGCCATGCACCCACTGTCTAGTTGAGATAAAGGGAGCTGAAGCAACTTCCACCATTTGTAAATTAGTCTTATGTAAATCCTTGCTGATGAGCTATCATCAAGCTATTATTGGAATTCCCTGCCTAAGGGCTACCCCAGGCTACCTGCCTAAGGGTATACCCCAGACTTGAATAAAAAGGTTGGCAAGGCCAGAGCAAAACGTAGTCCTCTCTTGGGCTTCCGCCTGGCCCCCAATTCCCAAATTAATATTTTCTTGTCTAGTCTCTTTCATTTGTGTGGGGCCTCCTCCAGACCCTGAACCCTGAACCTGAACCCTGAACCCCACGCGGGTCATCAACTGGCAGCCCAACGTGGGGTACTCACATTGTGTTAAAGTTATTTTTGTATAAATATGTCTTATACAATCAGGTTAACAGGGTCATCTTTAAATCTTCTCATCTTTATAAAGAGATTTGCACAGACTAGGCAGTGAAACTTTTGAATTAAATTGAACTCTCAATTTTTCTGTAGTTGTATTAATCTAATAAATCCACATGTGAGCATGCACAATATAAAATAGTTGGATTCATCATTATGTATTATCACATAGAGTGGTTTCCAAACACTATTATATTGAATAAATAATAATAGAATATACCATTCTTCTAGATGGAGGTTAAATAAAATAAAGACTGATTTTCACCAGATGATCACAAAAAGTCATCAAGATTATTGAAAATCATGGCAAAAAGGAAGGCTAAAACTTCAACTCTAATTATGAGTGAGTGCTTGTCATCAATTTTTTTTTTTTTGCTTCTGAACTTATGTCTACTTTTCCTGATTTATTATGCTGAAACTGGACCCTGTCAACCTCTCTCCTTTGCTAGCAGTACAGTGATAGCAAAGGGTGCTGTAGGGACACCCAATGCAGCTTCCTAACTCTGTTATCCCTATATTCTATTGTGTTCTCTTAACCCCTTTTATCAATTTAATACCTCTTACTATTAATTTTTTCCTGTTAAAATTATAGGTGCCTTTGTCTGCTGAATGGGCTTTGACTTAAACACTGTATAAACAAAATTTCCAAAAGCAGGAAAACATTGCAAAACACAATGCTTTTATCCTAGTATTGGCTACGTCACGTAAGGGAATATTCTGCTTTAAATGCAAGCCCCCAAGAATTCTGCTATTTCCCCAAGAATTCTTGCAACTTAGTGGAGAGGAGTTTAGCCTTTGGCCTTTGTTCCTTATAACCAAGAAGAGACTGTCAAACTCTCAACATTGCATTCTGATTTTCAGTTTCTTAATTATAGTCATAGAATATTGTTGGACTTATACAATTACCCAACTGTCCCCAATGAGCACACATTTTACAATAATAGTAATATGTAGAGGGCCCCCTGGAAAGGCACATGGGCATTCTTTAACTATTGTCAGCTGAACCCAGTGGTGTCAGCAAAGCCACGCCCTGGGATCACGCTTTGCCAAAAGGGCAAGGGTGCTGTCAGTTTGATTTTCATTTCAGCCCATGGTGTGGGGAAGTGGGTTTTGATACCTAAATCCAGCCTAGCACCAGGAATGTTCAGGGCCTACTCAAGAATGCAAATAATCTCCTTTTGTCTTGACCTTTTGGTGAAACTTCCTGGTAATTGGGGGTATAAAATAAACACGCTGCATCGGCTCTGGGTCACTGTATCTCCATCAGAAGAGGACAGCGGTCCCCCCGGCCCCAGCTTTTCTTTCTATCTCTGTGTCTTGTATCTTTCTTTTATTTCTAAATCCCCAGCCGCCTCTCCTCAGGAATTGGATCCGCTCTCTAGCCGTGCTGGACGCAGAAAAGAGAGAAAATAGTTACAGTAATACAGACATCGGACATTTAAGTGGTAATGGGAAATGATGCACATTCTTGGATTTTGACTCTTTCTTAGCTCTATGCTTCCATCACATATATATATACATATATATATTTCTCCACGAAGTTGTCTTTAATCAGTGATAGTTTCTTGTTTGTATAAAGAAACTATCTCTAATTTTTAAAGACCACCTACTTGGGGGCACTATTAACTATTTAGAAGAAAATGTATCACTAGATTTCATATCTACATTTCTTATGAATTTCTGCCACTAATGTTTTAAAATTTGTACTGTTTTCAGGCCTAATCTCTAACACAATGGATATAGATATCTAATACTAGAGAACATTTCCTTGCCATGGGGAAATTCCATTATAGCTATGGGATAATCAGGATACACAAGAATCCTTTTATCATATACTTTCCTTTATTATAATTTTGCAACTAATTGCAAGGACAAGTCATCACTTAAAGCTATTGTGATAAATGACAACTCATGTTTATATTCTGACTTCAGAAACTGATAAAATTATTTAGAAGATCATGCCTTTGTATCTAGTATAATAGCTGATAGATTAAAGCAATCCCCAGCTGTTATTCTGTCTCTCGTGATTAAGAAAAATGACTAGTGTCAATATTAGCAATAATATTTATTATCCCATGTTAGAGACAAGTTAATGAAATTTTAATACATGCCTTTATGTATTATAAGGAAATGAATGCAATGTATAAATCGTATAAGTAACACATTGCAAATTCCACTAAACTGTAATATGCCTTAAGTCAGCCATGATTG
Source organism: Corynorhinus townsendii (assembly GCA_026230045.1). Lineage (NCBI taxonomy): Eukaryota > Metazoa > Chordata > Mammalia > Chiroptera > Vespertilionidae > Corynorhinus > Corynorhinus townsendii. The sequence goes on from JAPDVU010000002.1 coordinate 160,305,977, forward strand.
AAATTGCATTTGACAGAGAGAAAAACAGTAGTTCTCTTTCCAACAACTCCCTGTGTTATCATCATGGCATGGTTGGGTAGTAGTGAGTGCCAGCTGAGGACTCTTCCCTCCTCTGTGTCACCATCTGGCTTTAGTTCCACTTCAATCAGTTTCTATTGGCTTTTTGATTTATGCTGAAATTCATGAGCAGAAATGAAGGAACTTTGCCCATACATTTGAGATAACCCTCTTTCTCTTCATTTTTGTCTCTTTGAAACACATAAAGAGACATTTTTGTACTCTGAAGTCTTGGCCCAGTTAAGTTTTACCTGCAAAATTACATATGCTATTTTGCCAAACTATGATGTCAATATGATGTCAATATTTTCTCTCCTGTGGTTCTACAGTGTTAATTGTAATATATATATTACAATGTCAAATGTTAACTGTACTCTGAAGGTAGACGATATTGTTTTCCTTACTTAATTATTGTTAGGTATGAAGACCTTATTATTTAACCTTGAGTTTATGCTATTTTATTTTGAAAATTTGATGTTATTCTATATTTACTTTGGGGATCCAAACAGAGGACAATGTTGATATTGTTATGAAAGAGGAACTGAGTAAATTCCTATGAAAACCATATTATTTCAGGTTTCCACTCACTCAACAAAATCAGGAGAAATACAAAGCTGGGCTCCAAAACAATTTAGCATAAAATGTAAGTCCTCAGGAGGGGCTAAAATAGGTTATTCACCTCTTTTTACTAGTCATAGCATGGTGCTTATCAGCTATGCACTATAAATGTACCATTAGAGGAGATACAGCCAACACCACTCTACTTACTGGTCCATTGGTTTTCCTATTAGACAGCCATTTTTAGGGCTTAGTATATCAGCATCCATCTTGTAGCAGATCTGAAATTATGCACAAAGATTTGAAGCCTACAAATAAGACTTGAAGAAAATAAGTTATTTTGAAGATCTTAGTAAGCTCTTCTGTTTATCAAAATACACATGTACAGCATGTATCTTTCAATTATTCAAAAAATATTTATTTATCATCTTCTTTGTGCTGATAACATACAAACTATACTCTGAAGAAGCTACTACCTGCTAGCTTGTGTGTGTGGAGGTGTGTGTGTGTACGTGTAACAATTTTAGAATTGGCCTGGACCAGTGGTTGGCAAACTGCGGCTCGCGAGCCACAGTTTGCAGCTCTGTTCACTAATGAGTTTGCTGACCACTGATAGACTCTCGATTCCAATAATTACAGGCTGTTGTTGCTCCTTGTGATTAAGCCCCTATCCCAGTGGTCGGCAAACTCATTAGTCAACAGAGCGGCAAACCGTGGCTCACGAGCCTCAGTTTGCCGACCACTGGTCTGGACCATAAATGTTATCTAAACTAAGCTCTCCAATGGTGTAAATTAAAATGTTAAGGTCTTAAAAGAATATGTGACATTCTTTGAATGTAGACAAATTAGATATGACTTCTGGTTCATTAAACTTTCTAGTATATCATGCAGTCTTTACTGATTCACATATATAACTATAGAAAGAATGTCATAAAATTTAGGCTGTTCATCTGCAATAATCAAGAGGATGTGCTGTCTACTTACTATTCCAGAATCACTTTATATAATAACTACAGGCCAATAAGGAGAGAGATGACTGAGAGAAGACACTATGTTAAGAGCAACCAGTCACCAAGCAGCAGAAAACGTGGTAAAGAAGAAGTAGTAATAGAGAACAAAACCACATCTCTGCTACAATTTTTCTAAATGTTTTTAGCCTTGCCTCAGAACAAGAAATTCACTGATAGACTCCATAAATGTGTGACTGCAAGTGCAAGTATATTCTCATTGGAATGTGTATTTCCTAAAGTATGTGGTCATTTTTAGGTGTTCTGTTTTCAAAACCCTATTAACATAAATTTTATGGAATTTACAATTGTTTATATTGAATCATGCCTGGGGGAAAATGTGCTTTCTAGATATTGAAGTATATCGAATGTTCAAAAAATGACTCACTGAACTACTCACTAAAAAAAATTCCTCTAACTTCCACATTTCCAAAGCCTTGAAAAAGGAATAAGGCAATTCATTTGTTTTTCACCTTAATTCAATGAGATATTTGATTTTCAACTACTGTCTCAGCACTGCATTAAAACCCTGTTGCTAGGGAATAAAAGAAAATTACCTGTAATCCCCTTTCCTCGGAAAGCATGTTGCTGTAATGGATTTCTCACTTTAGCCTGCCTGCGCTGCTGCCTGGAGAACTCCATGCTTTCAGGGCACCAGAGCTGCTAAACCACCTCACTGGCAGGCAGTGCTCACCTTCCCCACTTCCAGGAACAGGATTGCTCTTACCACTTGGTTCAGAGAAAAGAGACAGAAAGCTTATGGATTAAGGTGACCTTCTGTGGATTTCATGATTGGGGACAGGTGAAGAGGAAGCTATTACTGAGACAAAACTTTGGATGATTTTTCTAAAATTGAGGTGCTCTCTTCAAAAGATACTCCTAGGTTTGAAACTATCATGCTACCATAGAAAACATCATATGGATGCAGAAAATGTGGTTTTTCAAATAATGAAAGATGTCACATCACACCTAAAATAACTTTTTCTTATCATTTACTCTTATTAGTTAATAAAATGGGACTATAGTGTAGTAGCTTCTTCCTGTAAGTTCCTCCAGTCATATCCATCTCCTTTTTACTCATTGTCTATGCTCTCCCCTGGACCAATTAGATCTTAGAAAATAATAATCATTACCACCATCAACAATTATTTATTGAATGCAATATAGAAGAGATGGGAACAGACACTTAGGTAATATTTAATACATGCCCAACCCTGTGCAAGATATTTTAAATTGTTTTACAGAAAGCCTACAAAGTGGATATTACTTAATGGGTTAAATTGAGAATTTAAGAGATAAGTTTCACAAGTTTTTCCCAGGGGTAGTGAAAGATGGCTATTAATAAAATAGTTGATTAAAAGCATTGGTGTGCAGGAGGCAGCTCATCAATGTTTCTCTCTCATTGATGTTTCTAACTCTCTATACCTCTCCCTTCCTCTCTGTAAAAAATTAATAACATATATGTAAAAAAAGTAAAAAAAAAAAATAAAAGCATTGGTGTGGTACTGGCTTGTTGCTCAGTGGTTAGAGCACCAGCCCACAGACTTAAGAGTCCTGGGTCCCTGTCGGGGCAAGTACAGGAGGCAACCAATGGATGTGTTTCTCTCACATCAATATTGTCTCTCTCTCTCTCTCTCTCTCCCCCCCTTCTTCTCCCTCCCTTTCATTCTGTCTGAAAATTAATGAAAAAAATATCCTTGGGTGAGGATTTTTTTAAAAAGCATTGGTGTGGGTGAGGTAATAAATAGCACAAAGAAGTAAAGTTTTGTCTTCTAAGAACTTAAAACATTGAGAGAAATATGATATATGAAAATGTCATAATGCTAAAATGTATGAAATACATAATCAACATTGGAGAAATGGAAAGGGAGATAAGATCATGTGTGAATGATAGAGTTAAGTTCTAGAACTATTCAGATACCAAAGCAAATAATAGGTAACGTTTCTTGAGAGCCCACCACTCTTTGTATTTCTGATGCTGCTATTAGAGCTTCTTATATATAGTTGGGGCTGAGGGGGCAGGGTGCACAGAGAAACAACTATGAGGCAGCTCTCTCTTTATTCCAATTTACAATGAAGATTTTGAGGCACAAGTAGGTTATGCACATTGCCCAAGAACATAGCTAACACATGGTGCTTATACATAGGTGTATCCACACACTCCACTGAGTATATGTAATAATTTAAATCCACTGTCTATAAGTTAAGGTTTATTATCATTAAACTATAACATATTCTTAAATTCTTCCCAACGGTTCTGTTTTTGTTTTGTTTTGGATCAATACCTGGCTATCCCTAGATTACACTGCTTTCCATGCAGGCCACATTGGAGGGTTTTGTTGTTGTCATTGTTATTATTCCTTAAGCCCCACAACAAACTAACTTAGGTCTTGTGAGGTAAGTGTCTTTCTTTTTCCCAATAGCTCTCCCACTCATTGTTGGATCTGTGCAATTGGGAAGGGAGTTGCAATGGACAGAAATGGAAGATATTGTCAGTGAAACATTTGACATGAAAATAATTAAAAATTTAACTTAGGATATATTTCCTTCGAGTTGTTAATGAGACATCCAACCTGAGCAGAAAGTTAAATCTATAGATGTAAATGTTAGTGTTAAAGAAAGACTGTGCAAATGTGTTCAGATATTCTTGTAGTTGTCTATCTACACTCACTCTTACTAGTCACCCCTTTTGTATTCATTTTTCATCTTTCCAAAATCTGACTCCTTCCCTCAATAACTCCAGAAATTTCTCTCTAAAGATTCAACACTCCTAACAACCTTCTCTATATTTGGTCTTCATTTTAGTCACTTTTCTGCTGAGTTTCAGGTTTTTCATTTTTCTCTGTTCCTGTGGATCTGATGACAACTATCCATCTGGTGTCCCTCTTAGGATTCACAATCACTTTCTGCAGATCCTGTTTTTCTGCTAAGATGTTAAATGTTGTTCAAGGAATTATGTTTTTCTGTCTTCTTGTTCCCGTGACCATAATATTTAATAACTTCAGAGCAAGGCAGCCAACAAAATGAATAAAATAAACCCTGTATGGAAAAACATAAATAGGAAGGACCATGCCTACCTGCAAAATATACACCTAATCTAAAAGAAGTAAAATATGAAGTTTTTAAACATTATATAAATAAAACAAAATTTGTTCATGGGTCACCAGGGCTTGAAATAGACCACTGTAAGTTAACATTCTCCCCTAGCTCTTCTTTCCTAACCTGAATTAAGCAATCACCTTTATGAAGATACTTTGAAGATAAATATCACCTCAAATCTTTCCAAGCTATGTAGGAACCAACCAATTACAAACCTAAAAAAAAATATTAATATACTCTTTTATCCTAAAGACACTGTACTTTCAGAGCCATTTTCAACTATCAAGTTAAGTCTATACTATTGATATCCTAGACAGTGGTTGGCAAACTGTGGCTCGCGAGCCACATGTGGCTCACCAGCCGCGGTTTGCCGCTCTGTTGACTAATGAGTTTGCCAACCATTTTCCTAGAAGGACTAAAATTTACATACTAAAGTTTAGAATACATGACCTTTCTTGGATATATAGTTTTGCTTCTAATGTCCCGTACTCCAGTAGTAATTTTCCCAGAATAAAAACTCTGGAATCCACTTGAAATCCTGCTGTTTCTTTACTCTTTCTTTACTGTTATCACCACTTTGAACTAAGTATATGACTATTCCAGAGTGACTTTCTTCAAAAACTTAGAAATTAGGTAAATAAAATTGGTCTCTGAAACACACGTTGGATCAAATGAGAGATAGAGTCATTTTAAAGAGACAGAACAGCTCCCATACCAGGAAGCCTTGTTAGTCACCTACTATAAACTTTGTGCCATTGGATGGCATCCAATGAAACCTAGAAAAACATGAATAACTAAGAAAAATATTGGCAATGCCCTTCAAGGGTGCCCAAAGAATGTTTAGTCATCTAGTTCCTTTGGCAATATATTACTGTGAGATTAACATATTAATCAATTCAATGGCTAATGTTAATAGGCAAATTATATCATTCTCTTTGTTTTGCGTCCATATTTCTGAGGTAATAGTGTGATTATTATTTTTTTTTAATAGAGCAAAAGCAGAGTGGGCTTTGGGACATCTTTTGACAATATGGAGTCATTTTCAGCATGAAGCCCAGAAATGAGGTCATAAAGTGTAATGGGAATGCCCTTGGGAGGGACCCAGAATGCCCAAAACCACAAGTCTGGACACCCAAATAAGGTCTCCATCTGGACACTCATATGAATGGGATCACCCGCCATTGGGGGCTGTAAGAACTCAGAGCTCCAACCACCCAGCGCTGGAGCTTGGCTCTGCCACTGGTCACGTGTGGAGCCCCACTGACTTTCACTGCATCAGACGCACGCCGCCACGCAGCCGCCTGGGTGAGGCCTTAGCCCACCTCTCCACCTGTGGACTCAGCCGCCAGTGACCAGGGTTTCGCACAAGATGCTTGTTCTTTTAGCATTGCAGTAAGCTCCTCATCTCTGTGTGTATGCTGTGTGTAACTCTATTGGCTTATTGAGAAGGTCTCCCTTAATAAACGTCATTGTGGGAAGACACAATTGGTGTATGACTCCTTTAGGGAATGTTTCCTTGTTCATGACAATGCGATTTTCCTGCTGGGGAAAACTTCACGGGAAAACGGATTCTCAGTTCAATTCCAATAATGATTTTCTCACCAAGAGAGAAAATATGAGAGAGAGGCAGAGAGAGAGAGGAAAGAGGAGGGAAAAGAGGAACGGAAGACAGGAGGGAGGGAGGGAGCAAGGGAGGGAGGGAGGGATGAACTCTTAATAAGGCTTGTCTTTGTATTTTGCTAGTCACATAAAGAAAAATGGCAGATCGTATGACTGAGTAAACTGCTTTCTGTGATAGAGTTCTCATGGACCATTAAATCATCCCTTGTATTAATGTAGTGCTTTTGTGAACTTGGTCATGTGAGGGTCTTGAACCTTTAACTTGAAGACTAGATCAAACTTTACCTTATGAAACCTCCTCAGAGGTTGGCAAACCCACACCCCTTGACTGATAAGAATTTTAAGCTTGTCTACTTTTTCAGTTTCTATAGATACTACTTATCTCTTCACACCTTTATACCCTTTTTCATTTCCACCCCCACTACTACACTTCTAATGCTTACAACTGTAACCCTAGACATCCTAAGTAATCTTTCTCCATCTCATTATCTTTAGTTTGTCCTTGGCTGCCACACAGAATTTTCAAAACATAAATACAATGATTGTTTCTATTTTTCCAGATCAAGAGCTTTCCAAAGAGCCTTGATCCAGGGCAGAAGAGATGAGTAAGTACTCATTAGTAGTGGTTCATCCTGGGAGCAAGACCACCATGCCATCCCAGGGGACCTCAAGCCATACTCCCTGCTTAATTAGGGTTTTTCTTCTCTACAAAGCAGAGAACCAATCTTTACGCATAATCACAATTTAAGAAGAAATAAAATTTTCTATCTTTTTTTTTTCCTTTTTGCCAGAAAGACATGCAGCTCAGGTTGAAATGAACTTGAAATATTTCCTTTGTCTTCAGTGATGTTCATTTTCTTATGAAGAGCTTTCAAGGTGTATTTATTTCAAGTAACTCTAGCTTGATCAAGTCTATAACTTTAAGGTATATATTAAAGGCATATATTTGTTCCATATGGTGAAGTGGAGTTTATGCATCTTAGGTTCTAATAATTATGTGAAGGTACAAATTTAATCAGATATAAACAACCAAATGAGTTTATGACATATTCTGCAAAATAAATTTTGCTTTATAGCCTAATGCATAGAAAGATGAGCATTTTGCAATGCAGTAAGCTCTGGTAGTGCATGTAATATTACCATGAAAAGGAACTGCAAAAGAATATAAGGTCCTGCATTTTAGTAAAGCTAGAGTTTTCAACTTTGATACACTGAGAGTTTTTAAGAACTGAAATGAAAGACTAAATTGATGAGTGCTCAGTTAGAATCACAAATCATATTATTATTAATAGAAGTGCAAAATGTGAACTCAACTAAATTGATTTTGCACTGTACAAAATTTGCCTTGTAAAAGTATGCAATATATTCAGTGCTGTTTACTCTTTCTTATGTTCATCCTCAAAAGGCAAAATAGAATGATGACTGTATTCTCTGCTGTCAGAGCATGCAAAGTAAACAAGAACACTATTATTATAGAAGTTAGGCCAGGAGGATATATGGGATGCTGCTATAGATTAAGTAAACAGACACCATTGATCATTTTATTTCCCTAAAGATTAGAACAGAATCATGCCAATTAAACTTTGTAAGAATTAATGATATGGTAATAGCAACTAAAATATTATCTCCCACTAAATTGGAGAAACACCAAATTGAGTCCCAGTGTCAAAGAGAGATCATTTTTTGAGTGAGCTCAGTACATAGGATAAAACAGCTATCCTGGTTATCTCAGTATAGTCCTCAGCAAGTGTGATGAAGGGGCTGTAAAACTGTAGTGATGTATGACAGTGCCTGAATCAAAAGTAAATTTGTCTGCAACCTCCTGGGCTCACTGAATATTAAGCTAAGGCAACTGGGATTGGCACTTATTTCCCTCAGTTTCTGAGCTAGGACATGTGGAAATGATTGTAGGCCTAGACTATCACATTCCTTCTAAAAAAATGTTGGCAAATTCTCAGAAACTGAGTTCAGTTATTATCATTCTCCTGAACATCATTTTTGGGAAAAATAAGGTCTAATAGAAAAGAAAGAATTCTGGCACTTTCATTAATCCAAAGAAGCTTTATTGAAGATACAGCTTTGGAAAAATGATATTGGAGGTGGGGGGGAGGAGAATCAATAGAATTTGATGACTGCCTTTTGGAACTTAACAAGGAGATTAATCTAAAAGTTAATTTCTGCCTTATTAGGCTATGTGATGGACCTGAAAAATCTAATATGTGGGTTAAATTCAAGGGACTCAGTTCAGTTCTCTCTCTCTCTCTCTCTCTCTCTCTCTCTCTCTCTCTCTCTCTCTCTCTCTCTTCATGGCAGGAAATGGTGCAACTTAAATGTACATTATTAAAAGAAAGATACAAGTTCTGACTTCTAAATGTCAACAAAACCCTATTCACTATAAGCCAGAATCTATTCTCTAGTGCTTTGGGGTTCTACATAAGAATGGAAATCTTCCTTTGAAGATGAAATGTGATAGTGAAATTTTAGATACTAAAGAAGGTCAAAAAATTCTAGTGCAGATTTTAAAGGTATAACTGTGATTGGCAATGTAGAGAAGAAATTTATTTAGAAAAACACTTCTGATGAACTAAAACAGAAGTAAATGAGCTTTACTTTGGCCTCAGTACAAAGGAACATTTGGGCATAAATATAATTGCTGTGCGTAAATGGTATTTGAGGCCTATGGTATTTAAGTACCAGTCACAACAATTTTATAGAAAGTTCACTTTATCTTGCTGAACACCATTTTCATGATTTGTAAAATAAAGATAACAAAACCCACAATAAATGGTTATGTAAAACAATAAAAATAATATATATAACAGTTACAACACAATGCCTGTAAGTTATCTACTGTACAGAAATACATTTCACGTATTAAATATTTAGAAAAAATAGAATACAAAACCAGATACTATTATAGTCTGAGTTCTGGGATCATTTTGAAATATTTTAAAGTCAGATTTTATTTTTAAATGGACTATTGTTCATTATTCTATTTCCAGTACCTGAAATACCATTGAATGGGTAAATAGAAGGTATTAATTGTATTTTTTAAAGTGATGAGCCTAAGTAGTGAGTTTTGATTTGATTTGATTTGATTGTTTTAAAATTAATTGTAAAACTTTCCCTTTGTTTCTTTCTGCATTAGAGGCTATTTCCTGCATATATCCCAGATGGAGTTTATAAATCACTTGCTAATACAACAGCAACCTTCCCATAAGCATGGCGTCCTGTGGCCACTGGGGTAAATGCCAGATGCTGTATGAAATAGAGGTATGCTCTTACAAGCTCTTCTCCTAATATGACATCCTGCAGAAAGGATCCGCTTTCTTCAGGAGCATACTTCATGCAATGCTTAGGTGACCTCTCAGTGCATTAACGACAGCAGATAAATCACTGGGTTTTGCCTAACAGATGAATTGATTTAGGGATGCAAAGAAAGTACTCACTAAACAATGTGCTATCCTGCAAGCATATTAAGCACACTTAGGCCAAGCAAATGGGTCTAAATGCTTAATTAACTTTTGCTCACCTTCCAAACAAAGAGGACCCCAAATGTACAATCAATGGAATCTGTTTAGCCTGAATCTAGAGCCAGTTTGTCTATCTCTACTAAGGGTTATTCTTGATTGGACCTAGTTAAATACCCAAAATGTGTTTTGTTTGTTCTCTTGTTTGTTAGTAGCCTCTCTTTTTTTTTCCACAGGAAGAAATACAGAAATCACGAAAAGAGTTAGCTCACCTAAATACACATTTACTCTGCTCAGGCTCCATTCAGCAAAAGAATGTTACTTATGTTCTCTGTCTTCTTCAGACACTAAATTTTAATATAAAACAAATAGAGATAAATTAATTAGAAGAAATATTTTAATATCACTATTCTCATCTTGCTAATGAAAAGAAAATAGGATTCTACCGAGTTTCCTATCTACCTACCCCAGGACTTCTGTGAGGATCATATGAGATGAGGCATGGGAAAATGCTTTACAAACATTTGGTTAAACTGTGAAATGTTTGTACCTGGCTATAAAGCAAGTTGGGTTCCTGGGCTGAAGAAACTCGATGGATGCTAGCCACTAGGGAGAAGAAGCCGGGCGTTGCTACACGATGTTATTACCTGGTGCCCACAGCCATTTCCAGGTTGGGCTGGGCTGTGGTCTGCATTTTGCACCATGGCGTATTGGCAGTGTTGGCTGTGATTTGGTGGAGTGTCACTCCAGAGTGGTGGCGGGACCTGTGTCACTCTTGGGGGAAGCCAAGTGTTGGCTTGTAGGCACCAGGTCCCTGGTGCCATTTATTTTTAAACGGCCAGTGCATCATGGCAGCTCCTGCATTGAGCATCTCCCCTGGTGGTCAGTGAGCATCATAGCAACAGGTCGGATGGATGGTCACTTAGCCTTTTATATATATAGATGCTGATGATAATGACAAATGATAGATAGATAGATAGATAGATAGATAGATAGATAGATGATAAATAATACTTATGTAACATTTACTATATGCCAGGTACTGTTGTAAGTGCTTTAAAAAAGCAATTCTCATGACAACTCTATGAAGATGACATGATTACATTCACTTACCAAATGAACACATTGTGGCACAAAGCAGTTGAAGAACTTACCAAGGTAACAGATAACAAATAGTGGGCACTGAATTTGATCCCACAAAATCCAAGTCCTTGAACTGATCCACTGTACTATACTGATGTCAGATGGTCATTGTCCCTTATCTGCATGAAGAAAGTTTATAAGGCAGAATAGAGACAGAATAAGAAAAACATTACTTACCATTGGCTTCTTTTTTTTCCACATAAACATAAATACAGACAGCTAAGATTTTCTTAGTGCTTTGTCGTTACAGGGAAAAATTCTTGAGTTGGGTTAAGATTAGGGGCAGTTGGAGAAATCTGTGTCATAAGAAGACTAACAAAAATGCGTTGCCTGTGCGGGGATGAGGACACATATGTAATACCTTAATCAATAAAGAAATTTAAAAAAATGCTTTGCCTATTTGTGCGAATTTCTTTTTATTTATGATTATTTTCCAACATGCACTTTAAATTTTAACTCTATTTGTTTTATATTAAAATTTAGTGTCTGAAGAAGACAGAGAACATAAGTAACATTCTTTTGCTGAATGGAGCCTGAGCAGAGTAAATGTGTATTTAGGTGAGCTAACTCTTTTCGTGATTTCTGTATTTCTTCCTGTGGAAAAAAAAAGAGAGGCTACTAACAAACAAGAGAACAAACAAAACACATTTTGGGTATTTAACTAGGTCCAATCAAGAATAACCCTTAGTAGAGATAGACAAACTGGCTCTAGATTCAGGCTAAACAGATTCCATTGATTGTACATTTGGGGTCCTCTTTGTTTGGAAGGTGAGCAAAAGTTAATTAAGCATTTAGACCCATTTGCTTGGCCTAAGTGTGCTTAATATGCTTGCAGGATAGCACATTGTTTAGTGAGTACTTTCTTTGCATCCCTAAATCAATTCATCTGTTAGGCAAAACCCAGTGATTTATCTGCTGTCGTTAATGCACTGAGAGGTCACCTAAGCATTGCGTGAAGTATGCTCCTGAAGAAAGCGGATCCTTTCTGCAAGATGTCATATTAGGAGAGGAGCTTGTAAGAGCATACCTCTATTTCATACAGCATCTGGCATTCTCCCACTAGTTGTTTATAAGAAACATCTTTAATGTGACTAATGTGAGAGCTGGCCACAATGTGTTGGGCATATAAGAAATCTCTATAGAACTTCTAGAAATGTTTTAGCTTTCTATTTTGATGGAAAGCATGTGATGTTTGCACTGCTCGGTACAAAGAGAAGTAGGACCCTTGCTTTACAATTATAAAGCATAAATTACTTGCATCATATTTTAGACTATACTCTATTTTCAGCATAAAGCATTTTATTGGTGACAATGGAGAATATAAAGACAATTAACGTATAAAGAAGCTTACAATCTCCTGGAGTGGACTTAGACATGCACAGGAATAATATTATAAAATCAACAAGGAGTAGAAGAGTGTAAAGATGTGCCAACAGATGACAGAATTAGACAACTTTTAGGTTTCAAAATAAAGTTTGGTTTAAAAATAATGATGATTTTAAATCCTATAATAGCAGTTTGGTTAATTTGAGAGAGTGTTTATCTGGTTTGTAAGATGAGAGCACAGGCCAGCTATAGGATTGCTGAAAAGTTTTGAAACTTTTGAATTAGCATTTTTGGGTCCAGAGTTTGATCAGAGCATATTGGAAGGGCTACTTTGCAATGTGGTAAGTTCTCATTTGGGGTATGTAAAAGAGCGTGCATTGTTACAAAAAAATTTCAGGAAAGCTTAGAAATCAACAATTAACTTATACCTAAGTCAATAATAACTTTATGATACTATTACCATCAACATTCTTCTTCACTTTAATTATTATGTCTGTTTGTCAACAAAAGAAGTTATATGAGATATGGTCCCTCACAGTTTTTATCACTTCCTGGACTAATGTTTTATTTCCTCAATAGAAGCAGGTTTTCTTTTCATTAATGGCCCAAAGTATTAAGTTCTCAACCAAATTGTATCTTGATAACTTCAGTGGTACTAATAGGTAAGCAAACAGTACTAGTAAATAAGTATTAACTCATCCAAACCACATTCTTTGGATAAATTTGGGACACGAAGCAAGAGTAAGGTGGTTAGACTCATTCAACAGCAGTCAAAAATATTTTAACAACTTGGGAAATTAAGTGGAACATAAATCAGAGTTAACATTGATGACATAGCAGCCTGGATATGCAAATATTACTGTTACTTTTTCTCAAACCATTTACTCATGCTTCCATCACAGGTGCCTCTGATGTTATTAACATTTAAACTTGCATGGATTCATTATCTACTGCACAGGAAGACAATTTTGAAGACAGAAGGTAACTTTCACTTTAGAAGGGAAAGAATATCTTGATATTGAAAATATCTAATCCTTAGATGCTGAAATTAAGGAAACTAGGTTAATACCAAGTAAATGTTCAAGTCAGACATGACAGGGGTCTGCTCTATTTCCCCATTCAAAGTAAAGATACCTATTTGACCACAGCCAGGTGTTGACAATTTGTGAGAGTCTCTTCATTGTGTATTTTGTAGAGAATGGAGTCAACCAATTCTAAAGTTAAGAGAAGAAAAAGGAAGAGGAACAAGAAATGTGTGTGTGTTTGTGTGTGGGTTGGTATGTGTATGTCTGTTGCATTGCACAGGGATATCTCCACCCTGAGAGGAAACTGAAGCAGTGCCATATAAAGTTAATACAGGGGAGCTTTTTCACTCCACATCTCTTTTAACTTGAAAATTTATAGTTTCCTGCCAAATATCTGTTTTCAATAGAGGTGGAGCTTTCAGAAAAATTTGGTGGGATAGATAATATGCTTAATCTCTTCCCTAAAAATAACCTTATAAAATTTTTTTGGGGGTAGGCATATGTAATACTTTAATTAATAAAGAATTAATCTACTACTACTACTAATAATAATAATATCATAATAGCTATGTATGGGCTAGGGGGGAGTACTTGAAACATCAGGGGGACCACTCTATAAAGTACATGATTATCTAACCACTATGTTGTACACCTAAAACTAATACAGAATAATATTGAATGTGAACTATAATTGAAAAAAAAAGATGGAAAGTTGTATGTGTTTTTCATCACAATACAAAATAAATAAACATAAATGGTCAGTGTCTTCCCTAAATTCCAGTGCTAAACAATCACACCTGAATAGCAAGTATGTTATAAAATAAAGTGTCAGTAACAGTTCTGAACTACATCCATGTCTAAGTCTTTCTCTTCTTTTCATTGTGCATTTCAATTCCTATCATCACTTTCCTGGTGTTAACAACATCGCCCTGACACTTCGATCTTAGAGCATGGCATCTTTGGTTTCCAATAAATGTTCTTAGATACATGTTTTGCTTTCTTCTTCTCTCAAATTTATGTTTACTAAGAGGGAAACCAGGTAAGGTTTCATTACCCAAGTTAATGAAAAGGAGGAGCAGAGTGAATGATTTAGAAAAGGTAATAATCCTTTTGATAAACCTGTTAACAGCAACAGGCGTGTTTTTAATTTTGAGACATAACAAAGTAAGTATGTTGCTGGGAGATATTCTTAGGGGAGTATGAAAAATGAGTTGAATTCTTTAAATTATTCCTTTCCTGTGTTAATATTTACATTCTCAAAAGGCCCTTTCCATTTACTTATCTATTTACAGAAGTAATACCTATCTTGCAGGTTGGGGTAGGATTAAAGGAGATATTTTTTTCTACAGAAAGAGAGATGTGACATGGGAGTGAGCACAGAATTTTGCTCGGTAAATGCTAACAATTATTAGAAGCTACTAAGGGTGTCAGTTTAGGGGTGTTATCTTTAAAGTTAAACAGAACTAGTGTTGAATTAATGGCACTGCCACTTGATATCTGTGTGTCCTCAGAGTTATAAGTTTACAGAGGCTGATTTAGCAACTGGCATCTGTTGGTTCCACCATGGCTATGAGCTAGATATGTGACTCTGTTTCTCTTTTGCACTGATCATTGCCCTGGGCTCAGCCCACTTAGTTGGTAGCGGCTGAAAAAAAGTCCCATTGCTAAGGAACTAAGCCCCTTTCCCATGGCTTTAGCAAGGTTATTGGCTACTTATTGCTGTGTAACAAATGATCCCCAAACCCAGCAGCTTAAAATAATCAACATTTATTATCACATGCAGTTTCTTTGGCCTGGACAAATAATGTGGATCTGACCTGGGGTCTATGATGAAGTTGAGGCCAAGATGTCAGGGATCAGAGGTCACTAGGGTCATTATGAAGCTGGTCTTCCAATGAATGGACTGAACACTAGCCAGCTAATGCCATCTTATGTCTGACTGCAAGTTAGAGACTCTGTATAATACTCTCTTGCTGAGAATACTCCTACTTCATAAAATACGTACCTACTAAATGCAAGCTATGCTCTGTTGGGAAGTCCTATATTCCATGAGTTTATCCACTAAGGCCAACTGACTTCATAACAAATCCACCCAGAGGTCAAAAAATTATTAAAGTCTCTACAACTCTATTTTTAATGTCCACAGATGCCTGCCCAATACAGGGGCAGGAAAAAGTAGGTTTACAGTTGTGAGTAGGTGAAACACAAAGTTTCTTCTTGTACTATTATTTATTCACTAGGGGCCCAGTGCACGAAATTTGTGCACTGGGGAGGGGGGGTCCCTCAGCCCAGCCTGCCCCCTCTCACATACTGGGAGCCCTCAGGGGATGTCCTACTGATGAGTGAGGCCGGCTCCCTTTGTGGGAGGTGACCAGGCTGATCAGGGGAAGGCACCAGCCCACTGCTGCAGCCACTGCCAGCCACCGCAACCACCAAGGTGTTTTCATTAACATGGACTCCAGTCCCTTCACCATGAAAAAAAGACAACTTTCTTTAGGCATTTTTAAGATGTGTCTTTCATAGGATATGACATTTCTTTATTTTTTTATCCTCACCTAAGGATATGTTTCCGTTGATTTTTAGAGAGTGTGGAAGAGAGAGAGAGGGAGAGACAGAGATAAACATTAATGTGAGAAGGACACTTTGATTGGTTGCCTCCTGCATGAGCCCTGACCTGGGCCCTGGCCAGGGAGGAGCCTGCAACCTAGGTACATGCCCTTGATCAGAATTGAACCCAGACCCTGCTGTCAGCAGGCCGAGGTATTATCCACTGAGCCAAACCAGCTAGGGCAGGATATGACATTTCTTAGCCCCTCCAGCAGTGGACCTTCATTTTTTTCTCCAGGAGTGTGGTGGAAAAACCCTAAATCACCTTTTTGGATTCTTAATACCTGTTACTAAGAATATTACCAGTGGCATACAGGGAGCTTAACCAATGAGTGGTCAGAAAAGGTGTTTCCTCTAGTTCACACTGATCCCTGGCTCTGACCCTGCCCAGGCCTAAAGCCTTGGGGCCTGTGCAGGGGCCCCCCAGCTCCCTCTGATGGCCAGCTCCCTCTTCCTCCAATGGCCGGCTCCCTCTCCCTCCGATGGCTGGCTCCCTCTCCCTCCAATGGCTGCTCCCTCTCCCTCCAATCACTGGCTCCCTCTGATCGCTGGCCTTGGGGACTGGGGCCTGGGCCCCCCAGCTCCCTCTGATTGCTGGATCCACCCCTGCCTAGGCCTAAAGCTTCTGGTCCAGTCTTTAGGCCTGGGTAGGGGCCACCTGGGCTCCAATCACAGGTTTGGCCCAGCCCAGGAGCCCCTGGCTCGACAGAGGCTGCTGGGAGCCTACATATGTAAATTAACCTCCATCTTTGTTGGGTTAATTTGCATACTCACTCTGATTGGCTGTGGGCATAGTGGAGGTATGGTCAATTTATATGTTTGTCTATTATTAGGTAAGACTAGAGGCCTGGTGCATGAATTCATGCACTAGTGGGGTCCCTCAGTCTGGCCTGCAGGATCAGGCCAAAACCAGCCCTCCAACATCCCCCGAGAAGTCCTGGATTGTGAGAGGACACAAGCCAGGCCGAGGAACCCCACCAGTGCATTATCGGGGTAGGAAGGGATGTGGGAAGTTGGCCAGACAGGGAGGGACTGCAGGAGGGCTCCAGGGCATGTCTGGCATGGCTTGCTCAGTCCAAATTGGTGGGACCCCAGCAGCAAGCCAACCTAACAGTCTCAGCGTCTGCCCCCTGGTGGTCAGGGCATGTTATAGCAAGAGGTTGAGTAGCCTTAGCATATCATTAGCATATTACACTTTGATTGGCTGAACGGCCAACTGGACAGCTGGACATTTAGCATATTAGGCTTTTATTATATAGAATTAGAGTCCCGGTGCATGAAAATTCATTCATTGGAGGGGGGTCCCTCAGCCCGGCCAGCCCCCTCTCACAGTCCAGGAGCCCTCAGGGGCAGGAGGCAATCCAGTGATCAGGGGAAGACGACACCCCATCACACCTCTGCTGCTGCCACTACCAGCAGCACAAGCCTCAGCTGGCTCTGGTTACCTGAGCCTCAGGCGGCCCTGGGCGGCTGGGCAGCTGCCATCTGAGGCTTGCTTGCTCCTCGGGTCAGCCCTGGGCAGCTGGGCAGCTGACATCCAAGGCTTGCCTGCACCTCGGGCCAACCCTGGGCAGCTGGGGGACTGAGGGTACTGGGGGACTCTGGAGTCAGGTGTACGGAGAGGCTGAGCCCTCCTGGAGGCAGACCTGGCCTTGCCGCACCTGCCACCCCAGCGTGGCTGAGGGGACTGGGTGCTGTCATCTTGTGGCTGTGGGTGCCACCATGGCAGTCAATTAGCATATTCCCTCATTATTGGCTGTGGGCACTGCCATCTTTGAGGGCAGGGCAGTCAGTTAGCATGTTCTCTCCTTAATGGCTGTGGGCACTACCATCTTTGCAACAGTGTGAGGGTCAATTAGCATATTCCCTCTTTATTAGATAGGATTTTTGTATTATTTATTTGTAGTACAACTATAAACCTATTTTTGCACAATCCTATATATATGACTGGGTCAATTTCAGAGGAAGCAAACAAGCACTGCTTTGTGTCACTACAGAAAGGAAGTGAAGGAAGTCTTTAGAAAATTAGGAAAGAACAGAGAAAGCAGGAAAATATGATCCAGCAGCACAACAGAATAAGAAATTCACAGAACCAGTCAAAAGACAAGAGGAACATGACTGTTTATAGAGTGCTAAGTGTTTACCATATAAAACATAGTTAATGTTCTAATAAACAAATTCCAGTTATAGAAACCATGTTTCTACTAGGTTTTGTTTAAGGAGTTTGTTGCATTTGTCCTAAAACTTGGAAACTTTATTTAGGACCACTTTCACCAGGACAAGTCAACAGCTCTTCCCTGATCCACTCTTATTCTGATTTTTGAAAGAGGGTAAAGAAAAAAAAAAAATAAAAGAGGAAATTCCAAAAAAACTATAATCATATATCCATGTTAAATGTTCTTATTAAGTTCACAAATGATCTTTTGGACCCATAATAAAACAACAGTACTTTTAAATTGCTATATTTTTTGCAGTATGTCCTTTTTTCATCAAAAAGTTAACAGAAGTGAAATTTTGAAGTTCAAAAATAATTGAACTCTATACTCAATTTTGCAATAAAATGTCACGAAATGTGTTATGAAGTTATTATTCTGCCATTATATTTCCATAGATTTTTAAAGTACTGTGAACAGATTTAATTTCTGGATGAAAGCAGGTCAAAAATCCTCAACAGTAGTGTTTCATTGTTCTGTAAGCAGGTGCTTCATTTTATTACCTGGCTTAAAAATACATGAGGTCATTCTCATTTTTGATGTCACCTATGGGAGATATACTTAAAATATATATATTATGAATGAGTAAATTTCTCTTTCTCATGGAACACGACAATACCCATTATCTAGGGAAAAGACTTATTGCTAAACATCAATAAAAATTACCTCATGGTTTTTCCTTTCTTCAGAGTTAATTATGCACTTTGATTATTTTGCATTACATTTTTAAACTTTGGTCAATAGAAATTATGTTTTAGATGTCAGTCAATGGATATTACTCAAACAACTTGTAGAACTAGTCTGTATGTAAATGATGAGGCTATAGATTTCTCCTCAGTGGCTATGGTAGCCTCAATGCACATGCCCTATTTATTCATTTACATAAGCTCAGGCTTATCACTACAGGGATAACAAGGGCCACACAATAGAACCATTTCTCCTCGGCTGGTATTTAAGAAATGGCTGCAAAAAAACACTGTAATGTGAGCAAAGGATGGAAACTGAAGGAGGTGCCTAGAGAGTGGCCTTTGCTCTGCAGCAAGTGCTCAGCAGGCTCACCCCACTGCTGCTGCGGAGTGTAAGGGGGGTGAGGACCCAGCTGGTGCAGAGGCACATTAACATCTGAGTTCATTGCTAATGAGTAAAGCATGCTACTTTGCCCAACAATTGCATTATTATCTAAGTATTATATTTGGAAGTGAATGCAGAGTATCTTTTTATAGATTTGTGTTATTTGCTCCATGTTCATACTGAGAAATGGAGATTAGCAGGGAAGAGGGGGGAGACATTATGTGGTGCTATCAAAAAGGAACTTTGTACTGAACCAGAGCATTTGGGAGAGACATGATCATTAGCATTTTTATGAGCTTTTAGTTTCCTTTTTTTTTCTGACACTGATAAGAGATCTGTCTTCTCTTAAATGTAATGATTTGTATATTTGCCCTCATTTGCAAGCTCAGAGTCTGAGGGAAGACAAATCCAAGTAGTGTTCGGAACTGACATTTCCTTAGGCTGCTGTGACAAAAACAAAAAGGCATTTATTCTCAAATTAGTGACTTCGTGCAAGAGGATACAGCAGAATATATGAGCTATTTTTGGTTCCAGAATTCTTTCACTGGATACAGTATTCCCTCTACTGATGTTATGTATGAGGTGGGATTGGGGAGGAGGTGGGGAGGTCATCCAGAAGACAGAGAAAGAACACACATTACAGATGTTGGTCCTTAAGATAAAGACATCATGCCTCCTATGTATCACTATTTGCCTAAAATGCTTAATTTTTGCCCAGTGTTCTTAAAAATTCTAAATATGGCAAAATGAGGCATTTAATATATAGCCATTGTGAGCTTTTTGCCAGTCATTACATGAATTAGGTCCAAGCACTCTATCCATTTGCTATGAGTAATATTTTCTGTAATTGAGATGTAGCCTAGGGGATGCTTAAAACATGGACTTTGGGCCCAGACTCTCCCATCTTTTGAATACTATCTCACTCCTTAGCAGTTGTGTGCCCTTTGACAAATTAATTACTCTATGCCTCAATTTCTTTCTCTATAAATAGGGTTAAAAATCATAGGGCTTTGAGGGGATTCAAGGAGATAACATAGGAAAAGCAATTAGGACAATGCCTAGCATACAGTCTGCACTATATTTGTGATTGCAATTATTGTTATTATGCTTTGTCTGTCTCAGAAAAATACCATTTTACCTTTTTATGTAGTAAAACTGCAAAAAAAATTAATTAAAATCCAGAGGGAAAAAATTTAATAAAAAAACAAAACAAAAACTAATGTCAACTTTTCATGATCTGCCTTTATATTCCCATTTATATCCATCAAACTCCCTTGGACTTTCAGAGTGAAAGTCGTTTCTGGAGTCCTACTGAGTGTCTGATATGCATGCATTTGCATTTTGATAACAAAGCAAAGTCCAATTCTGAAAAATGAACCAACTAAGTTGTTATCAGACATCTTGTTTCAAGAACTCAAAAGTTTAAATACAACTGACTCTAAGCCCTGACCCTCTGATTCAGGATCCCAATGTCCTTATTAGAACCTCCAACTAGATACCTTTAACAAGTCCACAGTTTTAACTGAAAATAGGTGTAATCAGCAATGGATGTTATTTGCTAAGTGACCTTAACCCGAATGTCCCTTTAGCTCTCTCTGCAAGAGTAAACCTAAATTTCTGTGATCCTTTGATCAATGCAAGGTTACAAAACTGATCAAAGCTAATACATCTGCAACAGATATGATGTCTGCCTCTTGTGTAATGCTCAGAGTTACCAAGTGATTTGTTACAAAGGAAGCAAGGGGAAAATATGTCCTTACTGTCATGTTTATACATTCTCTGTTTCTCTTTCCATATCCTCACAGTCCAAGATGTTCTAATAGAGGATTTTAAAGCAACAGTATGAGGGATGTGTTCCTCTTTTCCACAATAAGTACCAACGCATGTTGATACAAAATATTTGGATGTCATTTGTGATTTCACTGAACACTTCCAAAGGGCAGGATATACAGATGCTGATTTACTCTCACACACATACATACCCTTCCTCTTCTTTAATATATTCATCTTATTTTGTGAGGATTGCAATAGGGAGAAGAGAGACATGAGGTGAAGTCTTTCTCCCTTTTCTGTTTGTTGTTTCCTAAGCACTCAATAGGGATCAGATGAGACCCTCCAGGCCCTGAGGACAAGGGTTCAGCCCCGTCTCCAATTTGGTGCCTCCGGGAGGGCAGGTCTCCTGGGAAATAATGCAGTGGTCCTAAGAAATAATGGGGGAAGACAGGGACACCAGTGGTGAGAAATAACAATCCCCAGAGGACTCATGGGAAGTAGGAGTCTCTTGTCAAAGCCTGGGTACTCCTTGAACCTAAAATGGCATATGTTTACCCATCTTTATTTTCAGCTCTAACTTAGAGAAGCCATTTCCTGGAAAACAAGAGCATTTCTTTATACCACCATGTTGAAGTGTTATAAGAATTGTTACTAATAGCATCATAGCCAGCTGCCACGTTAAGCCACAATGATCTCTGTGTGCTGGGATTCAAACGACATAGGCCCCTGACATGTCTAACAGGGCTGACTTACATCTTATCAAAAGGAGAGTGAAGAAATGATGGAGTGTAACTTGTGAGGCTAGATCTAAAAAGACACCATGGCTCCTCTATACTCTTTGATACTCTGGGGGAAGTCAGCTGACATGCCGCAAGGACATTGAACAACCCTGCAGAAAGATGCTCACAAGGAGGAACTGAGTCCTCCTGCCCATAGCCAGTGAGGAACCTAGGCTTCCTGCAAACACCGGTCACTGGGCCACCTTTGAAGCAGACGCTCCATTCTCATTGAAATAATCAAGTGACTGAAGTCCTGGTCAACATCTTGACTACAACCTCAGGAGAGACCCCAGAGCAAGTATCACCCAGCTACACAAAGGATGCCTGGTCCTCAGGGATTTAACAAAACACATTTTTATTCTTTAACACAACTAGGTTTTGAGGCAATTTGTTATGAAGCAATAGATAATTAAACAAGGAGGGAAATCCATTTGTTAGAACTAACTGAACAACAAATGGATTATTAAATATTAAAAGTTATTAGCTGTTGAGGTTATTGATTCTATTTCTATTTATCATGTACAAAGAATTAATTTTATTGAAAATAACTTTAAAAATATTTTTAAATAATTATTGGAAAGTTGGAAACTGCTTTCTTTTGCTTAATAATATGTTTGGGTAATAATATTCTGGTAACAATTTTAGAGTCTGAAATATGGAACTCTGTTCCTGGTATCAAACCAGTTTATAGAAATAACAGGGGAAGAGTTTAGAGTTCATTTGCATGCCCCCCTTTGCCTTTAGCGAGGCCTACGTGAATTTGCAATGCTTTTTTAGCTGAAAACGTGAGTTTAATTATAAAAGAAAAACCTTTCATTCTGATGCTCAGTGTGTGGCTTAGGCTGCAGTCACTCTGAGACCCTGCCTAGATATCATGATATTATTTATTTTATCAGAAAAATGATCATTAAAATAATGTGAGTGGAAATGTAAATTAAAGTGCTTGGCCACTGTTTAAACTACCTTTCTACTGTATTATATAGTGGAGGCAGTGTATTACATGATAGTTAAAAGGTCAAGTCTAGCTCCAACATTTAAATGTGTACACTTGGATAAGTACATATTTTGTCCTCATCTTTTATTTAACACTAGAGGTCTGGTGCATGAAATTCGGGCATGGGAAGGGGGGGGTTCCCTCAGCCCAGCCTGAACCCTCTCCAATCCGGGATCCCTTGGGGGATGCCAGTCTAGACCGGCAGTCAGACATCTCTCTCACAATCCTGGACTGCTGGCTCCTCATTGCTCACCTGCCTGTCTGCCTGGTCGCCCCTAACTGCACCCCCACCCCCTGCCAGCCTGATTGCCCCTCATTGCCTCTGCATGCCAGCATGATTGCCCTTAATTGCCCGCCTACTGGCCTGGTCACCCCTCCCTACCCCCCCTGCCAGCCTAATCACCCCAACTGCCCCCCCTGCCGGCCTGGTTGCCCCCAAGTGCTCCCCCAGCCTGGTCACCTCTTACTGCCCCCTGCCAGCCTGGTCACCCCTCATGCCCTCCTCCCCCCTGCCCCCCCTGCCCATGCTGGCTTGGATGCCCCACCCAGCCTGCTTGTTCAGTCATTTGGTCACCCTCACTAACCCCCCTGCCATCCTGGTTGCCCCATGCAGCCTGCTGTTCAGTCATTTGGTCAGTCTGGTTCTGGGCAGCTGGGCAGCTGCCATCTGAGGCTTGCCTGTGCCTCTGACTGGCCCTGGGTGCCTGGGGGGCTGAGGGGACTGGGGGACTCAGGAGGCAGACGCATGAAGCAGCCGGACCAGTCTGGGGGCAGGCCTGGCCATGCCATGCACATGCCTCCCAGCGGGGCTAAAGGGACTAGGCACCCCCATCTTATGGCTGTGGGCACCACCATCTTTGAGGGCATGGCAGCCAATTAGCATATTCCCTCCTTATTGGCTGTGGACACCACCATCTTTATGAGGGTGTGATGGTCAATTAGCATATTCCCTCTTTATTAGATAGGATTTTTATTTTTTTAATCCTCACTTGAGGATATTTTCTCCCTTGTTTTCCAGAGAGAGGGGAGAAAAAGAAACAGAAACATCAATGTGAGAGAGATACATCGGTTGGTTGCTGAGGATCAAACCTGCAACCCAGGTATGTGCCCTTGACTAAGAATTGACCCTTTGGTGCACGGGCAAACAACCCAACCACTGAGCAACACAAGCCAAGAAATCCTTATCTTTAAAATGAACATGTTACTCATTTCAAAAGTTTTCTGTTAGAGAGTGGACCTGGCCTGGTACTAGGAAGTGTGAGTTATTATTTTTTGCTTAAAGTTTTTGATGTTCAAAATCAGAAGGCAGGGTCCATAAGATTTAAATATTTGAAACTCTATAGGATATTGCATGATAAATAAGATGTGTTAAATGAGAGACTGTAATAAATATTTTGTTTAGACTTTGCAGTATCACAGTCTAGCACACAAATCCCCACTGCACCAATCATGAGCTTGTGTGGCACTGAGGAGTGACATAACCTCTCTGTGTCGTATTTGTTTCAGTGGTAATAAAAAGAAATATAAACTATCTCATTGGGCTGTTTTAAAGAAGTGAATAAGATAACAAAGGTGAAAGGAGCATAGTTCCTTGTATATAATAAGTACAAAATACACTCTAGTTCCCTTTTTTCTTTTCTCTCTCATTCTTTATGTGCTGGGTGAGACTCAGGGGGAAAGAGAAAATTAGCAGGAATGAAAATGAGGAGAATAAATGTGAAAAAAAAAGTGACATCGCTGAGTCATTATTCCCGTTTGTTAACCCAAAGAGGGCCATAATAATAATAATAATAAACGTATTATTAACTTATTAGATGTCACCTCGTTAATCTCCCCACCAGGGCATGTTAAACTGCCTGGAAGAAATGTCACACCTACTATTCACAAAAGCAAATATCACTGCATATAATTTGGATGTATTCTGAAAAGTCCTTGCCTCAGCTTGTTAGGAAAAGTTCACAAAGCTGTAACACTCACCAAGTAGCTAATGGTAAGTCACAAGATGTCAAATCCATCCCTGTCAGGAAGAAACAGGAATATCTTTATAAGGTTAATTCAGGGTCTCTCTAACTCTGTCAAAACAGTGGCATGTGAGTGGTTGGCATTCGTAAGCCCGCAGAATTGCTGAATAGTTCAGAAATCTCACATGATCGCACAGGCTTCTGGGAAACAGCTTTAGGTGTCCAGTATTGAATTTTAAACAAGCTGACACGTTCTGATCTTGATCTGAATGCACAAAATAATTTGTCTACTGAGCTTTCCTGAAAGCTCGATTTTTCCTCTTCACTTTACTTATGTTACTGTTAGTTGTTTAGGATATTTAATTAATGATTTTATTTTATTTTTTTAATTGCTAATGTCTTGGGGCTTTTCAAACAAAAGACATATGTTTTAAAATTCTAAACAAAAATAATTAATTAATTAACATAGTCATTGCAAGTCATTATCCCAACTATGGACTGGGAATAGTTTAACAAGCAAAGAAATCGGCAATAAAGCAGCTTCCTGAATTGTACTATGCCTGTGAGACTTCTCAGAATCCCTCTGTCCCTTGCCGAAGGCATGGTTTCATAACATGACTTGCTGCATGGTTTTAATGAAAATTACAGCGATCACTCTTTCTGAAAGAAAAAAAAAAAAGACGAAGGAAGGAAGGGTGGGAGGAGGAAGGGATACAGGAGGGAAGAAATGTAAAAGGACACAGAGAGAAAACCAGTTACAGACAAAAAATCTAGATTTTTACTTTGCCAGTTTTTATTTTTTAAAATCAGTATAACTTTAAAAACATAAAGGAAGAGAGAAACCACAGATAAGGAGAAAAACAATGTCTATATAGATGTGAATGGCCCTTTTTTTTTCTACCTATCTTCTTTTTAATCTGGCATTCCTCTTTTCAGTATGCAGTCATCTGAGTTGAAAGAGAACAGTACCAATACTTATTTAAGATTTTAGTAAGCACTGATCTTTTCTTTTCAATATATACAAAAAAAAAAAAAAACCCTGCACATTGATTGGGTTTTATTATGTCATTTTATAACTGAAGGAACTGGAGGACATAAACCTGAGATTGCCCAAGGCTGCTTAGAACTCCAAGCCATCTTATCTGATTAAAAATGTTGACTTTTCCACCATATGTTCTAGTCACCTTGTTGCTTGGACCTCATTTAGTCTATTCCCTTGAAATATTGTTGTGAAGGAGTCAGTTTTAAGGTTCTAAGTTTTGCTTCCCTCTATATCTCTATGTCAATAACACATAGTCTTAATTATAATTATAGGTTTCTATCTCTCAAGTAGGTTTATTTTAATTTTAATGTTAGATTTTATTTTTAAATATATTTTTATTGATTTTAGAGAGGAAAGGAGAGGGAGAGAGAAATAGAAACATCAATGATGAGAGAATCATTGATCAACTGCCTTCTGCACACCCCATAATAGGGATGAAGCCCACAACCCGGGCATATGCCCTGACTGGGAATCAAACCATGACCTCCTGATTCATAGATCAATACTCAACCACTGAGCCATGCAAGCTGGGCTTAAGGTTAGATTTTAAGGTTAGATTTTAATTTATTTAATGGTTATAAGTCCATAAAGATTTTCTGTATCTTCTTGATTCAGTTTAGTAATTTACGTTTTAGAAAATTTTCATTTCATTTGACTTGTCAAACAAGTCCTTAAAAGTTTTTTTACAGTATTTCTGCCTGGTTACATTTATTTCCCTTTTCTTAATATGCCCCCTCTCATTACTAGTGTTGCTCATTTCAGTCCTCTATCTCTTGTTTGTCAATCTTGCAGACATTTGTAGATTTTTTAGTTATTCAAAGAATCACATATTGAACTGTACTATATTTCCTCTCCTATTTTATTACTGCCTTCCTTCTACATTCTCTGGACTTCCTCTTTTCCCATTTTTGAGCTTCTTGAGTTGTATGCTTAGCTCATTTTATTAGCCTGTCTTCTTTTCTTATGAGATTTTAGACTGTAATTTCCAACAAATTACTGCATTAGCTTTATCTAACATCTATATATATAAACAGGTAATATGCAAATTAGCTGGGCATCACAACCAGCTGGAGAAGGCTGCAGCTCAGGAGGAGCTGTGCATGCAGATGGGTGGGAGGAGACTGTGGGCTGCCCCCTCCCCAGCAGACACACACACACCAGGGGTGGGGTTGTGCTCCAAGGGGCCGAGCAGTGTGGCCCAGAGCACACCCCCTGATGGGTGGTGGCAGCGCAGGGCAAAGCAGCCCTAGTCCCAGATGCCTGGTGGTGGCTGGAGCGAAGCAGCCAGGGTCCCAGATGCCTGGCAGCAGCTGAAGCAAAGCAGCCCAGTCCTGGGTGCCGGAGGGAAACCGGTGCTGGCAGCCGGGGGAAGGATGGCCTATTCTTGCACGAATTTTCATGCATCGGGCCTCTAGTGTTCAAATAATGTATTTCATATTGTCATCCACAAACAAAATATAAACAAAATCAAAATGAATCTTTCTATTTTGTCCAATCTGATATTCTCTAGATCCAATTGAATACTTAGTTCTTTTATTATTGTTGTAATAATTAATATTTTGTTTTTAATCTACCATTTTGGGTAGTGATTTTTCTTCTTTATCCCATTTATTCTTTATTTTTTCTTTCCTGCCTTCTGTTGAATTAATTGGGAATTTTTCAGGATTCTATTTTTTTTCTCCTTTATTGTTTTGGAGTTTTTTTTTCTTATCATTGTTAAAACTTTTTGTAGTTTTAATAGTTATCTATGATTAAAGTGTTCATTCTTATGTTACCATAAGAATGTCTACCTTAAATGCAAGATAGGAATACTACTTCATATGCAAGATAAGAAACTTATCACATGATTCCATTTCTAGCTATAAATCTGCTCCAGAAGAAAGGTCAGCAGCTTAAAACAATAATGACTGATTTTTTGCATTCCATTCAACTAAGCAGTGATCTTTGCTTGGGACACTCAAATGAGTGAATTCAGCTGTGAATCTAGCTTGACCTAGAGTGCTGAAGGTGACCTGTCATTCCCGAGGGTATGTCCCAACATAATCTCTAATCATTCAATAGTCTAACCAGACCTCATTATAACATGGAGCTGGACTGCATGAAGAAACAAGCAAAGAAGATGAGTCTCTGTGTGCCAGCTCTTATAAGCTTCTGCCTATGACATGTTTGTTAAGTGGTCAAAGAAAACCACATGGTCACTCTAAGAGTGAATATGGAAGGGGACTGCATAAAAGCATAAATATCGGGATATATGGAAAATTGGGGGCTATTAATACACAATAGCCTAAATATAACTATTATTGAAAGAACATGTAAAAATAATTACCAAGTAGAAATAATTTATGTTTTTGTTTTTTTTCTGTTTGAAATTAGTTTTATTTTGCCTTATGATTTGAAGGGCATTTTCCCTAGATATAGAATTCTAGTTTAACTTTTTGTTGTTGTTCTCATTTTCATTAGCACTTTAAGTAAATAGTTTTATTACTTTCTAGCCAAGGTTTTTTCCTTTGTATTTCTCCTTCCCAGAGTTTGATTATCTTCATAGAGTATGTGAGTTAAAGCTTTGATTAGATTCAGTAAGTCCATTGTCATTATCTCATCAAATATTTCTTCTGCCCCATTCTCTTTCTCTGTGCTTCACTTCTATCACAGGCTTTTTGTGTGAGTGGAGATTTTTTTTTTTCCTCTCCAGTGCTACCCCAGCTCCCTGCCACTTTAAAGATATCTCTGTCCTGCTGTCCTAACTATGTATTTGGAGTAATTGTCATATCCTGTAATAACTCAAATTATATCAGTAGTATTTCCCATTGATTTCTTGCTTTGCCATGGAGCCCATAGAGGGATTTCTTTCAGTTCTCCTGATCACCACATCATTTTGTAAGTAAACATACAGAAAGTCTCAGGTGACTTTCTCTCCTGTCTCTGTCTCTGTGCTGCACCATGTTTTCAGAGGATGGCTGCATCATCCTTGGGCCAGGCATCATACTGATCCCTCTCAGCTTTCCTATCCTGCTATCAGCCCTCACCACAATGCCTCAGCATGGAGGGAAGGCCCATGGAAAAGAGTTGACAAGTGGGCATAGACTTTGGTCTGTGATTGAAATGTCTCAGAATTTTTACCTGTTATGTTATTCCACCTAAGGTTGGGAAAGGATTACTTAAGATTCATTTTAAAGTTCAGCTGACATCTTGAGCCCTAATCTTGGTTATTAAACACTAATATCTTCTAAAATGAACTAAGGTTTTTGGGGAAATCCTAATTCCATGGCTGAAGCTGGGACATTTAAAATCAACCTGAGATATCTAGGAGTGCCTGAAAGTAGCCAATTCTCAAAGAATGAGAGGGCTGTCTCCAAAGGACAGCAGGTGTCAGCTTGAAGAAAATCCAAGATAAGACCTGGACTGTTTTAAGCATCAGAATAAATAATAGTTGTAATGTATTACAACTGACAGAATAAAACAGGAATCCATAGACCATATTGATATACATGATTAAAGAAGGGGAAGGAAGGACAGTTTTTCCTTAGGAGAAGTTGCCATATAATAAAAATAAGCAGAAATAGAACTAAACTAAATTAATAATTGACAACCATCATAGTAATAGTTAATATGAATGAATACAAGTTTGATGAATAATGGGAAATTTATATAATTTCAAAGCATCACTCCAGAAGGTACATGTTAAAAACAAAGCAGAATGGGATTTGTCAATCTGTTCCATGTTTCCATGCCTCTGGTCCTATTTTATTCATCAGTTTATTTTGTTCATTAGATTTCTTGTTCATTTATTTTGATTTTTAGATTCAATTATTGATAGATATGTATTTATTGCGATTTTACTATTCATATTTTTGTCTTTTTTTATTTTCTCCTTCTTCCTCTTCTTAAAGAATATCCTTCAGCATTTCATGTAATACTGTTTGGTGATAATGAGCTTCTTTAGCTTTTTCTTGTCTGTGAAGCTCTTTATCTTACCTTCCGTTCTAAATGAGAGCTTTGCTGGGTAGAGTAATCTTGGTTTTAAGTCCTTGCTATTCATCACTTTAAATATTTCTTGCCACTCCCTTCTGGCCTGCAAAGTTTCTTTTGAGAAATCAGCTTACAAGTCATATGGGTGCTCCCTTGTAGGTAACTAACTGCTTTTTTCTTGCTGCTTTTAAAATTCTGTCTTCTTTTTTTTTTAATTTAAATTGTTTATTGTTTAAAGTATTACATAAGTCTCCTTTTCCCCCATTGACCACTCCCCTGCTGCCCACCCCCAGTACGTGCCCTTCCCCTACCCCATCCCCTGTTCATTGGATATGCTCATATGCATGTACACAAGTCTTTTGGTTGATCTCTTACTCCCTCACCACCCACTCCCCCCCCCACCTTTGTCTTTAACCCTTGCAGGGAAGAGACTAACCAAAGAACTTACATGCATATATGCATGAAGGCCTGGGGCAGAGCTGGAACTGGGGAGGGCAGCAAGGGGGAGGCAAAGGGGAAAAATCTATAATACTCTCAACAATAAAGGTTTTTGTTGTTGTTTTTTTTTTTAAAAAAAAGGAAAAAGTAGTAACTGAATAGTGGAGAAAAGCTGGTAGACACCATTTCCATCAAGTAGCCAACATTAACAACACAAATAATGGGATAACTAGATGTCATATTCCTTCTGATATTATGCAAATAGAAGCATACATCATTTCTATTACATGTCAGCCAAAAATGCATATCCTGAATCTAATCATGAGGAAAGACTAGACATAGCCAAATTGAGCAATATTCTATAAAGCAAATTATCTGTATACTTAAAAATTATTAAGCTCATGGAACATACACACATGAAAAAATGTTGAGAAAGTAGTTGAGAAAGTAAAAATACATAACAGTTATAACACATGACCCTAGACCAGTGGTCGGTAAACTGAGACTGGCGAGCCACACGCGGCTCTTTGGCCCCTTGAGTGTGGCTCTTCCACAAAATACAACGGCCTGGGCGAGTCTATTTTGAAGAAGTGGAGTTAGAAGAAGTTTAAGTTTAAAAAGTTTGGTTCTCAAAAGAAATTTCAATCCTTATACTATTGATATTTGGCTCTGTTGACTAATGAGTTTGCTGACCACTGCCCTAGTCTAATTCACATGTGATACTAATTAGAGAAAATATTTTTGCTATGAAGGATATCATTGGTACTATTCATGAAATTTGAATTTATATTTTAGATTAGATATTAGTACTGTATTTATGTTAATTTCCTGATTTTATTAATTGAATCATATTTTGTACAATGCCTTTGTTTTTTAAAGAATTACACAGGACAGTAGTTAGGGATAAAGCAGCAGTATGACTGAAACAAAGGTTCAAATGGTTAAGGTAGCTAATGTCCTTATAAAGACTAACACTCATTAAGGTCAACATTTAAGTGATTTCCTCTAAGAACTAACAATTTAAAAGATTTAGGCCTAACACTTATAAACACATAGGAAAAACAGATAAAAACCAAAGCTATAGAACATGTTAAAACTAAAGGAGACCATAGTGATAACCTGAAACCAGCTTCCATTGCCTTTTAGCCAGAAGAGGCAAGATATGACGTTTACCTTCCACATTCCCACCTGGCAACTAATATCATTTCTCATCTCTTGAATGTCACTTATGACATGAGAAGTTCACTAGTAAGCTGTATATTTTACATGATTTGTGGCTCTTGAATGACCTCAAGGGGAATGTTATCATAAATAATCCTGTCATTCATAATGACAGCATTTTTTAAATTTTAGATTTTTGCCAATGCCTAAGAAATGGTTTCTTCTTCATATCTAAGGGGTCTTTTGTTGCTATTTTAAAATAAATTCTATACTTAGTCTTTTGAAATGCACACCTGGGTTCTCATCCACAAAGCCTGAACTGCCCCACTTACCAGTAAGTAATACATTTTTATTGATTTTAGAGAGAGGGAGGGAGATAGAAATATAAATGATAGAGAAGCATTGATCAGCTGTCTCCTGCATGCCCCCTATGGGGATGGAGACCATAATCCAGGCATGTGGCCTGACTGGGAATCAAACCGTGACCTCCTGTTTCACAGATTGACACTCAACCACTGAACCACACCGGCCAGGCAGTAAGTAATACTTTTTGAAGATTTGTATTAAACACTAGTCTTAAAAAATTCTT
Organism: Corynorhinus townsendii; assembly: GCA_026230045.1. Classification (NCBI taxonomy): domain Eukaryota; kingdom Metazoa; phylum Chordata; class Mammalia; order Chiroptera; family Vespertilionidae; genus Corynorhinus; species Corynorhinus townsendii. The sequence continues at coordinate 160,337,879 of JAPDVU010000002.1, forward strand.
GTAATCTCATATTTTTATAAACTGAGGTATAATTTGATTATGTACACTTTTCCCGAGGATGATGTGTGGAGGAAATATGATGAAACAAGTCAATTGCAAATTAACATCAATATTTAAAATGCAGGTTCAATTCTAGGCTAATCTAGTGACCTGCATTTGCCCCTCATGATGAATCCTTCAGTGTGATCACTATACCCCAAAGTAACATTTTGTTATATGGAGTGTGACAATGTATACAAACAACACACACTCATGCATCTCTAGGTTTACTAAAAAATGCCAAATATAGTAGGAAGTATTCAATTGGTATGTGTTCCAGGGAAGAGAGGAACTGCCTAGCCTATAAATTTTACTATGAGTAGATGGAAAATTAAGAAAGTGGACATATTTCAAGTCTTTAATCAATAATCAGAGAAGATGAACTAACACATCACCCAAGAAGTAATCAACATAGTCGCATTTATAGAGAGAGTTATAAATACAGTTATCAAAAGAGTCATCAAGAGGTCTCATACATAAGTTTTTGGCAAACTTCACAGAAATGTTTTACTTATTCAATGTCTATTCAATAAAGCTCAAAATCTTAAAATGAGTCCTAAGTATTATAACTAATACAGATATCTAGATATCATATGAACAATTTGTTCAGGAAGTTTAAGTCTCAGATTTTCAAATGATAAAAGTTCATATTGCACTTAGCACAGTGACTTCTTAATTTAAAAAATTCGCTAAAGTCTGATATCTCTTTCTCTGAAAGGTAACATTTTGAGAGCAATATTTTAGATAGAGTAGAAAATCATGTATGAAAATTCCTCCTAGTTTTCCATACTTGTTCTTTATCATTCATGAGGAAGATTAAATATTCTGATTTTCTGTTTTTCTTCTGTTTGTTTTGATAATTATTTTTTCCCAAAGAAAACAGCCCGGAGAGAATCTAAGATGGCGGCGTAGGTAAACACCTAAACTGCTGCCTCCCACAACAATTTAAACTGCAACTAAAAGACAAAACGTCTATCACCCAGAACCACGGGAAAGCTGGCTGAGTGGAAGTTATACAACTAGAAGGAAAGAGAAAAGAGCATTGAGACGTGCACGAGCGCTGAAAAGCTGAGGTACAGAGGCGCGTGATCCGGGCTGGCGGCAGGCATTGCTTTTTTCAACCCGAAGGGAGACAAGCCCCCGATTACTCTGAAATCCAGTCTCTGGGGAGACGCGGGGGACCCAAACTCCTACTGGAAAAGCTGGACTGTCTGCCAGTGAGGATGGCTTGCTTGCAGAGCTGCGCGCAGGAATAATTGTTTACTGCACTGGGGTACGGGACTCACGGATGCCCTTGGGGACGCAGAGCAGGCTAACTAGCAGCCATTGCTGTTTGCCACGCCCTAGCCTAGTGACACCCTGAGGCCCCGCCCTGCACAACCTACAAACCCACCCAAGCTCCAAGCAGCTCAGTTAGCATAAGAAAGGCCTGCCCTATCGCAGGTTAACCTAGCAAACTTGCAGCCTGGGTCAGACAGCTCCAAAACCTCCAAACCCCAAGCAAAGAGGAGAAAACTGCAGCTCTCACTGTAGCTCCTGCTGAGTGGCCTCAGATAGTAGCTGACCTGCACCCCATTGGAGATCCAGAAGCCAGTGTACCTAGTGGTCAGTGTGAGACACCAGATTTCAACTCCTCACATCCATAAGTGACACATTCAAGAGGCAGACTCAGTGAGCACCAAAGCCCCACTGAAACAAGTCCTGCCCCATAAGCGTGTCTTCAGCGCAGCAGTTCTTCCATTATAGACACAGGGAGTGCTCACAGCTAATTGGCCTGGAGGTCAATTCCTCCCAGTGTACCAACAGAAATTAAGGCTTAACTACACCAAGACTTTGCACTCAGCCCACAAAGGGGTGTACCAAGAGCATCCACATCAGGTGATTGAGGAGGCTGAGCTACTGCCCCCTATAGATCACCTACCACACAAAGCTACTCCATCAACACAGGGAAGCAGCCAAAATGTGGAGACAAAGAAACATGTCACGAATGAAAGAAACGGAGGAAAGCAAACTACTGGATGACATAGAGTTCAGAACCACATTTATAAGGTTACTTAAGAATCTTCTTAAAACCGCTGAGAAACTTGATGAGACCTTCAAGGAGCTTAATGAGAATGCCATAAAAATGGAAAAGGATCAGTCAGAAATGAAGCATACACTGTCTGAAATAAAGAATATGCAGAAACTCAACTGCAGATCAACGTACCCCAAGAATCAAACCAAAGATCTGAAATATGTGGAAACAAAAAACATCCAACCAGAAAAACAGAAAGAAAAAAGAATCCAAAAATATGAAGATAGTGTAAGGAGCCTCTGGGACAACTTCAAGCGAACCAACATCCGAATTTTTGGGGTGCCAGAAGAAGGGAGAGAGCAAAATATTGAAAACCTATTAGAAGAAATAATGACAGAAAACTTTCCCTACCTGGTGAAAGAAATAGACTTACAAGTTCAGGAAGCGCACAGAACCCCATACAAGAGGACCACACCAAGACACATCATAATTAAAATGCCAAGGGCAAAAGACAAAGAGAGAATATTAAAAGCAGCAAGAGAAAAACAGTTAATTACCTACAAGGGAGTACCCATATGACTGTCAGCTGATTTCTCAACAGAAACTATGCAGGCCAGAAGGGAGTGGCAAGAAATATTCAAAGTGATGAACAGCAAGAACCTACAACCAAGATTACTCTACCCAGCAAAGCTATCATTCAGAGTTGAAGGTCAGATAAAGAGCTTCACAGACAAGAAAAAGCTAAAGGAGTTCATCACCACCAAACCAGGATTACACGAAATGCTGAAGGGTATCATTTAAGAAGAGGAAGAAGAAGAAAAAGGTAAAGATAAAAATTATGAACAACAAAATGACATCAAATACATACCTACCAACAAGTGAATCTAAAAATCAAGTGAATGAAAAATCTGAAGAACAGAATGGACTGGTGAATATAATAGAATCAGGGACATAGAAAGGGAGTGGACTGACGATTCTCAGGGGAAGCAGGTGTGAGGGGTGTGGGAAGAGATTGGACAAAAACCTTACTCCTATCGATGAAGACAGTGGTGGGGGGTAAGGGCATGGGGTGGGGTGGGGAATCAGGTGGAGGGGAGCTATGGGGAAAAGTAAAAGAGGAACACCTGTAATAATCTGAACAATAAAGATTTATTAAAAAAAAAAAAAAGAAAGAAAACAGCCCTTCCTTCTATGTCACAGAATATATTACCATACATTTATTCATACTATTCCTTTTTAAATGTAGTAGTTCTAGTTATGGCTCCTGATTCATTACTGATATGTGTCCTGTCTCCAATCCCTCTCTTGTTTACTAATTTTATTAATCTTTTTTAATAAACTAAATGTTTATTTCATTGATTTTTGTTATTTTTATCCACTATTTCATTGCTTTCTGCCTTTTCTTTTTTTTCCCCTTTATTTATCTTGAATTAAATTTGCATTTTATTTTCACCTTCTTAAGTGGAACCTTGAACACTGATTTTAAACTTTCTTATGCAAGTTTTAAAAGTGATAAATTTCTCTCTAACATTGTTTTAGTTGCATTCTGTGTTTTTATTTCATTCAGTTTGGAATACTTTCTAATTTCCTTTCAGAATTGTTTCTTTCCCTATGTTTATTTAAAAGTGTATTGTTCAATTTCCAAATATATTACCTTACTGTTATTAATTTCTAACTTAATCTAGATGTGGTCACAGATTATACACCATTTTATGTCAAGCCTTTTGCATTTATTGAGACTTGTTTTATGTCCCTAAATATAGTCTACTTGGTGAACATTCTATGTATATTTTTAAAAAATGAGTATTTTGCACTTACTGTGTATTCTAGTAGGTCTCCTCTATTGGCTCATAAATATCTATGAATTACTGAAAGATATTATTGTATTCTCCTACTATATTTGAGTTTGTTTCACTTTTAATTCTGTAAGTTTTGATTTATTATTTTGAAATTTTATTAGTTGAATACACATTTAGAATTGTTTTGTCTTCTTATTGAATTGGCCACTTTAGCCTTATAAAAAGCACTTTTTCAACTCTTTGTCATATTTATTCTTTGTAATATTTTTTGCATTGAAATCTGTTTTGTCTGATGTTAAAGTAATCATTCTAACTTTTTATGATTAATGGTTACATGTTGTCATTTTACCTTCATTTTCTTTATCTATCTTCATGTTTAGAGTAATGAGTGGATAAAAAGTCTGTGGTACATTTACACAATGGAATATTATGCAGCTGTAAAACAGAATGAACTTTTTATCCTTTATAAAAGCATGGATAGATCTTTAGATTATTATGCTAAGCAAAATACGCCAATCAGAAAAGGACAAAATATATGGAATGATCTCATTAATATATAGAATCTAATGAACAAAATGAATTAATGAACAAAATAGAACCAGAGGAATGATACATGGGGCAGACTGACAAATGTCAGAGGGGATGGGGATGGAGGGAACTAGATAAAGGAAGGTGAAGGGACTAGCTAAAAACATACGTGCATAGCTATTGAACATAGACAATAGTGTGGTGAGGGCTGTGGGAGTAGGTGGCAGGGCCTGGTGAAGGTGGACAAAGGAGGGGAGAAGCAGGGACATCTGTAATAGTGTCAGCAATAAAAAGTGTAAATGAAAATAAAGCACATATTAGAGTGCTGTTTTTACTCAGTTTGAAAATCACTGGCTTTCAATTTGAGTTTTTAAACCATTAATATTCAATGAAATTATCAGTACATTTGGTTTTAAGTCTTATTTTTTAATAGTTATTTTCTGTATGTCTTATCTATTATTTTTATTACTCTATTCTTTACTTCTTTTGGTTTAATTAAGGATTTTTTAGTGTTCTAGTAGGTCTCCTCTATTGGCTCATTATCTTTATTTTTAACCTACATGTACTTTACCTTTACAGCCCTCTATCAAACAATATTAAACCACATCAAGTATACATAAGAAACTCAATCATATACATCTGTTTTTACCGTCTCTTTCTTTGTTCCTTTCTTGTCACAATTTTTTCTACATTTGTTATAGATACACTAGAGGCCTGGTACATGAATTTGTGCACAGATGGGGTCTCGAGGGGGGTGGGGAAGGGCCAGGACGCTATCGGCCCTCTGGGCATTCCACTGACATTTGTGCTGGTTGTCAGGAGCCACCTGGCAGATGCTTTTATATTGTTTCCTCCTTGTGGAGCATCTAGGGAGGGGAAGAGGCTGCGGTGCCTGAGGCCAACTTCCAGGAGGCAGACAGCACTGTCAGGATCCAGGATCGTGCTGGTGGCTCTGGTCCATCTGTGCCTGGCCCATTCTCCAGAGATTGGACTTGCAGGACTACTGAGGGAGGGAGTGGCTGCTGTCAGGCTGATGGACCACCGGGATGGGTCAGTCAGCTGAGCACTGACCACTAGAGAGCAGCTCCTGCATTGAATGTCTTCCCCCTGGTGGTCAGGGCGTGTCATAGCAACCGGTCTTTCTGGTCATTCCAGTTGGTCGGTTGCATAGGCTTTTATAATATATAGACTAGAGGCCCGGTGCATGAAATTTGTGCATGGGGGGGATGTCTCTAAGCCCGGCCTGCATCCTCTCCAATCTGGGATCCCTTGGGTGATGTTTGACTGCCAGTTAGGCCTGATCCAGAGATCGGGCCTAAACCCAGAGTCAGACATTCTTCTCACAATCCGGGACTGCTGGCTCCTAACTGCTTACTTGCCTGCCTGCCTGATGCCCCCTAACCACTCCCCTGCCAGCCTAATTGATGCCTAACTGCTCCCCTGATGGCCCAATCGCCCCCAACTGCCCTCCCCTGCAGGCCTGCCCCCCCCAACTGCCCTCCCCTGCAGACCTGGTTGCCCCCAACAGCCCTCCCCTGATGGCCATCTTGAGTTGGCCATCTTTGTGGCAGCCATCTTTTGACGAGAGTGTTGCATGACACCACCTAGGCTTTTGTTATATAGGATTACATTAATAAATACAATGCATTAATATTTTTTGTTTTCAGAAGTCAATTATCTCTTGAAGCAAATATAAGAAAACCAATCCTTTCTATTTGCCAACACACTTATAAACTCTAATGCTCCTTTTTCCATATATCTGTTCACTTTTCCTAGCTATTTACAGAAGAATGACAAATGCAGTAGCAGTTGCTCCATTGTCCCTAGGGAAAAAGTTTATAGATTTTAAAAGACTTTAATTTGAAAGTTTTAAGATCAATATCACATTATTTGACAGTCAAATTTACTATTACCTATACAGAACAATTGAGGAAATAGGCTCCAACCACTATAGCATCAAATTCTAAATCTTAAAGTTCTAGGATGAACCTATGGGGAATTGGAATAAAATATTGCAGGCTATTTGGAACTCCACAGTTCAGGAAATATCTTATAGACTAGAAGTTTAACAAGTCCAAACCATTTACAGACAATAAACTTTCACTTTAACTATTATTACTATAATTTCCATGGTACATGAAAATTACAAAGTAATAATATTGCCAATATTTTTGATTTATTTAGTCCTTGCCTTGGAGATTTGCAACTATCAATGTTATAGAATATCAGAGAATAGAATCTTATCAGGGGATGGAATTTAAAGAAATATTAGTGCATTTAGAAGCCCATACAAAGAGTTTAATTGCTGAAATAATTATAATACACCCAGACATAACTTATTACACATATTAGAGAAAAGAGCATGGTTTTAGAGTCAGACCCCAGTATGGATTGACTTTCTTAGTAACTGTGTGACCTAGGGTTTGGTTCTTAACTTTGGGAAATATTATTTTCTAAATTTATAATCAGGCAATATTCACATTAATACATGGATCGCTGTGTAGATTACATAGGGCAAGGTATAAAAAACTCCTGATATTTTGTCTAGAAAAAAAGTGGTTCTCATGAAATGTTAGTTTCTCTCGCCAATAGTTTCTCACTTTACAAATAACATAACAGGAACTTAAAAGTTAAATGACTTTCTCAATGTCAAACTGTTAGTAATGTCTGAACTAAATTTCAAAGCTGCCTTTTAAAGTTATTAAGTTTTTTTTTTTCTTACTACAACACAGCTAGCTCAGAAGTAACAGCAGGAGCTTTTTATAAGTTTCACCATTGTTCTATAGCTTAAAAACTAAAAAAAGCAAACCCCTGTCTGGGTACATAGATATGAAAATTATGTTGGACAGGTACTGTCTCATTGTTGAGCTGCATTGTGAATGTTCTAAATTTAGGTTTTTCCCACCTCATCAATGGTCTAAGTAGTAGCTGTTACTATATATAACCAGTCACTGAAAATAGCTGATTGCCGAAGACAACTCAAAGAAAAAAGAAAGAAAAAAAGCTTTATTTTTCATTTATTGTTTTGTTCTTATTGGCATTGTTCTACATAATGAGATCTGTTTTGTAAATGAGATGATTTAAGATAGGAAGAAAAACACTTGGCAAGCCTGTCAACTTTCCAATATTTCTCCGAGGCTGACTGACCCACTGGAAAGATGAAAATATGGCTCATTAATACACTGTTCTATTTCATTTTGTGTTTGCAGAGCATTGTGAGGATTTTTTTAAGTTAGGGTCTTATTGGAATTTCTACAACTGCAAAAGGTTGCCTTTCTACTAAATGACAATTGATATTCTATTTCTGCATTCTTAAAATATGTACTGTGGACAAACTGAAGATAATTACAGATCATTTGGATTTCTGTTCTTTTTTGTTTATTTCTGTTCCCTCTAGTATTTGAATGACAAAGAGATAGGGAAATATTCAAGAAATTATCCCTTTGGATATAGATTCTCCTGAAGGTACAAGCTCAAATGCATGCAAGGCCACTGTTTATAATTGATAACCATCAGATTCATTGTTAACATAGCAAGGAACAAGATATTGATAATATTAGATAAAAATAAATTAATTGAGGATAATGGTATTAGAAAAAGAGGAGTTTTAGGTAGAAAGGTGCTTTAATGAACAGGTAACTAACCAATTTTTCAGTTAAGGATTTTATTGTATAAGGGATTAATTATATCTTCATTTCAAGGGTCCATGGATCATTTATAGTAATTACCCATAGACTAAAACAAAAGGAAAATTCTACAACGTAGAAATCCACAGATTATATTTTAGAAGTGCTGTGCAATAAAAGCAGAAATTAAAACAATTATGTAAATAAATAAAAGAGGTCCAAAACTTTTGTAATAGCATTTGAATTAAAAACATTTTTAAATTAAAAATATAATTATAAACTATGTAGAAAATAATGAGAATAAACCCTTTGACAATAAAAGTTAAGGCATGTTCTCAAATCTGTACTCAGAGGCAAAACACTTTAATATTTTACTTATTAAACAATGTAATTAAAATTAATATTTAGAATTCAATTAAAGACATGAGAAACAACAATAAAATGGTAAAAAAAATAAAAGCAGAACAAACAATAAAGATGAAAACAAATTAATGAACTAGAAAAGATAAAACACAACCCAGTAAATTATAAATAAGAATCTAGAGCAACATATATGAAGCTATATTTTTACATTGTACATTTTAATTTTTTTCTTTTTTATTTAATTAAATTTATTGGGATGACATTGATCATATAGGTTTTAGGTACTGGTTTCTATGTTATAAGATCAGTATATTGCACTGTGTGCCCACCACTCAAAGTCAAATTTTCTCCTATCACCATAAATTAGGACCCCATTTCCCCACCCCTTTTCCTCCGGCAACAGCCACACTGTTGTTTGTTTTCCTACTATGAACCCTTATGTTCACTGAAGCATTACTCACAGTGGCCAAGACATGGAAACAACCAAAGTGTCCTGCGATTGAGGACTAGATAAAGAAAATGTGGTTCATATACACAATGGAATACTATTCAGCCATAAGAAAAGATAAAATACTGCCATTTGCAATAACATGGGTGGATCTTGAGAATATTATGCTAAGTGAAATAAGTCAGACAGAAAAAGCTAAAAACCATATGATTTCACCATATGTGGGATATAAAATTGAAATTCATGAGCATTTGATTTTGAAAACGTTAAAAATTTGAAAATTTCTATAAACAGATTAATTTTATAGGAAATGCATCTATTCAAAAAAAGCAAACTACTTAGTAAAAGGATTTGTAGACATGAAAGAAACTAAAAACATTATCAAAGAAATGTATGTAAAAGTGTTCCTGGCTCAGACAGCTTTAGTGTCCTAAGAAATAGGCATTTCCTATATCCGACCATCTATTTAAGAGTATCAAATAAAATGAAAAACTGCAAATTCATTTCAGAAACTAGAAAAATCCTAATGTTAATTCTTCCAAAAATAAACCTAATCTAAAACAAGGAAAACTTTAGCAATCTATTTTTTTTTAATTTTTATTATTGAAAGTATTACATATGTCCCCTTTTTAACCCATTGACCCCTTCTAGCCCTCCCTCACCTCAGGCCTTCACCACCCTATTGTCTGTGTCCATGGGTTATGCATATACATGCAAACAAGTACTTTGGTTGATCTTTTTCCACCCATCCACCCACCCTGCCTTCCCTCTGAGATTCGACAGTCTGTTCCATGCTTCCATGTCTCCGGATGTATTTTGTTAGAGTCCACATATGAGTGAGATCACGTGACACTTGTTTTTCTCTGACTGGCTTATTTCACTTAGCACAATACTCTCCAGGTCCTCCCTCCATTCTGTTTCAAAAGGTAAGAGATCCTTTTTTTTTTTTTACTGCTGCATCGTATTCCATGGTATAAATGTACCACAGCGTTTTTTCTCCACTCATCTACTGATGGGCACTTGGGCTATTTTCAGATCTTAGCTATTGTAAATAACACTGCTATTATACATAAGGGTGCATAAATTCTTTCTGGTTGGTGTTTTGCGATTCTTAGGATATATTCCCAGAAGTGGGATCACTGAGTCAAATGGCAGTTCCGTAAGAAAATACATTAATGAACATTTTAATCATTTCTTGTTGCAAGCCATGGCCAGATCTATGGCACTGAAAACCCAAGTAAGATCATTGACTCCTAAAGAAATAGTGAATGGAGAATCTTCTTATGTGGTAACAGAATGAACATTTAAGTATTTATATGTTTGCTTTCTCCCTGTAAGAGCTTTACTTCATCCCCAATCTACAAGCTTCTATTTCTGGGATTCTCCAAGGGGCCAACACTTCACTCAGACTAATTGGAAAGATATTGCAGAGCTACATAAGGTCACGCTTCCCCCCAAGCCCATGTGCATTCTGTACACTCCTCATTTTATCTTCAGTAGGAATCTAAAGTGAAAGGAACTTCTCCATGTCTATGGTATTTTTGTTATCAATGCCAGCAACTGATCAAACACTTCTAGCTCATTGACAAAGTGATATTGGGTAAAAGCTATCACCCACTTCTAACACTTGCTCAGCATGATACAGTCTTCTTTACTGCTTTCTCTAACCTCTAGAAAACTGCAAATTATCAAAGTAATTCTATTAAATCAAGAATAAGACTGAGGTTCTAACTGTTTTGAGAATGCAATAACATTGGTAAAAAGGAAGAAATAAAAATTATTACTCTTTATAGATAAAATATCAGAAGAAACAATAGATATATTAACCAGAGCTAATTAGAGAGTGTACAGAATTAACTAGGACAAAAATCAATATATGAAGATCAAGAATTTTCCTATATAGTTCAAATAATAATTTTGAGAATATATTAAAAATTCAACAACATTTTAAAAATTCATATGCATAATATAAATTTAAAGTGTGGGGTATAAACATTTGTAAATGTGAACACTTCACTATACAATTAAAACTTATGTATGTGTAAATATGTATTTACATATATACTGATTAACAAGTTACTAAAAAAAAACACATAAAAAATATACCCAGCTAAATGGATAAACAAACTGTATGATATAATTTGATATAATTAAAAAACTCATTACTTTACAGATCTTAATTTTTCTGAAGTAATCTTCAGATTATCATAATTTTGATTGATAAATGACTTTAGAGTAGTTGTCTGTCATTGCCATGTGTTGTTGTTTTTTTGTGTTTTGTTTTTAACTAGGTAAAAATGTCTCCATCTGAAAGCCAAAACTGTTAAGAATGACACAGAAGTTTTTGTAAAAGTAGAATCTCATGAAAGGCTTTGATGTAAAAGGCATTACAACCTATACAAAGTTACAAAAACATACAGTGATCAATAAAACAATAAAAGTCTTAAAATAAACATAAAACACACTTAAATTTAATCAAGTTTAAAATCACCATAAACCAATTGAAAAGGTAACATTACTAAAATAACTTACTATGTATTTAAAATCATACAGTATGTAATCTTTTGTGTCTACTATCTTACAGTTAGCATAATGCTTTGAGATTCACCTATGTTGTGCCCTTATTAGTATCTATTTTAATGAATAGCAGCATGTCATTGTGTGGATACACTATGATCTGTTTAGTCATTCAATAACTGCTAGACATTTATTTTCAGTTTGTTTGTTTTTTTGGGTTTGTTTTTTTTTTTTTGGCTGTTATGAAAGAGCTGCTATGAGGATTTGAGTTCAAGTCTATGTATCAGTCTATGTTTTCATTTGTCTTCAATAAATATCTAATAATGGAATTTCTGGGTCATATGGTAATGGTATATCTAGGTATAAGAAACTGTCATAATATTTTTGAAGTACCTATATTATTTCATTTAAAATTCCCATCAGTAATATATAAGAATGCTATTTGCTCCACGTCCTTTCCAACATTGGCTTTGTAGTCTTCTCAATGTAAGACATAATAGTAGCTGTGTAGTGGTATTTCATTATGATTTTTTTTTCATTATGATTTCAACTGGCATTTGTCTAATGCCTAAAGATTTTTTTCTGATTTAATAGAATTTTTATTTTTTGAAAAAATATAACTATTGTTTAAAGTATTACATATGTCTCCCCCATTGACCTCTTGTCAGCCACCCCACCCCTCAGCACATGACCTCACTCCCCTAGTGCCTGTACCCATTGGTTATGCTTATATGTATGCGTATAAGTCCTTTGATTGATCTCTTCCCCCCACATCCACCCTTCCATGCCCTCCCTCTGAAGTTTGATGGTCTGTTAGATGCTTCTGTCTCTGGCTCTATTTTTTTTTTCATCAGTTTATGTTGTTCATTAAATTCCACAAATGAGTGAGATCATGTGATGTTTATCTTTCTCCAACTGGCTTATTTCGCTTAGCATAATGCTCTCCAGTTCCATCCATGCTGCTTCAAAAGGTAAGTGTTCCTTCTTTTTTACAACAGCAGGGTATTCCATTGTGTAGATGTATCACCATTTTCTTAATCCACTCATCTGCTGATGGGCACCTAGGCTGTTTCCAAATCTTAGCTATTGTAAACTGTGCTACTATGAACATGGGGGTACATATGTCCTTTCTGATTGGTGTTTCTGATTTCTTGGGATAAGTCTTAGAAGTGGGATTACTGGGTCAAATGGAAGTTCCATTTTTAATTTTTTTAGGAAACTCCATGCTATTTTCTACAGTGGCTACACTGGTCTGCATTCCCAACAGCAGTGCACGAGGGTTCCTTTTTCTCCACATCCTTGCCAGCACTTGTCATTTGTTGATTTGCTGATGATAGCCATTCTGACAGGTGTGAGATGGTACCTCGTTGTTTTGATTTGCATCTCTGTGATGATTAGTGACTTTGACCATGTTTTCATATGTTTCTGGGCCTTCTGTATGTCCTCTTTCGAAAAGTGTCTATTTAGGTCCTTGGTTCATTTTTAAATTGGATTGTTTATCTTCCTTGTGTTAAGATGTATGAGTTCCCTATAAATTTTGGAGATTATGCCCTTATCAGATATGACATTGGCAAAGATGTTCTCCCATGCAGTGGGTTTTCTTGTTGTTTTGTTGATGGTTTCCTTTGCTGTGCAGAAGCTTTTTATTTTGATGTAGTCCTATTTGTTTATTTTCTCCTTAATTTCCATTGCCTTAGGAGCTGTATCAGTAAAGATGTTGCTACGATATATGTCTAATATTTTGCTGCCTATGGTTTCCCGTCTTACTTTTAAGTCTTTTATCCATTATGAGTTTCTTTTTGTGTAAGTTAGTAGTCTAGGTTCATTTTTTTTTTTTGCTATATCTGTCCAATTTCTCCAGCACCATTTATTGAAGAGACTGTTTTGTCTCCATTGTATGCTCTTGCCTTTGTTGTCTAATATTAATTGAGCATAATGGCTTGGGTTGATTTCTGGATTTTCTATTTGGTTCCATTGGTTTATATATCTGTTCTTGTGTCAGTGCCAGGCAGTTTTGAGAACAGTGGCTTTGTAATATAGCTTGATATCTGGTATTGTGATCCCTCCAACTTTGTTCTTCTTTCTCAAGATTGCTGCAGCTATTTGGAATCTTTTTTATTCCATATGAATTTTTGGAGAGTTTGTTCTAGGTCTGTGAAATATGCCATTGGTATTTTGATGGGAATGCATCAAATCAATAGATTGCTTTGGGTAGTATGGACATTTTAATGATGTTGATTCTACCAATTAATGAACATGGTATATTTTTCCATTGTTTATGTCTTCCTCTATCTCTTTTTTTTAATGTCCTATATATCAAGTACAGGTCTTTTACCTCCTTAGTTAAATGTATTCCTAGGTATATTAATTTTTTTTTGGTGCAATGATAATGGGATTGTTTTTTGTTTGTTTGTTTGTTTGTTTTGTTTCTCTTTCTGTGAGTTCATTATTGGTGTATAAAAAAAAGTCATAGATTACTGAGCGTTAATTTTGTATCCTGCTACATTGCCAAATTCATTTATTAAATCTGGTAGTTTTTTTATGGAGTCTTCAGGGTTTTCTATGTACAATATCATTTCATCTGTGAATAATGACAGTTTTACTTCTTTTCCAATTTGTATGCCTTTTATTTCTTCCTCTTGTCTGATTGCTATGGCTAGCACTTCCAGTACTATGTCAAACAGGAGTGGTGAGAGTGGGCATCCCTGTCTTATTCCTGTTCTTAAGGGAAATGGTTTTAGATTTTGCTCATTGAGTATGATGTTTGTTTATGTGATGTGTCACATTTATTGATTGGCAAATATTGTACCATCCTTGCACCCCCGAAATAAATCCCACTTGGTTATAGTGTATGATCTTTCTAATGTAATGCTAGATGCAATTTGCTAGGATTTTGTTGGGGATTTTAGCATTTATGCTCATCAAAGATATTGGCCTGTAATTCTCTTTCTTTGTTGTGTCTTTATCTGGTTTTAGGATTAGGTTAGTGCTGGTTTCATAGAAAGAGCTTGCAAATGTGTCCTCCTCTTGAATTTTTTTGGAATAATCTGAGGAGGATAGGTTTTAGTTCCTCTTTGAATGTTTGGTAAAACTCCCCAGTAAGCCGTCTGGCCCAGGGCTTTTGTTTGTTGGAAGATTTTTGATTACTGCTTCAATTTCCACCATAGTTATTGGCCTATTCAGACTTTTTTATTCTTCCTGATTGAGTTTTAGAAGGTGGTATTTTTCTAGGAATATGTCCATTTCTTCTAGTTTTAACAGTTTGTTGGAATAGAGCTGTTCATAGTTTTTCTTTTTTACAATCCTTTGTATTTCTATGGAGTCTGTTGTTATTTCACCTCTTTCATTTCTGACTTTGTTTATTTGGGTCCTCTCTCTTTGCTTCTTGGGTCCTTTCTCTTTGTTTATTTGGGTCCTCGCTCTTTGCTTCTTGGTGAGCCTGGCTAGAGGTTCATCAATCTTATTTATCTTTTCAAAGAACCAGCTCTTGGTTTTATTGATCTTTTGTATTTTTTTTTATTCTATGTCTTCTATTTCCACTCTGATCTTTATTATTTCCTTCCTTCTGCTCACTCTGGGTTTTTCTTATTGCTCTCTTTCTATTTCTTTAAGTTGTAGAGTTAGATAATTTATTACCAGTTTTTCTTTTTGTTTTTTTTTGTGGTAGGCCTGTAATGCTATGAACTTCTCTCTTGACTAAAGGTTTATAAAATCCTCAACTTGCTTATTTGTAATCCACACATCTTTGATAAGTGTCTTTTCAAATCATTTGCCAATTATTTATTGGCTAGTTTGTCTTTTTTATTACTGAATTGTAAAAATGCGTATACCTGAAAAAAGTTCTGTATCATATATATCCTGTGCAAATACTTCTCTTAGTCTGTACCTTGATTTTTAATTTGATTGTCTGGATCTTTTGAAGAGTAAATGTTATTTATTAATTTTTATAAAGTCCTACTTATTCATTTTTGAAAATTTATAGTTTGTACTTTCTAAGCTTTATTTAAAATATTTTCCAAATCTATGGTCTCTAAATTTCCTACTTTTCTCTAAATGTTTTATAGTTTTAAGTCTTTTTTTAGAGTCATGATCAATTTTGCATTCGTTTCTCCATATGGTCTAAGCTATGAGTTGAGTTTTGTTGTTGTTGCTGTTTCTTTATATATGGATATCTAATTGTTCCAGCACCATTTGTTGAAAATATTACTTTTCCCCATTTTATTGCCTGGACACTTTTGCTAAAAATTTATTGTCCATATTTGTGGGGGTCTGTTTCTGAATATTCATCATTTCCATTGATGTCACTTTTAAGCCAATAACACACAGTCTTGATTAACGTAGCTCTATATTAAGTATTAAAATCAAGTAGTATAAGTTCAAAAATGTTGTATTTTTTTCAAAGTTATTTTTCCTTTTCTGTAACCTTTGCATTTCCATATGAAATTTAGTTACAAAATGCAAATGGTCAAACATACATGCAAACATTTTTACAATCATTTTAGGCAAAATTAATGCACAGTATACACAAATTTGAAATACCATTTTTGACACCATCAAATT
This sequence comes from Corynorhinus townsendii, assembly GCA_026230045.1. NCBI lineage: Eukaryota > Metazoa > Chordata > Mammalia > Chiroptera > Vespertilionidae > Corynorhinus > Corynorhinus townsendii. The sequence goes on from JAPDVU010000002.1 coordinate 160,353,773, forward strand.
TATATAAATAAAAAAAATAATAGCTAATATTAGTAAAGGTATAGTAAACAGAGCTACTTTTATAGATATTTATATAATATTCCTGGAAAGAGCTTAGCAATTGATGGCAGAACTCATAAACATTTTTATATGCTTTTACTTGGTAATTTCAGTTCTAAGCATCCAGTTAAAAGAAATAATCAAATTGTAATTGAAATGTAAGTGCATTTGGATAAATGTGTAGTGTAGTAGACTCTGATGGTACCCCACTTGTATTGTCTTAGCACTTCTCATTCCCCTGTACCCTATGCAAACATATTTCACTGTTAGTACCTGTGACTTCTATGCAGCTCCAAAAATTGTGCTCAGGAGGGCCCTGGCTTAATGCTCTTTTGTTGCTTTCTTGAAATTCTTAAGCATTTTTTAACAAAGGGTCCCACATTTTCAGTTTGCACTTGGCCCTGCAATTTTTGCAGTGGATCCTGTCTCTGATGGACTTTCTTTGACCCTCACGGCCCACCTAGTCCGTGTAGAACTGATGGAAATGTAAAGTGATTCCACCTCTCACCTCCCCAGAATAGTCAATTGGACAGGTTGTATATGTTGCTGGTTCATCAGAATGATTAAAACACAGTTTCCCACTACATATTTTCTTATTTGTTTCTTTTTCTCATTTCTGCACTTCTCTGTGGGTATTTCTTGGTATCATCTCCCAAATATGCCATCTGCATTCAAATCTTCTTTTAAGGTCTGTTCTTAAGAGAGAGGCTAAACTAAACCAGGAGGCAAGAGCATAAACAGGCAATCACAGTAATCCAGGCAAGATTATCTTGCTGGTCTGGACCAGGATGATAAAAAAAGGAAGTGGTGGGAAAGGTTGGATTCTGGATATCTGTGAGGATTGTATAAGCAGGATTTACTCAGGTTTTGAATACGGGGTGTGTGATATAAAGAAAGTGAAGGATTAATTCATAGGTTTTAGCCTAAACTACTAGAACAAAGATGTTATTAACTGAGATGAGGATGTCTGCTAGAAGAGCAGGTACGTGGTAGATTGAGATTTCAGGTTTGCACACGTTAAGTGTGATATGCTGAGTAGACCTGAGAAGATGTCAAGTAGGTCGCTGAATACATGAGGCTGAGTTCACGGGAGTGGTTAAGTGCAGTTAAATACTTAAGAGTCCTGAACATACCGGTAATATTGAGTTAAATAAAGATGTAAGTGCTCATAGAAAGGAGAAGATAGCCCTGACTGATTTGGCTCAGTGGGTAGAACGTCAGCCTGCGGACTGAATGATCCCAGGTTTAGTTCCGGTCAAGGGCACGTACCTTGGTTGAGGGCGCATCCCCAGTATGGAGTGTGCAGGAGGCAGCTGATCCATGTTTCTCTCTCATTGATGTTCTAAATCTCTATCCTTCTCCCTTCCTCTCTGTAAAAAAAATCAATAAAATATATTTTTTTAAAAAAAGAAAAGAGAAGATATGCAAAGACAAAGCTTTAAGAATTTGATGATGGGGAGAAAACAGCAATAGAGATAGAAAAGAATCAGCCGGCAAATTAGAAGAAACATCGTGTTGCTCTACAAGCCAACTGAAGAAAGTATGACAGGAGACAAAGGTCACATGATTCAGAAACAGCCATTGGATTTAGCATTATGGAAATCAGTGTTAACCTTGACATGAGCAGTTTGTTTGCAGTGGTGAAGGCCAAAATCTGAATGGAGTGGGATTAAGAGAAAATGAAAGGAGAGAAATTGAGCAACCACAAAAATATTTTCCTAGGAATTTTGCCAAAAAAAAGGAAGATAAGAAATAGTAATTTGAAGGGCAAGAAGGGTGAAAATTGTGTTCATTTTTTTAAGTTCAAAGATATAACAGCATATTTGTGTGTTACTGAGAGCCAGTAATGAGAGAAAGAGAATACATTTGCTTTATTCATTGTTGTTATTGAGAAAATGAGCATTACCTTATCAGGTAAATGGCCGGAGATGATTGTCTAATTGTAAGAATATAACTTTAAAATATTATTCTTTAAAATTATTAATAGATAATTATCCTAGCCTACTGTAATGTACCTTCATGATTTTTTTATGGAGGTCAATAAGTTTATTATGAGAGGAAAATATAAATATTCCACAATAATAAAATAGCAAAACTAAGTCCTTCTTGTATTAATTTATAAACCTCACTCTGGAAAGAAAAATTACATTCCTGGTTGTAACTTCTAAAATGTGATCTCAAGGTCTGATATACTTTGCAATCTTTAAAAGGATAATCAGTTGTGGAAAATAATTCTCAAAACATATATTTATTTTAGATCACCTAGCAAATTATATGCATATTCTGTGAAGGATATACAAAATTATAAGACACAATCCCTATCATCAAGAAAATCTGGTTGAGGATATTCCTTTAGTATGATTCATTGAAAAACAATGATATAGTAGGAATACCTGTTTTCTTTAAGGGATTATACTAGTAGTGGAACACCTTCAGCAATGCCATTCAAGTACCTGTTTTACTGATGTGGATTATAAGTGATCTTTATGTTAACTGTAGTATCTGATGATCAAAAAGACTTGGCTTTTTCTGCCCAACTATGTCCAAGACTCCTGGGAAGCTGAAACTTGTTTTGTTGTATGTTTTTGTTTTAGCTTAGTTTGTTGTTGTTGTTTTCATGTGTGTGTGTGTTTTCGCTTGTTTTTGTTTTCTTTGGTTTTGTTTTGAGAGAAGAGGGGTTTAGTATGTGCGATACACCAAATGTTTTAATTAACTTATGTTTGCAATGGCCATGTATTGAAAGTCAGCTCATATTCAGAAAGAAAAATATAGACACTTTTTCTGGTTTTGTTGTTAAAAGCACTTGACAATAACCTGATTCCTGGGTAATTAGTGACTGAAAAGGTAATCAGAATTCAAGTGTGGTGAAGCTCACAATTGGGATTTGTGCTTAAAAGCTTTAGAAATGAGGGGGGGGGGAAACCTGCACCCTTTAAAATGGTCCAAAAGTCTAATCACCAACTCGAGAGAGGGGATACTACAGCTCCTTCGAGCCTGGCAGTTATAAGAAGACCCCTAGAACACCCCTCTCATCTCTAAGTAAATAAAGTTGCTTTCATTGTCAGTTTTAATAGGGTCTGGAACCCACCCAAATGTGACTGAAATCAGTGTCGTTTGCATGTCCTAAATATATGGTGTTAAACTCTATCCCTAAACAGCAATCTACCGTTTATTTACCAGTTAATAGTCTATTTCATTTAGCCATGTAAAGCAGGCTATGCTTCTTTTTCACCATTATAAACGAGGGTTCAAATAACTTCAGTGAAATTTTAAGAGGGGAAAATAAACTGTAATGGGGCATCTCCTTGAAATTTGGGGTTTCAATCCAAATGGTCCTAGGGTATTTCATTAATTAGGTGAATGGGACTATACAGCATTTATAAGGAAAATATGTTTTTGATAGTTTAATAATTGGATGATCAGGATCAATAAGTATTAGTTTTCCAGCCATTAAAAATGGCCCCTTGAACATTCTCCTAAGGCAGCTAGAAGAATAGTCAGTACATTCACCAATAACCAAGTTAACCACTGGCTCATTTAACTTCCTTGTACTTTTGTCCTTGTCCCCAGAAAAGGACAAAAGGAAATAGTATTTGGTCAAGCCCTGATAAATCAATAACTTAATGCAGTTAGTTACACTTACTTAGTGCAGTTAATATTAAGAGCTTGTAAGAGTTTCCTTATATTTACTTCTTTTATTCCCACGTCAGCCGTTACAGAACATTCTCATTTTCCACATGAAAGCCACAGGAACCATTTCACAGCTCAGACCCAACAGACTGAACACCAAAAGATTAAGTGGCTAAGCTGCCTAGCATTGCTTGTTTAGCTTTGCCCACAGGATTTGAATTTGCACTACACTGTTGAACATCCTAAAATAATTTAACCACATCCCAAACACTGCATAAAGAAAGTCTGTTCCATTTCTCGCCTCTTTAGATTGCACGTCCAGAGCAATTTCTCCCAAATTAAATGCCATTCGGTTTGCGTTAGAATAATCAGGACAACTGCAAACATTAATAAGTCTGCAATAATAGCAAACTTATTTTCTTTTCCAAATAGCCCTACACATACCAAAGAAAGCTTTTCCATGCCAATTTGTGTTTTTTCTTTATTTTCAAAATAGATGCATCTCTGTAATCTTGTTGAATGTTGTGATTTGCACCCTCATTTTATAACGATATGAAGCTTAATTTAAATACAGGAGTAAAGAAAAAGAAAGCAGCCTACCGAAACAAGTTTGCCATTTACAGGTTTGTCCTGGGTTATTCTAAGCATCATTGCATGCATTCACTCATTCATTTGTGTATTTAACAAGCTTTTACTGAGAGTCCATAATGTATCAGGATTGGTCAGAGGGGCTGCAAATAATTTATGAGAGAGTGAGAGAGAGAGAGAGGAGCACGGGTCCTTATCACCAAGGAACGCACCACTAGTGTGGAAAAGATAAGCAGTGAATTGATCATTACCAAAGAGTATTGGATTACAAAGATATACTAAATGACACAATGCCTTGAACAGAATCTTTCTTCAGATTTTTTTTTTTTCTACAGAAAGGTATTTGTATTCAGAGGAGAGAGCTGAGGACTAACTGTCTGCTCCTACATTCACCTAAAAGTGAAGTTATTATGCTTTATTTGAGACTGAGTTGCCATTACTTAGGGGTTATTAGAAAGTTATTTCATTGGCCTGATTCACTTTATAAAGGTGGAGAAACAGAGGCACAAAGCAATGATCTGCATTACCCCAGTGCAGAACTAGAAATCTGTGACTAATTTGTAAATTTGGTAATTTCCGTCAAATGAAAACTTCCACCAGGTAAATTACATTTTAAAAGTATTGAGTATAGCAGATTTATCAGTAAATGGTGAACATGAGAAGATAACTTAGTTATGTACTCTAAAATAGATTAAAGGAATCTTAAAAATGAGAAAGGCAACTATTAGCATCAGCAATTAGCTTCTCAGGAAGAAATCTGGAGCAAGCATAAATTCTAAGAACAAAATAGACCCAGAGACATAGAAGCATGGAACAGACTGTCAAACCTCAGAGGGAAGGCAGGGGTGGTGGGTGGGTAGGTGGGAAGAGATCAACCAAAGAACTAGTAGGTATATATGCATAACTCATGAACACAGACAATAGGGTGGTGCAGGCATGGGGAGGGGCTAGGGGAGGGGTAGAAGGGGTCAATGGGGGAAGAAGGGAGACATATGTAATACTTTCAACAATACACATTTTTTTTAAAAAGAAGCTACTTATAGATTCTTAAGGTCACTTTAAATCCAAAAACATTGTTTAATGTCAATATTTTCCTGAGATATTACAAAGAAGCATTGAGACCAAATGTTACAAATCTTCAAAATGAGATTGCTTGGTTCACATGATATTTTTTAAGAGATAGCAAAACCTTGTTAGAATATTTACATTTTTAATGTGTTTAATTAATTTCAACCCTATTTAATGGATACAATAAAAAATTAACTTATTTTTCTACATCTTTGCCTTTCCATTTCTCTATAAAGTCCCCTGCAAGAAGCAAATGCTTTAAAATATTTAACATGGCATCATGATATTTAAACCCACCTCTATTTTTCTAAGCTTGGTACCCAGACCAAGAGCAGTATCTTTCCCCAGCCACTCTGTTTGTTACAGATCCTTCCAGTAAATTCATCAGTCTACTTGAACCACATGGATATTGTTCTAACTTACATACCAGGATTTTATTTTTCCCCCAAAGTTGACAATTGTGATTTCTAACACCACAGCAGTGTTTTTTGTTTCTGCTGTGCTTCTGTGGCAGGAATCAGTTCAAAAGAATGCAATGAAGCCTTCATTAGGGTCTCTGATACTCAGACTCTGGGAAGACAGCCAGGGGATTCAATGGGTATAACATTCAAAGCAAAAGGTGTCCCACCCTCCTCTACACTCACAGGCCAAAGCGGACTGGTGAGGCGTCGAACTAAAAATCCTTGTCCTAGTCTTTGTGGTGTTCGGCTTTTCTTGTTTCCTCAGACCTAATACCTGTTTTTATTCCATTGCTTTCAGGGTGACATGTTATGATGTTAGGAGATTTCACTTCAAGGCACTGGCAGGTTTCTTTTACATCTGTGCATTGACTAATCATGTCATGGTACTGGAGAAGGGGCTGCAGGGCAGACCATGCGATAAAAACTGTAATGATACTTAAACCCTGCCAGGGGATGCTTGGCCTGGAGATGTTCTTTGTGTGAGTCAAAGCAGGGCAGGAAGTTCATGCTCCTGGGACATGAAATGCTGACTTTTCCCTTATTATGAGAATATCAGCCAACCTGCAAAAAACAAGGACCCTGTGAAACAAAAAGCACCAGCTCCTCTGGCTCCAGTGTTCGCCTGTCAATCTGCTGATCCAGATCCAGATCATAAAGAACAAAGCGGGGCTGGGAGAATGAGAAAAGAAGAGGCAAATTGTCTTACACCGATATTGTTTGGATTAACTAATGAAATCTGCTAAGCTTTTGAAAGTCCGTATCAAAAATCAGGCAATTAATTTTATCTCCACTTCTAATCAAGAGCAGCCAACTTGAGATTCAGAGCAAAGACAGAGAGAATAATTTGGTAATGTTATTGGGTGAATCAGAGCTTCATTACTATAAACTAGAACATCTTCACAAAGTTTGAAGAACCATGGATTACTGCATAAAACACAGTCAAATAACGGTATTTATCAATCTAATATAAAATACTCATTTGAAACGCCATGGTTGCAAAGGAAAGCATGCCACAGTTTGTAAAACCTTTTGCTTGTGCTATACTCTCATGTGCTCTGAATGCCTTGTGCATGTTTTAATATACAAGTTTTTAAGGTTTCCCCAAAAGTTGTTGTTTTACTAGGAATCTTTAAAAATGCCAGTAGAACTGCAAGGTCATCAAAGTTTTGGAGATAGTAAGAGCTTTGAAATAATTTAACTAAATTTATTCATCTTATAAAATGGGAAACTGGAACCAGAAAGGAAAAATATTTTGTACAAGATCACAAAACTAACTAGCAGAGACAGGCTTTTTTTTTTCTTCCCCTTCATTTCCAGGACTTCCAAGACATCGTATGGCACTCAAAGAACAGTGGAGTTGGCAAAACTTTCCATATGAAATCCAGTTCTTTTAAATTAACCTATAAGGTATTAAAAATAGCACCATGGTTTTTATAGAATAAGTAACTACTAAAGCAAACTCTATTATATTTAACAACTGCGTATAGTTATATATAATGCAATTTTTATAATAAATGATATATATTTATTTAATAAAAAAGATGTTTGATGGGTTAAAAGAAAGACTACATAGTTACAGTAAATAGTTAAATTTCTGTAAGATACTAACTGATTTTTATGATCCTAAAACTTTCACTGTTCTTCAAGAAAATAATGCAAGTAGTAAATCTGACAAAACATGATACTCCACAAAAAAATAAAAAATACATTTGAAATGTTACAGTCTTATTTCTCAACTTTGTTTGCCAAAGAGATCTTTTCACACTTTCAGTTACATTTTCATTCAACAGTGAGTGTAAATTGTAGAGATTTGTTTTTTCAGCTTCGTTCTAATGTGGTTGACTAATCACCGGATTGACATGTTCAGTGGTCACATTGACATCAATTAGGGTAATGATCTAACAATAACAAGCATGTTTTCTTGAGAAAATAATATGCTGAACAATAAAATGAAGAAATAAAAATGAGAAAAGAAAGTTGTATATTGTATTTATTGGAGTGAACTTGAAAGCTATGTTGTAAATATATATAAAGAGTACAAAATGAAGAAAAGTGTAAGTCATCCAGAAGTACAGAATAGGCTAAAGGAAGATTATTTTATATTTAATTTAAAAGGCAAAATAAAAAATGTTTAATATAAGAAGGAAAACATTTTAACTTGAAAAAAATCTATCAATGAGAAGAGAAAGTGATGAATAATGTAATGAGATTGCCCAACTTAATTAAATTTTCAAAATATGTTAATCCAAATATATATATATATATATATATATATATGATGGTAAGCCTAAAATGAAATGAAAAAAGAAATAAGAAGGAACGCTAATTATAGATAAATATCATTTCACTAAACTCTCTGTTGACTAATTGCCAAGAGCACCACTATTACTAAAAATGAAAATCATCAGATACCTCCCAGCATGATAGCTCTCCTGCTTTATTACTTAGCAACACTAGAAAAGCCAAATGGAACCAGTGCACAAAAAGTGCAACAATACTTTGCTACATAAGTAAATAAAACACAGATTAAATAAATTGTATGTTCACCCTAGCTGGTTTGGCTCAGTGGATAGAGTGTTGGCCTGCGAACTGAAGGGTCCTGGGTTCGATTTTGGTCAAGAACACATGCCTGGGTTGCAGGCTCAGTCCCCATTAAGGGGCTTGCAGAAGGCTGCCAATCAATGATTTTCTCTCATCATCAATGTTTCTATCTCTCTCTCCCTCTTCCTTCCTCTCTGAAATCAATAAAAATATATTAAAATAAATAAATAAATAGTATTTTCTATTGTTTTCCGTCTTATTCTTCCAAAATTCTTTAGTGCTCCACTGTTGAAGTTTAAAATATTTTCTTAAAGCTCAAACAATTCTCTTAAAACACAATATTTGAAAACTAAAACAAAACTTATGGATTTGATAAGCCACTTCCTTGAAAAGAATAAAGTCACTATAAGTATATGTGCAGTTCTAAAATTTGCTTGTCAACTTTTCTTAAAAGCTCTCTAACAGTATAAAACAGTGCCATTAGACAAATAATTTCTGCTGTTATCTTCAATTGTATGCAGTGATAGTTTCGTTTTTCTATATTTCTCAATAATGCACTTACATACAATTTCTAAGTTGTCGTATTACACTTTTTCCCAATGCTCAGATAAGAGTATTTAACTTATGACATAAAATAATTCAAATTTTGCATTGCTATCTAGTCAATCAGCTTGACAGCTGCCTTCTCACAGTTGGTGTTCTCTCTCTCTCTCTCTTTCTCCTTTTTGATTGACTGGTCATACCGCTGACACAATAGCCTCTGACCAAAGGAAATGGTTCCTTTCCAGAGTTATTGTTTTGAATTCTATTCACAGTTAACTATATCTCACTGAATTCTTCCAATATAAACAAAATATTTGGATTACTTCCAAAGTAATAATGCCCAAAGGCAAAATTTAATATACAACCCAACTTTCTTTTTTGGCAATTCAGCAGAAAGATCTGTAAAATATTTAATGCTTGGCAAAATAACCAGGATCAATTTTTATTGTTGCATCAGATCAGTCACTATCTCATCCAGTAAGTAGTTTATATAGTTTTTGTTACCTTTTTTAACGTACACTCTGTGAGAATCAGTGCAACATCAGCTGTTCATGACCAATTTTTATGTAAATCTGAGAAAGATGCACACACCCCCCCCCCCCCCAATGATTTAGAAAAGAGTCAACTCAAATTGCTTAATGCAACTCCAGCTAACCTGTGGTAATTAAAGAAAAACTCTATCATGCAGAATTAATACCTCTTCAGTCATCAACTTATCAAATTAATGATAGTCAGCTTCTAACTACTTCCCTGAATACTCTAGAATATATTATATAATAAAGAATAATATGCAAATTGACCCTAACTGCAGAACTACCAGGAACGACTGGTTGCTAAGATGCGTACTGACCACCAGGGGGCAGATGCTCAATGCAGGAGCTGCCCCCTGGTGGTCAGTGCGCTCCCATGGGGGAGCTCTGCTCAGCCACAAACTGGGCTGAGGGCGGCAATGGCAGGAGCCTCTCCCATCTCCTCAGACATCCCCCAAGAGCTCCCAGGCTGCCAGAGGGATGTCTGACTGCCAGCTTAGGCCCGATCCCCCGAGTGGGCTTAAACCAGCAGATAGACATCCCCTGAGGGGGTCCCAGACTGCGAGAGGGCACAGGCCGGGCTGAGGGACGCCCCCCTCCCACCCCAGTGAACAAATTTTCATGCACCAGGCCTCTAGTATGTTATAAGAGGATAATTAAAGGCTCCAAGTTCTGGAGATCCTTTTTCTTCATTCATTATCCAGATCGAATATCTATCTAAATATGAAATGTTGATAGGTAAGACCATATGATCTTGGCTATCAATGGTCTTTAAACAGAATTCATATTAGTCAGGTCTTTTTTAGAATTCTTTCTCCCACAAAATCATTGACAATTTATGCATAGGAAGTTGCCTGGCATTTATCAGCATCAAATGACTGATTCATAGGACATGTTTCTAGAATCAAAGGTAATGGTTAATAGTCAGAGAATATCATTTTTCTGATGTATGACAGCTAGAGTTTCTATTTTTACAATCTGGAAATAAGATGTCTAAAGTTATTTTAGCACTTTGTCAACCTTTGGACAAAATAAAGGCATGTTTCTGGATAATACAAGAAACAAAATCATGTACTAGATGAAATGAGCCTAACATTCAGTATAAATACAAGGAATATGATAGTGTTGCTATAACGGATAATCATTGATTTATTCCTGGATTATGTAGAAATATTGACATGGAAGTTTGAACTAGTATGGTGCATGTACCAAAGTTACCACAGTGTTTTTTGTTTGTTCGTTTGTTTTTTAGAGATTTTTAATTGATTTTTAGAGAGAGAAGAGAGAGGGAGAGAGAAACGTTCATGTGAGAGGAGTGGAACATCGATAAGGTGCCTCCCACATGCCCCCTATCAGGGATCAAGCCTGCAATCCTGGAATATGCTTCATTGGTAATCACACCAGCAACTTTTTGGTGCACAGGACACTACCCAACAACTGAGCCACACCAGCCAGAACTCATTACAGTGTTTTGCTAGACCAATGGTAGAGATCACACCACTCTATTCAGAAAACTTTTTCTTCTTATATTTATGTTGCCTTTATCTTTTTCAAGGGTTCTAACTTTTACTGAATGAAATCATAAGCTTTGGAGTCAAATCTGAGATTAAAACCTGACTTTGAGCGTTATTACTTGCTTGACCTTGAACAAGTTAACCTCTCTTAGTCTTAGTACCTTTAACTGTAAAATAGTACAGTTAGATGGGTCAGCAGGGAAATGATATACTGTGTGTGTACACACACACACACACACACACACACACACACATGCACAATTTAGCAGAGTGCCCACCATAAAGTATGCAATAAACCTTTGCTAGAATGTATTTATTTCATTATTACATTTGTAAGACATCTTTATTACTTTTAATAAGCTGAAGGTTAATTAAATATATGCAAATGCATGCATTCATTTAATTACTATTTCATAAATATCTACCCTCCCTGATACTAGGCTGGTCTTTGACAAACAAGGACCCTAGATTTTAAAGAATCACAGAAAAGTGAATGACTTATCTTTTCTTTAGGGATGTTCTAAAGAAAAGATAGCTCTTGAATTTGACCTTGGACATGTGTAGGAATGTGTCAGTTCAGGAGGAGTGAGGAATTCCTAGCCAAAAACAATATGAGCAAAACTTCAGAGGTGTTCACATTCACACTGTATCTGAAATGTGAGTTAGGCTGGCAACAGGACCAGATGACCGCAGCTTTACTGAAGAAACCATCTTTCTGAATCTCTTCATTGTTATTAATAGCTGCATTACTGCAAATACACAATTCAGTCCATTTTGATCTCTATCCAACAGTGCTATGACGGGCCACTGCCAAATGTGGGCACCTTTGTTTTCAATGGTGGATTTGGGAATATTTTATTTCTATCCATTTCCCCTGCTCATACAGTAACCAGGATGACATGACTTATTTATTATCTTTTAGGCATTCCAGACTCCATTCCCCTTGTAAAAACCATAGGAACCTTTAAAGAAGCTCAAAGTCACATTTCTCTGCTGATTAACAAAACCATCCAAACATTTCAGTGTTTGATTTCAAGAGTTGCTATCAACCTTCATAGGCCTATTGTCCCTCTCTTCTTTTTTCTTATTCCAGTCAGGTTCTGACTGTCTCAGAATATTGATTTTATTCAAACACAGCATTAACGAGATGGTTAAGATTGCAGGTAAAGCTTGATTGCCTGGGTTTGTATTTTGAGTTCTTTACTCCATGGATATGTGGTACCAAACAGGTACTTTATCCTTAGTGTCCTTATCAGTAAAATGGCAGCAGTAGTAACACTTCTCTTATAAGGTTAACTGATTCAAAAATAGATGAGTTAACACAGATACAATATTTAAACAGTATTCAGCTCATGAGCAATGTTCAGTAAGTTTAGCTAAGATTGCTATTCCCTCTTCAAAATACAAATGTCTTACAGTAGATTATCATTTCAAAATATTTATAAATGACCCATGATGATTATTAAATGATCCATGAATATATGCCTGTTCTAAAAGGGACAAGCATACCAGGTAAAGTCTAACTGAACCTCTCCCTTTAATTCCTGCTATGCTTATTCCACACCTCAGAGGTAACCTCTGGTTGCAATTTAACAGGTAATTTCTGGTTCTTTATCTCTATGTTTCTTATTTGAACATACATTAGATCTTGCCCTATAAATTATGTTAAAAGTTTGTTGTTTTTACTCAAAATATATCATAAATACATTTTAAAATAATTAAGTTTTAATGTAAAAGTTACATATTAAAATCATTTATTTACCAAATATTTTCTAAATAGCTCTAATACATCAGGCCTTTTTTTCTACTTGCTGGAGGTGACTCAGAGAAGAAAAAATTCACATTATGTAAGCCCAACTGAAGCTTACATTTCCTTTGATGTACATCTTATTCATTTCTAATAACTATAGTTTGTCATAGAGTATGAATCAAACCTAAGTTCTCTTACTACTCTATTGAAAGAAAGGTACATGTTTTACAGGGGTTTGTTTTGTTTTATTACCAATATAATAGCACCAACAACCTTTATACTCATGTTCCTATGAGTTTTTCATTTTTAAGAGATATTCTAAAAGTGTAATTATGGATTTAAAAGTTTTAATAGACACAACAACTTCCAAAAAGGCTTTGTCAATTTATATTCTTACCCAGATTGCTTAAACACGGCTATTCCCCCATATCATCCAAATTGATGCCTGCAAAGTAATGTCTTCAGGGATGTTTACAGAATTGTTACAAAAAGGGTTTTCTTTAGTCAAATAAATTTAAGTAACACTATAGTTTTCCTTACCAAGGTTTCCATGTTTCAGTCTATTATAAATGTAAATATGGGTGCATGACATGCAGTATCTTTTCACCATACATATATTAACAAATTGAGGAGTGGTATCCTATCTGTTTCCATGTGATAAATGATTTTTGAATTGCTTAGAATTATGCCAATCCTTTCAGGCCCATAACATCTAGGAAATATGTAAATTATCAGAATCAGGAATACAGTGTAAAGCTTTTGGTTATTTCCCCCCACTTCATTTTCTTAGGTGAAGACAGGCTATTATAATAAATACTCTCCAAAATATGTAATGAATAAGATATAATAAAAGCTTATTTCTTACTCATATAACAGTACATAGTGGCTATTCCTGGATGGCAGTTATCTCTTCAGCACATGGTGCAGGAACTCAAATTTCTTCCTTTTTGTAAATCTTCTGTCCCCTTGGGTCTCATTATCATCTGTACTCCATTGGTGGACAAGCAAAGGGGATATGAAGTAGGTAAACCTTATTATTAATAGCCTCCTTTAAGTTGAATACATCATTTCTGCACATTCCTTTGGCAAGAACTATACGCATAACCATACCTGACAGTGAGAGAGTATGGGGAATATAATCTATTTTTGCACTCAGTAAAAAAAAAAAAAAAGAAAGAAAGAAAGGAAATGCTTATTGCCTAAAAATCAACAGTCTATGATACATCTGAGAGGTCTATAATAATAACATTGCCAATAACCACTGAACATTCCTTGCATGACAGGCTCAATTCTAAATGCTTTACTTGTATTACCTCACAAATATTCAAAACTATTGCAAGAGGTAGGTAGTTCTGTCTCATAAATTAATGAGGTAATCAAGGTCACATAGCTTGTAAAGGATAGAATCCACATAGAAAACCACGCTGAGTGCCTGGCCTTAATGCTTTGCCATGCTACCTCTCACCAAGTCAGCATGCCCATGGCCTGGCATGCTGGAACACTGTGGCCTCTAGTCTCCCACATTGCCTCCCCTGCCTCTGTTCACTTTGACTTTTTAAACAATATTGCTCTTCTCCCAGGGTCCTGGTTCCATTTGGAAGAGTGAATATTAAACCCTTCACATCCTACACTTTCTTAAAAGACAACTTAACTCATTCAAATAATTCATAGTGAAACAGCAAAAGAGAGAAACTTTCTTTTGCTAATGTTGGTCAGCTCCTAGAATATAATTTTAGTATTTGTTTATAAAAAGCTTCTCTATATTCTTTCTCCATTTTACTATTTGACTGTCTTCTTTGAAGAACCACAGTCTCTGTTTTCCTTCTACTCTCTGGTTACTACTCTTCCCCCACTTTTCTTGAAAACATTCTCTTACTCTTACCAAACTTAAATATTAATGTTCCTTGAAATTTGTGTCTTCTTTTCTCAATCTTGTGGAATAATCATATTTATTCCATGATTTAGTTAAAACCATGTCTATTTTCCAATGTAGGGCACTAGTAGGCTAGTTTTCAGGGAAGGGGTGCTGGTTAATAACATCTAATAGGGACGATGGTACATCAAAACATCCAGATACCTTTGTATATTAACTTCCTTGACCTTCTCTGCACCAAAACTTCTTACATGCTCATTGTAGCAGTTATCTATTGCTATCATTTTGCTGAGCAACAAGTTACTAAAGTTTAGTGATGTATAACAGTTATTCTCATATTCTTGAGTCTGTAAATTGGCAGAATAGTTATAGTTATTCAGATTATAGGTCTATGGGTTGATTAGGACAAGTTTACTCTATGTATATGTCATATTGCTGAAGCCAGCAGACTACTTAGGGGTTGTAGTTCTTGTAATTATGGCAGAAATGCAAAAGGGCAAGACCAGTAATGACAACACATTTTACACCTCCGTTTGCAACACATTGGCTAAAATCCCATTGGTCAAAGTACATCACATGCTGAGACACAAATCAAAGGGTAGAAAAGTATACTCCATCTTTGGGGGGCTTGGGAGGATGGGGCTGCAAAATCTCAAGGCACAGGTATGGACACAAAAAGAGGAGAAAAACTGGGAAGAGTAATTCAATATGCCAATTACCGTTTTGAAATGTACAGGCATAGGTAGTTGTTCATTTTGGCTAATGTGAGTATCCTAAAACTTGTCAAATGTGTTGGATAAAAACCATGAAAACCTCAGAAATAATTGTTGGTAACTACTGAGCCTAAATCTTTGACTCAGGCCTCTATTCTTTTGAGCTTTAGATAGTTTGCTTTCTTTTTTTCCCAACACCTGCATTTGTTGAACACTTACTAAATAAAAAGCATTGTATATGACACTGCAGGTATAAAAACAAAGAAAGGGCACTTACAACCTTGTTGCCATGAAACTCAGAGTCTAACAGGGAGACATATGTTAACAATAACTAGTTACTAAGTTTATATTGCGAAAAGCACTTTGAACATAGAGAGTTCGTTATAAATTAAATGTTGGTAACTGGGGATCTAGCCTATTCTGTTATTATAAGGAGAGCTCACTTGTAGTGATATTTCAGCTGCAGTAAAAGGTAGTTAAAATTGGCTAAGTGAACTCTAGACATTTAAAAAAGCATATGAAATAGTAATAGTAAGCTATGATGGGAAATAGTAACAAAGTCCAGCTGCGGGAACACAGAAAAAAAAATATGGTCACAACAATGAAAAGAATAAAAAGCATAAAGTGATGACCAGACATTGAGAGTTCAGATGCCCATGGACTTAAGTCTAAAAAGTAATGGAAAGTCATTATAAGGTTTCAAGCAGAAGTGAGACATAATCACATTTGCATGATGAGGTTAACACTGAGAAAAATGGGGAATATCAATAAATAATTATTGCAGTATTTTTCTTGAAATAAACCAGAACAGGCTGGTAGCAGGGGATGTGAACAAATGGAAACACTTCTAAGACAATTGGATGGTATAATTCACAGAAATCAGTGACTCAATAAACAAGGGGACTTAGGCGAGTGGCATAAAGATTAACTTCAGGTGCCCAAGTTATGAAGTTAGTGAATGCTGATACCATTTGCTGAGAAAGGAAAAATTAGAAGAGGACTGGCTTTATGGAAAAGATCAACAATTCAGTTTTGAACGTGTTGCAAATGAAGATGAAATATCCAAGTGCAGATGTAGATGACCTAATTAGATAAATGAGTCTGGAAGAGGACCAGATTCCTGGGGAAGATCATGAATTCAGTTTTGAAGATGGTGAAGAGAAGATGAGGCTTCCATGTGTAGATGTGGATGATCTAATTAGGTATTAGAGTCTGGAGCTCATAGAAAATAATTGGACCAGGGACACAAATTTGAGAATCATCAGAACATAGATGTACTTGAATCCATATGTATAGATGAGATCACCTTGGGAAAAAGTATAGAATGGGCAAACAACTACTTGGTAAGAGCTTATGAATGTCCTTGAAAAGTCAGTTTTATGAAGAACTAGTAAAGGTGAGAGCAAAGAAAAGGAAAGAGAGGTAGTAGAGCAGCCAGTTATGTGTGATGACACAGAAACCAAGGTAAGAGCGTATTTCAAGAAAAATATATTAATAACGTTGAATACTTCTGAGAGACCAATCATAGTGAGGACAGTTTTCATATCCAGCACCCATAAGTGAAAGAAAGGCTGGCTCACCAGGAAAAGTCCCTTGTAGCTCCATGTTAATGTTTATGATGACTTTAGATAAACTACAGAATCTCTCTCTATTATAAAGCAGGGGTGATAGCAGTGTCTTCCTTCTTCTTGGGGCCCTACTGTGGAATAAATAAAATAATATATGTGGCCTTTGATAAATTCTCAAAAATATTAGAAATTAATTTTGTTAGTAGGAGAATTAAACAATTATTTGTTTTATTTATACAAAACCATTATAAATGTAATATTTGTCACTAATAACACAGAGAAGTAGTCTCTTTTTAAAAATGTCAGTTCACTCTCATACATACCTGGTGCAATGAAATTCAGTGACCACCTCACCAGTTGTTTCATCTCTTCCTTGGATTCTTCTGCACAACCCATCTTTTATCTAATCTCTTTCAACTTTTGAACTGTTCTGCTTGATCTTTTGATTCTTGATCTGTAAAGAAGAGTATGTTTTTAATAATTCACCCTAAGAATCAGATCATGTCTATCACTCAACCTCTTTCTGATGCCACCAACACAAAGCTTCTGAATTTCGTTTTATCATAAATATTTCAATAAATCTATAGGTAGCTTTGGAGATTTATTTTGGAAAAAAAGAACATCCTTAGATGTTTCTAAAAGCCCCTTTAACACTTTCAAAATTTAATAATTGGGAGAAGGCCAATTATTTTATAAGTTATGGATATTTGCATCATATTCAAGTAGCTTTTCTCAGATTTTTTTAAAATACATAATTATTTTAAAAAGCAGGCAAATAATTATTGGAAGCTTTATTTTTGAAAGTTAAAGAAAAATTCAAAAGGATAAAAAAGATAACCCTATATAACTAGCATATTGCAGGTTCTGAGAGTAATACTACAAGGCAAGAAAAGAAATAAGAGTCTTCTCTCAGAGGTGGAAACTAATGTAATGCAGTTTTTAATTTAAATGAAGACTAATAAGATTAAAATTATCTAATTATATTTACCCCTCATATTGCAGAGCTAACTTACTGCTACCATCTGAAGAAAGGTCGTTCTAAGTTTAATTACAACACTAGTAAGTAAATTCTCTTAAGAAATATTTACTGAGTTCAAAATACATGTACAAAGGAGTCCCTCTACTAGACATATCAGTCTACAAGTATAAATAAGCTTGATCTCTTCACCTAAGGAGGTTAGAAGCTAGCTTGGAAGATTAGAAGCAAGTCATTAATTCTAATGAAAGGAAAACTGTGGTAATAGGGATTGCCATTTATTGGAGTTGGAAAATTTGGTGAGAGAATTGGCATTTGGCCTAGATCTTGACAGGAACACCCTTCCTCTAACAGATGAAAATAACAGTAAAAGGCAAGATAAGAATAAAGAAATGCATGTGACTTGAGAGGCACAGGCCATGGGATGCAATGCTGAGCAATCCAATGGGGTGAGGCGTTAGTAGTGGTGGTAATGATGGGATGAAATTACTTGTAAACCTGCCTTTTCTGGAGTCCTTTCCTTTCAGTATTTCCACAGGATAGTCAGGAATTTAAATTCATTTGGAAAACAAGAGTCACCATCAAAGGTTGTTTGTGAGGTGTGTTTGGTGGGAGTAGAGAGCATTTAGTGGCCAAAGGAGTGATATAGTAATGTGATTACACTTGTGTTTGGAGAAAAGTATTATCAGTCTAAGATTGAGAGAGGAAGGAAGGGAGAGAGAGAGAGAAAGAGAGTGAGAAACATCGATGTGAGAGAAAAACATGGATTGGTTGCCTCCCCTACATGCCCTGACTGGGGATGGAACCAGCAAACTTTTGGTATATGGGATGATGCTCCAATCAACTGAATCACCTCGCAGGGCCTGACAGTCTTCTTTTTAAAGCAAGTTGGTAGAAACTGTGAATCTCAAGATTGCTATATTTCATTCTTTTTCATATCCTCATTCCCATGCATCTAGCACAATTCCTTGTCTGATACTCAATACATGTCTGTTGAAAGTATTTGGCTTCAAGAAAACTACATATAAAGACTTAGATCTGCCTAAACGGTGTTGCTCAATGATTGAGTGTGGACCTATGAACCAGAAGGGCACAGTTCAATCCCCAGTCAGGGCACATGCCCAAGATGCAAGCTCAATCCCCAGTGGGAGGCATGCATTAGGAAGCCAATCTATGAATTTCTCTCATCATTGATACTTCTGTCTCTCTCTCCCTCTCCCTTCCTCTCTGAAAGTATATATATATATATATATAGTATATATATATATATATATATATATATATATATATATATATTTAGCTCTAACACTTGGGAGTGGAACAGCTTCTAGGTGGTGTTTCAAACAAAGAACCACAAAGGAGAAGAACCTAATTCTGACTAGAAGCACAGGAAGAGAAATGATGAGCAAGGCTCTGTGGAAGAGGAAGCATTGGAGCTAGACCTAATTCATTGGTAAAAGCCTAAAACAAAGCAATAGCCATGAAATTCTATGAGATATCATCAATGCCTAAGAGGGAGTGGCCATAGAGTTGAGGGAGAAGATTCTAAAAATGGATCTTCATCAACTTCTTGGAGTCAAAGAACTATCCAGTCTGTGGAGCCACAGACTACGGGAGACTCGAGTTTCTTCCATTACCTTCTGTATGAGTGCTTGTATCTGCATGAGTACTGACAGAAAATATGCGACATACTCAAATTGTATAATTTATGGAGAGTGTCATAAAGGGACCATTTACAAAGCTGTGGATAGGATATAGGAAATCGCAGAATATACTGCAATACCCAGGATCTTGTAGCACTGGATGTTTTTATTGTATGAAATCCTCAAGGAGACAAGAAAGGATGCACTTCTAGAAATAGAGAGGGAACACTGTGAGGAGAGGGCTGTCTGTCAGGACATGGGATGCAGCCAACACTTGACAAAGCCACAGAGAAGAAGCAGAGCATCTCACTCTGCTCCCTCCCTTTGATCTCTTGCTGAAGACTCATTTATTTAACCAAACAGGAAACAGTGGGTAAGGGAGTACTTTGATGTAGACCATAGTCAGTCCCATTGTTCACAGCACTGGATGAGAGTGTATTTGAAGGGAAAATAGAAGCTATGTAGTCATTATGCTGAATCACACCTGATTTTCCTTGACAAATCAAAGTCATTACAATGAAAATACTAAGACTAAGTTAAATAACACATAGCTACTTGGATTATTATGAGAAGAGACTATTCTTTATTATGATACTAGAGGCCTGTTGCACAAAATTCGTGCACAGGGGTGTGTGTTCTTCAGCCCAGCCTGTACTCTCTCCAATTTGGGACCCCTCGAGGGATGTCTGACTGCCCCTAAAAGGGCAGTTGGACATCTCTCTCACAATCTAGGACTGCTGGCTCCCAACTGCTCGCCTGTCTGCCTGATCACCCCCTAACCACTCCCCTGCCAGCCTGCTTGATGCCTAACTGCTCCCCTGCCAGCCTGATTGCCCCTAACTGCCCTCCCCTGCCAGCCTGGTCCCCCCCAACTGTCCTCCCATGCAGGCCTGGTCTCCCCACAAATGCCACCCCCTGCTGACCTGGTCACCCCTAACTGCCCTCCCCTGTCAGCCTCATCGCCCCTAACTGCTCTACCCTACAGGCCTGGGTCCCCCACAACGGCCCTTCCTGCAGGCCCGATCGCCCCCAACTACCCTCCTCTGCCAGCCTGGTCACCCCTAACTGCCCTCCCCTGTAGGCTTGATCACTCCCAAATGCCCTCCCTTGCAGGCCTGGTCCCTCCCAACTTCCTTCCTCTGAGGGCCATCTTGTGGCAGTCATCTTGTTTCCACATGGGGGCAGCCATCTTTGACCACATGGGGACAGCCATCTTGAGTGTTGGAATGATAGTCAATTTGCATATTACTCTTTTATTAGATAGGATGGAGGCCTGGTGTACAGGTGGGGGCCGGCTGGTTTGTCCTGAAGGGTGTCCTGGATCAGGGTGGGAGTTCCCTTGGGGCACGGGGCAGCCTGGGTGAGGGGCCTGTGGTGGTTTGCAGGCCAGCCACACCTCCCAGCAACCCAAGCATAGGCCAGGGAAGGCTGGAAACAGGTATGTGGGATTTATTTATCTTCTATAATTGAAATGTTGTAGCCTTGAGCAGAGGCCAGGGCAGGCCAGGGAGGGCTGGAAGCTTGGCTTCCTCCATCACCAGGGGCAACCCAAGCCTCCTGCTCACTCCAGCTCTGTGGCAGCCGCTATCTTATTTGGGTTAATTTGCATAGTCACTCTGATTGGCTGGTGGGTGTAGTGGAGTGATGGTCAATTTGCATGTTTCTCTTTTATTAGTGTAGATATTTTCAAATACCAACATTCTTTTGAAAAATTCTTCTGCTATATAGATGATACACCTAGACACACCAACTTAAAAATGGTATGCAAATAGAAGTACAAAATGTAGCCTATATAAAACATGGGCATTTTCTTTACTATTAGCCACTTAACTAGTGACTAGATTTTTAATTTTCTATGTAGATTGATAGCAAATGTGCCCAGTTTTGTAATATGTTCTTTAAAAAACAGTTATTGCCCTAGCTGGTTTGGCTCAGTAGATAGAGTGTGAGCCTAGGGACTGAAGGGACCCAGGTTCAAGTCTATTCAAGGGCACATGCCTGGGTTGTGGGCTCGATCTGTAGTGGGGGGCTTGCAGGAGGCAGCCAATCAATGATTATCTCTCATCATTGATGTTTCTATCTCTCTCTCTCCCTCTCCCTTCCTCTCTGAAATCAATAAAAGTATATTAAAAAAGCAAACAAATAAAAACACACAGTTACCTTTAGTTATCTTTTACTTTGCTATCACACCTCATGTAAGACCCCATTTTACCAAAATGAAGCATGGCAACAATTTTTTTTTCAAATGCTGAGATAATAATGCATTAGTATTATTCAAAACATAAAATATTTAAATCATTTTCCACCACATGAGATTTCACAATATATATTTTATAACAACTAAGTTATAAAAATTACAGTTCAAAGAATGTCTGCAATAGAAAAAATCTTGAACTCTCTTATACTTGAGCTATCATTTAAGAACAACAATGGTCAGATATGAGTAACTAGTCTTCACTTGAAATCTAGATTGCACATGTATTTAGATTTTGCACATTACAAGGCCAGGTCAGAAATATATAGGTACGAAGAAGATCCCACTTGACTCTTCAGGGCCATACAGACTGCATAATGGCCTGTTGCCAGCTAAAATCAGTGTCCCATGGAATTAGGCATTTTTACTAAGAAATATCCAAACAAAAACAAAAACCAGCACTAAATTAAAGTTTCTTGATTTTCCCTTAACAGCCTCAAAGATCTTTGATAGTTTACATGATAAGAAAATATAAATATAATTACTCAAAAATTTATTAATTTATCCTGATGTGAAAAATCAGAGAGACTGTCTTTATCCAGAGTGACATCCTATGTACCATAAGCAAAGCATTATAAAGTTCAATTTCCATTTCAAAACCTCTGTTTTCATTTTCATTGCTTATCATTGCTTTGATGTTCCTGCACTCTGACAGAGAGCACGGTTTCATTTGGGAAAAGGAATCAATTTCTCAATGTAAATTGTGATTTATACACTTCCCTTCCTCACCTATTTTGAATTGATTTGATTCTAGAAGCAGTAAGACATGTAAAAAACACCGTTTTGCTTGATTTAAAAAAAAAAACAACACTTGGGAAATGGCTTGTTGGATAAGCCCTAGACCAAAAACTAGCAACCCTGAAGGAATGCATTTTCCTTTTCTATGTCAGTGCTCTTCTTAGTTTTCATGGCTCTTTAAATAAGGTACTGAGGAAGTCTCAGGTCAAAAGGAAGCTATCTTCTCAGCATAAGAAATCCATCTACCTTAAAATAACCTATTTTCAGGAAGCACTTAATTTTGGTTCCAAAGTATGGCTTATTAAAATTGTATGGTAGTGTTAAAATTAATAGAACTCAGACCTGAGCCTTTTCCAAAAGCCCAACAAGAAGAGGAAAATAGTGACATAGTTTATTTTTACAATTATATCAATGGATCTATCAAAAACAATCAGACTTTTTTTAAGTCCTCACCTGATGATATGTTTTTTATTGAGAGAGAGAGAGAGAAATATTTATATGAGAGAGAAACATTGATTAGCCTCCACATGTGCTGTGCCCCAACTGGGGGTTAAACCCACAATTTAAGTATGTACCCTTACTGGGAATTGAACCCATGACCTTTTGATGTACAGAACAGATGCTCCAACTAACTGAGCCACACCGCCCAGGGCAACACAATCATACTTTTAGTATCTCTTTAGAGACGATACTGCATACGTTTCCCCCAAAAGATAAGTACTTAATATCTCATGTGGTTGAACTGAAATAATGAAAGGTAATGGGAACTTTTGATCACATACTTTGTGATAGGTACTCTGTTAAGTACTCACATACATCATACTTAACACTCCAAAGCAATCACTATGCTTACTTCAAGACAAGAATATGAAACTTCCTTGTAAACGGTTTCCATTTTCTGAGTACCTTTCTGATCAAATTTAGAACATAGCCAAAAGTTAGTAAACATCTAGTAATCATCCTGTTTTCTGTCTTGGCATAAATAGATGTGAGAGCGATTCTGAATCACTATAGTTCAGGATTACCCCACATAGCACAGAAGATCTTGATTAGAGGAAGACAGTTGAATGCTCACCAGATATTTGCCTCATTGGTAGTCTTCTAACGGGCAACATTTTAGAAATCAAAGAAAACCATATTAATAGCTATCAGTGGTAAAACAAGACCAAGCCTTAGAAAAAGCCAAAAGGAATCTGAGTGCATAAGCTCTTGTAGTCCACTCTTCTTTACAGAACTCAAGAAAGGTTGGAAGACCATTTTGTTGTTGTTTTTCTGATGAAAATTCTCACCAAAGTTCCAGCACGTTCTTGTGGCAACTATGTCCTAAAAGACTAATTTATGAGCAGTATTCTAAACAACTCTTGGGTCAGAATATGAAATGGGATCACTATAAGTAAAGTTACTATAAGAAAATTACTGTAGAAATGACCTTAATACAATGTAACCAACTTTTTTTATTTACATGTGCTAATAAACATGCATTGAGCAAAACCTTGCGTTTTTTTTTCTTTAATTCCACGAATTTTTTTCTATGGAAAATGTTGTTAGCACTGCTGCATACATGCAGACTCTCTTTCTTCTCTGCTTTTTTTTTTAAAAGTTAAATAACTGTGATACAAGAGATGATGGTTAAGAGGACTCATATCTAGGGACAGAAAGATGTGGGTTTGCAATTGTTCCATCTCTTGATGGCTCTGTGACTTTATAAAGTTATTTCATGTTTCTAATCTTAATTTACATAATTAATAAATAAAGATAAGTATGTTCTTTTAAGTATTACAAGTAATAGGTAATTCATATAAATTTGTTTAAATGTATACGAAATATAGCAAGGGCAAAATAATGTTGGCTGAGTTAATAATAATAATTGTTATTATTCTGTTAATTTTCAGTAGAGCTATAACTATCATAATTGCCAATTGAAAATATAAGAAAATCTCTAAAATATTTTAATTAAACAGCAACATTTTGATCCTCATTACTAAGGAAGCTTATTCATCCTGCTCATGATTTTGATTTAAATCATAAAATATTTCATAGTCAGTCTCCAGGCATGAGGAAGCCTTTCTCTAATTAGCCAGAACAAACTTCTAGAAAGACACAGGCTAACCTGGCAGCAACTCTGAGTAAATGATCCAGAGGCCTGACATGACTGTGGAGACCCAGCTGTAGTGAGCCATGATGGGGCTCAAAAGGGCTTGGCCTAGTTAGAGGATTATTTGCCATTAAAGAGTCAGAAGGCAAATCAGATAATTTAAAATAAAGAATCATTTTTAGTTTAAATAAATAGAAACACTTAGAGATCTATGAAGACCATACATAGTCTTATATCACTGGGCCTTTATATATGTGGTTATCTCCACCTGAAAAACTCTATCCTCACTGGGTTATCCACTCTGTGTCCTTTAAGGCTTCTTCCAAGCATACTTTCCAACTTATTAGGATTGGCATGCAGGGTGGATGCTTTTACCACACAAGGTTTATAACTTGTCTTCAGGTTATAAATAAAAAGAGTATTGGCTTAAAATTAAAAGACCAAATTTGAGGTCCTGGTCTTCTAATTCTAACCCAATCTGTAACCTTGGGCATAAATTTTCTGATTTAGTTTCTCCTCAATTGAAAATTGATTATTTCAATGCCTTCTCTCAGAAAAGTTTACAAAGATCAAATGATAGAAAGTAGAAAATAAATCTGTGCATATAAAGCCTCTATATAAACATAAAGCAAATCCTTCATTATTGGCACATTTAATCACTTCAAAGGCAAAATTCTTCAAGTGACAGAATACTTTAGTATGGTATTTTATTTTTTCTTAATTAGGGGAACACATTCATATTTGAGTTGTCTTTTTCTGGAGATTTTGATATGCTTCTCCTCAATGTGGAATTAAAATATACTCGTTTTGAGAGAGAATGCACTAGAACCCTATACTGAAAACTTTTTCTCAAATTAGGAAAGTTCAAATTATATTCTGGAAACTTGTTTAAATAGATATCAGTCAACAATGTATTTTAATGTTGTTTAATATTCAAACTAAATAATGAAACTTATTTAAATGCATTTAAATTATCTATTCATGTAATATAGTCAGTATTTTTATGACTCTCTCCTATTTGATGCATCTGATGTGAGACCAGCCCATTCCACACCGGCACCACTGGGTCTTTGGCAGGAGAGAGGAAGGAATTTAGGAAGTACTGGATTTAATTTTTATAAGCAAAAAATAGGCATTCTACCAGTTTCTTTTCAATATGAGATGTCAGCATAGGTTGCAAAGAATAGCATCAGAGCCAAGACAGGAACAGTAACAGAAGAGTAACATAACTTTCACCATTGGATGACACCTTGACTTCTTTTATTATGCCATATGAAAAATATATTGATTATAAAACTCAACACACACACACACACACACACACACAAATCCAATTAAAAAATGAGCAGAGCACCTGAATAGACACTTCTCCAAAGAGGACATACAGATGGTCAACAGACATATGAAAAGATGCTCGACATCACGAATCATCAGAGAAATGCAAATTAAAACCACAATATGGTGTCACCTGTCAGAATGGCTATCATCAATAAATTAACAAACAATTGTTGGCAAGGATGTGGAGAAAAGGGAACCCTCATGTATTATTGGAGGGGATGCAGACTGGTGCAGCCACTACGAAAAACACTATGAACGATCCTCAAAAAATTAAAAATGGTAATGCCTATGACCCAGAGATTCCACTTCTGGTATATTTCTGGAGACCTAAAACACTAATTTGAAAAATATATATATGTACCCCTATATTCATTGTATCATTTTTTTACAATAACCAAGATACAGAAGCAACCCAAGTGCCCATGAATAGATGTGTACATAAAATATATACAAGGGAATACTGTTCCATTGGAACATATATACAATGGAATACTGTTCAGTTATGAAAAAGAATGAAACCTTACTACTTGCAACATCATGGATGGATCAAGAGGACATTATGCTAAATGAAATGAGTCAGTCAGAAAAAAACAAATGCTATACTACATTATCTCACTTATATATGAATTTTAAAGAACAAAATAAATGAACAAACAAAATCGAAACAGACTCATAGATTCAGAGGATAGACTAGTGGTTGCCAGAGGAGAGAGGGTAATTAGGGTACTGGGTAAAGGGATTGAGAAGAATGAAAGGGATTGAGAAGTACAAATTGGTAGTTATAAAATAGTCATGGGAATGTAAAGTACAGCATAGAGAATATAGTCAATAATATATATATATATATATATATATATATATATATAGAGAGAGAGAGAGAGAGAGAGAGAGAGAGAGAGAGAGAAAGCGTGGCTTGGAGCACACCCCCACCCCAGGCACACACACAGGGGGGCCTCTGCACATGAGCTGCAGAGGAAACACCTTTTCTGACCACTCATTGATTAAGCTCACTGTACGCCACTCACAGTGTTCTTGGTAACTTGGGTAATTAGAATCCAAGAAGGTGATCTAGGGTTTTTCCACCACACTTATGGAGGAAAAAATGAAGGTCCACTGCTGGAGGGGTTAAGAATGTCATATCTTGCCCTAGCCCATTTGGCTCAATGGATAAAGCCTTAGCCTGCCGACCAGTGTCTGGTCAAGGGCATGTACCTAGGTTGCAGGCTTTTCCCTGGCTGGGGCCCAGGTCAGGGTTCATGTAGGAGGCAATCAATCAAAGTGTCCCTCTCAGATTCATGTTTCCCTCTGTCATTCCCTATCTCTTCTATGCTCTCTAAAAATCAATGGAAAAATATCCTCAGGTGAGGATTAAAAAAGAAAGAAAGAAAGAAATGTCATATAATATGAAAGAGACATCATGAAAATGCCTAAAGAAAGTTGTCATTTTTCTGAGGTGAAGGGACTGGAGTCCCTGTTGATGAAAACACCATGGCGGTTGCGGTGGCTGGCAGTGGCTGCAGCAGAGGGGTGACAGAGGTGGAGCTTTCCCCTTATCAGCCTAGTCACCTCCTGCAGAGGGAGGCCAGACTGCAGCTTAGGCTTATTACCCATGGGGAGTGGGTCTAAGCCATCAGTAGGACATCCCCTGGGGGTTCCCGGACTGTGATAGGGGACAGGCAGGGCTGAGGACCCCCCACTCCAGTGCACCAATTTCATGATTCTAGTATTTCACAAAATAATATTAAAGGTAAACTGTAATTAAAAATAAAATTTATATATATGTAAATTTCAAACTATAAAGAGAAAATAAGGAGTGGTGGCTAGATGAAGACATAAACAAAGGGTAGAGTTTCTTGAAAGTAATAATATTTTCTTTTTATTTTAAAATATTGTTGGAAGATATTTTAGATGTATTCAATCTACAGTTTAACTTTCATCGATTTTTCATTCCTCCATTTAAGTTGGTATCAGGGGGTTTGTCTGTTTAAAGGACTTTCTAAGAGTAAAGAAGAGAGAGATCTATGGGTTCCACCGGTTAGAAAATATGTTAGGAGCTTGAAGTAATCATTTACCCTGCAGTTCATTCCAGATTAAATGAGGCCTAGAGAGTCCAGACCTGCCAAATATTCCTCTGCCCAAAACAGGTCACAACAGAGCAGTGGAGATGAAAAGACATTACTGAATGAAACAATGGTGCCACATTGGTAACTGACATGGAGAGATAATAGGTAACAAGACAAGTTTCCCTATCTTATTATGGCTCTTTACCAAACATCCTGAAATCTTGACACAACTCAGAAGTGGAGAAAAACCTTTGGCTGAATAAAGCTTAAATGTTTCATTTTTCAATTGAATGGAGGCTCAGAGTTTAAAATCAAGTTGATCTAAGAAAATGTAAAAGTACAGTATTTCTTTGACAGTTGACTTGTAGAATAAAATTTGTCTATGCTGCAATAGTAATAGTTCAAATTTATTAAGTTATTACTATGTGCCATGTATTTTGGTACTATGTTTACAACTCTGTAATGGAGGTACCACTATAATCTCTGTGAGAAATCTGAAGCATGGAGTGGTGAAGGAATTTGGCCAAGACCCACTCAGTTAACAGGTGGATGCAGGCTATAAGTCTAACCTAATTTGAAGCTCACATTTGTAGCTACTACTCAATATCATATTGAGAATTTAATCTTGACATACCAAACAGCAGCAAGCCCAAGAACATCAGTGCTAGAATAGCACAAGCACACCGAATCAGAGGAGCTCTACACTCCAACACGGAAAGGAGAGAGAGAACTACATAACCAGACACATAAAGAAGAGAGATCATGGGGATACAAAGAAACAGCCCACATATGAAAGAAAAGCAGGCTTCAACAGAAAAGGAAGTAAACGAAATGGAGGCAAGCAACTTGTCAGAGAAAGACTTCAGAGAAATGGTCATAAGGTGGATGAAAAGAATGAAACACAAATTCGACAATATGTGTAAGAACCAAGAGGAAATGAAGAAGAAACAAGAAGAAATGAAAAATGGCATCACTGTGGTAAAGAACTCATTAGAAAGCATCAAGAGTAGACTAGAAGAAGCAGAGGACCGCATCAGTGAGCTAGAAGACAAGGTAGGAAAAAATAACGAAGTAGAGCAGCTTCTAGAAAAAAAAAATTAAAAAGCAGGAGGAGAGCCTAAGGGAACTTTGGGACAACATGAAACAAAACAACATCCATATAATAGGAGTCCCAGAAAGAGAGAAAACTGACCAAAGAATAGAAAACCTGTTTGAAGAAATAATGACAGAAAACTACCCAGACCTAGGGAAGAAAAAAACCACACAAATCCAAGAAGCTCACAAAGTCCCAAGCAAAATGAACCCCAAAAGACCGACACCAAGGTACATTATCATTAAACTGTCAAACTACCAACGACAAAGTAAGAATATTAAAGTGGTCAGAGAGAGGCAGAAAGTTACCTACAAAGTATCCCCCATCAGGCTAGTGACTGATTTCTCAACAGAACCACATCAGGCCAGAAGGGAATGGAATGAAATATACAAAGTCATGCAAAGGAAGGGTCTGAATCCAAGAATACTGTACCCAGCAAGGCTATCAATCAGAATTGAAGTGAAATCAGGAGCTTCACAGACAAAAAAGGACTAAGGGAATTTATTGCCACCAAACCAGCAATGCAAGAAATGCTAAAGGGTCTGCTGTAAAAAAAAAAGAAAGAAAGAAATAGGAAGCGAGGAAGGAATACAGGGGTAAGGAATAAAAATGGCGACAAACAAGTACCTATCAATAATAGCTTTAAATATAAATGGATTAAATGCCCCAATCAAAAGACATAGGGTAATGGATTGGATAAGAAAACATGACCCAAATATCTGCTGTCTACAAGAAACACAACGTCAGAAAAAAAGACACAGACAGACTGAAGGTGAAGGGAAGGAAAAAGGTTTTTCAGGCGAATGGAAATTAAAAAAAAAACAGGGGTAGCAATTCTTATATCTGACAAATTAGATCTCAAAGTGAAGGACATAAAAAGAGATAAGGAAGGCCCATTCATAATAGTAAAGGGAGCAATCCAACAAGAAGAAATAACTCTGGTAAACATATATGCACCCAATACAGGAGCACCCAAATACATAAAAACTCCTGGAGGATATCAAGGGAGAGATTGACAGCAATACAATCATAGTAGGAGACTTTAATACCCCACTATAACCATTAGACTAATCCTCTAAACAAAAAATCAGCAAAGAAACATCAATCCTAAATGACTCACTAGACCAGATGGAATTAATTGACATCTTCAGAACACTTCACCACAAAGCCACAGAATATACATTCTTCTCAAGTGCACATGGGTCATTTTCAAAGATAGACCATATGTTGGGTCACAGGCAAAATCTCTTCAAATTCAAGAAGATAGAAATCATATCAAGCATATTCTCAGATCACAGTGGTATAAAACTGGAAATCAACTACATTAAAAACAATCCAAAAAAATTAAACACATGGAGGCTAAATAGCATGCTATTAAACAATGACTGGGTTACCAGAGAGATCAAAGAAGAAATAAAAAACATCATGGCAACAAACGACAATGAAAACACAACAATCCAAATTCTATGGGACACAACAAAAGCAGTCTTGAGAGGGAAGTTCATAACTCTACAAGCCTCCTGCAAAAAACAAGAAACAACTGTAATAAATTACCTAACCCTACAACTCAAAGAATTAGAAAGAGAGCAACAAGAAAAGCCCAGCATAAGCCGAAGGAAGGAAATAATAAAGATCAGAGTGGAGATAAATGACATAGAGACCCAAAAGACAATACAAAAGATCAACAAAACCAAGAGCTGGTTCTCTGAAAATATAAACAAGATTGATGAACCTCTAGCCAGGCTCACCAAGAAGCAAAGAGAGAGGACCCAAATAAACAAAATCAGAAATGAAAGAGGATAAATAACAACAGACTGCACAAAAATACAAAGGATTATTAAAAAACATTATGAACAACTCTATTCCAACAAACTGGACAACCTGGAGGAAATGGACATATTCCTAGAAAAATACAACCTTCCAAAACTCAGTCAGGAAGAATCTAAACACTTCAATAGGCCAATAACTATGGAAGAAATTGAAGCAGTCATCAAAAAGCTTCTAGCAAACAAAAGCCTGGGGCCAGACAGCTTCACAGGGGAGTTTTCCTAAACATTCAAAGAATAAATAAAACCCATCCTCCTTAAACTAGTCCAAAAAATTCAAGAGGAAGGAACACTTCCAAGCTCCTTCTATGAAGCCAGCATCACTCTAATACCAAAACCAGATAAAGACAACACAATGGAAGAGAATTACAGGCCAATATCCCTCATGAACATAGATGCCAAAATCCTCAACAAAATTCTAGCAAATCAAATCCAGCAGTACATCAGAAAGATCATACACCATGATCAAGTAGGATTTATCCCAGGGATGCAAGGATGGTACAATATGCACAAATCAATAAACATGATACATCACATGAACAAATTGAGAGATAAAAACCACATAGTCATATCAATTGATGCAGAAAAAGCATTTGACAAAATCCAACACTCTTTCTTGATAAAAACTCCCAGCAAGGTGGGACTAGAAGGATCATACCACAACATAATAAAAGCCATATATGAGAAACCCACAGCCAACATCATACTCAATGGGCAAAAACTAAAACAATTTCCCCTAAGAACAGGAACAAGACAGGGATGCCTAGTCTCACCACTCCTGTTCGACATAGTACTGAAAGTATTAGCCATTGCAATTAGACAAGAAGGAGAAAAAAAGGCATCCAAATTGAAAAAGAAGAAGTAACGCTGTCCTTATTTGCCGATTACCTGATATTGTACATAAAAAACCCAAAAGACTCCATCAAAAAACTATTAGACTTAATAAATGAATTCAGCAATGTAGCAGGATACAAAATTAACGCCAAGAAATCTATGGCATTTGTATACACCAATAGTGAACTTACAGAAATAGAGACTAAAAAAGCAATCCCGTTTACCATCACACCAAAAAAATTAAGATAACTAGGAATAAACTTAACTAAGGAGGTAAAAGACCTGTACACGGAAAACTACATGACACTGAAAAAAGAGATAGAGGAAGACGTAAACAGATGGAAGAACATACCATGTTCATGAAGTGGGAGAATCAACATCATTAAAATGCCCATACTACCCAAAGCAATCTGTAGATTCAATGCACTCCCCATTAAAATACCAACGGCATATTTCACAGACTTAGAACTCTCCAAAAATTCATCTGGAATAAAAAAAATGACCCTGAATAGCCACAGTAATCCTGAGAAAGAAGAACAAAGTAGGTGGAATCTCAATACCAAATTTCAAGCTGTATTACAAAGCCACTGTTCTCAAAACAGCCTGGTACTGGCACAAGAACAAATATATAGACAAATGGAATAGAATAGAGAACCTGGATATCGACCCAAACCACTATGCTCAATTAATATTTGACAAAGGAGGCATGAACATACAATGGAGTCAAGACAGTCTCTTCAATAAATGGTGTTGGGAAAATTGGACAGATACATGCAAAAAAATGAAACTAGACCGTCAACTTACACCATACACAAAAAATAAACTCAAAATGGATACAGGACTTAAACATTAGACGGGAAACCATAAAAATACTAGAGGAATCCACAGGCAGAGAAATCTCGGACATATGCCAAAGCAATTTCTTCATCCATCCCATTCCTAGGGCATTGGAAGCTAAAGAGAAAATAAACAAATGGGACTACATCAAAATAAAAAGCTTTTCACAACAAAAGAAACCATCAACAAAACAACAAGAAAACCCACTGTGTGGGAGAACACATTTGCAAATGTTATCACTGATAAAGGTTTAATCTCCAACATCTACAGGGAACTTATACAACTCAATAAAAGGAAGATAAATGAACCAATGAAAAAATGGGCAATGGACCTAAATAGAATCCTTTAGAAAGAAGACAGAAGGAAGGCCAAGAGACATATGAAAACCTACTCAAAGTCACTAATTATCTGAGAGATGCAAATCAAAACGACAATGCGGTACCGTCTCACACCTGTCAGCACAGCAATTATCAACAAATCAATAAAGGACAAGTGCTGGCAAGGATGCGGAGAAAAAGGAACCCTCATGCACTGCTGGTGGGAATGCAGACTGGTTGCAGCCACTGTGCAGAATGGTATGGAGTTTCCTCAAAAAACTAAAAATGGAACTCCCATTTGACCCAGTAATCCCACTTCTAGGAATATTTCCCAAGGAACTAGAAACACCAGTCAGAAAGCATATATGCACCCCTATGTTCATAGCAGCACAATTCACCATAGCTAAGATTTGGAAACAGCCTAAATGCCCATCAGCAGATGAGTGGATTAGAAAACTGTGGTACATCTACACAATGGAATACTACGCTGCTATAAAAAATAAGGAATTCTTACCATTTGCAGCAGCATGGATGGACCTGGAGAGCATTATGTTAAGTGAAATAAGCCAGGCAATGAAAGAAAAATACTACATGATCTCACTCATTTATGGAAAATAAAGAACATTATAACCTGATGAACAAACAGATAGATACAGAGGCAATAAAGCACCGAACGGACTGTCAAATTACAGCGGGAAGGCTGGGGAGTGTTGAGGAGGTGGGGAAACAGATCAACCAAAAGACTTGTATGCATGCATAAAAGTACACCAATGGACGCAAGACTCTGGGGCAAGGGGTGGGATGAGGGCATGTGACAGGGAGTAGGGAAGGCTAGGGGAAGGTCAATGGGGGGGAAAAAAAGGAGATATATGTACTACTATATGTAATATTTTCAACAATAAAAAATAAATAAATAAAGGGAAAAAAGAATTTAATCTTATGTCTTTAACAATTTGTAATAATATTGTTTATTATAATGTTAAAATAATCAAATTTAACATAACTGAACCTCTAATAAACTTCTAAAACAATAATTTTAGATAATTGAGAGACACTTTAGAAGGAAGTACATAGTAGACTATTTTCACTTTTTCAGAAAAAAATAAAAAGTCCTTATAAATAATATTTTATGTTTAAGACAGGACAGAACAAAACACAGGGGTGCCAATAACATATTTGGAAGATAAAAATTATACACATTTTCTAATAAATCAGACTGTGGAAACATGGAAGAAAGTTTGTCTTCTATTTAAATAAAATGAAAACCGCACGTGTTTAGTTTGGGCCCATGATTACCGTATAGAAGAAACCCAGAAATAAAAATCCTAGCAGTCCTGTGAATTTATGTGAACAGCCATGCCCATGCAAAGCCTTCCAGCAATAGCTTACTTAATCTGATGATTGCTCTAACCCAACCCCCTAGGTAGTGGAGGAAATGACTCTATAAGAGACTTAAACACTCCCTTCAGAAAAGTATAATAGTTGAATTTTGTTTACTCTGCACCCTTCTTTGTCTGGACTAAATAGACATTTGCATAACTGCTTTTTTTTTTTTACATCAGCTGTATAAACTCTAGATTTTTATTGAGTAACTTCTATTAAATCCCTTGCATTTCTGCCTGACCATATTTGCTAAGGAAAACTGGACACCCCTTTTCACAGAGTCACTGCTTACATTGAAAAATGATTGCATCTGTGTTCTGAGTCATATTCCCTCTCATAAATTTACAGAAAATGTGACTTTCTAGAAGTATGGGTCAGTCAAAGCTAGAAATGTAGGTCAGTCTAGCCTAGAATGATGACTTCCAATAACTTAGCTGTATAAACCAACATTCAACGTCAAAATGTAAACTGATATGTCTTTCCAACTAGGACCATTCTGGCTCAATCACTTCAACCTTCAATACTGGGCATTTTGCATATTTTGTCCCTCCATGCTTATTCTAAACAATACAGCTAGAATTCATGTCCTGGATTGCTATTTTTTTTTCTTTTACTAGAGCTCACTTTAATCAATTAAAAAGTTTTATTTCTGTGTTCATTAGAATGATGGTTTATTGGCTTGGAAAGAAGAAATATTGACTTAACTCACAGAATGACCAAGCAAGTGATAACTCTTCTTCTTTTTTTTTAATTTCTTTATTGATTAAGGTATTACATATTTGTCCTTACCCCCCCATTCCCATCCCAAATTCCTCCCCATGCATGCCTCCACCCCCCTGTTGTCTGTGACCACTGGTTAGGCTTATTTGCATGCATATAAGTCCTTTGGTTGATCTCTCTCCCTTACCCACACCCTCCCCTACCTTCCCTCAGAGGTTTGACAATCTGATAAATGCTTCCCTGTCTCCAGGTCTGTTTTTGTTCATTGGTTTATGTTGTTCATTATTTCCCATAGATGAGTGAGATCATGTGATACTAGAAATACACATATAAGAACAGAAAATGAG
This sequence comes from Corynorhinus townsendii, assembly GCA_026230045.1. Classification (NCBI taxonomy): domain Eukaryota; kingdom Metazoa; phylum Chordata; class Mammalia; order Chiroptera; family Vespertilionidae; genus Corynorhinus; species Corynorhinus townsendii. The sequence goes on from JAPDVU010000002.1 coordinate 160,389,055, forward strand.
ACAAACAATAATGTTTATGCTGAGAGGCAAATGAATCACTCTGTAGTAAGTTTCTTTCTGGGCCAACAGTTCTTTTGAGTCCAATTTCAATGTCAAACAGTTCCTTATGTGTACATGTCAGCAATGATATTTCAGTTCTGGATGGTGGACAAATGGTGGTAATGCAGGTCCGACCCTCTCTGGTTTGGTCCTGGGCAACCTGCAGTGACGCACAGCTGCTGACTGCTAGTATAGTAAGGCGTCATCAGCGTCTTCCATCTCTGGACTGTTTCTCCTCCATCTTCATGGCTAGAGCAGTCCTGTCAATTCCTCTCTGTTGCAGGAATCCACATGGTCTTGGAGTTGTTTTCTGAAAATATACAAACATATTCTAGACCAAAAGTTAATAAAGGAATATTTTCTATAAATTTGACTTGGGATCCTTTTTCATTTTTTGCCCAAATGATTTTTCTTTGGCTTGTTTTGACACCATGTGTGTTTTTCATGGGTATCTTGCTGTTAGCATTACCAATGAAAGTTAATTTTCTAAAGTAAAAATTTTCTTGATGTAATTTAGTTACAGGATATTTTCCTTACATGATATTCTTCTACTATCCCTCCTTTTTTATTTAAATATTAGGAGGCTTTTGGAAATTTTATAATTCAGTCTTAATAACTTTTAAATTTTAATTTTTTGCACTAAAATATTACTGCTTTAGGTTTATTGCATGCTACACAATTTTACCATGAGATGAACTACCAATAAAAATTTTAGTTAACACTTTAGAAATAGCTTTTTGTCCAGTACAATTAATTTTTTTAGAATGTTGGCTTATTTCAATTAGCCAATTTAAATTTGTCTGAAAACTTGACTACTATTTTACTGTCTAATTTAATACTCTAACAACAATCTTATTTTACCCTGTAAATATTAGTGGAAAGGATTACTTGCATTCTTGAGTAGGCCCTGAGCATTCCTGATGCTAGGCTGGATTTAGATATTAAAACCCACTTCTCCCCACACCATGGGCACAAGACAACTCAAACAAGTCTTGTTGCAGTGAGAGGGCAGCTGCTGTCAGCCAAGTCTCTGTCTGTTACCTGGGTCCTGATTTGAGCTGGGCATGGGAAGTGAAGCAGCCATGGGAGCATGAGACCTCCCTCAGAAGGGGTGAGGGTTCAGGCCCCTGCAAAGTTGTGGGGGGGAGGGGGTGTGAGGGTCTATGCCCCACCTCTGTTGACCCCCAAGTTTTCTCCTGATGGCCCCTCTGCGACTGTGCCTGTCTTAGGCTGTTCCTTCCCTGAGGAATCTTACCCGTCTCTGGCTAACCAGCCATCCTCTAGGGCCAAGCAGGGTGATGTGAGGTTCAGTTCTGTCTCCTTGGTAGCCTATGCCCCCATGGCCTCCATGCCCAGCACCTGCCTTGGAATCCCCTCTCCTGCTGGCGGGGCCCCAGCACTGATCACATATCTTGGGGAACCCAGGTTTCTTCTCCAGGGAGGCAAGTGATAACTTTTCAATATAATAACTCTTGGAAAACTATACTTTTTTTAAACTAATCATTTTGGGGATTATTATGATTTTCAAACACATATGCACATGACATGAACTAAACATGTTATAAAAAGTTATTTTTGACATTTTGAGTTCAAGCAAAGACACATTTGCCAATTTACCTGAAAAATAGTTTCTATTAAAAAAGAAATACATTTGAATAACATTTCATCTTGGATGAACTCAATTGTGTTGCTTAGTACATTTTATGATTATTTAATTGTTGTGTGTGACCAATTTTAGTATTTAAAGGCTTTCTCATTCAGTCTTTAGTTTTGCCTAAAATGTTTTTCCTGTGCTATAATTTAATTTTTAATGCATAACTATGTGTTCCCCCAAAGTTGAAATATTTGTGATGAAAATAGTGTAGACAGGAGAAAAAGAACAAGTATCAATAACCTTCACAATGTTATATTTCAGGTGTAGACTGAGTTTACTTCCAAGCTGTTGGTTATTATTTTTTTAACATTTACTTTTGGGGGATTGTTTTGTTTTGGGGGCTGTGCAGCAGAGACTATTGCAGGTCCAGGCAGGTTACTTGTTCAGTGCTGTGTTTGGCAGCAGAGTGAATAGACCTGAGGTTATTGAAGGAGACTGATGTAAGCATTTGAAAAAGTAAGTTTATAAACTCATGATTTCTCCAGGCCTTAAATTATTTGCTTCAGGTCAAGTTGACTAACTCTTGACAGCTGGTTGAATGAGTATACATTGAGTCCCATTATCTGAAGGTATATATGAGTTAGTGAGATCCCATTATCAAGACTAAATCTAGGACAGTGTGTTTCAAACTATGGGATATGAATCACTAGTAGGTTATAAATCATGTGAAAGTTTGTCATTGGTTGTGTGTTGTTGTTGTTTTTTTAATCCTCACCCGAAGATATTTTCCCATTGGTTTTTAAAGAGAGTAGAAGAGAGAGGGAAAGACCAATACAAATATCAATGTGAGAGAAACCTATTGATTGGTTGCCTCTTGCATGAACCTTGACCAGGGCCCGGGTCGGGGAGGAGACTGAAACCAAGGTATGTACCTTTGACCGGAATCGAACCAGGGACCCCTTCGGTCTGCAGGTTAAAGCTTTATCCACTGAGCCAAATTGGCTAGGGAAAGTTTTTGTGTTTTTTTTTTTTTTTTTTGACTCAGTGATCTTGCTTCTAGGAATATAGCCCAAGAAACTAGAAACACCAATCAGAAAGGATACATGCACCCTTATGTTCATGGCAGCACAATTTACAATAACTAAGATTTGGAAACAACCTAAGTGCCCATCAGCAGATGAATGGATTAGAAAACTATGGTACATCTACACGATGGAATACTCTCTTGCTGTAAAAGGAAAGGAACTCCTACCATTTGCAACAGCATGGATGGACATGGAGAGCATTATGCTAAGCAAAATAAGCTGATTAGAGAAAGATAAATATCACATGATCTCACTGATTTGTGAAATATAATGAACAACATAAACTGATGAAAAAAAAACAGATCCAGAGACAGAGAAGTATTGATCAGACTGTCAAACCTCAGAGGGAAGGCAGGGGAATGTGGGGGGATAGGGGAGAGATCAACCAAAGGACTTATATGCGTGCATATAAGCATAACCAATGGACACAAACACCAGGGGGGTGAGGGCAATGAGCCAGGGTGCGGGTGAGGGCAATGGAGGGATAAGGACACATGTAATACTTTAATCAATAAAGAAAAAAGAAGGGAAAGTATTTTTTAAATATATTTTATTGATTTTTTACAGAAAGGAAGGGAGAGGGATAGAGAGTTAGAAATATCGATGAGAGAGAAACATCGATCACCTGCCTCCTGCACACTCCCTACTGGGTATGTGCCCGCAACCAAGGTACATGCCCTTGACCGGAATCGAACCTGGGACCCTTGAGTCCACAGGCCGACACTCAATCCACTGAGCCAAACCTGTTAGAGCAAGGGAAAGTATTTTTAACTAAAAAAAAGAATAGAATTGGATTGCACATGACGACAAAGTTTTATTTTTGTGAAATTTTATTTCAACTGTGTATGTATGTGTGGTCATGCACATGCATGGAGTCACAACACCAAATATATTTATTACTATGGCTTTTGTAGAAAAAAAGTTCGAATATCTCTGATCTAGAGGATAGCACCAAATTAGACAATCTATATTCCTCCCATATAAATTGTCAAGATCTGCATGATTGATTTGAACATTAATTGAAAAGCACCATCACCACTCTCCTGTTAGAACCTCTTTACCTCTTGCCTGTTCTATTTCTAACCACACAAACTCACTCATACATCTTCAGTCACCTCCCTACCAATCCATCATTTACCCAGCTGCAAGATTAGTCTTTCTAAAGTACTGCTCACATCATGTCATGACCATTTTCTTTCTTTATTTAAACTAAAAATACATATATTTTTATATCTGCAAAAATGGGAATTTTTTCCAGATGAAATACATAATAATTTTTCCATTAAAATTAATGAACTTTTTTGGCATTTAGTGAATATTTCCTAAGTTATAGAGTATTTAAGAACATGACGTTATTGTGAGTGGGGGGAGGTGGTAGACGGTAAAAGGGGAATAAATAGTGACAGAAGGAGAAGACTTTGGCTAGTGAACACACAATACAATATACAGATGATGTATTATAGAATTGTATACCTGAAAACTACATAATTTTATTAACCAATATCACCCCAATAAATTCAATAAAAATTAAAAAAACAACGACAGAGAAATTCATGTTCATTATTATTCAAGGTTCCACTTTCCTGCTGACAGAGGGCCTGGTAGCGAGCTGGTGGGCAGGTGACTGACTCTTTGGTGACTATGAATCAGAGAAAGATGAGATATGTGTCCTTATAGATAAAGTAAGATGATAAACATTAACATTCTGAGATGTTTGCCATTTTCTAGGCCCTGTGATGAACACTGTGCATAAATAACCTCATTTAATATCTGAACTTACTAAGTATTCTCACCTTACTAAAAAAGAAACCAACCCGTAGAGCCAGCAAGTCACTTGTTCAAAGTCACATAGCACATGAATGGCTGAGCTGAGATTGAGGCGGACACATATCAGGTCTTATGATACAGAGGCCCACAGTCCCTTAGTTGACTAGGTTCATATGTATTTCATAATTTCATAATTTTTAAGACTTTAAAAGAGTAAACAGTTCATATATGTACATTACAGCACCCCTAGTGGGAGCTGGGGTAGCGTCTCATTATCAAACATATGACTATATCTGTAGTAAAAAACACAAAATTCACACTGACATAAGTAAAGACTGTAAATCGCCTCATATCAATTCAGGTCACTTTTTTTCTTTTTTTACTAAAGGAATCATAAAACAGCATCTGTTTTCAGAGTTGCTTGTATTTTGGAATTGTTATACAGGATTCTGGGCCTGCACTTCCTTTCGAGCACTCAGCTTTGTTCACTCACTAAGTTGAGTGTCCATCTCTTTCCTGGATAGTGCTGATAAGACTACAGCTGATTCTACTCTTTTATTTGAGGTTTCATGAGTCCTCAGCCTTTGAATGACCAGGTTTCTTTTTTGGCCAGGGTAAAATGCCATGGCCTCCAGGGGTAGCTCCAGGCCTCCGGTTTCACTCCCCTTCTCCCACCACCTCCCACACCTGAACACACACAGCCCTGCACACCCAGCCACCACACTAAGATTGTGGGCTCTTTATCCCAGGATTTTCTTTCTTAGGAGCCTGTCTTTCTTCTAAACAAACACATAACCAAACACAAAAATTAAAACTTGTTAAGTTAAAGAGATACATATCTTAATACACACACAAATAGATGAGAAAGAGAGAATGTTTAGATTCATAATAATGATAAAAACCTTCCTGAACATTATTACTTTTGTGACTTTTAATAGAACAGAATAGAATGAGATATAGATGTATACATATATACATACCTATATATACACATATGCGTGATATGGAAAGAAACCTCTATTTTTATTATATTGGCACACCTGCACAAAAACTTTAATGACTTTAACAAAGCTGAAGCTTATATATTGGTTGAAGGTTTGGGAACCTGCAGCCCAATATTCTCCTCCCTTTCATGCTACCAGTTTGATTTTTTAATTTGGGGAAAACTAAGTCACCTTTTTCATCGGATTCTTTAACTATAAATGTCACTTATTTCATCCTATACTTCATAGCAATATTAAAAGAATTATTAAGATAACATAAATTTGTTCTAATTCCTTAGAAATAGTGTGTTGGATAAATCAAACATACTATTGTAGTAGTACTTCAATAATATAGAAGTGATAATAGATAAATAGAATTTATACATAGAAAATTTCTATAAGTTAACAGGCAAGGTAATATGAACCTTACAGTCATATTAAATGGGTGGCATTATTAGCTAATTAATTTTGCTAAAGTATTACAAAGAAAGAATTTCAAAAGTTAATAATTGCTCATGCTCAAAATTCACCCGTAAGCTAGGTCTCTTTAATGCCATGGATTATTAGAAAGCCATTTTATTCCATATTATGCAAGATGCATAAGAAAAAAAAAAAAAATATATATATATATATATATATACACAATTAATTCAATGAGTTATTATGTGAACTTAAATTTTTATCAAACTCCTGAATAAACCAATACTCTAAAATAATAGAGATAGTAAGCATTTAATTACACAGTAGGTTTTCAAATAATGTCTTTTATTTTTTTATTTTTTAATATATTTTATTGATTTTTTACAGAGAGGAAGGAAGAGGGACAGAGAGCTAGAAACATCGATCAGCTGCCTCCTGCACACCCCCTACCAGGGATGTGCCTGCAACCAAGGTACACGCCCTTGACCGGAATCGAACCCAGGACCCTTCAGTCCGCAGGCCGATGCTCTATCCACTGAGCCAAATGGGTTTTGGCTCAAATAATGTCTTTTAGCTCAATGTCATTTCAGTATAATGTTGATAAGGAAAAAAAAATCAATTCTGGTCCAGGGCCACTGTCTGTGTGAAGTTTGCATGTTCTCCCCATGTCTAAGTCAGTTTTCTCTGGGGGCTCCATTTCATCCCACATCCCAAAGACATGAAAGTGAGTGAATTGCCCTGTCTACATTGTCACAGTCTCAGTGAGCGTGTGTGTGTGTGTGTGTGTGAGTAGCCCTGCCATAGGAGGGTGTTCCATGCAGGTGGGCTCCCATCTTGTGCTCTGAGCTGCCTGAACAGGCTCTGACCACACTGGACCCTGAACTGGAATAAGCAGTTTGGAAAAATGATTATCTTATTTGTTTTATTAGTCTTTCTTAAATGTATGCATAACTCACATGTATTTCAATGTTTAATATTAGAAGTGCTTGGTATCTCAACTTTGATGATGTTATTATAATCAGAAATATGCCTAAGGAATTTAACTTTTATTTATATCAATTAGGCTATGGTACAACTGGTTTCATATACATTGTTTTGCTTAAATTTTCAGTTTCCAAGAACCCATTGATGACATTGAGGACTCACTGAATATATTATATTGCACAAGAAGAAAAAGTAAAATAGTTAAAACTAAATGAGACAAGTCACCAAGTTTTAAAAACTTTATTCTGCCAGAGAATACTACAGGAAAACCATGTAATGTTATAAAATCTATAGATATAGATATAATTTTATATTTTAAGATAAGCAGCATTTTCTAACTAGAATAGAATAAGCACTTATATACATATATATGTGTATATATATACATATATACATACAAAATATTACGTAATGACTAAAAATGAGAGTGGCTTTCAGAAAATCTTAAAATACTATATGAAGCATCTAGTTTAGAAAGGCAAATTCAAATAAAGACAACACGAAGGGGGAAAAATACTATAAAGTAAAATAAGGATAATGAGATTATAATAATGGTTGATGAACACCCACATATTGATCTGAAAATTTTGAGACTGGATGAAAATAATAGCCATTACAAATGAATGGTTTCTTTATAATATCAAGGGATATTAAGTTCAGATAAAGATGTCATTTCTATTGAAAGTGAGTCAATTATTAGCATCACTAAATCAGAAATGAGCAATATTCAAAATGGTTAAATATTCCAGAGTCCATTCTAATAACATCTTACTATTATTGAAATTCAACCCATTATCTTTAAAAAGTAAGAAGTGATTTGCAGCAGCTCTTTGAAGTAAACACAGAGAAGCAATCAAGTGATTTGAATACCTATCATGCAAGTTATCTGGTCAAATAAGTACAAAAAAAGCATGGAATATCAGCTATAAGTACAGATCTATGAGAGGGAGCCAAAAGACACATTGCCCTGGGTCAAACAAACTAGCCGATTCCCTTTGACAATGCCTTAGTGAGCTCACCCAGTCCTGGGCCTCACCTTAATCTTTCAGGCTTAAATTTTTTTTTTCTTTTTGTAAGTACACTGGTAATGGATATACCTCTGAAAGACAATTCCCATTGACCAAGCTTTTGAGAATGACATACACAAGGAGAATTACATTTTCATATTTTTACAACAAACAAAACTCTCAAGGGAGCTGGCACATGTGTCCTTCAGCCATTACTTGTTTTCTTCTGGTAACCACACTGGATGAATACTTACTTTGTTCACCAGAAGAGCAGTCGTAAGCTCTGCAGTAGTCCATGTCAGAGGGAAATGTGGTGGCAGCATAGTGAGTGTAGCTGGCCAGTAGTCTAATGACAAAATCATCATCATTTGCTGTTGCCTTTGACTATAGATGGTGAGGGAAAGAAAGAAATCAAGTGGAGTCATCATCCATAGAAATTGCTTCTAGAAATTTGACTATCAAGGGGAACTGAGATATAAGGCTAGCAGAAAGATGCCAGAGAATCCTAGAAGTTTGTTTTGTTTGGTGGTACAGATGGTTATGTGTATCATAGGTGATGCTGAGAAAGTACAGTTGAGGGCTATGAGCAACACCTACAGTGGCAACAGAACTAATAGTCTATGTCTGACTCCCCAACAATATAACAGCTAGAATTATGACCCCACACCTTAAGCTGCTGCAGGACTTCCTTATTCCTCTCTGCTCAGGAAAGTCCCATATCTCAGGTGGATAGTCCATAGTGCTACTGTTAATACTATTGAAGACTGCACCTCCTACCTCTGGTCATGTGGTTCCATCCTCACCACACAGCACACCTGGCTTGTCCAGGTGGCCCCCGCTCTTACCCTCTAAGCTGAGTCTATGCTACAACAGCCACCCTTAGGAAGACTCACTCCTCATGCCCCAGGGATAAACCAATTCTCTCCCTCTTCTGGGGGTGTCGGTGAAGATACTTTTTTCTCTTAACATGCAAGGCCTGTTTGCTTAGAATTGCCTTGTAAATTTTGCTATTAACAACTATGAATTCAGAGATCCCCATGGCCCAGATTCAGAGCAGAATCATAATCACACAATTGCAACACCAGCAATCAGTTGCTTTTCAAATGGTTTAATTGAATTTTGACATACAACAAAAGGAAAATACAGTACATAACATTTTCAAAATATAATTTTCCTCCATCCATATCTCTCTTGGCTATACAGGATCCATTACTTCTCTATTCTAAATTTTTTGTAAAAGATAAAAACAAAAACCAACCAAATTCTCTCACATTTCTATATTCACATTCCGAATTTTTAACTCTCATTCTGATCTCCCTTTTGTCCACATTTTTTTTTAACTTTTAATGTTATTATTTTTTTCAGCTTGAATCTGGTAAAGGTGGGTCCTCCTTTGAAAATCAGGGGAAAGGCTGGGAGCATCCATTTAATAATTAATGGCCTACCCTACTGTCACAGGCAGAGAAGGTGGGACTTTTCCCTAATTTCTCCTCTTTCACCCAATGCCTTACTGCATGGCTTTGGGCAAAACTCCTCAATCTTATTAGCATCTTTGTTTGACTGTTTTTGGAAAAGGAGAGCAGCCCTGGCCAGTGTAGCTCAGTTGGTTTGAGTATTTTACCATGCACCAAAAGGTGGCGGGTTCAATTCCCTCTCAGGGCATTTAATAGAGGTAACAGATGGATAATTTCTTTCTCTCTGTTTCTTCCTCTCTCTAAAAAGAAAAAGGAAAGCATTAATTTTCTCTCTTACTTGGAAAATAAAATATGAGAATTGGTGTAAAAATCATCAGATATGAAGTGAAGGAGGAAAGAGCAGTATTGTTATTCATACTATTTGCATTACTATTGTGATAATTCTATTAACAAATGAGAAAGATAAGGCTTTTTAAAATATATCACTTCCCCATTAGTGTGCATGGCCCTGACACAAGTTTATAAGGGAAAGAAGACCAAGATAAAAGAAAATATTAACAAGAGATATCTAAAGTGAAGCAGGTAAAATGTAAGTACTTGTAATTGAAGCATGGGGAAAAATATTTCTTGGAAAAAATTTTAAATTATTGGGTTGACTTATAAGTGGAAGATAAAAGATTAGTTGTTAAGGGATCTGAAACCAATCAGAGATTTGGAAGGGTATTTATAGATCATAAACAAAAAATAAATAAACTCCCTGCTATAACTGCAACTCTGAAAACAGAGTCTCCAAGGGCCTGAAGAAGCTTCTTGAGTTCCAGTGTAAAATGATTCTTATGATCAAAATAAAAGAAAATGTACCACTAAGAAGTCAAGGATATCAACTACAGAACTGACAACAATCTATGAGCATCTTATAAAAGTGAGTTTTTTGGCAAGAGGAGAAAGTTCTTGGGCTGTTATGCAATAATGGAAATGGAATATTAGCATATTAAATTACTAACTTATTGTTTCTAATGAAATACTTTGAGGTCAGAATTCCTGGAATGTTTCAGTTTAATACTTAAAGTGTAAAAAAATTTCTCACACATCCTATAGGAAGAAGTAGATAACAGAGTTTTCTGTGATTTCCCATTGTCTATGGTAAAATTACAGATTTCAGGTCACTAGTCTCAGAGATTCTATTTCAGAAAGTATGGGAGAGAGTCCAACCATTCGCAACAGCATGGATGGACCTGGAGAGCATTATGCTAAGTGAAATAAGTCAGTCAGAGAAAGATAAATATCACATGATCTCACTCATTTGTGAAATAAAAGGAACAACATAAACTGATGAACAAAAACAGATCCAGAGGCAGAGAAGCATCAATCAGACTGTCAAACCTCAGAGGAAAGGCAGGAGATGGTGGGGATAAGAGGGAGAGCTCAACCAAAAGACTTCTATGCATGCAAATAAGCCTAGCCAATGGACACAGACACTAAGGGGATGAGGGCATGAGCTGGGAGGTTGGGGGGACAGGGAGGGGGGCATTGGGGGTATAAGGACACATATGTAATACCTTAATCAATAAAGAAAAAATAAGGGGAAAAAAAAGAAAGAGTCAGAATTTTTAAAAGCATCCATGAAGCCCTAATGCAGGTGCTCCATGAGCCACAATTTGAGACACTAGCCTAGAGAATAAAGTCTGAATTTTCAGTAGTGCATTCAGGATCTTCAACATTCTAAGTATGAGTTATCTTTTCTGTCTTACCTTTAACAATGTTCCTCCACAACCTTCCTGCCCAGCCACCAGCCTATTCATGCACACATCCCATGCTTACAGGCCCACTTTCTTGTTTGACTCAATTTGAAAGATTTCCTCTCATTACAATGCATTAAAATTATACTTTCGTGTGTCCTCTGCATTTCAACATTTCCTCTATTTAATTACACTACCTTTAATTTTGAAACGTATTTTTGCTTTATATTTCAAGATATTTTTTGTATGTCCTTTAGTTCACTTAATATTACATTATAGATCAGAGTGAGTTGGCTTACTATCTGCTTCTTCCAGTAGAGTTTAAGCTCTTCCAAGATATTTAAGCATTTCAAAAAATATTTGCTTACTTGGCTTAATAAATCACACAGTGGTTCATATCTGTTAAAATAAGATATTCATATTATAAAATCAAGTAATTCAATAGATGAATTACATAGAATCAATTGGTATACATAGAATTTGATGTCTAATTTGAAGGACTCCAGTTCTCAAAATGATATTTAGGTGCTTATTCCTCCGGGATTTGTCTTGCACTGCTCAGATCCTGAAGGACTTATTTTAGGAATAAAGTGCCTCTTCTCATAAAGAAATGGGAATGATTCTTGGAGAATTATCTTCTAGCACCCAGCTGCTGGAAGTGCTCTCGTCAGCCAGCCTCAGCTGCCAGTCTCCGTAGGGGATTGCCTAGGCTGAAGAGAATTACCTTGCCCAACACAGTCACATCCTTTCCTTCGATGCCTACATGGAATGGTTGGGCCACATGGAGAGATAAAGACCTAAACCTCCTACCCTGATGCACCACAGCTCTGAAAGATCATTGTACCCTTAGAACTCCTTGCAAGGTCAGCTGAGGCTCTAACTAAGGTTTCACTGTGGCTCGACATCTACCTCTGCCCAAACCTGCTTCCTTCTCTTCTCTCCTACTGGCATTGATCTCAAGAGAGTTCACTAATAAAACTTTTGCACACTAATTTCTTTCTTCCTCTGTCTCTCAGAGAATCCAACTTGAACGACTCCTTATATTTGCTGTCCTTATATCTAGAGTACCATTCACCCTTATAGAGCTAGCATGAACATTATGAGAAATAGTCAACAAATGCTTACATGGCATCAGCTGTGCACCTGATATTATACATACTTTTTTTTTATATTACTCCTCCCAAATCCCAAATTTGTATGTGCTCCTGGCATATGCTTGCCTTTAGCTCTCACTTGAAATATTACTTCCTTGGATGGCCTCTCCCTGGCTACCCTGTCAAAATAACTGCCCCCAACAGGGCTTCTCTATCTGCTTTCATTCTAATCCATAGCAGGAACCACTATTTGAAATTATATTGTACTAGAGACCTGGTGCATAAAATTCGTGCACTGGAGGGGGTGTCCCTCAGCCCAGCCTGCACCCTCTCCAATCTGGGACCCCTTGGTGAATGTCCAACTGTGGTTTAGGCTCCATCCAAGATATTTAAGCATTTCAAAAAATATTTGCTTACTTGGCTTAATAAATCACACAGTGGACATCCCTCTCACAATCCGAGACTGCTGGTTCCCAACCATTTACCTGCCTGCCAGCCTGATCACCCCCTAACCACTCCCTGCCAGCCCGATTGCCCCCAACTGCCCTCCCCTACTGGCCTGGTCACCCCCAACAGCCCTCCCCTGCCAGCCCGGTTGCTGCCAACTGCCCTCCCTTGCAGGCCTACTTCTCCCCAACTGGCCTCTGCTGAAGCCTGGACATCCACAGCTGCCCTCCCCTGTAGGCCTGGTCTCCCCCAGCTGCCTTCCCCTGCTGGCCTTGTCTCCCCTAACTGCCCTCCCCTCCTGGCTTGATCACCCACAACTACCCTCCCCTGCCAGCTATCTTGTGGCAGCCATCTTTGACCACATGGGGTGGCCATCTTGTGCGAGGGTGTGAGGATCAATATGCATATTATCTCTTTATTATATAAGATGTTTTATGTTTTATAAACTCTGGTTTGTTTCTCTAGTAGAATGCAAGCTATATAAGGGCATGTACTTTGTCTTGTCACCATTTTAGCTCCAGTACCTAGAACAGACACATGGTAGATCCTCAAAACTTCATTGTTGAACGAATACACATATTTTAACCTTATTAGGCACATGGAATATCTGTATAAGTAAATCACTCTTGTCTAATTTAAATTCCTAGAATCATTCTTTGTCCCTAAGAAAGTAATTTTGTTCTTCTTCTGAAATAATTTAAAGTGGCTAATAACTACATTGGTGTAAAGTAAGAACTGCATTTGAGTCACACAGTTGACAAATTCTCAGAAAAGGAGAGAATGAGAGAAAACTCATTCCGATAAGTGGAATATTCTCCGGCCAAATTAACAACTGTGCAACAAATGGCAAGCAGGGAGTATGATGAATAACAATATACTGTGTAGCAGGGCATTTAACAGTGTAACATGACATTAAATTCTGGAGGGGAGCTTTTTGAAAAATCAGTATGAAGACTCCCACTGTTGAGGCTGCAGCTGTTCTGTGGAGTGGCAGAGAGATACGCAGGAGAACTCTGTCAAACAAGCCCCTCCACACTGGTGAACTCCCCACTGGTTGCCCGTTAGCCTCCCGTCTGGCAGAAGGACTGTCGCTGCTGCACTGACATTTATCACCCAGAGTTCTGGCCCAGTGTTGCCACTCCCAGGCCGGCTGCTCACTCAAAACCAGCACTTTGGTGCACTAGACAGAAGTTGTTCCTGGAATGGTGAGCTGTGGAGGGGAGGAGGCCAGGATATTGGAAACATTTCCTCCCCAAAATGATGTATTTTGAGCTTAAAACCATAGAACATTTCAAAGTGGTCTACAAAATAATTCTTGAAAAAGAAGGCATTTAAGATTATTCATATAATCTATCTATCCTATACAATAAAAGCCTAGGTGGTGTCATGAGACATCATCACAAGATGGCCACCATGACATCACCACAAGATGGCCAGCCTCACATCATCACAAGATGACTGCCACAAGATGGCCACCACAAGATGGCTGGCAGGGGAGAGCAGTTGTAGGTGATCGGACTAGCTGAGAAGGGCAGTTGGGGGTGAACAGGCCAGCAGGGAAAGGCAGTTGGGGGCAACTGGGCCGGCAGGGTGGACAGTTGGGGGCAACCAGGCCTGCAGGGTAAGACAGTTGGGGGCAACCAGGCCAGCAGGGGAGGGCAGTTGGGGGCCATCAGGCCAGCAGGGGAGGGCAGTTGGGGTCGAGATGAGGTCTGCAGGGGAGGACAGTTAGGGGCGAGATCATGCCAGCAGGGGAACAGTTAAGGGGCAATCAGGCTGACAGGCAGAAGCAGTTAGGTGAGCGGTTAGGAGCCAGCAGTCCTGGATTGTGAGGGGGATGTCCGCCTGCCGGTTTAGACATCCCTCAAGGAGTCCCAGATTGGAGAGGGTGCAGGCTGGGCTGAGGGACACTCCCCCATGTGCACAAATTTCGTGCTCCAGTCCTCTAGTCTATAATAATAAAAGCCTAAGCAACCATCGCAACCGAATGGACAACCAAACAGGTTGCATGGGGCAACCAGGCCAGCAGGGGGGTTAGTGAGGGGTGACCAAATGACCAAACAGCAGGCTGAGTGGGGCAACCAGGCCCTCAGGAGGGGCAGTTGGGGGTGACCAGGCTGACAGAGGGTAGGACAGTGAGGGGAGACCAGGCTGGCGGGGGGGTGGGGGGGGGGATAGTTGGGGACAACAAAGTCAGCAGGGACCAGTAAGGGATGCCCAGGCTGGGGGGGGAGGGGCAGTTGGGGGTTCCAGGTCAGCAGGGGGGGCAGTTAGGGGTGATCAGGCAGGCAAGCAGGTGAGCAGTTAGGAGCCAGTGGTCCCGGAATGTGAGAGGGATGTCCAACTGCCGGTGTAGGCCCAATCAAACTGGCAGTTGGACATCCCCCAAGGGGTCCCGGATTGGAGAGGGTGCAGGCTGGGCTGAAGGGACCACCGCTCCATGCACAAATTTCATGCACCGGGCCTCTAGTTTATATAGTTTATATATATATATATATATATATATATATCCCTAATATGCAAATAAACCGAACGGCGGAATAACTGAACAACCGGTCGCAATGACATGCAATGATTACCAGGGGGCACACACAGAAAGTGGCAGACATTGGTAGCAGGCAGCAGAGCATGAAACATGGTGGGTGTCGGCCGTGGAGGGATGGTGGAGCAGGTTAGCCGGGGCACCAGACCAAGGCTGGGCGCCGGTTGCTGTCATTGAGGTGAGACTCTGATTGTTACTGAAAATTCTTTGCTTACCTGTGCCATGGTCCTGTCGGGCACTCGCTGCTAGTCCTGATCACTCAGTGCCATCAGCAAGTGCGAGCAGTGGCTGATGGCCCTGATTGCCCCTGAGGGCTTCTCCACCTCCCCCTGCTTCTGCTGACAGCACTGGCCCCACTTGCACCTGCTTCTGGCACCGGCTCCAAATGCTCCACACTACCAGTGGGTGCGAGCAGGCCCGTTCCCTCAGCTCATGGAAGCAGCAGTGGAGGAAGTGGGCTGCTGGAAGAGAGGGGACCAGGGCTATGGCAGGAGGGGCTGGGCAGGGGCACGGAGGATGGGCCAAGACCCAATCCTGTGCCCACCACAGCCTTGTGTCCCACAGTTTCTTTCAAGGTGCATGACTTTGTGCACTGGGCCCTTAGTCATAATAATAAAGCAGGAGAGATATATTTGGGGCTGGTATTAGTGAATAAGAGATTTTCTTGAGAGAAATTTCCAGGATATGTAGATACCCACTGGCAAAATTGCTCCTAACACTGGCTTTAATATAGTGATACACAAGGCAACTGAAATACGAAAGCTACAGCAGATATCTTTAAAGTCAGTCCTTACACTTGGGAAAAAGTTAAAACTAGTCAAAAACATCTTACGTAAAACAAAGCAATAAAAGTCTCTGTCGGTAATAAGATGTATATGACTAGTGTGAACAATATCAGAAATAGTCAACAAATGTTATCCAGTGTCAGTTCTGCACCCACTATTATGCATACACTTCTTCCCTAGGTCATTATTATTACCTCAGCATGGATTTGTGAATACTGAGGATAAGAGGAGTAGAGTGAGCCAGGCCAAGTTAGAAAAGGGCCTGGATGCTCTGGCCCCACCAGCACCCCCTCCAGCACACTAGGCTTTCATGTCCCCGCCTTCGCTCTGCCCACAGAGGGCAACCAGTGCTTCCCTACTTTCAGCTTTTTCCAGTCTGATACTTTGTATACTTGGAATATTCCTATGCCTCCCTTGTTGCTGTGTCAATTGCCATCCATTCCTTAGGGCGGTTTAAATGTTCCTTCCCGAGAGAGGCCTTTCCTGACCTTCTTACACCTGCATAGGTCTACAAACCAGCACTCCAGGGTTAGCAAATGGTGGGGGAGGGGGATACATACTGGGTGGGCAAAAGTAGGTTTATAGTTGTGAGTACATGAAACACAAGGTTTATTCTTGTATTGTCTTATTTTCCATATGAACAACTGTAACCCTACTTTTGCCCCCTGTATGTATGTAATGTAATATATGTAATTTTTAGTATATGATTATGCCATGCAACATTTTAGTCATACCAAGAGTTACTATTTATCTGAATTTCAAATTTAACTGGACATCTTTTATTTTGTCTTGTAAGCGTCCCCTGGTCCTCTGAATTTCCGTGTCTGTTAGGTCTCTTATTTATAGTGGCCTGTACTTAAACTTTCAGTCATTTTTCACATTTCAGTTATAAAATTATTGGTGTAGTTATTTTTTAATATGTATCTCCCCCTTCTCTCTTCCCCCTCCCTCCCCTCAACTAAACAGTGCTTCTGTGCTCATCTAGTAATTTTGTTAGCTGGAAAAGTACCGGACTTGTATTAAGTGCTCAAAATTCTGATGACATAAAGCCATCTTCAAAGCCCAGTATGTGTGACCCCAAAGTCCATTGTTCTTTACACCTCTCCAGATGGTTATATAAGAAAGATAGATATTTGTCACAACACACATCATATACACTTACAAACATTTAACAACAAATTCTAATTATCAAGCTATTAATAGAAAAAATACTATCAGATCAGCATCCCTTTTCTTCTGAATTTAAATAATGCGAATTGCTCATTCCCCATCCTAAATATTTTATCAGTCACATCATTGACACTCTCAGCATTTTCTTTTGTGTGATAGAAACCTAAATGTAGCTCCCTGCAGGACATGGACATGGTTATTTCCTTTAATGGAACACAGTTGCACTGCTGAAAATATGGCACACTGTGTTGTTACTGTTTCTGTTCATGAACAAAAATTTCTAAACTATGCAAGGATGATTTAGTGACCCTCTATCTCATCAAAGGCTTAACCTTTCCAAATAGGCTTTTGCACAATGAAGTATAATGTTCATGAACTGCCATTGCCATGAGCTTTATGTAAGCAACCTCTAGGAACCTCCATAGCCAACTCCAAAATTTTGGATGGCCAAGATCCACTGTGCCGCTGTCAACTTTGGTTACACTGGTTATACTATTTTGGTACAGAAAAGCAGAGAAGACTAGGGATAAATGTGTTCGTTATTTCCTTTTAAAAATTCTGCAATAGAAGTATTCATAGAGCTATATAAAACAGCAAGACGGCCATGAAAAACACACATGGTGTCTAAATAAGACAAAGGAAAATCGTTTGGGCAAAATTAAAAGGATACCAAATCAATTATATAGAAAAGATTCCTTTATTAACTTGTGGTCGAGAATATATTTGTATATTTTCAGGAAACAACTCCAAGACCAGGTGGATTCCTGCAACAGAGAGGAATTGACAGGAGTGCTCCAACCATGAAGACAAGAGGAAAAACAGTCCAGAGATGGAAGACGCTGACAACGCCTTGCCACGCGAGCAGTCAGCAGCTGTGCACCGCTGCAGGTTGCCTAGGACCAAACCAGAGAGGGTCGCACCTGCATTGCCACCATGTGCCCACCAGCCAGATATCATTGCTGACATGTACACATAAGGAACTGTTAGACATTGAAACGGGGACTCAGAACTGTTGGACATTGAAATTGGGGCTCAAACATTTTTTGTTGTGGTTTTGTTATTATATGTTTATTTCTAGTCTGCAGAGGCAAAACTTTTTAAAGGAAAGAAATGGTGGGAAAAAGATACAGAGGCAAAGAAGCATTGAACAGACTGTCAAACTATATCAGGAAGACAGGGGAGGTTGGGCAAGGGGGGCTGTAAGAGACCAACCGAAGGACTTGTACGCATGCATATAAGCACAACCAATGGACACAAGACACGGGGGTGGGGAGGGGAGGGCGGGCAGGTGAAGACATGTACTGGGGGGTAGGGGAGGTCGGGGGGAGGTCCATGGGGGAAAAAAAGGAGACATGTACTACTATTTGTAATACTTAAAACAATAAAAAAAAGAGAGAGAGAGAACTTCTCTTAAAGACAATTGAAGAGAGGAGGGTCTGTCAGCAAGACTATTCTCAGGCTTTTCTCATCTATATGTACAAATCAGGGATATCAAATACTAATGCCCACAGCACAAAGACCTTTGCTGTCTCCTTAATGACTGTTAGACCTCTCATATTTCTAGAAATTCTTCAAAGAGTCTCATATTCTTCAGCACCTACTTATATCCTTCTCTTTGACCACCCCAGTTCTGCAAGCCCCAGACTCTCATAACCAGAGTGGTTTCAGTTGGAATTAATGCTGAGGACCCAGCCCTGGAGGAATGCAGATCAAGAGGATCCATTCCTGCTTTATTCAGAGCAATTATTCATATGCACTGCCTCCTCGCCCCATCTCATAAACAGCAAAATTAATACTTGCTCTATTTACTTCTCATGTCTTTTTGAGAAAGTGAAATGAGTTAATAGGTGTGAAAGCATATTGAGAAAGTTGAAAGTACTAGACAGCTATATGAGATTGGTAATTCTCTCTGAACATGATGCTAACTTGTATTATGAGACCTCTATTTAGAAAGATAAAACCAGATATAAATCTCCACATTCCAGTACACATAAAATGGAACTTTATAGGTAATTCATTATTTTTGAAAAGATAATTCTATTTGGAAGTTACATATTCTTTTATTTGTTTTCAGATCTGAAACAATCACCCATAATATTGCCTCTGGCCATAATTAATATTAGAAACATAAGCCATTTATCAAATACATGCTGGCTAAATTATCAAGAATGTTCCAGAAGAGATTATGTCTAAAGTTTTTTTTCTATTCAATTAACAAAAATGAAATAAAATACTGGGCCTACAAAACACCAAGTGCAGTTAAATTCAGTTTTTATTGATGGGCCAAGTTTCCACTGAGAATTCACTGTTTTTATTATTACTATTTCTTAAAACGTAATACAATAGTAGAATTGAGAATTACACATACAATCTCCTCATATGTGTAGGTGGGGAAACTGAGGACGAAGGGGATGAAACATTCTTCCTAGAAGATCAGAGACCACAGTTTGTCTGATTCCTTGGCTAATCTTTGTTGATGCCCTTCTACAGGCTTATCCTCAACATTCCATAAAATTATAGTCAGTATTTACAAATTGACCGAGATATTATGAGTTAAACAAATTAAATAGAATGTCATGTTAATGTTTTTAAAAAATAATGGCTTGTAATTAAACTAGGAAAATATATTATGTTGTAGGCTGGAAGTAGGTAGTTTGGTTAGAAAAGTAAAAAGGAAAACTGGTTTTATGTAATACTTTGAAAACAAATTATTTAAATTCAATAAACATTTGTTAAAATCCTACTATTAGTGCTGGGATTAAAAAAATTATATATAACTATATGATATTATATATATATATATCTTTATAACATATAAACAGTATTTCATTGATTTACTCAGCAAATGTTGAGTGTATATTATATATCAACTAGGCACTGGGTATGCCTTTACCTTACATAAATGAAAGACAGTATTTCTCAGGGAGCTGATGATCAAGTGGAATGTATGAAGGTATGCATCAATTAACTTGGGAAAACAATTTCTGAATAGTTCTTGAAAATTACTGAGGTAGCTGGAACCGGTTTGGCTCAGTGGATAGATCATCAGCCTGTGGACTGGAAGGTCCCAGGTTCGATTCCGGTCAAGGGCATGTACCTGGGTTGCGGGCACATCCCCAGTAGGGGGTGTGCAGGAGGCAGCTGATCGATGTTTCTCTCTTATCGATGTTTCTAACTATCTCCCTCTCTTCCTCTCTGTAAAAAATCAATAAAATATATTTTAAAAAAAGAAAATTATTGAGGCTTTCACATAACATTATACTAGAAGAACAACTTCAGAGTGTTAAGAAATTAAAACACTGGAATAAAACATACATACTAATCTACATTATAATGTACTGATTTAAATTAGGAAAACTTATGTCTTCTTTGGAAAAGATATGTAGAAGGAAAGAGTGGAGGAAAGTTACCTTTATTGAATCTTTTTATTCTTAAGAAACCACAACTAAATGTTGAGTTCTCATTTTCCTCTAAAATTATAGTTTAAAAAAAGCTAGTACCATGTGCTTTCTCATGAGTTAAAAATAATGAACAGTGACATAAAAGACAATAAGCCATAAAAAGAAGCTAATAGAAATGAAAAATTTTAGAAGAAAATATGCATCATCTATAAAGTATCATCACTTGGTCTCACTTTAAGAAATTTAGACATAGTATCTGAAGCCATGCTTTCTTGAAAGATTTTTTAATATAAATCCAAAAACCTATTCACTACTTTTTCAAGTAAAATATTAAATTAATTACTTCTTTGAGAGACTGGGTGAATTCAATTCATAAAATCATGTCTTTGTACCAGTGCTATCAATTTTACCACTCACTTTCACTTTTTTTTAAAGTAACTGCTTAAAGAGTTGTAGCATACTTTCAACTAACATTTTATCTAGGTTGTTAGGATTGTCTGTTAAAGGAAGCAACTCAATAAATATAAGTCTTATCTCATGTTAAAAAGATTTACCAATAAATGTCAAAAAGTGTATTTCTTTTAACCAGACAAGGCAGAAATCATAGAAAGAGACATTCCTTTCTGTATCTCTTCTACAGAAGACATTTGCTCTTAGCCAATCAATGACTTCTACTTAGTAGTTTGTGTTTAAAAGAAGGAAAATACCTGCCATCTTACTGAAATGTTCTTGAAGGTTCTAGACACCTTTGTTTATTTAGTCTACTCTCTTTCTCTTTGAATATCTGTTCTACTTTCTTTTTCTCTCCAGTTCACTAATTTCACCTTTGGACTCCAATAATGGCCCTTCTTTCCTAAAGACTTCTCTTTGGAATGGTTTTTAGAGCAACTACCAGTTTTTATATTGCTAATATTTATTATTTTTTCTCTTTATATCCTATAATTGAGCATATTCTATATCACTTAAAAAATCCCTACCCAACTGAGAGAGTTCTTTTTTCCTCAGGATTCTGACTTTCATGTCTATACTAATAATTAGCAACTCTGGTTGCCACTTCTGTTTTCTATACTCATTTTTAGGTTCATATTTCAAATGCCTTTGAGATATTTAAACCTGAAAATCCCATCCAAAACTCAAACTGAACATGCCCTCACCAAGCTTATCCCCCATCCAAACCAACTCTATTTCCCAACTGTTCTCCCTTTGCCAGAAAAAACATGTCTAAATTGTTAGACCTTGAGTCTTCTTTTATTTACATTTTCTATATGAAAGAATGTTCCAAATGTAGAACTCTGGCATTTAATTTTCATTTCAATAAATATCACAAAATTCAATAAAATCTGCCAAATTGGAAAAAGTTAACCAGTGATCAATTAGCTAAGACAGACAATTTTCAATTTAAGTGCTTAAAAGAACTAAGGGGTGTCTCCACTGGTTGGAGGTTTCATTTGAAAACAAAAATTATGCACGTTCAAGGAATCAGAATATTTTTTAACATTTTATTTGAATCACTATCCTTTTACTAAACTAAAGAAAAATCAATATGTGAATTTAAAACCTTAGATTTTCTTTATCCTCTTAAATATTTAATTATTTCTACTCTCCTCAGACCCTCACTATATTGCGCTTCTGAGAACACTGGGCATTTTAAGGGAAAGCAACTCTTTTCTATCATTGTATGGAATAATGAAATATTATCCAGAAACCCAACATAATAACAGATAAAGAAATGCTATGTGTAAAAATTTGTGTAGTGAACTAACATCAACTCCAAATTAACCCAGCTAGATTCCAGAAAAGTATAATGTTACAGATGGTAGTAACATAAGGTTTATAGAGACACAAAATGCAGTATTTCTAACAAACATACTTGTTCCCAATTTTTTAAAAAATAAATAAGTTTTGTATAATTTCATGTTTTCCTACCAAAGTTTCTTTCAGCACACAAACAGCTTTTTCTCCTCGGGAATCTCCCAAACCTAGAATTAAGTACTTGAAATGTGCATTGTATAGTCATCGAGATTTCTGTAATTGTGTTAGAGTTTCTAGAATAACTGATGTGTAACCTTTTCTGAAGATTTTTTTCAAAGTTCTTATTAGTCCTTTACCAGTTCTGTTTGTTCTCTTAACAGCTCATTTAGTGGGAAGGAGGGATGTTGTTCAATAGCATCACAGCTTGCTTTCTCTAGTTGGTAACTACCTGCCTACTATACTGGATTACACTTTTATTGCAAATGCAACAAATAGCCTTTAGCCACTCTGCTGTTTCAAGGACTCTGAAAGTTCTCCCTCATCGCATATTGACTTTTTGCAACTTTTGCCACCAGGTGCAAATCGTATTTCAATGGCATGCTGATCTTCAGGAGAGGTTTGCTTTTACATTCTCCAGGGACACTGGATGTACAATACTTTTTGTTCAAGAGTAGCTGATGCTTTGTAGAGCTGTACAGAAACCTGCAAGACAATGGTGGCTCTAGAGATTCACTAAAATCATGCTGTGCTCCATGAGACGTAGCACTGATATCATATCAAACTCAGTAGGGGACTGAAGGTACACAATGGAGGAGTAGTCACCAGACAGGATTGGATGGTAGTCTATAACAAATAATTTAGGCAACACTTTTTCCAGACCTTGTCCATCTTGCTCCAGCCTTAACCACAGAATAAGCATAGTGTAAGTAAACACTAAAGCATATCTTTTAAGACTTTCATCTTTAGATTTTGTAATTACACAATAAAATTCTCAGAGTAAAAGATCTAGCGTGTATATTTTCTGTTGTCATAAGCTTTATAACAGACCAGTCCCTATTCTCTTTGTGAATTATTAGAAATAATGGAAAACAAACATTCTATTCTGAAGCCACTTTGGTTATGAAACAGAACAAATACAGATTTGATACCTTACAAGTTTTGAACTCAAAATATTTTAATAATATTCAAAATATATCTTTAATAAAGTTGGCAGAACTAGACCACCTCACATCAAAAAGACTAGAATATGAAGAACATTCTAGAAGTGTACATACATTTCGAGAGCATTTTTATTCCAAGATACCTGTGTATTTTTATTTTTTGAAAATTGTCAAAATCCAAAATAAAAATAATACATTTACAAAATTAAAACTTTTATCATAACAATTCAGGGTAACATATTTTTGAGTGTCTACTCTATGTCGGGCACTCTTTTAGGCATTGAGAATAGATGAATAGGACAGTTCCTGACCTTGAGAAACTTAGAATACACTGAGAAAGAGTGATATGGGAATAGTTAATTTCAATGGAATATGGTGAATGCAGAAGGAAACCCAGGATACACTTGGTCAAACCTTTGTGTTAAAAATATTTCTTTGTTAATATGTCTGAACGGCAATTTCATATGATTCAACAAATAGACTATTTTGGCTTTGGTAAAAATAGTCACATTTAGAATCACGTTTAGATGATTGCAGCATAAACTCATCTCAGACTGGCATGATTTCTCATGTTTACACCTTTCCTTATCTCCTCACCCACTAGTACAAACTGTGCTAAGTACTTGTAGGAATTCAAATGAAATCTATTTAAGTTCATCTTGACTCTATTATTTCAGTGTCTTTTTTTCTGAGTTTACTAAAAGCAGTATGAACCTCTCATTTCTAGTGACTGTCAGCTCAGGAATTGCTTTCCAAGGTAAATATTCTGGTAGTCTCAATGTGGCTTCATTGTTTTAGGAGCAAAACAGAAAGAAATAAACCCAAACTATCTATTCTATTGTAGTTATCTTAAGAATGGCTTATTATTTGAAACTAGAGGCCCGGTGCATGAAAATGCATGCACTGGTGAGGTCCCTCAGCCTGGCATGCCCTTCTCACAGTCCAGGAGCCCTCAGGGGTGGAAAGCAAACTGGTGATCAGAAGAAGGTGATGCCCCCATCACACCTCTGCTGTTGCCACTGCCAGCAGTGCAAGCCTCAGCTGGCCCTGGGCAGCTAGGCAGCCGCCATCTGAGGCTTACCTGCGCCTCAGGCATTGGCTGGGCAGCCGACATTCGAGGCTTGCCTGCACCTCAGGCCGGCCCTGGATGGCTGGGGGGTCAGAGGGGACTGGGGGACTCTGGAGGCAGGTGCACAGAGCAGCCAGATCCGCCTGGGGGTGGGCCTGGCCATGCCGCACACTTGCCACCCCGGCGGGGCTGAGGGGATTGGGTGCCACCATCTTGTGGCTGTGAGCACCGCCATCTTTGAGGGCATGGCAGTCAATTAGCATATTCCCTCTTTATTAGATAGGATTGCTTCCTATAAATCAATTAGATAGAACACAAAAATTGAAATAACTGAGGTATTTACATTTAAAAAATCTACTGCAAACATTTACAATGTCTTCAATACAGGCACAAGAGGAAAATTAGAATCTAACCAGGGTTTTAGAATGATAACTGTTTTATCTCTTTTATTAAAGACCACCAGGAGAACTCATAATTGAAATGTTGTTTTTAAAAACCTCTGTCTTGGATCTAAATCTCATAAACTTTGTGTTATTAGCATTGACCATTAATTTGTACTGCATCAATTGAATTTTTAGCAACTTGGCAATAGAATTAAACTACCCCTAGGCAGGACTTATAAAGAGACAATTATGTACCCTTCATGTACATAATTGATGTTCTGTATGTGATAAAATATTGTATTATTGACATAGAGCTAACATATTCATTCTGAATGATTGCCTCTAATAAATGTAAACTTGCTTTATCTTTATCCTCCCAATTTTTTATAATCTTTGATGTAACTGGACACTATCATTATAAAATACTTTCCAAAGTAAATGTGAGAAAGCACATTGTTTAAAAATTAAAATGAATTGATGCCGTTATACACCTTAATATGTCCTAGATTCCTCCAGAAAATGGGACAAAGAAAGGCAAGAAACTTTCACTCTTTTCACAACTTTGTTCATCGTAAGCCACTTCACTAGCATTAAATTTCTTTCCAAAAGATGAGAAGAAATTCCATTTCTGGGTAGTAGTTAAAAATATAAAGGACAATGCCTGTATGCTCTGGAGTAATCCAAATCAAGAAACACAAATGTTTTTCCAAAAGCTAGTATATCTTGGGCATTGTTTAAAGTCAAGATAATGTTCCTAATGGCATGGTTCTTACATTCTAATAAGACTGACAATAAATAATAAATAGTTACAAGTGAATGTGATAAGGTTTATATAGAGAATAAATCAGGTGACGGGTAGTGAGTGTTAGGGACAGCTTCTCTATATACAGGGTGACATTTGAGCTTAGTGACTGATGAAAATAAGGAAGCCACACAAAGATTGGAGGGAAGAGGGTTTCATGATAGAGAACAGCACGTTCCAAAGCCTTGGACTGAGCATGGACTTGGACTTTCAAAGGGTAAGGAAGAAGGACAATGTAGTTGAAGTTTTCTGAGCATCAAGGAGAATGGATGGAGGTGATGTCCAAGAGGCTGGAAGGCTCAAATTGAGTAGGGTATTAGATTTAAATAAAAGGTTAGATTTGAAAGTTACTCCATGCAATCCAACAGCAAATTTTATTTCCTCTTTCTTCAAAATATATCCAAAATATGACCACTACTTAGAGATTCTATCATCACAGTTCTGTTCAAGCCACTATAAATTTTCACCTGAAATTTTATAATAATATCTTAAATTGTACCTCTGCTTCTATCTTTGCACTGTTGTTAACATGTGTCAATCATCATCTTAACATAGCCCATCTATATGGCCCATAACTGTGTATTTTAGTAAATTAGATTAAAATACTCACTATGGGCAGATATACTTGAAAAATGAGCACCACCTGAGCTGAAAAATTAGCTCCTGGGATGTCAATCCTTCTCATCCCATCTACCAAGCTTCTATGCAGTGCACAAAGCACACAACTGCAGAAGATGACTTTCTAGGAAGTCCCATGTCCCTTTTCTGCTTTATACTTCTCCATGGTACTTATCTTCTAAAACATTACTTGACTAACTTGTTATTATCTTCCCCTGCCATAGACTGTCAGTTCCATGAGGGTAGATATTGTGATTGTTTTCCTTACTGGTTTAGCCTCAACTCGCAGAATACACTCTGCGAGCTGAGGCTCTCAATGAACATTAGGTAAGTGAAGGGTGACTATCACTGTAGCATTTAAATACCCTGACTGGTATTGGAGAATGGATCTTAAAGCACTAAGTGTAATGGCAGGGAAACACCTTAATAAGCAATTACATGAATCTGAATCATAGTTTCTTGGGTTAGGGAGATGGCAGGAAAAATGGATGGATTTCAAATCTGTGTTGATTGATAGAGCAGATAATATTGTCTGACAGATTGATTGTGGATAAATATGGAAAAGAAAAGAGTCCAGGGTGACTTCTAAGGGTTGGATTTTAGTAAGTAGGTGGCTGGGAATGCAATTTAATAAAATGAGAAACATAGGGAGAAAAGGTTTGTGTGTTGATGGATACAGTGGGATGGAAATGAGGACAGATGGATACTGATTTTCCTTTCATTTATCTCTTCCTCTTCTTCTCTTTCTTCTTCTTTAATGAACCAAATATGTCAATTGTTTCCTTTATGTTTTTTTTCATCATTTTAAATTTTTGTTTAGAAAAACCTTACTCACTCTGAAGTAATTATGTATATTTTTAGTTGTTTTAAGATTTTGTATTTTTGTATTTAAATTGTTGCATCATTTGGAATGTATTTAGGCATATGACATTGAGATGCAATTTAATTTTCCCCAAACATTTAACTAATTATCTCAGAAACCTTTGTTCATTTGTTGAATAATTCCCTTTTCCACAGATATGAAATATACAAACTTTTTTCACATGCCAACTTTTTATAGATGCTTAAATATGTTTCTGGGATTTATTTTTCTTCTGTTAATGTTAAATATCATCCTTTTTCAATTAATGCAGTCAAGTCCCCTAACTAGCCACCCAGCAGACAAAGAGATGCAGATTTTTGTAAAAGACCCTGACAAAAGCCTATTACCCAGGATGACAAGCCCAATGACACCACTGAGAATGACAAAGGTAAAATCCAAGGGACATCCTGCCTGACAAGCTGCATCTAATTATTGTGGGCAAACAGCTGGAGAATGGTTGCACTTTCTCAGAATGCAATATCCGGAGAGTCCACCTTACATTTGGTGCTTCATCTGTGGGGAGGCGTCATTGAGCCCTCCCTCCACCAGCTGTCTGGGAAATAACAACTGCAACAAGATGATCTGCCCGCACTTAGGAAGTTCAACCACAACAACAACCTGCCTGTCAAGAAGTTCAAATAAGGCCCACCACCACCTCCTCAGCCAGTAGGGCTGCCTCCTACCTGAACATCATGGCCTTGGGGCCACAATAAAATTTTGTTTTTGTTGAAAAACATGTTTTGTTTTAATTTCCAAGGTTGGATTGGTTATTCCTAACCATTTATTCTTTCTCATAAATTCATTTAGGATCCTAACCCATTCTTTATACATCAGCCAATTAAGCCAATTATCCCATTTAAATAATCAAATTTCTAGTTTCCTTTCAAGCTCCCCCCTCCTGCCCTTCCCCAGTGGAGTTTTCTTTATGGGCCAATCATAAAGGGTAATTAAGGTTCATATCCCTTAGCCTTACACTCACTTATACCTTCTCAGGATATTTTCCCTTTGCCTAAGAAATCTAGTATTATTTCTTCTAGACTCAAATTAGAGGACAAAGTCTCTATCAAATTTCATTTAGTTGCTCTATTACTGGTGTCTTTCTAGTAGTGTATTCATCTGTTCTCAATACTAATTTTGCCATACTGTAATTTCTGATACTTGTTTCTTTTCCTTCACTAAATGAGTCTTCAGGTCTTGTCCATACTTGTATCTCCAGAATCTCTCACATTTCAGTCATTTAATAAGTGTTGAATACATATTTGTTTAATGATAAAGTATGAGAAGATTGCTATTTTATCCTCCATAAATCTTCATTTTTTGAGACTAAAAAGCCCCAGTTCTTACAAGTAATTTTTGTTTTTTACAAACTAATTTTTATATGATAATTTATTTGATGAAGTTTGCAGTCAAATAAACACCCAGGACTTTTTCATTGACTAACTGTTTTACATGCTCATCCATCCTTAAACCATATTAATGCAAATTTTATATGTACATGTGTTTAATTTCATCTTTTTTATTCATTCTGGAACATAGATATAATGTAAATTTATTATTTAATCATCAAAAAATAGTATTGAATCCACCCAAATCTGCAAATTTGCTAAATAAGTTTTCTATTTTTTTACTTCAATGGGTTACATGAAACTTAAACATAACAGAGCCTTGTGGCAAGGCACTGGAGACCTTGGCATTTCATTGATCATTTGCCCAAACCATATTTTGCCCAAGAATTTGAAAGTTTCTTAAGAGACTTTGCCAAAGCTATTGTGAAATCTATGACATCCTCTTCATCTATCTGTTTAATAATCCTGTTAAAAACTTTCTCTTAGACTTGGCTTAATAGAGAATAGAAGTAACAAATCCTAGATCTGAATAATATCTTTAAGATGTTCCATCACTGCAGAAACTGTATATAGAAATTGCTCTGGCATGATTTCCATATAATTCTCTTGTTTCTGACCTCCCTATAGTGTCAGCTTCCTCTGCAGGATGCATTCACTCATAATGGAGTAATGACTGCAACAGTGTAGGCTTCTGCAACCCACGTCATCCAGAAACAGAGTCACAGTGCCAAAATGCCTGGTGAAAATTTTGGACTTTGAACTGATTGAACCACCCCTTCATGCCTTTAGTCCTCCCCAAGGTCAGGGAAAGTCATACAATGGTTGTTTAGGTGTGAGTCACCTGAGTTAATCAGTGTTCATGGACATGAGGCTGCATTGGTGGAAAGCTAATCCTTCTCAAAACCCACTGCTGCTATGTTCAGTAAAAAGAATCCCATTGAAGTTGAGGAGGAAATCAACACTGTATCCAGCAAACACAGACACAGATAAGGACAAACATATAGGCAGTATATGAATGGTCAGTTTTGAGATAGTTGTGATCTTTCCAGCTAGGTAATTCAGCAAAGCATTGTGTACATGGTCATAAGTGATTGTAACTTACAAGGCTGAGAATATTTTCTTAGATGGAACAATAAAAAGCATTTCAATAGAAGGAATGATATCGGGTCCTTTTCAAATTTTATTGGTCAGTATCTAACATCTTTGTTTTAGCCTTCACGATTCAATCCTATTGTTACAGTCTGTGGGAGAAATGTATTGAGAAGTGGTGAATCTGTGACCATGTTTTCTTTTCTTCTACTGTAAAGCCCTCAGGGGCTATGTGTTTGTGAGCAAGCTGTCAGCCAATTAGAGTTTACTGCTGAAGAAGAAGCTGAGGAAGTTAATCCTGCTCCTTCAAGGCATAGTTAGAAAGGAAATATGAATCTTAAGTAATACACGTCATTTCATCCACTGAGAACCAGGAGAGATAGGCAGGAAGAAGAAAGGATCATTTTAATGGGCTCATTTAAACAGGAAACCCACAGCATTCCCAGAAGTTATTTCTTTCCCTTAGACTACAATTGAAGGACTGGGGGGAGCATTAATGAGTTGATACTGACATTTAAAGCCCCCTTCTTCAGTATTGTTCCACATATTAGAACTGCTATAATTTAAAGATTATGTACTTTAACATAAGACTTAAATACCCTCTGATACTACTATTCAGGACAATTGTAGATCCAAATCAAATAGAAAAGAGATTGCTTTTATATTTTGCATTACAATAATACAGGATCCTCCCAAGGGCTGGTCTATATATTGTAGTCTTTTGTGTTCCTTGCAAAACCTAAAGCAGTGCTCAGCTTATTATAGGTGTAACTTCTAAATACATCACTGAGTAATCTTTGGCATATGTTTCATATGGAAAATAGAGGAATAATTATTTTTGGCCTTCTAGGAACAAGGTTATTTTTGTTGTCTTCAGAAATATTAAAACAAGCCTTAATCATTATTGTGATTTCCATTCATGACCTGTAAATCAGCTGGTTATAACTTGTTTAAGGAAAGAACAAAATGTGATTAGATTTGGTTGCCCACCTTAAGGTAAACTGTGACTAACAGCAAATACTATAATGAAATGTATCAAGATGACAACATGTAATAGAAAACTAAATTCCAACTGAGCCCCCAGTTCCAAGAGCCTAGACTAGATGGGCTGCATTTTTAGGCTTATTTTCCCTCTGACTTTGGCTAATAAGAGGCAGGAGATAAGCAGGACCAGGGTTTCATTCCTTTACCTTCCTCCTCTTCAGGTAACAGGGTTGACAGTGGCCTTTTACTGAAGGTTACTTGGCCTATCTTTCTGCTTTCAGGTTAAGGGATGGACATAGTTTCCAGCTATTACCAGCCCCAATATATAGCAATACACACAATTCTTGTTACCTTTCCTAAACCTTGCCTGCACCTTTGTAAATTGCCCCTTTATTAAGTTCTCCCTAATTACCCAGTTTGTGTATGTGTGTGTGCCATCTCTATCTTGCCTGGAGCCTAACTGATAAATGGACTGAGGTGTGACTTTATAAAATTACTTAATTTTTTTAGACTCTGTTTCTTGGACTGTGAATTGGAGATGATAACAATTACCCTTTCTACTTCATAGGCCTATGGGAGAATTTAATGAGTCAATGGTGGTTTTATTTCCCTTCTCAAATGTTTTTTTTTTATTTCTAGAAGGTGACCAGGGAAGAATATTGCCCTTGCTTCAGGTAAGAGATATTCTTCTGTGGAACAAAAATATCACAGTGAGCCCCGTGGTGGCCAAAAGTCAAGTAACACTCTGAGTACACATTGTGTGCATGCATGGAGAATTTGCATGGTGACTTTGAAGAGAAGGGAAGTCTACACAAAAGAGAAATCCAGACTAGAGTTCTCTGATTTGAATAACAGTGATTTGGCCCTAGCTGGTTTGGCTCAGTGGATAGAGTGTTGGCCTGTAGACTGAAGGGTCCCAGGTTTGATTCCAGCCAAGGGCACATGCCTGGGTTGCGGGCTGGATCCCCAGTAGAGGATGTGCTGGAGGCAGCCAATCAATGATTCTCTCTCATCATTAATGTTTTGCGCTCTCTCTCTTTCTCTCCCCCTCTCCTTTCCTCTCTGAAGTCAATAAATATATTTTTTTAAAAAACAAAACAGTGATTTGGATGACCTTAAGGCTTTTCTTTTTGTAAATAAAACACAAAGCTCATCTTCTAGGGAATTTGGGAGCAAACACCAAAATAAGGAACAGTGAGGTCAGCACATTTCTTCAAATATATATTGTGGGTGATGAACTGCTGTTTGGAAACCTGATGGCTGAAAGTTGACTATAAATAATGACAAAGCACACATTCGCATTCAATAAATGTTTATTTAATCTTCCCATATATCAGTCTTGTACTAGACACATTGAAATATAATATTCAGTCATTTAAGCTAATGTAACTCCAAATCAAAAGAAAACTATGAGACATAGATTTTCCTTTCTAAATTGTCTACATTGCTTATTTTTTACCCAATGAGAAATAGTCAGGTGCAAAGAGCTTTCAAGTATTTTCCTTAAAATAGAAACAGCATTTATGATTTAATTTTCACGATACTTGTTTCTGACATACAGCTTTCTCACAATGTAATGGTAACCAGCAGGGTGGGAAAGGTTGACTGCTCTTCCCTGATTCTCCTATCCCTGTGGTGCTCAATGTGTCTGTCTCTAAGCTCTGTGCACAGCCAAAGAGAATACCAGTGACACAGAGGAAGGCATTCTTGTTGAAGGTAGTCTTTGATAGAACCATTAAATGAAGTTCTCCTTCAGGCATTTATTTAGTTGATCTCAATTAAAAAAAAAATCTCTAATCAGATTAATAAGAGAAAACTTGGAAGGTAAATAATCAGCAATACATGCCATCTATCCACATATAATAAGATTGAACAGCTATGTGTCAAATAAAACAAACACCATTTACCATGCAGCACACACACACATATACACACACACACACATGCACCAATAAGCCAGTATAAAATATAGTCACTCTGTATAGCTATTTCAGTTAGTTAGAAGAGTAAGAATTTACTCGGTTTGTGCCATTACTCTTCCAAATTTATTCCATCATTTGTTTTTACGTTTTATTAAGTGGAGTGGGGGAAAGCCATAAATAAAACTTAATTATTTATGGCAAAAATGTTTGTGCAACTCAGTAAACTGAACCAAATTTTCTTAGACAGGGCCCAAACTCATTGAAATTAGATGATTTATAGAGATCTTCAAACACAAACTTGAAATTGTATATAAAAAAGCTGTGGTCAATAGCCATATTAATCATAAAAGTGTTGATTTGCTGCAAGTATTAAATAAATTGAACTTTTATCGGGTGTCTCACACATTAATATCCTTTAGGGATAAAGCACATTCCCTGTTGCCTTCACTTCAGTTTGAGCCAAGAAATGTGGCATAGACTAGCACAAACTCAAACCTCAACTAAAATCAAGCAACTTAATGCACACCTCATTAAAAGGTATTTAATATGCATGCTAAAGAGACAGGATTTCTGTGCTTTAAGGACCTCCATATGTGGAATTGGAAGTACCGAAAAGAATTTTCAGGGAAAAGAGAAAATTATTTTAAGGATGTTGAGCTTTTTCTGAGCAAATTGTAGACAACATTTCTGAATAATTTTTTGTACTTTCTGCAAAAACCTAAGAAAATGTAAAGTTTAAAATAGCCAGCCATGACTAGACTATAAACTCCCATATATTTTATGCTGTTCTCTAGCAGGGAAGTGTACAGTTGACACTGAAATAGCACCATTTTGAGCTGAGTGCATCCACTTATATGCAGATTATTTTCAATAAATATATACAGTTGGCCCTTCATATCCCAGTTTTCACATTCATGGATTCAGTCAACTATAGATGAAAAGCAATAGTATTTCTGATCTGATGTTATGAATTCATGGATACAGAGGGAAGACTTAGGTCATAGGAGAATTTTCACTGTGTGAGGGTTGAAGGCCCTCACATTCGTTGTGCAAGGGTCAACTGTACTCTGCTCTTCATTTTTTCTGAGCCTCTCAATTGCCTCTTGCCAGTGATAAAGTAGAAAGATAGAATGCTAGAAATATTGAATTCTCTCTTCTTCTTAATTTCCTAAGATTCCTTAATGAGAATCAGAATATGACAGCATTACAAAATTTAGGTTAAGATTTAATAAAAATTTTCTAAGAACGTGAGGGTAGGACTTTTCATTGGGGTTTGGGGTTTTTGGAAGACCTATTTGTATAATCCAAATTAGCAAAGCCTTAAGTAATTAATAAGATCCACTACAAAAACTAATACATCAAATATAAGACCCTTTTTTATATAGATCTTAATATATTTTCTACTTGCTTTAAGCAAGATGTGATTAGGCAGGGGGGAAAAAAAAAGAGGAGACAAAACTTGTTTTCAGGTGGCTAATGGCTGTGGCAAAACTTCCTGAGCATGGGATCAAGAGTTTCATAATCTTTGAAATGGGCACAACAGTATTTTTCTTATCTACCTCACAAAGGTATAGGTAACTGTAAAGAAATCATTCTGTGGTGAAAGTATTTTAATACTGTAGAGTACTCTTTAAAAATGTCTATAACTTTTCTCCTCAACAGTTCAAAGTGATAACTGGAGAACAATGACCAGAGCTCAGTAAAATATGGAGATTCAAAGAAAGCATGTGAGGAGGGCTTTTCATCACCTATTCTACCTTCCCATTCTTGTATCTCTTCAAAAAGAATAAAAATAACCTGATTGGCCTCATTTCAGGGCATGTATGACCACAGTTATTCATGAGAGGGTTCATAGTTCATTGAAAATCCACACAAGCATGCCTCTTGCTCTTCTCTATCCTCGCCCTATAAAGCCGAAAGCATAAGAGGGTAGTCCTGGCCATCGTGCCCCTTCTCACCTGAGTCAAATGTCCTGTTCTAGATACAGGGGATATTGTGGTTGACAAGGATCCGGCTTTGTGGAATATGTATTCTATGGGCAATGGGTGCTATAATATGTTCTCTCTCTCTCTCTCTCTCTCTCTCTCTCTCTCTCTCTCTCTCTCTCTCTCTCTCTCTCATACATACATATACTTTAACAGCTGATAGCTCTAGATTCTAGTATATTTTGAAAATGAAATGTATTTTAATAAATACTGCCTTTATAATGTCCCATTTTGGGAGGTCATTCAGGAGGTCACATTAAGCTAAGGAGAGGGTGTAGAGAAAGAGAAGGGCCCGGGAGGCCAGTGGTTGTTGCCAGTAAAGACAGCTGAGAAGGATCTGTCAGTGAGGTAGGAGGCAAACCATGATGGGGATGTCCCTATGTTTCAGAGTCTTCCTGCTTAGGTAAATGAAGATTTATTCTTGCCATCAAAAAATGCCAACAATTGAAGAGTATTAAAGGGAAAGGGTTTTGGAAGTAATATAAGATGTCTTACCAAAACCATTTGTGAAAGAATCATATTTCATGGTTTTTATTTCTTTGCTCTGCTAGTGAAGCAACTCTGGCTGATCTTCTTAAGAGGTGTGACTGTACATTCTAGAAGAATCAGTGCAGGGTTCCCTGCAGAACTGGAAGACCTTAAAATTACCTGGCATTTTTACCCATATTCCCCAGCATGAAGGATATCTCACTTGGGACTGCAGGTAGGACTCAAAATGCTGTGAATTCAAATGTTTAATGATCAAGTTAGTAATGGCTTTAAAAGTCATATTTGTGGTATTTCAATCCATATGAATTCTAATAAAGGTAACTTAAATGTTTCTAAAGTAAGCACAGACTTATGTTTGATGCTGCAGAATGGCCACAGGCCATAATGTGGTTCTACGAAAAATGACAGGTGGAAAGAAACAAATTTATACCGGAAATTTTGGAACAATGAGAGATGAGGCTAAGGAATATTGATTTGAGGTTTTTGTATAGCTTGGAGGTCAAATGGAAACCAGATGGCCAAAAGAATTGTAAAATATTTGCTTTACAATCTGATAGTAATGAGGAGAATGCGTATATCCAGCATCTCAGCCATCCTTATCCTGGGTATATTTCCCAGAGGATTTCTCACATTGATCCCCAAGGGCACATGTGTGGGACTATAAATCATGAGCTTTTACAGAAAAGGAGGCTTTGAGGAAGCCTAGGAATACAAGAATGGTACAGGATTGTATAACTAAAATGTGATAGATAAATATTATAGATTATGATGCCACAGTTGAAAATAAATACAAAAGTGCATATATAGCATAATGCACAGAACTTACAAATACAGTATGGAGTGGGGGGGGGGGAAGAAACAAAAGAAACTTACAGCATTATATGATTTATAGTTAAAATACCCTAACACTTCTACCTATTTTATAAGGATACAGTCATATCAAAAGACTAAAATTAAATACCAGTATACTAGTGTGGTTGCCTATGGGAAGGGAGAAGGATAAAAGTAGGAATAGGGGGATAGAGGGGAAAAATGGAATAACTAAAATCAAATAAAAGGAGGGGACTCAAGTTGATAATGTGCTATGAAACAAAGGTGTAACTCATTTCTCTACTTCTGGACAAAATAAAAGATTTTATTTTATTTTATTTTTTATTTTATTGATTTTTTACAGAGAGGAAGGGAGAAGGATAGAGAGTTAGAAACATTGATGAGAGAGAAACATTAATCAGCTGCCTCCTGCACACCTCCTACTGGGGATGTGCCTGCAACCAAGGTACATGCCCTTGACTGAAATCGAACCTGGGACCTTTCAGTCCACAGGCGAATGCTCTATCCACTGAGCCAAACCAGTTAGGGCAAAATAAAAGATTTTAAAAATACCACAAAATAATTAATTTATTCATTAATCAAAATTCATCTGAGAAGTAAGCAAACACAAATCCAATTGAAATAATAGAAAATAACAACTGATGTCATCTTAAGGCAGCTAAGCAAGTTGCAGATGAGGGTGAGCTCCCTACCTAGTATGCCAAGCTCATGAGGAACAAACAGGCGCTGAACTTGGGTGGGGTCTGAATGTCGGGTAAAAGCAGCAAGGATATAGCACTGGAGGAGTAAGTGAGTGTTAACATTTGTTCAGTGACCCTCAATTTAGAGAGAGTCACTCCTATCCACACCTTAGTAGTCTTAAGAAAAATGGGAGGATATTAAAACCATGCCATATGCAACAGAAAGGGAAGAAAAAAGCTTGCTCTTCCTTCTTCCCCTCCCTGTTAGCTATTGCAATGCCTACAGATGTTTTCCTTCTGAATCTCATCTCTGCTTCCCTCTGTGACCTTTCCCCTCATACTGATTTTGTTTTTAACTTTCCTTGACTCTCAGTCCTGGCCTCCTGACTTCCCTGTAACTAACACCATATCCCTGTCGGCCTGGCATCTACTTGAAGATTATTGCTTTGCACTGGCATCTGAGAACTTCCTCCTCTCTGACCCTGACAGCCACCATTCAGTGTTGTATATTTGGGGAAAGGAAGAAGGGCAGCGGCTCCCACACAGAAACATCTGTGTCAGTGCCCATTTTCTCAGATCCACTTGGAATATTTTTCTTCATACTCTGCTGGCTATTAGTGTGGCTCTAATGTTGCTTTTTAATGAAAACCACATTTAGATTTGGGTAAAATGACATTCCTATTTATATAAAGCTTTCTTATGTGAGATTTGAATGTTTATGCCCAAGTTCTCCAGAAGTCATAGGCCAAGGAGAAACCTCCCTAGATTGGTACTTAGGGCAATAAACTAATAAGGGTCCTTCTATAATTTAGCACTGAACTGGCTTTCTTATATAACCAAGAGGGGAATTTTCGTTGGATTGAATATCTGTTTCCTGTTCTGATAATTGGCACCTGCTCCAAATTTGGAGGAGAATGCCATGTGTGGGACCAGCATCTGGTGTCCCAAGCCAAAGTGAGCTTAGAAGACTCCATCTGTGATCAGAAACAGGAAAACATTCTGGCTGAGGTTTTCATTAGGCAAATGAAAGCTTTAGGGTTTCATTTCACTTCAAAGACAAGATCCTCCGAGCAGTACATCCTGTTGTGCTGGTAGTGATGATATTATATTAATAGCCGTGAGGTACCAGAGCCAGAAAGTGGAATAGACGTTACCTACTTCCTACTCATAAAACGTGCGGAGTTGGGCAGTGCCAGTGAGTTTTGTAAAATTTAAGAGATGATTAAAATATTCCTGAAGTACTCAGAAAGTTTCCCTCAAATAAGTCTGCCACTGTGTGATGGAATGAGTCTTGCAAATATTTCAATAACCAGGAGCCATCTCAACTCTCCTGTAAAAACAGGAGCAAAACTCAACTCAATTGTTACAGCAGCTGCTCTAAAATGATTCTTTGACTTTGTGTTTCATCTTGGCGTTCGCAGAACTAGTGCCATCTCTGTTTTTTATAACATTGATATAACCAAAGAATATGTATTAAGTGCTTACTCTGTGCTAGATAACATTGTTAGATAAATTAGCATACCTGCCATTTGCCATGTGTCTGCTTTGCTCTCAGATGTTTTCTCTGTCTTTCTGCTGCTATGCTGTTTCATGGGAGACCTTCATTTCCAAGGCATTCTTTTCCTCTGGCTTCCCTGTAGGTTTGCCCAAGAGGAAGTACTGCTAGAAGGCTAGTATCCTTTTCTTGGCATTTTTAGCAGCATCTGAGCCTCTTCTGCTGTTCCAGGTTTCATGAGCCAGCCTCTCCCTCAGAGTCCCAGATACTGCTGAGTGCGCCCTGCCAAGTTACCTTGCACCAGAAGCTCCAGCAAAGCCAGTTTGTTCCTTTGTTCTTGTAGGAATAAAGGTGTTTGTGACTCCCTCCTGTGTCTAACATTTAAGTTGCCTAACCATCCCTGTATTAGCCTCTCAGCTTTCCCAGCACCTATGTAACCAATTTCCTGTATTCATTTCATTCTGTTAAAAATATCATGAATGACTTCGGTTTTTCTGATTGAATATTGGCTGATAAAACAAAGAAATATACTACCTTGTTAATACAAAATACAAAATTGTGAGGAAGGTAACATTATCCCACAAGAAAATAACACAAGATGCAAAGGTTTTGTGAAGTTAAAAATGTTTTGTGAAGTTTAAAAAAAAGTTATATATGTGCATGTATGTCCATGTCCATGCATGTATGGTCACAAAGATAGGAAAAAGGGATCTCAAATGTGAACTATGTTCATACTCTTAGACTATGTTGTTTCAATGACACCACATTGCCCTGACTTCCTCCCTGTAATCTCTTGTGTTATAGAATATTATGAAATCTACCTATCTTTTCCAGCAGAAAAGCCTGCCTAGTGGAAGGAAGCCCAGTGAAAAGGAATAAGCTAAGTACCAACAATCCATACTTAATATTTTTTCTCTACCCCCAAAGAACAGATGCCCTCACTCCTACTCAAGATCAACCCATACCTTGAGTTCTTGACCTGATCCCCTCAATTGCCCTCCAGTTCCCTGCTTCTTCAATTATATCCCTTCCCTACTATAATTTCAATTTCAACCTTGTGATTTCCATTGGCTCCTATCCAGCACATACATATAAAACTCCCATCATTAGCAACACCACTCTCCTTTGATCCTGCATCCAACACACTCTCTTATCTTCTATGTCTCATATTTTTGGCCTTCACTTCCCCGCCCAATGTAATCTGACTTCTGTCTTTATCACTCTACTTCTTTCATTCTGGACATTAATGATATTCTGATTGCCAAATTCCTTAATTCCCTGATCTTAAAGAAGACCTCTGCTACATTTGACATTGTTATTTGCCTCACTGCCATGAACTTCATCATCACCCTCCTTTACTATTTCCCCTCTTAAAAATCAGACTATTTATTCATAGGCTTCTGTTTCTCTACTTGCTTCTTAAAAGTTAGTATTCATCAGGATTCTGTTCTTGGTCCATTACTATAATTATTGGACACACTTTCACTAGAAAATCTTATCCATTCTTCAAGCTTTCAAATAACACTTACATGTTAACATTTCCAAATGTATATTTACAGCACAGTTTCTCCAGATGTTTAGATTCATTATCATAAAGTCTGCTAACCATCTTTAACACGCCATTTCCAGAACTGACTCATCATTGGAACCTTCAGAATTGCTTTTCTCACATGAAATCTATATTTTGTTATCTTCTGAGCATCTGAATCACTCATCCCTGGAAGCTGAGAGTTTCCCATTGTTCTTCCTTTCCCCCCATCCACCAAGTCCAGCCAAATATGCCTTGTCTGTATCCTTCATCAGGTCCCTCTTCTCAATTTCTACTACAACCAACCTAGTTCCACTCTAATCTTGTCCTTCTCGGTCTACCCTTCTGCACCCCACATACATAGCACTAATAATTTTATTGGTAGGTACTTGCTTGACTCTCACATTTCACCAGCATCATCTCCTCCTCTGTTTATGTATCCCCCATCATGACCCCTCTTTTG
The DNA here is from genome assembly GCA_026230045.1 of Corynorhinus townsendii. Taxonomy (NCBI): domain Eukaryota; kingdom Metazoa; phylum Chordata; class Mammalia; order Chiroptera; family Vespertilionidae; genus Corynorhinus; species Corynorhinus townsendii. The sequence continues at coordinate 160,428,985 of JAPDVU010000002.1, forward strand.
GTCACATGCATGTGCCATGCTTCCTCTTGCCAAAGGGCCACTGCCCACATTATTTCCTCTTTCTGGACAGCTAATCACTCTCTCATTACCTAGTTAACTATACCCATTTTTAGATAACACCTCAACTAGGATTTCTTCAACGAACCCTTTGTCATGCTACCACCTCATTTTGTTCAGTCTAGATTAGGCACACAAAAACAATGTTTCTTTCCACCAGAGCATTTTGTCAGGTTGTAATTTGATATATGGCCATTTGATGAATACATATCTCCTCTAGCACTCTGTAAACTCCTTAAGGGCAGAAACTCTGCATTAAATCCCTAACTATAGCATAGTCCTAATACATAATCTGCAATCAAGAATTCATTCTAACGTAAGTGAATGAACCACTTAAAAGCTGCTGAAGACAGAACTGTTGCCCAGGAATCTGATGAATTTGAAGGATGAAATGTTAAAACATGAAATACTCTGCAGTTCCCTGCATTGTTGTGATTGTTTTGAGGATCATCCCATATGATACATAAAAAAGATCAAGTACGTGATTCTAATATACATATTTGTGTGTGTGTGTGTGTGTGTGTGTGTGTGTGTGTGTGTGATACAGTAGGTTTTATTCTCTTGTATAATGCAATGTGAGAGTACTGATTCTTTTCCTTCACTCTTAGTCCCTTTGGTCTTTTTCAGAATATATCTGCCTTTCTTTTCTCATTATTGGTGCCATAAATGCTTAATATGTATTGAGAGAGGAATAAGAAACTAGTAACACAGTCTTTCAGGAATTAGGCTACTTGCTGATACTTTGCAGCAAGTAGAAGTTAGAGTTGTGCTTTTAATTTCTATGTTGGAAATTTCATTTACTGAGATTCATGGATAAATGTACAAATAAAAGGAGTAAGCAACCAATGTCAGAAGAAAGTGATGTTTTTATTGTGATGGCTGTTTCTGACTATGCATTTCTTATCACTTATGTATTTTTGTGAAAAGTGAAAAAGCAGCATAACCTTACAAACAACCCAATACCTGGCATTGTCGGAGAAGCTACAGTTGCCAACTTAAAATGTTTTATATAAAACCTCAGACATTTGGCAAAACTGAAGGTATTTGGGTATGAAATGAAAAACAGAAAAATTGTTTTTAAAGGAAAAAAAAAGGAAATTTGATCAGAAAATGTTCCTGTCCCTAAAAATCTGCCCATGATTCAGGGGTCCATAGTCAAAATCATAATTAAAAAGTAAAATGGGACCAAGTTTGGTCCTAGTCCTTCCACCTACATTTTTTATATTTGAATTACTTTCATCATGCATTAGTAGATTGCTCTTTATTTTCTGTATATATTTTTACTTCTATTATACCAAAGTGTAGTTACAAAGAGAACTTTGAGTATGACATGTCCCAAGTAGAAAATATTTAATCATATAACTGCCTGACAATTCATGAAGAAAAATTCTTTAAAAGGATCAATTAAATGGTCTTACTTTTTTAAAATTGTATTTATTGCCCTTTCAAAATACTAAGAGAGGTTTTTATATGATACATATTTATTTATGTACATTTATACACATATTTGTGTACAACTTAACTCTTTTAACAATAAGATAATTTCTTAAAATATTTTCCTGTTATTAAATTTTAAAAAAACCCTCAGGAATGCATAACAGCCCATTAGAAGTCTGGGAGAGAAGGAAGTTATATTGTCAGGGCAGAGCCAACACAGGAAAAAGGTTCCTAGCCCCTCCCTCTCCTTGGAGACATAGATGAGGGAGGAGTAGCCTATGATTCAAACAGAAAGACACTGAGTCAGATTCCTTAGGTGATTAAAAGGCACAAAGGAAAAAAAAAAAAATGTAAGGTATTGGCTGAGAATCAAGACAGATTATAAAAGACTGAGAATAGAAAAGGAGAGTCTGCTAGGGAAAAATGTGGGACTTTTCCCCCCTCTCATCTCTTGAAAAAGAGCCATAGAAAAACTAGAATAGAAATGCTTTCATCTAAAAGGAAAGAAATGGATACATGTAATTTCTGGGTCATCAGAATAGGTCAGCAGCCAATCTCAGCTCCACCCTCTCAGAGAAAAATTGGGCTAATGACCTCCATGTCTCTTTTTATCTGGTGAACATTGAAATATCCTCGGCTGGGATGGGGAGAGACCAGGGATCTTCCCACCAAGTGCAACTCCATCTTGGGAGTGGTCTGGGAGCTTGGATGGGTTTACTCTCTCCTTCAGTAGTTTCCTGTCTCAGGGACTGCAAAATGTTATCACAGTTTCTCAAGGTGCAGGGGAAAGTCAGTCAACCTCCTCAGGCCTGCTTTTTCTCACCTGTAATACAAATTAAGGAAACCCTAGCTTACACTACCGATCTCTAAGCCTCCTCCAGCTGTTTTAGCATATCGGAAACATCTTTTATAAATCCCAAAGGCCTCCATTTAAAACAGTAATTCTGACCCCAAATTCCTTTCTGTCGGTGTCAAACTCAGCACTTTTGTGAACGACTGCAAAAAAATCTGGGTAGGCTGAACGCCATGTGTCCGGGAGGTTAAATGGGAAACAGAGTGTGAATGACTTAGAGAGCTGTTTTATAAACAAACACCAATGAGGATTGAACTCTGTACTGATTTAGATGTGACTTAAGTCCAATTTCCTGCTCTTTCCCATTCTTTCCTTTCAGAACCCAAATCCTTAAGTGCTGCAAAGAGCGCCCCTGCTGAGAGGCCCCCTCCTTTCCTCCTCAAGATCCTGACAGGAAGGGACTGCCCTTTGTCACAATTTGACTGACTGGTGAGTGACACTGAAATGTGCCATCTTGCTCAGCCTGAAGGACAGTAGCACTAATCCTAAAGGACAAAACAGATTAAAAAAAAAAAAAGAGGCTTTGAGAGAAACAGGACAAAATCTCATCCAATGAGAGAAGGAGAAAGCATCTTTTGAATGGCAGCAAGGAAGAACCTATCAATCAATCCAGAGGTCCCCATACACCTGCATGCTATTTCTATCAGGGTGGCTTTACCAAGCCTATTATGATGCAAAGTTGTGACTCAAAACCAGGCATTTCAAAAAAGTCTTTCCTGGTCTATAAAAGCCCAGGTCAATTGAGGGCCAGTGCCCAAACCAGCAGGCTTAAGGAGCTTCTTAGGGCTCAGAGAAGGTGTCTTCCCTTTTTTGCCGTTGTTCTGTAACAGATCGCCTTCTGCAGCCTTGGCTGTGATCTCAGCCCCTTTCGCTCCCTGTCTTGGCTAACTGCCTGGTCTCCTGCTGTCCTCATCTGTAGGAGCTGTGCAGCTCAGCAAGACACTGCTCTTGGTGTGCCCATCACATTCCTGGAAGGAAAAGAATACAGAGATAGTTGCCTGAAAAGCAAAAGAAGGCCTGTTGTGGGGCCAAATTCATTCTTTTAAACACTTCTGATTTTTACAAAAGGAAACCTCCCCAAACTAAAGGAGAAGATGAAAACCACCATGTCTTAAAACTGACAGCTCTGACCGTTCTGTTTGTTGTTGTTATTTTGTTTTGTTTTGTTTTTTTCACTCGCTAAATTAAAAAACATCTCTAAGAATCACGAGAGATGTCCTCTCACTGGCTGATGATTGGTTTTCCAGACATCGATTTGTTATCAGTTCACTCTTTAGAGATGCAGAGTAATTCTTTGTTAGATATTACATACTAAATGACTTCCAACCAAGATGAAAATATTTACCCATGCAGTACTCTGTGTGATTGCTACTACTTATTCTGGAATTACTGTTTTATTTGATAATTATGTAGCAGGATAAGATATATGAAGACAGCAAGCCTGATGTGTAAATAGGCAGATCCTTCTGGTAATTATATGTGTTTATCAGAGACCTGCTGTTTTATTGATATTTATTCTCTGTAATAGGGTCAGTATATCTTGCTCTGTGTTCAGAAATGAGAGCATCAAAATGCCACTCACCTGTGACAAAATTTTGATGTGAATCATATTTACTGTTAATTGAATTATAAAACTTAAACATATTTGGAAACTATGTGTTCTACAATATTTAACATGAGTTTTAAGTATTAGGGAGTCTATTAAATGCTTAGTCACTTTCAGTAAATGTCATATCAATTATATGTTTAATATTATTAACATCAAGATAAGCTGTTTGAGTGAGTATTAACAAAGGGAAGTGCGTTTTGATAAAATGTAGGTTATTTAAGTTAATACATAGCAAATGTTGTGATGACTACTTCTTGAACTTGTACTTTAAATGTCTTGTGTAACTATAGGATGTCTCAAAAATAGATATATATACACACTTCGAATAATTATTAATTCCAATGGGTTAAACCTGAAAAGAAAGAAATATCAATTGAGCTATCTATCAGCTTTTAGTAGCATATACAGTTAGAGTTCAAATTTTAATGCAGCAGGTTTATTTTATTACTCCAGGAAATAAAGAAGAAGAGATATTGCTGAGTGTATAGTAGGTGCTCAATAAATACCTGTCAATTAGTTAAATATTGACTAAAAAAAGCAAGGTTAAAAAAATATAAACTTTATTATGTCATAATTGTGACTCAAATCCTTAGAATTCAGATAATATAAGGAAATTTTTATCTGTCTTTGGTAATATTCACCTTAAAACTGATTTTTTTTTGGCCTCAATTTTTTGGGAAAAGAAATAAAACATAATTTACCTCTGGGGAGCAGAAAGACTTCCATTATCTTATGACTACAAGATGGTGGATATGGCCATACTTTCTTTTAAAATATATGTATATATGTTTTTATTAATTTTAGAGAGAGCAGAAGGAAGAGGGAAAGAGAGATAAAAACATCAATGATAAAGAAACATCCATCAATTGGTTGCCTCCTGCATTCCCCCTATCAAGGATCAAGCCAGCAACCCCAGCATGTGCCCTGACTAGAATTGAGCCAATGACCTATCAGTGTACAGGACAACCAAATGAAACACACTGGCCAGGGTCAGCCAAAGGTTCTTAGTAAATCTAAATAATATCCTGAAGATACTTCCGCTATATAGAAATAAATTTTAGCCAAAGGGCCCCAGGCCTTTCATTTCTATGTTATTTTGATCAGAATCAGAGATAATTGAAAATGTATATTTTCCAAAAGTGCCTTTGAAATATGAATCTTGATTGAATTCTAGTCTTTTATATTTATAATCTAAGGATGATTAAAGTCACTTCTGAAATCTGAAGGTTCGTAAATATACATGTGTGAAATACACCTGGTGTGATATAGTACCGTTTTTACAGTTCCAAGATGTTTGTTTAAAAGATATAAGCCTAACTATAAACAACTCTATTCCAACAAACTAGACAACCTGGAGGAAATGGACATATTCCTAGAAAAACACAACCTTCCAAAACTCAGTCAGGAAGAATCTAAACATCTCAATAGGCCAATAACTATGGAAGAAATTGAAGCAGTCATCAAAAAACTTCCAGCAAACAAAAGCCCGAAGCCAGACAGCTTCACAGGGGAGTTTTACCAAACATTCAAGGAAGAAACTATTCCAATAAATTCAGGAGGAAGGAACACTTCCAAGCTCCTTCTATGAAGCCAGCATCACCCTAATACCAAAACCAGATAAAGACAACACAATGAAAGAGAATTACAGGCCAATATCCCTCATGAACATAGATGCCAAAATCCTCAAAAAATTCCAGCAAATTGAGCCCAGCAGTACATCAGAAAGATCATACACCATGACCAAGTAGGATTTATCCCAGGAATGCAAGGATGGTACAATATCTGCAAATCAATAAACATGATACATCACATAAAAAAACTGAGAGATAAAATTCACATAGTTATATCAATTGATGCAGAAAAAGTATTTGACAAAATCCAACACCCTTTCTTGATAAAAACTCTCAACAAGGTGGGAATAGAAGGATCATACCTCAACATAATAAAAGCTATATATGATAAATCCACAGCTAACATCATACTCAATGGGCAAAAACTAAAACCATTTCCCCTAAGAACAGGAACAAGACAGGGATTTCTACTCTCACCACTCCTGTTTGACATGTACTGGAAGTATTAGCCATTGCAATTAGACAAGAAGAAGAAATAAAAGGCATCCAAATTGGAAAAGAAGAAGTAAAGCTGTCCTCATTTGCAGATGACATGATATTGTACATGAAAAAACTGAAAGACTCCATCAATAACCTAATAGACTTAATAAATGAATTTGACAATGTAGCAGGATACAAAATTAACACCAAGAAATCTATGGCATTACTATACACCAATAGTGAACTTACAGAAAGAGAAGCTAAAAATGCAATCCCATTTACCATTGCACCAAAAAAATTAAGATAACTAGGAATAAACCTAACTAAGGAGGTAAAAGATCTATACATGGAAAACTATAGGACACTGAAAAAAAGATATAGAGGAAGATGTAAACAGATGGAAGAACATACCATGTTCATGGATTGGGAGAATCAACATCATTAAAATGTCCATACTACCCAAAGCAATCTATAGATTCAATGCACTACCCATTAAAACACTAGCAGCATATTTCACAGACCTAGAAACAACTCTCCAAAAATTCATCTGGAATAAAAAAAGACCCCAAAAAGCCACAGCAATCCTGAGAAAGAAGAACAAAGTAGGTGGGATCTAAATACCAGATTTCAAGCTGTATTACAAAGCCACTATTCTCAAAACAGCCTGGTACTAACACAAGAACAGATATATAGACCAATGGAATAAAGTAAAGAATCCAGAAATCGATCCACACCACTATGCTCAATTAATATTTGACAAAGGAGGCATGAACATACAATGGAGTCAAGACAGTCTCTTCAATAAATGGTGTTGGGAAAATTGGACAGATACGTGCAAAAAAAAATGAAACTAGACCACCAACTTACACCATACACAAAAATAAACTCAAAATGGATACAAGACTTAAACATAAGATGGGAAACCATAAAAATACTAGAAGAATCCACAGGCAGAGAAATCTCATGACATATGCCAAAGCAATTTCTTCACCAATTCCACTCCTAGGGCAATGGAAGTAAAGAGAAAATAAACAAATGTGACTACATCAAAATATAAAGCTTTTGAACTGCAAAAGAAACCATCAACAAAACAACAAGAAAGCCCACTGTATGGGAGAACATATTTGCAAATGTTATCACTGATAAAGGTTTAATCTCCAACATCTACTTATACAACTTAATAAAAGGAAGATAAATGATCCAATAAAAAAATGGGCAACAGACTTAAATACAATCTTTTCAAAAAAAGACAGAAGGAAGGCCAGGAGACATATGAAAACATGCTCAAAGTCACTAATTATATGAGAGATGCAAATCAAAACGACAATGCGGTACCATCTCACACCTGTCAGAATGGCTATTATCAACAAATCAACAAATGGCAAGTGCTGGGAGGATGCGGAGAAAAAGGAACCCTTGTGCACTGCTGGTGTGAATGCAGACTGGGGTAGCCACTGTGGAGAATAGTATGGAGTTTCCTCAAAAAAAAACTAAAAATAGAACTCCCATTTGACCCAGTGATCCCACTTCTAGGAATATATCCCAAGGAACTACAAACACAAATCAGAAAGGATATGCACCCTTATGTTCATAGTAACACAATTCACCATAGCTGAGATTTGGAAACAGCCTAAGTGCCCATCAGCAGATGAGTGGATTAAAAAACTGTGGTACATCTACACAATGGAATACTATGCTGCTGTAAAAAAGGAGTTCTTACCATTTGCAACAACATGGATGGAGATGGAGAGCATTATGCTAAGCGAAATAAGCCAGGCAAAGAAAGATAAATATCACATGATCTCACTCATTTGTGGAATATAATGAACAACATAAACTGATGAACAAAAGTAGATCCAGAGACAGACAAACATCAATCAGAACATCAAACCTCAGGGAAGGTAGGGGATAGTGGAGGTAAGGGGGAGAGATCAACCGAAAGATTTATATGCATGCATGTAATCAACCGATGCATGCATGCAATCAATGGACACAGACAACAGGGGGCTAAGGGCATGAATAGGAGGTGGGGGGTAATGGGGGAATAAAGACACATATGTAATACCTTAATCAATAAGGAAATTTAAAAAAAATAAATAAAATAAAATAATAAAATTAAGCCACATATGGTCACCTCCATTGACTTTGGTCAAGATTTCAGAGTTGATGTGATGTCTCCTTTAATAATAATCAAAATATTTTTCATATATTAACAGCTTTCTATGTGCTAGTCACTAAGCTAAAGCTAAGAGTTTTACCTGTATTTCCTTGTTTAATCTATGAATTCTAATGACATTTTCTGTGTGAATTTGAAGCTTAGAGATGTTAGGTGACTTGCTAATGTCTCATAGCTAATAAATGGTAGACATGGAATTTTAGCCCATGTGCTCTGACCACTATTCCACCAAAACTGTTGAGATTATAGACACGGTAATGGAATAAAAGCATTTAAACTCAGGGGTTTGTCATAGGTTGAGTTCTCTGGGATTTTGGCTCTGAGATAGAGATGAACAAGCATGAGGAAACTTATTAGGAGCTGCCTTTTGGAAAGGAAGGGAAGGAGAGAGGAAGGGAAAGGAGGGGTGAAAGGGGAGGGGAGGGGAGGTAGGAGAAGGGGAGTAGGAAACATTATTGGGCAGAGAGAGAAAATGAGGCACACGGCAATCTCAACACAGTTCTCAGTCCTAGAATGTCTGAAGATGTGATGACCATTCAGGGTTGTCCAAGTTCAAGTGAGAAGGTAGGACCTTTACATCTCCCTGCCTTCAGTCAAACACTACAAACAAGAAACTCTGGGAAGGGGGTGTGACCTTGGACAAGGCATATCTCTCAATTGCATAACTAGCCAAACCCTGTAAAAGGCTGCCACCTGAAGACTTCAAGCAGCCCTTCCAGAAGCTGAGGGAAGTCTTGAGGGTGGTCTGGAGGCTCATTACAGCATCCAATATGGAGGGCAATCTATAAAAATAAAAGCATAATATGCTAATTAGACCAGACGTCCTTCCAGATGACCTTCTGGATGAAGCTGGGGCTTCAAGGGAAGCCAGTGCTGGCTGCTGGGGGAAGGAAGGCCTAGTCTTGCATGGATTTTGTGAATCAGGCCTCTAGTACAAATACAAGAAATCTGGGCTATTTCTAGGTGAAAATAAAGCAGAATTGGGCAGCAAGGCAGAATTGTCAAAGATACTTAAGTTGCAGGCTGGCTGACAAGGGAAAGAAAGTTGAGGCTTGATACCTTTTACTTTTTTAAAAAATATCCATTTAAAAAGCATTTAGCATAAACATATATAAAGGTTAAGATTTTAATGAAGAGAAGGTTAATGCTGCTACTTCTGCAAATGATGATAATGACCAAGGTGATGTCTCCGTGTCTACGAAGGGGCTGAGCTGGTATGTAGTCATCTTTAGGATAGATAGCCATACTAGTAGTGACATCAAGAATGGAAAGTACTACATATTCATCCCTCTTGAGGTCAGATATGTTTCAAATTCCAGTTCTCCCTATGTATATGTCACTGTGTGTGTGGGTGTGTGTGCGTGCACATGCACGCGAACAGACACAATTAATGCTATGAACAAGAGTGTCCTAATATATAAAAGGTGGCTGGAATTAGGTGATTAGATGAATAATATCAATCATATAGAATGTCTTACTGTAAAAATATCAACTTTCATGCAAGATGACTAACATATATTAGGTACACCATAAATGTTATCTCCATTTAACCTTTTCCATCATATATGAGCACATCCATTCATCTGGTAACCCTTTATGTGCTAGACTCTGAGAGTACAAAGATAAGATAGAGTCCATGCTTCCTAAAGATTACATTCTGCAATAAGAGAAAGACATATTTTAAATGTTCACTGTAATCCACTGTGGCAAATGTCACAACAGATCTATGAAGAAAATGCTTGGAGAACACAGGGTGGTGGAACTATTTTACCAAAAAGAATGGGAAAGGTTTTGTAGATATATCCTCTCTGAACTGACATCTCCAGATGAATAGAGGTTGATCAGAGGGAGGTGTTGGGGCTTTATAGGAAGAAGTAATGATACTATTTGTTACATTTTGTCTCATTCTTGTATTTTTTGGTAATGTTGGCTCATTTTTAATAGTAGACAACTGATTAATTTTCAGTTAATTCTTGCTACGCATCCTATTCAATTTATTGGCACCACTTAACAAAGCTGATCACTCTCTCCTTCATGGAAACTTGTCCTTCAGAACATCATATTATCTTGGTTCTCCTGCTTCACAGCATGTTCCTGAGGTCTCCTTTGCTGGTTTGTCTTTACCTCAGAATAAGAGGAGTGCCCCAGGGCTACCTTCCTACCTCCTCACTCTACTGATAATCATTCTCTAAGTGATCACATCCTGTCCCTTGATTTTAAATGCCATCTGTACGCTGAGCATTCCCATATTAAGTGGTACCTCCAGCTTTACCTGTGCCCCAGCTTTATTCACCTTAGGAGCCGAGTGAACCTTTAAAAAAAAAAATGAACAGGATCACACGAAGGTCCTCACAAAGTTCCAGCAAGGCCCATCAGTATCCATGGCTTCTCATTTATTTTCAATAGAAGCCAAAGTTCTTACAAGATCCTATAAAATGGTCTTTTTACAAAAAATGTCTCTGGCCTAATCTCTATTTCCTGTCCTGTCCCTTGCTCACACTACCACTACTGCAGCCACTCTTTCCACTCCAATCCTTGTTGCTCTTAAAAATGCCAAGCACAATGGGGGTAAAAAAAAAAAAAAAGGAGACATATATACTACTATTTGTAATACTTTAAACAATAAAATGAAATTTAAAATATAAAAATAAAAATTTAAAAATAAATAAATAAATAAACTACGGTTAAAAAAAAAAAAAAAAGCCAACCAATCAGGAAGAACAGGAGACAGAGACTGGAGAAAATAAGTGCAAGGTAGATCAGCCAGCACTTCTGTATCTATCTCACTGAATCTAATCACACCAGCCTTCAGGGAATCATAGCTAACCTTTTGCTTTTGCCTTCCAAATGTCTTTAATGTCTCTTTTGACAAACCCTATAGGGAAGAAATTCTGGGACATGTACCAGTAATTCCAATTTACCTAAAAGCAAATTACAAAATCACCAGAGTTTTTAACATGCAAAACATTTTTTGTCTATTTCTCCACAATCGCATTCCTATTTCTTATTACTGAAATTGAAGAAGCAATATAGTATAATAATTAATAGTAAAGTCCTTTGGTTCCAAACAAACCCATATTTGAAATCCTAACATTGGTGTTTGCTATCTATGGGAGATTAGAGAATTTAACCTTCCTTAGGTCTAAACTACAAAGTAGGGTAATAATCCTATATAATAAAGAAGTAATATGCAAATGATTGTTATGCCAGGAAGCTTAATGACCAACCACATAACGACCGGATCACAGATCAGCAGGAGGGTGGGGGCAGCAAGCTACAAGCAGCTGGCAGAGAGCTACAGGAGGGCACAGGGCAGCAAGCTATGAAGGGGTGGGGGGGGGGAGGACAGAGGGAGCTACAGGAGGGTGTGGGAGCAGGCAGAGGGCTACAGGAGTATGGCAAGGAGCTACTAGATACAAGTGGGCCACGGAGAGCTACAGGAGGGGGCGGAGCAGCAAGCTATGAGAGGGGCTTTTGGGGAGGGAGTGCAGGGGGAGCTACAGGAGGGCGAGGCAGCAGGCGGAGAACTACTGGGGGACAGCAGCGAGCTACTGGCGAGCTACCGGCGCACAGATTTGTGCACAGGACTATTAGTATATATCATAAAAGGCTTGTGATCATGATGCCATCACGTTGTCACGACCACCTACCGGACTTACCAGGAGGTGCATTGATGGGTCCCGTGATGGCCGCGGTGGCCACGGTGGGCAGGACCTCTGGAGTGTCACAGGGCGCCAGCAGCATCTGAGGAGCATCGCGGGCCTCCAGCAGCGTCTGTAGAGCATGCAAGGCTTTGCGGGGCAGCGGACATGGCCCTGATGGCAGGTTAGGCCTGGGGGACCTTACATGTGCACGATTTAATCGTGCACTGGGCCACTAGTATAAGTAATAATCTCAAGGATTGCTCTAAGGATTAAAATATACAGGGTATGTAAATCACCTAGACCCTGATAAATAGCTAAAATTGTTACCTATTACATTTCCTATTGTTATATTTAGTGAGTGGATACATAAAATAACGAATGCCAAAAATTGGAAAGGGAATTATTGAGGAAGAAAAAGGGCTGGGCAGGTAATTCAAAAACTGAATAATTAGTCTGCAGCTACTAGTTTCACTATAATTAGAAAGTTCCTGGTGACAATTTTAAAACATTAATCCTTAGGAAGTATCTAGGTCAGTGGTTCTCAACCTTTCTAATGCCGCGACCCTTTAACACAGTTCCTCATGTTGTGGTGACCCCCAACCATAAAATTATTTTTGTTGCTACTTCATAACTGTAATTTTGCTATTGTTATGAATCGTCATTTAAGTATCTGTGTTTTCCGATGGTCTTAGGCGACCCTGCTAGTGGTCATGACCCACAGGTTGAGAACCACTGCTGTAGAGCCTACTCACTGCATGGGTGGAAATCCCATCTCACACTCAAAACTCATTCTGACTAATTCAGGAATTCCCCAGGGAATGTCTCATGTTTGCTACTGGGTGTAATCTTTCTATCTAACCCATAGTAGCATCCTTCTTTCCCACTCCTGGCAATGTGACTCTGAGTCACCAGATCGCAGGATAGCGCTGGCCCTGTTATAGGGCAGATACAATAGTATCCTGTTCTTGGTATCAGCCCAACACCCAGAACAGAAAGCTGTTGGCCTCTTCTTTCATGCCAGTTGCATAATCCCTGGTATTCTGGCTGTCACGCATCATGATAAACTGGGCTGGATTAGACCACACTGTGGCTGTTTCTTATCACTGCTGCTACTGCTATTGCTGGTAATTGTTCAATTCGGTGCAACTAATAGTACCTCGTTGGAGGAGGGGAAATGTCCAACATCTAAGTTTGTGTTCAATTTTTCTCTTTCATGTGGTACAAATCATTATGCTCCTTTATGCTCTCAATGTCTTGAATGAGATTTTAGTGATATGACTGAGTAATAATCTTGAGAAAAAATGTCCATCTAAATTTCTCAATGAGAACCCTGTGATGGTTTGAAAGAAATATTTCATTATGTTTCTACTGAGCTATCAGGGTGGAGACTGAGACCTCAAGGAGATATTCAAACAAGGGAAGATGCTTAAGACCAGATAGGAGTGAGAAAAAGAAAAAAACAAACAAAGAAAAAAATAAATAAATAAAACTGGAGCGTGAAAGGAAGAGAAGAAAAAAAAAAGATTGAGAGAATACTGAGTAGTATTATCTGACATCTCTCAGTAACACACAAATCCTTAAGTCAATCTGCTAATTCTAGTAAAAATTTCCTAAAAACCTTGACTAATTTGATTTTTTAAGAAAGAGATAAAGTTCTGTATTAAGGTTGACACAGGATGAAAATTGGTATAGACCTAGGAGCCAGAGCAATGATTGGTCAAGAATTTGTAGAATTTTTTTTTTACTTTTTTTTTTAATTTTAGAGGGGGGTGGGGAGAGAGAGAGAGAGAGAGAGAAAGAGAGAGAGAGAGAGAGGAAACATTCATCGATGTAACAGAGAAGCATTGATAGGCTGCCTCTCCCATGTGCCCAGACCAGGTCAAAATCTGCAGCCTGGGTATGTGACCTGACCAGCAATTGAAACCACCACCTTTGGTGTAAAGAAGGATGTTCCAACTACATTGGCCGGGCATGAATTTGCATAAATCTTAGAAAGTTTTAGGTTGACTTCTAAGACTTAGATTTATGCAAATAATGGAATTTGGATTTTTAAAGTGAAACTATCCAGATCTTCAGGGAAAAAGAGTTATCATCTATCATAAGAATTAAAGGATATTTTGTTATTTCTTTCTCTCTCCAAGATTGGCAAAGTAGCCTGAAATGGAATGCGGAGAAGGCTTTCTGCATAGAACACACTCTGCAACACAGGAAACACACCTCCCTAACCCATCACTCCTTATCCTTGGACCAGGCTAATGGCTCCTAACTCTCGCTTCCTTTGAGTCCTCACCATGAGAAGTAAAATCTAAATTGGAGGAGCTTTACTGCATGTAGATAGAACATGAGCATAGAAACCACTACACCTTTGCCAAATTTAAAAAGTATATGCAATCCATTTGGATATAAAGGAATATAGAGAGAGAAAGAAGGAGCCCTCAAAATTTAAATGATCTATAAACTGTTTTTGTGAAATATTAATTCATATCAATAGTTTGAGGTTTAATTCTTATTTAAGAGTAATTTGTGAAATGAGTAGGAGAGTTAATATTACCTTCATTTCACAGATGAGAACATAGAAGTTCAAGGTTATTAAGTATAACATGCTGTTATTTGTTTTGAATTCTAATAAAATCAAAGTGGTGACTATATTGGTGTGAAAATTAGAAGACTTAGGTTCCACTCCTGGCCTTGTGTTTATTAGCTGTTGGAATTGAGTTAAGCTACTTATTTTTCTAAATTACAAATAATTATTATTATCATAGAAATAATAGTACTTACTATTTTAGTAATACAAGGCTACTGTGAAGATTGCATGAGATAATGTGTACAAAAAAGCTTTCAGCTGGAAAAGTCTCCACAACTGTAAATTTAAAGTCTTTTTTAACCTAACACCATCTTACAGAAACAATTCTTAGAAGCCACAAGATTTGAGAATATTAATACATTCACATGTACAATTGGCAAAGTACACACATTCTTGATCTCATGTAGATCCTTGTTACATTTGAACAACACTGGGGTTACATCAGTTTCTTAGATGAACTTGAGGATTTATCTACAAAATGTAGTCAATTGAACTGGTTCTTCCAAAGGATATTAATGTGTGAAGTACTCTATTAAAGAATTCCTTTTTGATCCACTCCCTTTGAAGCCATTACAAAAGTACCAGATCTTAGCAGCTGTTAGACATTATCAAGTCAATCCAGAGCTTTTCATGTCAGGTATATAAACATTATGAAACATTAACTGGACCTTTGAGACCAACATGGTAACATATGACAACTCCATTGCCTCAATCAATTTTTCATAATAAACTAGAGGTCCAGTGTGCGAAGTCGGGTGGTAGTCTGCAGCCTCACCCACCCATGCACCTCGCCTTGCTTGTGCCCCGCCCACCGGCCCGCTGCCCAGCTGCGCTCATAGCCCCTCCCACCTGCCCACAGCTGCTTGCAGCCTTTGAACTCTCTTAAGAGTGGTTGGTTTGTGATGTGGTATCTCTCCTGCCAGGTAAGTATCACATGATCTCGCTCATCTAGGGGAAATGATGAGCAACATAAACTGATGAACAAAAACAGACCCGGAGACAGGGAAGCATCGATCAGACTATCAAACCTCAGAGGGAAGGTAGGGGAGGGTGGGGGTAAGGGGGAGAGATCAACCAAAGGACTTGTGTGCGTGCATATAAGCCTAACCAGTGGTCACGGACAACAGGGGGGTGGGGGCATGCATGGGGAGGGGTTTGGGATGGTAATGGGGGGATGAGGACAAATATGTGAAACCTTAATCAATAAAGAAATTTTTTTAAAAATCTTATTAGTGAACCACATGTATTAATCACAATAAAAACAACTTGAAAATGATTATAATTTCCCACCAGAGTTACCAAAAAAAAAAAAAAAAGAGTGGTTGGGAGGGAGTTTCCAATCCCACTCCTTTTCCTCTAATGGTTTTCCTGCCTCTCCCCGCTTTCCCTATGCTGGTCAGGAGAGCCTCTGGCTACTCCCCACTTAAGGGCTAATCAGGGGAAAGAGCCTTTGACCTTGGCTATAAAAGCACCTGTCTAATCACTGAGCTTATTAGGCCACCCGGAGTCCAGATGCATAAGTTACTTCAAATAAACATTTTCGGGGTGTGTGTGAAAATTTAGGTCTCTGATATTGAGAGGAAAAAACTATTGCTTTAAGATAATGACAACACCTATTTCAAATATTGTAATGAAAGTATGCAAAAAAAAAAAAACCCTCACATAAAAAGGCTGCAAAAATGCTATTTTACTTTGAAGACAATAATAACTGAAAATAACAGGTGTCTTTTAGGCCACATCCTAAAAAGGTAGCTGCTTTTTTATATCTTAGGCCTATACAAAGGTCTTAAAAGACCCCTGACGCTGCCTTCTGAAGATTTTAGGTTAACACGTTTGTCTTAAAAACTGTGAGGTGCCTAATTTTTTTTAATATATTTTATTGATTTTTTACAGAGAGGAAGGAAGAGGGATAGAGTTAGAGACATCAATGAGAGAGAAACATCGATCAGCTGCCTCCTGCACACCCCCTACTGGGGATGTGCCTGCAACCAAGGTACATGCCCTTGACCGGAATCGAACCCGGGACCCTTCAGTCCGCAGGCCGACGCTCTATCCACTGAGCCAAACCGGTTTCAGCCAAGGTGCCTAATTTTTAAAAACAACCAGCCACACCCCCTTCCTCAACCATATTGTCAATCATCCAAGTTATACTTTATAAACAGCCTTGATGTGCTACACACATGCAAAAAGTACACAAAGTGGGTAAACTACTTTCCTTAGAAGTATATATTTAGTAATCACTTAGTTACATTATTTTATTTTTGTGAAATGAGAACTGATCAACCAAACCTTTCAAACAAACCCACCATATGTTTGATTCACAGTACATTTGTGCATAAACACTTCAATTACAGCTTTGTGGTTAGTATCAAAAACCTTTTCTTGTGTGCGTGTTTTCGCTTCAGATCCCTTGCTATGGATTACATTTTGAAAACTGCCTGTTATAGATAAAGCACCTTTCCAGGTATGCTTCTGAGAAACAGATGTATTTATGCATACATAGGTGTGTGCATACCTTTTCACACACAAATGTCCATATGATACCTGTGCCATGCTCCCAGCACATGCCCACCACATGTGTGCGGCTGCACACCCAGGTCCTGGCATAAACAGGCTGCCCCTGAACACATGGGAGCCCAGCTGGCCTCCCCAGTAAAGTTAACTGGTGTCGCTACGCAGGCTGTGGCGTGAACCTCTCCACCCCCACAGGACCTGGGGCCTGGGGCCGAACTGCCCACACTCACCTGAGATGCTCCACCTGGGGCTCCACATGGGGTGGGGGTGGGGTGGGGTGGCCAGTGCCTGGAGGCACCTTGGAGTGCCAGCAGATCGTTCTTTATTTTTAAAAGACTGTGCTGCACACATTCGGCCCCCAGTGCTGCCCTGGCCTGGGCGAGGGGCTGCCAGCGGTTTTCAGGCCAGCCAGGCCCCAATCATGGTGGGGGTCCCCTCTGGAGTGCTGGGCTGGCCTTGGTGAGGGGCCACAGGGGGGTGAGAGGGGTTGGATAGCCACCCCATCCCCAATTAGGGTGGGAGAGGTTGGTCTGGGGTAGGACCAGGGGAGGGGCTGGGTTTGCTGGCCACAGTGGGCATCATAGTGACCGGTCTTTGGTTGTTACAGCGTTATAACCACTGGGTTTTTATTATATAGTCTAGAGGCCCAGTGCACAAAATCTGTGCTTGGGCAGGGTCCCTATGGCTGCTGGTTGCCAGACAGGGCCTTCCCTCATTCCACGCCATCCCCTGGCCAAATCATAGTGATCAAACTCCCAGTCAGTCAAATTCTCAAGGGGACACTTTGCATATTAGGCTTAGATAAATTCTAAAACTTGACCAAAACAGGTGAGGCATTTACATGTTTTCCTTTAGTTCTAGGAGATAAAGAAAAAAACTGTTAAATGCTTGGTCACACTTAATAAGTGCTACTATCTACACTAATAAAAGAAAAACATGCAAATTGACCATCACTCAGCTACACCCACCAGCCATGCCCACCAGCCAATCAGGAGTGGGTATGCAAATTAACCCAACAAAGATGATGGCAGCCACGGAGCAGGAGCAAGCAGGAGGCTTGGGTTGCCCCTGCAACAGAGGAAGCCAAGCTTCCTGCCTGCCTTGGCCAGCCCTGGCCTCTGCTCAAGGCTACAAAGTTTCAATTATAGAAGATAAATAAATCCTAGATACCTGTTTCCAGCAGGGTCTGGCCTCTGCTCAAGGAGGCGCTGAAAAAGAAAAAATGGAGGGGCTGGGAGCTTGGGTGGCCGGGGTGTGTGGCCAGCCTGCACCCATAATCCCCTCACCCAGGCAGTCCAGGCACCCTGGTGGAGACCCCCACCCTGAAGGGGCTATGGCCAGCCTGAAAACAGCCCTCAGCCCCTCACCCCCATGGCCTAATCCCTGTAAACAGGCAGTTGAACATCCCTCGAGGGGTCCCAGATTGGAGAGAGTACAGACTGGGCTGAGGGACACACATCCCCGTGCACGAATTTTGTGCACCAGGCTTCTAGTCAATTATATGCATCAATGATTATTACCTGTTAAGATGATCTCTGAAAATATGAAGTTTTTATGCTCTTAATATATGGAAACATATTAAATGGCTGAAAAAGTTTACTATATAAAAGGGTTATCAGATTGTAAATTATATCACATGTATTATCAAGAAAATTGAATACTACCAAAAAAATATTTCCTTTGCTCTCTCAGTAATTTTTTCAGAAGTTATCTTCTCTAAGAAATGTTACCTGAACAATTCACTTGTACTTAAGAGTCCTTTTCTTTTATTATCCTATATAATAAAAGCCCAGCAACTGAATGGCAGAATGACCAGAATGACCAGTCGACCAGTCACTATGATGCTCACTGACCACCAGGGGATAGACGCTTAATCCAGGAGCTGCCCCCGGTGGGCAGTGCACTACCACAATGGGAACGCTGCTCGGCTGACTAGAATGAGTAGCTGCTCCCACTGCAAACCCCAAGCCAATGGGCAGGAACATGAGCTGCAATTGTTGCCTTTTTGCCCCAAGCTCTTTTGCCTCCTCTGGACACGTGCAGGCCATGCAGTGCCACTGCCAGGCTTACAGAGCTGACCCCGGAGGCTGGGAGGTAGGTTCATGGCCACTGCAGGACTGAGGCCTACTCTACTGCCTCTCAGTGCTATTGTCCCTGGGCCCAGTCCCAACCAGGTCCCCTGGAAAGGCAACTGCTCCAGCTCCATGGAAGATGCCAGACCAGGGAGTAGCCACTCAGAGGGCGGGTCCACAGCCATTTGACAGAATGGGATGAGAGGCATTCCCAGAGCAGGCAGATCCCCACAGGCCACGTCCCCCACCAGTGCACAGTTCCCGTGCACCGGGCCTCTAGTAACTAAATAAAAACCTCAACCTATTTCTATAAGGAGTCGGTTTCACTTTGGAATGGTGCTCTTGGGTGGCCACACTGGACAGGGTTCCTGTGTGTGGATGACAGAAGGCATGGGAACCTGACTAGAATCATGGCATCGCTTATGCTTTTCTAAGAGACTGCTCCACAACTGTGTCATTACTCTACCCTGAAAAAATCCTTTAACCTCTTTGTGTCTCAGTTTCTTTATCTGTAAAATGAAGATTATAATAGTAGCAACTTCACCAACTTACAGGTAGAATTAAATAAGTGAACACATGCAAAATACTTAGAAAAGTATAGGCAGATAGTGAACCAGCACTAGACATCAACTATTATTATTATTTTACTAAATACTTATGTAAATTTCATCAAATCATTCTTTGGGATTTTTTTTTTGGCATACTTTTTTTTCTTACCATACTTACTTATTATACACTTGCCTACTATATTACTTATTACACATTCTTTGAAATAGAAACATGGCCAATGCCAATTTACTGTTCTTATGGCATTTAGTACAAAATTTTGCACAGAGTAAGCCTTCAATATTAATTGAATTCATTAGTAAATGCACTGAATGGATAGAAAAACCTCACACTCAGTATACTACAGAAAGAACTTAAATATAGATACGTATTTCAAAAATCTGCTCCAGGAAGTACTATCAGTAGTGGACTTATCAGTGAAAATCAAAAAAGAAAAAAATCAAAGAAGTGAGATTGCCAAGTACTTCTGAAAGGAGGGCAATGACACTCAGAATGAAGGGAAAAAGTAATTACAGCAAACTTCTCCAATCAGATGTCTGTGAGGAAAGGCGGTATCAATTTGGATAACTTTTAGAAGTATCATTTTGTCACTAAACAGGATAGGACCTGAGCACTCTGAGATTTAAGCAGTTAAGCACATTTCCCAGGCCCACACAACTAGAAAGCTGCCAAGTAGGATTCTACCCAAGTCTGTCTGACTCCACGGACTGTGCCTTGTTTGACAAATATCTGATAATAGCAAGTTTACCCCAAGGTAGGTTACAGGCACTCTACCCTGCTAGAACTGAATCTGTTTTTTGTTTATTTGATATTCTGTTTTCCAATTTGGTATTTACTTTACTTAATTATGCTTTGCAAAATGGATTAAATGCTTTAAATGTGTTATAAATAAGTCTCTTTCTCATATGTAAACAATGCTGTTTTCTTATTTCCCAGGGATTTCCCTGGGTCCAGTCCAAAAACACCAAGTTTCCAAGACTATGCTGCCTTTCTTACTGAGTTACTGAATTACTCAGCACTAGTGGCCGCTGAGGGAAAGGGCATGATTCAGAATGCTTGAAAAGTCACAACCCACAAACAGAGGAGGCACACTGCCAAGCCCTTCTTATTTGCTTAGCTTTAACAAATAGTACCCTGAACCAATCTACACTTGAATCCTTCAGCTTGTCACTGAATAATTCATGCTTATTTAATTTTGGCCCCTATCAAAAGATTTACAATGCATAATCTTTTAAGCACAGAGATTGTAAGTATGTCACAGGGCTTATTTAAAGCTTCGCTGTTCTGTTGAGTACATTTAACTTTGCCAGTGAAAAGATCTACAAAAATTGATGTATTCTTATCTAACTTAAGGTTAGACAATACATGTAAATAAAGCATGACATCTGATATCACCAAATGTCTCCCTTACTGTATTTGGTATTTGGAACTCAAAACATGTCCAAATGAATGAAGTGAAATCACTTTCAGAAGGACAAAAAAATAAAGGAGGAAAAATGTAAAGCAGAAAGCCAGCCTTGTTTTCCAGCTCAGACTCTTAAAAACTAAACTTTGAGTTAGGCGAGTGTTTATTCTAGATATCATTGTAACCATATTACTGTCTTAAAAAGATGTATATTTATATGCATTGACAGTATTTGAGTGATATATGAGAAAAGCAGACCTGTCAGGATTAGATAAACTTCAAACCAACTGTAACTGAGCAAAGTAGAATGAGCAGTTCCTCAAGGCCCCAAGTGTTCCACACATACAGATCCTCAAAGGCAGATCCAACAACAGCTGAGTACTCGTTCTATCGTATTGAGGAAACTTCTCCAACCTGTGTGCAGTGCTATTAGTGTACAAGCAATATCCTTGACAGAGATGTAAGTGTAACCATTAGAGTTTTCATTACAGAATCGAAAATTTTATACAAAGAAGAGCAAGAGCTATGACTTCTTGCTGAATAAAATCCAATATATACACATACCTATAACTCAAATAGATACAATTAATATGCAAGGAAGTACCTTATCTGCTTAAATGGTTCTCAATGAGATGAACATTGAAAGGTTCCTTATTCTACCCGAGCAGGTTTGGCTCAGTGGGCAGAGCATTGGCCTTCAGATCAAAAGGTCCCAGGTTCTATTCCAGTCAAGAGCATGTAGCTTGATTGCAGGCTTGATCCCTGGCCCCAACCAATAGATGTGTCTCTCTTACATTGAAGTTTCTCTCTCTGTCTCCCCCTTCCTTCCATTCTCTCTAAAAATCAATGGAAAAATATCTTCAGGTGAAGTTTGACACACAAACAAATATTGCTTGATTCTCAAAGCAGTATTTTTTTTTTCATGACTTCCTGGCCTAGAGCAGAGAAATATTAATTTAGAGAATACCACTCCTTAAGAAAAAGGAAAATCTAAATCATCTCAGCATTAGGTGCACATTGTACAAAATAATAGACTGTCTGGCCAAAGACAGCAAGATTCTATGTCCCCTGGCAGGCATATTTGTAACATACATTTCTAAACCTCCCTCGTAGGTTCTACTCCTTTGTTTTCATGTAAAGATTGGTCTAACAAAACAACAAAAATATACTTTTTTCCTGAAGAATATGAACAAATGTCAAAAAAAAGCAAGCACTTAAGTTACAAACAGCACACAGGCAAATGTAACTTCATGCTGGGTTTATGCTACTATCATAAACACCTCACCACAGGAAATCACTAACACTAACCATGACCAAACCAGTCGTGTCTTTCCAGAATTTAAGGCATAATTGCCTTAATGAACTCACACGGTATCTGAAAGTTGCAATGTAAAGCCATTCACTAAAGTAAATTGTGTTCCATATACTGGTTTTCTATGTTTGGTCACAGATTACTATGAATTATTTTGTAATTTTAAGGGGTGGTGAGCATCAGATAAATGATGTATCTTAACTGGTCAGCTATCAAGAGAGCAGCATTAAAATTGTTTTCATATTTTTCTCGAGTAGGCAAATGTCAGAGAGTCAGGCAGCATCTGATCAACAGTACAATCGCAAATGTTAAGGATATTGCTCTGGATAGTCAAATTTAGGCATGAAAATGGACAATGGAGATTAAGAAAGATCAAGTAAGCAATTCAGTCCACATACACACCCCAGCAGGAGAAAACTGCTTCCTAAAATAAAAGTTCTAATATTTTAGTACTG
The DNA here is from genome assembly GCA_026230045.1 of Corynorhinus townsendii. Lineage (NCBI taxonomy): Eukaryota > Metazoa > Chordata > Mammalia > Chiroptera > Vespertilionidae > Corynorhinus > Corynorhinus townsendii. The sequence goes on from JAPDVU010000002.1 coordinate 160,451,721, forward strand.
TTGACTTTTGTATGTCCCTGGTGATTAAGCTTCTATCACTCACTTTTCCTGCAAGACTATTCTTGTAATCCAATATTTTCCTATGTCAGGAAGTGCCTTAAATTTTCCTTTCTCAGTTTCAATCTACAATCCCAGTACTCCACAGGATATTAGGATAATAATTAAGCTGTCGTAAATTATTCTAAATATTTCAGATGAATGTTATCCACAGCCTTAGAACCAAAAGTTAAACTCTTTTTTATAGTTTAAAAAAATTGCATTATATTTTCTCTCATTATACATTATGCAATAGCAATTTAGTGAAGAGATTAACTACTTTAAAACAGAAACGAGGGATGTAATGTAATTTCAATTAATATGCTATATATTTTTAATTTGGGGTACCATAATAATCCTCTCTTTTCTTTGATTGTTTTGTTACTGTATCCTACACTATTTTACTTTTAGACATTCATCTGGAATAAAGGACATTTCATAATTAAATGCTACATTTAAATTAGTTTTAGTAAAGAATTTTCATATAACTTATTAATTTTATAATCAGAGACAAAGCAGTGCCATCAGTGGGATTTCTGGGCTTCACTCTTTAATTTTAATTCCTTAGTCTCAATCTCAACACATTAAATTAAAAGACAGCCTAAGTGTTAATTTGAGATCAACAATTTACAGAATATTTAGAAATATTCTCCCTCAATTACTCAATCTCCCTCATTAATACTCTCTCCTTATCTCTCATGCAGAATTTTCTTAATTTTGCCCCGTGGATAAGAAACATTTTTCCCTATGTAAATTAGGAAACTTCTCAATACTGTATGTCAGTACTCATGGCCCAAATTATAAATGAATAAGTGCCTCACAGCAGGATTTCGTTTTCCAAGAACATATACTCCAACATTGGGCAAAATAACATTTGGTATTTTGCTGGTTTCTCTCCCAAAAGGTGTTTTGATGTTAAACTTGTGTTTATTTTTTCCCCTACATCAGTGTTAACTCAATTAGCCCATTATTAATGTATTATTGAGAATCTGAACAAATTCTTATAATGTGTTTAATTTCTTGTCTTCTTTGATCTCTAATCCTTAGTTTGCAAGAAAGCTATTTCATTACACCTTTGACTTCAACATAATGCAAACAATATTAAAAATATGTGGCAAACATAATCTGAGCTAAAATGAAATTTCTGCTTGTGTAAAACTTGAGTTATAAAACAAATATCTATACTAATAATAAGGTAATATGCTAATTAGACCAAGAGACTTTCTGTACATCCTTCTGGACAAAGCCATGGTGGCGGGGCTGAGGCAGAGGCAGTTAGGGGCGATCAGGCCAGGCGGGGAGGGCAGTTGGGGGCGAGCAGGCCAGCAGGGGGGTCAACTGGGGGCAAGAAGCCTGGCAAGAGGGGGGGGGGGCAGTTAGAGGTGAGCAGGCCAGCAGGGGAAGCAGTTGGAGACGAGCAGGCTGGAGGGGGGGCAGTTGGGGGTGAGCAGGCTGGCAGGCAGAGTGGTTAGGGGTGATCAGGCAGGCAGGCAGGTGAGCGGTTAGGAGCCAGTGGTCCCAGATTAGGAGCCACAGGGATCGGGCCTAAACCATCAGTCAGATATCCACCGAAGGGTCCCAGATTGGAGATGGTGCAGGCCGAGCTGAGGGACACCCCTCCCATGCATGAATTTCATGCACCAGGCCACTAATGTTACGTAAAAGATGACAATTTATAGGGCAGACACTAGAAGATGATATTAGGTTTTGGAGATGATATGTTATATATATTTTAATTTTTTTAATGATTTCAGAGAGAGAAAGGAAGAGGCATAGAGATAGAAACATAAATGATGAGAGAGAATCATCAATTGGCTGCCTCCTGCATGCTGCCTACTGGGGATGGAGCCTGCAACCCAGGTATGTGCCCTAACCAGGATCTGAACTGGTGATCTCCTGGTTCATTATATAAATATACAGTATGTGTTATATATTTTATACTGTACCAATTTTTTCAGTGGAATTTAAAGACTTGAAAATTCAAACTACTTATTTAATAGTAATTTGTCAAGTTTTTGTGAATTTCATAACATTATGAAAGGCAGTTGAAAAATCTAGCACTATTAGTATTTCATTTATTTTTTGATTCTCAAAGACAACCAGGATAATATAATGCAAAATTCCCAGGATCCTGACAAAATGATCATTGAGGATTTCACCATTATATACATTATCAGCATTATTTAGGCAACAATGGTCTTTGTATGAGCAGTAAATAATGACCTTACATGTAGTTAACGAACTTAAAGTGTGGTTACTTTTCTTTCTCTTACTTTTCTGCAAAAACATAACCACTGAAGAGTAATAGTAATCACAAATCCAGCAGTCATTCTGTCTCACACTAATTAAAGTTTATAGTTAACAGACTAACTTTAAAGTATGAATGTGTTAGCTACTCATACAGAGTATTTTCTGATAAATTTAAGTACATACATAGGTAAACACTTAAAAAATAGTAATAGTTTTCTGTGTTTATTGTTATTCCTAATTTGTAAATTAAATTAATACACATTTTGTTTTGAATTAAGGAACACTAAATTGCCAGAAGTCATGATTATTGATTTTAAAATTACATTTTCTTTTTCATCAGTAGAAGTATATTAACAGGAGAATTGCTCTATATTATTTTTCATTAAAAGAAATCATTTCATGTAAATGCTGAGAAGTAAATTAAATCACTTTTCTTAGATTTTCTGTACTTTATTAATTAAATTAAGGGGCTCTTATAATTTGAGTGAGAATGTCTAAACAATTTTTCCTTATTTGAATAAATTAAAAAATTTATAAATGTACATCAAGCTGCTAAATTTTAATTTTCAAAACAGAAAAACTCATAAAATATAAATGTATGTCAAAATTATTTTATATTAACTAATGAGGGAATCAATAAGTTGTTATAATTTGAAGACAACACAGGTACACATTCACATATATATTAGATATATACATAGATGTACATAAACAATCAGAAATGCTGAAACAATGTGCGAAGAAATGTAGGGTCAGTAAACGTTTTTTCTAAAGGGATAAATAGCAAATATTTCAGCCTTTGCATGCCACATTTTGTCTTGACATAATCTTATGCTGTGTGCATTTGCATGTGTGTATTTACAACTCATTAAAATTTTAGAAACCATCCTTAGCTCACAAGCCATTTTAAAAACAGGCTACAGCCTGGAATTGGCCTGCAGGCCATAGTTTGATAACCATTAATTAGAGCAATAAAATGAAATATTTGGACACATAGTAACCATTTAACAAGTGGCAATGCCTTAATATTATTGCTTTTAATTCCCATTGAGAGACTTAAGTGTTTTATTTTACAAACTAGAGGCCCGGTGCACAAAATTCATGCATGGGGGGGGTATCCCTCAGCCCAGCCTACACCCTCTCCAATCTGAGACCCCTCGAGGGATGTCTGACTGTCCGTTTAGGCCCGATCCTATCTCAGGCCTATATGGGCAGTCAGACATCCCTCTCACAATCCAGGACTGCTGGCTCCCAACTGCTCGACTGCCTGCCATCCTGATCATCCCCTAACCACGCCCCTGCCAGCCTGATTGATGCCTAACTGCTCCCCTGCCAGCCTGTTTGCCCCTAACTGCCCACCCCTGCCAGCCTGTTTGCCCCCAACTGCTCTCCCCTGCAGGCCTGGGTCCCTCCCAAACTGCCCTTCCCTGCAGGCCCAGTCATCCCCAACTTCCCTCCTCTGCTGGCCTGGTCACCCCCAACTGCCCTCCCTTGCAGGCCTGGTCCCTCCCAACTGCCCTCCCCTGCTGGCCATCTTATGGTGGCCATCTTTGACCACATGGGGGCAGCCATCTTGTGTGTTAGAGTGATGTTCAATTTGCATATTACCCTTTTATTAGATAGGATAGAGGCCTGGTGCACAGGTGGGGTCCGGCTGGTTTGCCCTGAAGGGTGCCCCAGATCAGGGTGGGGGTTCCCTTGGGGTGTGAGGGGGCCTGGGAGAGGAGCCTGTGTTGGTTTGCAGGCCTGCCATGCCCCCCAGCAACCCAAGTGGAGGCCCTGGTATCTGGGATTTATTTATCTTCTATAATTGAAACTTTGTAGCCTTGAACAGATGCCAAGGCAGGTCAGGGCAGGCGGAAAGCTTGGCTTTCTCCATCGCCAGGGGCAACTCAAGCCTCCTGCTCTCTCCAGCTCCATGGCTGCCGCCATTTTTGTTGGGATTTATTTACTCCGTGGCTGCCGCCATTTTTGTTGGGATTTATTTATCTTTTATAATTGAAACTTTGTAGCCTTGAGCAGAGGCCAAGGCAGGCCAGGGCAGGTGGAAAGCTTGGCTTCCTCCATTACCGGGGAAACCCCAGCCTCCTGCTCACTCCATGGCCGCAACCATCTTGGTTGGGTTAATTTGCATACTTGCTCCTGATTGGCTGTTGGGCGTGGCTTGTGGGTGTATCATAGGTGTGGTCAATTTTCATATTACTCTTTTATTAGATAGGATATTTATTAATGTCATCATTCGTTAGTATAGTAAAATGAAATTCAATGCCCAACTTTAACCAAGGCAAATTGTTTCCATTATCAATTGTAGCTTCCCAATTTAATCAAATGGGAAGCATTATGGTTTAACCCAGTGGTCGGCAAACTGTGGCTTGCAAGCCACATGTGGCTCTTTGGCCCCTTGAGTGTGGCTCTTCCACAAAATACCATGTGCAGGTGCGCACATACAGTGTGATTAAAACTTCGTGGTCCATGTGCAGAAGTTGGTTTTCAGCCTGGGTGAGTCTATTTTGAAGAAGTGGCTTTAGAAGAAGTGGGAGTGTCGGTCAGTGGGTCGGGCGTCGGGAGACGCGTTGCAGGTGGGCCGCGGGATACGCAGCGCGGGGGAGGTGCATACAATTCATGCACGAGTTGAGTGAGCCAGTCAGTCAGCAGTCTCATTGTGCAGTGGTTAATTCTAGTCACGTCTGCAAATCGCGCGCGGGTGACAAATGTACCTGCTCAAAGCATAAAGTTACCTGTATTTTGCCAACCAGCTGCAAATCCTACAGGTATTTTTGTCATCAATTTAAGAATTGTAATTATTTTGTGTTGGTGGCTTTATTATTATAAAATGAAACTTTTTTTAGGTGCCCTGTTTGACATAGCTACAAAGAATAAGCAAAGAAAAACGGAAGATGAAAACCATGAATTTAAAGTTGAATGGACTGAGACTTTCGCGTTTATTCAAAACTTAAATGGCCTTCTGACCTGTCTTATTTGTCAGGAAAAATTGGCTCATAACAAGAAATCAAATTTGGAGACACACTTTACAACTAAACATGTGTAATTTAGTACTAAATATCCTGTCAGTGATGCAAGGAAGAAAGCAGTTGAGGAATTTCAGAAGAGTCAAGAAAAATCAAGTTCTGTATGTAATTCCTGGATGCAATCTTCCAACAATGTTAATATTGCAAGTTTTGTGGTTAGTCAAGAGATTGTTAAGAGAGGAAAACCTTATACAGACGGTGAATACATAAAAAGTTGTTTTATAAATGCATCTGAAGAGCTATTTCATGATTTTAAGAACAAAGCAGATATCCTAAAAAAAATTAAAGAGTTACCATTGTCTGCTAAAACAGTGAAAGACAGAACAGTCAAAATGTCTTCGAATATAACCGACCAGCAAGTTTCAGCTTTATCAATAGCAGTTGACGAGTCTTGTGAAATAAATGATACAGCACAAGTTTCACTTTTTGTACGACTTATTTCATCTACAGGTCCTAAAGAAGAACTTTTAGTATTATTGCCATTCCAAGGTCAAACACGTGGAGAGGATATAGCAAATGGTGTAATTGAGTGCATTGGAAAACATCATATTCCACTGGATAAAATTGTCTCAATTTCAACAGACGGGGCGAAAAGTATGACCGGGGAAGGAAATGGGTTTGTTGCTATTTTGAAAGAAAAAATTAATCATGAGAAACTTACTTACCATTGCATCATTCATCAAGAAGCACTTTGTGCACAGAAATTTCCAGAAGAAATTTGCAAAGTTATGGAATTGGTGATTAACATTATCAACTCCATTATAACTAAAACTCTTAATCATGGCCAATTTAAAAAATTTTTAGTTGAAATGGAGAGTGAGTACACAGATCTTCTGCTGCATAACAAGGTATGTTGGTTATCAAGAGGTAACGTTTTGTAATGTTTTGCTTCCTTATTAACAGAAATTAAAGCATTTATCCTTGAGAAGGGTGTTCACTTTCCAGAACTAACGAATGATCAGTGGATCCAAAGATTTTATTTCATGGTAGACGTTACATCTCATCTAAATCAGCTTAATTGTAAACTACAGGGGAAAGGAAACACAATTTTTTCAATGTTAGAAGAAATTATTTCTTTTTGCTCAAGATTTTGAAAGAGAAACTTTGACTCACTTTCCACACCTGTTGAAACATCGCCAAGAAAATAATTCTGATATTGACATTTGCTATTTCAAAACAACACTTTTAAATATGAGGGAAGCTTTTCTCAACAGGTTTCAGGAATTCAGAAATAGCAAAGCGACGTTAGCCTTTGTTTAAAAACCTCTTAATGCTACAGTAACAGAAAATTTTTCTCCCTTTAATATTGACATTGGCAACTTTGAAATGCAATTGCTGGATTTAAAAAACAAAGAATTGTGGAGCTCGAAATTTGAACGTCTTTATGCTGACATAGAAATATTGGAGAAAAACAAATATGAACTTAGTTCACAGCACAAGTGGTCTGCTTTGAAAGACCTGGAGAAGGAAGATATGTTGATTTTTAACACCTGGAATAGTATTCCTGACTCATATAATCAACTGAAAAAACTAGTGTTTGCTGTTCTTTCCTTATTCGGATCTACATATTTATGCGAACAATCATTTTCAAGCATGAACCTTATCTAGAGTAAATTGAGAAGTCGTCTTATTGATGAGAACCTGGAATGGTGCCTAAAATTAAAAACAACAACATACAAACCTGACTTACCCAAACTTTCCAAGGAGATGTAAGACCATTGTTCACATTAGTGTTTGTCAGTCATTGTCATGATTTAATTTTATGGATATTGTAAGGTAAATTGTAAGGAATTTAATTTTATCAATAAACAATATCGTTATTAAGTATGATATCAAGTTTTATTCAATGTACCTATAGTTTAACTAAGACTTAAAACTTTAAGTAAAGTTTATTAAGTTAATTTTAGGGAACGTTGTGGAGTGAAAGAAGATGTAGTGTCGAGGACTGAGAAGGGTATGTTGAGATGGTTTGGACATATAGAGAGGATGAACGAAAGGAGATAGAAGAAACAAATATACCAGACGAGTGTGGATGGGAGAGTTGGAAGGGGTCAGCCTCAGCGAATGTACCTCAATCAGATTGAGAACGTTTTTAGCAAAGGCCAGCTTAGGAGTACCCTAATTAAGTTAATAACAATGTACCTACCTATATAGTTTAAGTTTAAAAAATTTGGCTCTCAAAAGAAATTTCAGTAGTTGTACTGTTGATATTTGGCTCTGTTTATTAATGAGTTTGCCGACCACTGGTTTAACCCATACTAGTGTCTGACGTCTAGCTTTAATTCTAGGCACATTAGTGAATTACTAATTTTTATTGCTAAGGACCTAACAATATGAGCTTTTATATTTAAATTGTCAAAGCTCCATAGAAAATGTATGTGACCAATATCCTAAGAAGATAATTGACAGAGGGGTAACAGATATTTGAGGGGTAGAGGTTTATTCTGAGTTCTTTAGTGAGACTGCAAAGTTCTAGAACATTCATATTGGATAAATTATGTGCTGGGCAGAAAACTCCATAAATTTTTTTCTCCCCTTACTGAAAAAAGTTTTACATCATTTGAAATACTTGATTATCAATTCATCCTTTTAAAATAAGGTATTTCCAGTTGATTATCTTTATTATTTTCCTCAGATATTATACCAATAATTAAAATTGTGTCTCAGGCCCTAGCTGGTTTGGCTCAGTGGATGGAGTGTCTGCCTGCAGACTGAAGGGTCCCAGATTCGATTCCAGTCAAGGGCACATGGCTGGGTTGCAGGCTCAATCCCCAATGTGGGGCATGCAGGAGGCAGCTAACTGGTCAATGATTCTCTCTCATCACTGATGTTTCTCTCTCTCTCTCCCTCACCCTTCCTCTCTGAAATCAATAAAAATATATTTAAAAATAATAATAATAAAAAATAAAATAAAATTGTGTATCAGGAAAATTTAATTGAATATTTAGTAATTCTTGTATTGATTTAAAATTCAAAAGATAATAGTTTTGTTTATTTTACCCAAATAATTCACAGTAAAATAAAATCTTAAATAAGTATTTTAGTTTAGTCAGATTACTTGATATTTGGTTTTAAATATAGGGTGTCCCCAAAAATGTATACACAGTTTAACAGCTGATAACTCACTTAATTTTCACTCCTTTTCAGGTTTAACTGATTTGAAATAATGGGTGAAGACAGACTAAGCTTTGAACAAAGAAAATTTATCCACCACTAGACATTTTATGGGGATACATAAAAGATAAAGTTTACAGTATAAAACCAGCAACAAGCGACAGATTGAGGGCTCATAAATACCAAACAAAATGATTCTGCATGTTTACAATTCCAATGCTTTATGTTATTAGCAATGCCTGGACCAGGATAGTCATCAGTTTGAAAATAGGCATTGACAAAAATAATTATTCAATTCTGTAGGTTCCTTTAAATTTTAAAAATGCACTGATTTTATAATCATTCCAAGTATGTATACATTTTGGGGGGACACCCTATGTATGGGTAATGAACTAACTCACTGGTCATTGTGGAGGGTTTTTTTTAAATACTGAATACAAAGTCTATTTTGCTATTTATTTAAACCACTTTCCTATTATTTTGTGGTAGCAACAAACTCATCACTAAACTTTGTATGATATTTTCCTGGGCTTTAAATAAATTATAATATTACTCAACTTTTTCTCATTTAGGTATATAAAAGCCAATTCTTTCATGTATCTTCAGGAGTTCATTGACTATAATGCTTAAATCAAACTTACTCTTTTATTTGTCCGTTATTTACATTTCTATTAAGTTTTTGTCTCCAAACTAGCAGAACAAAAACATAAACAGGCCAAACCTTACATTTATTATTAGCACTGATTATAAAACCCATCATATGAAATTATCTCAACACCAGATCATTAATAATTCATGCTTTCCAACATTAAATTAAAAGAAAAAGAGAAAGAGAGAAAAAAGTGAGAGAGAGAGAGAGAGAGGTGGATATTGTGTATACTACTTAATCAAGATTACCTACGATTGACTTCATGTCCTGTAAATGTATAATGACTGTATCCCCAGTTCCATAAATAACCTTAGTGCAATGTAATGGATGGTGAAACCAAGGGTAAAAATAATATTGTACTGGGAATTAAGAGTAGATGAAAAATTGTAAAACTGGTTGTAAAAATGTGATGAAACAAAATTGTAAGTATCCCTTTAATTACTTTATTTATCTAGGAAGCCCACATTTGTTTTAATTATTCCTCATACCAAGAAATTTCTTTGGTAAGGTTTGCTTCACAAGTTTCTGAATACACTCTAAAATTTTACATATGATTTTATTCCCCCTTTGATGTGTAGTCTCCAACCTTTGTGCTATATTTTCTACAACTATTTACTAAAGCCCTAATACAAATTTAGGACAGAATATAAAAACATTTATTATTGAGCATTTACTTTTTACTTTGTACTAGATCCAAAGAAACAAATGAAATAAAAGTCTAAAAGTTCAGCATAATGAAGTGCAATGTCCTATGGATCATTTTTAGTTTCCAACATTTGTAGCGTATGTCAATGATGACCGCTTCCAGCATTTATAATTTCCACCACGAACAAAAATTTTATCTTTACTGAAAGTGATTACATACTGGGTATCACAAAGTCACTTGTGGTATAAAAGGCCAACACATGCATGCAAGGTTGGACCTGAATTAAGGCCCTGTTGCCTGGTTCTAGAACATACGGGCAGAGATAGACTAAAGGCAGATTAACTAAGTAAACAAAGGTTGAAAAAATGCTCCCCAGGAAAATTAGTTTATATGAAAATTTTATTTGATAGCTGCTTCACTTAAGTGCAAAGTATACAACCTTTATTCATCTCCATAACCAAACTACTTACAGCATCTTGAATTTCTTTGCAATTGGAAAACTTACTGAAGATTAAATAAAGGAACCAGCATCAAATGTGAATTCTAAGGATCTTTGTTGACACTTCCCACGCCATCATATTTTTACATGTAGAATAATCCTGTTTATTTTCTCTCGTATATATCTCTTAATTTCCTCCACTTCTTGCTCTTTAACTCCCTCTCCCCAGTTCCAGGATAACATTACCTCTGGCCTGCATGACTGCAATAATCTATTAACTTTTCTTTCCCCTTGAGTTCATTTCTAGACACTCCAATCTATTATCCATGCTGCAACTAGAGTGACCTTTTCAAAATGGAAGACTAATCATATAGTATCCCCAATGCGTAAAACATTTCAATGAGTTTTCCTTGTATTTAGCTTGAAAAATGAAAGTCTTAACAAACATATGAGTCACTGCATAGTCATACCTTCCTCTATCTTTCCAAATACATCTTTAACTTCTCCCACTCTTTTTCTATTACCTTCTTCCCCATAGCTCCCTAGACACACTTACCGTGTCTCATTAGCTTGAATGTTTCCTGTTTTTTATATGACACAGCCTTTTGAACAATCTCCCCCCAAAGCATTCTGATGTAGGTTACCCCTGTTATCAGATTGACCAAAGTCTCAGGAAGACTTTCCCTGACTCCCTGATACTACATGCTCCTAAAACATTGTGTACCCCTCATTTAGGTTACATGTAATTGTACGTGTTTCATCATTTTATCTATGTCTCTTTTTCCCAGTAGATTGCAATGTCCATTGGAGTAACTATAATATCTCTTCTATTCACAGTTGTGTCTCCAGATCCACCTTGGCACCATCATTAATTAATAAATGATGAAGCTAAATGAACAAAAAAGATATTGAGTACTGATTGTATGCAGGCACCACAGAGGTTCTATAAAAACTAGAGGCCCGGTGCACAAAATTCATGCATCGGGGGGAGGTTGTCCCTCAGCACAGCCTACACCCTCTCCAATCTGGGACATCCCTCTCACAATCCAAAACTGCTGGCTTCCAACTGCTCACCTGCCTGCCTGCCTGATTGCCCTTAACCACTCCCTTGCCAGCCTGATCAATGCCTAACTGCTCCCCTGCCAGCCCAATTGCCCCTAACTGCCCTCCCCTGCAGACCTGGTCACCCCCAACTGCCCTCTCCTGCCGGCCATCTTGTGGTGGCCATCTTGTGTCCACATGGGGGTGGCCATCTTGTGTGTTGGAGTAATGATCAATTTGCATATTACCTCTTTATTATATAGGATGTGTTGGAGAGGGCCCATAATCCTCAAAGAGTTTAGTGGGTTTAGGAGATAAACATAAATAGAAGTAAACACCAAATAATACACTAAGCAATTAACATCTAATTCTATGGTATGATAAATCACACCATAACTTAAATATTATTTAGAATGCAGTACAAGAAGTAAGATGCTTATAGCTATAATGATCTAATGATGCTTTATGGATGAAAAGAGTCATGAACTTGACCCTAAAAGATAGGAAGGAGTTGAAGTTTCTGGGAAAAGATTAGAATGAACCTCCAAAGGCAGGCTAGACTCAGGGATCAAAATCAATGGTTATGCCCTCCCAGTAGCTCTTACAGGGCTCCACCGTTTTGTGAAAATGGAGACAGACTGTAGTCCTAGAATGTGATAAAAGCCAGACTGGTATGACAAAAATTTTAATGACTGGAATTTCTAAAACAAATCTTTAGTATTATATTTCTACAAGGTACTAGAAGTATCATTGCTGCGTAACTGAAATGTCAAGGGAAATGTATGAAAATTCAGTGGGTTGGGTTTTGTTTTTGTTTTTTAATTTTAAACCAGCTTGCAACATTATAGTCTTATTGGACAGTTTCCCAAATCTCAATGAGGTCTTTAGAATTATAAGCACATAAAACAGGATGTCTTCTTCTTATTTACAATTAAGAACTATTCCATGTTTTCAAGATCCCACATTTCATGCTTAGATTCACCCACAGAATCTTCTTTTAAAGAAAAGTGACCCAAAGATGGTATGCCAACAATCCTTGGAAATTGATTCCTCATTTTAAAAATTGTTTTTCTTGAAATGCCGCCTCTAAAAGAGCAAAGTAGCATATTTGGCAAAAGCCAAAAAACACAAACATATTACTTTATCTGTGAAATCATCATTTTGCAATAGAAGATTTAAGAAATTCACAACCTCTTTCATAGAATTTCCTACATGGATTTGCTAATGTAAATATCAATGCTACGGATATTGATGGCATTTTCATGGGTGTGCATCACTAACAAATATCATACTGTGTCACAATATCTCCAAATAACAATGGCTTCTAGGCTGGAAAAGATTCAATGTTCAAAAATATACTTTTATTTAATATGATTTCTTATCAAATTAACATACCACCTAGTTTTAAGAGTCAAATGTTCCCACAAGACTTGTTTTGAAAAAGATCAGTTATCTCTCCTCCCCCACCACCATCCCTGCTTCCTGTTCCCAGACACATCCACTTAATTGCTTAATTTCAGGTTTAGGTATTAGTGATTGACTTCCAGTTGTGGAAGATGAGAATCTCATTCTTGTTCAATCCCCTTCCTCCACCTTGGTCCAACCATGTTAACATCCTCTTAATGCAGGCATATCATAATTTGTAGACACACATTTAATGTGTTTTTTACGTGCAAACCAATTCAATCCTGAGTCATATGATATCTGGTATTCTTTCCAGCACAATCTGTTTTTCCTGCAGTTATAATTGTTTTTTTATAGCTTGTTTAGTTTTCTTTCTATCACTAGTTGAAATCCAAACTCTCTGCCAATCATTTAATCCCTCTTGATGAATTAAAACACATTTAGTATTTCATCTAATTGATATTTATTTATACAGTAATCACTTATGTACCCTTCTGATTTTCTCTAGTCTAAATAAAAAGAACAGCTATGGTGGAATCACTCTTCTTGGGGAAGTCTCTTGACTTAGCTCTTCAGTTAAATCCAATTTTCGCTGGATCTTTTGTCTTCCTCTTTCTTCATTATTCACACATTTTCCTGGAATATATACTTCAATGACTTTCTAAGGAAGTAAGCTAAGAGGTAAATATTTTTATTCATTTCATATCTTAACATAGTTTATCCTTTCTATGTATATTTGGTATAAAGTCCTCCTTTGGTACTAATTTTCCCTCAAAATTTGGAAATCACTTATTCATTATCTGTAAGATTCCATTAATGTTATTTAGAAATCCAATTATATTTTTATTACCTGATCATTATTATAAAATCTTGTTTCTTGAAAATTGTTGCATATCCCCCCACCCCGTGTTCTAAAGTTTCGTGACAATTGTCACAGTGCAGATCTCATTTTACTCATCATGCTTGCTACTCAGTAGAATGTCTCAATCTGAACACATGTCCTTCAGTTCTGACAAATATTCTTTAGTTATTTCTTTGCTTATTTTTCCCCTATTTTTTCTTTAATTTTCTTTTTCTGAATTGGTCCTTTAATTTTCTTATTTTTCTTTCTTACACCTATCTCATTTTTGGAGGAGAGATTTCCTCAGGTTTATCTTAAAAAGGGTTTTTTTTATTTCCACGATCATATTTTTTATTTCCAAAAGTATTTTCTTCTCAAATATAAAACTATAACAGCGCTGTATCCTCACATCATAAAAGCTATATCTTCTCTTACCTATTTTTTAATCTTTTTTTTTGGGGGGGGGCAGGGTCTCAATTTCCTCCAAATGTTTTTTTCTTCTCCATGTATAATTCTGTTTTGGGCTCTAACAGAAGAAAATTTTCTTCATTGCCTGGTGATTGATTGCCTGCTCATGATGAAAAGTGGATGCTTACCAGCTGACTGGAAACTCAATGCCCATGATAAGGGATTTTTTTATTGTTGGGTGCATGGTAAGGTAGTCTGGCTGGGCAAGTTGGATAAAAAAATCCAAATGCTATAATCTTCAGTTTCTTTCTCTCTTAAGCTAGTTAAATTCCATGAAGAAGATCTTTCCAATCTTCCCTCTTTGGGGGGTGGCAGTCTGTCAGTATTCTGGGGGACAAGCAGTGCAAAAATCTAGAGGACCTCAACTTTCCATATGTAATCTTCCATTTAATACCTACAGTGTTCAATACAATATCCTTACCCTCCACTACACATCTTTGCCACAATCTCTCCATTCAACCTTTTCCAGAGAAGAAATTTCCTGCCTTTCGTCAGGGTGAGGAGAAAAAATTGCCTAGCTACACATAAGGGTAGAATGGATAAAGGTGACAAAATGCTTCCTTTCTGTGAGTTCTCAACCAGCCTCATACAATTTTCCAAAAGTAACTGTAGTAGCCAATTTTTGTGGCTTTTTGAGGTTCTGTGGTATAAATAGTTTTGTTTGTTAGAATTTCTCACTGCTGATTTATGATGCAAATTTCTGGAATCTGCTAAGTCAGTTACCATTCACCCATTTGCTTTCTGGCCTATAAACTTAGATGTTGTCTATGTTTCCCTCTCATTGCTTTTGTGGATATATGTCTTTTTTATAAAATTCCATTTAATATTATAATAGCAGGGTGTCAGGATAGTGGGTGCAAATATATGTGTCCAATCTGCCATCTCTATTCCTCTTGATTAGCTCTCTACTCTTCTGTATTAATAAACATTTTTCAATCCTCTTATGAGGATTACATAGAAGCCTGGTGCATGAAATTTGTGCATGGGTAGGGTCCCTAGTGGCTTCCAGCTGGAGCCTCCCTTCACACCCACGTTGGGCTGGCACTGCTCACTCACCTGCTCCACCATCCCGCCGTGGTCCTGTTCTCATTGGGGCCCATCAGGGCCAGCAGCACTTCCACTGCCGCCTGCTGCCAGCGCTGCATCACTATGCCCACCATGTTCTGCACCACCCCCTGGTGGTCAGCGCACATCTAACTCCTGGTCGGTCTAGCTCCCACCCGTGGGACAATTTGCATATTAGCCTTTTATTATATAAGACTAGAGGCCTGGTGTGTGAAAATTCATGCACTGGAGGTGGGGGGACGGGTCCCTCAGCCTGGCCTGCCCCTCTCACAGTCCAGGAGCCCTCAGGGATGGGAGGTAACCCAGCAATCAGGGGAAGGCGATGCCCCATCACACCTCTGCTGCTGCCACTGCAGGCAGCACAAGCCTCGGCTGGCCCTTGTTACCTGAGCCTTGGGTGGCCCTGGGAGGCTGGGCAGCTGCCATCCAAAGCTTGCCTGCACCTTGGGCCAGCCCTGGGTGGCTGGGGGACTGAGGGGACTGGGGGACTCTGGAGGCAGGCACACAGAGTGACTGGGCCCACCCAGGGGCAGGCTCAACCTTGCCGTGTGCCTGTTGCCCTGGCAGGGCTGAGGGGACTGGGTGTCACCATCTTGTGACTGTGGGCACCACCATCTTTGAGGGTGTGGCAGTCAATTAGCATAGTCCCTCCTTATTGGCTGTGGGTGCCACCATCTTTGTGACAGCATGAGGGTCATTAGCATATTCCCTCTTTATTAGATAGGATAATACTTTAGAAGTGCCAATCAATGGGTCTGGCATTATATAATAGGCATTCAATCAATATTTATTATCCCTTCATTTTGAAATATCTACAGTCATCTCCTCTGTCCTACTCTCCTCCTGGCTGTCCAATTCATTCTCACTCTATTGATAAAGATACTGAGATTCATAATGAATTATCAAGGGCATACTCAAACCAATAATGTCAGAGAGACTTAAATGTGTCCCTTTCTATACACATATATTACTCTCTTTTGGTCTGGACCCTCGTATGTAAAGATGTTAATATTCTTTTTTGCAAAATTTGGCATGTCATTTCTTCTAACAGATGAGTAAACTATAGCCACAAAACAAGATTATGCAAATATCCAAAATTGCTTAATTTAAAAGGAACTATAATTGATTAGCCATGACAACAAATAGCTTAGTAACAATGTCCACAGCTAGCCATAGATTGGCAGTAGTTACCCTAAACAACTCTCAGAATTTGCACACCTCTCCAGAAAGCAAGTAGGAATATAATAATTTCTAAGGAGATGATACCCTCTAAGACAAGGTGCTCCATTCTGAGTTACCCATCACCAGTCTATATTTTGGAGTTGAGGAGACTGGGTGAGTCTAGCTGAGGAACTTTACAAAATAAGATTCCAGAACACTTCAGACAATCTGATACAATAGGTCCTGCTGGAACCTAGATTAATGTTCTCAGGTGATTTGAGGTGCATCCAAGTTTAGATATCACTCTAGTAGAGCACATGCTATCTAGATAGAGCAGAAACATTGGGTTATGCTCTTAATGGATCTGTGAAATGTCTCAACAAATGCTTTTGGAAGTTTCTATTATAGCTTTCTATTTGGGTGGCTCCAAAAGATCATTTGAGTGAATTTTCTTCTCGATAATACAACTCAGAACACATTCCCTAGCCCTGGATGACTATACAAAGACTGGGTTGAAGGGGCAAAGAAGACACTCAAGGTTTTTCAGAACTACCATATTCTATAGCAGCTTTTAGAGCTAACACAAATACTGTGTGCTCTCAGTGCACTGATAAATTAGCTAATGACTTTGCTCTGACACCTAAAAATTAAATAGAGAATGTTAACTGCTGGAGACACTCCTTGGATAAAATATGTTGGTCTTCCAGGGAAAGTATTATCATCTAGACATTGCATGTAACCAAACTTTTACATAATTTTATAGCTGTAGAAATTACACTTAGTATGGTGTTCATGAGGAAACAAAGAAATTGATGAAATCTTAATCTGCAAAAATAAGGAATTTTACCTGAACCGGAGAGAGCAGACAGGTCTATATCATTATACTCCTGGGTATTTTTCTTATGAATTCAACTTCCTTATAAATTCTTGTGAATTTAGCATAAGATCCATATGGTGTATTTACAGATGTTAAGCTCTAAATGAATGCTTCAAATAGAATCACAGAATTTTATTGCCAAAAAGAACTACAGATTATGCTATTTACTACAAAATCCTCACTTTATTGGCAAATAAACTGAGGCTTAGAAAACCTAAATGTTTTATCTATAGTCATACATCTAGTTGTTGACATCACAACCAGATCTTATGTCTGGGATAATTTTATTTTTACCACACCACTCTTTCTAAATTGTGTTTTTAAAAAACATGAGCATCCCCAAAAATGTTACTAAATGTTTGGGGGGGGGGGGGGGAGATATACAAGTCTGAGTAAATATATTTTGAATTTAGGCAAGAGTAGCTGCGAACAGTCTTTCTTAAGTGTTTGACCATGCACAATTCTAACCATAATGCCTGTTACAATTTCACAGGAAACACTTTGGAAAACCACCTTAATCCTTTGTGACTGAACTTCGTCAGCATTCTATGTAATTGCCCTCATAGAGACTATGGTGCTAAATCACGTTAACCTGAAGCAGACATTTTTTTTTCTTACTGTTTGGACACTATTATCCAACTTCACTGGAGAATAGAGCAGCTATGTACCAGAGTTCAGAAGATATTAGAACACTCTGCTCTAAAGAGCTGTAGCAACGCAGTTCCTTTGGGGAATGTTTTTATAGTTTCCATTTCTAACTGAATTTTCTGTTGCAATCTGCAGGGGCTGTTACATTTGGGTATGAGATCAGGAACTAGGCAGTTACATTATTGTAACCACTTTGGAAATTCTTGACCTTGATCTATATAGAATATTTCTACACTTGCTTTAACTGTGCTATTATTACTCCCATTTCCCCTTATCTTTATCTTTCCTTTAATGTGCCTTCCGTTCCTCAGATAAAAGTGTTATCAGAAGTACAAAGTGTTGTATTATTACTGCAACCATAAAACCTTCTCTTCAGTTCATCAGTAGAAGGATAGCCCATTGACTAGAATGGTATAAAATTTTTGATGTATTACACCAACGTATTTCTGAGGACTTATAAAAATTTTGAAGGGCATCTATAGAAATATGCTCTGTCTTTTCAATGCTCAAATGCCAGTTTCTACGATTATATGTTTAGATTCTCTAGAGATACTTTAAATGTAGCTTTTATCCCCTTTTCCTGAGATGGATAGGAATAATTATGTCCATCAGTATTCTTTCTAACACCAGTGTCACAAATGGTAAGAGTTGGCTGATTTTTCATGTCCTCACCCTTGCAATAGATAAAGGTAATGAAGTTTATCTGAGAAGAATGTTGTGAGGGAAAATGGAAGGCAGATTTTCATGGGGTAATAAACTCTTTATCAACAGATTGATAAACAGTCTGATTACTTTCTCATGTATGGCAAAAGGATTGTCTGCAAGAAAAACACTTGAAGACATTGTATGTCCCAAAATGTGGAAAGGAGAATGTTCCCAATATGCTGTGGCCATGTAGTCATGTGGCAGTCCAGAACTTTCAGCTCAGCAGAGGCTTGTAAAGTAGAACCACAGTCCCAATACCCAGCCCTAGAGCTTCATTGCCTTTATCTTTGTCACCCAGTAACAATACCGTGGCTTTGCCGTGTTTCAGGCCTCTAAGATCTTAGTATATATTGAAAAAAGAACTTGTGGGACTTGACAAGAGAAATTCCAATACATAGAAAAATAGAGGTGTTAAGTCTAGAGACCAATAAAAACACACATCTCTTCACCAAATAGAATAGCATGCAAGTAGAGTCTGAAACTGGAAATGCATGTAGTATTTATTTATTAGTCACAAGCAGTAAGCAGCATACAGATACTAAGATTATGGAGACAGCGGCAGGGGAAGAAGCCTTAACAACCAGGATTTTTATTAGAGAAAAAAAATCCCCTGCCCAGCTCCAAGATAGAATGTAGTAGAGGAAGTCATTTTAAAAAAGGTTCCCATTTCAACCCTCGTGCACTGCTGGTGGGAATGCAGACTGGTGCAGCCACTGTGGAGAACAGTATGGAGTTTCCTCAAAAAACTAAAAATGGAACTCCCATTTGACCCAGTGACCCCACTTCTAGGAATATATCCCAAGAAACTAGAAACACGAATCAGAAAGGATATATGCACCCCTATGTTCATAGCAGCACAATTCACCATAGCTAAGATTTGGAAACAGCCTAAGTGCCCATCAGCAGATGAGTGGCTTAAAAAACTGTGGTACGAAGACAAGAGGAAAAAACAGTCCAGAGATGGAAGACGCTGACAACGCCTTGCCATGGGAGCAGTCAGCAGCTGTGCACCGCTGCAGGTTGCCTAGGACCAAACCAGCGAGGGTCGGACCTGCATTGCCACCATGTACCCACCATCCAGCTATCAATGCTGACATGTACACATAAGGAACTGTTGGACATTGAAATTGGGACTCAAAGATTTTTTTGTTTTGTCTTGTTTTGTTATTATATGTTTATTTCCAGTCTGCAAAGGCAAAACTTTTTAAAGGAAAGAAATGGTGGGAAAAAGATACAGAGGCAAAGAAGCATTGAACAGACTGTCAAACTACATTGGGAAGACAGGGGAGGTTGGGCGAGGAGGGCTGTAAGAGACCAACCGAAGGACTTGTACGCTTGCATGTAAGCACAACCAACGGATATAAGACACTGGGGCGGGGTGGCAGGGTGGGCAGGTGAAGGCATGTCCTGAGGGGTAGGGGAGGTCGGGGGGAGATCAAGGGGGAAAAAAAGGAGACATATGTACTACTATTTGTAATACTTAAAACAATAACAATAAAATAAAATTTAAAAAAAACTAAAAAAAACTAAAAAAAAAACTGTGGTACATCTACACAATGGAATACTATGGTGCAGAAAAAAAAGAAGGAGTTCTTACCATTTGCAACAACATGGATGGAGATGGAGAGCATTATGCTAAGTGAAATAAGCCAGGCAGAGAAAGATCAATATCACATGATATCATTCATTTGTGGAATATAATGAACAACATAAACTGATGAACAAAAATAGATGCAGAGACAGGGAAACATTGGTCAGAACGTCAAACCTCAGGGAAGGTAGGGGAAGGTGGGGGTAAGGGAGAGAGATCAACCAAAGGACTTATATGCATGCATGTAAGCCTAATCAATGGACACAGACAACAGGGGGGTGGAGTCATGAATGGGAGGGGGGGGTAATAGAGGAATAAGGACACATATGTAATACCTTAATCAATAAAGAAATTTTAAAAATTTTTTAAATGGATTCCCATTTCAAAGCTTTCTGTTTGCTTTTTATGCTGCTAAAGGTGAAGACAGAAGCTTTTTTTTACTTTTAATTTTTTAGTGAAATACCTAGACAATCCTTTCTGGTTGTGAAAGATAAAATTGGCCTGGACAGAAAACTTACTCTTCTTTCTATAACAGATGTTTCTGAGTTTTCTTCTGACAGCTTCCAGAAAGGGACCCCAGAGAAACAGAGTGGTAGGAGAAATGGTATCTTAAAAGGGAGAAGAACAAACAGCAGAAAACAGAGGCTATAAAATGGGGAAATGGTGTAGTAAATATCTGCTTGTTTTGCAGGCTCGAAATCCCATCTCTCTTTTGTCTCTTAATTTCTCCTACACAGGACATAATCCTAGTGTAGTCTTTTAGAAAGATTCTCTCATCCTCTCCACTTCTCCTTGCTGTTACTATTACACACACACACACACACACACACACACACACACATCACAGGACCAAATTAACATAAACCATAGTGACTAGCAATTGGCCCAAACTGTAATTTGATATATTGACATCAATACACTTAATTCCTGGTAAACGAACTACTTATACTCAAATTCCTCCAGATGCCTCTCCTTTACCCTCCATTTTTATTTTATGACTGCATGGTTTAAAAAAAAATTATAATCTAGGTTGCACATAACTTATTGTTCCACTGCAGCTAGTAAGTAATCTGAAGAGTTATATCTTTTCATCAGTAAAAATTGTATTCCCCTCAACATTTTTCTCCAGTAGTTTTAGCATCCATTGATGATCCCTTGTATGTGCTTTTCAAAAGATATCTCCTCCGTTTTTGCTTTTAATTTAACATTTCTCTTTTTCCAAATTCTGTCCAAAAGTCTGAACATAATAGAGGATATCTAATAGGGTATGCTGATTTTTCTTTAGAAAAACAGCTCCATACAGCTTTTTAAGAGTTTTGAGAAAGCTCCTTCTCCTAGATCATTATTTTTAAATGTTGATTTTATCTAATTCAAGAAAATATCTCGACGTTCTGTTAGAAAACGTACTGTTTTCCTAGGATACCAAAGAATTGAATTTCAGCTGATTTGCCAGCTGAAGAAGTAGGGTAGCCTGCCTAAATTTCCCTGTGTAGGTCTCCAAGACTCCAGGACTTTATCTCTGCATGAGTTTCCAGTTCCCACTGAAAACTGAGGTCATTCTGAGCACACATGGGAATGTGATGACTTGGGCCCCATGTCTTTCAGCACATGTCAATCAACATCAAGACAAAACAAAAAAAAATTCTGAATAATTTCAACATTTGGTTTAAAAAATCTCAGACAAAGAATGTTACTTCGAACTTATCCAATAATCATTAGACTGTGAACTGTAAAAGCTTTATTAATTATTGTTCTCAAAGACTCTACATAAAATGATTTGAATAGAAATAATATTCCTCCCACATGTAATTTTTTCTTCAGACACAATATTCTTATTTTGTCACTTTTAACACCACTTTAAAAGGTGTAATTTTCTTTGTTTAAATTTGTAAAATGTTTTTATTGATATCAGAGAGGAAAAAAGGGAGAGGGAGAGAGGGAGAAACATTGATAGACTGACTCCTGGACACCCCCTACTGAGGACCAAGTCCACAACCCAGGCATGGGCCTGGCATGTGCCCTCACAGGGAATCCAACTGGCCACCTCTAGGTGCATGGCACAACCCTCAGCCAAGAGAACCACGCTAACCAGGGAAAATTTGTGTAATTTTCATTAAAAACATAATTCCTACTATGGCATAATGCAAGAAGTCTGTTAAAATTTTTATCACCTTATGACTTAC
Source organism: Corynorhinus townsendii (assembly GCA_026230045.1). Lineage (NCBI taxonomy): Eukaryota > Metazoa > Chordata > Mammalia > Chiroptera > Vespertilionidae > Corynorhinus > Corynorhinus townsendii. The sequence continues at coordinate 160,473,868 of JAPDVU010000002.1, forward strand.
ACATATATCTGTGCAATGGTTCACTTTGCCCCCATTCTTTAATAAGCCTACTCTCTCCCTCAATGCATCTTTTAAAGATACCAATATTCATATTTCATGATATTGTGGGGAGAAATCCAATATAAAATCAAGCTTAAATTAAACATTCTGGAATATTAGTCTTTTGCACCTCATTTGTTTTTTCCAGTCTCACTTTTTCTCATTTCCACAAAAATGTGTTGATTCTCATTAGGACAGTCCACTTTACCACACTTATAGGCAGTTATATCAAGAAACTAATAAAGCTGAAACATCAGGACTTTTCACTTGCATAGGCCATGAAAGGGCCTGTTCTAACTTTCTAACTTTGTTTTCATAACAACTTTATTTTATTTTCCATAAAAAGAACTAAAAAAAAAAGACCCTCCCACTATATGTTAAATACATTAATTCCATTCTTTTATTTTAACATAGTACCCCAGTTTTTGTGTTCCCCTCTTCCTTGTTATTTTTCTCTGAATATTGAAGTCTCTTATTTTTTTATTTAAATTCTTTATTGTTTAAAGTACTAGTGTTACATAGGTCTCCCTTTTCCCCCATTGACCACGCCCCAACTACCCGCACCTCCCAGCACATGCCCTCACCTCCCTCCCATCTGTGTCCATTGGTTATGCTCATACACATGCATACAAGTCCTTTGGTTGATCTCTTACCTCCTCACCCCATGCCTTCCCTCATAGGCTGGACAGTCTATTCAATGCTTCTATGACTCTGGTTCTATTTTTGTTCATCTGTTTATGTTGTTCATTATATTCCACAAATGAATGAGATCATGTGATAGTTATCTTTCTCTGGCTGGCTTATTTCACTTAGCACAGTGGTCAGCAAACCGTGGCTCACAAGTCACATGTGCCTCTTTGGCCCCTTGACTGTGGCTCTTCCACAAAATACCATGGCCTGGGCGAGTCTATTTTGAAGAAGTGCATTAGAAGAAGCTTAAGTTTAAAAAATTTGGCTCTCAAAAGAAATTTCAATCATTGTACTGTTGATATTTGGCTCTGTTGACTAATGAGTTTGCCAACCACTGGCTTAGCATAATAGTCTCCAGTTCCATCCATGCTGTTGCCAATGGTAAGAATTCCTTCTTTTCCACAGCAGCACAGTATTCCACTGTGTAGATGATCCCCGCTTTTCTAATCCATTCATCTGCTGATGGGCACTTAGGTTGTTTCCAAATCTTAGTTATTATAAATCGTGCTGCTATGAATATAGGGGTGCATATATCCTTTCTGATTGGTGTTTCTGTTTTCTTGGGATATATTCCTAGTAATAGGATTACTGTGTCAAATGGAAGTTCCATTTTTTAATTTTTTGAGGAAATGCCATACTATCCTCCACAGTGGCAATACCAGTCTGCATTCCCACCAGCAGTGCAAGAGAGTTCCATTTTCTCTGCATCCTCTCCAGCACTTGTCATTTGTTGATTTGTTGATGATAGCCATTCTGAGAGGTGGGAGATGGTAACTCACTGTTGTTTCAATTTGCATCTCTGGGATGATTAGTGACTTTGAGCATGTTTTCATATGTCTCTTGGCCTTCTGTATGTCTTCTTTCAAAAAGGGACTATCTAGGTCCTTTGCATATTTTTTTGATTGGGTTGTTTGTCTTCTTTTTGTTAAGTTGTATGAGTTCCCTATAAATTTTGAAGATTAAACTCTTATCAGAGATAACTTTGGCAAATATGCAGTGGGCTTTCTTGTTGTTTTGTTGATGGTTTCTTTTGCTGTGCAGAAGCATTTTATTTTGATGGAGTCCCATTTGTTTATTTTCTCCTTAGTTTCCATTGTCCTGGGAGTTGTGCCGGTAAAGATGTTGAGCTATATCATTTATTTCTGCTCTGATCTTTATTATCTCCTTCCTCTGCTCACTCTGGGCTGTTCTTCTTGCTCTCTTTCCAAATCTTTAAGTTGTAGAGTTAGATAATTTATTATCAGTTTTTCGTGTGTGTGTGTGTGTGTGTGTGTGTGTGTTTTGTTTTGTTTTGTTTTAGTTAGACCTGTAATGCTATGAACTTCCTTCTCAGGACTGCTTTCAATGTGTCCCATAGATTTTGGATTGTTGTGTTTTCATTGTGATTCATTTCCAGGTTGCTTTTAATTTCTTCTTTGATCTCTTTGGTAACCTAATCATTGTTTAATAGCATGCTATTTAGCCTCCAAGTGTTTGAATTTTTTTATTGTTTTTATTGTAGTTGATTTCTCATATTATGCCATTGTGGTCTGAGAAGACGCTTGATATGATTTCAATCTTCTTGAATTTGGAGAGACTTTGCCTGTGACCCAATATGTAGTCTATCTTTGAAAATGTCCCATGTGCACTTGAGAAGAATGTATAGTCTGCAGCTTTGGGGTGAAATGTTCTGAAGATGTCAATTAAGTTCTTCTGATCTAGTGAGTCATTTAGGATACCTGTTTCTTTGCTGATTTTTTTTTGTCTAGAGGATTTACCCAGTGATTTCAGTTGGGTATTAAAGTCCCCTACTATAACCATATTTCTGTCTATCTCTCCTTTGATATCTTCCAGAAGTTTATTATGTATTTGGGTGCTCCTGCGTTGGGTGTACATGTGTTTACCAGAGTTATATTCTCTTATTGTATCAATCCCTTTAGTATAATGAAGTGGCATTCCTTATATCTTGTTATGGCCTTCCACTCTGAAGTCTATTTTGTCAGATATAAGTATTGCTACCCCAGATAATTTTTCATTTCCATTTCCCTGAAAGATATTTTTCCATCCTTTCACTTTCAGTCTGTGTGAGTCTCTTGGTCTGAGTTGAGTTCTTATAGACAGCATACATATGGGTCATGTTTTCTTATCCACTCATGTTTTCTTCAGCCACTCGATTGGAGCATTTTCTTCAGCCACTTGATTGAAGCATTTTGATTGGAGCATTTAGTCCATTTACTTTTAAGTTCTTATTGATAGGTACTTGTTTTTAGTCATTTCTATTTTTTGTGCCTGTGTTCCTCCTTCCGTTTTTTGTTTTCTCCTTTCTACAACAGTCCCTTTAGCATTTCTTGCATTGCTGGCTTGGTAGTGATAAACTCTCTTAGCCCTTTTTTTTTTTTGGTCTGTGAAGCTCCTGATTTTCCCTTCAATTTTGAATGATAGCCTTGCTGGGTAGAGTATTTTTGGATTCATTCCCTTGCTTTTCATCACTTTACATACTTTCTTCCATTCCTTTCTGGCCTGATATGTTTCTATTAAGAAATCATTTGATAATATAACAGGAGATCCCTTGTAGGTAACGTCCTGTCTCTCTCGTAGCCTTTAAGATTCTCTCTTTGCCATTAATATTTGCCATTGTAATTACAATGTGTCTTGGCACATCTAAGCATTTTCAAACTCTCTCTTTTAGGAAGAATTGCCCCATGAGTATCTCTTGGCATTGTTTCCATTCTGCAATCCCATGTGAAGAAATACTTGGAGGAAAGACACACATCTCTGTCTAATCTGAAACTATGCTTCAATCCTGCAAAGGCACTGTGCTGGGTCTTAGATAACTGGGTAATAAAGGGGGAAAAGGAGACTTCATTTGGAGCTGCATGGTTGGAAATATGGACTCAAAAATGTGCACACTTGGATATCTTCATAATGAGAGTTAGGTTCAGCTGCAGCTTGTGAAAATCTGCCAATAATTAGGCCTTTATCCAGAGATTTGTTTGAGGCCTAAGAATAACTGCTTCCAGTAGTAGTTCAATTCCACGCTGCTTCTACTTCTGTTTAAGCATGCAGCCCATATTTGTTAAACACAACCCTCTAACTTGAACTATACTTCAGATTTCAGAAACTAAAAATGGGGCCTAAAGTCACAATTAGAGTAAATTTTTATAGAGATTGAAAAAGAACTGGGAAAAGACAATAATTAAATGATGATCATCTGAAATGCTCTGAACAAACTTCAGAACAAAAATGGCTGGTGGAGCCCTAACTGGTTTGGCTTAGTGGATAGAGCGTCGGCCTGTGGACTCAAGGGTCCCAGGTTTGATTCCAGTCAAGGGCATGTACCTTGGTTGTGGGCACATACCCAGTAGGGAGTGTGTGCAGGAGGCAGCTGGTTGATGTTCCTAACTCTCTATTCCTCTCCCTTCCTCTCTGTAAAAACTCAATAAAATATATATTTTTTAAAAAAATGGCTAGTGGACAGGACAAGTGAACCACAAGATTGATTTGAAGAACATGTAAACATTTGTAAGAGACCTAAGAAGAGGGGCTTAGAAGAATTACGAACTACCCCAATTTGAAGCAAGAAGTCCCCAAATCACAGTTTGACTGTTAAAGGCACATTGGCTTGTTTTGGAAGTGACAGGTTAAGATATCCAATAGCATGTTGGTTTTTGAATAATTGCTCTCATTGACTAACAAAAAGGATCAAAAGGAGAGAAATGACTCCTAAGCACAAATCACAGAAGAAGCATGTGATTCTTCTGTGATTCTTCATAGCCCTGGAAGATAATCAAGACTGTACAAGTACTGTAAACCAAGCAAGATTTTAAAATAAATTTAATTTTTAATTGACAATAAGTTTTCAAGATTCAAATCTTTAAAAAGGAGAATATTCAAAGATAAGTTTGCTCTCATTCTGTCCCCTATGCACTCACTCATCTGAAGCAATCAGTATCATCAGTTTCTTGCAAACTCTCAAATACTCTCAGTGCAGAAAAATATATATACATATGTACACACACATACAGTCCCCCATTTTTAAAACACAAATGTCTAACATCCAATATCCACTCACTGCTGATCATTAATTCATTTCCAATAATATGCTATTTTGCATACTATAGTAAATAAATAAATAAGCTTGTATTATATTGTATTATACATATTATTTTTTACATAGGCAATACTTCATGAAAATATTTTCATAAATAAAATTTTAGAAAAACTTTTTAATGGATACCAGCATGCCTTAGGAAAAAATATTTATTAGGAGCTTCCTTCTAACTTCCATGGTTTGTTATAACTCAAGAAATAGTAAATGTGAATGGATAAAAATAATTAATATTTGAGAATTCTCAGCCCTTCCACAGACCCTGTTCTAACAGAGAAAGCTGGTTTTGCTTGTTCAGTCTTTTTTCACCTTCTTCTACTTTCATATAACACTTTTTAAAAAATGCAGGGAAAGAGATTAGGAAGGGAGAGAATATACCAAGATATCTGTTGCAGAAGCTGGAAAGTACTAGTATAAAGGCAAATAATACATGATTACTGTGTACTACATGTGATTATCAAGTTATTTAAGAAATGCAAGAAAAACTATAGCTATTTTAACATTATACATGTTTTGTAAAGCAAATCACTCCAATACTGGACCTAATGGATCTAGTCTTTAATAGGGTTACATCGACAATGAAGTTTTGCCATTGGACTTCAGATACAGTGCTATGCTATATATTTAATTCAAATTAACATGTAAGCTGAAGTCAAACACAAGTTTACTATAAGTAAAAGGCTTTGATAACAAAACTACAGAGTTAATCCAGATGTTGGTAGATCTTGAACTAATATCATAAAGTCAGAAATACCATAGGGACAAATAGTGAAGCCAGAGTTAAAAATTATGAAAGAATGCCTTATACACTGAATGGAGCACAGATTATTATGCTTTCAGAGATCATAATAATCTGGCCACTCAGTGTGTGTGTGTGTATATGTGTGTGTGTATATAGGTGTGTGTATGTGTATATATATATATATATATATATATATATATATATATATGTATATTAGAGGCTCAGTGCATGAATTCACGCATGGGTGGGGTCTGGCCAGCCTGGCCAGGGGGAGGGCACATGGGTGGTTGGCCGGCCTGCATGCTGGTCGAACTCCTGGTTGAGGGGACAATTTGCATATTAGCCTTTTATTATATAGGATATACACTGAGGGGCCAGATTATTATGTGTTCAGAGATCATAATAATCTGGCCACTCAGTGTATAGATTTGCAACTAGCAACAATGCAAACAATACATGAAGTGCTAGTACTATTTAATTAATAAAGAAAATATGAGATAACCCATTTTTAGGAAGCAGAAAATTAAAATTTTTTCGCTCAACAGGCAGTCAGCTTATGATTATTTTGTTTTATTTTATTTAGTTATTTTTAACTATGTTTCTTTTGAGAGGAATAACAGTAGATAATGCAAATACAGCTCACATTACTTCAAAATCTTTGCCCGATACCCTAAAGATATACGAATGCTATAAGATTTATCTAGAGAAAGAGGACAAGCTTTAGGGACAATCCCAATTTGAATCCTTCTCTACTCATTTTTGGCTGTGTGCCTTACCAGTTATTCTCCCTATACCTCAGTTTTCTAACATGTGAACTAGGAATAATGACAAAATTTTATCTATGGCTTTTATTGCAAAGATCAAATTATGTAGAAATGTTGTCTATGGTGGAATAACTTGTAGCATATCAATAATTTTAACAGGAAAAACTAAACCAAACATGTAAAAATTTTAAAAAATACAATGTTTTTAAATGTGGGATCCATGGAGAGAATTTATAAAGTTGGTGAACATGAATGGGAAAATTTATTATGCTATTGTTTTTCACTCACCTTAAGCTAAAATTTAGCATTTTATGCAATTATAAATATGAGCCAAAACCACACTGGTATTAGTATTATCTGGGGTATTATTAACAATGAAACTGCAGGTGTTTTTACTTCTTATTACACTGTGAATGTCTTAACATGTGATTTATGTTTACTCTCTATGCTGTTTAATATTATATATCATTGTGGTTGGGCCATAGTGCTTACATATCTGGTCAAACAGAATTCTGTATTTTTCTGTGAAGCTGTTTTTTGGATGAGATTACCATTTAAATCAGTGAACTTGGAGTAAAGCAGATCGTTCTCCATAATGTGGGCGGTCCTCTTCCAGTAAATTGAAGGCCTTCATAGAACAAAGATCTACCTCCCCTGAGCAAGAAAGAATTCTGCCAGTACATAGCCTTTGGGCTTGAATTGAAACACTGACTCTTCCCTAGTTTGCAGCCTACTGGCCTACTTTACTGATTTTGGACTTGCCAGTCATCATACTCTTGTGCATATATGCAAAATGATGTGTCTGAGTTTCCAGAATGCACAGCCAGAACACGACAACATATTCCACTCCACTGGGATGGGTTAAGGGTTTGCTGCTAAACAAACATTAAATTGAGGAGTGAAAACTTCATCTCCAGTATTTGCAGCCACCCTCAACATGTAGGAATTATTCTCTTGGAAAACTTCCCTTTATCTTGAGAGAATAAACAATCTTTGCTTACCGAGAAGAAGCGAGGTTCTAACATTTTGCCATAACTACTAAACTCCTAAAAAATAATTTCTCTCTCAGTTCTGTTTATATTGGTTTATTGAGCATTAGCTGCTGAAGGTAGAGGGATAGATTGGGAATGGATTTATGGTAGGATCAGTTTCAGTAGAGCAGTGGTTTTCCCCAATTCATGTTAATTCCTTCAACTTAGAATTCAGAGTATTTTTTTTTTTTGAGTCATTTATTTTATGTAGAGTGCTGGCTGCAATTCTAGGACAAGTAATGTTTCATTCAAAAACCTGTTAGATGGATTCATATGCATATATGCACAATCCATAGCCACAGACAATAGGGTGGTGAAGGGGGGAAGCAGAGGGAGAAGGCAATGGGGGAAAAAAAGGAACGTATGTAATACTTTCAACAGTAAAGATTTGTTTTTAAAAAACTGTTAGAAAGAAATGAATAAATTCCTCCATAAGAGTGGTTCTCAACCCAGAGCAATTTTGCCTTCAGTGGACATTTCAGTATCACTGGTAATATGTTTGACTGACATAATTCCAAGGGTACTACTGGCATCTGGTGAGGAGAGGCCAACGCTATTGCTAAACATTCTATCATGCACAAGAGAGCCCCACAAGGACTTACTTAGCCCTAGGGTCAATATTGCAGAGGTTGAGAAATTTTGGTCTAAAGCATACCTCTCCATTCATGTCTAAAGTAAAATCTGAACTTAACAACAGATATTTAATGGGAACCTGGTAGTCCTATAAATTCCACGTTTTTTTGTTGAAAATGATTATTCCTAAAACACAATGAGTACTTCTATATGGTTTTGAAATTGCTGCATGTTTCTTATTCCAAAATTTTTATATAGTTAATTCCACTTCCAACATTATCATTCATATTTCCAAATGTAGCCTAGCTAGTATGTATACCTGTTTTAGGTCAATAAAAATTAATTACTAAAATTCACTGATCTCTTTTGAATGAGATTGGCTTCCCCAATTTTGACAAGTCATCGAAATTTGATGAAAATTTCAACAATCAGATGGAAAATCTGAAAGGAGAATACGCCCAATAAACTCTATCCTTTTCACACTCCTCAGAGGTGCCCTCAAACCAGCTCAGTTCATTGTTTCACCAGAAACAAGTAACTGCAAAACTATGTAACCACGAGGCCAGGTGGTAAAGCAACCTAGAGGTCAAACAAGCAAATTGACATCACACTTTAAAATATGCTGTTTTGTCAGGGTGAATGACAGTTCTGTTATGTGCATAAAATCACAGATTTATCTGAATGCTAAGTTACTTGTCAAAGAGTCATTTTACCATTCTTTTTTAAATATATTTTTTCCTTGTGTCATGTAAGATTCCTTGAAGCAACTAAAAAAACAGCCATAATCCATTTGATTTTCTGCCTTCCCATGAGAAAAACTTTGACAGATGATAAATAGCAACTGCTGACAATCATCAATGTGAAGCTATCAGGCTTTTACATTAAATACAAAAACAGAGTTGTAAAGTCACAAGGGATAGGACTTTTGACACATAAGAGACAAATATATAATCCTCAGAACTAAATCACTGCTGGGATCTAAGCAAGTGCAACAAAGCACAGCTGCTTTTAGAATCTCACAAAGTCAAACTACAGCTAACTTTGATATCTGGAACCTGAAGCATGTTCCAACCCATGTGCCATGCTCTCCTTCTCCAGAAGCTCGTGTGAAACTTGCAAACACCAGTGAGTGCATGTGCATAGAGGAAATGGCCATTTTTGTCATACTGTCTCTTTTAATTAAGGCCAAAAAAGGAGACTAGAAAACAAATAAAAAAATACCATAAAACTTAGTTAATTTGAATAGAAGAGCAATTCTGAGGCGAAGAGGTTTGAGATAAGATGTCTGTATCTCATTAAATCCGCAGTAGAGCTAAGCATGTATGAACCTTCAAAGAAAAGCTGTAAATTGTCCAGATTACTTGTCAATATGAGGAAGTCATCTGCAAAGGTTACTTCCTTTATAGCCTAAGCTGCCCCCCCTTCTGCTGTTGACAAGTAATCAGAGTGGTTCACAGATCATTCTTTCACTTATGGCTAACTCATAGCTATTTAGCAGCATTCACTGCAAGTTATCTAGCCAATTTAGCAACCCACAGTACCCTTGGGACCCAATTTCCACCTCAATTTATATATATTTTTGTACTTTGGATTAAATGACTAATTTTAATGGGGAAATCTTATCTAACAGGCTGGGGAATAGCAGTTATTTCAAATTTCATGCTATACAGAATGATCCTGATAACAAATAAATGTTTTACAGCATACTGTTTATTTACCTAATTACTAATACACCAGCCTTTTGGCTTTTATCTAAGTTTGTTTTTCTCTATTTTGCCTAATTTTCCCATGGGAGAAAAAAAAAGGTGAGAAAGAGTTAGAGAGATTATTCCTTATTCTTTAATCACCTCCTTTTCTTCCCTCTTTTACTTGTGCACAAGCGCAAGTACACACACACACACACACACACACACACACACACACACACACACACACATACACACACACACAGATTTGTAGCTCTACATGGATGACAGTGCTTCTCAGTCTCTCCATGACTGAAAATATTTGAATGGCACATTTTATGAAAGGGCTGCCAAGTTTTCTGGTATTTTCCATAACTCTGAGATCTTTCTACATTCATTCAACATATCTACATTTCTAACTGTGTCCTTTCAGTAATCTAATCAGTTTCAAAAATAATCAACCACATGTAAAGAGATAGTTTAATATCTATTTAGAGCACACTTAAATGGAAGGATCACCTACATGAAAGTTAGCAGAAGTGATGATGTGATAGAGGTTCCATTAAGAACTTGACATTGTGATTTTATTTAATCCTACAACAACCCTACTGGTGAGATGACATTATCCACATGTACAGAAGTTAGGTGACTTGTTCAACATTACATCTTTAGGAGATAGATGCATTAGAGCTCAAATTCTTTTTTGCCCAAGTTTTGGTCTTTGATTCCTTTCAGTGCCACTCATACAAATGATTAGTTCAATAGTTCAATCACATTTCCTTCTTTATTTTTTTATTTTTTTAAAATGTTTTACAGTATCTTTATTCAAATGAATGAAAGAATGAATATGTGCAAACTTGTACAGACTCATATATATAACACGGTTAAATGAAGAATGAGGATTTGAGCAGAAGTTAAGTATTAAATTCTTTATTTTACTTTTTTATTGGATGTTTTTATTATTATATTTATAAGTTCAGTCATTTATCAAAATATATGTGATAAATAAAATTTTAGTCTTTCACAATAACCAATTATGAATTTGATAAATTATTCTCTCAAACTTTGAAATCTGAGATAATTTAAGTAGGGCTAACTAAGAAATGAAATAAATACATCAAGGTTATTGATGGTTATTTCAAGTCAGTAGTATTACCTTGAAATAGACCATAGGATTCTAAGAAACTTAAAGGCACCAAAAGCGTAGATAACACACACTTACAAAAAGAAATACTTATTTCTATTTACATGTAATTAGAAAAGCATATAATGACTTCTATAAACTGTTAACTTTTAAGCAAAATGAAGTATACAGTTTGTATAAATGCCACCCAGAAGCAATATCTAATATTGGTTACAGGTTGTTGTTGTTTTTCCTATTAAGGTTAAATATCTGCTATAACTAATAAAGTTGCATACTCTTTATCTGAGAATACTAGAAAATAGAGCAGGTGAATGAATCCATCTTGGAATACATTTTAGGAGTATTTATTTACTAAGTGCATCACACAGTAGATGTACTATATTTTCCTTTTGTTGAAGATGAAAGCAAGAGACCCTTAGGTGAAAGAAACCAACACTGTTAAAAATTCTTAGTCTTTCATCCTCACCTCACCTTAATTGTACTTGAGAAGGTGAAGACATTTATTTTTCAAAGTACTCTCTGTCATAACATCTCTTTGTCAGCATGATCTTTATAAACCAAATAATATAAAGACAGAAATACTACGATACCTGGATGGCTGCCCTAGGCATAGAGGCAAAGATAACTCTAAATCATGTTGACTGGCATAAATATATTAGAGGCCCAGTGCATAACATTCATGCACTCAGGGGGGTGGGGGTCCCTCAGCCTGGCCTGCACCTTTTTGCAATCCAGGAGCCTTCGGGGGATGTCCTAAGCTTGCTGCTTAAGCCACCCAGCCTAAGGCATTTTTGTTATAGCAGCCCAAACAGATTCTCCCTCTCTCTCTCTCTCTCTCTCTCTCTCTCTCTCTCTCTCTCTCTCGCTCTCTCTCTCTCTCTATATATATATATATATATGTCCTATATAATAAAAGGGTAATATGCAAATTGACCAAATGGCGGAATGACCTCCATGGCAGTGCTAAGGATGTTCAACTGTGGCTTCAGCCCACATCCTTAGCACTGCCACGGAGGTGGGAGAGGCTCCTACCACCGCTGCTGCACTCACCAGCCCTGAGCCCGGCTTCTGGCTGAGTGTTGCAGCAAACATTTGTTTCTCACAGTTCTGGAGGCTGGGAAGTCCAAGATCAAGATACTAGCAGTATCTGGTTCATAGGCAGTGATCTATGTGCTGTGTCATTGCAGAACAGAAGGTGAAGGAACTCTCTGGAGTCTCTTTTAGAAAAGTATCAATCTCATTAATGAGGCTCCACTCTCCCAAATGTGTTACCTTCAGATCTCATCATTTTGGGGATTTAAGGAGGACACAAATATTTTAATTTACAGAGGACACAAATATTTGATTTACAGCCTAGAGTATGGTACTTAATTTCTTCTTTCATAACGTCACACTTAAGAGAGAACATTCTAATAAGAAATCTAAAATCAGAAAATAATATGTGTGTAATTGAGCTTTATCAAGTAACTTTCCTTATCACTCATTACCCCAATTCAGAATTGGGACAAAGACACTTGTTTTCCCCTGCATTTCGATAGGTGGAAGGTTAGGGGGTACTTTATTTTCCCATAGTTAAAGCATCTTATTATCCCATAGGTATATTAAGGACTTTTGCCATTTTCATTGTATCTGTCTCACAAAAATGATATCTACAATTATAGAAAACAAATCAAATTTTGGTAATTTATCACCCAGTTACATAACAAATTTGAAAGACAATAATCCTATCTAGCCAAACCATAAAGCAAGATAACTGATATCCCAGTACTAAATATTTGCTAGACTTTATGTTCTTGCCCCTTAGGGAAAGTGAACTTGAGGCAATCAAAGGTCCCTAAGCCGAGTTCATAACACCTGCTACATCCTATTCTTTCTCTAAGAATATTCTCTAGTGGCTATGAGAGCAGGAAAATGTGGCCAGATAATTTGACCAGCTCTGCGTACTCATAAGGATAAGGTCAAAGGTTGAGTCCTAAACAGACGAATAAACTTCAAACGAAGAAGACATCTGTTCTTCAGTCACATATTGTTTCTCCAATAATCCTAGCCAGCTGTCTCAAACATTTCAATCACAATAGAAATCAGTTGAAACTGTGGAGACAGTTCATTGGTTCAGTGTAAATATATCACCACTACAGGTAAGAGAGATCTAAAGTCAACCCTCCACTGATTATCTGTGAGCAATTTTAATGCACACAAAAAACACTCACTTATTTTTTAAAAATTAAAAATTATTTTTCTCTATAAAATACCAGCAAAAGCATCTATTCAATGAATGCATAGCAAGTACGATATGTAACACTCTGTGTAGAACAAACAGTATGTCAATGTTTTGTATTTTCCAGCCGTCACCAAGACAAAGCCTTCTTCTTTGTCTTTTGCATCTGTTTTCAGTCGCATTCAATGTTTGGATCAAATTGACACTTGAAAAACCTAGGAAATGTTTATTTATTCCTTTTGCCAAGGAATAAGGAAGGTCATTCACCCTGTGACAGATGGATGACAAAAAAAAAAAAAAAAAATCAAGAGAGTTTAGTGACTCTTCCAAAGAGACAGCCTATTAGCAAAAGCACGGGCTCAGACCTGGGTCTTAAAACACAAAATTTGTGTTTCGCCTCAAATCTATTGTAAACCAGCCATTATTTAAGCATGTTTTTTAATTCGGGCTGTTGAATTATCCCTAAAATCTCATTGTTTAAAAGAGTTTTTGAAGACCTAGCAACTAACATAGTTAATGAGAAAAACATTATTTAAAACCTAGAAATTATTTCCAGTACCTCTAGTCCTTCGTTGTCTCCCACAGCATTGTCTGTGATTGTCTCTTCAAAAATATTGAACTAATGATACCAAACAAATCACACAGTGTTTAAAATTTTGCATTGCTTTCTTACCAATCTGAGGCTAAATAAACCAAACGTGACTTCAAATATTATTTTCTTTCTCTTAGGAGACCAAAAAGACAGGCAAAACTCTTAATTTTATTCAAAAATTAATTAAAAAGTGCCAGAAAAAGAGAGATGTAGAGAGATAGATAGAGACAGAGACAGAGACAGAGACAGAGACAGAGACAGAGATAGAGATAGAGATAGAGATAGAGATAGAGATAGAGATAGAGATAGAGAGAAAGTGCTATAAGATCTGTGCTGGGGGAAAATTCTAAGAACATGTGCTGCTTTCCTAAAAACAAGGAGAAAAGTTTATAGAGATTATGGAGGTTCCCCGGTACCCAGTAAATCAATTAGCAATTTTAAAATCAGATTATTTTAAATGAACACACCCAGGATCGGAAGTGTACCTGAACATTAGTATTTCTGTATCTGATTTCTGGTTCTCTTTAAATGGAATGCCAATTGCTTTGATCATTTTGCTGAGTGTGACAGGATTCTTCTTATCCATCACCAATATATTTTTAAGCACCAGCAATTTATTAGGCTATTTACAGTTTTGGTCCATAGATCATTTAACAAAACTTTGGGTGGTTTGATAAATGCAGCTATCTTCAAATACATCTAGCTAAGTGTGTATATGGTCTTAACTGCAGTAGGTAATTCTAATGGCTGTTGGCACTATCTTCTTTTTATGGGTTTCTGGGCAAAAAGACAAAGGAGGGTGTCCAATTTTCAAATGGCAAAGCATTTTATTTTTTAAAGAAAGTGATTCCTCATATCCATGAAATACCATCTTTCAACATAAGTGTTTCAGTCTGGCAATGGAAGAGGTTAAGAAGAGGATGTCTGAAGGAAGAAGAAATACAAAGTAAGCTCAATGCTTAGTTACTTTTTGCAACAATATGACTGAATTTCCTCATAAATAGCATTTCTTCAAAGAGGGCAACTAAAATATCAGCCTCAACCAAAAGAACAATTATAAAAACATCAATGACTAGAAATGTACATTTCAGAATAAAAAGATGAGCCTTTTAATTGAAAGGTATGTGTGTATTAATTTATTAAACAAATGGCACTGAAGTTTTAAAAGATTAGTCCTGAACCAGGAGGGCAACAGAAGAGAGAAAAAGCTGGCTCTATCCACTGGTATTAAAAGAAACCTGAGAAATCTATATTCTAAAGCCTAACACACTTCCTTCTACTCAGAATTCTGCTCAGAATTTCTTCTACTCTGTCAGTAAGCCCAAATAGAAAAGACTGGGGGAAATTCCACATATACTATACCTTTCAGTCTGTATAGTCTCTTTTGACCAAAGTTTTCTCTCTTCTGATTTGCTCTTAATGCTTCTTTGAATATACAAGGGGTCCAAGCCATGAAATTTATGTGATTTCATGCACCCCATATGGACAACCTTGTAATAAAGGGTGGCACAGCTCTATGATTCAATTTAAACCAAATATAAACTCAGTGAAGACAGACACTACTGTACCTCCTTCATCATTGTGTTCCAGAGCTTGGAATATAGTAAGTGCTAAATAAATATGTTAAAGACATAAACGGATACACTCTTAAAACTAAAAAAGTGAAAGGTACACTTTAACACCAATCTATGTAATAAAAACCTAAGCGATCATTATGGCAGAATGACCAGGACGGCTGGTTGCTATGATGCACACTCACCACCAGGGGGCAGACGCTCAATGCAGGAGCTGCCCCCTGGTGGTCAGTGCACTTCTACAGGGGAAGCACCACTCAGCTAGAAGCTGGGCTCACGGCTGGCGAGCACAGCAGCGGTGGTGGGAGCCTCTCCTGCCTCTGCGGCAGTCCTAAGGAGCAGTGAGCTGAGTGGTAGGGAGCAGCGAGCAGTGGAGAAGTAAGGAACAAGGGGTCCCGGACTGCCAGAGGGATGTTCAACTGCTGATTTAGGCCCAATCCCTGGAAGCGGGCCTAAGCTGGCTGGTGGACATCCCCAAAGAGGTCCCAGACTGCTAGAGGGTGCAGGCCGGGCTGAGGAACCGCCCCCCCCGCCCCTCCCCCGCCCCCATGCACAAATTTCATGCACTGGGCCTCTAGTATCTAATAAAGACTTTATCCTCTTTCACACAGACTTCTATCCTGCTTCTTCCAATCTTACCTTCCTCTTTTGCAAAAGCACTTGTTCATGACTATTTAGAACCATTCTCATGGTTTGACTTACATAGGTATTATTTATGAATCTATTTCCCTGATTAGGCAGTGATTCCTTGAGGACAAAGAATGCAGCATCCTTCCTTTATTTATATAGCTGGTACATAAGAGAATACCTCTCAAGGGGTAGTGCTCAATAAATATTAGAAGGGGTTTTTTTTGTTGGTGGTGTGTACATGTACATTACAGTTGACTGGGTTGAGGCCCATGTTTATAAGGAACAAAAGAATGTCCAGACACAGAGCTAAGTATTTTCCACATATAATTTCATTAAACATAATTCCTTTAAGTAAATTTCATTAAATTCATTTCAGCTTTGGAAACTTAAATTCAGAGAGGTAAAGCCATTTGACTCCAGTTGTTAGTGTTAGTAGAGACAGAATGAGAATTGAAATATAAGTCTTTCCAACTCTAATGTCAATGCCCCACCTACTATATTTTGTTTCCTCTGTATTTGCCCTTCAAATGTTTAGGACAAAACTAAACTAAAACTTTAGTCATTTCAAATCTTTAACCTATATCCTAGCTACTCAGCTTGCAGTTATCAATATTATGGTGCTAGAATCTTTTGTAAAGTTTTACCAACAGAAGGGTTAAATTTATAACTTAATCCATTTTTAATATCTTTAGTAATAGTACTTCAACAACCTTCCTTAGCAACCTTCCTTCTATTTGTCTGATAGACTTTCACTACTAGGATGTATTGCCTAGTTTACATTTTCCCCTTTTTCAATTTGAAGTCATCATCAATACAACCTTTCTACTCAGTCCCTAAAAATTCATTCACAGTTCTCTTTTTAGTCATCTTTCTTAAGATCATATTTGCTAAAGCCAGATAGCATTCTTTTTACAGGATACTCTATCTTCTTAAAAATTAAGTTTTATTGGTTGCCCTCCATCCTACCTCTATAATTTTAGTGACATCCTTTCAACAGAATAATATGGTGATCTTTAGTGTACGTAGCATGCTATTCCAAACACGGCTTTGCTTTGATATGGTCTGCCAAAATAACTTGGATTGAGAATCCATGCTCTGACTAGCCATCTCCTCTTTCTTTCTAAAATGTTTCTGAACATGGACTTTGTCACTCTATTTTTGCCAAAGTATTTTGTAGTGAGAATTTCAATATATTATTGCACTTGTACAACCATTTCCCTTTGTCATTTGCTCAAGCCAGAGTCTATATTGTACTTTGATTTGATTCTGGCCTTGATGATTTTCTATCTCTGTACTCATTACAGTTATATGGAATCATAACAGCCATTTAGAATTCCATAAACCGATTATACAAAACATGATTATGTTTGCTCTGCTCCTCAATATATTCTAATTCTTAGCTAAAAATATGTCTTCTAAGCAGACTTAGATGTTCTGAAAGAATGCCTTACCTAAGGTCATTTCTACACTCCTAAGAGATTCTTACATAAACACTTGAGTACTCAACTAATTTCAATGTTTAGTATTTATTGTTTTAAATCCATTTTTTAAAAATTTTATATACATTTTTAAACATAGAGATATTTCTTTAAATTGAATTATTTTTTCCCTTATTATACTTGTTTTCTAACTTACTACAGTCTTAGTTACTTATTCATGGATCAGTCTCGCTAAACCTGCACTGTACAGTACAGTATCTGCCAGCCACATGTGGCTATTAAATTCAAATGGATTAAAATTAAATTATTTTATTTTACTAGCTACCTTTCAAGTGCTCCATGGTTGCATGTGTTCACTGTCTGTTTTAGCAGACAGTGCAGATTATAGAGCATTTTCATCATCACAGAGACTTCCCAAGAGTATAGAGACCCCAGCAGGGACTGTCTCTTTCTGAATGTTATGTTTCTCTCAGTACACTGCTATTATACAACAATCAATAAATATTTATTCAATTTATTTGTTCTAGCATAATTGATATTTAGAGTTAGTAGGGTTAGATTTTAAATATTCCCCACTTTAATACCATCACTTTATAGATGATGGTGTTCAGCTCAGAGAGATAAATTTATTTCTTCAAAGTAAATCCAAGACAACAATGGTCTTCTAAAGAGCAAACAACAGTGTTCTTTTTACTAATTTACACTGAAGTCCTTATGAACTCATGAACTATCTGTAAACTCATGCTGATATCAGAAATTACAGGGATACTCACAGAAAAAAACCTGTGGTAGCATATTTGAGAAATAAAATTAAAATAAAATCACTGTGATACAACCATTAATCACTTACTATATAATGGCTGCATATTTAAAATGATATTAAAATTGTAATGTGTATGAACATGTGCATTATTGTTGTTGTTTAGGAAGAGGTATATATTAGCAGACAGAGATAAGAGGGGAACATATTCATTCAGCAAACATTTATTCATTCAGTAAACATTTATTCATTCAGCAAACATTTACTGAGTACCTACTATGTGTTTGGCACTGAATATATAATTAACAAAGCATGTGACTAGGCCAGAACTAGCAGTACCATACTGTGGGAATAGCAGACTTATAAGTAGCAGATAGCAAAGAGAGCTGTAAATACTGCAATGGGGTCCAACGTGGAATTACGAAAAAAGGGCCCACAAACTCCTCCATGGAGAATGTCATAAAAAAGCTTATTGAAATGATTCTGTATGCATCCATTCCTTCAAGCAATAATGTATTAACATAGAGTGAGTGCACTAACATTGTGAGAGAACACGAAACCAGGACTCTGTCCAACTGAATCCTCAATCCAGGCTACCAGCCCACTCTTTATAATACAGTGTCAAAAAGAGTAAAGAACCTTAAAAGGTCTAAGATCTTATAATAAGACGCACTGTTGCCATCATTTGTCTGTCACATGACCATGCAACAAGAGCAGTTGATTAAAACAGGTGTGCTATTGTCCTGGCCAGTGTTACTCAGTGGTTAGAGCATTGGCCAGCACCGAAGGGTCACAGGTTCTATTCATGGTCAAGAGCATGTACCTGGGTTGCAGGTTCGATCCCCAGCATCAGTTGGGATGTGTGCAGGAGGCAATTAATCAATGTCTCTCTCATATCGATGTTTCTCTCTCTCCCCCTCCCTCCCTCCCTTTTACTCTCTCTAAAAATCAATGGGAAAAATATCCTCTGTGAGGATTAACAGAAACAAACAAACAAACATAAAAAAAGGTGTGCTATTGTTGTCACTCACTGCGAATCTTCAGAAATAAAGTGTTTGGGATTCTGGTGCAGTGAACAGGACTATTGTTTTTAAAGTTCTTTATTCCAAGCAGCAATAATTCATATGGATACTAGGAGGACTTCGTGAGACCTGTAAAACACATGGAATTTGGAAAGTAAGTAATAAACTGATATCAAAAATCACAGGGATACTTACAGAAAACAATGTATATTAAATTATTATTCAGTGTAGCACTATTTCATGCATTTTAAAAATACAGCAGAAATCCATTTAAAGATTTTATAGCAAGGTGATAAGGACAGTGTTCAAAGTTGAGACTGGTGTTTCTAAATTATGCATTACCAAATGTTTGGTAATTGTCAATTACTTAAATCCTAGACTGGGTCTTTCCACCAGCTTTCAAGGTGACTTCTTTTTGTTTCTGCTTTAACACCTATAAATCAAGGTAAGAGATTCTGAAATGATACTTGCTGCCTACTTTCAAAAGGTCGTTTGATAACTGTTAGGTTAATATCTATAAGCATACTATAATTATTGCATATAAAAGAGAATAGGGACTTCAAAAGATTCAGTCTTTCCTGGGGAGTTTTTTCCAAGACTGTGTGTGTGTGTGTGTGTGTGTGTGTACATGCTTTTCTTAAATAAGAATAAATTAGGACCCTTCAGCCATATGATGGGGTGTGACCTCAATGAGTTATCAAAAGAATTCACTAAAAATTGTACTATTTGTTACTTCCTCAGAATTCTGGTGAGTAATGTATTTAAACTAATGCTCTGTCAAATTTAATAGTTGTAATTGCCTAATTATCTGCTCTACTCTGATGATAAAGCCTTTTAACATTTCACTTCCCTCCAAGGAGAATGTGTTGCAGGTTTCTTGAATGCTACATTCCTCTTCTTTGGGGAATACTCAAGCAAATAATTCATTTTGCTCTCAGCTAAATAAACCTTTTCCCCATCCTCAATAGCTATTTTTGTTGTTGTTGCCCTTCTGTTTATTTTGCGTGTGTTTTTTTAAATTTCATTCTCTTTGCCTGTCTTCTTGGGTCTCAGTTATACAAAGTGTTTTTAAAGAGATTAGCATTTACATTCATCAAATATTGTTGTTCCTTTGTCTTTTGGCCTTGTCAATTAATTTTATGGCATTCCTTTCCAAAGGGCCTTTTTTATATTTACCTTCTTGCATATTATATGTTTAGAAATATATATTTCATGTTTTTAATAATTAACAATCTCCTTATGCAACTTCTAAGGATTAAATCACTTCACACAATACAATTAATAAGCACTCATGACCAGATGATTTGTGCACTAAAATGAATTACTTTTGTTTGAGTTAATTTTTTTATATATATTTTACTGATTTTTTACAGAGAGGAAGGGAGAGGGGTAGAGTTAGAAACATCAATCAGCTGCCTCCTGTACACCCCTTACTGGGGATGTGCCTGCAACCAAGGTACATGCCCTTGACTGGAATTGAACCTGGGGCCCTTCAGTCCACATGCTGATGCTCTATCCACTGAGCCAAACCAATTAGGGCTGAGTTAACTTTTATTTGCTTGTTTTGATTTTTATAAAATTATAGCTCAGTACGTAACTGTAACATGAAAAGTACATTCTCAGAATATTATTTCTCACCTCTGACCTTAAAACTGTACCCCTGAACTTGGCTTTTAATATCTAGTCAATTTGGGTATCCAGTGTGGTGGATGCTGTAAGACAAAGATGTGATTGATAGACAAAGATGCCAGCCTGCACAGAGGATGTTATACCATTGTAATTAGCTAGTCATTAATAATAGGAAAGAAGCAAAGGGGAGGCCAGACCTTATTAGCATGCTCATTTGGACAGCTTTACCAGGAAGCTGCAATTTCACACTCCCCAGGGAACCACCAGTCCATTCCCTGCATATCACTGGCGGAAGGGGCAGGACAAAGGGGAGGGTGGATCCATGGGAAGTAAAGTCCCGGTGATGTAGAGGAGGTGCCTGTCGGTAAACCGAGAACAGAGATCATTGACTAGAGGGGGCAGAGTCACTGCAAGCCTGTGAAAATTTAGGGACGCATAATTCCCCAAACAAAAGGGTTCTCTCTCTTTGCTCTTGACTCTTGGCTCTTGTGGCTCTCTTGTTCGTCGGTGTACTCCATAGCCATGTGCTGAACTAAACATATACTCCAACGTGGAATGGAAACTCTGGGCAACCGCTTTAACTTTAACCCTATTAAAGGCACAGCTGGACTTCTTCCTTGGCTGGATGAAGGGAAATGGGATATTGGAAACTCCAGGATTTAATTCCACTGAAATAAAGCTCTCTATATCTCATTCCCCCCAAGTGAGTCTCTAGAAATTCCTTTTCTCAGGATATTGCAAGAAACCTACATCCTCCAGCAAAAGGTGGAGATAAGGAGCGCTCCCTCCCAATAACAGATGCAGAGTGTCTCTTTTAATAAAGGATGCAAAAAATTACAGAGACAAATCTATAAAGCTAGAAATAACAAAGAGTGTGTCTAGTTAGGGAGTAAAGCTTCCCAGGTAATCCAAAATTCTCCAGGGGAATGTAGTACTGAAAGAAGAAAGCAGAACTGACTATCTCCCATCTTGCAGAGCTAGATCCTCAGGTGACCCTCCCCACTGGGGGTCACCACAGGAATGTCAGAATTGTCCTAACTCCCCCAACCGCTGCCTGAGTAGACCAGTGAAGCTCCAGGAATGTAGCTAAGGTCCTAATAAGGCTATCAAGAAGCAAAGGCAGGGGGATGGCTCAGACCTTGGAATGTATTGGCCACCTCCTGACCTTTGTGCCATAAAACCCTGCAGAAAAACCCTGACCAAAGTGACCACTCTCTGTAACCCACGTCACCCACCTAAGCCCACCCAAATGACTAGCCCTATATAACCTTTGTTCCCCTGGGGCTCGCTCTCTCGTCTCGCCGCTGCGTCGGTAAAGAGGCTGGGAGCCAAGCCCGGGCTTGAATAAAGACTCTTTTGTTTTTTTACATCGGAAGTGGCTCCCTGGTGGTTGAATTTGGGGACCCCGAAATCTGGGCATAACAGTACACTCTCAGATCAACCAATCACCAAGCACAATCACTAGTGTGAAACAAGCCCAAAACATTCCTGAACGTTTACTGCTCAACTGGGTGAAGAAAAGGTCAGTAGCTGGAGGAACCACACTTAGGCCTAAACTTCAGACAACTTTAAAATCCTCTCCTCCATTTTATGTTTTTAAAGTATCAATTCTGCAAGTGAAATATCTTTTACATCTTAGGTGGATTGCAACATCAATTCAAACCAACCGATTTGGGAAGGTATTTTATCACTGAAACAAATAAAATTCTTCACTTCCTTTTACCTACTGAATGATTTGACCACCCATCCCTGATCTGAGTCTGTATGTGTCTGTGCGTGTGTGCATTGCTGAGTACCAAAGGAATGATCATATTGATAAGCAAGACTTTGATCTATCACACTTAAATATTCATCTTGAAAACCCTTGCCCCAATCGTGGAATGATCTCTTCTACAAGGAGCCCTGATTCCTTTCAGTGAAGGATATTATTATATTAGAGAACCCAATCTGGAGGTTTGGGTAGGTAATAATTCATGCAACAATCTATTGGAGATAAATAGAATGATACAAAGAGAAGATGATACTTAAATCATTGTAGCAATTGAGCAAAAACTTAACTTTCTCCTCAACAGTCATGAATTCAGTTATTTTTAATTTAACATGTTTCTTCTACTTTGTTCTACAATGGGAGATTTTTAAAAACATATATTTTTTTATTGATTTCAGAGAGGAAGGGAGGATGAGAGAGATAGAAACATCAATGATGAGAGAGAATCATTAATCAGCTGCCTCCTATATGCCCCACACTGGGAATGGAGCCTGCAACCCAGGCATGTGCCCTGACTAGGAATCCAACCCTGACTTCCTGGTTCAGAGGTAAAAGCTCAAGCACTGGGCCATGCCGGCCAGGCTACAATGGGAGATTTTTAATTCACTTTTTCCTTCTTTCTGCCAATCAGCAAGCATTATGTTTACACTGTCACACTTAACAATGCTATTGTAGTTTCTTATTTTTTACTTTATGCTCAAGCACTAGGAATTGGCAGCAAACTTTCTTGTGATTTTCCTTTTAATGTCACTTGGACATCAATAACCTGAAAAGGAGAAGGTATTTCAACCTAATCCAAGCAAACCTCTCAAAATGTACATATGACACTTAACTTCCCAACAGTCACAAATGACACAATAGAGAAAAATCCTCCTTTGGCTTTTGATTTCCATGGACCCTTGTATCAGTATTAGTCTCTTTTAATTCTGTTTTAATTTCTGAAATAGTTTAAAATAAATCTAAGAGTTCAATATATTTGTATTGGAACACTCTGTGGGCAAAAAATGGGCCACATACTAAACTTGACAAGTTCAGGAGAGGCCTGCATGGTGGGCCTTCTAACTCAGAGTCCAAAAGTAACCACATAGATTGGTCTGAAATGAAACTTTCTAAAAACAAAACAAACAAAAAAAGCAAGTCTTGGTGGTTAGTCATGTCCTAGGCTATTATTTTCCCTGACAAAGGTCAATCTTTACCTTAACTGAGCCTGTCTGTTGTCTTTTTGCATCTATGATAACAAATGGTTGGAATGTTAGGGCAATTTCCTTTCCCAGACCCCTCAGGGCACAATCAGTGCACCAGAGCACAGACCACAGAACCCCTCATTGTTATTGTTATCTGTAAATTGTTAACTGTTTTCTACCCTATACCCACCTATGCAAAAGAAGGGTGTGCTCTCTCCATTTTACTTTTTGTCCAACCCAGAGATTACACCTCCCTATCTATCAGCAATGGATTTCATGTAATCCCTTAAGTCATCTTCTTTGACTTTGATGTATAAAATCAGTGGTAAAACTGCCATTTGCCAGAACATTTTCTCAGTCCACTCCCTGAAATTGTCATCAGTTTGGCTCAAATAAACTCATAAAAATTCTCTATAGGTTTGGATATTTCTTATGGAGACAAGTCTCTCTTTTTCAGAAAAAAAAACAACAAAAAACTCAAATGACAGAAAATACCACAAAATTAACATCAAAAATTAGCATAGAATTTAGAAAACCTTACCTCATATATCAAGAAAACCATTTTGATAGGTAGCATTTTCCACAATACTGCCTGATTTCCACAAGAACCAATTATTATTATTATTATTATTATTATTACTATTACTAGAGGCCTGGTGCATGCAATTTGTGAACTGGAGGGGTGTCCCTCAGCCCAGCAGGCACCCTTTCCAATCTGAGAACCCTCAGCTGATATCCAACTGCCTATGGGATTGGGCCTAAACCGGCAGTCAGACATCCCTCTCACAATTCGGTACCACTGGCTCCTAACCACTCACCTGCCTGTCTGTCTGATTGCCCCTAACCGCTCCCCTGCTGGCATGATTGACACCTACCTGCTCCTCTACTGGCCTTATCATCCCCAACTGCCCTCCCTTGCAAGCCTGGTCCACTCCAACTGCCTTCCCCTGCTGGTCATCTTGTGACAATGTAGGGGGAGCCATCTTGTGACAACATAGAGGCAGCCATCTTATGATGGCCATCTTGTGATGACGTGAAGCAGCTATCTAGAAACAATGTGGGGTGGCCATCTTGTGACATGAGGGCATGAGGGTCAATTTGCCTATTACTTATTTATTATATAGGATCTTTATTATTACAAAGAGTGAAGAAGGAGGAGTAGGAAGAGAGAGAGAGAGAGAGAGAGAAACATTGATGCATTGATTTGAGAGAGAAATATTGATCAGTTCCCTCCAGCAAGTGCCCCAAATAGAGATAAAATCTGTGACTTTTTGGTGTATGGGGCAACACTTCTAATTGAGCCACACTGGCCAGATCAGAACCAATTCATTTTATTTTTTATTTAAATTCTTTACTGTTTAGTATATTACATAAACCCCATTGACCTCTCTCCAGACAGCCCCAACCCCCAGCACATGCCCTTGCCTTCTATCCCCCTTACTGTGTCCATTGGTTAGGCTCATTTGCATGCATACAAGTACTTTGGTTGATCTCTTACCCCCTCACCTCCCGCCTTCCCTCATTGGTTGGACAGTCTGTTTGATGCTTCTATAACTCTGGTTCTATTTTTGTTTATCAGTTTATGTTGTTTATTAAATACCACAAATGAGTGAGATCATGTGATATTTATCTTTCTCTAACTGGTATATTTCACTTAGCACAATGCTCTCCAGTTTCATCCATGCTGTTGTAAATGGTAAGAATTTATTTTTTACAGCAGTGTAGTATTCCATTATGTAGATGTACAACAGTACATCTAATCCATCCATCTGATGGGCACTTAGGCTGTTTCCAAATCTTAGCTATTGGAAATTGTGTTGCTATGAATATAAGGGTGCATATGTCATTTCTGATCGGTGTTTCTGTTTTCTTGGGATATTTTCCTAGAAATTGGATTACTGGGTCAAATGGAAGTTCCATTTTTAATTTATAGGAAACTCCATACTATTCACCACAGTGGCTACACCAGTCTGCATTGCCACCAGCAGTGCATGAGGGTTCCTTTTTTCTTCATCCTCTCCAGCACTTGTCGTTTTCTGATTTGTTGATGATAGCCATTCTGAGAGGTGTGAGATAGTACCCTCACTGGGATGCATCTCTGGGATGATTAGTGACTTTGAGCATATTTTCATATGTCTCTTGGCCTTCTGTATGTCTTCTTTCAAAAAGTGCCTATTTAGATCTTTTGCCTATTTTTTGAATGGGTTGTTTGTCTTCTTTTTGTTAACTTGTATGAGTTCCCTATAAATTTTGGAGATTAAACCCATATCAGAGACAACATTGGCAAATATGTTCTCCCATACAGTGGGCTTTCTTGTTGTTTTGTTAATGGTTTCTTTTGCTGTGCAGAAGCTTTTTATTTTGATGGCGTCCCATTTGTTTATTTTCTCCTTAGTTTTCATTGCCCCAGGAGTTGTGTCAGTAAAGATATTGCTTTGACAAATGTCTGATATTTTGCTGCCTATGGCTTCTTTTAAGATTTTTATGGTTTCCCATCTTATGTTTAAGTCCTTTATCCATTTTGAGTTTATTTTTGTGTGTGGTGTAAGTTGGTGATCTAGTTTCATATTTTGGCATGTAGCTGTCCAATTTTCACAACACCATTTATTGAAGAGACTGTCTTGACTCTGTTGTATGCTCTTGCCTCCTTTGTCAAATATTAATGGAGCATAATGGCTTGGGTTGATCTGTGGGCTCTCTGTTCTGTTCCATTGGTCTATATGTCTGTTCTTGTACCAGTACCAGGCAGTTTTGAGAAGAGTGACTTTTTAGTATAACTTGATATCTGGTATTGTGATCCCTCCAACTTTGTTCTCCTTTATCAAGATTGCTGCAGCTATTTGGGGTCTTTTTTTTTTACTCCAGATGAATTTTTGGAGAGTTTATTCTAGGTCTTTGAAATATGCTGTTGATATTTTAATGGGGATTGCATTGAATCTATAGACTGCTTTGGGCAATATGGACATTTTAATTATTTTGATTCTACCAATCCATGAACACGGTCTATTCTTCCATTAGTTTATGTCTTCCTCTATCTCTTTTTTCTGTATCCTGTAATTTTCTGAATACAGGTCCTTTACCTCCTTGGTTAAATTTATTCCTAGGTACCTTAATTTTTGTGTTTCAATAGTAAATGGGATTGTTTTTTAGCTTCTTTCTGTGAGTTCATTATTCGTGTATAAAAAAAAAAACACATAAATTTCTGGGTGTTAATTTTGTATCCTGCTACATTGCTGAATTCATTTATTAAGTCTAATATTTTTTTATGGAGTTTTAGCATTTTCTAAGTACAATATCATGTCATCTGCTAATAATGACAATTTTACTTCTTCTTTTCCAATTTGGATGCCTTTTATTTCTTTTTCTTATCTGATTGCTATGGCTAACACTTCCAGTACTATATCAAACAGGAGTACTGAAAATGGGCATCACTGTCTTGTTCCTGTTCTTAGGGGAAATGGTTTTAGTTTTTGCCCATTGAGTATGATGTTGGCTCTAGGTTTGTCATATAAGGCTTTTATTATATTGAGGTATGATCCCTCTATTCCTACATTGCTAAGAGTTTTTATCAGTAAAGGGTTTTGGATTTTGTCAAATGCTTTTTCTGCATTAATTGATATGATTATGTGATTGTTGTCTTTCAATTTGTTTATGTGCTGTATCATGTTTATTGACTTGTGGATATTGTACCAGCCTTGCATCCCTGGAATAAATCCCACATGGTCCTGGTGTATGATCTTTCTAATGTAATGCTAGATCTTATTTGCTAGGATTTTGTTGAGCATTTTAGCATCTATGTTCATCAGGGATATTGGCCTGTAACGTTCTTTCTTTGCAGTGTCTTTATATGGTTTTGTAATTAGGATAATGCTGGCTTCATAGAATGAGCTAGGAAGTGGGCTTTCCTCTTGAATTTTTGGAATAGTCTGAGTTCTTTGGAATAGGTTTTATTTCTTCTTTAAAGGTTTGGTAAAACTCCCCTGTGAAGCCATCTGGCTCAGTTCTTTGTTTGCTGGACATTTTTGGATTACTGCTTTAATTTCCTCCTTAGTTATTGGCCTGTTGAGATTTTTTTTAGTCTTCTTGATTGAGTTTTGTAAGGTCATATTTTTCTATGAATATGTCCATTTCCTCTAGGTTGTTTAGTATTTGGAATAGAGTTGTTCATAATATATATATTTTTTAACAATCCTTTGTATTTCTGTAGGGTCTGTTGTTATTCTGCCTCTTTCATTTCTAACTTTGTTTATTTGGGTCCTCTCTCTTTGCTTCTTGGTGAGCCTGGCTAGAGGTTCATCAATCTTGTTTATCCTTTCAAAGAACCAGCTCTTGGTTTCATTTCATCATCTTTAGGAATTTTATTTTATCTCTATGTCACTTATTTCCACTCTGATCTTTATTATGTCCTTCCTTCTGCTCACTCTGGGGTTTCTTGTTGCTCTCTTTCTAATTCTTTAAGTTGTAGAGATAGGTAATTTATTACCAGTTTTTCTTGTTTTTTGAGGTAGACCTGTAATGCTATGAACTTCCCTCTCAGGACTACTTTCACTGTGTCCCACAGGTTTTAGATTGTTGTGTTTTTATTGTCATTCATTTCCAGGATGTTTTAAATTTCTTCTTTGATCTCTTTGGTAACCCAATCATTGTTTAATAGCATGTTATTCAATCTCCCAGTGTTTGAATTTTTTATTGCTTTTATTGTAGTTGATTTCCAATATTATGCCATTGTTGTCTGAGAAGATGCTTGATATGATTTCAATCTTCGTGAATTTGGAGAGACTTTGCCTGTGACCCAATATGTGGTCTATCTTTGAAAATGTCCCATGTGCCCTTGAGAAAAATGTATAGTCTGTAGCTTTGGGGTGAAATGTTCTGAAGATGTCAATTAAGTTCTTCCGATCTAGTGAGTCATTTAGGATTGCTGTTTCTTTGCTGATTTTTTTGTCTAGAGGATTTATCCAGTGATGTCAGTTGAGTATTAAAGTCCCTTATTATGATCATATTGCTGTCGATCTCTCCTTGATATCTTCCAGAAATTTGTTATGTATTTGGGTGCTCCTGCATTGGGTGCATATGTTTATCAGAGTTGTATCCCCTTATTATATTGATCCCTTTAGTATTATGAAGAGGCCTTCCTTATCTCTTGTTATAGCCTTCTCTTTGAGATCAATTTTGTTAGATATAATTATTGCTACCTGGTATTCTTTCATTTCCATTTCCCTGAAAGATATTTTTTCCATCCCTTCACTTTCATTCTGTGTGAATCTCTTGTTCTTAAGTTGGTCTCTTGTAGACAGCAAATAGATGGGTCATGTTTTCTTCTCCATTTAACCACTTTATCTCTTTTTATTGGAGCATTTGGGCCATTTATGCTTAAAGATGTTATTGATACTTGTTTTAGCCATTTTTATTTTGTTGTAAGTGCTCCTTCCTCTCCCCACAAGCCCCCCCCCCCCTTTTTTTCTTCTTTTTACAACAGTTCCTTTAGCATTTCTTGCATTGCTGACTTGGTAGTGATAAACTCCTGTAGCTTTTCTTTGTCTGTGAAGCTCCTGATTTCCCCTTCAATTTTGAATGACAGCCTTGCTGGATAGACTATTCTTGGATTTAGTCCCTTGCTTTGCATCACTTTTTATACTTCCTTCCATTCCTTTTTGGTCTGATGTGTTTCTGTTGAGAAATCATTTTATAATCTAATGGAAGAAACTGATAGGTAACTTACTGTCTCTCTCTTGTGGCCTTTAAGATTCTGTCTTTGTCATTAAGGTTTACCACTGTAATTATGACTTGTGTTGGTGTGGGTCTTCGGGGTTTATCTTGTTTGGGACTCTGTGACATATTTCTTCCCCAATTCAGAGAAGTTTTCTGTCATTATTTCATTGAATAGTCTTTTTAACCCTTGCTCCTCTTCTTGTCATTATGGCACCCTTATTATATGTATACTAGAGGCTCTGTGCATGAAATTCGTGCACTGGGGAGGGTGTCCCTCAGCCCACCCTGCACCCTCTCCAATAAGGGACCCCTTGGGGGATGTCCGACTGCAGGTTTAGGCCTGATCCCTGCAGTCGGACATCCATCTCACAATCTGGGACCGCTGGCTCCTAACGCTCACCTGCTTGCCTGATTGCCCCCTAACTGCTCCCTTGCTGGCCTGATTGACACCTAACTGCTCCTCTGCTGGCCTGATTGTCTCCAACTACCCTCCCCTGCTGGCCTGATCACCCCCAAGGCTTTTATAAGTATAGATATGACCCTTCACAGAAAATTTTACTAACCCTGCTTTATAATAAGGGCTTGATGATTGAATCATTGGGACCAGATACCAAGATTTCCTTTTTTTGAATAGTGGAGAGAATAATTATCTTGTCTTTAAGTTGTCCTGAAATTAAAATGAGATAATGATTTAGAAAAGTATAAAAGCACCATATAAGGACAACTATCTTTTTCATGTACTGAAAAGACAATAAAGTGGTAAAATGAAAAACTCTATTTTTATTCTCCCCCTTCCTTCCTTTACAGCCTTTATTTAAACTTTGAAATTTATAAAAATTTCACTCTAATTTTCACTTCTTTACATTCAATATTATTTTGTATTGGTTTCAGGTTTTTATATTGGTTACAGAATAGTGGTTAGACAATCAAATACTTTACAAAATGTTCCCTGATATTTCCAATACCCACCTGGCATCATACCATCATTACAGCACTATTGACTACATTCCCTATTTAAGTGACAATGGGTTTACAGGTTCCTTCCAGTCTTTCTTTTGTGTTGTTCGCCTTTCCTTTTCTTTCTCACTTCTTCCCTCATTTTTCTTATATAGTATCTCAATTGGCCATCAAAGCTCAGTGAAGGCACTGGGACACACTGGTTAGCACTGGGAGCTTCTCTGAATCATGTCAGTCAGTCCGGTACCCTGCAGTGCGGCACCCCTCCACTGAGGTGGCACTGGCCCTTAACCCCTGCCTCAGGGCTGAGGGTCCTTGCCCCTCCGCCCCAGTGTCCTTCCATGCCCCTTGAACCCTGACACGGCCCACCTGCGTCTTGGGGCCACTACAGAACTTCTCTCTCTGCAGGCAAGGCAGATTCCTGCCTGCCGGTCCCCTGCCCCAGCCCAAGCCTCCTCTGGTGCACCCCACCTTGCCAGATTTTTGCCTTTGATCTATGGCTTTGGTGACAGCACACTCCTAGCAAGCCTGGTACCCAGAGGGTCACAGGGTCAGTTCTTTGCCCAGAATGTTAGAAGTTGCAGTAGCATTTGCAGATGTTGCCCAGAACCTGCTGGCGAGGGCAGCGCTTGTATAGGGTGTCCTCGTGGAGGGATGGTGAGGTGCTGCTCGGCACTCTTTGGAACACCCGCCTCCTGGCCAGCCGCTTTGCCAAAGCTGTGGCAATCGCCCTGGAGCCACCCCTCAGGCAGCCCCGCAGTCGGGCCTCACGCTTCTTCTTCCACATTCAGCCTTCATCCATCCCTCTCTCCGCAGTGCTTGGGCTCCAGGCCCGAAAGAAAAGAACCAAAACCAAGAAGGACAAAGTCCAATGGAAGTGAGTCTTGAACCTCCACATCCCATACTCTGGATTTCCTCCCGCACCTCCTCTCTCTGTCACATCTTGAACGGGCACCCTGTGGCCCAGCCACATGGCCACCTGGTAGAGTCAGTCTCCATGAAGCTGTGAATCTGTGGCCAGAGGCCCTGTCTGGGTCTCAGCAACCCCATGCCTGAGATATTCACGGGCCCCACGGGAGTGGCTAAGCAGGCCCAGCTGCTCCTCCCTGGGACGGTGATGTTCCCAGAGCCCCATGGGAGTGGCTAGGCAGGCTGGCCATGCCTCCCTTGGGCTACGATGTTCCCGGGGCCTCACAGGAGAGGCTAGGCAGGCCAGCCTCGCCTCCCTGTGGCAACGATGTTTCAGGGTCCCCACGGGAGTGGCTAGGCAGGCCGCTGCCCCTCCCAGGGCCTGCGATGGACCCAGACCCGTGTGTGGTGTCTGGCACTGCCCACCCCACCTCCCAGGGACCCGATGGACTGATACATTGCCAGCAGTGTCTGGCGCTGCCTGCCAGGCCTCCCCTGCCCCCGATGGATCTGGACCCTCAGGAGTAGGCCATGGCCCTGCCCACCCCGCCTGCATATGCAAATTTACCCACCATCTTTGATGGATTAATTTGCATACTCACTCTGATTGGCTGGTGGGCATGACTTGGCGCAGCAGAGTGATGGTTAATTTGCATGTTTTTCTTTTATTAGTGTAGATTGCTTCATTTCATGTTTTTCCAAAGCTCCCTCGGGCTCTCCTCCTGTCTTTTGATTTCTTTTTCTCCAATTGCAGTTCAGATTTCTATTATATATATATATATATATCTTTATTTCTTCTTGATTCTTACCTAGGTTTTTGATTTTCTCACCCACCTGCTTTATTAACTGTATGACCCTTGTTCTGAATTCTTTTTCTGACATATTGCATGCTTCTGTTTTATTTAGTTCTTTTTCTGGCTATTCCTCCTTTTCTTTCCTTTGGGGATTGTTCTTCTGTCTCCCCAATTTTGCTGTCACTGAAGGATTTAGGTGTTGAATCACACAGGGCCTGTGGCTGCAGCTGAGGGCTTAGTATCAGGTTGCTTGGTCACGGGTGGTGGCTGCTTCTCTTGTGGTCACAGGGAAGTGGCTGATCCTTGGATGGTCGTGGGATGGCGGCTGCTCCCAGGGGGTTTGTGGGGCAGCTGCTCCTCAGGCGGTTGTGTGACAGCTTCTCCCTGTGTGATCCCTGGGTGGTGGCTGCTCCCCACCCATCTTGGGCATTGGCTGCTCCCTAGAGGGTCATAGTGCCTGCTCCCTACCAGGTTGTAGGGCAGCAGCTGCTCCTCAGGGGGTCATGGAGGCTAATCCCCACAAGGTTTTTGGGTGGCAGCTGCTTGCTCCCTGTGCATTGCCAGGTGGAAGCTATCCATGTGGTTGTAGTGCTTGGGGCTAAAGCATCTGGCTGGCAGGAAGGGAACATGTTCCAGAACTCACAGTAGCCCTCAGCTGAGGAAGCTAGAGTCTGGATGTCCATGGGTTCACAGCCAAGGCATCCATTCCCTGGCTGGTGTGGTTGTGTGGTCCCAGGTGGTGTCTGAGGGCACCCTGGGTGGAGGTGAGGCTAGGCTCCCAGTCACTGCTGCTCTCCCCTTTAAGATGGCATGGCCTCTGCAGCAGAGCCAGTGCTCTGGGAAAAATTACTGTGGTAGCAGAAGCTGCCTGGCTAGGCGAGCCCAAACCACTGGCTCCCGAAGGTCCTGCAAGATCTAGCTGTCCCTCATTCAGACACACACATGCACCACACATCCACACTCCCTTTTCGTTCACTCACTCACACTCTCTCCCTCCAGAACCAATTCTTAAAATACCCTAAAACCCTTAATTATAGCATATTTTGGTTGATGTTCTATATTCATCTCTTTCAGGTAACTCCCAATAATATCCCTTCAAGTATTTCCCAGAAATTTTTGGACAGCCTCCAGAAATTTTATTTCCACTGAAAGTGATCAGAGTAAATCAGCTTTTGTGAAAACATCTAAAATGTAAATTAATTATCATGTACACTCTCACATTTTTTTATTCTCTGTTAACAGCATGATCATCATGGAAAAGAGAAATCCTCAGTGGAGCAAAGTGTCTGCTTAGATCTACAGGATACCTACAGATTAAGATGTCATAATGAACTCAGCACCAAAGACTACCAAGAACATGAGGCAACAAGCCACCCAGAATATAAAACAACAATGGGTTTAGATTCCACCAAGCACGTCAGATATTACAAATTGTTAGATACAAATAAAAAAACACAAGATCTAATTCTTAAGAGCAAGGAAGTAGAAGCTGTAAAAATAATTATAATTTTAAGAATTAAATATATAATCAAAATTATAAAGTAAAATATACCCTAGATATAGTTTTAAAAGACTGGGATACATAGGAAAGGAAATTAAAAATACATAACTGGCCCTAGCTGGTGTGGCTCAATTGATTGAAGTGTCGTCCCATACCCCAAAAGTTGGGGGTTTTGAGTCCCAGTCAGAGCACATATCCAGGTTTTAGTTTTGAACTTGATTCAGTTTGTATGCAGGAGGCAACTGATGGATATCACATTGTTCCCTCTCTCTCTCTTTCTTTCCCTCCCACTCTCTAAAAATTCAATCAGAAAAAAAAATTATTTTTAAAAATCATAAGTAAAAAAAAAATACATGACCAATAATTCATATACTGCACTCTATAAAATAGATAACTTAGCAAATGATGTGAATAGGCACTTAACTATAAGAAAATAAAAAAGATTAATGTGTATTTGAAAGCTACTCAGCTGCACAAAAAATAAGAGAAATAAAATTAAAATAATAAAAATAGCAAGCACTGGTGAGAATGGGAAACATAAACTTTTTGCTATTATGTTTGTTGCTGTTTGGGTTGTAAACTGATCCAGCCATTTTGGAAAACAATCTGGTGGTAGTTAAATTAAGAATGCAAATATATTAAAACCCATTAATCTAACATCTGTGTCTACACCCAAAAGATACTCATACATAGGTACACAAACAGGCATGAGTATGAGTGAGCTTAATAAGTACTTTTTTGTAAGTAGAGTTAAGTGTAATACTTTGTTTTTCTGTAGATCTCTTTTTTCCTTCTAATCTTCCTTTCTACATTCTTCTTTCCTCTTTCTTCCCCTCTTCTTATCTCACTTCTTTCTTTCTCTCCTTTTCTTCTCTTCCACTCTTCTTCCCTTTATTCTTACAGTCTCTATCTTCTTTTCTTTATGTCACACAGATGTAGGTCATTCTGTCTGATCACTTGTTCAGCTTTCAGCATTAGAGTATTTGTTTTATCTGCCTCCCTCCCTCAATATATGTGAGCTTATTAAAAACAGGTTGAAATACATCATCTTTGTGCAGACAGTGTCTAAGTATGGTGTCTGGTACCTAGTGGAATACCAATGCACAAATTTACAATGTACAAACGTACAAAATTTCTCTGTGTATTATTAAATTGTTTTTGAATAATGTGACATACACATACATATATCCATGTGATTCAAAGTACTAGAAAGTTTAATCTGAAAAGTTTTATTTTCAAATATATGTTGTTTTTTGTTCTAAAGACAGTCAAGGACAACCAGAAGCTACCCTTAATCTCAGCATTGATTAAATAGTATAAACACTGTTTCATGAAGCACTAATGTTGAACTTTCAAAATATGAAACACATATCTGTAAGATATTATAAGATCTTTGGCCTCTTTTACTAACATTTTCTTTTCTATTTAAAAAAATAGAAATTCAACTTAGATGGTAATCAACCTACATCTGAAGAGAGGTGTTTGTTGTTATTTTTCATGTACAGCTCAAAGAAAGTGATAATTAAATTCTAGAATAAAAGTTACTTAAATTGAAATATCTTTTGTTTGAAATTTATCCCCCTCCCAAGTAAAAGGTAAATAATTTAAAAATTTTATATGTGTTTTGACAATATCTAATTTCAAGAGAAAATAAATATGGAATAGTTCTCAAATCTATAACAGTGAATTAAAATAGAACAAAGCCTATAAATTGTAGCACAATGCTTGGACATAGGTATCCACTGATAAATATCACACTATATTTCTCTGTCCTTCCTACTAGATGAGGAGTACATTGAGGGTATGGAATGTCAGTTGTTGGTATTTGTATTTTCACAGCATTCTTAATATAGTTCCTTAGCATATAATCAGTGTTCAGTAGAAGGTTGGTGATTAAATATTTCTAAATTCATTGTTATCCAGTAACATAATTATTTAAAATATGATTTAACCATAAATCATATTCTTTTTAAAATTAAATTAGTTGGTATTTTAAGTGGAAGAAAAAAGATAACACCTGAAACATCGCATTTGGATATCTTACATACTTTCATATAATCATTACTATTTTGAAAGCTTTCAGAAGAACTTATCACAATGAAAAAATCAAGAGTCTTCAGAATCACTAATTGCTGAAGGATCTTGATTAGTTCTTCTATTTCTCTGAGCCTCCATTTCCCCCCCTGTGTAATGATGCATATTTCCCAGGGCATGGGATTCATTAAATGAGATAGTGTGTATAAAGTAATAGTCTCATACTTGGTACATAAGATTTGCTCCATTCAAGTTAGTAAACTCCAACCACTCTCATTACCTTCATACTTGTCTTAAAATTTAGAAACCAACCATCACTACAAAATATAAAAGCTGTCTGTTATAAGATACTGGGCCTATGTATGAGAAGGTAGACAGAAAAGTCTCAATTGAGTTGAATGAATCTTTATGAACATAATCAGAAAGAGTGGGTATATGTTAATGACCCTCATATTTACATTTCTACTCCTTAGAGATCCAGATAAGTATACCTGACTGTGTATTTGCCAACTCTACTCTATATGGAAAACTCACTGGTGTAGGAATTACACAAAATTCACACCTTAGAGCCTCAATAGCTAGTCTTTTCCCAATCTGTCCAATCTTAGTGAACAGCAAGGTACTCATTCAAAGGGTGGAAACTAATATTTAAAAATCATCATTAACCCCTACCTCTCCAGTTATTCCCTCTACCATCATCTTCCACCACTTACTGGCATCTCACCCTCACTTTGCTCTCTACTTGCACTCAAATCTTTGCCTGAAAAACTTGGCACATTATTCCCTCTGCCTGGAAGGTTCCTCTTACTTTTCCCACATCTACTCTCCACCTGATTAAATCCTCTTCAGTCTTCAGAGTTTAATCTAAACCTTACATCTCAGTTTTCTAGCTCTGTCTTTTTGAGTCCCTCTACTTTTTTTGGATAGGGCTTATCACAATTTGTATTTACATATTTGCACATCAATTGATTAATTTTCCCTTCAATTTCAGACCATAATCTCTTTAAGTCTATTTGGCTCACTGCTGCATTCCTGTAATGCTCACTACAGCTGGCATATCACAGATGTTAAGTAGCTACTGAATAAAATATTGGATGAATGAATATAAACTAAGCTGAAGCCATTACTATTTCTCATCCATCCATTCCCCATCCCCTCTTTCCCAGTCCAACAAAACATGGGTGATAGTTGCTTATTTGATATTTGTTTTCAAGAGAAGAGAAATGAAAGCAGAACATTGGAGAAATGAGCATACGGTGCACAGCGGAAATTTTTTGCTAAAGTGAGATCTATAGGCATTTGTAATAACGATAGGTATCAGAGCAAACAGATTAAATCAAAGAATCTGTTTTGGCCTTTAACTCTAACTTTTCTTTGCTTTTCTATTTTACATATGCTACATATACCTGAACTCTATCCCTCTACTAGAGAAGACAAGAATCTGCTTCCTATCATCTAGAAATCAAGGAAGGGTCTATATGAATTTAAAAATCAGTCTATATGAAGTTAAGAAGCCAGTATGTCTGTTTACAGTTGAAATAGCATTATTGAGATAGGTGTCATCTCAGGACCTGATTCTGAACTATTAAACATTGCTTCTTAAGAGATCTATGTTGCAAGGATTCTGAGACCACATCTAAGCCCCAGCCAAGAATGATATGAGCAATTAGTGATGTCAGTCAAGCTCTGAATGGCTACTGGTGGAATGCAAGCTAGGCATTTGCATTCACTTTTCAGAGACCAGAAAGTGGATGGGAAGATGGGGTGGGGATTGGATTAGCATTCCATTCGTTCCCATTAAAGGATTAAAAAAGACATTCCTTTGGAATAGGAGCTTAATATATCTTCCCTACCCAGGTCAAACATGCTGTTCATCATTCCTGATTAACAATTAGCAAATTGGCCTGAGAACTGTAGATATAGAAATGCTAAGTGGTTTCAACCAAGATATTTATGAGAGCTCATGAGAGGGCTAGAAGAATTTTCATTCCACTGTCTTATTTTAATCAATATAGTCTCAATTTAAATTCA
Source organism: Corynorhinus townsendii (assembly GCA_026230045.1). Lineage (NCBI taxonomy): Eukaryota > Metazoa > Chordata > Mammalia > Chiroptera > Vespertilionidae > Corynorhinus > Corynorhinus townsendii. The sequence continues at coordinate 160,511,377 of JAPDVU010000002.1, forward strand.
CAATCTCTGATTAAAAATACCCGAACATGTTTAATGAGATCAATTAAATATTTAGCTTCACATTGTCAACAGGAAATGGAATATTTGCATGGAAATAAGTACCACTACCTTGACTATTCTGAGTAATACACTACTCTGCAGTTCAATTTCCTGGTCACACTTACGCCACAGTAAATGTCTCTGGAGATAATGTCAAGCCTGGCACCCTCAGGGGAAGGTGAGGAGTGAGTATACCTACTTTGCATTATTTATTTTTTCTTATTGTGAAACCCTAGCTCAGAGGTTCTTTTCAGTGTTTGTTAAAATATACATTAAAGGGTTTACTGAAATCTACTTCAACCATCAGTTGCTAGTGTGACATAAAGTATGTAATGAACTTCTCTAGATTCTCTGTGTCAACCTTGAAAGCACACATACATTGTTTACAAAAAACATTTTCTCTCCTCGAATGTTGCTGTCTTACCTCTGAATAGATAAGTTGATTAGAGTTGTGTGGGTGGAGTAATATTGGCAGTGCCAAACCACCTACATGCTGTAATATATCACCCATGTCTCTGGGGGATTTAACTCACTAATTACTTCTCTAGAAATATACAAGAGGTCACTTGCCTGCTACCTTTCATCATTACTTACCCACGAACAAGAGCTTTAAAATGGTTGTAAAGATACGAGGAGAAAATGATGGAGAGACATTTACAAAACCCAGAAGCCAACCTCATTGGTAAGAGCCCAAATCACAGATCAGATATATGCAGGAAGCAGATAAATGCTGCAGGAAGCAATTTGGAAAACAGGATAGTCAGAAAGAAGAGACCAATAGGGAGGAGGAGGAGGTTTCTTCAACCTCTTAAAAACACATAGAATTGAATTTATTAAATAGATATATATACACACACACACATTAGATTTCTTTTTTCATAAACTTTGCAGAAAACTCTTAGCTCTCACAGATTTTCAAATCCTTTCAAATATAAGCTGTCAATCCTTGGTTTTCAGTGTCCAGAGATCAGCCAGCTGATAAAGTTACCAGGGTTGAGCAGTGCTATTGCCCACTCATAGTTTCAACCCCTCTGTAGTGGTTTCAGCATCTTTCTCCACACTACTAGGCAAAGCCCACTACAGAGCCTGGAATTGGCTCCTAACCAATTGGTTCAAATGTGACTTTTCTCTACTTTTTAGGTATGTGTGGGAAGGTTAGGGAGAATGGTGATGGCATCATTAGATTACGGAGAGGGAAATGGGAGGAATTCATATTTATGCTGCATAGAGGGATCAAGATAATTGAAAACAGAAAAGGGCATAAAATTATTTTGTTTCTAAAAAAGAAATCAGGCTATTCCTCATTTTAGGTTAGAAAATCAAGGCACAATGATGATTTTTTTTAAGACAATTAAGACTCAATGCATATTAAAACAATTTTCAGGACTCAGATTTAATTTTATAGTCATGACAGTGCACTTTCCCTCTGGTTCTCATTGACATGCGTCTAGCTTGCATGTATGTATGATTTCATGTACTTTTAAAAAGGATATTGCTATATCCAATCATTCTTTCTGAAGATGAAAGAACTAGCCAGTATGTTGTGCCATTAGTTCTGGGCCTCTATATGATATCCCCAGTTTCTTCAGGTCCTTACAGTAACTGCTTTAAGGTCTTTAAAACCAGATATATTGTGTATTAAACTTGGCCTCCTCTTTGGCATATTCAATTCCTATCATTCTCATTAACCCCATGATCACAGTCATTAACAACTAAGTCCCTATTAGGTGCTAGGAGACATGTAAGGCCACAGCCATCTGGTAGCTTAAAATTACCCTAAAATAAATCTACCAGAGAACCTGGAGAAACCTGATGAACTCTCTAGTTTGATTTAATCATTTTAGACCCAAAATAGCAAAGAGCCTCCCTAATCTCAAGAGTAACTGGTAATTATTCCTTAATGTATTAATTGGTTGTCTTCCAATGGTTTCATTTTTTTTCCTCCAAAAACTACTTTCCACTCTAGATAAACAAGATCATATATGAAAGTGAAATGTGGAGTTTGGGGTACAGACTTCTCGTGGATTCTTATCCCACAAAGTTTGAAGAATAAACTAATGGACAAAAAGGCTTCTTTAATAAAAAATGTGTAAGTTTATTGGAAGCATATACAAACTCTATCTGAGGGGGGGGAAGGGGGGGTTGTCCCCCAAATGGGAAAAGCCTGCTCTCTTTCTCGAATGGGAAAAAATAATCTAAAATCTGAAAATCTGTAATCTATCTCGTGTCCCTTTGTCTCCAGTTTATATATGCTGTAGTTCTTTGTCTCTTCGTGCTCCTTTCTAATTGGACCCCTGCCCCATTTTATGACCCTGTGCTTTTCTAATTGGCCACTCTTTTGCAGAATATCAGTTTCAAAGTCCAAAACCCAAGTGGTGCCCTCCTTTTCCTCTCCCCTTTATCTTGCAACATTCCTTTATCTCCTATGAAAATATGTTTCCCTCTTTCTAGTATCTGTCCATTATCCAGAGGATAATTTCTCTATCCTCTGTGAAAGTATGTTTCCTTCTTCTTGGTTCTCTGTGACTTTTTTTTATCTTCTGTGAATGTATGCCTTCCTCTCCCCTTATCCTGTGGCATTTCTCTATGCTTCACATATCTATCTTATCTGTTCAGGTTGGAGTTGCTTTTGATCACCTTCATAGCTCTCTCTCAGTTGTCCTGGCCAGAGATGTTTTATTACCCCTTATGGCTCTCCAACCTACTCAAGTTAGGACTGTTTTTGCTCTACCTTATAATTGCTTCAATTGTTCAGGCCAGAGATACCTCTGTCCTTCACATGTGCATTCCTCCCCCATGGTTCCTCCTTATTCCCTAAACCTGCCTATTTTGTCCCTAGAACTCCTTTCAGTCCTCCCTCCGATTAGGAAACGCCAACTGCTCCTGGGAACAAGGGCATTGATCTTCCTAAAGAAAAAGCTATTGTGAAAAAAAGAATAAGAGAACACTTTTAAGATACCTATGAATCTGCCTTCAAGTTTATGTAATGCTGATAATTTCAAAGATCTGGAAAAAATAGCATAAATAATCTTTTTTTTTTACTATACTTTTCATGTTTAGTAAAGATTTATGATATAAAATGAATCCTCATAAATAAGCTGAGTAAGAATTAGTATCTCTAATATATAGATGAGTTTTATAAATAGATTTAGATAAATCAGTCATACTCATATGACTAAATCATTGAAATTAGCTATTCTTAGTTGTCTATTACTTTATACAATATCTAAGAATGTCTTAGTTTTTCCTGTCTCACATAAATTTAAACAGTAATGCTATGTGTACAGTTATAAATGCATACCTTAATGATATAAAGTTTAAATGGTTTCATTGTTGAAATTATAATCATCTTTATAAGATTATCATTACTTATATCACAGTTTAATTTTGATAGCAAGTCTATCATTACCTTGATATTAGAGTTTTGGTGAGAAAATAACAGAACCCAAAACTTACTTTGAAAACATGATCTTTTAGGGGAAGGACTTTTTAATTTTCTAAGCACTAGGAGTCAAGAGTACTTCAAAAAGTTTTAGGTGGTTTTCATAAAGCCAATTTCTTGTCTTACACTCTCCCTGCTGAAAATTAATGGAGAAGCCACAAATGGAAAGTCTAGAGTAATTTCCTTTTACAGATTAAGACAAGAAGGGCATGGAAATAGCTATTAGCTTGTCTTCCTGCAGGGGTGAGTCTGTGCAGAATCTCTCCATGAGTAATGGGTGACAACCTTAGTGGCACTGTAGACAAAGGAAATCACCTTTAAAGAACAGACTCCCCCACTCTGAAGACCTACATAAGAAAGTCACTTTTCACAAGCTTCTCTCAGGTTCCTGCTGCCCCGCCCCCTTTTTTTCTTTAAAAAAAAAAAACACAAAAATGAGCTCTGCCTATGGGTGTTATATTATAAACCAAATGGATCACTAAGCTTTCAACCCCTGGCTCCCACAGCTTCATCATCCAGGATGCTGATGTTTCTACAATTCACTAACATGACAAGAACAAGACATGCTCCTTCCCGTATCCTTCCTTTGGGGGGAGGGAACAAAAAGAAATCTGAAAGCTGTATTTTATTAGTAAATATTGCCAACAAAATCAATCAATTTGATGAATCCCTTCCCCACCCCACCCCAAGGCCGCATGATCATCCTGGTATTACAATCTATTGTTTGTTCTAGAAGGGGTAAGAAGCAAGACACAAGTCAGTATCTGAGTCATCACATGATATTGAGAGGAAGCTCACAGTTCAAGTGGTGAGACAAAACTTTTATGCTACTATTTGGAACAATAATCTACCAGGACCCAGACTCATATCTCTGCCTCCATCTGCTTTCCTGTCTCTGCAAAATTAAAAAAGGAAAGGTATTTATTTACAGATTTCCTGGTAACATTCTTATAATTTCTACATCCTGCTTAATCATGTTATATCCCTGCATTTGAAGAATATCCACCCACAGAAAACAAAAATTAGATTTTTTTTCTCATAAGTCAAATAAAAGGAGTAAATCTCTATGGACCTAGGACTTGTGTTGTTATAGTTCTGCCTCAGGCATCTACAATAAAATATTGAAAATGCTTAGTAGAGGTTTTAGCTCATAGGAAGACCTGAAGCACAATTTTCATTCTGGCACAAGGACTATTTCCTAGGGACAAAGGAAAGGAATTGTGAAATAGGACTTTCTTCACTGAGGCAGTATACAATGAATAACGGACAACCTTTTTCACTCAATTATTTATGCTCTGCATAACAAACATGCATGTAATTATTTGAGAGACAGAAATATGTCATGTTTTTAAATGCCCTCAGGTAGGAAATACATCTCTTTATGATGCATTTTATAGGATACTGATAATTGCAAGTCAACTTTTAATGCAAGGCAAGAACCCCTTTTACATCATTGCCAAGTAGTTGTCTAGTGTCGGCCTTTATATGTTAACAAAACCTTACTAAACACTAAAGTAAGCAGTATGCTAAGTACATGCAAAGACTAAAAATATAAAGCAAATACATAAATCTTGCCCTCAATATTCTCACAGTCTAGATAAAAAGAGATATATGTAATCAATAATAATAGTGCTAAGAAAAGTAATAATTCTGAGTGATTGGATGGTAAAAAGAATCATAGAAAAAGTTAATAAAAGAATGAGATGAAAAGACATTCTAAGCAAAAAAAAAAAACAAAACACAAAACATTGAGAAATGTGAAAGTTTGGGTATATTAAATTCATGGAGAAACATTTCTTACTTCTAGAGTTACACTGCCTACAATGGTAGCCACTGTAACACGGCTGTTAAACACTTGAAGGTGATTCCAATTAAAATGTGCTTTAAGTGTAAAATATACACTAAATTTAAAAGACTATAAAATTTGTTATTAATGTATTGCTCCAAAACAATTTACCTTAAAAATTCAGTAGTTTAAATCACTAATAATTATCTCAAGTTTTGGTAGGTCAGAAATTTGAGAGTAAGTCTTGCTCAGGAGCTCTCCCGAGTTTACAGTAGAGATGTCAGTCAGGCTGCAGACATTTGAAGGCTTGAGTGAGGCTGAAGGATTCACTCTGCAGTGTATCATTCACATTCCTGTTGGCAGGAGACCTCAGCTCCTTGTTGACTCTTGTTGGTCAGAAACCTTAATTTCTTGCCACATCAACCATCACCATAAACAAAGAGTCCTCATGATATGATAACTGGCTTCCCACAGAGTGAGTGATCGAAGAGAGAAAAGGCAAGGAGGAAGCTGTAATGCCTTTTAATGATTTAGTTTCCAAAGTCAAACAATATCATCTCTACTTTATCCATTAGAAACTATTCATTAAGTCTAGTTCACACTCAAGGAAAGAGGAATTTGGCTTTACCTCTTGAAGGGAAGAGATATGTTAAATATAGTTCACCCTTTGGTTACTAATTATTTCTATTCTTTGCACATGCAAAACATTGTACCCTTTCCCAAATCTCCCCAAAGTTTCATCCCATCACAATATTGGCTTGAAGTTCAGAACTTTGTCATATAGATCAGGTGTAGGTGTTAGTGTAGGTAGCTAGATATTAATAAAGGAAGGGCGCAAAATAAATCAGATATTAAGAAACCTAATAAACCAGGGAGTTGAACTGAATAATAAGCCTACTTACTTCCCTGGAGTTTCACATACTCCCCAGGGTGCAATAGTCCACTTGCCCAGACTGTGGGGGCTAAAGGAGGGAAGGAATAAGGAGTAAAAGGAAATTCTGCTGCTAGGCACACGCCCAGTAGAAGCCAAGATGGCACAGGGGAGGTGCTTTTACCATGAGGCATGCCCAGCAGGAATTAAGATGATGAAAAGAAGGCTTGTCTGGGAAAAGGATTGAATTGGATAAACCCCAGATAGGTTAGGAGAAGGAACCATCAGAAGACCACAAAAGATTGGGAAATTGATTGGTTAGTGTGAAAGTATTCCTGGTCCTCCCCAAGCCAGAGATAATATAAACCAAACTAACAAAGGGTTCTCTCTCTCTTACTCCCTCTTGCCCCAGTTGTTCCCACATTTTCTCTCTCCATACCAGCCATGGGGGTCTAGAAGCCCTGTGGGCCTGTACTCCAAGCATGGGCCTGGGCACAGCACTAGCCAGAGCGTACCCAGGGCAGAAATTAAGCTAGTTGAGTGAGGAAAGACATGGACTGACCAATGGCACAAAACATCTGGACATTGGTCCTATTTCTAGGCCTGATGAAGACAAGATTGGATTTTTCCCATGGTGGTACAGATGGAGATGAGACATTGGGGACTGGAGGCAAGCTTCTATTTCCACCCAAATAAATCTTACAACTAGACCCACAACCTCCCATATGTGGATCCTTGGAATGCTTTCCCTGCGACTCTGTGAGAGAGCCTAATTTCCACCAGCAACATAGGTACATGTGGGTATAGTTCCTTATATATAGTTCTCAAGTCTAGTTATGTTATCATTATAATTAGCTATTTATTAATATTAATAATGGGAAGAGAGCAAAGGGGGGGGGCAGACATTATAAGAATAGTCACCTGGGGCAGCTTCACCAGGAAGTTATAGCTTCACACTCCCCAGGAAACCACTGATCCATTCTCTGCAGATCACTGGGGGAAGGGATTGAACAAAGGGGGAGATGGTGCATGTGCAGTGAAGTTGGGATGACATAAGAAGGTGCTTTTCTCTCAGTCTAGCCTGGGGAACAGTGGACTGGCTAAGAGGGTGAAGCTACTGCAAGAACACGAATTCTTGGAAAGTTAAAATCCCCAGACAAAGAGTTTCCTAGCCTCCTTGTCTCTTTTGCTCAGTGACTTATACTTATCACTGTGCTCAAACTGCTCTCTCTCCATAGCCATTGGGTCTTAAGCAGTTGGTCATGCAAACCTCACACACAATGTATTGCCGCTTGGAGCACAAGCTAAGCTGGCTAAATGCTAGACTGGACTGTACTTTAATATGGAACAGAAATTCTAGTCAGTAGCCTTAATTCTGGCCTTGTTGAAGGCACTATTGGACTTCTTCTATGGTGAGACAGAGATGGGCCTTGGAGGGGAACCCCCTTAATTTTACATTATCAATAAAACTTTCCATGAAACCCCATCCATTCATGGGAGCCTCAGGAAATTATTTTCCTCACAGCACCCCAAGAACTCCCCTTTCACTGATAACAGTTCCTCTTTATCAGAAGATCTGTAAACTAAAGACACAAAGTATACCTTACACACACACATAACACACAATGGTGCTACAGGCATAATTTACCCATTACAGATATTTCTGTTTCCAAAGGGGGAAAGAGAAGAAGCACAAAGAACTTATTAGTCCAAACATTTCTGAAATTAAACCAGGCAAAGTTGGGTATCTCTTGAGTCAGTCCCCTTCCTTCTCAGGACTCATTGTCCATGACTTTTAGTCCCACTCTCCGGACTCTTGGTTCTACCCTCTGACTCAACCTTCCTTTTCTAAGGAAGAAGCCTGAGTTTGCAGCTGTAGTTTTCTCAGTCTCCTTCCTGCCTATGGAATTCTGATGATTGAAAGGTTTCCTTTCATTTTGTATTCTCTTATACTTTTCTGCCCAAGCTGGCACTGTTTCTGTGAGTATAATCTTAATACTTTCTGGGTCTCTTGTGATTCTTATTAGCATTCATTCTAGACAGAAGTCACACCCACAATTCCCTTTGAGATGAGTCCTAATCCACCCTGATTTTCTCCTGAGAAGGCAAGGAACAAGATCCTTAAGCATTTAGAAGCCTTACTGTTGGAAAGGTTCTAGGAGGTGTAACTTTTGCCTGATTGAACTTGACTGCACTCTGAAGTATTGCCTATGATGTTTCTGAAGTCTTAACAAAAAATTGTACAGTCCCATCTTCAACTTCATCTTTGAATCATGTTTTCTTTTGTCTTTTTAAAAAATATTTTTATTGATTTCAGAGAGGAAGGGAGAGGGAGAGAGAGATAGAAACATCAATGATGAGAAAGAACCATTGATTGGCAGCCTCCTGAATGCCCCACACTGGGGATTGAGCCCACAACCCAGGCATGTCCAGGAATCAAACGATGACCTCCTAGTTCAAAGGTCAACACTCAACCACTGAGCTTTGCTGGCCAGGCATCTTTGAATCATGTTTTCCTGATAGTGCCACGGATTTTATTTTTGCTCATAAAACATTTAATTTTAACATCATTCACCATCTGAGTTGGCTAGAAATTTTCAAAAGCATCAAGCTCTTATTCTTTCCTGTTTAACAGTCATTCCTTTAGTTTATTTCTCTCCTCTCTCATCCTATATAATAAAGAGGTGATATGTAAATTAACCCCCACACCATCACAAGATGGCTGCATCCACAGCAGAGTGGGGGGGAGGGGTTCCCATAATAAGAGATCAGCAGGGACCTGAGGCTACATGGCACCGGGCCAGGGGGAGGGCCTGAGGCTGTACCCCTGCCCAGTGGGGCTTGACTGGGGACCTTAGGCCGCACCACCCACCCAGCGAAGCTTTACAGGGGACCTCAAGGCGCACCCCTCAGCCCAGTGCCGGGCTGGGGAACCTCAGGCGGTGCCCTTTGTTCCAGGCCAGGGGACCTGAGGCCACAACCCCCACCCCAGTGCTGGCCCTGGGGACCTCAGGCTGCACCCCCTGCCTGGCGGGGCTTGATAGTTGACCTCAGGCTGCGCCCCCTGCCCAGTAGGGCTTGACAGGAGACCTCAAGGCACACTCCCTGCCCCGGTGCCTGGCTGGGGGACCTGACAGTTCACCGAGGGACCTGAGGCTGTGCCCCCTACCTGGCACCAGGCCAAGGGACCTGAGGTTGCACCCCCCGCCCAGCAGGGCTTGACAGGGGTGGGGCTGGCCTGGTCTGGATCTCACCCAATGGGGGTGAGGCCGGCCCAATATGGGTCTCACATGATTTCAAGGAATGTATGGGTAGGTGGGGACTTGACTCTGGGTCCCGCAGCATGCCCCAGACTCTGACAGGAGGAAGATTTTCATATACATTTTACTAATTTTCTTTCATTTCTGACACTGCTATTATAGAGAAAGGGCCAATAGCAATATTAAAATATTTCCTCTAATTAATTCCCTTTTAATGTGCATGAATTCCGTGCACTGGGCCACTAGTGTTACTATGAGAAGCAAGAAGAATCTAGTTGGCATCTTCACCACTTTGCCTAAAAATTTCCTTAGCTAGCTTGTCCAGTTCATTGAGCACATTTTCTACATTCCAAGTTATTATAGGCAACAATGCTGCTAAACTTTTTGACACTACATAAGAGTTTCCTGATTTCCTTTGAGTCTTCATTCACAGCGCCTCATGTTTCTAAAAACAGGTTTTGCAGGTTCTCTTAATTTTCAGTAACACTCTCCTTAAAGATCTACCCATGGCCTTGTTCCAAAGCCACTCTTACATTTTTTGGGTTTTGTTACAACTACATCAGGCTGATAAGTACCCAAATCTGTATTAGTTTAAAATTGTTGCACAACAAATTACCTCAAAATTTTTATCTTAAAACAATAAACATGTGTTATCTCACTCAATTTCTGAGGGCCAGAAATATAAAAGTGGATTAGCTGGATTGTTCTGATGCAGGGTCTCTCATGAGTTTGCAGTAAAGATGTCAGGTGGGGTTGTTGTCATCTGAAAGTTTTACAATGGTTGGACAATCTGCTCCATGATGGATCATTTCTGTGGCCTCTGGCAGGATACTTCAGTTCCTCTTTGGTTGTTGACAGAAAATCTCAATTCCTCTCTATATAGACTGCTACCTGAGTGCCCTCACTACATGGCAGCTGACTTCCCATAGAATGAATGAGTTAAGAGAGAGCAAGACAAAGAGAAGCCACAAGGCCTTTTATAGACTACCCTGAGAAGTGACATACATCTGCCATATTCTACTGGTCATATCAACTAACCCTGACACAGTGTGGAAGGGGATCACATAAGGGTAATCAAGGAGCCTTGATCTTGGCAGAAATCAATAAGAGTCATCTCCATGCTAGCTATCACATAATTGTCTAATCATTAATTTTATATTGATTATATGATGTGCACCATTTGTCTCATTGACTTATTTAACAAAATATAGTTTAAATATAAACATAAACAAATATAAGTAGATAATATGAATATAAAAACTTACATAAACATACCAATATATATATAAAGTATATAAATCTAACAGATCACTAAACCTATCATTATTTATTTTTACTTTTATCTTAATGTGGCTACTAACTAATTCACAATTATATATCTGGCTCATATTATATTTCTACTGGACAACAATGCCTATGAGAATACATAAAAGAAGCAAAAATAAGACTGGAGGAAAACAGCAAAAGACAAATTGTGAATCCCCTCTTAAAGCATTTAGATCCTCTTCTCTAAGCAATAGACACCTTGAAGATTTGAGCAGGGAAGTGACATTATCAGAGATGTGTTTCAAGGTGATTACATCAAACAGCAGGGTGTTAGATGGATTAGCCCAGAGGAGACACTGAAGAAAGATCCAAGAGACAGTGACATGCACAAGGCTTATGCCCAGAAGAAAAACCAAGATTGAAAGAATAAAAAACTTGGGAACTGCATCCTTCGCAAACATAGTTGAAAGTTTGCAAAGGATGAGCTCGCTCTAGAGAACAGGGTGGATTCTTAAAGGAAATGTTCATTTGGAAAGACTAATGGGTGAAGAGAAAAACAAGGAAAAGAAGAACATCCAAAAGAGAAGGAGTGATAAGAGAGGATAGCAAGTGGACTTTTCTGTCCTCTTCAGAACTGTAATTGTGGATTCCAGATTTAGTTTTTGGTACTCACAGGAGCTCTAGGGGAGCAGAGGGCCATCCCACAGCAACCACTACACAGGACCCTACACAGGACCAGTGTTTATTTCTCCACCCTGTAAACACTGCTTTTAGAACAGTTCTGCTTTGTTACCTGCAGGTGGTTAACTCCTCCAGATGAAGGAATTGGCAGAGCTCTGATTAAGATATCTTCCCTTTATCTTTTGCCAGCTCCTATCCTCAATCAGTTGTGGGGAGGAGGCAATTGTGGATAAGCAGTTTTGGTGTCATCCTGAGCTCTGGTCTACATGTTTATGATGTGCTGCTATAGAAGAGGAAGTGAAAGGAACAGCTGGCTTTATTCAGTTGAGATTGAAAAGGCTTTTAATGAAAAGTTTAAATTGCTCTTCCATCTTTGAAAAAATGCTTTGTCAGTAGCCCTACAAATGGTGTGAACTCAGTAGTGTTTCACATTATGTAAAATATAATTCTTTAACTTTTAGAAAGTATTTTCAAGTAACTTTTCCCCTTGTGCCAAACCTGTTTTCTGAAATTTTGTATCAGTTCCATGGTGGAATAAACCACCATTATCTAAAAGCCAATAAGATTTTGTATAAAGTGATGTTAACAAAATTAATCACATTTATGGACAATAAAAAAAAATTAATATTACAAGTAAAAAAGAACAGTACAGACAAAAGAAATCAGTAACACACATGGAATGTTCTGTGTTTTAGTTTGCTAATAATTAAACTTTAAAGAACTATATCCTATGAATACGGCTAAACTTGTAAATCAGACCTAGAGAAAAAAAAGTTTCTATTTTGATGCATTTTCTCCCTTTGCCCCTCTGGTAAGTTGAAAAGTACAATTGCCAAGATTTTATTTTTACTGCCCACTAGAAATGGGAACAAGACCAACAATTCTCATAAGACCTAAGCAGTCTTATTCACTACATTGCTAAGACTTGTTCAGTCTATTATATTTCATGATGAGTAAATGTTTATTCTCTCCATTAATGTGTAAAGTTTTTCTTGATCAAGTAATTTTATAAGTTAATTATATCCTGAAAATAAAGAAATTACAAGAGCAGTTCTCATCACAATTCCAAGAGTGATTCTATGTAAAAACAAAAAAAACAAAAACAAAAAAAACAAACAAACAAACAAAAACTATTCTGGATATGTAGCAAGGTAAAATGAATATCTTGTAAAGACATGCCACAAGGTTCCTTTTCTAATAAATAGCCTTGCACATTGTATTTGGTGAATAAATAAATGAAAAAATAATAATAAAAGGGAAAGGAAGGAACCCCATGTAACTAGAAATAAGCATGGAATATTTATCTTGCTTTCTTGCTTGCTTCCTTTCATTTTTCAACCAATATTTATTAAACAACTAGAGGCCCAGTGCACGAAATTCGTGCATGGGGGTGTGTCCCTCAGCCCAGTCTGCACCCTCTCCAATCTGGGACCCCTCGAGGGATGTCTGACTGCTCATTTAGGCCCAATCCCAGTAGGATCGGGCTTAAACGGTCAGTCAGACATCCCTCTCACAATCCAGGACTGCTGGCTCCCAACTGCTCGCCTGCCTGCCTTCCTGATTTCCCCTAACTGCTTCTGCCTGCCAGCCTGATCACCCCCTAACCCACTCCCCTGCCAGCCTGGTCACCCCTAACTGCCCTCCCCTGCCAGCCTGATTGTCCCTAACTGCCCTCCCCTGCAGGCCTTGTCCTCCCCAACTGCCCTCCCCTGCAGGCCTGGGTCCCCCCCAACTGCCCTTCCCTGCAGGCCCGGTTGCCTCCAACTTCCCTCCTCTGCCAACCTAGTCACCGCTAACTGCCCTCCCCTGCAGGCTTGATTGCCCCCTACTGCTCTCCCTTGCAGGCCTGGTCCCTCCCAACTGCCCTCTCCTGCTTGCCATCTTGTGGTGGCCATCTTGTGTCCACATGGGGGGCAGCCATCTAGTGTGTTGGAGTGATGGTCAATTTGCATATTACTCTTTTATTAGATAGGATTATTTTATCCTCAACATGGTTATAGATGCTGGAAATACAAAGCTTAATTATAAAACAATTTTCTCTTTCAAAGTGATTATATATATTCCATCAGGGGAAGCAGACATTTATACAACGAACACAATCATTTACACAAAGTGATACGAACTATAATAATAACTTACATCTCTGTAGCATTTACATATATATATATATTATAAACTGCAAATCATTTTCACATGCATTTGTTCATTTAATCCTCATAACAAGCTTGTTTAGTAGGTAAGTTATTATCTCTGGCACCATCAACTAACAAAACAGGAAGCGGAGACACATAAGGGTAGTGCTCAACACTACATCCTAAAAAGATCTTGCACAAAAAAGTAATTTTTTAAAGTGAAAATGATAAGTTTTTATAGAGAAACTGACATTAAAGCAAATTCTTCATGGACCAATAACATTCAACTCAGGAGGAAAGAACATTGCAGACAAAGTAAATATTCTTTGGGCAGACCTAATCAGTTTGGCTCAGCGGATGAGCACCAGACCATGAACTCAATGGTCCTGGGTTTGATTCCCATCAAAGGCATGTACCACGTACCTAGGCTGCAGGTGGGGCTTGTGTAGGAGGCAACCAATCAGTGTGATATTTCTCTCTCTTTTTTCCTCTCTCTTCCACTCTCTCTAAAAAAAAAAAATTCAATGGAAAATTATCCTCAGGTGAAGATTATAAATAACTAAGTTGTGTGTTTTTGTTTTGTTTTGTTTTGTTTTTAGACATTCCTTGGGTAGACCTGCTCCCACAAATGGAAGGAAGGTTCTAGGATCAGAGATTCTGGAGTTATGGGCAATGATGCTGGGAAGCAGATTATATAACCTGTATGAGAGAGACATCAGTTGTCATCTTGAGTACATTGGGCTTTGTCCCAAAAAATAAGGGAAGGCACTTAGGAGGTACTTGATTCTTTAAGCAAAAGAGTGAAACAATATAGGCTTTGTGTTTTAAGGAGACATCAGGTATAAAGAATGGACTGGAGGCAGGGAAAGCAGTTAGTGGCAACACAGTGAACCAATGGGGAAAAAGAAAAATTGGAGCAAAGCAATGAAAATAGGGGAATAAAGATCTGAATAGAATTCAAAAATATTCTAAATAATTTTTTTTAAGTAGGTAAAACCCTGCAGAATCTTTCTCATTCTTTAAGGCCAAGCAATCCAGGGAGATATGAAAGAGGCAATTAGGCCTATTGTGTTGCAAATGCTTATTATGTAAGAAGTTTAATGAGAGAAACCCTATATATCCACTGCTTGAAGAGTCTGCCAGAAACTGTGAGTGTCCCTGGCAAAAGTTAGAATCTAAAGATGTAACCAAATATCTCTTAACCTGTAAGGAAAATCTACAGCTGATTTCATTTTGTATAAGGATATATTATAAGCTGCAATTATTACTACATTGCACAGGGATTTTTGCATTCTGAATAGGTAGTCAGAGATGGTTTTTCTTCAAGTTGAAGCGGCATATCTTGTCATCACTTCGCAGCTATTCAAATATGTCAGTGTTCTCAGTTACATAGGGCAACCTTTGTGTCCTTCAGCTAATAAAACAGCCATAAAGGGCAAGGTCCCAGAGCCAGTGTTCTTTCCTCAGAGAAGGAGCTAGCAGCTTAGCAGGCTATCAAACACTTATTGGGACTCCTTTCCGCTAAAGAGCACTCTTACCCAAAGGCACTGAAAACATTTAGGCTTTTCTTAATAATACCAAGCATTTTTTGTAGCACTTTCTAATCATTAATTAGTTAATCTAAACACCATCCCTCTGAGATAGGTAAGGATAATTATCCTCATTTTACAGATGAGAAAACAACACAAAGAGCTTAAATGACTTTGATGAGGAAATTTAGAGAGCTGGGGAGGCAGAGACAAGATGCAGCTTTCAGACCTAGAAAAACAGCATGCTCTTTCCTTCAGTGTGAAGCAAATATCATTCTAGTGCAGTGGTCAGCAAACTGTGGCTCGCGAGCCACATGCGGCTCTTTGGCCCCTTGAGTGTAGCTCTTCCACAAAATACCACGTGTGGGTGCGCAAGTACAGTGCGATTGAAACTTCGTGGCCCATGCGCAGAAGTCGGTTTTTGGCTCTCAAAAGAAATTTCAATCGTCATACTGTTGATATTTGGCTCTGTTGACTACTGAGTTTGCTGACCACTGTTCTAGTGTATTTAAGCAATTCATATGATGTAATTGTTTTCCTTTTGATCTAGATGATTTGGGGCCTTAAACCTAGTCCATTGAGTCATTATTTAGTGATGAGTAGTGACTAATAGGCCAATATGTGTTGCTGTTGGCTGCCACCAGTGTTAAACTGGCTACAAACAGTGGGAGGAAATAATGTAACAGGATTAATAAAATAAGTATCAAAGAGAGTAACTTTGATACTGAGTTCAAGTGAAAATAATTTGTTCATTTAATGTCCCTATAGTAAGAGAAATAACTCTCAGGAGTTAGAAAGCCAACCAAAGCATATATCAAAACATTAAAAAAAAAAATCAGGACTTGTTTTAAATCATGTGATCTTAGTAAAACAGTCAGTTTGCAATGGAAAAAAATAATAAACATAGTCTAGAAATATTTGCTTCAATATCTGCCAAAATGACTAAAGAATAGTAGATTTCACACATTTCAAAATAATTGACTAGTTAGGAACTAATTGAAGGTTAAATATTAATTAAAAATTAAAAATATATAGTACAGATATTAATATAAACAAGTTTACCAATATCATTGGTTTTTTTTACATTTACTATCTATACACAAAATAATCCTATATAATAAGAGAAGAATATGCTAATTATCCATTACACCCTGAGGCGTAAGGACCTCATCATGGATCACCTGGAGGGTGGGGCAGTGAGCTACAAGCAGGGGGCAGAGAGCTACAGGAGGGGGCAGGGCAGCAAGCTCTGAGGGGGCTGTGGGGGGAAAGCTCCAGGGGGGTGGGGCAGCGGAACTCATTCCAAAATTCAGTGAGTTCCCTGCACTATTAGAAAGATCTCAGCAGCACTTTTTCACTTTGGCATGTCAATGAGAGAACATTCAGCTTAAGAAAAAGTCTTATAATAGTTTATCTGAGCCAAATTAATGACAATTGCCAGAAAGCAAAATCTCAATAGATTGAGAATATACTCTGAAAAATGGCAGGTTTGCTGTTTATTAAAATCAAAGGAGGCGTCATAAGGAGGGTTACATGAAATCCATTGGTGGTAGATTAGGGGACAGGAGAAAGGAGAGAGGAAATCTCTGGGATTGGACAAAAAGTAAAATGGAGAGACACATACTTCTTTGACAATTGTGAGTACAGAATAGTTAACATTTACAGCACCTAGTTATATGGGCATTGAAATAAGATGAGGGGTTCTGGTGGGATGTTTTGCCCTGAGGGGTCTGAAAAAGAAGATTACTCTGATATTTCAAAGGCATGTTATCTTAGATGCAAAAAGACAATGGGTATGCTCACTTATGGTAAAGAGTGACCTTTGCCAAGGAAGTTAGAGGCCTAGGATGTGACTACCTACCATGACTATCTTTTAGTTAGGAATTTTTATGTACAGACCACTCTATTGATACCATTGTAATAAACCCAGTTATTAATGACTGGAAAAGAGCAAAGGGAAGGCTAAATATTATAGACATGTCTATTAAAGTCTAGGTGACTTAGGGAAGGTATTTTCTTGTCAGTCACACCTGGGAACAGAGTAGAAGTGGCCACTGCAAGTGTGGGAAGATTTGAGATACTTAAGCTCCTAAACAAAGGACTTTGCTCACTTGGTTTTCTGGGGCTCTTGTTTCAGGGGATGCACTCTCTTGACTCCCCCACATTTGTGAACCTCACACAATGAACTGATGGACTATAACTAGCCTAATGTTCTACTGTGGACACTGGCTTTGCTTCTAGCTTTGCAAACTGAGGGATGTAATTCCATGAAAGTAAAGCTTTCTACCACATCTCATCCTCCCATGGGGGCCTCTGGAAATGCTTAGTCCCACAACACCCCCACTAGCAATGAAGAAAGACCATTTCTCCAATAGCATTGTGTAGTTACTTTCAGTCTTTGAGTTTGTAGGGCCCACCATGCAGGCCTTCCCTGAAGCTTGTCAAGTTTAGTATATGGCCCCCTTTGTGTCCACAGGCAATTGTCATATGAATTGTAAAGTTGTAATTTCTTATCAACATTAATAGATATTCATAGACTGCCCATTTGCATATTGGCTTCTGTAAAACAAATGTTACACAATCCCAATGTCTCGACATTCACATAGACACCAAGGATGTTGTATTGCCCAACCATCATGAAGACTATTATTATTTGGCTAGTGTAGTTTATAATATTAGGCTTTTCTTTAATAATAAAATTCTCAACATAAAACTAATGCATGTTCTAGGAACAAGATATATCCTGGGAAAACCTAGAAGGAAGGTAAAACAAGAAAGAATGAACTATAAACAGCACATGTGAAACCAATTTCTTATAGCTTTCATTTGATTTGCATAGCATGTCTTTTTATTTTAAACTACACATTTTTCCAGGAAAAGGGGACATTTTAAATGCAAATATAATTGAGAAAATTCTGAATATTTTCTTCAAGAAATAGACTTACCTGAGTCCAAAGCATTAGAGAGCAACTTAAAATTTAATGACTTTTTATACAATGAAGTAGAGTACAACCATTTTAAATTCAATTACAAGATTTCCTCAACAACTCTTTGAACCATTTCTCATTTTCCTCAAAGTTTATCTGTGTTATTTGCAAGTATCCTGTCTCATTCTCCCACCAAAATGCTTCTCTCAATACTCTTCCTCCCTATCACCCCTCCTTCTACTGCCCCATCTAGGTCGACTTCACTGCCACTCTTCTTCTTGTACCCTTGGACTACCTCCAGGTTTATCTATCCCCTCTTCATATCTTTTTATTTCTACACCATAATTCAACCTTTTTTTTTTTTTTTTTACTTTTCTCACATAAATTCTCCTCCATCAGCTCAAGTCTTCTTGTAGATCCTATTTCCTTAAAGAGTTCAAGAAAAATAGAATATAAATAGTTTCATTTGATATTTCACTGGGTATAAATCAAAGGAATAAATGAAAAAGAATAGTGGACATATGAAAAACTAATGGAAAATAGGAGAGACAAATGTTAACTCTGATACATGTAAAACTGACAAAGGTGAAATGACTAAGAAAGGTTTCATGGACAGAGAAATTTAAAAGCAGCCTTACAAGTCTGCAGATTTGCCTCTGTGAACTCGAAAAGGGAAAGGAAATGATCAGATCAGATATCATGGCAGCCAACATGCCTCCTTTACTGGGGCATCACTTTCCCAGCAGGCAGTTTTTCTACTGTATTAGCTTCTCAGAATCAGTGCTCACAATCAATCTTTATTGAGCAGGGACAATGTCAGTCTCCTGAGTGAATCTTTGAAAACCTACCAAATAAAATCTCTAAAGAGGGACTTACTACAGCAAAGTGACCCTGACAGTGGCAAAGAAAGATCACAGGCCTCCCACAGGACGGTAACCCACCACCAAAGCCTTGTGGTGATTTTTTTCATTTCTTCTGTTGACCACTGAGGCCATCAGATCAGTAATGCTATTGGCAACAATGATTTTTTAAAAAGACACTAGCAAATCAGTAGAAATGAAGAAGAAAATGCTACTGGTGTTTTGCAAGAGAGACATATCTAATGCTGTGGTAGCAGCAAGATGGTACATGACTGTCTTCTACTGGTGAGGACAGAGACTATATAGAAGTCAGAAGTTGCATGTAAGTATTTCAATTGAGCACACTGAAAAGGAAGTGAAGCTATCTTTGAGAATGGTTCATCATATTCTTCTAAATAAAAGAAGAGTGGACTGACAGTTTGATAATGAAGCCACTGGCAGACTGGATTTTGTTAAATATGTGGTTTATCATTAGGACTCTCGAAAACGGGGTGGGGTGGGGGGGAAGACAAGGAAGACAAGACTGAACTTACCTCTGAAGACATACAAGGGTATATGCCATGAATGAATGAAGGTGAAGGGGTCAGTGGGACAGGGCAAATGCACACATACATACTTATAGCTGAAAAACATATCAGAAACAGATACTATTTCCTTGATAAAGGGAGTTATACTGATGATTTTTCCATAAAATTCCCAAACACTAACAAATAATTCAGGCTTTAGTGGAATCTTAAATGGATTTAAAGACTATTATTAAAACTTGCAATCTACACAAAGAAAAATGTAAGAAAGAGGTAAGTAAGTGCAAATATATTAAAATAGGCCCGGAGGCTCTCGAAATTTAGTGAGTCTGAGCATCACTGGGAGAATGGGCTTGTTGACACAGATTTCTTGTCTCCATTCCCAAGGGAATAATCTTAGTAGGTCTGGGAAGGGGCTTAAAAGTTTGCATTCTTATCACCTTTTAGGTGACAGAAATGCTTCTGGTCTATGGACCACACCTCAAGTAGCACAGACTTAAATTATGCAACCACATATGGACATTTCAGTTTCCTGTAAATTCAAATTTATCATAAGCAATCAGTCACCAGAGGCCCTAATTTCAGAGTGGTTTGTTGAGACATCCAAAAACTAATCTCTCAATCTCTATGCACCTCAGTTTCCCTTTATGTGGCATTAAGATAGCTATCCTTAATTTTCTAGAGCAGTTTGATAATTAGGTGCATTCTTAATGGTGGGTGAGGCGCCTAATTATGCAATTAAGGTTTTAAAACCTTTTGAAATCCTAATGTGGAGAGTGCTTTCACACAAGGGTCCTCATTATTATTTTTAAAGCCCCTGTAATATCAACCAAATCCAGCAGAAGCAATTCTGCAATCTATAGCCAATTCACACTTGTCCCAGATAGTAATTATAAAGAACTTATGGCTTTTCTGTTTGTAAAGGCTGAAGTTTTGGAGGAAATAAGCAGTTTCCAAATGTCAAGCACTCAACAGAGCCTCCTCTTGCACTAAGAGGTTGCTGCAGCTGCGTCTAAGGGTAGGAGAGTTTCTGATATTAGAAAAGAGATTTACTCTGACCAGGCTTGCATTGACCTGTGAGGCCAAGAGTCATTTGTTCATCTGGCCTTTTCTGAAAGAAGGAGAACATTTTAACCATAATTCTGCAAGTTTTTAAAAAACAGAGTCTATTTTGACTCTATTTTGGACGCTTAGCTATAGAAAAGCAAGTACATAAAGGCATTACTTATTTTTTTTCTAATAACTGCAATGAAATCTCATTATTTCTAGAAAATAACTTCTTTACCAAATGCATCACATAGGTTTGAAAGAGATACCTATGCTGAATTTGATCATGAAAATACTAAATTCACTAGAATTGATCATGAAAATACTGTCATCTATTCCTCCTTCCTCTTTACTTCCTCTTCTTTCTTTGCTCTCCTTTTCCACTGTCCTTTTCCTTCTCTTCATGCTTTCCTTCTATCTTCCTCCTAACAAGGGACATTACATGAAACAAGTTAAAACTCATCATCATCATCATAAATTGATTCAACATCATTAAGTATAATCATGTGGCATTATCATCATCATTATCTTGGGCTGTTGGAGACGCCAAAGCATGTTTCTCCCCTCCGCTCCCACAGCTTCCAAGATAAGAGGACCTTTATTCTCATGTCAACCTCCCTGGTTCTGAATACAAAAGAAAAAGTTTTCTCTTTTCCCCCTAGTACCATATACTGACAATGTAATTTCTGTTGGTTCTTCACATTATTTGTTTTACCAGCAATTATTTGCAGCTCCTCAACTGAAAATAAATTGGCAAGGAAAGCTGGCATTGGACAGCATTTTAGATTTCACTCAGTGGTGTAAAGATGTGTAAATGACTTCCTGTGAAGTACCAATGAACTAGATTGTCCTATTAACTATTTAAGTGAGCATGCAAGATTATTTCTTCAAAGCTTCATCTGCTGCAATTATGTCTACTATGCCTTCACTGAGAAGATTCTGGATGTGATGTGGAAGGGTCACTTCCAAGTTAAAATCATGCCTCTCTTTTCATAGTAAAAGTAGATGTCAACATAGTCACAGCTCGCTGAAGGGGAGGTGTGTGCACAGTCATCTCAGTTACAGATCAAGTCAAGGGTTCGTCTCTTAGATAAATAACTCAGTGTTTCTTCAAACATTATTTTATTTCCTAATCGGTGGCACATATTTCTGTGCTGGATAAATGGAATGAACTAGGTATGGCATCGTCCTTAATTAATTGGTGTGCTAGCTACTTAAGAGGGCACACACTACTTGTGTTATTAAACAGTGTCATGTCAGATTTAAATGGATGTCATTATGGGAGTTCCTTAGGGATTAATCCTTTGGCCATTGTTATTTATGATCTTTATAAATCAGCTGACATGGCAGTGTTCTGAGTGTAGTGTACGTCTTTATGCTGATGACACAGTCCTGGTTGGGATGCTCAGTTACTGAGTAAACTTGGAAGCAATCTGCTCAGGGATTCCTTAGAAGGAAATTGAATTGTTTTCAACTAGGCAAAGAAACACTTCAGCATTTTGTGTAGAAACTCCCCAAAACTCTTTGCATGCTAAGATAAAAGTTAAATGTCCAGGTATTTATGTGGTCAGAATGATTTTATATAAAGGGCTATAATTGGTTATTGTTGACAAATACATTTACAATGAAATAAATTGTATTCAGAGAGATTATTCAGAATATTTTGATTCTGGAAAATTTAGTTGCTTCTGCTATGGGTTTAATAGATAGTAAGGGATCTAATCAGTTTTAGTGTAGATATTCCCTCTTCTAAAGGGTGCTTCTGGATCTCTCCAGTCTGCATTAGCTAAGCTTCCTATATATTCTCATTTGTGCCTTGTGTACACTTTTCAGTCTTATAATCAGAGTTTCAGCTTTTTGAGAGCAGGACCATGTCTGTAGCTCTGCAGTCTCAGGGTCTAATCCAGCATAAGGCGTAGTTTAGCTACCAAGAAAATATTTATGAAAGGAGTGTATCAGTCTGTGTTTTCACTAGGGTAAAAGAAAGAGAGAAACACTATAGGTATTAAGGAGAGAAAGGAGCTTAATATACAAAGTGGAAATAGCATAGATGTGGGACTTGAAGTTATAGAAGGCTGCACCTGGAGGAGTGGAGAAACAGCCACTCATGACTTCTGCCTGAAGCACTGCAGTAGGCAGAGATGTCAAAGCTCACATAAAGAGTTCCAGAAGCTACAACAACTGTGGGAGAAATAAGAACTTGAAAGGGACTTGCCTTCCTGGTTTGGCAGGTAGTGATTACATTCTGATAGATTCAGAACCACTCCTCGTGGACGCTCTTCTAATCACTTCATTTACATCACAGTCTATCTTCAAACAATGAAAAACACTAATAATTGTACAAAAGCAAATGGTTCTTGATTGTTATGAATAGTTACAATTGAGTAAATCTATTGCAATTTTATATGTCAGAAAATGTGTCATCATTCCTCTCTGGAACTAAAATGGTAAGAATGGATTTGATACTATGACTTCAATATGGCAAAACCCAAAAAGTTGAATGAAAAAGAAGAATCTCTTTTCTCTTTTTCTCACATGACTAAATATCTTTTTTCCCCTAAAGATTTGTGTTGAATATAATGTTGCAGCCAAGTTCTCAACAAAATGCCATATGGAGAAAATTAGAAATTGAAAAATAATTTGCTTTAGTTTGCCAATTATTTGTACCTAAAGAAGATACAACTCTTTTAAGGTAGAAATTTGGATAACATAGGCAAATTTAGAGTTCATTCAATTATTTAGTGAATATTTATTAAGAAGCACTTAATATGTACATGGCACTATATTAAGCCCTATGGTGAATAAAAATATAACTAAGTTCTATTTACAATATGTTTAAAATCTGGTAAAGGAAATAAAATAAGCTCACAAAGAATTCCAATACAAATGTGAAATATAACTATTAAAATACAGACCATCAAACCTCGAAAAAAAGGTAGGGGAGAGATCAACCAAAGGACTTGTATGCATACTTATGGGCCTAACCAATGGACACAGACAACAGGGGGGTGAGGGCATGAGTGGGGGGGTTGAGAGGGTAATGGGGGAAGAAGGACACATAGGTAATACCTTAATCAATAAAGAAATTTTAAAAATTAAATAAATGAATAAAATAAAATACTTAAGTTCACTATGCAAA
Source organism: Corynorhinus townsendii (assembly GCA_026230045.1). Lineage (NCBI taxonomy): Eukaryota > Metazoa > Chordata > Mammalia > Chiroptera > Vespertilionidae > Corynorhinus > Corynorhinus townsendii. The sequence goes on from JAPDVU010000002.1 coordinate 160,534,880, forward strand.
TAGTAAGATCAGATAATCTTTCTTGGATATTTCATTGAGTTTTGCTTCATATAATGGATATGATTTGAATTGGGCTTCTCATACCTCAACCAGACTGGTTTTATCAAGGTCACTCATGACCTTCAAGTTCATCTGATTTGGATACTTAACATATCCGCACAAATAGACACAGTTGACTATTACTTCTGACTTTTCCTTCACTTGACTTCCAAGACTTTGCAGCCTTGGTTTTCTTTTATTTCCCTGGTTGCTGCATCTTGGCACTTGACTTGTTCTTACTGTATGCCAGCCATACTAGTATCCTTGCTGTTGTTTGGAAATTTGAAAGCATAGTCCCACCTTAAAGACTTTACTCCGGGGGTTCCTCTATCTGGATCATTCTTCATTCAAAATATCATATGGCTAACTCTTCACTTGCTCCAAATCTTTCTTCAGATGTTAGAATGGGTTGAATTATAGCCCCAAAAACATATATTCACATTCTAACTCCCAGAACCTACCAATGCACACTTATTGGAAAAGTAATCTTTGTAGATATAATTAAGTTAGGGAACTTGAGATAAGAACACCCTGGATTATCTAGTTGTTTCAGAAATAAGTGTACTTATAAGATACACAAGGAGAGATATATAGAGAGAAGGAAAACACATAGAGGGGAAAGTCATATAAAAATTGAGACAGAGAATGAAGTCATGTACTCACAAGCCAATGACAGGCAGGAGCCACAGAAGCTGAAAGAGGTAAGCTGGGATTTTCTCCCAAACACTGCAGAGGAGGAAAGTTCTGCTACCACCTTGATTTTGAAGGTCTAGCTTTCAGAACTGTGAAAGAGTACATTTCTGTTGTAAGTCACACGGTTTGTAGTAATTTGTCATAGAAGCCCTAGGAAACTAATAATAGATGTCAAGTTTTCAATAAATCTTATCTTGACCACCCTTTTGAAAATGTCTTCTCATCTCCACAATGCCCCAGGTACTGCTGGTTTTGTTTTCCTGCTCTATTTTTATAGCACATATCACTTTCTAAAATACTCTGAGTTTACTTTTCCCACTATATGTTGTTTATTATATCTTTCCCACTAAAAAATAGAATACACAATGGCAATAAATGTTGTATACTTTGTTTACAGATATATCCCAACTTCCTAAAATAGTACATGGCACATGTTAGGTACTCAATAAATGTTTGTTAATGAGGGCACAGTCACAAACATGGGAAAGCACAAAGAATGTTTAATGAACACTTAAATTCACAGTCTTGAGTTAACCAAATATTCTTATAATATAAACCTGAAAATTAAGAGTGGGAGAAATATGGATTACAGAAGACAAGGAATTCAAATGTAACTTGTGAATCAATAGAGCTTTATTTTGAGAGTTATAGTGAAACCATACTTCTTAACAAAAGGAAGATAAACAACCCAATAAAAAAAATGGGCAAATGACTTAAATAGACACTTTCCGAAAGTGGACATATAGAAGGCCATGAGACATATGAAAATATTCTCAAAGTCACTAATCATCTGAGAGATGCAAATCAAAATGACAATGAGGTACCATCTCACACCTGTCAGAATGGCTATCATCAACAAATCAACAAACGACAAGTGCTGGGGAGGATGTGGAGAAAATGGAACCCTCTTGCACTGCTGGTGGGAATGCAGACTGGTGCAGCCACTGTGGAAAATAGCATGGAGGTTCCTCAAAAAATTAAAAATGGAACTCCCATTTGACCCAGTAATCCCATTTCTAGGAATATATCCCAAGAAATCAGAAAGGACATATGCACCCCTATATTCACAGCAGCACAATTTACAATAGCTAAGATTTGGAAACAGCCCAGGTGTCCATCAGCAGATGAGTGGATTATAAAACGGTGGTACATCTACACAATGGAATACTCTGCTGTTGTAAAAAAGAAGGAACTCTTACCATTTGCAAGAGTGTGGATGGAACTGGAGAGCATTGTGCTAAGTGAAATAAGCCAGTCAGAGAAAGAAAATTATCACATCTCACTCATTTGTAGAATTTAATGAACAACGTAAACTGATGAACAAAAATAGAGCCAAAGACTTAGAATCATCGAACAGACCATCAAACTTCAGAGGGGGGGTGAAGGTGGGGGGGGGGTGGTAAGAGATCAACCAAAGGACTTATATGCATGCATATGAGCATAACCAATGGACACAGACACTGGGGGGTGGGGGCATGTGCTGGGAGGTGGGGGTGGCCGGGGAGAGGTCAATGGGGGAAAAGGAGACATATTTAATACTAAAAACAATAAAGAATTTATAAATAAATAAATAAATAAAAGTGACAGCAATTTGAAAATAAATTTTTTAAAAAAGAGCTTTATTTTATGTAGGGACATTGAGTGATCAGAGCTATGCTTTGTTATACATACTTGATGATTTCTTTCCTTGTTGAGGAAGTCAATTAATGTACATTTCCTGGCCCTTCATTGGTTCTTCACTCATTTTTTTCCCAACGGAAGAGATGGAACTTACTTCATGGTGAGGTTGATAAAGGAATAAACTAGACTAACTCAGTCTACACTCTTCCCCTTTCATCTCTTTTGAGAGACTGCTCACAGGATGTCATTTGCTTTGCTCTCCCAGACCATTAATTTTAAGAGGGCCAGGCCCCTGCAAGGAGACACCTGCAGTGTTCAGAGTTGCTTGTGAAAGTGTAGCTGATCTAAGAGTCAGAAGAACAGCCCTAGAAACTAAAAAGAGGTCATGCTTTCTACTCAGTTGCACCATGATATTACTAGATGAAGTCATCAAAATGGGCAAAGATCATTTCTTCAGCGACATCAGATAATATAAGGTGAATTTTCCACAGTCTGTGATTTTCATATTATCTCAATTTGACATAGGTTATAAAATCAAATGCCATCCATAAAGACAAAAGATGTATTCTGAGGTTAGAAATGAAATGTTACTTTTAAAAATGCAATTAGGAATATTTTGGAAACTGTAGTTAGGGCTATCAGGATACACTGCTTTCTCTGTAGACAAGTAAAAAACTACTGTTTTTTGAGAGTATAGAAGAAAGATACCTCAGCCCACATCTAAATTCTATATTTTACCAGCTCTTTTGATTTGGTCATTTATTATTATTATTATTATTATTATTAGTCTCTTGGCCTCAGTTTCCTCATGTATAATTTAGAGAACTTTTTTTTTCTTATAAAGTTGGTCTGAGTGTTAAATTACATGTGTTCTTAAGATCCTCCTTACTTACATGAGAAAGGACTTTTGGTAAAGATAACACTCTTGATTTCTCTTCAGTCTCTCATCTACTCCTGGGAAGGAGGAATAACTTATGTTGGTGGTATGTTTGAGAGAAAGAAATGACCATGTTGTGCTCAATCTTTCTTGTTTCTCTCTTCAAAGTAGGCACAAAGGAATGCATATATTTTCAGCTACATTCTGCTGTAAGCTTGCGGAGCAGGTTCCAGTGGGCAGAGTCTGCAGCCATCCAGCCACACCATGACTGGGAATTAGGTTTATCTAATTAGAAGGTAAAGTAATAGCAAACCTATTGTGGCCACACATATATTCTTGTCCTCAATTCAGCTTTCATCAATAACAAAATTCTTAATTTTCTTTCCATATCACTGACTTTTGTATTTATTTCTCATATGATTCCAAACTTGGGTAGGGAAGGGGTACACTATTAATGGTTTCCCTCGAAACTCCAACATCCTCTACAAACACAAATTAATGCAATTATTATGCATTATCTTTGAGCCGTGCTTGCAAATGACTATCATGTGTGTTTATTTTTGCTTACTTTCTCTGCCAGGAACACAGAAATATCTTATCTTATAGATCAAATTTTCTACACCCATAGCAAACAGAAAAAGTCAGAAAAGAAAGAAATTAAATTAAATACTCAGCAAATGATATAAATTTGTTGTGCTTTATAATTATGCAGTCCTTCACTGCACACTTTCTTAAAAATAGACTTCCTTCTCAGCCATTTAAATGGCTCTACTGGTTTTGGTTTGTGTGTGTGTATGTGTATGACTGTGTGTGTTTATTTTTTCATCAAAGGGATTCTCTTTCTTATCTTTAGAAAAAATTATCAAAGAGAAGTTTGTTTTCCCATCACGCCCCTGCACCCCTTGGCTCCTTCCACACCCCAGTTGAGGTCATTATTGCCCCATACCCAGGGCAAAGGAAGAAATTGGCTTTGTGTTTCCCTCTTCAGTCTCAAATGGCCAGAAGACATTGCTTCTTGAGCTTAATCACTACATAGCGTGATATCCTCTAAGCATGGGTTATATGGTTATTTAAAAGAAAACTGTAGTTGTTTTAATGCAGTTATTGTAACCATACATTTCTTTTTTATGAGTTTTTATACAGCACTATTACTTGTGCGGTAACCTTAAGAATATTGTTATAATTTGTTTTATTTGTTAAGTATCACAGAGGCCTTGCTAGCACTGCTATAGCTAAAGGTCTGCAAGCATCTTATTTGATTCAAGCATATTTTCAGACTTAAACCATCTCTTGATATGATGGGTTTCATATACCATTTTTGCTTACTGATTTATGCCATTTGTTATGGGAATTTGTTATGGGAAATTTTAGCCCTTTTTCTTCAAAAGTAGATCATCTCCAATCTTCTATAAGTGATGCCTATGAGAAATTGCTCATATACACCCTTCTACATGTGCAAAGCTGTCATCTCCTGTTAGTTTAATAAGTATCACTTCTTTTGATTTCTGAGTGCCAGCACAGTGCTTGTTTGTGATTTATCCCTTCTTTCTGTTTCTCATGCTTGGGGGTTGTTGTTGGTTTTAGTTTATCTTTTAAAAAAAATCACAGATTTTAGGTGCTATTATTACTCATATACCTTCAACCTATATTATCTTTTTTGTTTGTTTGTTTTTAATTCCCATAAAGAGAAGATGTTCCTCTGAGAGGGCCATTCTAAAGTTGTCTTGACATTTTACTTTACTAGACAAACTGTTTCCAGGAAAGTGGTTGCTATTATTCAGGCAAGAAAGGTTTACTTCTTATGCTGTCGATTATAGGATAGGTGACAACATTTGACTATATACAAGACTCAATGGGGATAAGGACCCTGTGCTTACAGCTTATTTTGTTTTCTTAGGAATTACTCCAGGCTCATTAGGTGTATATATTATGTTTTGAAAGTTTTTTAGTTTGGGTTACCATATAAAAACGTACTTTTATAGGCTGAAAATGTAAAAACTCCAAAGCAGAGATTTTAAACCAATATGAGAGCTGAGGAAACAAAAATAAACTAAATACCAAAAAGTGACAAATTTTCTAGAAAAGAAACCACAGCTGCTTTTTAAAAAATATATATTTTATTGATTTTTTTACAGAGAGGAAGGGAGAGGGTTAGAGAGTTAGAAACATCAGTCAACTGCCTCCAGCACACCCACTACTGAGGATGTACCCACAACCAAGGTACATGCCCTTGACTGGAATCCAACCTGGGACCCTTCAGTTCGCTGTCCAACACTCTATCCACTGAGCCAAACTGGTAAAGGCAATCACAGCTGCTTTTAATGTTATTAGAGTGGCAGAGGAGTTGGGAAGGGTACACCAGCCAAACTTTTCACAAACTCATAGTGACCACCTGTGGGCTAATGGGATGGATTAGAATCACTAAAAGCCATACAGTGAGTCTGACTCTACTTGCCAACGTTTTGTCATGACACTTCACCAAACACACAGATGTAATATACCAAAGGCTGGGCAAGGCTTCCCCCATGGTTTGTAGGGCCAGTGTAAATCCGTGGCAAGGCTGTGTAGGAAAGTAGAGGGGAATCTCTCTGAGCACATTCAGAGCCTTCATCTAGTGAAATCCCTGGCTCCAAAAAATCCGAGAATGGGCCAGAGAAATGAGAAAATACTCCTCTAATACACTCTGAGCTCTGACTCAGTGCAATGCAGAGGTCTTCCAAAGGTTAGTGCAAGCAAGCAGAGTGCAGAGAGGGACTCCTGAGGTACAGAAAGCTAAAAGTGGAACTGTAGTGAAAAGAAAATTCACCGGTGACTAACAAAACTATCAGCTTGACATAAAGAAGAGAGAAATCACCCCACAATTTAGAAGGTTAGTAGGAAGACTCTAAAACATAAAGAAATCTCTGGTGTCCCTCAAACACTTGAAGCCAGTAGTGATCTGCATCTAACTGAAGTTGCAACAAAGCCAAAAGCCAGCTCAAGTACCTGATTAGATTGATACATCTGGACACTCCAGTAGCCTGATAGAAGAAAAGATGCCTTTTTTTAGTAAATAGATATTATTTAAAATCTGAAGCATATCATTCAAAATTTTGAGACATAAAGAATCAAGAAAATGCCACTTACAATTAGAGATACAATAAAAATGAACCCAGAAATGGCACAGATGTTAGAATTATGAGATAATAATTTTAAATCCCATGCTCTTATATTTAAATATGTCAAAGAACCTTGGAGGAAAGATACAAATGATGCATGAACAGTTAGGAAATTTGAGCAGAGAGAAATAAATAACAAAATTAAATAGAAATATAAAAGACATTATCAGAATTGAACAGTGTGTTCAGTGGGCTTAACTGGAAATAGCAGTGTAAATAATCAGTGAATTTGAATACAGGTCAGAAAAAATTTATTCAAACTATAGTACAAAATAAAAATATAAATGGAAAACCAGAACTATAAGATCTATGGGACAATATTAAAATACTAAGTGGCCTGACATATGAATAATTGGAATCTGAGATGGAAAGAAAAACAAAGTAAAGCAGAATATTTGACCGAGAAAGAAATAACTGAGAATTTTCCAAAAGTAATTAGAGCCCTGGCCCGTGTGGCTCAGTTGGTTGAACACTGTCCCTGGACCAAAAGGTCACTGGTTCAATTTCTGGTCAGGGCACATGCTCCAGTAGGGGCATGAAGGAGGCAGCCGACTGGTGTTTCTCTCTCACATTGATGTTTTTCTCTCTCATTTATGTTTTTCTCTCTCTCCCTCTCACTTCCTCTCTTTCTCAAATCAATAAAAACATTTTTTAAGTTGATTGGAGACACCAATCCTAGGATCCCAAAAGCAAAGTGAAAACCAAGCAGGATAAATTTAAATGAAAACCCCTCTTAGGCACTTTATCATCAAAATTCTGAAAATCAAAGAGAAAGAGAAAACAAAAAATCCAGCAAAAAAAAAAAGAAAGAAAGATAGACACATTACACACTGAGAAACAAAAAGAAGAGTGAATGCTGATTTCACATCAGAAATAATGAGGCCAGAAGGAAGTTGAGCAACATAGTAAAAGATAGAAAAACAAAGAAAGAAAGGGGAAGGAAGAAAGAAAGAAAGAAAGAAATAGAGAAAGAAAAAAATAACCATAAAATTATATAGCCATAAAAAATGTATCAATTATGAGAGTGAAATAGAGGTATTTTTAAATATTAGAAAGAAGGGTAATATTCTCTACTTAAAGTCAACTGATTATAGATGCTGATCACATCTACAAAATACCACACAGGTATACACAGGTGTGTATTTGTATTAACAAACACAAACACCTAGATTAGTGTTTGATTAACTAACTGGGTACTAGTTAAGTTGATACATAAAATTTACCACTATAGACACCAATAAGAAAATGAATAATCAAGCTACAGCTTAGGGGGAAAAAATTCATCAAACAGTTTTCTGAAAAAGAACTCATATAAAATAAGTAAAAAAATTTTAAATCAACAACAAAAATAAGAGAAGCAACACAATAAAAATAAGCTGAAAACTTAGATAATTCATAAAAGGAAATGTATGAATTAACAATAAACAAATAAAATGGTGCTCTACATTATTTGTTATAAGGAAAATAGAAATTAAAATTACAATGAGAAAACATTGGATACCCATTCAAAAGTCAAACATCAAAAAGGCTGATAATAATACCCTAGCCAGTTTGGCTCAGTGGATAGAGCCTCAGCCTGTGGACTGAAGGGTCCTGGGGTTTGATTCTGGTCAAGAGCAGATGCCCGGGTTGTGGGCTCCATCCCCAGTGCGGGGTGTGCAGGAAGCAACTAATCAATGATTATCTATCATCATCGATGCTTCTATCTCTTTCTCCTTCTCCCTTCCTCTCTGAAATCAATAAAAATATTTTTTTTCGAAAAGGCTGATAATACCAAAAGTTGGTGAGAATGTGGAGCAACTGGAACTCTCCTGCATTGCTGATGGAAGTAAAGAATGATAAAAACACTTTAAAGAACTGTTCCTTATCAAAATAAGTATGTAGCTAATCTATAAACTAGCAATATTCTAGATTTATGCCCAAATGAAATGAAACAAAAAGTCCATTAGCTAGAAAGCCCAATTGACAATCTAGAGGAGAACAAATAAAAATCTGGGCAATAATTTGAATAATATTCAGCAATATGGAATATTATTAAATGATATAAACAATATACTGTTGATACATACAACAACATGAATGAATCTCAAAAACATGTTGAGTGAATGAAATCAGACATAAAAGAGCAGATAATGAATGATTAAAATTTATATGAAGTTCAGAAACAGGCAAAACTAACGTACAGTAATATGAACCAAAAGGTGATTGCCTTGGAGGAGTAACAGGAATGAACTGTTTAGAAGAGGCATGCGGGAGCTTTCTAGGGTGAAGAAAATGTTCTATATCTTGCTTGGGTGCCAGTTACAATTGTCAAAATGCATCAACCTGAACCTTTAAGGTCTCTATATTTTATTGTTGTAAATAATTTCTCAATAAAAAAAAAAGAAAATACAAAAGGAGCACAACAGCTTATTGAAGAGACTATTTTACTGCTTTATAGAGGCAGTTTCCAAAGTCTTAGGTGAGAAAGAAAAGGAGACTCTAAAAAGGGTGCTTGCTTTCTCCCCAGAGAAAACAGCATGCTGCTTGACATCATCTTTTTACCTCTAGAGACAGGAAGTAGAATAGAAAATAATGGAATTGCTTTCCTCTGAGACAAAACAGATCAAGTTTAATCAATTTGTGCTGATTGTAGGTGAAGGAAAAGGAGCTTGACACATAGAAGTAGTCTCATAAAATTTTTGCTTAAACTTTTATACTGATCTACATTTTAAAGGGGAGCTCATGGAAATTAAAGGTATTTGGGTTTGGGTTTTTTTATAGGTAAAAAAAAAATCCTTATCTTAAATGTATACTTCCTTTAAGTCAGGCACAAAAGGAAGACAAAGCTTGCTAAACAAACATACATGGACGCCAGGGGAATGGTTTCCTTAGCAATGCTATCCATATGTGCTAAGCACCCAGCTCCAAGTTATGATACTAGGCACCCAAAGACTGAGTGCTCTATTGCCTAGACCCATGGTTGGCAAACTGCGGCTCATGAGCCACATGCGGCTCTTTGGCCCCTTTAGTGTGGCTCTTCCACAAAATACCACGGCCTGGGCGAGTCTACTTTGAAGAAAGTGGCGTTAGAAGAATTTTAAGTTTAAAAAATTTGGCTCTCAAAAGAAATTTCAATCGTTGTACTGTTGATATTTGGCTCTGTTGACTAATGAGTTTGCCGACCACTGGCCTAGACTATTTATTGCTTACAGACTACATGTAGGATTTTACTAATTTATAATGGAAATGTCAACACTATAGGTTCTTTCTTTGAATGAATTTATGTAGTACCGTAATCATGTCTCACACTACACATGTGTAAATACATATATTATGCATATGTTTGTATATATGATTAATAATATCACATCTGGCATTTTGAGGAATTGAAATTGCTGGAATGTTCTACATCATTTTTCAGTGATGACAGTAGCAAATTTTCTGACAGAGATTGAAGAAAGAGTAATGATGGAGATGTTTATTTTGGAAGATATTTTCTAGGGAGAGGGTTTTAAGCAAAGATAAATTACTTGAATCCTAGAACTGGAAGGAATGAGGGGTCATCTGGTTCATCTTCTATGCCCAAACTTGAACTCTCTACTACACTGACTGATGACCATCACGTCTCTGCTTGAATTCTTTCAACAACAGGGAAGTTTCTGCTTTGGAAGTCAGCCTAATGAGAATCATCTCTTGAGAAAAATGAATGTGGAGTTGCAAATACTGACTGTATTCTTTCTGTTCTTATGAGCTCTGGAGATGAAAGGTCATATAGAGTCAAAACTGGAGTCACAAATAAAGTTATGGGAAGGAGAACTGAGAAAGAGAAAAAGGAGAGGAAGCTAAATTACCAAAAAAGAGAATGACAGAGAGAAACAGAGATAAGAAGCCACACAGTCCTTGCTGGAGTTGTCTTGCTTTTATTTCTGTCCGTTTCCTCAGCCAAGCACTTTCCAGTTTTCTATGCTTGGGTTTAAATATTTCAAAAATGTGCCATTTGGGGTGGCAGCCTTCTAGAAATGATACACTCATCTAAGCAAATGAACAAAACTGTTCACAATGGTGACTATAGAGGCATGTACTACCTCACTACCCACGCACCAGTGAGGTCTCTTCAGCATTCAAAAAGACATTTGGGTTCTGAGGAGATAGAGCCCCCACAAGAAGAGGCTAGGGAAAGTAGGAGGGCTTTGACAATCTGACAGAAGGGGACTGACTTAAAGGTGTGACCCATTTTTGCCAATGAAAGTATTCCTGTTAAAATGAAGATTTTTTTTAAAGCTATAAGTAACAAATATTTTCATTTAAGCAACCAGTGGTTTGAGAATGTTATTTTGTTTTGAAAAAATCATAACAGGAAGAAAAAAACAACAATGGAGATTGTAACAATAAAAGTTAGTCATAAATGAGTATGATGATCACAAATTTGAAAAACATGCAGTTTTTACCTTTGTTGAAGAAAATATGTTCACTTTCTTTATTACAACTTCTGGTAAATTTACTGTTTTATTATGTAAACATTGTACATTGGTATGAAAGGTGACTTTTTTTCTTAATCTTTTTTGTTACTCATTTTTTACAGTTTGGGATATTTTCTCCTTATAATTCTACTCTCTATCTATACACTTATTTCCCTCCATAGTATGTGTACATCTTCACAATTGTAAGAATTTCTTAATGTTTCATCTCTAGGAAAAGACATTTATCTCAAAGTTGCCTATTGCTGACTTAGAAATCCAATTCCATCATATCTGTGGATTAGAGTTCCTCTGAGTGTTACTAAATGATGTAGATTAGATGGCTAACCTTCATATATTTACCATAAAATTGGATTACAGTTCTGTTTTCAAGAAAAGAAACTTGGCAACTATATATTTTTAAAAGTTTGTTAATCTCTACAGAGTGCCAAAAACTAGAAAAGTATACAAATAAAATAAAATGCCTGGATCTTACTGAATTTACTCCACTGTAGCCACATATCAAAGCCATTTGGGGAATAAGATTACTTATTGTCTTTCCACATTTAAATAAATATTAATTTTTAAAAAAGAAGGAAGAAAAATGAGGAAACAATTTAGCTTTTTAAAATTTTAATTGATTTTAGAGAAAGAAAGGGAGAGAGGGATGGAGGGAGTGGGAGGAAAGAAATAGTGAGAGAGAAATATCAATCAATTGCCTTCTGCACACGTCCAAACTGGGGATTGAATTCACTACCTGGGTTTGTGCCCTTGACCAGGAATCGAACCTGCCACCTTTTGGTGTATGTGATGACACTGCAACCAACTGGCTAGGGTCAACAATTCAGTTCTTAAAAGGTTTGAAATGTCTTTTATTTTAATATCCTTTTAATTTAAATAAATGCCCTTCTCATTAAATTTTCATGGTACTTAAATTTAGTAACGCATAAAAATCTGGCCACTCAGTGTATATCCTATATAATAAAAGGCTAATATGCAAATTGTCCCTCTACTAGGAGTTCAACAGCAGGCAGGCCGGCCAACTGCCCATGTCCCTTCCCCCTAGCCAGACTGGCTGGATCCCACTCATGCACGAATTCATGATAAACACTGAATGGCTAGATTATTATGATCTCTGAACAAATAATAAGCTGGCCACTCAGTGTACTTCTCTTGAGTAACTCATTTATTTGATATCAAAGATACTATAAATCATGAACCTGATCAGTTTTCCCCTTTGCACTGGCTGATAGAAAACTCAGGGCAAATAGGTGGTTGATCTCTAACAAAAGTCTAGAATACTTTTGTACCCATTTGAAATAAAAATACACTGAGTGGCAGATTATTATGCATTCAGAGATCATAATAATCTGGCCGTTCACTGTATATAAAACACCAATATCTTATCTTAAAATATATCCTGCGATTACAATTAGACAAATGCATATCTCTCTTTCTCTCTCTCTCTCTCTCTCTCTCTCTATATATATATATATATATATATACACACACATTTATGTGTGCATATTTGTGTCAGTGTTCACTGAAATAAGCATTACAACAGAAAAATTTGAAAACATCCTAAATATCATTCATAAATAATCAATTAAGAAAATATAGTATATCTAATCAATAGAATGCTATTCAGAAATTAAAATTAAAAAGTATGTTTTTAATCAATGACAAAGAAACAGGTTCTTAATAAATTCCAAGTAAGAATATCAATTATAGAATAGCATATATAGCATATAAAATTGTATGAATATGTATGTGCACACACACATTCCATGTGTACAAAAATAGACATAAAAATGGAGGTTTATAGAGATAACAGTAGTAACCTCTCCCTAGAGATAATGAAGGTAATTTGTAATTTTTAAAAACTAATAATTTTTTAATTATTATAAGAATGCATAATTTTTCAGTAGAAAAGCTTTATAGCATTCTTATTTTTAAATAAATAAAGACTGTACAGGATGTGGCACAGCCAAAATCTTTGGAACCTGTGTGCCTTGAACATGAAGAAATCCCATCTAAGTTAACTTTGATGTGAGTATTATTATACTCTCATAATAATTCTTTTCATAAAGGTAATTTCATTGAGTGTGCAACTCTGCATAACTGAAGTGTCTTTTAGCCACTTTCATACAAACACATAACCTACACTTACAACACTTATGATATCTAATTGGGTAGAGAAACATCTACATCTCAGTAAAAATGAGGAAATAAGGATTTATTTGATCATCTGCTAAAAACATGAAGACAGGAGTAATTCTTATGATTTTTTTCCTATGTACTTAAAAAGTTATCACAAATTGAATTTTGAATCATTGTATTTGCTTTTTAAAAACAAATAAAAATATATACTACTTTAGACAAATTTTAACTATCAATTCCATATTAAAGTTATTATCTAATAAACTACATTTTGCTATTGAATTAAGTTACTAAAAACTGGATTTGAGGGAGCGTATATATTCTGAAATAAATATTAAGACAGGCTGTCAGTCTGACATATTTTACAGTGAGTGAGACTATTTGAAAGTAGGACTAAATTAAAAAGCCAGGATTTGCTTGACACCATATGAGTAGAACTTTTATGAGGGGTTTGTTATATGGATATGGGATCCATCAACATGCCAAAAAGCAACTTAACTAAAGGCCTTTATTTTTACACTACCACTTAGTAGCTTAAAACAGCAACCTTTATTTTCTCACAATTTTGTAGGTCAGGAATTTAGGCTAAGCTCCTCTGGGTAGTTCCACATGGTTTTTAGCTGGGGTCATTCAGGAGGTTACAGTCAGTGGCACTTGGGGATAAAACATCATAGATGGCTCTACTACATGTCTGGTATCTTGGAATGGATGAAAAACTGAGGTGGGTCTCTCTCTCTCTCTCTCTCTGTGTGAGTGTGTGTGTGTGTGTTTCTGTCTCTGTCTCTCTCCATGTGGTTCTTTTGATGTGGCTAGTGTGGACTTTTTTACATATCCATTAATTCTACATATCCAGCTGATCTGATGGTGTATGAAGTATCTGTGGCAAATAGGAATATGGTATTAAGCCTTTGGCATGCCCACTATAGGTGGATCATAGTTCAAAAAATTGGGAATTTGGGAGAAAAGTTATGCTGTGCACATACTTATTTTCCTTTGAGAAACACCATCTAGTTTCCTACTAAGACCCAGTAGAAACTCAACACTTGGCCATGGCACACACAGTTATAGTGCAATCTGAGTTCCCCATTACAAACTCAGTGTTGTCTCACTCAACCAGCTATTTGGGCAAGGACCCCATCACCAAATACAAGTGTTATATATAAGGCTAAGTTTGAGCATATCCCCACAGAAAAATAAAATTACATGAGCAAGTGACTCAGATTTCCACAGTTCCTTCTTACTACACTGTTTTTTCTCTTTCAACCCATATCTATGACTTTATGGAGAGTTTCCTATAACCAGTGAGAAAAGAAGAAAAAATTGTCCTGTTACAAATGGTCTTGCACAATATGCTGGAACTGCCTTAAAGTGGATGACTATAGCACTCTATCCTTACTCAAGAGGAACTTCCAAAAAAAGTGAGGAAAATAAATCCACCCATCAGCAGAACTTCATGTAATGTACCTGCTTGTTAATTTTGCTTGAAAGGAGATATAAATATATATGATTTATGACTAATGGGTCTGTAAGAGATATTAACTGGGAACCTATCTGTGCATATGAATAGCCCATGGACACAGACAATAGTGTGGTGAAGTCCCGGGATGAGGTGAGTGTGGAGTGGTGGGAGTCAATGCGAGGCGGGGGTGGGGGAGGAGGGAGATATCGATAATACTTTCAACAATAAAGGTAAATTAAAAGAAAAAAAAGGAAACCAAAGCTCAAAAAAATGGATGATTGTGATGGCAACAGGATTGTAGGCAGCAAAGGAAAATCCATGTCCCCAATGTTTTTTATTCCAGTTACACCAAAGTGCTTTCCTGTTCATGATAGAAGAGAACTAATTAAACAAGCATCAGACAAAATGACTCCCCTGGGCTTGGGGTTATAAAGAGGGCTCAGTGTTGGCCTTTGATATTGGCCAAGTTAATCTTTAAGGAGGGATGGTAATCACATCAACAGTAATGACAACAAGTCTATGTTTTTGACCCTACATCCAACCTGAATTCCTGCCATTATGACCACTTTGTACAAGAGCCCTCAAGCCAAGGGCCCAGGGAGGAGGAGCTCCTGCCTCAAAAATTAGAATTATAGAAGTAATTTAGCTACTACTAGAAATACAGTCAGAATTGAGGGGGGTTGAAGGGGAAACAATGGCTTCTCCCTTCTTTTCGCTTTCTAATCAGAAATGTTTGTCTCAATAATAGAACCAAAGAATCCTGGGAATTATAATTTTGAAACTCTTGGCCCCAAATCACAAAGCATTATCAAAGGATGGGTAAGAGTGAAGAGATAGGAAAATAATTGTCTCACCCCCACAGAAATACAAAAAAACTGAGATATGGCATAGGAGTCATGAGGCATTTGCACTACAGTTATTACTGGAATCTTTTCAGATTTTATAATTAGATGACTAAAAATGGTCAGGTACTTATACATGGCCTTTATTTTCATTGTGACTACTTTTTAGCCACTCAATCATATTACCTTTTATTTTTTAAAATTAACATTAAAATACTTAACAATAAATTTTAAAACAAATTTTGTCTTCTCCCAAAATAATACCTTAACACTGGAATAGAGCAATGGATCTGAGGTGATATGAACATATAGAAAACAATCCTAAGATAAGAAAGAACAACATGATTACTAATTATGGTGTGACTCCACTTTAACTAACTTGAGGTCATAGGAAATTTCCAGAATGAAGAGTGGGAGTATTTCAGCCCCGAAAAATATGTTCTTTTTTTCTAATTTTCTGTCCACCTAAATGATACTGGATCTGTAGTCCTCTGAAATATAGCTTGATTCAAGTTTAATTGTTTCACACATATGTTACAGCTGTGATTCTGGCAGATGTAACAGAACAGAATTCCATTGACAACCAAATAATTCTTGTGAATGAATACTAACTAAATGCCCTGCAGTTTATCAAACACAATGAGTCATTTTGCCCTCTTAAGTGAAATACATGAAATTCAAGCTTATCAAGAATGACAGCGATATTTTGTGTTTGGACAAATGCAACAAATTTCCAGACAGGCTTGATTCTTCAGCTGACTGTCACTGTCACTCTCTCTGTGAGCCTGGTAAGTCATTTAAACTTTCAATGTTTTGATTCTCCATCTGTAAAATGGGATAATTAAACAGACTTTAAGATGTTCAGATGAAAGTGATGATGTAAATGCAAAATAATCTAGTCATTAGGAAGACAAGATTATCTACTCATGAAAGTGAGAGGTAGTAGAAAAACCATGGTCTAAGTAAAGAGACATTTAAAGAGATGCTTATAATTACAGGAAGCTAATTTGACCAACTTACTCATTAAGATAGGTATGCATTTTATTCTGTATATTATCTCTTCTGCAAGAGAGAAGATATTGTCTTCACAATTCTTTAATGATAGTAGTGTCCAAAATGAACAATTCAGTATGATTTATACTGAGAATTTTAAAGACCTTGCTCAATATTTTTTAAAGGCCTAAAATGCTCTCCACAAAACAAATATGAACTAGTTTATCTTTTTAGATCAGCTGTAGATAAAAATGTACATCTAATTATTTTATGTTAAACACACTTTAGTTTCTGAACATCCAATTGAAATATGGCAGAGATATTATACACAAGTTACACTCTTTAATTGCCTTTAGTAAATAATAGCAATGAGATTATGATATAAAAATCATAGATTCTGAGCCAATTCATCCAATTACAATATTACTTTAAGGTATTCTTTGCAAGTAAGTTATAGGGGTTATTTTGTCCAGTTGGACCTCAAAATTGGGTCCTGATTTTAAGACTGATTGGAACAAATGATAAAACCAATAATTTAGCCCTGTAATGAAGGCCAGTGTGGCCTAGTTGGTTGAGTGTCGCCCCATGCACGGAAAGATTGACTGTTCAATTTTCAGTCAGGGCACATGCCCAGGTTATGGGTTCAGTCAAAGTGCATACAGGAGGCAACCAATTGATGTTCTCTCTCATATTGATGTTCCTATCTCTCTCTCTCTCACTGTCTCTCTCTCTCTCTTTCTCTTTCTCTCTCTAAATAAAAGAATCAATAAAAGCATATATTTTAAAGTGGTATTTTAAATACATAAATACAATAAAATAATAAAAGTTACCTCTACAATTATTTTAAGAAATATATTTAATCTCTTTTAAGGACTTTTTAAGGCATCTGTTCAATAGTGTTTGCAAACTAACCAAATATAAAGGATACTAAGAGAGAGAGAAAGAAAAAGAGAGAATGTCTTCAAAGAAAGCTTAAGTTTTTATCTGTACTTCAAAAGCCCCAAAGCAGCTCATTCAATTGTGCCATCTCCAAGGACTGCACACATCTTCCAGGAGTTCTAACTTTTAAGTAAAATGTTTATGTATAAACACTACATTTTCATAGCCATCAATTCCTTTTCTATAAACTAACCATAATAAGGTTTGTATGTAATTAACAGTGACATAATTTTTAAACAGTTCCAAACTTAAAACCACAAAGAGGAATTACTTTGAAAAACCAGGTGTGAAAAGCAGGCATCCGGGGGGTTGGTTTTCTGGGGCAGCAATTTGGCTTCTTGCTCCAGTGAAGGGAAGTATACAATTAATGGAATCTTAGATTTTTAAAACAAAGTGATTAGCTAGATAATTGACTTGAGTCTCTTACCCAAAAGGGTAAATTTACCCAATAGTTTCCCTTCACAATTCCAGACAAAAACTATTCTCAAATGTATGTGTGCACAGTTAAAACATGTTATAGTTCAATGATAAAAGGAGCAATAAATTAAACCAACACAAAACTGAAATAGCTCCTCTCCTGGATATCTTCTGAATATTGAAAGGATCTAGATACATCCATGTGGCACTCTGGGCTTCGCGGCTGTCATGAAAGAACTTGATACATGACCTTTTCCCTGTGCCTAGGGAGAAAGTTGGGTAATAGTCAAAACCACCAAATTCTGGAAATGTAGATAACTTCAGAATGAGCTGAGTGAATAATGGTGTGAGTTCAGTATTACAAAAGGACTCAAACGCGGGAATATAATGTCAGATAAAAATTCTTGCTAAGTTATGATTGAATTTAAAAAAATACAAAAAGTTGGATGGAAATACGTGAACAAGGTCTAATACCTAGAAAAGAAATGGCAAGGCCTGGCTATTTGTATGGAGGGTTTACCAGGGGACCAGAGTTAAAATCTGAAATTGGTCCAGAGTTTGGATATATGAGATGAAAGCTAAAGTTTGATGATCATGTTGGCATTATATGTTTTCTTATTTAATTCTTAAAATATCCAGGCATTGGCCAGTAGTATCCTTATAAAGCCAAATATTACCTAGAAAGAGGTAAAACCTCCATTAAAACCCCAATCTTTCTGACTTCACAGCCTCTGACCTTTATAAATATACTAGTAGCCCTGCACACAAATCCATGTGCCAGTAGCTCTCTATGGGGCCTGGCTGCTCAGCGCCCACTGCCCAGAGGCTCTCTGTGGCCCAAAAGCCCATCCATGGCTGGGCATGGAATGCTTGCCTCATTACTGGGGCAACGACGCAAGCATTCACCCCCCCTTCCTCCCCGGCTGCTCCCCAGAGGCCCTCCACAGCTGGGGTGGAATGCTTGCTTCATCGCTGCAGCAATGAAGCAAGTATTCTGCGAGGCTGCTCACGCTGCCCGCTCTCAGTGGCCACCCCCCAGGGCTGGGGGACTCGGGCAGGGCTGAGAGAACTGGGTGCTGCCATCTTGTGGCTATGGGTGCCACCATCTTTGTGATGGAGTGGCAGTTAATTTGCATATTACAATTTTATTATTTAGGATTTTGTTTTACAGATAAGAAAGCTGAAATTATGTGACCTGCCCAAGATCACATAAGTAGTAAATTGTAACAAAAACAATAGTAATGTAGATAGTAATGTAGAGTATCAAACTAATTTCAGAACACAGATGCTATTGGGATTGAAGATCCTAATAAAATATAATATTTAAACCTCTATGCAAGGATTGCTGTGCAAAAATTGGTTAGGGTTGAGACTCTATGCAAAAAGAGATTTCGACATGAAGCAGATAAAGACCGGCAGTTGTATCCACCTCTTAGAAAGACATTTACATTTTTTTCTTAATCAAGAAAAAAAAAATAATAGGACTAAGATTCATCTGACCCTCTCTATACTAAAAGTCAAAGGATTAGTAATTCAAAATATACAGAAGATCTGGCAATTCTTGCAGGAACTGCCTGTGAGAGTACTCAATACTCCAGGTAGGAGGTCTGGGGCCACATCCAAAAGTTTGGTTTTCATCAGCCTTTGATAGGCCATGAATAAATGGGAGCAGAAGCCAGAAAACACAGCCAGAAATTGGAAGTCCGGAAAATAGCCAACCCATGAATGAAACCAGAATTACTAATCACAAGTGAGCCTAGAGAATATGTGCAAGTTGGCAAATAGAGTACTCTAGGAGCACCTGATATGTGGAATGGCACTTTCCCCTTCTAGGAAGTTTATAGACTGCAATCATCATGGACCAAAAACATTGAATTATTATACTAGACCTTATAAGGAATTCATGCAAATTAACAAATATATTCTGATTGCCTGTGTTCTAGTTGCTACAAATACAGCAATGAACATGACAAAGGCCTGGACTACAGAGAGCTTATAAATATATATAAGAAAAATAAATATATAAAATAAGGTGCCTTAATTGGGTGGCTCAGTTGGTTGGAGCATCATCCTGTATACCAAAAAGGTTGCAGGTTCAATTCCCAGTCAGGGCACATACCTAGGTTGCAGGTTTGATACTGTTTGGGATGCGTACAAGCAGCAACTCATCAATGTTTCTTGCTCACATCAATGTTTCTCTCTTTCTCTCTCTCTAAAATCATTTTTTAATATCCTTAAATGAAGATAAATAAATAAATAAACAAACAAAATAATGTTCAATAATGGTTAGTGATAAGAAAAATTGAAAATGATGGGATGGGAAGCTTAGGACCTTGGAGATCTTGAATGTAGTGAACGCTTTAGGAAGAATTTCTTTGAGATAGGAACACTGGACATAGACAGGAATGACTTTAAGAAACTAGCCTGGCAAATATTAAAGGAAAGAGAACAAAAGGCAAAAGCCATGAAAAATAAACAAACTTCATGTCTGAGCAAAATGAAGATCAATCTGGCCAGAATAGAATAAGCAAGGTAGATGAGGTTGAATAGAGACACAGGGTTCAGATCATGGAAGGCTGTATAGGTAAGGAGTTTGGTCCAAGTTTGATAAAGAAAATGACATTTTCAAAAGGTTAATAGCAACAAGAAAAAGACTAGTTAGAAGAATGACTTTCTGTAAGGAGGTAGAAAAGGGTTAGATAGTTAGAGATGGGACCACAGGATGAAAGGAAAATAAGGAAGTTCAAGAATAATAAGGTATAGTGGGCTGACTAGTTACTAAGGCAACCTGGCTGGGTGACAACTCAGCTAGGTGGGAGCTGCTGGGGCAGGGAAGAACCAACACCTCTAGACAGGGAGCTTCCTCTACCCCTATATACAGAGAGCTTCCTCCACCCTATGCAGAGAGCTTCCACAGAAATACCAATCAGAAGCCAGCAGGGCATATATATATATCCCTAGACAGAGTGCTTTGGTGGCAACCCACTTGGGTCTCCTCCTTGCTAGAGGGAGTCTGTCTTTCTCTCAATAAACTTTGCTTTCACTTTTAGTTAACTCTGTCCATGAACTCCTTCTTCAATTTTATGAGACAATGAACTCAGACCTGAACACTGCATTCTGGTATCATTTGGACAAGGATGGTAATATTAGAGATGGTCTTTGGAACAGTATGTATGTTGAAGACGAGTAGAAGAAAATTTGCTCATTATATAGCTGAGGTGAAGGAAAGAGAAGAGTCAAGAAAAGCTTTCTATGTGTTTTGGCCTGAGTACGTAAAAGCCATTTATTAAATAGGGAAGGTGAGAAAGAAGCCATTGTCAGATGGTGGTAAAGAGGGGCAGTTATGAGGAAGAAGCACATTTGGAAAAGAGCTCAGTATATAAATGTTCCATTTCATATGACCATTAGATATTCAATCAGAGATGTTGAGTTGCAGTTGTAGATATGCTTTGGAGTTCAGAGGAATGGTCCAGACAAAAAACTGTAGAGTAAGATTCACCAAT
The DNA here is from genome assembly GCA_026230045.1 of Corynorhinus townsendii. NCBI lineage: Eukaryota > Metazoa > Chordata > Mammalia > Chiroptera > Vespertilionidae > Corynorhinus > Corynorhinus townsendii. The sequence goes on from JAPDVU010000002.1 coordinate 160,556,019, forward strand.
GTAGACATGGTATTTATTCATGGGACTGGAGAAGACTTAGATAAATATTTATCATTAGAAAAAGCAAGCCCTGAAAAGGTTGACTAGACACCTCATGTGGTCACCTAAGTAGGAAGAGGAAGTGCCAAGATTGTAACCAAGACATCATGTTCTTATTCTATACTTTCCTAAATCCTTTACTATAGCATTGTTGATTTAATAACTGACATAGCAGCACTGTAGAAAAATATTTTATAATCATTTACATTTAAGAAAATACACACAACTAGTAAATTATAAAATACTTGTATTTAATGAAAAAATGAAAATTTTAGTATTTAAAGGCACAAGCTAAGAAGGTGAACTAGATGCATCCAATTCTGGCTCCATTGCTTGCTGTATGACCTTGACAAGTTAATGAAGCTTTCTGTGCCTCTTCTTTTATTTGTAGAAAGGAGAATAATAGTACCTCCTTGTAAGGATGTTGCCATAATTAATTGGTTTTTATTTATTTATAACTTTGAAGAGTTCATGGCATATAGTAAGAGGTATAATGGTGCAGGTTGGATGATTATCTAGGGCAGAGTCAGCAGGGTGGAAGGGTTAAGAATGAGTGTTCTACTTCCAGGTTGCCTGGCAGTGTATTCTGGCTCTTCATTTACTGACTACGGACCTCATGCAATACCTGTATCTCAGTCTCCTCATTTATACATTGGGTATAAGAAAAATACATACATCACAGAATTACTGTGATGATCCCATACATTAATACACCAATAGCATTTAGCATAACAAATGGCACATAATAAGTGCTCAATGAATGTAAGTGTTAATATCTACTCTAGATCCATTCCAACATGCAATATACCCCAACTGAATTCTGGACATTAGACAATAACTATTATGGGTGGGAAAAAACATAATGAACACACTTACAAGAGCTCAAATTTTATAAAATCCACACTTCAGATACTTTTATGAATCAAATCTATAAATATTTAGAGGTTTGCTTGACACTCATCACCATCAATTGCTTTTATTGTAAAACAATAAACACCAGGAATTTTTATGAGAGGTATTGTGATTAATACAGATGCTTTTGTTCATAAATTGGGTAGTGACCTCAATCATTAATAAATAAATCAGGGCCAAAGTGGCAAAATTAATTTGGTAAGAAAACCAATAAATTTATTCAACACAAATAATCTAAACAACAAATTTATTCTTAATCCAGCCATGATAATGGCTTCTGTTCAAATGAAAATTATTAAATCAAAATTGGCTTTAATTTGTTGAGGTTAGATGCAGTTTTCCCCAATGTGATAAATTACTATGAGAGCAAGTAAAATAAAGTAAAATTTGCTATGAGCCTACTGTAGCATGAAAATGGAATAAAACAAGAAACAATCCAAGAATTATGAAGTAGAGAGTTCACTGAATGCAAGAAGGAAAAAGTATTATGATAACATCACATACCTTTACTACTACTGTTGTAAAAAAAGTAATTGTTGAAGAACCAATTACTTTTACTTCAAGGCTGATCTATATCAAAATCTTTCATGTCATGTCCTACTGGGGGCTTCTTGGGACAAGTCATGGTCTGTGATCTGGATATTCAACTTCAAAGATGTCATAGACTCATAAGATGCTTCTGCTGCGAGACATGCCAAGAACTTGTTTATCCCAACTTTCTCACTCTATAATATAGGAACATAAGGCTCCGAAAGGTTTAATGACCTCCCCAAATCCCACTTGGGACAGAGGCAGAAGTCAGATGCAGTTGCTTTGTGTTCTGTTAGTCCAAATGGGAAAGAGAGATGGGAAGGAAGTAGACAGAGTAAACAGAGCTGCTAGACTCTCGGCCTGCAGTTTATTTAATATTCATAAAACACGATTTTCTAAAACTCTTCTTTCTCCAATTAAGTGGTTATTAACTAACTCTTCAGCTACCCAACAGCTCAGTCAGTTCCAACTTTTATTTCTCTCCTATTTGAAAAGTTATATTAGGATAGAGTGGTTTGGATTTGTTAACATTAAATTTTTTTGAAGAAATTATTTCAAGGAGCTTGTTTATTTTTGTCCTTTCAAGCTTTCAACAAAATTAGTGGACAACATCTGTATCTCTCCATGGCGGGGCCGGGGAGGGGGTGTTAGGGGGGTAAGGTGTAGGGGATTGTGGTGGGGAGAATGGGAGTATAATTGAAAATTGTAGGAAAAGCAAATTCAAGCACCTGTAAATGGAACAGAAGAAAAGGCCACGGGGGTAATGAAGGATCACAGCAGAAAGAAGGAGAAAGCTAATAAGAGTGACTCAGAAATTTTCACCTGGTATGGAAACAGAACATGGTAAATTTAATCTGTCATGAGGAAGCTAGCCTATTAGACAGAGGCAACGAGTAATTAAGAAGTCCCTCTCCAAAGAAAACTGGTTTTCTAAGTGGAAGTCAATGGACGCATTCCCCGCACCACCACCGGCTGCCACTGAGATTATGGTTTTGCTTTACCTGAAGTGGATGATTAAATCACTCATGCTTGGAGCAGAACAGGAACTTGTAATCTTTACACTGTGCTGTGCTAATCAGGCCAGCAACTCTGCAAGGGACAGTGAGACCTGAACTTCTGTACTGAGAGCACTTCATGGAAGAAAAAAAGATGTACACAGTACCTTAAACTACTCTGGTGCTAAGCACTGGTTAGGTCAATCTAAGGGGAAAACAATATGGGGATACTTGCCTTATACAGGACTTTAATAGTGACAATTATTTGCTCATCTTCACCATGCCAACCCCTGCCATGAGCACTTTTTTTCTTAGCTCTTACTTAAAATATGAACTAGAAAGAATGAGGAAAGAGATAAGAGGAAAGAAAGAGTCCATATTATATCCTAGCATACTGACTGGTTTAAGTTTTGTTCAAATGCATACACTAGTGAGTGATTACCAGCAGAGCCAGTAATAGAACATGGGTCCTATATCATAGTCCAGGGTTCTTCAAATTATGGCAGAAACACAAATACTTGGACTGGCCATCTAGGTCATAAATAAGTCATAAACTCACCCAGCAACTCCACATTAGGTCAAGTTCACAATAAGAATTCCCCAGACACAATTTTCTTGAAATTGGGTACTCTTATCAGTGAACAGACTTGTTTGTCAACAACATATGTACAATTCTCTTTATCTACTATAGTTCAGTTCCCCAGATATTCTTCCTTATTCAAATCTGTCCAGAACTCACTGTCCTTCCCATCCATTCTGACAAGTAATATATCTTCATATTACTTAATGCTGTGAAATATAAATATATTTTTTTCTTCCACTTTCTTCCTTATTTCCTTTCTTTTATTTCTACCATTATGTATAAGGAACAATAATAAATACTGTCTTAGTTCAGGCTGCTGCAACAAATTATCACAGGCTGGGTGACTCATAAACAGCAATCATTTTTTTCTCACAGTTCTGGAGGCCAGGAAGTCCAAAATCAAGGCACCAATAAATGCCTGGTGTCTGGTGATGGCCTGCTTCCTGGTTCATAGACAGCTGTATCTTCACATGATAGAAAGAAAGAGGGAGTTCTCTGGTGTATCTTTTTTAGGGCACTAATTCCATTACTCAGGGCTCATAATCTAAGCTCCTCACCATCTCCAAATACTATCACATCAGGAATTAGGTTTCAAAATGTGAATTCTGGGGTGAAACAAACATGCAGTCCACTCTACTCCTTTTTGTTTGGGTTTGGAAAGCAAACTGCAACCTTGAATTTTAAATTTCTGGATGACCCACAACAAGTCAGTCCAAAAAATGTAGAATTTACAATGAGTTTATGATATTCTTATTTATTTGTTTGTTTGTTTGTTTATTGCTTAGTCCCTTCACCTTTTCTTTTTTTAAAAATATATTTTATTGATTTTTTACAGAGAGGAAGGGAGAGGGATAGAGAGTTAAAACATCGATGAGAGAGAAACATCAATCAGCTGCCTCCTGCACACCTCTTACTGGGGATGTGCCCACAACCAAGGTACATGCCCTTGACTGGAATCGAACCTGGGACCCTTCAGTCCGCAGGCTGACACTCTATCCACTAAGCCAAACCACTTTTGGCATCCCTTCACCTTTTCAACCTAGCCCCCTACTCACTCCCCTCTGACAGCTCTCAGTCTATGCTCTGTGAGTGCATTTCTATTTTGTTTGGTAGTTTATTTTGTTCATTAGATTTCACATGTAAATGAAATTGTATGGTGCTTGTCCTTCTCTGACTTATTTCATTTAGCTTAATACCCTCTAGTTTCATTCATGCTCTCCCAAAAGTTATGATTTCCTTCATTTTTATGGCTAAGTAGTATCCCATTGTGTAAATGCCCCCAAAGCTTTTTTTTTCCATTCATCTGTTGATAACCATTTGTGCTGCTTCCAAATCTTGGCTATCTACACGAATAAAAGAGTAACATGCTAATTGACCATACCTTCATGACACCCACCAGCCAATCAGGAGTATGCAAATTAACCCAACAAACATGGTGAGTTAATTTGCATATGCAGGAGCCAAGTAGCTGGGGGTGGGGCAGGATGCTTGTGTCATCGCCATGGTGACAACGCAGGCGTTCTGCACCACCCCAGCCGCTCTGGGCCTCTAGGCAGCATGGGAAGGCTGTAAGGCAGCTCCAGGCTAGAGGGAAAAGACAGCTCCACCAGAGTGAAGGCATTGCCAGCAGCCAGGGGAAGGAAGGCCCTTTCTTGCACGAATCTTCATGCATCGGGCCTCTAGTTATAAATAATGCTTTACAGGGTTGTATTTATTCTTTCAAATTAGTATTTCAGGTTTCTTTGGATATATTCCCAGAAGTGAATCACTGGGTCATAAGGTTGGTCCATTTTTAACTTTTTGAGGTAACTCTATACTGCTTTCCACAGTGACTGCACCAATCTGCCTTCTCATCAACAGTGTAGGAGAGTTCCCTTTTCTCCACATCCTTGCCAACACTTGTTGTTTGTTGAATAATTGATGATAGCCATTCTGACATATGTTAGGAGCTATCTCATTGTGGTTTTAATTTGCATTCTCTGATGACTGGTGATGTTGAGCATCTTTTCACATGTCTATTGGCCATCTGTATGTCCACTTTGGAGAACAATTCCTATCAAGATACTAATGGTGTATTTCACAGACCAAATAACCCAAAAATTTATATGGAACCACAAAAGAATCTGAAGAGCCACAACAATCTTGAGAAAGAACAAAGTTAGAGAAATCATACTGCCTGATATCAAACTATAGACATTAATGCACAGTCCCCTACCCTGGAGTAGGGAGATGTTTCTTTATTAGACCTAGAGTTGACTATTAGCTCTTTGTAGTTAGTAACCATCTTTCTAATTTGTCTCAATTTCTAGAACAGAGACAGACATATGATAGATGTTCATTAATCATTAATTCACTTAGTCCCTATTTGTGGAGTGCCTACTCTGTCACTGGGCACTGTGCTAGACTCGAAAGACAGAATAATTCAAATATTTATTTTTTTTAGCTCAAGACCTCTTGAAACTGAGTAAAGTTATATCCTGAGTGTGCTATGAACTTCTCTGATCCTCCAAAATATGGGTGAAAACATCTAATTATGAAAAAAAATCTGATTTAGACATGCTGAATTGTTGCCTCCTAATTTTTAAAAAATATTTTTATTGCATTCAAAGAAGAAAGGAGAAAGAAAGAGAGATAGAAACATCAATGATGAGAAAGAATCATTGATTGGCTACCTTCTGCATGCCCCCTACCAGGAATCGAGCCTACAACCTGGGCATGTGCCTTTGACAGCAATCTAACCCAGGACCCTTCAACTGCAGACCAATGCTCCATCCACTGAGCTAAACCACCTAAGGCTATTGCCTCCTAATTTTATGTTGTCAAAATCTTGACCCTGATCTCTAAACATACCAAAGGTAGCCTGATTCCATTACACAGAGTTTTGTAGTGTGTTTTACTAAATTAAGAGTTTTAATTCTCCCCTTATTTCTTCCTTCCTGGCACTATTTTCTTTTATTGATGAATAATTAATTTAAGAAATTTAAAAGTAATTATTTATATTTTTAGAAGTTGCAAAACCTTATTTATAATTATTATATGGATTTAGGTTTGAACACCTGGCATCAAGATTATAAAGTTTGAAGCCTAGTTAACCTTGCTTTAGTATATGGATATTTTCATTTTCTATGAATTATTCCAATGCCTATTATTTTTCAGCTTTCTTCATATTTCAAAATCTACTTAATGAAATATTTTATGCTACCCACAGGAGTATGCCTGGTGTTCATATATTTTTTAAATTATTTATTCCTTTTTTGTAATAACTTATAACAGTCTGAAAGGGTTTATATTGCCAAAGCTCACTAAATTACTTCAACTTCAAATTTCTTTCTATAAAATTTGTTGTTTATATTTTGGAACTATTAAATACTAGAAAAACAGAGAAGAAAAATACTAAATAAATAAAAATGCTTTGTGTTTGTTAATGGTAATGATGCAAATGGTAGAAATAAATGTATAATATCAACACGTACATAACCCAGAGCCCAACTTGGTGTGAAACCTTATTCTTAGGTATTTTTGACATAACATGAAATATGTGGAGGCTGTAGGCCACAATGGATAGAAAATAAAATTTAGAGTCAGGCACACCTAAAAATAAACAGAGATTCTGGCAAATACCAGCTTTAAGCCCTAATCCATTTCAAATCACTGACCCCCAGCTTGAGTTCCTTGTCTCTAGAATAGTGGTAATAATCCTTGAACTTGCAGGATGGTCATAGGATTACAAGTGAAGTAGCAGATACACAGTAGACACTTGCAAGTTATATTATTGTTGTCTATTGTCTTTTAAAAATTAAACTTTTATAAATTTTATCTATCCACTGGGAGGCTTTCCTCCTTTTTTTTTTTTTAATAACTGATTGCTTCTTTATAAAACAGAAAGGAGTTATAATTATGTTATTTTGCACTCCAACCACAGTTGTGAATAATATTATTATAAGAAAAACTCCAATGTGATCAATGAGGATTAATTTTTAATAACAAAGGAAAATGTGATATGCCAAGCATTTGCTGAACTTTAGTTGAACAGTCAGCGTCCCAATGGTTAGCAACCTGGAATGGAAAGGGTAGGGTCCTCCAGCCATTCACTGCACCTCAATTTAAGTCTTGGATAATCAGAGCATTTTGGAGCATGTGAATGTGGAATAACAGATGCTAGTATCTTGACAACTTAGCAGAGAAGGTAAATAGTGATGGCAGCTGATCAATGCACACCTAAACTTGGAATATAAATAAGATACAAGTAAAAGTGACAAACTTGCACACACTGCTCTTAATTTATGCCACAGAACAGAGATTTTTCAATAAACAATCAAAAGTTCAATAGAATGAACTCTTGATTAACTGCAAATGCAGAACAAGAAATAGGTGGATTTTTTTAAAGTAAAAAGCAATAACTTTGCTATATGATGTTGAAAATCAGGCATACTCTAAGATAGCATTGTACATCCTCAGATTCTTATGTACTCCCCTCTCAGACTTGAAACCTGGTCCAGTCATATTATTCGTTACACAGATTCTATATTTATAGGAGGAAAATAGCCTAAGATTATAATTTATAGAATTTATTTTCCATTTATATTCTTCTCTGACTGAATGTTCATCTACCAATCCATGGTTTTATAACTTTTTAACTCATATTTCCTCTGTGAAATGAATAATGGCACTGATTTCAAGGTTAGTTGCAATAATTACTAATAACTAGGGTCTTTGGGATCATTGAAAGTCTTAAAAACATTAGTCAGAAGAGAGGGGTATGGTCCTCATCCTGCCATAAGTTGTTGTATGGCCTCAAGAAAGTTATTTAACCTCTTTGGACTTTTTGTTATTAGTAAAATGAAAACTTCAAGATCTTTTCTGTAGTTCAAAGATTTTGGTTTTTCTTATAGTTCAAAGGTTTTTGGTTCTGTAACTTTTTTAAGTCTTACAAGGAGGTAATAATGGAAGCTACTATTAATGATCTCTAAAACTTAATCAGCACTTATCATATCCAAGGTCTCTTTCAATGCACTTCACATTGCTAAGCAATTTAATTGTCACAACGAATCCCTGTGTGTATGTCCACTGGCCCTGTTTTATATATGCAGGAATTGAAGCACTGGCAGGTTGAGGACTTTGATACACTCACCTAGTAAGAGACAGAATTTGAATGTATCTTTCTGCAGAGGCCATCTCTTTATATCTACAACTGCTCAAGGAGCAGGACAAAAGCTACAGAATACCTTTTCGAGGCGTTGAATGTCTGGGAAAATATAGCTGTGAAGAAATAGGAAGATATCAAAGGATGTTAAATAGTAGATATGTTCAACTTAATCTGCACCTGACGGAACAGACTGGAAAGAGTAGGACAGATTGAACATGGAGAAAAGAAGAGACAGAAAAGCAGTTGGTGGGTGAAGGTATTATGGTCACTCGATTGAGCAAAAGCTAGGTAGTTCAACTAAAATAGGAAAAATAGAAATGAAAATAAGGGGTGAAACTTGCTTAACATTGAAAATGTAGAACATGTATGTAGTCTAAGTCATAGTCCACATTTTTTAGCCTTGATAGCAGGAGAAATGGTGGTACCATTAGAAGATATAGGCAAATTTCATTGAGAAGAGAGATTGGGGGTTAGAGATGTTGAGAAAGATTTGGTAAAAAGTTGAGAACTAGTTTGGAAAGACATGTTTGCAAAGAAGATGGAAGGAATTGAAGAATCAGAATTTAGCTAATGTAGGAATAAGTAAGAATAATGGCAGTAATGTGACATTGTCTGCCCTTTGTAGGCTTGATGATGGGTTCACAGCTTCAATAGGGGGAGGGAGGAGGGTCAGTGGCAGAATGGAGAGAAATATGAACCCAATAAAATGTTCATTTGTTCTGCTTTCACCAAATGTTGTTCTGCTGGTCTGAAGAGAAAATGTCAGACACGAACAAAACAGAATATCAGGAGGACCTCTGTTCACTTTCATTAACACACAGAGCAAGCTCTACAGGCATTGACTTCTCCAAAGGTGGGTTATAAGTAATCCAAACAGTGGCCAAGGACACAGAACGAAGGTGCTAGGTAAGCCTTCCTTAGGCTTTCCTAACCTTTAGACTTCAGAAGTTTAAAATTCTAACATTTCAGTAATAGAAATTTTATTATAACATTCCCACATTTAAGAGAATCCTGAACATTGTCATTTCCTCTCAAGACACCAGTCCTCGTAACATTTAAATTTCTGCATAACTTTTACATTTCCTGTACCAAAAGAACAAAAAGCTCCATGCAAAATCCAAAGAACAGGATTCTGATCTGCCCTTATGTTTAGGTAAGAAAAAAAAAAAAAAAAAAAAAAAAAAACACCTTCACTTTTTTTTTTTTTAATAGAAGTTTGCTTATATGTTCACACTATTGTTTGAGTGACATGCTACCCTTGGAGAGGTTTTTTTGTTTTGTTTTGTTTTTCTCAGTGTATGGAGACTGGTGGAGAAAACCAAACCTGTGAATGAAAACTAATACAGTCTGTGCCACCTTTTATTCATCCAACTAATGTTTATCACATACTGAACATCTGCTAAGTGTACACTGCTATGCTGGAAAGAAAAACATGCATAATGACATGTGACATAATCCCTGCCTTTTCTGAGAATTAGAGAGAAACAGACAAAACCAAAATACAAGGAGCACATTAAAAATGCCTTATGTGTAGTATGAATAGCACTTTGGAAAAAGAAAAGATCATTTCTGCCCAGAACCAACTGCTTAACCTCCTCTGAGAGTTCTGTGTTCTCTCACACATTTGTGTGTTTTAATAGACTTGCTGTCTTTTTGCATGGAAAAATCCCAAACCACCAATTACTTTTGTTTTACCTGGTAGACTTCTTCTACTTCAGTATGTTGCTTAAGAGTAACACTTCCAAAGGGGCCCCAGGCTGGGTTAGGATGAGGGTTATCATAATTCCTTATTATAATATATGTTACAGTATAAAACCATTACACACTAGTAATATATTAAATATTTTGTATTGTATCATATAGTATATTTCTGTCTTAGTAGGGACAATGTCATAAAATTGTTTACTCAGCACTATGCACAAAATCTAAAACATAAGCATTTTAAAAAAAATTATAGAATGAATAGAAAATTTGTTTTATTGGTTCTTGCAGAATGTGTAGGACTTCTACAAGTAAAGATGACAGGAAGGGGACTCCAAAAAAGAGGAAGGTGTGTAAAAACACTAAACAAATTAGAGAAATGAAAAACTAAGATACAATTTCTAAAAAAGGGAAAAAGTGAAGGGTAAAAGGAAGAAAAAGGTAAAGATAAAAATTATGAACAACAAAATGACATCAAATACATACCTACCAACAAGTGAATCTAAAAATCAAGTGAATAAAAAATCTGAAGAACAGAATGGACTGGTGAATATAATAGAATCAGGGACATAGAAAGGGAGTGGACTGACGATTCTCAGGGGAAGCAGGTATGAGAGGTGTGGGAAGAGATTGGACAAAAATCTTACTCCTATGGATGAAGACAGTGGTGGGGGGTAAGGGCATGGGGTGGGATGGGGAATCAGGTGGAGGGGAGCTATGGGGGGGAAAAAAGAGGAACACCTGTAATAATCTGAACAATAAAGATTTATTTAAAAAAAAAAAAGATTGTTATGCCCCGCTGGCCTGGCTCAGTGGTTGAGCATCGACCTATGAATCAGGAGGTCACGGTTTGATTCCCAATCAGGGCACATGCCCAGGTTGCAGGCTCCATCCCTAGTAGGAGGCATGCAAGAAGCAGCTGATCAATGATTCTCTCTCATCATTGATGTTTCTATCTCTCTTTCCCTCTCCCTTCTTCTTTGAAGTAAAAAAAAAAAAAAAATGTATACTTTTTAAAAAAGTGATGAGGAGAATGCCACCTGAGGAAAGGTTACTGAATATGGTAACTCAGAAGCTTATTACTGACAAACACTAGAACAATTCACGAGAACAGGAAAAACATGAGACAGATGAGAAGGGTCTCAGGAAGGGCCAGACAAAGGAAATCAGACTGAGACTTAACCCACAGGGAAATTATATGCCAGCAGAGGGAATTTGCTGGTATGTGGTGCATATTATGGAAAGAATTTTATGCTATTCCAGGCCCCATATATTTGCTGATGAGTGTGTATTTTATGTGTTATCAGGAGTTTAAATTTTGAATATGAAAACTCCCACTCTATTGATAATCTCTTTGTTCTCTATCTTTCATAAGTAAAAATGAGAAAAGCTGTCCTAGTCACATTACCTTACAAATACATTATTTGCCAGGGGAAATAAAAGAAAGGAAGGAAGAAAAGAAGAAAAGGTAAGAACAAGAGCAAATAAGAGAGAGACGGACTGGTTTATTTCAGTTCACTCTATTTCTTCAAAGAGCTAGGAGCCCAAATCAATTTACAGTTAACCTTTCAATTTTCCTACAATCTGGAAGGAGGAATGCCGTTTTGGCATGCATCTGATAGCTGATTCTGGATGCTTTCCAAACAAAGTCTCAATACAAACCCACTGTCTGCACACATAATCAGCTTACTACTTGATTTGATATGAAAAACCCACAAAGTAAAACTACCACTTTGGGGACCCCCTGATTGACTTCAGTAGGAAGCTTTGAGCTATAAAACAGTGCTTCCACTTTAACACTTGGATACTCACCCTGTTGTGAACTGGTTTATTTCCTCCCCAAGCAACTATATCCATATTCACATTTTCTAGATAATTACTTCTGATACCCAATTCACTCTGTGCTTGGAGACACTGATTAGGATCATGATTTTAGACTTAGAAAGAACTGGATAGAATATATGTCCCAACCTCCTCATTAACAGATGAAAACCCAAGACTCCAAAAACAAACTCAAGGTTACAAAGCTAGCGAGTCTCTCGGAAAGATCTGGTGTTCACATGCTCTGACTTCTATTCCAAGGCTCTGCCGCAATCATGCTTCTCAGTGGGTATTGGAAACTGCCAGCCTACTTACCACTCATCTGTATTTCTCATCTTGTTTTTGCCATCAATTATCTGTTTCAGCCATGAGCACATTACCTCAGTTTGGCATGTGTAAAATGAGGGACTTGAATTAGGTATCTATAATCTAGTCTAGCTAACAGATAACCTCACTCCACAACTCACATGAAACCAATAGTCTTATTCATAGGTCTGTCGACTTCACATAACAGAAACCCAATCGAGAAAGTGTAATTCTAAAAGGTAGTTTCATTGGCGGGACTCAGGGTGACCTCACAGATCCCAAGGTTAATAAGTGCAGTGGGCTTCACCAGGAACTTGTGAGGCAGGATACTAAGAAGCTGGGAAAATTCCTCACAAGTGGAATGGGAAACTGAGACAAAATAATTTAACAAGGCCAAACAATTTTAACAACTTACACATAGCTAATGAATCACAAGATCTTATCTTCCCTAACCAAACACATTGAGAACAAATGATTTCTACCTCTCCTCCCTAACCAGAGAATAAGTAGTTTAAACCACCCTGGTCAGAGAGATAGAGAACAGAGTCCCAATTAATGCCATCTATGCCAGCCAAACCCAAGGATGGATAAGTTAGGGGGACAAATAACAAAAGCCTGATTAGAGCCTGACAGACCCAAGATAAAACTAAAGCAGTAAAGTTAACCAGAGAATAACCCAAAACTCCCCTATATGCTCATTTTGATGTATCAGCATATTAAAAATGCATCTGGAAAGTTGATGAATATTCGACTGAAATTTTCCCCTAAGATTCTCACCCACAGAAAAAGAGATAAAAACACTCAAGACAAAGGACGCCAGTGTGGGCTGTCTCTGGAGTACACCCATGCCTTTTCTCAGTTCTGTCTTTTTACTTTCTTTCTCCTATACCATAAGGGTTCCCATGACACATGACAACCAAGGGAGCAGTGGGCAGCAGCAGCTTGTCCTGGGCTAGCCCCCTGAACCTGACCCAAGGCCTCCCTTTTCTCTTTCCAGTGAGCTAACAGCAGCTCCACCTTGGCTTACTTCTTTCCTATAATGTTTCTAGGGGCCCAAAGCAGAGCACGCCTAATCTCTCTCCTACTGTTTCTTCTGCCCTAAGACCTCCCTTTGTTTCCCTGTCCTCATTTTTAACAAATGCCCTCTCAAAATCACCTGGATTCATACTGAGAAATCTTTCCTGCACAATGTCAAGAACCATTACAGGCCAGCATGAGGCAGACCCCCTCCAGGGCTGGTGACACTAGGACTATAAACTGTGACTATCCCAAGTTTATAATTGATTTCTTCTGTGTCTCTGAGGGGCCCTTGCATTCTTATTCTTGCTAGTCTCTGAATATTAGCTTTATTTCTTTCCCTTCAGTTCAGTTCCCACTGCTTCCTCAGGCACAGAACATGGCTGTCCAGAGGGGCAGCCTTCCCACTCAATTCAAATACTACCAGAGTTTACCTAGCATCTCTGAATTCCAATTATAAATGTCCTACCTCTCAATCAAATCTGGTTGTCCAATCCCAGGTCAGATGTCAATGCAGCTCCATAAATTGGGGCCAATATGGGAAAGCCAGAATCCACTCTATCTTGGGAGGAGGGCAATTTGGTCCAAGCAGCGTCCTCAAAGAGATGCTATATTTTCAGAGCTACCAGAATCAGTTGCTACCTGATTGGCATAATGGCTCGGTGGCTAAATTGAGGATGCTATAAGCAGAAAGCCCACAATTCTATAGATAATATAGATATTTATCCTACTTAGCTATTTCAGATTGTCTATTTTAAGGATTCTATATCCAAGTCTTTAAAAAGACCCACAGGAAGAAGAAAAGTAAATTCAAGGTAACAGTTTAGAATGAAAATACTATGTAAAGCTAAAAAGAATAGAAACAACAAAACCTCTCTAGAGAGAAGAGTAAACCCATAGCAACTGCAGCTAAAGGAATCCCACACAAAAAGTAGTCTCCAGATACAGATACAGGAAGATGTGTAGTTACTCCTTTGGGATGGCCTTGGTTTAAAGGGATTAAGTAAATATTTAGGATAAGAAAAGAATCAACTAGGACAAGACAGCAAGGAATTCCATGTGATTTCTCTTTGAACCAGAGGTTTGTTATTATAATGAAACAAGCCCCCCACTGGCACCTTTTCCCTGACTTGTTTCCAATCCTACTGAGATTTCTGCTTTTCAAAAGAAAGGAAGTGGACTATTAGACTCTTGGCAGGGGGTACAGAAAAATCTATGCTGCTCTAGGTTCAACCCAGCAGTGGCGGATTAAGGTGTGATTGAATGGATTGGCAATCATCAGCCCCACACTCAGAAGAGAACCTCCAAATTATATCAGAATCCTCTACAAGGCAGTTTTCCAGGGAGAATTCTCCTCTGTTACTCTCATTTCTTACCTTTTTTTTACATTCACCTCTTTGAATTTCACTGGCTAGTTTTACCAATCTGTCAGAAGATTATGTTTCTTCAAATACCATGTTTTTAAAAGTTGTTGAGAAGAGGAGAGAGTTGTCCTTTATTACATTTGAAGAAAATACCATGCTGAAACCGGTTTGGCTCAGTGGATAGAGCGTTAGCCTGCGGACTGAAGGGTCCCAGGTTCGATTCCAGTCAAGGGCATGTACCTGGGTTGCGGGCATATCCCCAGTGGGGGACGTGCAGGAGGCAGCTGATCGATGTTTCTAGCTCTCTATCTCTCTCCCTTCCTCTCTGTAAAAAATCAATAAAATACATTTAAAAAAAAAAGAAAGAAAACACCACGTTAGGGTGTCCCTATTTTTGTAATTGTGCATCTTGAATTGTCTGAATTAATCTGCTTACATCAATTTTAATCAGGCTGGACCAGAGAGCTTTTCTTATGGCAATTTAATCTGCTATTCCTTAAAACAAGAGGATAGCATGTTTCTCTTTCTGTTGTTTCACTCTAGAGACTTCCCAAATACTATTTTATAAAAACAACTCCAACATCTTGATCTTTTTTACAGCTTTAATTGGAAAAAAATAGAAAGGTATCTTCAGTATGATCTATATTCATGTGTATATATATCATTTATAAGGTATGCTATTACTGTATCTATCCTTTATCAGAGTGTATGTATATCAGTTTATGCTATGTCAGAGACAAAAGCAAATTACCTCAGATTCATAGATGTTTAATTAAAACATCCAAATCCGTGGATACTGGGCCTAATCAAGATAAAACTTCTCAAGTAAGCTTTTAAGGACTTCTCCTCCCAATTTAGAAGGCTTTATCTGCCTTTTTTATGCCATTGCTAACCACTTGTAAATAAAAGTATGTTTGCTTTTGAATGGGCACTTTTAGTCGTGAATGGCATTTTAAAAAGCAAAAGACCCTTTTAAAGCACATTGCCCTTAAGAATACAAGTACAAATGGAACGTTGTCACTTCCGTAATTATACCTCCCTCCCATGGATTGACATTAGCCATTTTCAGTGTCCCCATGTCATGGCTAGCATGTACAAATGAACCCATTTCTGGTAAGTATGTTTTATCTATGCAAGAATTTGGGAGTGCTTACCAAGATGTAAATACTTCCCAAACTCTTAGGCTTATTTTCTCTGACTTCAGATAAGCAGAGCTTAACAATCCCAGGCTCTAGTGAAAAATAGTTTGCTGCCTTTTTCTGCTTTTCTGAATTATCAAGTTCATGTTTTAAAATAAGCACTATCAAAACCTAAATAATATCTCTGATTGCAATTCCAATATCTTCCAATTGCAATTCTTTTTCCAATCAAATCTGATTAACACCAACCTAGCCAGATTTCTACGGGGTTTAATGAGCTGGGGCCGGTAGGGCAAGGCCAGAATCTCTCCACCGGCAGAGAAGGGCAATCTGTTCTAAGTAGATCTAATTAGGGCTTGGATCTCTAGAGATCCCTCTAATTGGGATTGGTTTGTGTCATTCTACACTGCAGCACTTCCTTCCCTCTAACATTAAAAAGAAGAAGTTTTAAAGCAGTGCTTTTCATACTATTCTTTGCATTCCCACATTCCAATTTTGGAAATTGGAGAATGTAAAAGGTTCTCAGTTTTAATAAAGAATTACAGAGAACAAAATAAAAATCAAATAGCTAGCAAAACAGCAGAATGAAAAAGTTTTAAAAGACACACCTAATAGCAATTCAACTACTAGACAGCTACCCAAAAAAGTAGCAACTGCAAATCACCAAATCAAGATGCCCTGAATATGAAGCATCCTCCTTCAGAAGAGCAGGAGTCTCGTGTACACGTACAGAATAAGAGATTTACAAGTTATCGAGGGTTGTGTGGCAACCAAACCTCTTAGGGGAATATGGAACTGGGGTCTTCTGTGTTCTAGTAACATGGGAATTTTGCTTAAAGATATCAAATTTTGGTAACCCTTCACAATTCAACACTTTACTAGTCAATAACCAAATTTCCTTTGGAATAAAAGTGTATGAGCCCTAGCCTAGACTGGCTCAGTGGATAGATCGTTGGCCTGCAGAACAAAGGATCCCAGGCTTGATTCCTGTCAAGGGCACATGCCCAGGGGTTGCAGGTTCAGTCCCCAATTGGGGGTGTGCAGGAGGCAACAAACCGATGATTCTCATCATTGATGTTTCTATCTCTCTCCCTCTTCTTTCCCCTCTGAAACCAATAAAAATATATTTTTTAGAAGTGTATGAAATTGCAAGCAAAATGACTAAATACATGATTTACTATTTTATTTTTCTAAGCAGTTGGGAAGGTAACAGTGGCTTACCACTGGTTCAAGGATGCAATGGCAAGAAACATTGCTAATTTCATTTCTAACAATTGAGACCCAACTCGGGTCTCAGTTAGATTGCTTGAGTGTTAGATTTTGTGGGGCTCATTCCTCCACCCATTGATAGGAAGGAAAAACCAGAAAGCGTAATTACAAATGTTTTTTGTCCGTCCTTCAAAGTCTCTTTTTTCTCTTCATATTTCTTCTCTCCCCTTTACCAAGCATGATGAATATAGAAGGTAAAAGTTGTGATTGCTTATTAATTGATTGTGTATATCTATTGTGTCATATGAAGGTTCTTAGGAATGGCTTGATCTTGACATGGAGCATGATATCCAATTTGTGTAGTTTTGGTTTTCTGTTTGTTTTGTTCCTTATTTTATTATTTTAAAATATATTTCTATTGATTTCAGAGAGAAAGGGAGAGGGAAATAGAAACATCAATGATGAGAGTCATTGATTGGCTGCCTCCTGCACGCCTCTTACTGGGGATCGAGCCTGCAACCCAGGCATGTGCCCTGACCAGAAATAGAACTGTGACCTCCTGATTCATAAGTCAATGCTCAACCACTGAGCCACACCATCCAGGCTCCATCTTTGTTTTAAGATGCTAAATGCTATGTATGTCAGGAAGTGCCTTTGCCTGGGCCTGCAAAATTAGACTGCTTTTGAATTTTCTAGATTTTTGCTATTGATCAGAGATAAAATTTGCACTTCTTACACAACCCTTGACATTAGTCCTCAGTAAAACCTCCTGAAATTCAATCCATTATCAGATGTGGTACTACTCCCCAAAGTTAAGGTGCAATCTATAAAGGCTTCTGGATTTCTACCAATACCTAAGGTGATGAGAATGTGCTAGACAAACGCTGTTTTCTTGATGTAGTTTGATTTTGGTCTCAATCCTTGACTTAAATTGGGGAAAGACACATATTCACAATTCCACCAGGGGGGAAAAATAATTGCTAGGGACAATCCTTGACTTAAATTGGGGAAAGACACATATTCACAATTCCACCAGGGGGAAAAATAATTGCTAGGGACTGAAGAACAAAAATGTCAACCAGTGATTAACTGCTCTTAAAGACAGAATCACTCGTTGCATTAAACAGTTATTTTACACAGTATCCCACTAAGTGTAACTAAGTTTTGCTTTTATATGTTACCTTGAGGGTTAAGAATGTTCTCAGGAATCTCATCAATCAATGATCAATAACAAATAAAGATCAATTTTCAATTATGGAGTTGTGAAATTAAAACTGTTGAGGTTTTTCACTATGGAATTAAACCAGTAGTAAATTAAAATTATATGCAGAAAAACAATCATTTTACATGTAATTTTTCAGAAAGTAATCCATTATTTCTGCTTTAAATAGATGAAATCCTTTGGATAATGTTTGGACTGTGTTGTTTGAAAAGTTGCTATAGAACCAAAATTAAATTTCTCTCTCTCTCTCTCTCTCCCTCTCTGAGCTACCATGTATTGAGTGTTTACTATTTGTTAGATATTACACTTCACAATTATATCTAGTTTAATTCTCACAGTACCCCTTTAGTTAATTATTGTTATCCTGACTTTAAAAGTTAGAAAATCAATACATAAACAGGTAGGATCACAATCTCTTAACATGTGGAAAAATTGGAATTAAAATCTATGTCCTTCTGGCTCTAAACGTGTTTTCTTAACTACAGAGCAGCTTTTCTCAAGAGCAACAAAAGCAAATCCCTTGCCTTTGTCTGCAGAAAAATAAAGAAGTCTTCAAGGCTAAAGACTTACGCTTGAAATTTATGTAGAGAGGAGAACCTACATTTCTTTCCTTTCCCTTAAAGGAGGTTTGGGGGCATGACATGAAACTGACAACCAAGAAGAAGTAAATATTGATAATATCCCGGGTGGTTGAATAGGCTTCTAATTTTTTATTACTATTCAGGAAGTGTCACTCAAACTAGGTTCCTTTATTGCAGCAGTGCTGTAGATCACTGTCATCAATTTTTTGTTTGTACAGTTTTTCCTCTCATATTGTCAAGTATTTCATGGTTTTATTAGTGGCTTGTCTGCAATTAGATTCCTGGTACAGATGCACACTCATCTTTCCAGTCAGAGAATCAGAAAGACTATCACTCGTCTTCGGCTATTCCAGTGAATTGAGTTTGGGATATAAGATGTGTTAGTAGTAATTTCGTTTGTGGGTTGCACAATACCCAGTGACAATGGACTCTGCTCTCCTGATGTTTCCATAACCTCCCCTCATTTGGGATTTTGCTCCATCTGAACACATGTTTCTATGTAATCATCTCTCTCATGTTTTGGGAACTATACAAATAAAAATAAAAAAGTAAAAAAGATATGTGCTGCTATAGCATTTGAATCTTCATTATTCTCGAGTACTTCAAAGTGTTCCTTTTATCTTTTTTGTAATTCCTGGTAGCAGGAGAAAGATTTAATTTTAAATAGAGCATCCTTCTTATAAACAAAATCCCCAGAGACTTAGCCAGTTTTGCTCAGTGGATAGAGTGTCAGCCCATAGACTTGAAGGGTCCTGGGTTCCATTCCGGTCAAGGGCAGGTACCTCACTTGCAGGGTCCATCCCTGGCCCTGGTTGAAGCGCATGTGGGTGGCAATCAATCGATGTGTCTTGCTTACATGGATGTTTTTCTCTGTCTCTCCCTTCCACTCTCTCTAAAAATCAATGTAAAAATATCATTGGGTAAGGAAGGATTAACAACAGCAACAAAAATCCCCAGAGACCACTTATTTTTATATTTTTTTCTGAAATCGACAGGTTAATGACATTTGTTTATTTTTATTAGTAGCTCAGCTGGCTGATTGTACACTGTAAAGTGCAGTTCTCCATGATGCATGCTTATTTTCTTCATTATACCCAAACTAAGCTTTCAAATGATATGACTTCTATTTAGATAATTTTAAAAATTCTGCCAGTGAATCTGATACTGTCACATTTATGAACTCTCCCTGTCCCCAGAGACTGGCAAACACAAAGGGCAAGGAGCCTGAATGAACATTTTACAAGAAAGGCCAATAGCACCAATACAACCAATCAGATCATGAAGTGACCGTATTTGACCTAGGTAAGAAAACACACAGGTCCTTTTTTTCAGTCTGTTCAGAGACTCACAATTTATGACACATGTGCACTTCAGAACAGAGTAAGGTAAAAAGATGCTCAGATATTAATGGAAATATCTCATTTCCTTTTGATTAATTAGAAAGGGTTTTAGGAGAAAACTAATAATGTTCCACAGGGAAGAGAGGCCGTTAATGTCAAGGAATATGTATTAGCAATTATCCTACTTTATTGACAACCTGTTTCCCTACTGAAAACAAGACTACATAAAACACATAAATTGTCATAAAATAAGTATATGTAAAACTCATGAAAACCAGAAAACAGGTTGTCAATATATGATAACATTAAGAATTAAAATAATTTAGTATTTTTTTCAGTAACCATAACATATGAGATGAGCTTACAAATAATGTGAAATAAGTAAAGTAGGGTTGTAATTGAACGCAGCCCTAATGAGACCCTCCTCATTTTGATCTTCACCTAAACAACTTTTAATTCTCTTTTACAGAGAAATATAGATTAGAAATTGGTGTAAAGGTACAATCAACCAGACAAATTCTGGGTGTTTATTATTTCATAAAAGAAGAAGTATCAAAATGATTCCTGTAGGTGAACTTAAGAACTTTGAGCTAATAACAGTGTGGTCCTAGCCTAGATTTGCTCTGGGTGCTCACTGACCCCTTAACTTAAAAATGGAATAATCCCAAGAAATCTGGCTTTTCCAGTGCCTGACCTGGAATTTCCATTGCAATATTGGAGGGTTACTGGTTGGATTCCAGAGTTTCAGACTAAAGCATAGCAGTGTTGTGCATTTGAACACTGATATTGACTGTAGTAGCACCCAGAGGTCAAGCATAGGATTAAATCTAAATACATTTTGCTTAATTAAAGACCTGCTCTGAACTGAACTCAAATGTTGATACTAATTACCAAATATTTATTGAACAACTTTAGTGCAATGCACACTTTCTGACTATTGGGGGTGGGGGAAAATTATGTGTTTTTAAGTTTAAAGAAACAAACTATTCATACAAGATAAACAGCATGAGGTGCAGTGTGCAAAAACCTGACCATTGAAGTTAAATTCCAACTGGGTTGTAAATTTCTTCACCTCTTTGATTTCTCAGTTTTTTTCTATATAAAATGGGAGTGAAAAAAAAACACACACTTTCTAAGGTTATTCAGATAATTAAATGAGAGTTTGTTCATGAGGCTTCTGGCACATGGTGAGCACTCTATTGATTGTAGCCATTAAATGCATTCAGTATACTAGATGTACCTGATAAAGATGAGCTTTTTCGCCTAACACCATGCACCAATTTGAAAATGCCAAGATAATGCTTCAGAAAATAAGTATTATAGGAAGATATTGAAAATTAGAACAATAACATAGGTTTCACAGGTAACACAGGGCTTAAATATGCATATGGGAGAAGACATAACAGGAAAGGAAATGTATAGAAGAGGGGATTATTTGAATGTTTGAAGACGAATACATGAAAAATAATTAGTCAAACGAGAGGTAAAATACTATGATGTGGAGTAGACATTAGAGAAGGAGGGTTTGGAAAAATTTCTAGTTTTTCATGAACATCACATAGATAATGGATGACATTTTAATTAAGCAGAAAATTTAAGGAAAAGTGCTCTGAAATGCTTAATAAAATAATGAAAAGGAAGCTTTTCAGCAAAGAATGCTGCATAAGTTATTTCAAGTTGTATTTTGATCATCTGTACCTATTAAGTAAATGTTTGTTGCTGTGGCAAGCAGGACTCGAAATCTCAGTGGATTAGTATAATAAATTTTCTTTTTCACCACATAAATTACATGATACTGGTCAGTGAGCAGCCTTGTATATTGTCAGTCATGAAGCCCTACTCCTTCTATATTATAGTTTTGTCCTCCTCTAGATCCACAGGGCACTTTCTATTTACCAAAAGAAAAGGAAAAGAAGGAGGATTACCACAAGAGGTTTAAATTGGTTATGTGTAGAAGAGGTGTTCATCATTTTTGGCCAGAATTCAATCACATGGGTTTATCCAATTGAATGAGAGGCTGGTAAGAAAATAAAATTTTTTTTCTTTTAAAAAAAACCCATAGTAATCTGCCATAACATCTAAGATGTTGGTCTGTTCAGACTGGAACTTACAGTACTCAGATTTTGATAAACATTTTACAGAGTGGGACAAAAGTAGATTTACAGTTGTGAGTATGCAAAATAGAGTTATTATATTGTTATTTATTAATTATTGCATTATTTTTCATATGAACACTGTAACCTACTTTTGTTCCACCCTTATATGAAAAAGATGAAAAATGGTCTACATATTATTAAACATGGTATCTTTTCTATTTAGAATTGACTTATCAGTCTCAGGAGAAAACACTAGTTTTCATTTTTTAGCAAGTAGACCTGAATTAAAACAAATGATTAGTTGGATTCTAAACTATCTAAAATTTAAGATATTTATATTATCTAGGCTTATCTAAATATCTTGATATAGGGAACTATTTCAATCTTTCATGGCAATACATGTAACCTTTCCAAATAGTCATATTCTCTTTGAGAATTTCACATGTTAATTACTAAAAGAATGTTTGTTGCTGAATACCTATATCATGAGGTATCCAAATATAGGATATTACAATTTTTAAATCCAGATTTAGGATATTTTTATTTATTTATTTATTTTTATTGTTTGAAGTATTACAAATAGTAGTACATATGTCTCCTTTTTTTTCCCCATTGACCTCCCCCCAGCTTCCCCTACCCCCCAGTACATGCCTTCACTTGCCCACCCTCTCCCCCCCGCTCCAAGTGTCTTGTATCCATTGGTTATGCTTATATGCATGCATACAAGTCCTTTGGTTGATCTCTTACAGCCCCCCTCGCCCAACCTCCCCTGCCTTCCCAATGTAGTTTGACAGTCTGTTCAATACTTCTTTGCCTCTGTATCTATTCCCTGCCCCCATTTCTTTCTTTTAAAAAATTTTGCCTCTGCAGACTAGAAATGAACATATAATAACAAAAAAATAATAATAGTAAAAAATGTTTGAGTCCCAATTTCACTGTCCAACAGTACTGAGTCCCCGTTTCAATGTCTAACAATTCCTTATGTGTACATGTCAGCAATGATATCTGGATGGTGGGCACATGGTGGCAATGCAGGTCCGGCCCTCTCTGGTTTGGTCCTAGGCAACCTGCAGTGGTGCACAGCTGCTGACTGCTCGCGTGGCAAGGCGTTGTCAGCGTCTTCCATCCCTGGACTGTTTTTCCTCTTGTCTTCGTGGTTGGAGCAGACCTGTCGATTCCTCTCTGTTGCAGGAATCCACATGGTCTTGGAGTTGTTTTCTGAAGATATATAAACATATTCTCGACCAAAAGTTAATAAAGGAATCCTTTCTATATAATTGATTTGGGGTCCTTTTTATTTTTGCCCAAATGATTTTCCTTTGTCTTATTTAGACACCATGTGTGTTTTTCATGGGTGTCTTGCTGTTAGCATTACAAATGAAAATTAATTTTGTAAAGTAAAAATTTTCTAGATGTAATTTACTTATAGGATATTTTTCCTTCCATGATATTACCCTACTGTCCCCCCCCCTTTTTTTTGATTGATGGAGGTTTTTTGTAAATTTTATAATGTAGTTTTGATAACTTTAAAATTTTTTTTTTGCCCAAAAATATAACTGCTTTAGGTTCATTGCATGTTCAGGAATTTTACCATGAGATGAACTACCAATAGGAATTTTAGTTATTACTTTAAGAACATCATTTTGTCCAGTACAATTAAATTTATTTAATATTCACTTATTTCAATTAGCCTGTTTAAATTAATCTGAAAACTTGATTACTATTTTACTATCAAATTTAATACTCCACCAACAATCTTAGTTTACCCTGTAAATATTAGTGGGAAGGATTATTTGCATTCTTGAGTAGGCCCTGAGCATTCCTGATGCTAGGCTGAATTTAGATATAGGGCAGCTGCTGTCGGCCAAGTCTCTTGTCTGTTACCTGATTCCCGATCTGAGCTGGGCCAAGTCTCTTTCTGTTGCCTGGGTCCCAATCTGAGCTGGGTGTGTTTGTAAAATTTTAAAATGCACCTGAAGATAAATTTCAAAAGTAGTACATAACAAAGGATATCATGAAAACCAGTTAATAAAAAATATAACAAACAACAAAATGCATAATAAAATTTCTCTTTATTAGTTTAAGTAGTGCATGTAGTATCCAATGATGCTGCTATGGGCTCAATTGTATTCCCCTCAAAACTCATGTGTTAGAGCCCTAGCCCTTCATACCTCAGAATGCAACTGTATTTGGAGATGGGGCCTTTAAAGATTTGATGAAGTTAAAATGAGCTGCTAAGATGGGTCTTAATCCAATCTGACTGATGTCTTTATAAAAAGTAGAAATTTGGACACACAAAGAAGATTTGGGATACATGAACACAGTGAGAAAGCAGCCATCTGTAAGCCAAGAACTGAGGCCTCAGAAGAAAACAAACATGCAGATACCTTTACCTTGGACTTGAAGGCCCTCAAACTGTGAGAAAGTAAATGTCTGTTGTTTAAAGCATCCAGTCTGTGGTACTTTGTTATGGGAACCCAAGTAGACTAAGACAGATGCTTATGAGAAGACAGATCAGGTTTTAATTTGATGGTCCTAAAAGCAAATATTCACCACAGTTTTTACTAAAATAAAGACCTAAAGTATTACAATCAGAAAGGCCAGCAAACTGAATATCACCAGAGACTTGGAACACAACAATCCCTCTGTTTAATCCTGCAAAATTGTGGATCATCACCAAATTTATATATTTTGCAAGTTGTTTATAGCCTATTTTTCTGGTATGCAGAATACAATTTCTTATAGTGAAAGTAATAGCAGGACTTTATTAGTAACAAAAGGTTACATTTACCAGAAACATATAAAACATTAATTTGTATTTACTTAAAAGCATGTTCTCAAAATTTAGCAAAATTTGACATAAATGAAAGAAGAAATAAAAATACACAGTTATAAAAGGAGGTTTTGATACACCTCTCTGAACACTTGAAAAGACAAGCAGACAGAAATCAGTGAGCCTGTAGAAATCTGCACAACATGATTCACAAATTATGTCATTGTTGTATGTGGAACATTGCATCCTACAACTGAAGAGCATTTTCAAATCTGACAATATGCAGAAACATAAGTGTGTTGAACAAATTTCAAAGGTTTGACATTACACATAATTTGTTTTTGGAATATAATAGTATTAAGCTAGAAATCAATAACAAAAGGTTAACTAGAGCATCCCCAATAATTTGGAATTTAAGCACTCCACTTCTAAATAATTCACAGGTAAAGAAGAAATTTCAATGAAAATTAGAAATATTTTTTCACTAAATGAAAATGAAAACCAATCTAAAACTTAACTATACATATTAAAAGTGAAGAAAAAGGCTGATAAAAATCATGTATGTATACATAGTAAGAAGTTATGTAAAATGATACTAAAAAAGAAAAAACATGTGGGGGGGGAGAATAAAGAGAAAAAGGTGGCAATTAAGCAAATAGAAAACAACTAAAAAAAGAAAACTAAGCCAACTGATGTCCTTTGAAAAGACAAATAAGAGTAGAAAAACCTTAGCAAAAAAGAACAAAAAATATAAACAAATAAAGATAAATAATAAATATTAAAAATAAAAAATCCATATAGAATTTATAGAGATTAAAAAGATAAGCTATTATGAACAAGAATAAACTAACATACATGAAAATTTAGATGAAGAGATAACTGTAAAAACATAACTTATGAGAAAAAATAGAAATCTGAATAGTCTTACATGTATTAAGGATATTACACTTGGAATAAAAAATCATCACTTCATTAGTCATGAGAAAAGTACAAATTAAACCCAAATTAGCACTATGCATATACACCATAACTGCTAAAATTAAAAAGAAAGAAAAATAAATGTTGCCTTGCTATGAAGCTATTGGACCTTCCAAGTGCTACTGGGAATATACATTAGCGCATGAAAAAATAAGGATCAATCTCACACATAAAGTTTAATAAAAGAAGCATGAGACAAAGCAGTTCATACTATGTGATTCCATTTATGTTGTGTTCAAAATAAGTTCAATGAGTTTGTCACTTTTAGCTCGGAAGAGAGGGTAGGCTGGCTAAGAGGGCATATGTAAGGGACTTTTGGGATTCATGTAATGTTCACTTTATTGATCTGGTTAGTCAGTAAATGAGTATGTTCACTTTTATCAAGCTAATTTCTTATGTTGTATACTTCAATAAAATGTCCATAAAAATAATAACATCAGATATAGTAGTTATTTCATATATATTGAGTTTCCTTACAAAATTCTCTGGTCCCTTTATTATGCAACAAATAAATGGCAATTATCTGGAGAAAACTGGTCATTGTGAATTAATAAACAGTTGAAGCAGTGAAATATCCAGAACAACCAAATGGCACCTCATAATTTCATCAGAAGAAAGGTTATTTATTCCAAGTTTATTCTAGAATTGGAAATATATATATATGACTGTGCGGACTTTGATTCCTCTAAAATACCCGGAGAATAGAATTCATGAATTTAAAAGAATCAATTGGAGATGTTGTTGTTCTCCTTAGTTAATGAGGAAGTGTTAATATTGCATTTCACACTAAGATTTTAACAACTGAACAGATGAAAATAAACTGGGAAAGACTCTAAAAAGGCTTCAGGAAACATACATACAATAACTTCCAGCACTGCCACTTTCTCGATCTAAGTAAGAGCTTAACCTCCATCACTTTCAGTCTCAAGCTCTGCTCTCATTTATCTGTCTAGACTGGAGGTAAGTCTTGAATAACCCAGTCTAATAATGAATAGTAGCTACATGCTTCTTGTTAGTAAATAGGCATAGGAAAAATTGTCCTGTCTAATTTTTACCAAGGAGAGTGCTTCGTGGAAAGAGACAGGGAGTATTAAGCTTTTATTTCCCCCCTCTGACTGTTGTGCCCTGAGGTGCTACAAACAGCTTTCTCTATGCAGGGAGATCATCTATATTTCTGAGAGAAAGAATAGTGTTATTGTTGAAAGATAACATTAATCTGCCATTGAGTCACCTTACCCTCATTTACTATAAAAACGTAAATCTTTTAATTGTTATACCCAGTGATTCTCATAGTATGGTCCCCAGAGTAGCAGTATCTACATCACTTGGGAACTTGTTAGAAAAGCAAATTCCCAGCAACTAACCCAAACCCACTGAATCAGAAACTCTGGGCAAGCCCTCTAGATGGCCCTTTACCACTGGTTCAAGTGATCTTGAGTTAGATTTTCTGTTACTTCCTAGTTGATACAATACAACTAGGAAGTAAGATAAAAGTAAATGGTGACTATTAGAAAAATGAGATCAAGAAAACTTGTGAAGAGCAAAGGCGAAGATAAAGTTAGATAAATTTTCTTTTATGTAGGTTATACCTTACATATACACAAAGGACCAAGATTGAGTTTATTTCTCAAAGTCTATGCTACATACCATTAGCACCTCTGAGTCTGATGGCAGGTTCATAGCAGGTAAATTCAGGGTCTCAGTATCCTTGTTGTTGATTCTTTGTATTAGTTAAGATTCATTACATGTGTTGCAGCCTTATGACATGAAAAGATGAAGAAACAGCCCTAACCAGTTTGGCTCAGTGGATAGAGCATCGGCCTGCGGACTCAAAGGTCCCAGGTTCGATCCCAGTCAAGGGCATGTACCTTGGTTGCGGGCACATCCCCAGTAGCGGGTATGCAGGAGGCAGCTGATTGATGTTTCTCTCTCATTGGTGTTTCTAACTCTCTCTTCCTCCCTACAAAAAATCAATAAAATATATTTTTTTAAAAAGGATGAAGAAACAAAGGACTTATAGTCCTGCTACTCTCTCCTCTTAGAAATAACTGAAAAACAATGCGTATAGCTGAAGAAATGGTATTACGTTTATCTTTCCAAAATTATAGGGCCATCTAACCCTAAACCTCAATATTTGCTGAAGAACTGCCACAGGTAGGAAAAAGAGCAGACAGGTGTGGAAAACAGTAAATAAGAAAGCCAGTAGTTATCAAACAAAAACAGCAGAGCATAGTTATCCTTAAATAAAGAGTGTACCCAAGGAGCCAAAGCAATAATCTTCTCTTTTTAAAATATTTGCTGTTTAAAACAAAGGAAATGAACATATGGCACCACGGTATATCAGGAATTCCACAAGGAAACCCACACATATATTTGGCATATATATTTGGAGAGATTGGAGGCAGATTGAAGGAAAGAAACTTGGGATTTTGGAGCCTTCTATAGCTATTGACCTTTATTGGGCTCCAGAGGAAATAAATCTCTCACATGCTCAACATAGCATCTTGGGTTTCCTTGTGTACCAAGGTAAATTCCTACTAGCCCAGAGGACTGCCATAATCCCTTTCTCACACAAACTTCCTGCAAAAAGCCAAGCCAGGAAGAACTCCACTTATTCAAACAATAAAACTGAACCAGTACAGGATCTTTCCTGAAGCATTAGAAAGTAATAAATGAGGGCTGGAAACAACAACTATAAAGAACCCCAAAGCAATTACAATGCCAACCAATTTTTTAAATTAATAAAATTGCCTAAGAGTACAAAGCAAATAAATAGGGCTTAAGGAAAGTATATGATGGGTCCAGAGAAATAAGATCAGAGAGAGCTCAGGAAACAAATAGAAGAAATTGTTGTTGAAGTTTCCTGAATGCAATGTCAAGGAAAATATTCTGCTAAAAAGACAAAACAAGTAAATAAAGGTCAAGATTGAGAAAAATACACAATATACATAGAAAAGATGAGTTTTAAAAGCAGTAGTAACAGGCGCTGGTGGGTAGTTCAGTTGGTTAGAGCATTGTCTGATACACCAAGGTTGCTGGTTCAATCCGCAGTCAGGGCGCTTACAAGAATCAACCACTAAATGCATAAATAAATGGAACAATAAATTGACTTCTCTCTCTCTCTCTCTCTCCTATAATAAAAGAGGTAAAATGCAAATTGACTCCCATGCCCTTGCACAATATGGCCACCCCTTTGTGGTCAAAGATGGCCACCACAAGATGGTCAGAAAGGGAGGGTAGTTGTGGGTGATCAGGCTGGCAGCAGAGGATAGTTGGGGTTGACCAGGCTGGCAGGGGAGGGCAGTTATGGGCAACCAGGCCTGCAAGGGAGGGCAATTAGGGGCAACCAGGCCAGCAGGGGAAGGCAGTTAGGGGCAACAAGGCCAGCAGGGAGGGCAGTTAGGGGTGACTGGGCCAGCAAGGGAGGAAAGTTGGGGGTGTCCAGGCGTGTAGGGGAGGGCAGTTGGGGAGGACTAGGCCTGCAGGGGAGGGCAGTTGGGGGACCAAGCCTATAGTGGAGGGCAGTTGGGGGTGACCAGGCCTTCAGGGGAGGGCAGTTGGGGGGGCCAAGGTTGTAGGGGAGGGTAGTTGGGGCGACCAGGCTGGCAGATGAGGGCAGTTGGGGGTTACTAGGCCAGCAGAGGAGGGCAGTTGGGGGTGACCAGGCCTGCAGGGGAGGGCAGCTGGGGAGGACTACACCTGCAGGGGAGGGCAATTGGGGAGGACTAGGCCTGCAGGGGAGGGCAGTTGGGGAGGACTAGGCCTGCAGGGGAGGGCAGTTGAGGGGACCAGGCCTTCAGGGGAGGGCAGTTGGGGAGGACTAGGCCTGCACGGAAGGGTAGTTGGGGGTCACCAGGCTGGCAGATGAGGGCAGCTGGGGGTTACCGGGCCAGCAGAGGAGGGCAGTTGGGGTGATTGGGCCAACAAGGGAGGACAGTTGGGGGCAACCAGGCCTACAGGAGAGGGCAGTTGGGGGGACCAGGCCTACAGGGGAGGGCGGTTGGGGGCAACCAAGCCAGCAGAGGAGGGCAGTTGGGGGTTACTGGGCCAGTAGAGGAGGGCAGTTGGGGTGACTGGGCCGGCAGGGGAGGGCAGTTAGGGGCAACCAGTCCTTCAAGGGAGGGGAGTTGGGGGTGACCAGGCCTTCAGGGGAGGGTAGTTGGGGGTTACCGGGCCAGCAGGGGAGGGCAGTTGGGGGCAATCTGGCCAGCAGGGGAGCGGTTAGGCATCAATCAGGCTGTCAGGGAGTGGTTAGGGAGTGATCAGGCAGGCAGGCAGGTGAGCGGTTGGGAGCCAGCAGTCCCGGATTGTGAGAGGGATGTCGGCAGTCAGACATCCCCCAAGGGGTCCCAGATTGGAAAGGGTGTAGACTGGGCTGAGGGACATTACCCCCCCTCCCCCCCAGTGCACGAATTTTGTGCACTGGGCTTCTAGTTAATCAATAAAAAACATAAATCAAAGCAGTGGCAACAATTGGAATGGAAAATTATTTAAGTATGTAATTCAATAATATTTTCTAGAACTAAGACTAACCTGCAGAGTAAAACTTGTCCAGGAAAACATGGATACAGAATGATCAACACTAAAACATAGATCATTAGAGTTGCTGGTCTTCTAAAAACAAAACAAAATAAAAATATGGGCCTCAAGACAAAAAGATAAAGTCACCAACAGAATGAAGATTCTAGCCTTGGAGACTTTTGTTTAGCATTCTTCAATGGTAAAAGAGATTGGCAAATTCCTACAATATTTTCAGGGAAATAAAGTATAAAACATAAACTTTCTCATCAGGAAACTATGGATACAAACAAAGGCAGAAGATAGGCATTCTTACATGTGCAGTAATGCCAACTCCTATGAGCCCTTCTAAGGAAACGAGTGGAGCCAATGAAAAGATTAATAGAGAAACTAAGGGAAAATGATTAATTAGGACATTGAGTTCATTCAATTGTAAGAATAAGACCAAACATCTGATTAAATTACGGTTTTAAAATCAAAAGAAAATGTCACAAACCACAATAATAAAGCAAAAATAAATTAAAACATAATTAGAAGCAAGGAATTGTCCAAAAACTATTAAAGGATTTAAGAGATTTCCACTGACTAAATTTGGGGAAATTTGAGCTATACAAATAAAATAATTTTAATAGATTGTGACACATTCATTTTTTATAATCTATGAATACCTCCCTCTGCCAAAAAACAACAACAAAAAAGCAAGGAGAATGGGCTCAGGAAACAAGTTATAGAAGCAAAAAAAGGGTCCTTGGAGCCTAGAAGAAAGAGAGGCAAGGAAAAGGCACCTCCTCTTTTTCCTCCTTCTCAATCATTATTATCATCTGATGCACACCACTGTGAGGGACACAGATAAAACATTTAGCATTATTTCTAGAAATGTTGAACATAAACTTACTCTTGAGAAAACAACCCTACAAACCCAGGTTGGGTGACATTCTACCAATATTTTTCTGAATTATTAAAAAAATGTCAATATCATGTAATTTAAAAGAGAAGAAACTGAGGAAGCTGTTGTAGATTTGATGGATTCTCAGTAGGGGAAATAGCTATTAAAGACATTATTAGGACAATAGAAAATTAGAATATGGATTGCATATTAGACGATTATAGAGTATCAATGTCACCTTCCTTGAGAATGAAAATATCATTATGGCTATGCAGTAGAGTGTCATTAGTCTTGGAAAATAAATGCTGAAGTATTTCAAGGTGATGCATCAAATATACATATATGTAATGATGCATATATAAAGATAAATGTTGCAAATGGGTGGGTGAATTTAAATAATATTTATATGGCTGTTCATTGTATATTTCCTTTATCTTTTCAAAGGTAACCATAAGACTAGAATGGCCCTTTAAAATTGCCCCTAGCTGGGCTGAGCAGACCAGACCTTTATGTCCCTCCACCCACATTATCAGTCACCCACCCTGAAAAAGCCTGGGCATGGACAGGTCACTCTCCAACTGAGGCAATCCTGTAAGGAGATTCTTGAATGTTCTCTGTCTACAACACTCGCAGAGATTAGGCCAATAAGTGTCCTTTATAGGGGCATCAGGGCCGCACATCACACTGGATACTTCAAGATACATAAAGAAACTTCAGAAGTTATTGACGGCGGGCGGGGGGGGGGGGCATTATTTTCCCAGCCAAAGAAAAACAAACAGGAAGGCAGATCCTCTGCACTGATAAGACTCTTGATAATGCACCACATTCTCTCTTCGTATTGTTATTGCTGCCAAGGATTTATTTCTGATGCTATCCATTTAAATCAACTCATGTTTATGTGACTCTAAAGAAAACAGATTTTCTCATGCTGAAATTATGTGCCTGGTTTAGCTGAAAGAACGGTGGTACTACATAATCTTAACTGAAACATAGCAGAGTCATTTCCTTCTGAGATGGTCAGGGTTAACCTTCAGGGCCCTTACTCATATAAGGAAACATCTTTAACTACTATCTGCATATTTCATTAAGTTCACATCTGCCCTTCAAGGTGCAAAAGGGCTTTCATCTTTAAGAAGGCAACAACTAATTCCAAATAAAGTTGCAAGAAAGGCACTGATTAAGCTGCAAGAATGGCACAGCCATTGCAGGGAAGGGATTGTAAAAGCTCTAGAAACTACTTAGAAGTACACAAATAGAAACCTGAAACTGGGCTCTTTTACATGAGACATTTTAAAGGTGCAATGGCCTTTTTGTTACAATTCTAACATTCATAAGGGTGTGTGTGTGTGTGTGTGTGTGTGTGTGTGTGTGTGTGTGTGTGTATGCGCGCGCGCGCGCAGGTGCAAATGGGTTGTTTTTCACAGGTCATAAGAATAGGGTGAATAAATTTCAGAATAAATTTCAGTTTGTGTATGATAGTCACAATTGGATGTTCAATCATTTTGTTCCCATAGCATAAACTATTACTTCATCCTGGAAATTCCAAATTTGAGATTCAGAATACAGCTATCAGACAGTATCTGCAACCTAAAAACCAATTAACTTATCATTATAGATAATAGAAGGAAACTGTAAGACTATATGGTAAGTGCACAAAGATCCAGTGTCAGACTATGTGTCCAGTATTCACTTAGGAAAACAGCTTAATGCCAGACACATAATAGCTTGACAATATGAATTCCTTGTGTGGAAGTCAGCATTTCCCTAATACTTTAAGAAGTATAAAAATAATGTTTCTGATTAAAATTCTCTGTCTGAGCATTTTAATGGGCAGAACTTAGTAAAAAAGACCTTAGTTAACTATAGTTAACTATTAATGTTTTGTTCTCCGCCAAATAAAAATTTGCCTAGTTTTTTGGGGAAAATATTGCCCATCTTCATTTAACAAAATATGATTTCTAAAAATCAACAAGCACATTGAATGTCTTCTTCATATCTTGGTCCAGTGAGTTTGTGTGACATTTTCTAGTTGTGTGACCCATTTAGAAGATGCAGTATCTACAGTTTTTTTTTCTTTTCTTTCTGAAAACCCCATAGGAGTGGGGGAAACCTTTCTAACTATTTTGCAGCCTAATGTTAATGTACATAAAATAATACTTAGAAGTTGTCAAACTAAAACAATTTTCCCAGTTTACCTTAAAGTGGCAACTTACATGAATTGGATAAATGTGTCTGCAATAGGACAGAATGAACCATTCCTGGATATGCATACCGTGAAACAGGTTGCAATAGCTATCAAAAGGTTACTATTTGTGAGATAGTTATAGTTTTAACCATAAATTCTAGAATTACTGAGGTTGACAAAACAGCCCTAGGGTAATAGGAAATATCTCTATTTACTTTCTCAATTTACTTGGCACTGCCTTGACAGGACAGGAAAGATGAGTTGTTTGAATTTGAATACAAATGTCTGTTTTCTAACAATTAAATCTGCTCCTCTCTCCCTCCCACCTCCACCCTCTTTAAAATGTTTCCCAATATGGTACTTGTTCTGGTGTGTTTGATTTTATTTTGAAATATGTTTTTGTAGTTTCTGTCTTGTTTTGTTTTTCTCCTTCTTGAGATACTCATTTTGAATCTCTTTGTCAGGAAACAGAAGTGTTATCTCTAAATGAGAAGCATATGCAAGAAACTCAGCCAGGGTTGAATTTCAAGGAACTGGTGGTTCTAATGTCATGAAATGTTAACAGAGTTAATAGATGAAATTCTTCAAGAAGCATTCAAATCAAAAACCTTTCCATCAGCATTTGATAATAACCCACTATCTATGATTTATCAAAGTACTGAAAGTGCAATGGTGAGCCCCCAAAGAAAAAATCATGGCATTCTTAGGCCAGTACAATAAAGTATGAATATCCAGTTTATGAGCACTTTCAACTTTAAAATTGTGTTTTTTGAAGCTAATGCATGGCAAATATAAAACGTAATGGACAATAAAAACATTCATTCATTACTTGAAAATAGTTCTCATTAAAGTGATTGTATGTTTATTTGACTGTTCTCTCTTTGCAGGTTTAGAAAGAAAAGTTAATAAGAAAATTATATGGGCTTTTCTTTATCCAAATGTTCTAAATGGAAGCACAATATATGTTATTTAATAGTTCAACCACAGCACTAAATACATTTTTAAAAAGCCTTTCCCATTTTATGTATCAACACCATGACATATGGAATAAAAATAGTCCGAGGAATCGAGGAATCTCTTCAGACTTAAAGACAAGTATGAAATACAGATAATATACCAGTGTTGCTTACCTTAGGTAATCTGATTTACTTAAATAATGATGCTAAATCTGGAAATCAGCAATCAACGGGTAGTGGATGCCTTGAATACTTACCACAAGGGTTCAGTTTTCATTAACTAAAAACAACCTCCCCTCTGCCTCCTTCCTGCCTGGATTAAGATCTCCAGAATTCTTGAATATGCAAGGCTGGAAAGGTGGAGCTATGAACAGAGATTGGAAGCAAAAACAATTCATAGAGATTCCTCAGACTGTTTTTATTCCAGGCCTGTTGGGCCCAGTACCAAATGGCTGGTAATCTCAGTCACAGCCATTCTTAAACTATTGTGAGGCAAGATCTGGAACACAGAATAGCTGCCTTCAACAAGCAGGTGATAAAATTAAAAGACCAAGTTACAATGTCCTGCTCCAGAAACTGCCACAAGCAAAGGGACTGCACCATCCCAGTCCTATCTCACAGGGAAAGGGCTTTATAGCATTTTTTTTTCAGGCACATTCACAAAGTGCCATATGCTCTGAAAGAACAGGGTCCATTTAAGTTCTGTTATCTGCATTCACTGCATTTAGTACAGTGCTTGAAACAGTACATAGATGCTTAAAAAAATGGGTGGACCAACACTCAAGAATCACTGTTACCAGCTGTTTGGGTCTCTTCCTTCCTCAGATAGTCCTGCAAATTCCTCGAAGCCATCCAAACAACCAAAGTAAAGATCCTCAAGTATATATATTATTTAGAGTGTGTGTGTGTGTGTGTGTGTGTGTGTGTGTGTGTGTGTGTATGGGTAGGTGTGTTTGTGTGTCTACTAAAAATGGGACACAGCAGTGATTAATAGCCCAGCCAAAAATATGAATTAGGATCTCCTGATAATGCTTTAAGATAATAGCTGTTAAAGTTATACAACTTGAAATCAAAAGCACAAAACAACATTTAAAAAGTCAAATTTTTCCAGATTTGAATGTATTATTGGAGTCATTTAAAATTTTAAAGCTCCTTAACTAGTTAATAGGGATTTAGGTTTTAATCTTAGTACTAATTGGAAAACTTCGAAAATTATTGCAACCAAAATAATAATTAGATTTTCAAAGACCTTAAGCTGAAAATCAAATCATAGACTAAATTTTAAATCAAAGAGAATAAAAATATTCAAGTAGAATGAAAATATGTTTGTAATACAATTTATTTGACAAATCACAATACAAATATAATTTGATGTTTATTTGGAGCATTGAATCAAATTCACAATTATTTGAATTATATTCCTTATATCCATTAACAAGAATAAATTTATCTTTCTTCTTATTTCTCAACTCATACTGTAAATGACAATGCTTCCTGCCTCTCTATTTGTATTAATTCTACCTGTCTATATTATTCCTCTAGATTTATAGAGGTGTGTTTTTTGTTCTCTTCTCATCTTAATTAGATAATTTCATTTACTCTCACAGCTCTAACTCTTAACTTGCCCATATTCCGAAATAATTTCAAACTAATCTCATCCAAGATCTCTTTTCTGAGAATCAGGTTTATATATCTACTTAGACATCTCTATTTGTCTTAAACTCTGCACGTCAAAGCTGATTACATCATCTCCTGCTTAATCCCTAAATCACAATACCTTTCATAAATTTCTTATCTCATTATCTATTAAGTTACTCCAAATAGCACAAAGTCAACATCAACCACTTTCCCTTACTCTCTATACACAATTTAATCAAGTTCTATCAATTCTACCTTCTAAAGTTTTCCCTAATTTAGCCATTGTGATTCAGGTCATCATAATCCCTGGTTTGGCTGACTGCCACACTTTGTTAAGCAGTCCATCTGCCTCTGATCTTACAGCTGCCACTGACTTCTCCTCCATCATTCTTTACTCTGCAGGATCAAGATGATCCTTACAAAGAGTGAGTCTGATCACTGTAGCCAACAGAATTCTTCAATGGCTCCCCAGTGCCCTAAGATTTATTCATTTAGATGCATAATCTGAAATTCAAGCATTTTACGATTTTCCCCATTCCTTTACTTCATTAACTAAACTTAAGCAATACTGAAGTGCTGAAGTAAGAGCATTACTCTCTGTTATAGATGAAATTTTGCCCTCCTCCAATTCCTATGTTGCATCCCTAACCTATGATGGGACTGTAGATAGGTCCTTTAATGAGATAATTAAGGCAAAATGAGGTCATAAGGATGAAGTCCTTATCCAATAGAACTGATTTTTATTTTTTTTTATAAGAAGAGGAGGAGATACCAAGCATGCACAAAAACAGAGGTAAGGACAAGTGAGGACACATCTAGAAGGTAATCATCTGCAAGCCAAAGATAGAGGCCTCACAGAAGCCAACCATGACAGCACCTTGATCTTGGACTTCCAGCCTCCAGAACTGTGAAAAAATAAATTTCTGGTGTTTAAGCCACTTAGTGTGTGGTATTGTTATGGCTACTCTAGCAAACCAATGCACCCTCCTATTCTACATCTAGAAATACCCGACTTCTCCTTTTTCTGCATCCTGTCTGCATTCCCACAATGGATAATTCCTGGTAATCTTTTCTGCCTCATTGAAACTATTAATACATCTAACAATCTCAACTCCTTCTCTAAGCAATGCTAGACTACCTGCTCATTATAGATGACAGACGCTGTAGTCCCTTATTTTATTTAAACTAGAGACCTGGTGCATGGATTCATGCACTGGTGGGGTCCCTCGGCCTGGCCTCTGCCCTCCTGCAATCCAGGACCCCTCAAGGGATGTTGGACTTTAGGTTTTGGCCCGATCCCCAAAGGCCAGGCTGAGGGATCCCACAAGTGCACAAATCCATGCACCAGGCCTCTAGTATACATATAAGATCTTTGGTTAATAATCTCTTCCTGCCCTCCTCCCTGCCCCCTTCCCTCTGAGAGTCACCAGTCTGTTCCATGTTTCTATGCCTGTGCATTGAGCATCTGCCCCCTGGTGGTCAATGCATGTCACAGCTACTGGTCAAATGGTCAGGTGGTCACTTAGGCTTTTATATATATACATGGTCTAGATTTAAAATTTCACCAAAGTGAAAATTATTTGCAAGCAAGGGATATATCTTATAGATTCTTTTATTACCAGGACCTACAACAGGTACTCAAGTTACATGTGTTAAACAAATGAATGAGTGGTACCTAGTACATAGTAGATGTTCAATGACTGATAAATAAAAGAAATACAAGTTATGTCAAAAGCTTTCACTGAAATTGAGAAAAACTTCAAGTGACTATAACTAAAGATCTAAGAGTACCTGCAAAAGTTTAGTATAGAAGCAAGTCCAGAGAAAACCTAGCACTTCAGTTTGATGTCTAGACAAATGGGTATCACAGGATACATAAACAATAACAAGAAACAAGGCAAAGAAGAGATCAGGTAGCACATTTGGAATAGACTGAGACATAAGTAACTGTTCTACATCGAATAGCCTTATGCATTTGTACAAGAGTGCAAATTGCATTCCTTTGGTTTCTTTTTTCTCCATATATACCTTGAGGAAAAATTGTTGTAAAATAAACCTTTTAAGATTTCATGAGATATTTCATGTTTGGCCCTTCTAATGGTTCTATTATGTCTCTTCAAAGGGGCACTTTTCTACCAGAGCAAACTTGAAAGAACATTTATTCCAAAAGCAATTTCCTTCCCCCGTTATTTTCTGTATTCCTGTGGCAGTGTTTTTCGACAGTTTTACTTAAATAGAGCTTATTTGGTCCCAAACCAGTTTCTCTTGCTGCTTGAACCTATAGTCAAGTCTCAGACCTTTGTGTGTGACCCTGATCTGCTACCATGGAAATGATTACAATCACATAAGTGTGTGTTTGCTTGCAAATGAGTTCAAATATTTATAAAGAGAAAAATAAAGGGAATTTTTAGAAAATATATTTTAAAATGCATTGTTTCTTTCTCTTAATTCATTCAAGGAAAGTAAACAGGTTCTCATATAGAACTTTTCATATTTGCAGGAAAATGTTAAAAAGAAAGAGAAAATGGTGATGATGATGATGGGTCTTTATAAATATATAATATTATAATGTCTGCAACAGGCTGGTTTACAACACTGGAAAGAAATAAGGATTAATTTTAATATTCCTATTTTACAAATAAGAAAACAGACTCAAATCCTAGCTGGTTTGTCTCACTGGAAAGAGCATCAGCCTGCAGACTGAAATGTCCTGGGTTCGATTCCTGTCAAGGGTACATGCCTGGGTTGTGGGCTGGATCCCCAATAGGGGGCATACAGGAGGCAGCCTATCAATGATTCCCTTTCATCATTGATATTTCTATCTCTCTCTCCCTCTCCCTTCCTCTCTGAAATCAATAAAAATACATTTTAAAAAATAGACTAAAAAATTAAATTGTTAGGTTTCCAACTAGCAGAGACATTGTAGAAATGACTGGTGCCAGTTCCTTTGTTTTGCAAATAAGAGATGATGTAGGGAACTTTACTGGGTAGGCAGTTGGGCTCTTTACCACAATTTGTAAGAGTGGAGAGTAACCAGGTGGCCCAACTACTAGTATCTCTAGGTGTTAACTAAAGGAACCTATCTGGAAAGTTCAAACAGCAGTTAACAAAGAGAATTTGCAGAAGATTAAGACCTTCCAGGGTCTTTTGGGGTCACTTGGGGCCCTCCTACCTAACTGTCAACGTATTTCCTGCTCCTGAAGCTCCTGGGATGTCTCCCTCCAGGAAAGCACCTGTGCAGTAGGGTTTTCCGTCCTCTCCAGCTTTGCATCTTTAGCCTCATGACTCATCACACTCCTACTGGATATTTCAAAAATAAAGCTTCTAGGAAAGAAAATGAGCTCTTTATTAGAAAAGTGTCATGTATCAGAAGGCCCTTTGATTGCAACCAACTTCAGCCAGCATCCACGGAATACTTTTATGTATTCACAAAAGGATTTAAAAGTATGCCACACATAGCCTTAGAGAAATGATGTGACTTTTTAAAATTGTGTATGTATTTTCCATACGGGGAGCTATATAACAAGCTTGTTTCTGTTTTCACTGAATTCCAACTCTGTTCTTTTTTTAGCCCCTGCATTCTCTCTGATCTCTCCCTCATATCCTGACCACAACTTCAGAGCTTACCTCTAACCTTAAACGTCTTCCTCACAATCAGGCAGTTGTCCATCCCAAGCAGCAAAAGCAATCCCTGCAGCCCCTTCCTGGTACCTCTCTAAGCTATGTAGGTTCCTCTCTGAGGTTTAAAAATCATTTCCCTTTCTACCCAACCACTTCTGCCAGACCAGCTTGGATCTCCTCAGGTAATGAATAATTACCATTCTGTTCTCTAAACACACACTTCTTGTTTCTCTCAGCAGAGCCCACCTGCCACGTGGACATGGGTTCTGGGAAGGAAACGGGCATTTGCACACTTCCGGCTCCAGGGTAATACTATCTTTATGAAAGGACAACACAGGTGCTTTTGCTTTTCTCTGCAAGATTCCGGATCCTCTACCACCGTTCCCCAGAGTCAGCCTCAGCTTTTTGAAACTCCTTCTTCCATTCACCCTTCTTCCTCATCCTCCCCTCCCCCTTTCCTGTCTTCAGCCCTTTCCAACAGTGCTGCCAGTGTTTGCCTTCTGGCTGGTGTTTTAAGGTTGCAGTCCCCAGGTGTCTCAAGCTAAAATTCCTGGGGTTCAGAACACTTACAGTTTAGCACATGTTTTCACAGTCAATGGGAAGAAATTATTCCTTTACTGCTAATGGACGTTCCTCCCTAATATGCTTCATGGCACCCCTGGATGTGTGGGGAGACTGGTGTTGCCAGAATATTTCTTTTTTACGGCTCTTGTTGCTTTGACAGCTTTGATTTTATGGCAACTTTAATCATGTGTGTCCTATTCCTTCACCTCTGGCATTTTGCAAATACTCCATTTCTCTATCACTGGAATCATAACTGCCTTCAACAAATTGTGATTCATCAAACTGTGTCCCCCCATGTCCTTCTACTCTGTCCACAGAGGAAACCCCAGAGGAAACTGCATCAAGTAAACAAGGCGATGTTAAATGATCACGAGTGAGAAAATCTATTCATTAAAAAGGAGAGGAGAGAGGAGAGGGGAAGAAAGAAAAATTATGTGTATAAGTTAATGCAGCCCCAAGACACCACCGGCAGTAACTTTGGCGCTGACACTTTAAACAGGCTTTATGGGTCTGTTTACTCTATTCATGGCTATTCATGGGAAAAAAAAAAAAAGTGCTATGAAGTGTAACAACACCATGTACATGTGTTATCTTAAAGATACGGGGAGTCAATAAATCATACCTGAGCATTAACAATATTTTATTTCCCTTTCTTATATATTTATAGAATAATGGAAGTGGAAATGAAAAAGAGCTGGAGATGGGAAAGATTGTATAGGTTATCCATTCAGTCTTGCTCTGACAGAGGCTCAGCCTAGAGCAATACGTCTTCGGTTTTGTCACCGGGAAATTAGTGCATTTTCTGTGTCATAGCTTTCAACCACTTTTCTTTGCAGTTTATTTCTAGAGTTCTTAGACGCTAGTTGTTTCCCATTAAAACCAGAACTAAAATTTGACTTTGCTAATTTTCTCATCCTCTTTCTCATTCTAATTCTCTGGGCACTAGGTAAAAATTTCTTCTGCTGTGAACATGTATGCTGTTTTTAAATTGCTTGGATGATTCACTGGTTCCTAGTCCTCATTCAAGATAAATTCAGTGGCTGGTTCTCCTTCTTTCCTAAGGAAATATGCATTGCCTATATATGCTGGACCTAGGAAATATATATATATATATATCTCCCCAAGCCAACTTTGTGTACTGTTTCTTCAAGAGGGTGAAATTAGGACAATGTCCAGATCTTTGCAAAAGAAAATGCCTCCCCCCAGCACCCTCTTTGCACCACTCTCAAAACTAGGGCGAGATTTGCCCATGAGCCCCTGCAGCTTTCTCTCTTCACCCTAGCAGCCTTTTCTGCCAACTGAACATCTATATTTCTGATTAATTGGTCCCCACTTGCACTTAAATCTTACTTAGTTGTAAGCCTTATTTATGTTCTAAGACAGTATGGTCCGTTTTTATGATTCTTCTTTTCTTGCAATATTGGCATTGTTTTCAAATTTCATTAAAGTGCTCTTTACTCCCTTTTATAGATCATTAAAGATTTTTTCATTGTGACTGAAGGTAATACTACAGTTTACTAACTACCTCTCCAAATTGATCGATTCATTGCCATTTAAAAATATTGTGATGCTTTGTTTACTGAAGCCAAGCCAGTTTTCAAGTGGTTGGCTTTGAGACTAACCCCCCCCCCCAAAAAAAAAGGATAACAAAATACATATGATGCTACAAAATATTTTATAGAATTCATTATTCTGATTGGTGTCTCAGAAATGTTTTAGAATTTAGAATTTTTGACATTGGTGCAAAAAAACATAGATTGTAAGGGTCAATAGTTTATTCTTTTTTTTTCCCCCTCCAGATCTGGCATAAATATGTTCAATAAATACAGAATTGAACATTTATTTTTATATAACACATTATTTGTTCAGAGACAAATAATTTTAAGTGTGTTAATTTTGCTATACAAAACACTTAGTTTTAACTTCACAAACATGAAATCAAGGGTTGTCTGTGTAGATGTCCCGAAATGTGCTTTGCAGTTTACACGTATCAAGTCTAAACCTTGCAAGATCCTGCAAGTCAAAAAGGTAATCTAAGGTACAGAAAGGTAACTTGCCTAAAATCACAAAAAAAAGATTAGGAACAGAGACGGAGTTAGAATACCAGTATATCTCCCCAAGGTCTGGGAAGGCATGCAGACTATAGATGGAATACAGGAAAGGCCAGAGCTGGGAGTCAAATGTGGGAACTTGTCAGAAATCCAGGTATGCTGCTGATACCGAAGCATGAACTATCAGGGTAATATTGGGAGCATGAGAAATGAAAGATAGGTGTGAAGGGGCACTGCAGTGACTACGGTAGGAGAAATACATAGAAGCCTGGTCATGAAGACCATGCTTTTTATTTGCTGCCAAAAATTGTTTCACATGTATCCTACCTCATTGGGAAACCGAATCATTATAGAGCTTTAAGCAGAGGGACCCCTCTGGCTTTTAGCATCA
Organism: Corynorhinus townsendii; assembly: GCA_026230045.1. NCBI lineage: Eukaryota > Metazoa > Chordata > Mammalia > Chiroptera > Vespertilionidae > Corynorhinus > Corynorhinus townsendii. The sequence goes on from JAPDVU010000002.1 coordinate 160,598,582, forward strand.
AGAACTGATTTGAAGAGAATTAGAACATATAAGAAAACCTGTTAAGAAGAATTCTTCAATACACTAGATAAAGAATTAGGAGTCCTTGAACTAAGATAAAGGCAGTGAGAGCAGAATTAGTAAGTAATGCTTTTTTTTTAAAGTAATAAAGAATTTATTCATGGAGGAGATATAAGAAAAAGGGATACTAGCTCACTGGTAACTCAGAAACTATTACAGAAGCAAGCATGTAAAAGGGGCTGAGAACAGTGAAGAAAAGGGAGAAATGAGCTGGATGAAATTGCTTGGAAATTGTTACATTAAATTTGGTGCATATTGAGTTTGATGGATACATCTAGTCTAGTAGACCGTTGATGGTTGTAAGATCATGGGATTGGATGAGACTGTTCAGTAAAAATATGAAAAGTTGTGTAGTCAAATGTGAGAATTTTCCCAAATATACCTAAGACCTACCTTACATACTAAAATTCAGTTGTTTTGAGGTGAAGTTAAGGTTAATAAAAACCAACCAATCTACCAACAAAAAGACTGTCCAAGCTAATGAAACACATCTGTAGGACCTCTGCTGGATGGATAGAGCCTCAAAGTATCTATGTTACCACAGTTTCACTTTTTTTATAGATAGTGTGTTACAAACTGTGGGTCACGACCTACTGGATACTCATAAAATCAATTGAATAGGTTGCAATAAATGTTTTAGTGAAATTTAGCAAAATAGAAAATATCAGAGCTAATTGCACATAGAAGAATAAATATTGTTTTTAAAAATACTTTCACATCTGTTTTTAAATATGTATTGTATAAGGATATGCATAGTGTGTATATGCATGTACTGATTTTTAATAAAATTAAATTTTTTTACAGTCAAAAAATTCTAAAGTCATTGTTGTAGATGACAAAAATATTAAGACAAAAATTAGAATTCATTTTTGAATGTCAAAATGGTCAAATTCTATGAAAAACAAAACAAAACAAAACCAGAGCCAGATATTAAGAGACATGTTTCTATTTCTAGGTTCATTACTTATACATTGTTGGTTCCTGTGCAAGTCAAGATCTCTAAATGGCTTCATTATTTCTAAACGGAGTATATAATAGCACTTGTAAACCACCTCATTGACAGCAATTTAACAATACCATTTATGTCAAGTGCTTTGAAATCTGAAATAGACTATTAAAAAATCACATGAATTTGTGTAACTTTTGAAAAACATGACAGTTATTTGGAACAACTCTTCTTCAACCCGTGAATTTCATTGCATAGCTTCCTTCTTCCTATTAAGGTAACAATTTTAAATTATATTTTATCATTTCCAATAAAACTTCATATATATAATAAATTTGGCTCCCAAGGGAAGTCTATGAGGTAGACATAGCTATATCCACATATTTAAAATGAGGAAATCAGTTTCACAGAGGTTAAATTATTTACTCAAGGTAACAACATAATAAAATCATGATTGCTTTAGTTTATATACAATATGCATATTAACCAACTTATATGAAGCTGATGATCTCATGACATTTTACCTCATCACCCACTGAAGCCAATACTGTAAGTACATATTCTAAATAACCCTATTTTCTATAAAAATAATTTCCTTTCATGTTTTTATTCAACTCTACTTTACCCATATATTTATACCTTAAGGGATATAATTCTGTTCTTAGCTCAAGAACAGGTCCTAAATAATTTAACTCTATCAAGGTTAAAACATTCTCTTATGAATGATTGGCTTACAAATGAACATATGACTCATTCTGGCCAATGAGACCTAAGAAAGGGGTCTCCTGAGCCTAAAGGGAGGGGCTTAAAGAAAAAATAAAAAACACAGTGAAGGTACTTCCATTTTACTCCTTTGGATATTGACACATCTGGATGTGACTACTGGAACTGTAGCAGCCAATCCACACCCTTAAGAGAAGCTGAACTGAGGACCAAGACAATCCCCCAAATTGTGGCAAAAATAAGATGAAAAGAACCTTAATCTCTGATGACATTGTTGAGTTGCTAAAACTACTCAACCTTGGGGTTATCCTATATTAGAAATATTTATTGCAAAATAATAAACTTTCTCTGAAGTTAAGCATTTTGAGTTATGATTTTTGATACTTGCAGCCAAACACATCCAATCCAGTAAAAATCTCCATTACATTTGGATTATAGGTTAAACTTTTGAGACTAAATATCTTGTTTCCTCTTAACTGATTTTTTTGCTTTCCTATTTTATCAATAATTTTAAAATATTTTCATTTTGACTATGTTTTAGATGAAATAGTTCATCTAAAATACTATTTTACGTACATTGGTGTGTTTTTTTAAATTATGGGACTATTTTCTAAGCCTTTAAAATATACTTAAAGAGTCCAATGTTTTATAAACCATTAGAATAATATTGGATAAATAATGACATCAAATATATTTTAAAATCCCCATACTAATAATCTATCCCAAGTGTTTAATTTAGAAAATCTTTAGTTGGCTCATTTAATACTTTTTGAACTACTAGATACTATATTTGTAACACAATAAATATCTTAGAAAGGGATATACTAAGCTAGCCAATGGACATGAGGGAGACAAGAATAATCTTGGGGTAGCATCTAATATCATCTAAAATTTTATTCAAAATGTATTATTTGCAGAGTCATTATTTGTATATTTTCTTGGGTAGATTATCCACAGCTTTTATCAGTCAAAATGTTTTTTTAAAATATATTTTTATTGATTTCAGAGAGGAAAAGAGAGGGAGAGAGAGATAGAAACATCAATGATGAGAGTGAATCATTGATTGGCTGCCTCCTGCATGCCCCACACTAGGGATCAAGCCCACAACCCAGGCATGTGCCCTTGACCAGAATCGAACCCCGGACCCTTCAGTAGGCAGGCCAAACCATCCTCTGAGCCAAACCAGCTAGGGCAGTCAAAATGTCTAAGAATCACTGTTTATGATAAAAATCCCATTCCTGCTCAGCCAGTATGGCTCAGTGGTTGAGTGTGAACCTATAAATCAGGAGGTCATGGTTTGATTCCCAGTTAGGGCCCATGCACAGGTTTCTGGCTCGATCCCCAGTAAGGAGGTGTGCAGGAGGCAGCCAATCAATGATTCTCTCTTATCACTGATGTTTCTGTCTCTTTCTCTCTCTCTTTTCCTCTCTCTGAAATCAATAAAAGTATATATTTTAAAATCCCATAGCTTTATTATTCTGGATTCAGATTAACACAAGCCAACACTGTTTATCAAATAAAGAATTATTTGATCTCTAATATGTTACTTCATATAAGCATAGCTCATATCGTTGTTCATATACAAGGCTACACCACTTAGTGGAGGATGAAAAATACTAAAAGCATTCGATATTTTCCAGAAAGCAAGACATAAATTAGGCAATTGGATTTTTAGTTCTGCACCATTTCATCCATAGCAATATAGAGTGGTTTAATTTTCTTTCCAATACTCAATAAAATAAGCTCATGAAAAATGTAGAGAAAAACCTTTAGAATAGTACAGTATTCATAAAGTTATACTACTAAACTTTGGAAGATAGCTTAACATATTTATCATACTGTCTACCATTCAGGGTATATCTCTGAAAACCCCACCCCACCTTCTATTCCATCCACTCATAGGTGTTAACTATAAAGGAGTATTCTTCTCTCTAGAATTGAAACTTTCATTTCTTTGTGTCTCTGAACATCTCTGAACATACCATTTTCCTCTTCCACAATGTTTTCTCTTTTCACATTCACTTGTTGCCTGGCATATGTCCCATTACTCAATATTTATTCCAGAGTTACCTCCTCTGAGAAGAACCTCCTGAAAAGAGTATGATACTCCCTCCTTTTTTCTCTCAAAGAACTCAGGCACTCATCCAACAAATACTTATTCAATGCCCAAAATATTTATTTAATGCATCTAAGCACTGGGGATACAGCAGTAATCTAAACTATACTCCTGCTCTCATGGAGGTGATATTCTAGTTAAAGTAAATACATAATAAATAAAGAAGCATATATATATAGAAATTCATGTATGGGGGGTAGGGGTCCCCTCAGCCCAGCCTGCACCATCTCCAATCTGGGACCCCTCGGGGGATGTCTGACTGCTGGTTTAGGCCTGATCTGCAGGCCCTAAACCGACAGTCCGACATCCCTTTCACAATCCGGGACCACTGGTTCTTAACTGCTCACCTGCTTGCCTGCCTGATCACCCCTAAATGCCCCCCTTCCAGTGTAGTTGTCCCCAACTGCCCCCCCGCACTGGCCTGGTCACCCCTTAGTCCCCCCCCACTGGCTTGGTCACCCCCAATTGCCCCCCACCAGCCTGGCCACCCCTCACTGCCCCCCCCACCGGTCTGGTTGTTCCCAACTGCCCCCCCCCCCTTGCAGGCTTGGTAGCCCCATGCAGCCTGCTGCTCAGTCATTTGGTGGCTCCTCACTGTCCCCCCTGCCAGCCTGGTCACCCCCAACTGCCCTCCCTATGGGCCTGGTCGCCCCATGCAGCCTGCTGTTCGGTCATTTGGTCACCCTTCGCTAACCCCCCTGCGGGCCTGGTTGCCCAACTGAGCCTGCTGCTCAGTTGTTTGGTCATCCCTCACTAACCCCCCTGCCAGCCTGGTCACCCCACACAGCCTGTTCAGTCATACATTCAGTTGTTTTGGATGCAATGGTCACTTAGCTATATATATATATATATATATATATATATATATATATATATATATACACACACACACACATACTCACTCAGTGTGTGTGTGTGTGTGTGTGTGTGTGTGTGTGTGTGTGTGTGTGTGTGTATGTATGTGTGTGTGTGTGTATATATATATATATATATATATATATATATATATATATAGCTAAGTGACCATTGCATCCAAAACAACTGAATGTATGACTGAACAGGCTGTGTGGGGTGACCAGGCTGGCAGGGGGGTTAGTGAGGGATGACCAAACAACTGAGCAGCAGGCTCAGTTGGGCAACCAGGCCCGCAGGGGGGTTAGCGAAGGGTGACCAAATGACCGAACAGCAGGCTGCGTGTGTATATATATATATACACACACACACATACATACACACACACACACACACACACACACACACACACACTGAGTGTCCAGATTATTATGATCTCTGAACACATAATAATCTGGCCACTCAGTATGTGTGTGTGTGTGTGTGTGTATTAGTGGCCCAGTGCATGACTTCGTGCATGGGTGGGGTCCAGCCAGCCTGGCCAGGGGGAGGGGACATGGGCAGTTGGCCAGCCTGCCTGCTGGTTGAACTCCTGGACAAGGGGACAATTTGCATATTAGCCTTTTATTATATAGGATATACACTGAGTGGCCAGATTATTATGTAGTAAGTTCTCCGAAGAAAAAAAATACCAAGGTAAGCAATCATTGTTGGGCATGGAAGACCAATATTATATATAGGATGAAGAGAAAAACACTCCATGACAGTGTCACATTTGAACAAAATTCAAAATTAAGTGAGGGAGATCACACTACTTAGAAGAAGAATATTAAGGGAAGATAAAATAGCAAATTCACAAGCTTGGAGGTAGGAGTCTACTTAGAATGTTAAAGAAAGGATAAGAAACAGAGGGAGTGGGGGAAGGATGGGAGAAATGAGAGATGAGGTCAGAAAAGTTGCCTGGTGCCAACTCTGGCTCTTGTAAGCTCTGGCAAGGACTTGTGGCTTTGATTTTAGTAAGATGAAAGTATTGGGAAATTATGAGAAAGATGTGACTTGACTTTATTTCTACTAGAATTTCTAAAATCTCACTCTAGGTACTCTGAGTAGAGTGTATGGATTGTCAGTGAGGAAACAGGGAGACCTAGAAAAGGCTACCAAGGTACAGTGGTCCAGGTAAAAACTGATAGCTGCTAATAGCTTGTTCTAAGGTGACTGCAGAGACAGGGAAGTGAAAACTATGAACATTTACAAATCTTTTGAGGAAGTTTTCTAGAGAAGAGAGAAGGAAAATGTTTAATACACTGGAGAGGCTCATGAAGTCAATAGATAATTATTATTATTAAGATATAAATAATGTTGGAAAAGACCTATGAAAATGTTGATGATGTAGATTTGAGAGGGGCCACATATGTATGAATCCTGCTCAGGAATGCCTAATAGGAGAAATGTAGATTAAATTCTTGAGCCCTGGATGTAAATAAAGTTTTAAAATTAGGTTTCCGGCATCTACCTTGGAGATTGAGATCTCATAAGGGAGAAAATCCTTAAACATATGAAGTATATTCAGGAGATACTGGGCAATCAATACTATAATCAATATAAACTACAGGCATTTACATATTTGCTCTTATATTCCCACACTTTTCACAATACACAATAAAAATAAGTGCATTAAATTGTGTTGACTAAATGAATAAATAAATGAATGGGTAACTACTTTTTATGCACAGCAATTTGTTGTTGTTTTGTTTTGACACTTGGTCCCACCTTAAATCCTACAAATAACATAAACTGAACCAGGGTACTAAAGCATTAAATTGGGGTAGTTTAGAGCATCAAAATGCTACTTTTAATCTCTGGGATTGTTTTATATAATAAGAGCCTTTGGTGAGCTGGAACTTATTCTGAACTCCTTTTCATTTCAACACAACTGTCCCCAAGAAGGTGCTAGATCTTAGGTAATGTTTGAGAGTATAGAACAGTGAATATTTATTGTGCCATTACTATGATTAGATACTTCTAGGTATTGGACATCTACTAATGAACAAAAGATAAAAATATGTGCTGATGGAAATTACTATTCTAGAAAAAGGGAATGCTTTCAATATTGCAACTACCTTTAGTGATTACAAAATCAAAACATGTTTATGATATGATAGAAAAATGTAAGAAGAAAGCCAATGCAACTCTTGTGCTTTTTGATACACATTCCTGCAGTTTTTTTCTAAGAACACAAATATAAATATTTTATTACAAAAACAGAATGTTACTAAACAGTTTTCTATCTATTTTTTATTCACTTGACATTAGCTAAAGAATATTTTCTTGTATCATTTTGCAGTTTAAAATGTATAGGTAGTATTTTCTCATAAGAGAGTGCCACACCAGATCCCTTTTGTTGACCATTTAGACAGTTTTCAATTTTTCATTATAAATAATGCTGCAATGAACATCCTTGTACCTACCTATTTGCACATTTATCTTATTGTCTCTTTAGAATGATTTCATAAATTTGAATTGCCAGGTCAAAGAGTAACCAAATTTTAAAACTGATAATATACTGTATATGCCAAACTCACCTCTAGAAAAAAATTACCAATTTCATTCTCCACTGCAGTGTGTATGAGAGTGTCTATTTCCTACACCTTAACAGATTCCACCTTTTGTTAAAAAAAAATTATCAATTTCTGATGATTCAGCCAGTGATTCTCACAGTAGGGAGAAAGGTAGGTGGACAGCTGTCAGTAGATGATAAGTCAACTGATTTTTTCAATATCTAACATTTATGCACAGATTACCCTGTATCCAGTGTGATCCTTACCTGTCTTATGCTGATAGGAATGCTTACAAAACTTTGAAAGGAAGAAAGGAAGATAGCAAATGTGTCTGTATAACCCACTCTTGACATTATTACCAATCCATCTTTTCATTAATAAACACTATTAATTACAGTGGAAAATATATTTAAATAATGTTGGTACTGACAAATACAATTTAGTTTTACAGATATGTTTGTCCCTGGTACACACAGCTATCAAAGGCAAGTGGAAATTTAGATATGATTATGTACTATGCATCATTAAGTTATAAACATTGAACAATTGAGAAAGCATATCTTATCTCTTGGAATGTTCACATCCTATGTAGGCATAACCTGTAGAATCCAAAGAAGAGATGATACTTAGATGGATAGTCATTTTTCTTGCATGTTTGTCTCACTTCCCAAATTGTATTAGTTAATACTTATTTGATGTACTCTGACTATCAGAAACATCACAAACATTAGCTCTCTCAATCCAAATAATCATATTAGGATTAATCTCCCCATTTTAGTATTATGATCCAAATAAAATGACTAATGCTATAGCTAATAAGTGGTAGATTCTGGACTTGAAATCAGCTTTATTGCATTTTAAAGCCCATATGTAATTTTAAGCCTTAATTCAAACGGTTACATGAGATGTGGCCAATTACCACTTAACACCAGGGTTAAGAGGAAGAGGCAACCTCAGAAGTCCCTTGCCTCTAATTCAGAATTATTGCCCCCTACCCCAATGCAGAGAACTCTGTTATACAAAATCCATGGAAATTTGGAGAGCCAAGCTGAGCCTGTGTGAACTAGGAAAAACAGGCATCTCTTTATTGTTATTATCGGTGCTGGCAGTACACACACACACCCCCCCCCCCGCACCACCCCCCCCTCCTGTCTGGCCTAAACTCAATAGACTTTAACTCTCTCAATCCCAGGGGAGATGCTCATAACCAGAGCAAAGGTTAGAAAGCCCTTAACCTCAATCACAAGTGATAACTCTGCATCTTATACTAGTAAATCCACCGAATAGGTGCTAGTTAGGATCTCTACGCAGGCTCCTGGTCAGTTCCTCTTGTTTCCTGTTAACTCTGCCCTACTGCCTGGCTTGAACTTGTACTCATTGAATAACCCCGCTTAGTTAGACTCCAATATCTGCTTATCGCTTTCACTCTGTCCTCAGTCTTTGCCACCCATCTCCTCAAGACCACACTTTCTCCAGTTGTCTAATCTGGCCACTGCTGGCACGCTAATTCTGCCTTTTTTTTTAGCAGAGCCAGACCTTTATCTTTTCCTTAGACAATGGCGTTCACTGAACTTCCTCAGGATTCAGACTGCGCTTTTTCTGAATGAGACTACGGTACTAAATACATTTCTATAAATTTCCTACTTTAGTCTTCATAACAATTCTAAGGAATAAATTCTTATTTTGCAAGTGAGAAAACCAAGACATAGGCAGATTAAGTGACTTGTCTAGCTTTTACATAATGGATGTAAGATTTGAATCCAGGTCTCCTAAATCCAAATCAATGTTATTCCACCTTATAATATTGAGATGGAACCACTCAGATCAAACCTAAACAACTTTTGAAATAGAGGTGGTTCCTTTCCATATCTGGATTTAGTCATTTTCAGCTGAACAAAAAATTCCCATATCCTGTCCTTTGTGGGTCCTTCACCCACAGCACCAGGCTAAACAATAGACCCTTGAAATTGGACAGGAAGCTGCTACCTTGCACCTATGAAGCACAGGTAGCAAATAGATACCAATGCTTAGTAATAGATGGAGGAGTTAATTGACCTGTGCAAAACTTAAAATGCATAGAGAATTTATGAAAGTATAAAAAGTATCTTCCTGCCTTACACCCCACACAGTCCCCTCAGCAATATACATCATCCCAACATGAGTCCCATGCAAAGGTGTCCCAATTAGTAAGAGACCTTAGGCATCTCAACATGTAAAATAGCATTCAAAAGGATTGTGATTATATAACATGCCACATTTTCCCCAAAAAAGGGAGAAAAAGAAAAATTCTGCTTTATAGTTCTCATTTAATTGTCCTCATAGATTAATCTGGAAAGAGAATGATGGTATCTCCAATCTCTAACCTTTTGATCTGCTCCCTAGCAGGATTTATTTCATTTTCTCAAAACCACAAAAAGAATAAAACAAGGTGACTAAGGCTAAAGTCACCCCCTTTGCAGTTTCCTCTGACTCGACAGACTTTTTATTGCTAAGCTGACTCATGTAAGATTTTTATTTAGTAAATTACAGTATTACTACTGCTGATTGTTACAGAATTTCTTAACAAAATGCCCTTTTGTTTAGGTTAAACAATATTTTTCTTAAATGAATTGCAAGTTATGTTAACTGATTACAATTAGAATTCTAGTTCGCACTAAGATAGTGTGACCACTACAGCAACACACACATAACTGTTGAAATTGACATAGTTTACAACAAAGGAAGAGTTCATTTCTAAAACAGTTCTTATGGCATGCAGAATATTACTGGAACGTCTATTAGGCTTTCAAGAGACATTGTGCTGTATTATGAATACCAATACTATTGATATTTATAATGTCATGAATTACGGTATTCAAATTTGCAAAAATTATATAATCTCAAATTTTCACAAACTGCATGATCAGTCAAACCACTACAGGGGTTGCTTAGAAAGCAAATATGACAGCATTTATCATATTGATTCTTACCTATAAACAAAAATGTGTCCTTCCTCTCTATAACATTTTCTTAAATGTCATTCAGTATTAACCAGAGAAACAGAAAAATAACATTTTGAGAATCAGGACTAGCATTTAGGTTGTTGCTAGGCATTTTAAGATGTGAAGGAAGTAGCCTTTAGTCTTTGTCAGGAGGAACAGGGCTGAAGGGGACTTTACTAATACTCATGCTTATCTTAGTCTAGAGAATATATTGTACCATACTTCTTTCCTCTAGCATCAAAGAATGGTCACTTGCTTACTTGTTTTTTGTCTGATTGAGTAATACTCCCTATAGTTTGAATCAATGGAAAGTGCTATACTTCCAGAATGATAGAATTTTTTAAGTTGGATGGCCCTTGGTGATTAGTGAATCTGCATGTGATACACGAAGTCTCAGAGAGTTTAAAGGTAGACTGATTCGACTACCTTTCTTTCACGACATACATGATTTTCTTAATCTTACTAGGAGCCTATTAAAGATGTCTTCCAAGAAGAAAACTAGAGCAATAAATCTTGAACATGGTCAATTATTGTTCACTGACTTATTGTGCTCAAATAAGAGGACTTTAGATTTTAAAATTTCTTTTATCACTGTTATTTGGTGGACATTACATGTGACAAAAGATAAAGTGTTTTTTCTGCTATGTGTCTACAGGTTTTTACACCAGCAGAGCTACCCAAGTCAAAGTATTTGACTAATTAGAATTGCAAGAAATAGGTATATTTTAAATAGCCCAAAAGTATATCATAGCACGTGTACATTTTTCTTCTTCCCTGATTCCACATTTCTGTTTGTTATTTGAAACTGCCAGAGGTCTCATCAAGAAGATTTTAGAATTCTCTCATAATTGTTTTACAGCATAGCTCCAATCCATAATAACCAACCTTAGTAATATTTTCCATTCCCAAATCCAGTCAGAACACTGCTTCTTTATTATCTTTAAGAAATTAATCATAAAAGATGCTTTATGTCAGGATGGTTCTTTGTTCTCTCATCTTTCCCTTCAAAGGAAGTTTTTTCTCTTTCTTAATTTATTCAATTTACCTGTACTACAGAAATTATTTCTTCCCACTTTCTATGCTAATGTAATCCCACAGGCCTCCTCCTAGTTTCTTCAATTAACCTCTTCATATTAGCTCTTATGCTTTTGTTTTCAAAAAGTATCAGGTAATTCTAGTTTTAAATAAATTTCTAGCAATTATGTTTTGTTAATTTAGCAATAACACTTTTTAGTAATTCAAAATTATATTTTCTGACAGATCTTAGCCTATTCTTTTCTGATCTTTTCTGCATTGATTTCAGTGATGATAAACAAACAAGTTTTTTTTTTTTTCCCTATTGTTCTCGTTTTGATTGAATTTTTATCTCTTATATTCCTCAGTTTGTTTCTTAGGACTCTACCCTCAGTTCTTTATTCTTTGTCTGAGTTTTTCAGTGATTTAAATTACTATTTTCAACCAACCTTTCTATATGAATAATTCCTGTGTTATTCATGGAAAGCCAACCCCTAAATTTTTGTCTTGTTCATGCAATGATCCCACCAGGTATTTCTAGTCAGCTGCCTCTCTGAGCCAGCTCTCCTACAATTGGCTCATTCCATCCATGAAGACCTCAGAATCCTTCACTAGATCCTCCATGTTCTGGCTAATAAATAAGGGGGTGGGAGGAGAGATAGTATAAAGCTTTAAACAGCAATTTTGCATTTCTTTTTTTTAAATATTTTATTGATTTTTTACAGAGAGGAAGGGAGAGGGATAAAGAGTTAGAAACATCGATGAGAGAGAAACATCGATCAGCTGCCTCTTGCACACTCCCTACTGGGTATGTGCCTGCAACTAAGGTACATGCCCTTGACCGGAATCGAACCTGGGACCCTTGAGTCCACAGGCCGACGCTCTAGCCACTGAGCCAAACCAGTCAGGGCCAATTTTGCATTTCTGTTTGGTTGTTTGGTTATTGTCTCTGTAGTTTTAGACCTAGATTGGAATTTGCACGCATCATTTTGTCTTCATTACATTGGCCCAAACTCAGGTGTTATTGTTGTCCACAACTGGAAAGAAGGCTGAGTGTGGAGTCAAGATCTATCATGGAGAAAAGGGAAAAGCATTCTAATAAATACATGACCATCTCTGCCATGACTATCAACAATGTCTCCAGCTCTACTTTTTACCTGAGCAAGCTCTCTATTCATTGATACTACAGGATAGCCAAGCATAGTTTTTCATCTTCAGCCCACTAAGCTCAAAATTGACTTAATCATTTATTTATAAGCTTCATCCAACCCAATTTTCATTGTTTTTATGATCTTTAATAAATATTTCTTCAGTGCCTAAAACCATGCTTTGCTCATAGAAATTCCTGAGTGCTTATAAAAAAGGTAAGTACTAAAGGAAACAATAAAGCCTGAAAGGAGAGATGAATATCAGGCAGCCAGGGAATACCTCACTGGGAAGATGACATATGGATAGAGTTGAAGGAAGTCAAGACGCAAATTATTTTGATATCTAGGGAAGAACATGCAAGGCAGAGAAAACCTCAGGTACAAAAGTGTTGAAGCAGGAGTTTGCCTAGTGTGCTGAAGGAACTAAGGAAGCCATTGTGGCTAGGTAAAAGCACATGAGAAATGAGAGTCATATTAGTCAAAACTAAAGGGGTAATAAGAGAGATAAAGTGATAGTTGAGGCTTTGGAGACAGTAATAAGTTTTTTATTGTCATTTACACAGGTTTGTCTAGCTGTGATACTGAAAATAGTTTGAAATGAATGAGGCAAGAAACCATTTATGCAGCCAATGCAACATATCAGAAAGAAGATACGTGTAGCTTTGGCCAGAAAAGGAGTAGGGAGATGATAAAAAGTGGTCAGAGTTGAGGTTTATTGAAATTAGAGTCAATAGATTTTGCTGTCAGATTAGATGTGGGTTGTGAGGGTAAAAAATGAGTCAAGGATTACTCAAAAACTCTAGCCCAAGGAACTAAAAAATAGAATTGCAATGAAATGATATGAGAACTATTAAAAGAAGAGTATGTTGATGAGGAAGATCAGAAATGTAGTTTTGGATATATTAAATGTGAAGGGCCAGTTTTCCCTCCAAGCTGACATATAAACAGTTGAGTCTAGAGTTAAAAGGGACAGCCAAAATTATATACTTAAGAGTTATCAGTGATAGATAGCAATTGGAGCCACAGCAGTAGATAAGATTTTCAAGGAAGTGAGCTTAGTTTACTCAAAGAGAAAGAGAACATATGCAAGGACTCATCCCTGGCCTGCTCAAAGATTTACAATAGATACCAGAAACAAATATAGGAGCCTGAAAGGAGCAATCGGTGAAGTTGAAGGAAGACCAATGGAATGTGATATCTTGGAAGTCAAATGGGAAATGCATTTCAAGATGGAAGAAGTATTCAACATCTTCAAGTGATCAACTGCCTCAAATGGTCAACTTTGTCAAATAGGTTAATTAAAAAGAGATCCAAGAATTATGAGTTACACTTAAAGGACTTTGGTGAACCTGAAAAAATGAGTTTCAATAAAGACAAGGAGTAAAATCTTGGGATCAAAAAGACAATGTAAAAAGAATTATAGTGAATATAATTTTTCAATGAGTTTTGCTATATAAATAAAGATATGGGATGATAGAGTTAAGTAAATAAAGTTAGATTTTTATATAAAAAAAGTATTTTTATGCTAATGGGAAAAGTCCAATAGAGGAAAAAATGATAAAGCTAGAAAACAGTAACACTTATTTTCAGTTGAATCCTAGAGCCCATGCTTTACCTTTGAATTACACTTCCTGTCCACCTATTACTTTACTTAGTCTAATCATGAAAAATCCAAATCATATCTTTCCTTGGCTTTTCTGCCACTGATTTTACTAATACCCTCAGTTGTTTGTCAAGAAATTGGAATTTTGTAAATCTTTTCCTAGAACATTACTTCTACTCATCCTACATGAAGACTGGATTTCCCCTGATGATGCCACTTCTCCAGAACCTTAGGAAAGTGGAGAAGGCTCACTTTGAACAATGTGATCCCTTGGACAATCACTTTGACTACATCGTTGTCATTATAAGCTTAAATTTTTGTTTCTCTTGTTGTTCTGCCACACTTATCTCCAGCACAACACCTGCTAATTGGCCCTATAATGAATGAAGGTTACAATCTCAGGTGAACTTCAGCTTTAATAAGAAATTACTTAATGTATTCCTATTTAACAATGTATAGTCTGAGGTGGATGCTCAAATCTCTCAGTTTCCTATTTTCGTGTCTCCCTCCCATTCTAAGATTATTTGGTTCACTCATTATACATTTTCTGAGGACCTGCTATATGATTAATTCTCTGCTTGGTCCTAGTTATACAAAAGTCCTGGACTTCAAATATTTCTTAATCTCTCAAAAGGAAAAGAATAGGATTAAAAGAATAAATCAAAGAGAAATGATGAAGCAGAGAAGGATATAAACAGAATCAAACAAACAAAAACATCCTCTAATACAATTTGATACATATTTTAACAGAGGTATTAAACAAATTAAGTAAACACAGAAGAATAACTGCAAGAGAGTATCAGAAAAAGTCTGACAGAAGAGGTGGGATTTGAGATGAGAATTGAAGAATTACCAGAAACTTTTCAAGAAGATATTGGACAAAAGTTAATTCTATGCAGAGAGACTTTCTAGAGCAAGACAATGAGGCATAAAAGCATGGCTTTCTCATGAAATAACCACTGAATTCAATGTTCCTGGAGTGTAAGGACAAGCTGAAGAGTTTAGACAACTTTTGAATTTGAGGACCATGAAAAGGTTTTACAAAGAATGAGCGGAAACATGGATATATCTGTTTAAGAAATATGACTGGGAGTTACGGGGAACACAGACTAAAAAAAGGAAGAGACATAATAGAGTTAAGTGGAAACTCTGACAATAATCTAAAAAATAAATGATAAAGGTATCTAGATCCACATTGTCAGTAAAAAAAAAAAAAAAAGGAGGGACTTGGTAAATTTTTATGAAAATATAATTGAAAAGATTTACTGATGGAATGGATTTAGAGAGCTTAAAGGGAGGGGCATTAAGCTTGATTCTATATTGTTAGCTGGGCAACTCATTGGTATTCATTGGTGCTTCAATTAAGAACACAGGAAGCTTTGAAATAGAAAAAAAAAAAAACAGGAAAGCAACAAACAGGTTGAGTTTGAGATGCCTGTACAAATCAATCTGGGTACATATGTCCAGTGAACATTTGGAAATTCAGTTTTGAAGCTTTTGAGAGATAACGGGGCTAAAGATATTTATGTATATGCCATCAGGATGTAGGTGCAAGTTCAAGTTGCAACAGTGGACTAAATCCTCTGAGAGAGTGTCAAGCAAGCAAAAGAGGACACCATAAAAAAGATATACACTTTGAAGGTTGCTAGGGTTGTATCCAGAATATAGTCTCTTTACCATCTATACTTGCCTTCTATTTCCTCAATCTTATTAACCAATAAAATCTGACAAGGCTTAGCTCCTAAACTTAAATCTTAAAAAATACTAAAACCCCGCATTTTTTCTCCCACTTTTCTTTTCCTTCTTTCTTTTCAAAAATTTATATTTTCAAAGAATGGCTGATGATTTTTTCAAGTTTCTCTTCTATCATAGCTGACAGAAATGTCCAAGTTGTGACATATTAGAGAATTTCTTTTAACACTGTTTAATTCGAAGATTCCGTGATTTGAGTTCATTATTACCCATCTTGTTTTTTCTAATGGATACAAGTACTTTATTCTCAGAAGTTAGCTGTGCCAAGTGGTGGGTATTGGCAGGGCTTACATTTATCAAGTGATTCTTCCATATTCCAGCACACTTAACTTTCATATTGCCTCATGTCTTAAATGTCCAGTACATTGTGTAGGTTTTATACTATACGTTTTAGGATAAATCCACCTATCTTACAGGATACATAATCAAAAAAACAACTCTTTTTAAAAAAAGAAAACATACAAAGATTACACCCTTGAATAAAGTATACAGTGATTACACCAAGATAGTATAGCTTGAGTTCAACAATAAATTGTGAGTTGAAGCAAAGAGAAAGTACTGCAATATTGAACTTGGATATTTTTAGACTTTCATTTGAACATATCCAGGTGAGGAACTATTTTTTATTAATGCATTAGAAAGTATCTGTAATATGTCTGAGAGTGGCCAGAGAAAATGGGAAATCAGAGTACACATTTTGTGCCCCACTCATAAATTTAAGCTTCTCTCCATATACTTTTAACTTGCACCATCAGCATTTAATAAATAGATAACTCATTTTAAAATTGTAAGGTTATTGGGTTATAATTTTTATAATTTCTCCTCACTAGTGCTTGATATATTACATTTAAAGTGTGTAGTAAAACACATTCCAAGGATTTCTGCACCTAGCAAAATATATAGAAATTTCTTGGCCGGTGACTAAAGTTCTGGCCTATTTGATATTGAATATAATACAACTGTGGAGTGAGGTAAGCAATAAAATTATTCTTATGTATATGCACTCTCAAGGATTTTTAAACTCTTTACATATTTTGAAAATTTCCAAAATATTTTTGTATACAGAATTGGGTTCTGAGTTGCTACTAATCCTCAATCAAAATAATTTTGTATCACTAGCAGATTTTACAATTCATC
This sequence comes from Corynorhinus townsendii, assembly GCA_026230045.1. Lineage (NCBI taxonomy): Eukaryota > Metazoa > Chordata > Mammalia > Chiroptera > Vespertilionidae > Corynorhinus > Corynorhinus townsendii. Next base: position 160,615,472 of record JAPDVU010000002.1, read on the forward strand.
CCTCTCTCTCTCCCTCCATCTTTCTTCCCTCCTCCACCCAGGTCATAAATATACTGAACCACTCTACTCACGGTATAGTTTTCAGGGTATCCATTTACCTTTCCTCTATGAGGTCCATAGATTCTTATTCTTTGTTTTTCCTCCCATAAGTGGTTTTTAATTCCAACAATATCTTTACTCCCTCATCTTTTATGATTTAATCTTTTAAAGGCTCTAAGAAAACTCTGTTAAAGTTTTCCATCATATCCTATAACTTCCTTTGCAATTAAAATTTTCAAAACCAACTTGCAAGTTAGTGAAACAAAATTATTTTAGAGATCTGTTCTCCCTTACTTGTCAGTGGTTAGGCATAGCCACATTTAATAACCAAATTCTGCTTGTGGCACTGTGATTTTGCCAGCATATCCATGAGGGTTGGGGTGAATCAATACAAGGTTAACTATTGCAGAACACACTCTATGAAGACACAAGGCTACTTCTGTACTATTTTCAGGATCAGTAATTTCAGTATTATGTGATCTGAAATTCCTTCCTGCCAGAATCCTGCCTTCCCTTCCAGAAGATAATGTTTCTCTGCCCACACTAAATGACAACATTCTCTTCCTTCACCAACAGCTGTACATCTTTCAATTCTTGTGTTGGATGTCACAGGCCTCTACCTCGTGCCTCCCACTCTTCCTGCCTTTGCCTGGTGAATATGGAGGAGAATGTAATTCTCTTAGTCATTCATAAGGGCTCAAGTGACAAATGAATTTTTCTACCCCTGCTGCTCTCTAAACTTTGGGAAGTATCAAGTGAACCATTAGCCATTTCATGATATTCAACTTGGGTGACCATGCTGGGAACAGTTGCAACTTAATGCCTTTTTAAATGTATGGTTATAGGCTGTATCATATCTAGTTCTATTACAGTTTTCTACCATATTTTCATTTTATTGTGCTGTTAATAATTTAATATCATCACATTATAATAATTGTTATAGTTCCATTATTAGGTTATTTCTTTTTATAATGGTTGTAAAATTAATAAAATCTTTGACACCACCTAGGGAGGTCAGCAGGATCCCCTAAGTGCCTTCTGCAAACTGGTCATTATGCATACCTCGTTCAGGTCCTATGTGGGCATCTCCTGCACAAGTAACAGTGGACAATGGGTTACTCAATCAATTCATTGTTTTTTTTTAATCTGAAAACCATACATAATACATACACCTAGTGATCGGGTAATGGTGTTTAGAGAATGAAGCCATTCTTCCTTGCAACAAAAAAAAAGTCCATCATTTCTAGGAAACAAAGATATATGTGGAAACGAAATACCTCAAAGATATTATTAAATGACATCTAAATAAGCTTAAAACATATTGTAGTAGGCAGAGAGAAGTTTGACTTTTATAAACAGGAGAAAATCATGTCAATTAAAAATAGAAATGAAATAAAAATACCCTAAAACCTGGTTTTACACTTATTTGAGATTAGTCCTTCTAAACTTAAGAGGCAGTACCCTATTTTGAAAAGGCCTTGATTAACAATAGTTCTTTTATTTTTTCTATTTGTCTTGAAATAATCTTAATTATTTTTTATGTAGAAAATTGCTCATATTTACAGCAAATGCTCAATCATTTGTGATGTTCATGAAAACAAAGACCATGTTGAACTCACTAGTGCGTGATATCCAATACCCAGAATATCAGAGATTCTCCAAAAATATTTTCTGAATAAGTAAGATATACATGTGTATGTATGTAATGTCATGTATACACTATTTTAAAATATATCACCGATTAACACAAATATCAGATTACATATGCGGTACTATGAAAAAATTAGTATTTGGACAACTTTTGTGGAATTTTACCTCAGTTTATTATATTGATGTTATTTGGCATCATACAAGCAAATATATACAATTCTTTGTACACTAGAATGTCAAATTCTGTTTTAACTTGAATATCAGGCCCACAAATGGTCCAGGTTACAAACCCATTTGTCATTCACAACATTATTTTAAAATGTAGTCTTGTAGTTTTTTTTAATTTTTAACATGTTTTTATTAATTTCAGAGAAGAAGGGAGAGGGAGAGATAGAACCATCAATGATGAGAGAGAATCATTGATTAGCTGCCTCCTGCATGCCTTGCAATGGGGATCAAGCCCGCAACCTGGGCATGTGCCCTTGACCAGAATAGAACCTGGGACCCTTCGTTCTGCAGGTAGACACTCTATCCACTGAGCCAAACTGGCTAGGACTGTGGTAATGTTTCTTTTATTAAGAACATCTAGAACAATAAGTGCCAGCTATTTGTCGCCCCAAAAAATCTGTTTTAACTTTGTATTTCCTAGAGAATACATACAAATCAAAGAAAAACCTTTATAAAACTCTCTACAAAAATAGGAAATATAATAAGTTTAGTTTTTGCTTTTTAACAGTACATGTCAGTCTGTGTCAGATATCTTTCTGATTCACGCCTAATGCCCTATTGGCTACAAGTTGATGAACTACCCACACTAATTAGCAAATAAAATACACATCTAATAGGACTCCTGAAAGATATGCTATAATATAATACAGCATTTTGAATTTTAGCAAAGATAAAAGAAAATAGTATGTCAGTCTCATAATTGATCATTATGTCACCTACCTTTCCTTATACAAAAACCATGCTTGTAAAGTGTTTGCTAAAGGCCATTTCATTTTTCTCAGATGTGAACACCAGATCTAATTAGAGAGAAAGTTTAATTTCTAATAAACTTCCTTTCTTTTTATGTTTTATATTCTTTAATGCCTTTCTACTTTCTATATTGAATTCAGATCTTTGGAATTTTAAGTAATAAAAAAGTAAAGCAATAGTAACTTTCACTTATAACTTACTAAAATAACCTATCCTTTATCTAATGTGTGGTTTAGTGATATACATGTCTAGTTAAACAAATACATACTGTGCATGAAACTTTACTATAATTCTATCCTGGAGATGCATGCCTGATAGCATCTTATTTATAAAGTCTATTGACAATCAGCTACTACTTTCTAAACAAGAGATCTGGAAAGAAAATAACTTTATGTCAAATTCCAAAATAGATATTATATTGTTAGCCATGTTCCAGTTTATATATTAAGACATAAAAATAAATGCATTTACAGATTAGAATCCCACCCACTCAGGCACCTAATAATTAGACCAGTGAAACCTGAAAACCAGAGTGTTCTCTACTGAGATATGTATTATTTAAATGTGCTTTGATTTTGTTATAAATTGGAAACTTTCTAGATGAAAGATAGGATCTCATATTAATATAGAGAAATAAGATCAAGAGTGTAGAATCCAAGTGAAGAGGCAGTGTATCCCTCCATGCACCCTACCTAGAGACAGCATGTTCAAATCAGTAATTAGAGAAGAGTTTAAAAGAGAGATATTTATAAAGATCTTGGGCTAGTAACAGTGGGCAGAGACTCCTAGGTCTGATGGGAAGTGGAGATGAGGCATTCAGCTGAATGAGGTGACAGAACTATGTGGAGAGGACCACCTTACCTGATGCAGCCAGCTCTTGGTGAGCCTATAAATGCTGTAAATTCTTCATACTCACTCTTTTCCCTTCCTCCATTGCTCAAACACATCCAGAAGCCAGTAAGTACGGACCACGGATGTAGTCCATTATTAAAGCAGAGAAAAGTAGAGAAAGGGGGAAATGAATCTAGAGGCGTCAACAGAAGATAGTGAGCATAGCTGGGAACTGAAAAGAGAATCTAGCGTAGCTGGTGTGGCTCAAAGGTTGAAGTTCAATGCATGAACCAGGAGGTCACAGTTTGACTCCTGGTCAGGGTACATGCTGATCAAGCCCACAACCTGATCAGGTTGTGGGCTTGATCTCCAGTAGGGGGCATGCAATGATTCTCTTTCATCATTGGTGTTTTTAGCTCTCTCTCCTTCTCCCTTTCTCTCTCTGAAATCAATTTAAAAAAATTAAAAAAACTTAAATAAAAGAAAAGAGAATCTATTAGAGGACTAAGAAAATAGACAAAGGAAATGTTCCATGTTCAAGAAAAAGCAGTAGCTTATCAACTAAGTAGACAAGAAAAATAAATAAATTATCATGCTGTCAATTGGATGTCACATTCAAAGGAATAGAGGAAGAAACAGGTGAATAGAGGGAATTAATTATTATAGCACAGCTACTATGTACTAAACACTGTTTTAGGTAGTGTTTTTGTGTGTGATATATTTTAATTCTTATAACCTGCCAGTGAGGAAGTTATGATTTTAGCAATTTTGAAGATGTAGAAACTGTGACTCAAGGAAACATGCTCACCTAGTACCATTACAAGTGCATCGGTATATTAGCACTCCATCTCTGCCAAACAGTTCAACCACCAAAGCAAAGGGATCCAACACTCGCTTTAGGGTAATCTAGTCTTGTAATGAATCATGGCCTCATGATTTTTCTGGCCAGGAGAAATCAATAGAAACATGTACCCCTTTCCAACAACTTCCACAGTTCCTTTTCTCACCAGGATCTCTGGAGTCAATGCATATAACACTGTGCTGCTCTGTCTGCCAAGTCACCTTCTACTAAGTCTCTCATTCTCCCCTTCCAAAGGGAGCCAGGGAAAGTAAGTCAGGCATATGGTCTTACATTGCATATGAAATTCATTAGCCAATCATACTTGAACCTAAAAAGTAATAACCCGACTTTTCTTCTAACTTAAAGTCAGTTGTTACAATCTCATATTCATTCAAAGCTATTTCCAGCAAATTTACACTGTAGCCGTGGTAGCATATATTTGTCTTATCAAATCCCTTTTATTGACAAAATTAATTTTACATTCTTTTGTTCTGGCTTTACAGTTTTCCTTAGAGCTCCCCGCTATGTGACCACAACACACTCTTCAGATTACATAGCAGCTCACGTTTAGAGAGGGGCGTGCCTGGACTATGTGCATCAGGACATGGTCTATCTCATGAAATCATTCCAACGGATCTAGGAGGTAGGTACTATTATTAGTCCCATTTCAGAGCTAAGCAACTGAGACAGAGATTAAGCAGTTTGCCATCGTCCCACAGCAGGAAGTGCTCAAGATAAACTTTAAGCTCAGGAATTCTGCTTCTATGACCTGCATGCTGCTTCTCTGTTTCCAATAAAGCTCTGTTTCTCACTCCCTTCCATGTCTCCCAAACAGCTGATGGAGATATGTTCTAGTTGCCTTCTGCGCCCTTTCTCAGATAGTCACATTTTCTTATTCTTCTTAATTTATTTATTTATTACTTTCCCTTGTCATCTTTTCTGGTTAGACACAGCACTTATTCCCCCTATGCTTTGGACAATATAAAGCATCTTCCAACACAACCAAATTGTCTACAACTTCCCCAACCAGGCCAATTAAGCAATGGACATTATCAGGCCATCAACTTGTGTTCAGATTTGTCAGTGTAGCAACACCACATTCAGCAAAATTGCACATGCAGACAAATAGCTGATCACTACTTCATGAAGTATTTCATCACTTCTGGTCAGAATAATGAATAGCAAAATGTACCAACTCTAATGACTACACTAGTGACATGAAATTAAAACCAAAAATATGTGAGGTCTAGAAGTACTAAAGAGACTTGTTTTAATATGAAAAAAAATTCAAAACTTCCGTACTAATAATTAAAGAATCCTATGTGAAATATGATACCTAACAGCAAAACCATTTTATTTGAATTTTCTGTATAGTAATGTTTTCAATATACTAATGTTCGAAATAGTGACTGACCAAACTCAGATGTGAGGAAAGATGGCATCAGAAATACCAGACAAGCCCTGGCCACATAGCTAAGTTGGTTGGAGCATCCTCCCAGTATAGCAGGGTTAAGAGTTAAATCCCTGGTCAAGGTGTATACAGGACCTTTTCAAGCAGTAAATGTGTGGGTTGGTGGAACAGGGGATCTCTCTCTGTCTCTCTCTCTCTCTGTCTCTCTCTCTCTGTCTCTCTCTCTCTCTCTCTCTCTCTCTCTCTCTGTCTCTCTCTCTCTCTCTCTCTCTATATATATATATATCCTTCATCTCTATCTGGAATCTATCAATCAATAAAAATCTTTTTAAATGCCAAAGAAAAGAAAATGAAAGGTTTTTCAGCATTCTCTAGGTAAGACATTAAAATGTTAATAGTTTCACTTTGGTATATATAATACATAAAGCTTCTATATGTTGCATTTTCTTTACATCTATGATAATATACCAAGGCTTTTTCTCTCTATGACACTGATTAGAATTATTGTTTTGGGTTCTGTAGTTTTGATTCTGCACTGTCATCTCTTTTCTCTAACATAGCATAAAATCATTGTTTTTGCTCATTTCCTATGTTTTAAAATATGTAATTGGATAGGTACTCACAGAACTGTGGGACAGCTGGAGTTACTATGAAGTTGGTGACAAAAATTTTGCAGCCAGCCTGACATTGATTTAAAACGCATTTCACACTGATGAAAGCTGGTGGATTGGCAGTCCCTGAGACTGAAGTTCTCTGGTTCTCCACTGAACAAAGAGCACCTGGGGACCTGCAGTGCCCCATAAACTTGCTTCAGCTGTGAGGTGACATTCACCATAAAGAGGCATGTTGGAGAGGTGCAGCTGAAAGAACTGGATTATTGGAAAGCCACACTTCACTTAGATGCGAAAAGAGTAATTGGATTGTTCCTGTTGTTATGATATAATAGTCAGTTAGACAGACCTGAGCAGACCAGAAACAATAAGCCAGGTATGGAAAGACACCAAGGTGGAAAGTCACAGGTGCCTAGCAATAGACAATCAATTGTAAGGTGGGACCTGTCCCCCCACCCCAGGTAGCATATCCCTTTGTAGCATACATATCCCTGGTTATTCAGTTTGGACCCCTCAATCTTTCATATTACCGATCATACAGTTTGGACCCTCCCCTGACCTGTCCTCCCCTGGCATATTGCTAATCATGCAGTAGACCCTCTTAGAGGAGAAACAAAGCGGCCAGAGAACAGCCTCATGTGACTCCCTTGTACAAAACTTCCTTAAGCATTAAGGGCTAGAGATATCACCTAGGCCTCAGTTGTACTTCAGCTCCAGGCCCAGAAAAGCAACAAGGCCAGGCAGGGAGATGCCAAAACTGACATCAGGACCAACTGCAATTACTAATGACCCCCTGCTCAGGCATCAGACAATCTTTGGAGACCACAACCCTGAAAGGACACACCTGGAAAGCTGATGAATATTCTATTGAGATCCTTCCCTGAGACCTCCAGATAAAAAGGATTTGCACTCCCTCTCCCTCTCCCTCTCCCTCTCCCTCTCCCTCTCCCTCTCCCTCTCCCTCTCCCTCTCCCTCTTTCTCTCCCTCCCTCTCTCCCTCTCCCTCTCCCTCTCCCTCTCCCTCTCCCTCTCCCTCTCCCTCTCCTTCTCCCTCTCCCTCCCTCTTTCCCTCTCCCTCTCCCTCTCCCTCTCCCTCTCCCTCTCCGTCTCCCTCTCCCTCTCCCTCTCCCTCTCCCTCTCCCTCTCCCTCTCCCTCCCTCTTTCCCTCTCCCTCTCCCTCCCTCTCTCTCTCTCTCTTCTGTGCAGTGCACACCTTTGTTTTCTTTCTCCTAAGCAGAGGCACATTTCAAAATATTATGTTTGTTTGTGCCCATTTACATAGTGAATGTGCATTCTAGCCATTTCCTGACTCTTTCCTACACAACTTCAATTTAAAAAAAAAAAAAAGAGCAAGAAGACAACTAGGCCTTGTTTTCTTGGAAAAATACATGTTTTAATACTAAACTATAAAGAATCATTTCAGGCAAATGGCTTTTGAAATATGCTGTAACAAATCTGATTCTCTATCATTCAGAAATATTCTCATGCTGTGGTCATGCTATTGGCCTACAAACAGATTTTTCCAGTTACATAGACCTCATATGAAAATAAAACTGGAGATGAAAAATATAGCTCCCTAAAGTTGTCATATTACACACAGATTTAAACCAGATCTAATGGAATGGATGGTGAATGATAAGCAGAGGGAGAAAAAAAGAGAGAGACATAAAGTGTGTGCTCCTTTGGATTCTGACCAAAATCAAGACTTAGTATTTTGGAGCATTTGGATTTATGTGCCATTTTATCTTGCTTTTCTTCTTTCTCCCACTCTTAATTCCTTCTGATTCTAACTTAACTAATTCACAAACATACATGCATAAAAGACTCAAATACACACATTTAATGCAGTCTACCTGCTTATTCTCTACATCTTTATGTTATTAGAACCAGTCATGAACCATCAGCATGTTATGTGATCCAAGACAGTATATTCAGATTGCAAGGAACTCCAGCCATTATCTTGTGTCACTTAAAGATAATGCTAGCTCTTTTTAAGCATCTAAATACTACAGAAGAATTTAAGGGATTGTAGGTGGCTCTGTAATAAAGCCACCTACAATCCCTTTAATTTAATCCAACATTAAGTATATATGTATATATGTTTCCTTCAATGAATGCTGGTTAATTTCTATATCAAGGAACAAAAGTTCAAATGATGATTTTTAGTAATATTGCATCTAAATACCTACTGATGGCTAATCTTAATAGTGATATGGAGAAAAATCATTTTACTTTCAATAAAAATTTGTTCAATGATGAAAAAAAGAAATGGGAAAAATAATGGGCAAGGAGAAGTAATTATCTTGTCCTAAAAACCAAAGAGAGAAGGAAACCAAGTCCTTAGTATGTTAGAGAATATATATTACTAGAGGCTCAGCGCACAATTAAATCGTGTGTGTGTAGGGTCCCCTAGGCCTAGCCTACCATCAGGGTCATGTCTGCTGCCCCGAGACGCATGGCATACTCTGTGGCGTGGATGCTGCCAGTGCTCCACAAAGCTCCCAAACTTGCACCCTTCCCCCATGCACTGCCTCTCCCCGCCGCTCCTCCCCCCTGCAACAGGAGCACCTCTGCTCACCACCTGGGGACCCGCACTGCGCTCCCCACCCACCTGGAACCCACCCTCCACGCCCTCTTTGCCATGCAGCCCCACCCACGGTCCACCTGCCTTGCTGCGCCCTCTTCGCTACACATTCCCCCCACCAGGCCTGCGCGAGCCCTGCCTCAAGAGCTGTGAGTCCTGGCCTGTGAGAGGTGCTCCATGCACCTCCTGGTGACCAGTCGTTTGGTCGTGATGCTGTTACAGTGTCACGACCACAGGCCTTTTATAATACAGATAGCCAACATTATATTCATGGTGACTTACTACCATGATTACGCTTTTCAGACAACTGTCTGAGCCAAGAAGGACCAGGAACCAAATAGAACAGACCTCATGTCTCCTGAATAAGGGGAGCATATAGGGATTGTGCTTCTCTGTTTTCTCCAGCATTCTTAGCAGTATGCTGTACACATGACAGGTGACTGCATATCTTTAAATCAAGAAGATACTCTAAATGATGTCTCCTTCATGTCTAGATGGGCAACTGCATGACTGAGAAGCAGCACCGAGTGGTGGAAGTCATCAAGAACAATCCATCAAATACAAAAAAGCCTCCAACTAATTCTAAGTCTCATTTTCTTCTTCTTCATCATCATCATCATCATCATAATGCTTTCCTTGTCTGTTTCACATGTTTGCTATGAGCTTCACATAAAATAAGTACTATGATGGCAATAATAGAATCTTCATTTATTGAGCACTTAGATAATAAGCATGTACAAATTTTCACAAGTATTATTGCATTTAGCCTTTAAACAAACCAATGAATTGAGTAATATTGGTCTAAGTTTGCAGTTGCAAATAGCTAGACTCAGAGAGTTAAAATTTTACAGATTATAAACGGAAAAGCAGAGAGATTCCGATCCCAAGGATTTTAGGTGACATCTTGTGAAAGTGACACCAATGAGACTTTATTCATTAACTACCAACAAGAAGACGGTCTGTTCTCCTGGCATTTTGATTTCAAATGATAATGATGTTTAGTGATAATAATTGTACTTCCGTTGATAAAAAGATATTTCCACAGTCAGGTTCTAAATTAATAGGATACTAAATTGGCAACATTACAATGAAATAGAAAACATGAAAATTTACAGAAAGGAAGTTTCTCCTTTCATAGGCAATGCTCTTCTCTCCCCTGAGTCCCCTCCTTCCCCATCCCCTCCCCCGTCAACACACACTTCTTTTACCTTTAATTAAAAAGCTGGGGGGGATATCTTGATACTTTTCTTTTTTTTATTGCCCTCAAATGTTGCTAATAATTGCATTCTGATCATTTACATAAAAAATGGAACATTGTAAAATTAAAATCTGCAAAGGGTGATATTAGGCCATCTAAGGTCCCCTCTGACTTCAAAATCCAGTTAAGGGCATTTAGTTTCTCATTGAGGAAAAGTTGCAAATAACCCCTTTGACCAAAGTGCTATCTAATTAGACCAACAGCATGAAAAAGTCACTTGCTCTCCAGTTATTCAATCCAGCTCTGAAAGATACAAAGGTCTGTCTGTTTGGATGGTTTCTCCCTTAGGTAAATAATTGAAATGATTCCAGTTTGGTGGCTCCAGCACTAAAGTGTCACAGTGATGAAGTGTTATAGATAAATATAGAAATAGCTTCTTTCAGTTTTTGGTTTTTTTTCTATCTGGTGTTGCATATGGATGCCTAGAATAGGTATTATAAATGGTCTCTTCTAATTTACATTTGAAAAGGGGCTTAAAAAGTATCAGGGAGCACCACTCTGACTTGAAAAGCTACAGCCTCACAAGGATTGTCATCTGTATTAAAATTATTACCAAGTTCCAAAAAAATAGACCCTTGTTAGGAATGGATCTGCCTCTGCAGGGGATATCCAAGCCTGTGGAGCTTGGATAAAATATGAATCAAGAACTAATGCCAAAAATCCAAATTATATTTTTAGAAAAGGATGTTACATTAAAATGTTGGTAATCTGGGTAATTATAGAGAATTTATATATCTTACCATAATTAATGACATGAAACACTGAAGTTTGAAATTTAAACTCCATCTAGTTTAAATGTTTCTGAATTTACAAATATTATTAGAATGAAAATAAGCGTAGAGTGTTTAGATTAATAAGTATAAACTAAACATGGATTAGATCTTTGTTCATTATAAATATTACTAAAGGAAGTGAGAATTGCTTCTCATATTAAGTAGATTCCAGTTAACTGTAGGGTATTTACTAAAACTAATATTAATATTATCTTAGTTAACTTTTCATATATAACAAGTGCTGGGTAAATAAACCCTGTATGAAATGTGGCATGTAATTTATAATGAATTTGTGCTAATGATATTTAATGTGCCTAGTTAAAATGGGAACTATATTGAGAATAAATGTTGCTCATTTACTTCAAAGTGAGTTACCAAACATGTGTAATTTGATGGTAATTTAAGAAATAAAACAATGTTAGTTAATCCTATCTAATAAAGAAGGAATATGTTAATTGAACATCACTCCGTCACAAAGATGGCTGCACCCACAGCTGAGGCCAAGTTCCCATAAGGAGCCTTAACGAGCAATCAGCAGGGACCTGAGGCTATACCCTCCCCCACCCCCGAGGGGCTTGACAGGGGACCTCAAGCCACACCCCCACCTGGCTGGGCTTGACAGGGGACCTCAAGGTGGGCTTCCCATCCTGGTGCTGGGCTAGGGGACCTCAGGCTGCTCCCCTCGCCCCAGAGCCAGGCTGGGGGACCTCAGGCCATGCCCCCCACCAGTTGGGGCTTGACAAGGGACTTCAGGCCACCCTCCCGCCTTGGCACCAGGCCGGGGGACCTCAGGCTTTGCCCCCTGCCCCAGCGCCCATCCAGGGGACCTCCCGCTCGGAGGGCTTGATGGGGGACCTCAAGGTGTGCTTCCCGTCATGGTGCTGGGCTAGGGGACCTCAGGCTGTGACCCCAACCAGGTGGGACTTGACGGGGGACTTCAGGCCGTGTCCCCCACTCTGGCACCAGGCGGGGGGACCTCAGGCCAAAACCCCCGTCCCAGTACCAGGCCAGGGGACCTGAGGCTGCGAATCCCTGCCTGGCGGGGCTTGATGGGGGACCTCAAGGCACACCCCCGCCCCAGTCTGGGCTGGGGGACCTCAGACCACACCCTCCATCCTGGTGCCAGGCCGAGGTATCTGAAGCTACATCCCCTGCCTGGTGGGGCTTGACAAGGGTGGGACTGGCCAGGTCTGGATCTAGCCCAATGATGGGGAGGTAGCCGGGTCTGTGTCTCATGCGATTTTGAGGCACATGTAGGTGGGCAGGGACTTGACTCTGGGTCCCAAGGTTTTCATATACATTTTACTAATTTTCTTTCATCTCTGATACTTCTATTATAGAGAAAGGGCAAATAGCAACTAAATTATTTCCTCTAATTAATCCCCTTTTAATGTGCACGAATTTCATGCACCGGGCCACTAGTATAAGTATAATTTACAAATTTCCTTATGAAAATGCAATGCATGTGTTATTTTTTTTTTTTCTTAATTGTTTACCAGTAAAAAAACTTCTCAGACTCTGGGATCTCCCAAAATTCAAACATGTAAATATTTGAGAATATATGTTTGCTGTAGGCAGAATAATGGCTCCTCAAAATTGTCTATATTTTAACCCCTGGAGCCTATAAAAATGCAACATTGTTACATGGCAAAAGGAACTTTTCAGGTGAAATTATGGTTACAGATTTAAAATTGGAAGATTATTTTGTGGCTTGGTGCACAGATTCATGTACATTGAAAGGAAATTAATTAAAAGGTGGCCAGTGGGGAGGAACTGAGTGAGATGGGCCAGACACTCCCTGGAGCCAACCTCTGGCGGTCCCTCCCCAGCCCGCCTCACCTGGGGCAGCACTGCAGCTCAGCAGCAAACCAGATTCGGGGCCAACAGTGCCTCAGCAACAGCATAACCCACTGCTGAAAGTTGGAATCGCACAGCCCCATGAGAAATCGGGCTCCCTCCTCTCTGGTTCTGGGATGCATCACCTGTGAACCGCAGCTGCCAAGTCACTGCAACTTGGCAGTGCCTGTGTTGAGCATCTGCCCCCTAGTGGTCAGTGCATGTCAGACCTACCAGCCAGCCGGCTGGTCAGCCGGTTGCTTAACCTTTTATATATATAGACTAGAGGCCCAGTGCACAAAATTCGTGCACGGGAGGGGGGTCCCTCAGCCAGGCCTGCACCCTCTCCAATCTGGGACCCCTCAGGAGATGTCCGACTGCCTTTCACAATTCGGAACTGCTGGCTCCTAACCGCTCGCCTGCCTGCCTGCCTGCCTGATCACCCCTAACCTCTCTGCCTGCCTGCCTGATCACTCCTAACTGCCACTGCCTCGCCCCACACCCGGGACTCAGGATTCCCTCCAGCCAGTCGCAGGCACCCAGGACCCGGGCCAGCTTCGCCTGGGCTGGCCACAGCTGCAGCTGCAGCTGCAGGTGCCCAGGACTGCATGGGGGGAGGCTTATCCCTCTCCCAGGCCACACCTGGGACTGCGGGGTGGGCAGCTTGTCCCTATTCATGCTGCAGGGGCTGGCACCCAAGACCACAGGCCGGGAGGCTTGTCCCTCTCCCGGGCCACTGCCCCAGCTGCTGGTGCCCAGGACCGCAGACTGTGCAGCTTGTCCCTCTCCCGGGCCAGGCAGCAGGCACAGACACAGTCGCTGGTGCTTGGAACCGCAGCCTGGCTGGTCCCCATTCCTCTCTCACAAGCTCATTTGTGCCTGGTTCGTCTCCATTCCTCTCTCCCCAGTGTTGAGTGTCTGAGCCGTTACAGTGTGATGGCATGAGGGTGTGATGACCATTTGCATATTAGCTCTTTATTACATAGGATTATTATTCAGAGGTTTTCAATCACAAGAGCTTTTGAAAGCAAAGAATGTTCTCCAGATGAAGTCAAAGAACTGTAGAAGAAGAAGCTGAAGAAGTAAGGCTGAGGGAGAGGTCAATGAGAAGTATTCAATGGGCTTGAGCCCAGGTTCCATAGCTGGGTTGGCTGGAGTATTGTCCCATACACCAAAAGGTTGTGAGTTTGATCTTGGTTGGGGCAGGTATAGGAGACAACCGATCAATATTTCTTTCACATAGATGTTTCTCTCTCTCTCTCTCTGTCTCTCTGTCTCTCTGTCTCTCTCTCTCTTTCTCTCTCTCTCTCTCTCTGTCAAAATCATTGCAAACATATCTCTGCTGGCTTTGAAGGAGGAGGTAATTGGGAGGCCTCCAGAACCTGAGAAAGGCTCCTGGCCAAAAGTCAGCAGGGAAATGGCAACTGCAGTCCTACAACTGCATGGAACCGAAATCATCCCTTACAACTTTCTTGCTACTCCTGATACCTTTTCCTGATTTACATTCATTTCCAACTTATCTCTAAGTCCTATAGATTTCACTTTCCAAGCACTCTAAAATCTGTCCCCTCCACTGTCACCACACCCACATCAAGGCTCCTATCTCCTAGTCCTTGCCTCTCTACATATTCTTGTTTCTGTGAATTTCTTTTCTATTGTAAAGATTTGGAAATCTTTCCAACATGGAAATCAGATCAATTCTCATGCTCTCAGTTACCTCTCAGCTTCTTCTTACATCACTCTTACCAACTAAGATGATAAATATACCTTGAAATCTTAGTGGGTACTAAACGCATTATGCTAAGTACTTTACATGTATTATTTCACCTAGTCCTCACTGATCACTCTGAGGTTGCTACATAATTTGTGTCATTCCCTTAAGCATTTGATAAAGTTGATGCAGAATACAGTTAAATAATTTGCCCAAAGAGCCACCATTCCATCATTTAGCTTTCTTTTAGTTTCTTAAATGCTGCCAGTTCCTCTACATTCTGGACACCTCTTTTCTTTTCCCTACCTGCGCCACCTTCTTCTTTATTTTTGCCTGGATTACCACTTCTGATCCTTTAGATCAGTTCAAGTGTGACTTACTTACAAAAGCCTTTTCTGGCTCTGATCAGTGCTGTCATTGGGCCTTTATCCCTTCCTCCATAGCATGCAGTGTGCAGTCACTCGTGGTTGTGTTTGTCCCATCAGGGCCTGTCTGCAGCACTAGACATTTCATTAGCTGATGCGCTCCAAGAAGTGGGAGCCTTGTCTGCTTCTGCTCACCATTGTGTCCTTTGTGCTCATCACTATCTAGCAAGTAGGTGCTCAACAAACATAGGGTAAAAACCTAGAATGTTTCTTGCTACTTTAACCATAGTCTCTCTAATTAACATCCTGACCCCTTCGTGTGGTACTATACAAGCTGACAGTAGTTTTTGAGTTGACATCTTTTAGCTCCACCCTCAGAGATAAATTCCATAAAGTCCTTTCTCCTGTTTTGGTTTGAAAACTTCTAGGGAGGGATTGAATTAGGTCCTGTCCATAGTCCAACTTATTCTCAACAAAGAGGCCATATCATGATGCACTTCTGAATATGTGGACCATTCTCATAAAGGGGGGTCCTATACTGTGCTAAGAAGAAACTCCAATTGGTGTCCACCACAACATGCAAGTGGATATAAATGACTAGGTCTCAAAAACTAGTCCAACTGAACTTAATTAAAATAATAGTGATATAATCTCCAATTATTATAGGTAAAACGTGTTGCTAAACATTTTACCTATGCTATTTCATTTCATATTTATGATAATCCTATGAGTATCCTACACATATTATTATTTCATTTCACACATGAGAAGTTGAGGCTTAGAGAGCTTAAATGATTTACTCAGAATCGCATAACTAGAAAATGGAAGAATGAACTCAAATTGTCTAATTCCAAAGTTGATGCTCAGAACTGCTATAAATCCTGCCTTCTTAATAGCAAAGCTATTTGAGTATATAGAATAACCCGAAATTTACTACATAATTAGCCGTATACAGATGCAAAGGAAACGATCTACTTAATAATTACGCACAGAGCCTATAATACATAGGTGGCACATCGGAAGAAGGAACAAAAAGATGTATACAAAATACAGCAGGGGTTGTCTCTGTCTAATGATAGAGAAGTAGTAAATGTAAATAAGTATGATTATGTGAAGTTGTGCTAAACACAGGCATGCACACACAAACATACACAAACAAACACATAACCAATCAGCAAGGAATTCAGGCCATTCCTATCCTGTGTTTGTTGTGCAGTCCTATCCTGGGGGGTAAATGAAGTCCCTCTCCCAAGAAGGCAAAACAGGATAAATGCATAAATTGATGAGAAAAAACATCATTAATGGCACACATTTTAATTTTCAAAGTTGAAAATTGTATTATATCCCCAAAAGTATTGTATGCAAAATCTTTAAAAGAGAAAATACAAATTGAATACCATGTCCTGATGCCCTTTATTTTAAAGATTCAGGAGTGAAAGGTAAAAGAAACTACTTTTCTGTAAATCCTGGTACATTAAATTATTTAACAATTTAACGCATTTTAACATTTAAAATGATATTTCTTTAAATGATTATGAAGCATTTAATGTAATTGAATAAAACTATGTAAAATGCATTAGTATATGAAGTCAATCTGATCAATTTCACAATACTACATATTATGATGTAGAATACTATTTAAAATGTATTCATATAGTGCCCTTTAAATCATTTTTTTTCCTCTGATATTGGACACAGGACCGAATGCTTTCATTTATTCTCTAAACATTATCTTGACACTATTGATTTCTTAAATTGTTTTTTGGATTATTTAACTATAAAACATTTCAAGATTACAGTTTTATAAACTATATATGCACAATTAATTGTACTGCCTGACTCTGTTAGATATTTTAGAATGTTCCTGTAATTAAATGAGAAAAGTACGTATGAATTGGATTCTGTTCTAATTGTCATTTATTCTAATTCTTATCTGTTTAAAAAAGAGCTGAAAGTATATTTAAAAATCTGAGAACCTTAAAGGATATGGTGTGTTTTTAATCAATACATCTATAATGGAACATTCAGAGCCATTTCTTTTAAAATACATTAATAATAAAGTCATAGATGTTTTAACATAACAGGTCTGATAATGACATCTTTGTATTTTTAATTGTTCAATCAATTATCATCTATACATATTTCTATGTATCAGAAGTATTTTATATATAATAAAAGTTGGAGGAATATTCAGTTTTATTTTTGTTCAATTGATATGGCCCCAATAAATTATATGGGTTTTTAAAAAGAATCATAATAAGCATTGAGGAAATGAAGTACATAGCAGCTGTCAGATCAGGGGACCCACTCAGTACCACTGAGCCCTCAGTCCAAAATTTGGGCACAGTTCGTGAGCCCCAGCAGTGCACAAACTTCTATGTTTGTGTCTTCCATGTTAAAGATCCCTTTGCCTCCCTATTCCTGCATATCTCTCCTGTCCCCTTCTTTAATTGCTCAGTCCCCTATGAACATCTTACAACCAACAAACATCACAATGAGGTTCATTCAACATTCAATTCGTGTTATATGTGCCTGTGATGTAAACTCATATCACCAAACCTAAAATTTTCCTTTAATTTCCAGAACTTATGTATTTAAATTCTGGCTGAATGACAGTCCACTTGGATATTCTATAGGCACTTTTTACTTAACATCTTAAAAATAAATTATGCCATTTCTACTCTCTAATCCACAGCTATGTCTCCACCTGTATCCCCTGATTCAGTGGCGACAATACCTACCCTTTGCTCAAGGCAAGAAATCAGGAGCTATTCTAGGTGCTTTCCTTATGTCATATAATATTCCTCACCTGCCCAGCATGTAATTGATCATTATGTATTGACTAGCTTCATTTTAGATTCATGGTCACTAAATTTCCAGTGTGCTCTTTGCAATCCCGCTAAGACTTTGTCTTTTGCCAGTCTCAGTTCACTCTTTCTCCTAATTAGTATTTCATAACTTTTCCTTCTCAAACTACCAATACCTGTACTTGGTCTTCATTCTCAGTTAATGATTTTGCCTTTTATTTCACTGCTAAACAGACACAATCCAGATAACCTTCTATACCTCCTTCCTCCACATATCACTCCTCTGCATCAGGACCCACCTACATGGAGTCTCCTGGAGTCAGTCATTCTACCTACACTCATCCAGTCTCCAGTCCTTTCTCAAGAGGAGGGCTCAGTCACCTAAATACCTCATCAGTTTCTCTCTCTCTCTCTCTCTCTCTCTCTCTCTCTCTCTCTCTCTCTCTCTCTCTCTCTCATTATTCCAATATACATATATATATATAACATAATAAATGTAAAACATTTGCTATTTTAAAAAAATCACTTCTCTCTACATACCTTTCCAGTTACTGCTGTTTCTCTGTTCCCCTTTTAAAAGTGCTCTCCAAAACGACCGTCTGCCTTACTGTCTGTAATGCCTCTCCTTTATTCTCTTCCTCTCTGCTTTTTCTATTTATCTCTCATCACAGTTGTACGTGATAAGTAAAACATTGTAAAGAAAACAACAGTTTGCCCTATTTTTCTTCTCAGTGGAAAGACATTTTACATTATTTAGATAGGTTGTTTGATATTTATTGTGGGCTGAATTGTGTGGTTCCCTGCCCCACCCCCAGCCCCAATTCATAGGTTAAAGTCCTAACCCCCACTACCTCAGATTGTGACTATATTAGGGGATAGGGCCTTTAAAGAGGTAACTAGGTTAAAATGAGGTTACTAGCGTGAGCCCTAATCCAATATGACTACTGTCCTTATAAGAAGAGGAAATATGAATATAAACAACATAGAGGGAAGACCATGTGAACTGACAGGGGAAAGACAGCCATGCACAAACCAAGGAGAGAGGCCTCAGGAGAAACCAACCCTACCAAGGCCTTCATCTTGGACTTTTAGCCTCCAGAATTGTGAGAAAAAAAGAAAAAAGAAAAGAAATTTCTATTGTTTAAGCCACCCAGTCTGTGGTACTTTATTATGGCAAACCTAAACAATTAATAAAGTAAACTTATCTCCAAATAACACACTATTTGCATTGTTGTTTTCTGGTTTTTCATATTTAGGAAATACATATTGATTTCCTCTTAAAGAAGATGAGAATTTATATCATTTTCACCACTCCCCAATCTATACACACATACATGGTCAGCCATGCTACCCAATCTCCGAATACAGTTACAGTATTTTATAGATCTAAGGAGCCATTGATTTTAAGATGCACTATCATTTTATGTACCACTATGAAAGGAAAATACTTTCAATTAAACCATGACACAGAAATTCTTATCATTTAGACATTTTACTAAAAGAAATCTTTTAGAATTAACAAGATATAGGTTTTATTATGTTTCATTTTACTTGAAAGTACAAGTGAAATAAATTATTTAAGGTATACCTAAATTTTTCCAAATTCAGAATCTGTTGCAAATCACTTATTTGACTCAGAGTCTTGCTATCCATTTTTTTCCACACTGTCATTCTTCATACCATTAATGATGTTGATGGTGTCATTTTCATAAAAGGATCCTTAAAACACCAAAAGACTTTGATGTTGGCCTCTTAATCTAGTTTTGCATTATGTGCAGCCAGCCAGATTTATTATTCCCTTTTGGGGAATATTACTAACTATATCTACTTCACCACCTTTTATCATTCCCACGGCATTTTTTCTTTACATATGTACTATCTACTCATGTAACCACTGCCAAATCCATTACAGAACACCTCCACTGCACCTTGACGCTGGCCCTGGTTTGATGTACATGCTTGCATGGGTAATGACAACCTTATTCTAAATTGTTGCCTGGCCAACAGCATTTGTAAGACATCACTTAACATAAGACAATTTTAATTTCTGGGTATATTAAAAAGTTCAGGATAAAATGAATACAATTCAAAATGCCATCATTTTGGTTAGAACACTAGTCAGTGATTATTTATTGGGATCATATAGATGTTAACCATTGCAGAGGTGGATTTACTGTTAAATTAATGAAGGGCTTCTCACTGGGATAGGCATCTTAAAAGTCCTTGGGAGGGACCTAGCAATGTGTTCACAAGATCATCATTTTTGTAAAAATTATAAAAACAAGATATTTTAATTCAAACCAGTCAAGTTCACCAGCCTTTTCAACTCTGACTTTGTCTACATGGTCTGTCACATTGCCCCTCATGAATGATTAGTCATAATTATAGTTGCAGGGGATGCTGATAGGAGGATACACTGAGTTGGGTTTAGAGGGCTTCCTTTATGTAGTGTGCAGTCACTTCCATGTACTCCTAGGCCGCTGTTTGCCATCCTTTTACGTTGTTATTGTTACTACTCACTGTGCTAGCTCACCAGGTATCATGAAAACTTACTACAGTAACAGCAGGTGTAGGGTTGCTGAGCACCGGGGACATGGAAGAAAAAGGAAGATTGAAATGTATGAAGCCTGAAGCTAATCTGTGTAAAAAAAAAGCATGTAGGATTCAGTTCTCATCAAAAGCTACTCGAAATAGTGCTCTTCTTTTAGAAATATGTCCCATGATGCAGTGCAATACTGACATCAACAAAAGTAATATAACATATTTAATATGCTACTACAATGAGGATGTCGTCAGCAAATTGCTGGTGAGTTGTTGATTTAAAAAGTATTAAAGATCAGTCTCTGCCTCAGAAAATTTGAAGTGTCCTTAAGTCTTACTGCTAATATTTGAAGACATTATGACAGAGATTTTTCTTTAATCCGACAAAAATCTAAACTTTCATTTGACATCAGCATTAACAAACTGAAAGAAAATTTTCTCAGTTATTGATAATTAAGCACAGATTTTCCTCAACCATGCTAAAGACTAAATATCTTTCCTCTCTCTATAGAAACAGACATCATGATATTATCTTCATAAGAAGAGAAGATCAGAATATACACAGCTTAAAATGTAGGGAAAATATATTACAGAGGGGTGTGTCAGGTAGTCAGTTAATAAAAGTAATGCTGTATTTCTCTGGATTTTGCAATATTTGCAGTACTTTGTATATTTTAAATGTTGTCATTTTCTGTAAGTTGTTTTATCTTTCTAAATTAATTTTTACTCAGAGCAAAGTTTTACAACATGATGTTTGTTTGTTTGTTGAAAGCGAGTCCCCATAATCACATTTGCTTCAGTCCCAGGAAACCTGGGGTTTCCGCTGACTGCGATTCCTTTTCCTTCCTGCACACTGGCCTCCTGAAAGCTTTGGAGCACTTCATGCTCCTGGTTCTGGCCTTTGCCCTTGCTGCTCCCACATCAGCACGGTGTTTCCAGACATAGCAACCTGGCTTTCTCTGCACTTTCTTCCGGGCAATACTCAAAGATCATATATTAGGGAGGCTTCGCTCACCATCATCTCTAAATAACACCTCCAACCACAGTAGGATTGCTAGATCAAATACAGGGCACCTGGTTATGGTTGGAATTTTAGATAAATAGGAATAATATTTTTGTGAAAGTATATTCCCCAAAATGCATATAATATATTAATAGTAAAAAAAAAAATTACACATTGTTCAGCTGAAATTCAAATGTAACCTGGTGTCCTGTTTGTTTATTTTGGGGGGGAGGGGGGCAGGCTAAATCTGGTGATCCTACCGCCCCACTTTTTATTTCCCTACTCCAAGCCATAGCACTGCTATTACCACACGACGCATTTACTTGTTTGTTATTGCCCATCTTTCCCACTAAACACCAGCTTCATGGTGGCAGAGATGCTTGTCTGTGTTGTTTACTGATGTACGAAAGAAAGCACCTAGACTGATGCCTGACACAAAGCAGGCACTCAGTGAATATTAATTTTAAGGGATTAATGAATACACTTACACAACTTTACCTCTTAGCATTTCTCAAATCCTCTCTTTTTCTATTCTTATAACCTCTGCTTGAATTAAGGCCCCAGACTACTACTATTGTGTTCTAAGTGGTCTCCTTGCCTCCAGCACTGCTGATCTGAAATCCATTCACTAAAAATAGCCATCCCGATTGATCTAAAACACAAATCTAAGGAAACCACTGCCCTGTAGGAACTCCTTAATAGGAAACCATCAACTAGAGGGGAAAAATCCAAGCACTTTGGCATAGTACTTGCGGCCTTCTTCATGGTACCCCCACCTACCCTTCCATCTCACCTCCCATGGCTTTCCAATACATCCTCATCCATAGCCCCCCCTTCACACCTCCATGCTAATGCTGATCAGATTACTTCTGCCTATAACACACTCCCACTTCTATCCTTAAGGACTCATTTCAAGTATCATTCTTCTCCATAAATCTCCTCCAGCCCTTACATGCATGAGCTGAACTAAACCTGTTTTTATCTGTGTTTCCATAGCGCCCTGTGGAATTCTGTATTCTGTCATAGTATACTGTATATTGTATTAAAACCACCTATGTTTATCCAAGTAGAAATTAAATACTCAGATACAATGACAGTGCGGTATTTATCTTGGATTCATGACATATAGTATAATGTATTACACAAATAGCCTTCCATAGGTGTTTGTTGAACTAAATAAATTCAACCAAGATATTCAAACTTAAGACACTCAAATATATCAGATGGAGCCCTCTAACGTGGGGTTATTGAAAGATCTGTATATAATGTCAGGGGGCCCTAATAAAGAAGAAGACACATAAGTGTTCCTTTTTTGCAAAATCAAGGGAAACAGTTTGTGAACAGGCTATGTCTTTGACAGTAGAAGGTTCCATATCGGTGCAATGATGAAGTCTGAAATCATGGGAACCAAAGAGAAGACAGCAGAGTCTCTGAAGGAGCCAATGATGAGGACAGTGTCCAGTCAAGCAGCAATGGTAAATTGCTGAGATCAACAGTAGAAGATGGTATGAGGAAGAAAGGGGTGAGGCAAGTGCTGAAATCATCAAGCTCAATGCCAGTGGATCCATGAAAGCAGTAGACATTCACACTTAGGACTTGGAAGGTCCAGATGTGCTGGGCTTCAAGTGAAGAGAGGCAATGACAGGAGCTGGCTAGTGATATACAATCAGTCCACTGGATAAAAGGGACAGGCTCACCCTACCCTACCCAGGCTCAAGAAGAAGGATATGGGCAGACTAGACTTGTGGGATAAATTCATTAAGGGAGCATAGTAATCATCTCACAAGAATACATTTTGATTTTTAAAAATAAGTACATATAATACATTTTCTGCCCAAATTTCACTGCAAATATAGCTGATTTAGTTAGGGAAGAAATGAATGAGAAGAGGAAGAGAGCCCAGCTGTGTAGCTCAGTGGTTAAGCATCAACCCATGAACATGGGTTCAATTACTGGTCAGGGCACATGCCCAGGTTGCCACTCGATGGCATACGGGAGGCAGTAATCGATGATTCTCTCTCATCATTGATGTTTCTAGCTCTCTTTCCCTCTCCTTTCTTTCTCTCTCTAAAATCAATAAAAACATTTTTTTTTTTTAAATAGGTAGAGAAATCAACAGAGAAATAGCAATAGGAAAGGGAGGTAACCTATCTTTGTCAGAGCCTGGAGGAGCGCTCATCTGCAAGGTGGCCTGTTTCTTTGCTTGCAGAGGTTTGCTGAGTGAGGAAAAGAGAAGATTCCCTAATGACTGATGACAGTTCAGTCCTCTACTTGGTAATTCCAAAACCTGCTTTGCATCTGAATTTGCAGAAAAGCTTTTAAAAATTGCATGGACTTTTATGCCTCCCCACCTACCTTTCCTATTGAGTCTGAATTCTTGCATGAAAATCTCAGGGCTTTGTAGAAATCTCTGAGATCACTGTGTTACTAGGTGTTGCCTTTGGAAACTACCACTCTACTTTATGTCAGAGCTAGACAAGTAACTGTAAGTTCGGATGACATGCTCATTCTAAACCTGAACCCGCTTCCCTTGATGGGACTCTCTAAGAGTGAAAGAGAAAGAAGTTATCTTGCAGGCATTCCAGGAAACTAGTTTCTTGAAGAACTTTTTCAGTTCGCAACTCTGCAAGAACTTGTTAAAGAAAAGAAAAATATGGAAATGTACCACTATAACACATAGTCTTCCTCTCTCTACTTTCCTCTTTTCTTCCATTAGAATCAATCCATTAATAAGAACTTATTAAATAAATTCACACACACAAAAAAAAAATTCACACAGTATTCTACCCATCAGAATCTTTGTGGGTTTTTTTTTCCCCTTTAAAATAAGGCTCAGTACATAATCTTCTCTACACAACTTTTTTTTTCATCCTGTTTGACAGCCTTGAAAGTGAAAAACCTATTTCCATTCAAGGGGGAAAAAAAGCTCCTGACTTAAAATAACTTCATGGAAAAATATAACCCAAAAGAAGTGTATCAAATGAAGGATGTTGAGCAGAAAAAGAAAACTATAGTGTCTCTAAGGAGTCTGAGAATAAGGTCTGAGCACTGCAAGATGGAACCTTCCATCAGGTTGCTGTTCAACTTAATTATGGCTTAAGATGTGCACATGTGAAATTAATATTCAGGAACTTGATGATTCAAAAAGCAGCAATCCACCACCATTTGAATTCATAGTCTTATAATCCATCTTTTCCCATGAAACAGCTAGTACAATATGATATCAGTGCTCAGATTTCTGAAGAGAGAAAGCAGTGACCCTATTTAAAAAAAAAAAGAATAATGCATATGTAACTTGAATGCAAAAGGGGGAAATTATGCTGTTACTAAGGGGGGAAATTGAAAAGTTTCCATCTTTTTACTCCCAAACCCAGCAGAAATCCCTCACTTAGCTGTTTAGGTCTACTAGGAATGTGATTGCACACAAACCAATGTCATACTCTTAAAACATTCTCTAAGCCTTGGGCTATGCTCATGTCTATCATAGCTTTGCTGGGTAAGAAGTGGAAACAGTAAATTAAGGATGAGGCTTAAGCTAGTCTGATGGGAAATGGACTGATAATAACTTTTTTCTACCTGCCACTCCTTCTCATAGTTGCTAATAAACACTGTCCAGAGACATATGCACTAGAAAAATAAGACAAATGATTGTCCTCTCCAAGCCTCCACTCTGGTACAAAGAAGCTCTGACTCCTGCTTTCCATGTCTCAGTATCTGCTTTCCACAAATGCCTAATGCAGGCCATGCCTCCCCAGCTTCCAACAAATTTTTGTTAGGCAGTTGCCACATCCTTCTAGAACTTCCTGGCTGCTCTGTATTGGACACTTTTATGTGGGATCATCAATTTCATCCTCCACATCTTGACTTGTCACTGTCAGAAGGAACTAGCTGGACATGGTAGAAACACTTCAAGCTTTAGAGTCAGGTCTAGGCTCCATGACCCACGCATGGCCATGTGACCTTAGGTCGGTTACTTAACTACTCTGAACCCTTTCTGTTTGTCTATTTACCTAGAGAAATAGAGATGCATTTTAATAACAGGACTGTAAATATCAAATGAGAAAACAAATACGTAAAATACCTATTACTGGGACTATCATATATTTACTGAACAGGTAAATATATTTCTGAAGAGAGAAAGCAGTGACCCTATTAAAAAAAAATAATACATATGTAACTTGAATGCAAAAATATATTTACCTGTTCAGTAAATCTTAGTTCCTGTCACTGCCATGGAATGCACTCCACCAATAACAAAGTTAACACCATTGAGTTTGTGTTGTGCTGATGGACTCCATCAGGGCAGTTGACAGAATGGCAAGTCAAACTTCCCCTGTGAACATGGCAAGATCTGGCTGCTTTGCCCTCTTGATGTATAGAACCCAGGCTCACTACCATGCTCAAGCCACACTGGCTTTCCCTAAATTGGGACATTCTGGGCTCTTGTTTTCACCAGATTCTTGCTGATACCTTCTTCCTGGCTCTTCCTAGGACTTCTCTTTCTCCTTAGATCTCACTTGAAGTTATTTCCTCAGAGAAGTTTTTCTATCTCTATCTAAAAAAAACTTTCTATGTATTTTATATTGCAGCATCTACTCTGTTTCTGAAGATACACCACAATCTGTAATGATTTTGCTTATTTGGTTGTGTCATCTTATATAATAAAAGGCGAATATGCAAATAGACTGAATGGCAGAACAACCAAACAACGGAACAACTGGTCGCTATGATGTGCGCTGACCACCTGGGGGTGTGTGTGGAACATGGTGGGTGTGGGCAGCAGGTAGGCAGCAGAGTACGGAATATGGCAGAGTGAGTGAGGACACCAGACCAAGGTGGGGTGCCGGTCACTATCATTGGGGCGAGCCTCTGGTGGTTACTAAAAATTCTTTGCTCCCACATGCTGTAGTCCTGCCCAGTGCTCGCCCCTGCTATGAGCACTAGCCCTGCTGGCACCCACTGTTGGTCCCTGGTGCTGGCCCGATTGCTTGGCGCAGTCAGCAGGTGCAAGTGGCAGCTGCCGGCCCCAATTGCCCCTCAGGGCCTCTCCACCTCCTCCTACTCCTGAGGGGTTATAGGGGCTGGCAGCTGCCTCTCGCACCCAATGCTGACAACAGCCCCACTCACATCCGCAGCCAACACCAGAGTCACTGCTCACACCCAGCACTGGTGCTGATCACTTGGTGCCATCAGTGGGTACGAGGGGCAGCTGCTGCCCTAATTGCCCCATTGATGGTGCCGACCCTGCTCGCACCCACTGCTGGTGCCGGCCCCAATTGCACTGTGCAGCCAGTGGGTGTGAGCGACAGCAGTGGGAGTGGGGCTGCCAGCAGACAGGGGACCAGGGGCCCACAGCGGGAGGGGCCAGGTGGGGCGCAGAGGATGGGCCAAAACTCACCCTTGTGCCCACTGCAGCCTTGCGGCCCACAGTTCCTTTCAAGGTGCACAAATTCATGCACTGGGCCCCTAGTATAATATAATCTTCCTTAGGACCTTTGTATTCTTCGTATCCCTCATGTCCAGGAAAGTGCTTGGTGCATAGCAGATGCACAATACAGTATTGATAAATGAATGAACAAATTATTGTCACTTCACTATTGCCTAAGTTGTTTTTGTTTGTTTTTTTAAAAAAGCTCTTTTAGCTGCATTTTGATTTACAAATACATAAAGCACTGAGGAGTATTGAATCTTTTCTTAGCTTTGAAAAAAAGACATTGTGAACAAGTAAAAGAAATGTTGGAGCTATGATGGCCTCTTAATAAATGCTAAATATATAATAATTATTTGTGGTGATATTTTTGTTAATTAAAGAACAGTAGCCTCACTGTTATGAGAGAGCACAGTCTTCTAATTTCCCTTTGCCTTGGTTACCTCAACTATAAAATGAGGAAGCTAATCAAATGTACATGATGTGTGCTACAAAAATTAAGTTAGTTTATAAATGTAAAGTGCTTGAACCAGTACCTGGAACACAGTCAGTGACAAAAATGGCATTGGTAGAGTCTATGGCAAAGACAATTTTAACTTAACTGATTAATTCATCTCACTGAGGCCACAGATATGGAAAAAGGCAGAATCCATACAGTGTTGGTCAACAGAGCCCTGCTGTCATACACAGGGTTAAAGAAAAATACATAGTTCTGGCTGGTGCACTCAATGGTTAGAGCATTGGCCTGGGCATGGAAGGAAGGGTCAAGGCTTTGATTCCTGGTGAAGAGGCACACACTAGATTGAGGGTTCTCTCCCCAGCTCCCTCATGTCAGGGAGCATGTAGGAGGCAACCAATCAATGTGTCTCTCTCACATCGATGTTTCTCTCTGTCACTCTTTTCCCCTCTGTCCCTTCCTTCCATTTTCTCTCTGAAAAGCACTGAGGGGAAAAATATCCTCAGGTGAGGATTAACAAACAAAAATGTGAGCATTAGTATACATTAATAATGATATCACCTGACAAGATGAAAATGTTCCACTAAAATCCACTTTTTTGAGATTATATCCTCAAAAAATTTTGGAGGAAACTGTATTTTCACTAGCAACATATAACTATGAAAAATTTATTTTAAATCCATGCCAACCAAACTGATTAGAGATGACAAAATATTTAAGAATCTTCTGGTCAAATGCACACAAAGCTTTTTGGATAGAATCCATGCTGGTCATATGTATAGTAATACATAAATCAGCCAGTCCCTGGCTTTATCTGTTATACTTTCTGCTGTGTATTATCATGACCCTTGAATAAAGATTCATTTCAGTACAATAGCTAGTAAGATTTTTTTGTATGATCCCAACATAAATACAGAGTTTTGAACTTACAATAAACTCAATGTGTCTGTTTATAAAGATAAAAAAAAAATTTTTTAATCCACATTAGTAGAAAACTAAAAATAGCAAATGGTCCCATATTTATATCTCAGTAGTCAGAATACAAATAAACATCCTTGGTGAAAACACATCAGTGCTTCCAATTAAGGCAATATAATTGCATGCTTTGAAGTGGAACAATGGAAAAACCTGACAATCCATTGTATTAATATGAGACACAGACTTTGGAGACATATAAAAAATAACATTTAATCTTTGTAAAGCATCTGCTTCTATATACATTTTGTATAACATTTATGTATTGTGCATAAACATACACATTATATAGATAAAGAGATAGCTGGGTAGATAAACATATGTTAAAGAGCTAGATGAAATCTGGTACAGGCCACTAATTCACTTTAGTAAGCCATTACATTGCTACCGCTGCAAGTTCTATTGTCTTCTACAGTTTCATTGTTTTCAAGAAGAGGTAGAGCTTTACACATTTAAACTCAGTCAATTAATTTACTGACCTGGCACAGATCTTTAACAACCTATGTGAAGGTTAAGGACAAAATCTCAAATAAACTAGAAAGTGGTATAGAAGCTGAGAGCAATGCTTTCTATCCTATGCATATCTTCAAGTGTTTTATTTTATTTATAAGGCAGATTGCAATGTATAACCATTGGAGAAAAAATAATAGGTCAAATAATAATCTCTTTTTTAAGTAATAATCTTTTGGAAACATCCATTTGTAGCACCCAGTTGTTTTCCTTTTTAGGAGATTGCACAAGACAATCATTTAGTGATCAGTTCTCAAGCATCACTGTTCCCTTTCTTTGCTCTCCAAAACAACCAAAACACACTAAGTTTTATTTGTAAAATTATCCTAAATAATAAAACCCTAATATGCTAAGTGTCAACTGTTCGACCAGTCCCTATGACGCACACTGACCACCAAGGGGCAGACACTCCCACCTGCAGGTTAGCTTGCTTCTGGGGTCTGGTGAGATTGGGACTGGGTGAGACAGGTGGACACACCCTGGAGCCATCCCGTCATCACTCCCCGGCCCTGATCATGCACCGGTGGGTCCCTCAGCCTGGCCTGCACCCTCTCACAATCCAGGACCCCTCAGGTGATGTCAGAGAGTCAGTTTCAGCTGGATCCCCGCAGGCCAGGCCGAGGGACCCCCACCAGGGCACAAATCTGTATACCAGGCCTCTAGTTTGTTAAGAATCTTGGTTTCTGGGCCACTCTCCCTACAACAGCATTTAATTGTATAAGATTTAAGTAAAATTACCATTTAGATTTCCTTATCAAGACAGATCCAGGTGATACTTTCAGTAAAGGGTTAATATTGAAAACACTTTTAAAACTCAATAACAACAACAACAACAAATTCAATGTAAAAAAAAATGGACAGAGGATCTGGATAGACCTTTTTCCAAGGAATACATATAAATGGCCAACAGATATATAGAAAGGTGTGCAACATCATGTAAATCAAAACCACAGTAAGATATTGCCTCACTCATGTTAGTATGGCTACCATCAAAAGGACAATAAACAAATGTTGGAAAGAATGAGGAGAAAAGAGAACCCTTGTACATTACTGGTGAGAATATATATTTGTGCTACCACTATGAAAAACAGTATAGAGTTTCCTTTAAAAATTGAGACTAAAATTGTCATATGATCCAAATGTTCCCTTTCTGGGTTTTTATCTGAAAACATTAAAAATTAATTCATAGAAATATATGCCTTATGCAGCATTATTTACAATAGCCAAGACATGGAAACAACCTAAGTGTCCATCAACAGATGAATGAAAGATGTGAGACGATAGATAGATAGATAGATAGATAGATAGATAGATAGATGAAAGTCTCACATCTTTCATTTAGTGATCAGTTCTCAAGCATCACTGTTCCCTTTATGCTCATGTGTATATACACATATACACACATATATGTCTATATACATATATAATGAATATTACTCAGGCATAAAAAAGATAAAATATTGCCATTTGTGTCAACATGGATGGATCTTGAGGGTATTATGTGAAGTTAAATTAGTCAGATGGAAAGAGACAAAAATTGTATCATTTCACTCAAATGTAGAATATAAAACAAAAAAGTAACAAATTCATAGATATAGACAACAGAATGGTGGTCACCAGAGGGGAAGGAGGGTAGAGAGTGGATGAATTGGGTAAAGGGAGTCAAATATATGACAATGGAAGGAAATTTTACTTTAAGTGGTGAATACTCAATAGAGTATACAGATATCAATTTATAATGTGCACATGAAATTTAATAATGTTGTTAAATAATGCTATTTCAATAAAATTAATTTTTTAATTAATTAACTTTTTAAAAAAAAGAAAGATCTAGACATGGAGTTAAATAAAATAGGATTTAGATGAAAAAATAATATTTTAATATTAATGTTTATAACTTATAGTCTTTTAGAAACTCCTTTACAAATAAGATAGTGGTCATCCTGATATATAAAAAGCCAGCAGCCATCACAACCGAAACAACCCAACGGAAGACAGAACACAGGCTGCATGGGGTGACAAGACAGGCAGGGGGGTTAGGGAGAGACAACCAAATGACTGAACAGCAGGCTGCATGGGGCAATGAGGCTGGCAGGGGTTTAGTGAATGACGACCAAACAACTGAACAGCAGGCTGAGTGGGGTGACCAGGCTGGCGGGGGGTGGAGGGGGACAGTTGGGGGCAACCAGGCCAGCAGGTAGAGGCGGTTAGGGGTGATCAGGCTGGCAGGGGGGGGGGCAGTTAGGGGTGATAAGGCAGGCAGGCAGGTGAGCAGTTAGGAGCCAGTGGTCCTGGATTGTGAGAGGGATGTCTGGATTGGAGAGGGTGTAGGCTGGGCTGAAGGTACACCCCCCCCTCCTGTGCATGAATTTCATGCACTAGACCTCTAGTATAATATAAAAAGAAGCTTCATTAGAACATGTTGGTCTAGATTTGGAAATCAAGTAGGAAGAAAGCAGCCAGTTCTAGAGGAGACCAAGAAATTTGTCACAGTTGCGTTTAACCTAAAAATAAAAAGTCAAAGTGAGAGGCAAGTGTTTATTTGAGATTTAAAAAAGAAATTGCAATTTAGAGGCATAGACTCAGGCAGAAACCCAAAGGGAAATTATTACATGAATAAAAGAAAAAAATATTTTTTGGTGTGAACAAGCTAAGTTATTCTTTAGTGATCCATGGCTGGTTATTGATTTTTAAAAATGTCCTTAACTACCAGTCCTTGTGATCAGGAGGTCTGCTTGCCTGTTAGCTTTACAAATAATTGCTTGTAAGACAATGTTGGTTTGGCCCAGTTCAAAGGTGTGTTTTGTTTTTTTTTTTTTGCCCAGGTTCAAGGTGTAAGACATGTAATGCAATTCCTTTGGAATGGCTGCCTTGACTCCATTTTAAAATGGTTCCATTTCTGCCAACTTTTTATACTTTGCACACATCACAAATAGATAAGTTACAGTTAGGACAGTTTTGTTTTAATTCCAACCTCTCAACCTCTGCCACAATCACAACAAATTCTCTTCTAACATTTTTCTCGTTGTTCGTTTTTAACATGAAAAAATCTTAAGCTATTTTATGGTACATAAAATTAATTATTTATAATATTTGAACCATCTTCCATTAGAATTGAAAGCCCTACAATACAAGCCTGCTACAGTATTCCAGGTTGGAGGAAGTTTTTGTAATGTAAAATGTTATGACATAAAATTGATTTATTCATAATCTGCACTGCTTTTGTTGTGAAATATTTAATGTTGTGGATGTAGCATCTTTAGTAAAATGCACTGC
Source organism: Corynorhinus townsendii (assembly GCA_026230045.1). Lineage (NCBI taxonomy): Eukaryota > Metazoa > Chordata > Mammalia > Chiroptera > Vespertilionidae > Corynorhinus > Corynorhinus townsendii. The sequence goes on from JAPDVU010000002.1 coordinate 160,647,357, forward strand.
ATTGAACCCAGAGATGTACTTTATGTAACAGTTACTAAGGATTTTACAAAGTACCTCACTCTTCCTGGTACTCTTGATTAAAGTTTCAGCCTGACAGTTCAAACAATAAAATCAAAATATCCATCTCACATGCAAAAGGTGTGCTTCAGGGTATGGCCCCACACATAGTTCCTGCCTTGCCAAGACCATTGTGGCAACTGAGCACTCCAGGTTTCATTGTTCCTACTGTCAATCTATAACATCACAGGATACATCCATCAACAGAATTTTGAGCACAAGTTTTAAAAATTGAGACTAAGATGTAATTGATCAGTAATAAGTATTCACCATCCAAGAAACTGAGTCAAGATGTAGCATGGTTAAAGGCATTAATTTAACTTTTTAAATAAATTAATAATTTAGGGTTGAGCGATACTGTTTCTGCTCTGACTGCCTCTCTTTTCATCATGCTTTGCTTTATCACACACTTCACAGGTGGTGCATTGTTTACAAATTGAAGGGGAGACCTTCCACCAGCAAAAAGATTATGACTTACCTTACTTCCATGGTCTGGAATCAAACCCATAATATCTCCAAGGTACGCCTGTACCTAGAGTCCTATCATACTGTACTGAGATTAGATGTCTCTCTCTCTCTCTCTCTCTCTCTCTCTCTCTCTCTCTCTCTCTCTCTCTCTTTCTCTTTTCGTTTGCTGTTGTATAACTTTATTCAACCATCAGCATTAGTTCTCGTCCACATTAATGGTCTGTAGATTTTTGAAAGTGGTGACAGTCACATAGGTGACTAATGTATACAGCTTGTTTAGTGAATCTTCATCCTCTTTACGTTTTCTGGACAAAGGTACCCGGATATGATATGGGACATTCCTTATTTCTTTGGCCCAGACAGCTTTGTTGAGCCTGTTGTCAATGCGCACGTCTGGAGTCCCCATCTCCTTCATGGCAAATTTCCAGGTGTCCTTGAGTGCCCGAGAGGTACGCTTGAAACCCACGCCGTGGATGCACTTGTGGATGTTAATGGTGTGCTGCCTGGTCACCACCTCGTTGATGGCGGAGCGGCCCTTCTTCTTCTCGCCACCCTTCTTTGCGGGAGCCATCGTGCCCGGCAAGTTGGAAAAAGTAGATGTCTCTTTAACACAGATGGTTTGGCTACTACATAGATCCTGGAGGGAAAGGAATCATTGTTTAAAAAAAAATTTTTTTAATTGGTTATTCTTCAGTGTCACACGTAGCTGGAGATAAATATTTTAAAAAGAAAATTTATTCCTTTTTAAGATAGATAAAGAAGTTAAAGTTTACTAAGATAAAAAATATGAGCGGGTATGCAAGTGAACTAGGAGCAGCCATCAGTAGTCAAATGGCATCATCATGCCGGGAAAGTTCAACAATTACCATCTGCCTGTGAATCCCCTGGACAACTTTGTGTTTCAGACTCTGTAATAGTAGGAAGATCATTCTGCTGGCTTATTCAGGAGTCTTTGTACAGTCTGAGAGACATTTGAAGTGTTGTGGCAGGATCAGAGTCAGAAGTTTGAAAGCTTTGGCATTTCTGGACTAAGCCATCTCATAAACTAAGATGGAATTACAGCAAGTCACAAATAATAATGCATTAACTTTTAATTTGCCATTGTCTTAAAAGCCTGAAGGACTCTGAGAAGTTGAACAAAAGGCCACTAAGAATAAGCTGCTAGAAATACACTCCAAAGAAGAAAGTAAACAATCAACCTCAAATAGTTCAAGGCAAGGTACACTAACAGTGTATGGGACCAAAAATAAAAATGTGAAGAGAAACTAAAAAGCTTTGAGACTGGCCTTTAGGATGGTGTATATGAGAGGGGGGAGAATTTCTAGTTAAAGCTTTTCAAGATCCAACACATTACACTTTTTGATGGCCAACAGTATCATTCTGACCTTGACTGCTGCTGCAGAAAATAGAAGGGCATTCAAATGTGGCCATGCATTTGCTCCACGTCAGTCAGACATTGAAGATAATGATGGCCCAAGAATAGAGGTCTTTTTGTAAAACTCTTTGTTCTCTGTGGGAGAAAAATCTGAGAAATATTCTCTATTATAACCCAAAGAGCACTCTTTCTTACAGTCCATAATAGTGGAGAGAGGGAAGAGTATTATTAAATGAGGGGAAGAAGTTTACTGAGGAAAATAAATACATAGAAAAACTTCAGTTTATTGAATGCCATTATAGCCTAGGATTCCCTAAGATACTTTAACTATGTGAAGTTATTTACATCTAAAAACACTCAGGGGTAGAAATTATTTTTTTAATATATTTTTATTGATTTATTTTACAGAGAGAAAGGGAGAGGGATAGAGAGTTAGAAACATCGATGAGAGAGAAACATCGACCAGCTGCCTCCTGCACACCTCCTACTGGGGATGTGCCCACAACCAAGGTACATGCCCTTGACTGGAATCGAACCTGGGACCTTTCAGTCCACAGGCCGACGCTCTATCCACTGAGCCAAACTGGTCAGGGCAGAGGTAGTAATTATTATTTCTATTCTGCAGACATGAAAACAGAGGTGGAGAAGAGTAAACCGTTTGCCAAAGGCCATTTAGTGACTGAGGGATAGAATCAGGATTTGCACCACAATCTGTTGAGTCCAAACCCCCAGTTTTTAACCATTATATTTTTCTATCCATTATTAAACCTCAAGAGTTGTAGGATCATCTCTAGTAAGTCCTATCTTTCCATCCAATGACTGTAGGCAAATGTTATCTAGAACATCCTTAGTTTCACTGCATGCTTTAGAGAAATAGCTGATTTCTAGATGGTTCTTAAGAATTACTTATGAAGGACATTCACTATCAAGCTTCACCAAGCCCTTCTACCAATTAGTTCTAAAGGACCTGAGAGATGAACTCATCCTACTCAAATGACAAAGGTCCTGGTGAAGAGAATCAGAACACAGCAACTCATCTAGTATCTGAAAGGCTTCACCCTCATTAAACCAATAGCCATAACAAAAAAAGCTCCACAGTCCTCTGAGAGGAATAACCCACCAATGCAAATTCATCTCCCTGAAAGGTCAAAATCTTTAGAGAGGTTATTTTAATACGAAATAATTAACCAAAACAAGTAAGGAAGACCCTCACCTACAATGATCAAGTAAAGTGGAATATTCAATTTCTCTTATTGGGGCATTATTTCAAGGGTTTATAATGAAATAATTCTGTTCTCAAAATGGATTCACTCATCTGGTGGAGAGCCCTCATGTAAAATCATGTTAACAAATTTTTAAATTTTTCTGCAAAATGAACAAAGACTGTTTTATACAAAATACCTCCTTCGATAATAGTATAAAAAATTATAATTTTATGTTAAGTCTCTGTTTGACCTCAGTAAGATTAACTATTCACAATAGAAAGCCATTTTAAATGCAGTATTTGGGAGGAATCATCCATCACAGAGACTAACACATTCTCCATGCTAGACTGAAGCTTAGAACTTAATGGCAAGTTATTGACAGCTTTCGTCTTCACAGCTGCCCCTGGAATCTGTTAACAAGTCTGTTCTTCTGACAGGCAGATACTAGAAGAAACTCACAGTAATCCAATGAACACATTAAAAGAAATTCAACACTCTAAAAAACTATGCCTTCATTCTGTTGAACTAAGTAAATATATCTTTTAGTGGTCATCAACCAAGTATATTTAACAAATCTAGCTGTATAGTTTTTTATTACCTTTAATAAACTATTTCTGGCAAACAAATAGTGAAAAGAACTCAATGTGTCAGAATTTCCAAATTCTTTTTCTTTTTTAAATTGTAATTCTCATATTGCAGTTCTACCATCATTTATGTCAGCAACTGCCTATTAAAATGTATGTAGTTTAATAACATACACTTTCTTGATTAACTCTCAAAACAATCTTCTATGATAGGTACTATTAATCCTTTTTCTTTTTGCAGATAAGTAAACTGAAGCTTTGAGAAGTTAAGGAACATGCCTGGCTTATACTGTTAGGTATTGGTAGAATAACCAATTCTTCCTCCACTTCAATAAAAATCTACTTTTCCATGATATAGAGAACCATCCTTACAATTTAAGTGAGAATAAGTATTTTTCTATGTTAACTTGAATTAACAACAGTATCTTTTTTAAATTATATGTACTGAAGTAAAAGTAAGTTGAAATCAAATTTTCGTACAGACATTTTTAGCATAAGTCCAACATAATTTACATATATATGTAATTCTGATAAGGTTCAAAAATAAATATGTACATATTAAATAAATCATTGCTAAATAGATAAAAGTAGGCAGTCTCCATTGTAAAAATAAAACAAACTGAAAGACTGAAATAAACCCTCTGTCAAATTTCTGGCCACACTGCCATTATCACTACACTCATAACCAGCATTTCACAAGTCTTTAAATTTCCACTCTAAGTCATGTTCTTGAGTTGAGGCATCAAAGATTCTCATTAAAACTACTATGTTAATGGGTGAGTTTGGGGGTGAATCACATTAAATCATTATAAACCACTAATATTCTACAATACTGTGTAACTAATTGTAATCACCTAGTAGATCCTTGAAGAACTAGATCACCCAGAACAAAAACAGATAAGTTCAATACTAGAAGATGGAGAAGGGAAAGGTTAAGAGAGTTCATAAGTTTGTTATTTCTAAAATATACATCTGAATTTATTCTGCCAGGTTTGCCTCAGGATGATGGGATTGGCTATTGAATGTATTAATGCACAAAGCACTGTAATCATACACATATTTCCACATCCTACAGTATATAGAACAGCTCATCCTCAGCTGAGCCCCGCCTCCCCATAATGACCCTAGACTTTGCAGATTGTTGGGGCTATTTCTCATGATGGCATCTATACATGGCTCTTCAGAGAATATTTTCTGTCACCATTTCTTCTTTCAAGTTCTATTTTCTGTTACTTTTTTTCTGTCAGGGGGTAAATGTAGTGGAAGTGGCAGCTCAGGGTACATTTTTCATTTATAAACAATAATTGCATATTCGTGAGTAAACAATCACCTAAATATCAAAGGCAGGTCCCAGGCTGGTGCCAGACATAATAGCAGAGCTTATACTGAAACAACTCCTGGAATCACAAACCACCTATCACAGGCTCTCCTCTGAATACTCCTCTTTTTCTACCCTATACTTAAATAGAGTATGAAAAACTAGAGGATAGTTATTTGGGATATGCATTATTTTAAAATGTGTTTTAATAACAATTCCATGTTTAGGGGGATTAACTTTTCCAATAGTTCCATAGTTTTCTCTATGTTTGTCCAGATAGTCATATATTTCTGCATTCTAGTGTCAAAAAATAACAGGTTTAGCAATGATCCTGGGCTATTTCCTCTAACAACATTGCTAAGGCCATGAAATCATCCACAGTGTTCACCCAGGTCTGTTCAACCAATAACAAGTCAAATGTCTACAAATTTAAAATGTCTTAACATTAGCTTTTCACTTTAAAAAAAGTGTAGAGTTTCGGCCCTTAAGAATTACTTCTCTCAAATAGTTAATATCCTCATTATCTAGAGATCGCATATTAAACCCTTGAAAAATACTGAAAACTCAAAAAATAAAGGGCAAGGACAGGTCACAAAATGAGGAAGTACAACTAGAATAAAAACTGTTCAAAATTGTTTAGGGTATTTTTACTAAAGAAAAATCATGTAACACCCCCAGAAAAAACATATTTAACCTGCAACTTTTAAATTATGCAAAATAAAATTATGGTTGAGGGTATAAATTGATCAAGGCTTTTGGAAATTAGTTTAGCTATAATATGTGTCAAATGTATGAAAACAGCCTTTGAACCCAAAGAAATAAACTTATATATGAGGGACAAAACATGTAAAAATTGGTTTATCACAGAATTTGTCCTAATATTTGAAAACTATAAATAATCTAATATCCAACAATAAGGGGAGAGCTATGTAAATAGAGTTACAGCTACTCCGTTGTAATACAAGGTTAAAAATGAGATGAGAAAAGACTTGTCAAATGGGGGATAACTGTTGAAGTGGAGTGGTAGTTACATAAGTTTATTATGCTTTCTTTTATAAAAAGGAAATTTCTTTTTTTTAATTTAATAAATCTTTATTCAGATTATTACTATTGTTCCTCTTTTTTCCTCCCATAGCTCCCCTCCACCAGGTTCCTACCCCACCCTCTACCCTTACCTCCCCACCACTGTCCTCATCCATAGGTGTATGCTTTTTGTCCAGTCTCTTCCCGCACCCCCCATTCCCCTTTTTTCCCCAAGAATTGTTAAGTCCACTCCCTTTCTATGACCCTGATTCTATTATATTCACCAGTTAATACTATTCATCAAAATTTTTATTTCCTTGGTTTATAGATTCACTTGTTGATAGATACGTGTTTGTTGTTCATAATTTTTATCTTTACCTTTTTCTTCTTCTTCCTCTTCTTAAAGAATACCTTTCAGCATTTCATACAATTCTGGTTTGGTGGTGATGAACTCCTTTAGCTTTTTCTTATCTGTGAAGCTCTTTATCTGCCCTTCAATTCTGAATGATAGCTTTGTTGTGTAGAGTAATCTTGATTGTAGGTTCTTGCTATTCATCACTTTGAATATTTCTTGCCATTCCCATCTGGCCTGCATAGTTTCTGTTGAGAAACCAGCTGGAAGTCATATGGGTGCTCCCCTGTAGGTAACTGTTTTTCTCTTGCTGCTTTTAATATTCTCTCTTTGTCTTTTGTTCTTGGCATTTTAATTGTGATGTGTCTTGGTGTGGTCCTCTTTGGATTCCTTTTGTTTGGGGTTCTGTGTGCTTCCTGGACTTGTAAGTCTATTTCTTTTACCAGGTGGGGAAAGTTTTTGGTCACTATTTCTTCAAATACATTTTCAGTATCTTGCTCTCTCTCTTCTTCTGGGACTCCCATAATTCGGATGTTGGTACGCTTGAAGTTATCCCAGAGGTTTCTTACGCTATTGTCAAGTTTTTGGATTCTTTTTGCTTTTTGCTTTTCTGGTTGAGTGTTTTTTGCTTCTTTGTATTTCAAATCTTTGACTTGGTTCTTGCAATCCTCTAGTCTGCTTTTAGGTCTCTGTATAATATTTTTTATTTCAGTCAGTGTATGCTTAATTTCTAGTTGATCCTTTTTCATATCCTCAAGGGTCTCGTTAAATTTATCGGCCTTTTCTAGGAAATTCTTGAAAAACCTTATAACCGTGGTTTTGAACTCTATATCCAGTCGTTTACTTTCCTCCATTTCCTTCATTTGTGACCTGCCTCTTTGCCTCCGAATTTCGGCTGCTTCCCTGAGTTGATGGAGTGGCTTTGTGTGTGAGGTGTCCTAGCAGGGCCCAGTGGCTTAGCCTCCCCAGTTACCTGAGGTGGACACTCTTGGTGTGCCCCTTTGTGGGCTGTGTGTGCATTCTTGTTATAGTTAAGCCTAGATTGTTGTTAGTATCACTGGGGGGAGTTGACCTCCAGGCCAATTGGCTGTGAGGATCAGCTATGTCTCCACTGGGAGAGCCTCTGTGCTCAGCTTGGATGGGGCGGAGTCTCAGGGTGGAGCAGACAGCCTTGGTTTCCTGTCAGCCCCTCCCTACAAGGCCCCTGTGTCTCAGTGTCCCACAGCAATGGTTGCACGCACCTCTGAGAGAAGGCTGTCCTCAAGTTGCATCCGCTGCCAGACAGTCCAGTTTCTCCCCGAATGAGTCTGGTTACCCAAAAGTCTCACCCTGAACTGGATTTCAGTGCAGTTGGGAGGTTTTGTTTCCCTCCCGAACGAGATAGCTAGCTGAGCGCTTGCTGCCCGCCCTCTCCGCACACCGCGAGTAAGCCAGCTGCATATTCAGCCGCCCGCCCTTTCCGCTCACACGGGTCTCCACACCTCCGTCCTCCACAGCTCCTCTGGTTCTCAGTGTCCTTTTATCTTTCCTTCTAGTTGTAGAATTTCCACTCAGCCAGCTTTCTGGTGGTTCTGGAAGATGTCCGCTCTGTCTTCCAGTTGCAGTTTTGAAATTGTTGTGCGAGGCAGCAGTATAAGTGTTTACCTATGCCACCATCTTGGTTTCTCTCCAAAGTAACACTTCTTAAAGCTTAAAAAGTTTGACCAGCTGGTTCTTCATCCCCATCAGCATAGAGTTCATGTGAGCTTTGGATACATAGAGCTTGCTTACAGCCTTCCTTGACCTGATCATTTCCTTGGCCAGGACCACACAGATGTCTTTCTGACCCTTCTTGGCAGCATCGTTCACAGACCTTTTCACTTTTTCTTCTTCTCTTTGAATATCTCTTATTTGCCTGTCAACAACTCTCATTTCCTTTCTTATCTTCAATGACCACTCATTGACCAGCTCTTTGGGTGGCTTCTCCTGAGTTTTTCCAAACAGCCTCATGGCTTATTGAACTCATCTTGCCCCTTCCGACTTTTCGTTCCCTGTGCCCAGGCAGGTCATGGGCAGCCGCCTCAAAAGGAAATTTCTTAAACTATAACTTTATAAGGAAAAGAAAATGCGTGTGTGTGTGTTGGGAGAAAAAAAATATTGAAGGATAGGAAGAAATACAACAAAATGTTAGTAGTAAATAAGTTTTCTTTTAATTTTTAGAGCAGTTTTAGGTTACAATAAAATGGAAAGTACAGAGATTCCTCTATATCCCCTGCCTCTACACATGTAGCTTCCCCCCATGGTCAACATCATTCACCAGAATGGTATATTTTTTTATCAAAGATGAACTGACATCATAATCACCCAAAGTCCACTGTTTACTTAAGGGTTCCCTTTTATTGATGCACATTTAATGGGTTTGGACAAATGTACGTTGACATATATCCATCATTACAATATCAGACAGAGTATTTTTATTGCCCTAAAAATCTTCAGTGCTCTGGCTATTCATCTCTCCTCCTCCTCTTTTACCCCTGGTAACCACTGAGCTTTTCATTGTCCCCATAGTGTTGCCTTTTTCAGAATGTCATACAGTTGAAACCATATAGCATGAACAAGCTTTTAAAAATTTTTTAGAATCTGTATTTATAATCATTTGCAAATCAGCATTATCCTCTTCATAAAACCCATGGAAACCCTGAGAATTCCTCCATGAAAGTAAAGAAGGTATTGATAAAATAAAGCCTTCAGGAAGATAAAGAAAGCTGATACATTAATAATAATAGTTCAGCAACAGAACACTAGAAGAAAAAACTAATTTTAAAGAAATATTATAAGGCAGTGGTTCTCCACCTTTCTAATGCCGTGACCCTTTAATACAGTTCTTCATGTTGTGGTGACCCCCAACCATAAAATTATTTTCGTTGCTACTTCATAACTGTAATTTTGCTATTGTTAATGAATTGAAATGTAAATATCTGTGTTTTCCGATGGTCGCGACCCACAGGTTGAGAACCGCTAGCAGGGTCACCCAAGACCATCGGGAAACACAGATATTTACATTATGATTCATAACAGTAGCAAAATTACAGTTATGAAGTAGCAACGAAAATAATTTTATGGTTGGGGGTCACCACAACATGAAGAACCGTATTAAAGGGTCGCGGCATTAGAAAGGTTGAGAACCACTGTAAAAGTGGAAGAATGGTTTCTTTTCATAAACAAAATTCTTGGGAACATATCTGCTCTTGGCAATGAAACTCTTTGGCAGACTCAGAACCAAGACTGGATTGTGGACAAGGAAGAGATAGATAACAAAGAAGAGGAATAGCCAGATAGCTACTCAATAACTGAATATTTCAGGGGGAAATAAGATTGCTTTATGCACAAAGTTGTTGTTTTTTAAAGAAAGAATAGACAAATATGGTCTATAAGACATTGCTGAGCTGATTTTATAATATTTCTGACCTGGGGAATCTGAAAGACTCCTATTGTTTTCCAGCCTTTCAGTATACTTTGGAAAGGAACCATGACCTGAGGTATTGTTGTCTTTGGAGACCAAGAGAAATGCAGTTCTCTGCTATCATTCCTCTGATCCTCTCCAATTATAACCCATTGCAGGCAGTTATGTGTGGCCTTTGCAGCCTGGTGACTACTAAATAATTGGAGTTGAGATGTCAAATATTTCCCTAATGAGCTCAAGGTCCAAAGTAAATCCTGTACTGTAACCACAATAGTGAGGCATTTCAATGTGTCTGCTCATGATGGGTTAGAGCTGTTATGCCTCCAAAAACATGTATGTGACTCCTTAGGGGTAGGGGTGGGGGCCAAAGAAAGAAAACCAGGATAAAGAAGAAAGGAATCTCTTTCTGTAATAATTAAGAGGACTATCATTTTTAAATTGTTACTTCTATCACTTAGGTTTAAAGACTCAGCCCTGGAATGATTGATTCTGAATGTTTCTAATCTAATTCTTTTCTAATCTAACTAAATTTAGAAAGCTGGAGAAAAAAAAGACTCTTTGGAAAACAAAACATACCATAAGCCCTCTTCAGAAATGACTAGCATATTGGTGCAAGCTTTGCTATTTTTGACAAAGGGGTACCTGGCACCTGTAAGCACAGATAAACACAGGTGCTACTTCTAAACACAGGCCAGCCTCATCCACCAGTGAATGCTCCAGGTTGCTGCATGTTCTGTCACGCTGAGGTGAAGGTGAATCAGAGCGAGCTGCCACTCCCAGCCTGGATAACTCTGACTGCAGTAAACTTCTTTTCTAAATGAGCAGTTAGACCTGAACAAACATATTGATGGTGCTTGCTACCCTAACATTTAAAGGAACAATATGGTGATTAAGGTCTATCATTATCATAAATAAAGAAGCCAGAGTCTCACAGCTTTGGTTAAAGGTCATTTCTGAGACTCCACTAGAGCTGGTCTTCAAATCATGACACTATTATAGCAAGAATGTGGAAGTTTTAAATTAGCAGATTGAATTAGAAAATAATTTTATGTAGTTCCTCCTCCTCATTGAAACAATCATTATAAGCAACCCCTGGTATTATGAACATAGCTATTTGAACTATGTTTCATTGCATACAAGCTTTCCAATCCTTTGAATCAGCATGCTGGCTTGGGAGCAGGCTTTGCCTCACTATTTGGAACGTGGACACGTTTGTGCTTGTCTCTTTTTATTGCTTTGGGATTTTCCCAATGTAAATCCTCCTAGAACTCCGCTCTCGAGCTTCGTACAGATGTGCTGTAACTGACTCTTTGTTTATAATCCTGTATCCAGCATTTTTTAAAATGGGAGTAGACAGATTAGACACACTTCTAAGGGACCTATTGTGCATTGTGAGTACTGTGTGCTTAATTGCAAAAAGAAAAAAAACCCAGCTGCTTAATTTATGGATATCAGCAATAGGGCCAGCAATTTCGACATGGAAAGTAGAACTCTCATCATTCATAAAGTTGGCAAGAGTTTCTTCTGAATTTCAGACTGAACAAGAATCTCTTTGTTTTTCTCCAATTACTTTTTCAAACAACTAAATTGAGTGCTCATGGAAGGTGCTTGTTTTTCTAAGTGAAGTCCTCTATTTCACCAGTGAACAGGTGCAACAGAGGGAGTGGCATTTAAAGCATACAAATGCCTCCAAATTCCACGTGCATGCTTTAAACTTAATCTAGATGTTTCTAGGGATCGATAAAGTTGAGCCTCTGGGACCTTTGTCTATTCTTTGACATTATCTATAAAACCACCAATTGCAACGATAATTTTTCAGAATCAGCTAGGCTTGAAAAAAACACATTACTTCTCTAATGTATTACATCACACAATTTTGACTCATTTCCTTCTGTACTTGGCCCAGAGCTATCAATATTGTAGGGACCTTTCAAGGCCCTCCAACTAAAACAGAGATGGTATGTTGAAGATGGCAAGGGCAGGGGCAATGCCAAAGACTCTTTTCTTGGCCTTGCCTTTTTTTTCTCCTGATTCTCTTTCTGACCTTTCCTTGGGCCAAATGCACCATTAATCTTCCAAACAGTAAATATTTGGGGGAATGGTCTGGTGGTATGAGGGAGCTCAAAATGATCTATATATTGATGTGTCAGCTATAGTTTTTCCAGACATTATGAGAACTCAATTTTACTTTCTTGTGACACTGTCTTTGGAGTCCCAGGACTTGGAACCTTGCTGAAATAAGACTATGTGGAACAATAAGTAATTACTGTCTCAAAAAATCAAATTCTGTTGGGTGGGATTCAGAAAGGATTTGCTTTAATTATGAAAATATTTTCAGAGGCAAATAGTCCTAAAGTGGAGTTTCAGTGTATTGTGAACAGATGATCTTTAGCATGAAACAATGTCATAAGGGTAAGTCATGAGAAATACCTGTTCAACAATAAGTAAAAGGAATCAGAAAAGCAAACACGCACATGGAAAATATTGTTTTTAAAAATAAAAATGTCAGTTCATTAAACAGAGACATTTCCATCCTAAATTATTCCTCCAGAGCTTCTAAAATTCCCAAATGCAGCAGATTTGGGGTTACTAATAATTGAGTCTGGATTCATGCCCACAAATTGAAGATAACGTGTTCCCATATCCCATTACTAATTCCTTTAACAAGTCTTCCTCTGAATGTTTTTTCACTTTTTAAAGTTCACTTTTGGCTACTGAACTTGCATTTACCAGAGCAGTTTCATAGGAGGCACCTCAACTTATTTCTGCCCAAGTATTTGGGAAGCCGCTGTTTAATAAGATGTCTCAGTCTGACCTGCATGACTCAGTAGTTGAGCATGGACCTATGAACGAGGAGGTCACAGTTTGATTCCTGGTCAGGACACATGCCCAGGTTGCAGGTTTGATCCCCAGTGTGTAGTGTGCAGGAGGCAACCAATCAATTATTTTTTCTCATCATTGATGTTTCCTATCTCTCTCTCCCTTCTTCTCTGAAATCAATAAAAATATATTTGAAAAAAATAAGATTTCCCAATTGATATGGTCATGTGCTTTAGCATAAAGCCAGTTTTACTGGTATGTAGCCACATTTGGATTTGTAATGTGAGGATAATATACTTCTGGATACATAAAGATGCATATAAATGACAATTCAGCTACATATCCAGAAACCTTCTGGAGGAGTAGGCATTTTTTCACTCAGTTTGATAAGCCAAAACCTACAGTGAAAACATGAGTCGATGGTAGTAACTTCAGTTTGAATGTCTTATGTGTTTGGCTTCCTGAACTGCTCATAGACTAGGCTCCAACTTAGGATACCCTTACATATGTAATTTTTAAAACATTTACCACTGGGCTAGTGCTTGTTCCAATTCTATTACTAATTAGCTTTAGAAGCTAAAGCAAGATACAGCTTCTCAGCCGATTTATTCATTTCCTCATACACAAGATAATAATAATAACTGAATTACATTCCTCACAGGGTTAATGTGAAGATCAAATGCTACCATACAAGGGAAAAGCACTTTAATAAAAACACCATCTAAATACATAGAGCCATTATTTATGCCCCCCCAAAAATCTGATTGTTGGACTGTAAATCCAATGTTCATCAGATTTAAACTGAGAACATATACTAGCATATTAGAAATGTAACCTTTTTATTTGAACTTAAAGAGAAGCCAATGGGAAGCCTCATCTGGTTATGACATTTACTCATTCCATAAATACGTATTTAACTCCCATCATTCCTCAACTCTTTTGTTAGTTGCTAGTTACAAAGTGATATATAAACTTGCCTGCATGGAGCTTAGAGTCTAATGGAGGGGAGGGGCCTGAATATTAAGCAGATAATCATACTAATTACATAACTGAAATCATGACAAAGAGTTCTAAAGGAGAAGTACGTTTTGAGAGTACACCATAGTTCAGGCTTTGATGAAATTTTCTAAACCAATAACTGAGCTGAGACAAGTAGGAGTTATCCAAATAAACACAAAGGGCAAGATTGCAGGCAGAGAAAGCATATGGATGAGATCTTGACACAGAAAAAACAAGGGGCAAGATGGAGCTGGAAGACAGTAGAAATGTAGGGAGAGGTAAGGTCACACCAAAACCTAGAAGTCAGGGATTTGGAATAGATGAGAAATTTTTTCACATGGACAGAAAGAAATCTAGAATTGTAAATAAAAACTTGTAATTTCCTTTTTTTGAGTACACAATTTAAAATGCATTATTGCAGCCTTTTAATTCTTTTGTCCTGGATCAGGGATGGTCTCATTGTGTTCTCTGAAATCCTAGAGTTCTCCAGCACTGCCTTAGCAAGGGCTTGAAGTAGGCTAGGTGCAGGAAGGAGGGCAGGGAGGGCCCAGGCCAGCAGCATCACATGGCTCCATCCACAAACCACTCTACCACCTGTTACCACCCAACACTGTTGGTTTATATATTGGACTTCTATATAAGAATCATTAAAAGGATTCCAAAGTCAAGGAAGGCAGGATAGTAGTGGAGGGTCAGAGTCAAGGGAGAGAGAGAGAGAGGAAGAGGCAGGGGGGTGGGGAATGTCTTTCACAAACAATAAGGTTATTTATAAATGACCGCCATCCACATTTTCTTCTTTTTCACCTAGAGGAGTTGATGTTTTGTTTTCCAAGAGCTTATCATCATTTTCTCTGCTGACTGCTTGCCCATGGATCATCATATTATATCAGATCATTTGTCTTAAAATGGGGTCTAACTCACTAGTCCACAGAGCCCCAGGAAATCTGGGATGCCTCAGGAGGCAGGCTTCTGCATAGTCTTTTATGGAAGCGAGAGCCTTCTTTTTTCACTGGGTGATACTAATTTGCCTTGACTGTGGTGGTACTTCCTCAGGCTTTCCTTTCTGAGGTTTTAAAACCTTTTTATTGCAACTTTCAGGGCTTTGTTCTGGATGGTTGATGGTGTTCTGAGACCTGGGGAGAGAGGAACAGCAACCATGGTACATATTGTAAAGAAAAGTGGATGCTGAGCTTCATCGCCACACTGAAAAAAACAGTGCCAGTGACTGCTGGCTGACTCACAGGAAGTAGGAGGGACACAGCCATGCCCTCCCCTACCTGCTCTTGCTCTGTCCCTCAGGTTAGCTGAATGAAGGCTGACATTGATACAAAATGGACACAGGCTTGGCAAACCTGCAAAAGATAATAAGGAAAGTATAAGGCTTCAATCCCAGAGGTTTTGATGCCAGAATCTCCTCAGGGAGCCAGTATTGCTGATCCATTTATTATTTTCTGTCTTTCTCATCCGTGATGGAATGCTACCTTTTAGCCTCTCTCTACCCAGGTCAGCAAACTGGCAATCCCATGCCAAATCATGCATCTGTGAAGCTGCCAAATGTTACCATACATTTTATGGCTCAAAGTCTTCCAAAATGACCATGTCTAGTCTTACTAGTAATTTGTCAAAGGGAGAAAGGCATTATTATAGTACGGAGAGAGATGGTGGTGTCAGCACCTAACTTGGAGAAACTTTCTCATTCCTGGATCACCAGTTCAAAATAAAACAGTCCAAGACAAGTTGTAAAGTCCAACCTGTATGCTTTAGTTTTAAGATATCAGTAGACAATATGACCTACATCTCTGATGTGGCAGAGAAAAGCATACTTACCCAATATTGCACATGCTGACCGAAAATTTCTAGACTCCCTTGAAGGTAGGTTAGGGCCACTGACCCTTGCGTCCAATAGGCTGGGAGCTGAAGAGGTACTATGGTCTGACTCTCTTAGGAGTGGCTGTGAGTCCACACAATCTTTCATCTGCTTCCTGAGCAATCAGAAGCCAGCTGGCAAGCCGAGAGGCTACATAAATGAAGGCTGCTCTGAGGTCAATATTCTGCAGTGTCGGCTTGAAAAAGTAACTTTTTTTAGTCCCACTGGGATTTCACTTATCTGCATCAACTAATACAAACCACAAGACTAATTCAAGGCAAGTCTTCTCTTACACTTCCCGATGCTTCCAGTTCTCCATCCACTCACCGCCATTTTTCCCTGTTGTGATTCTCTTGTGTCTTAGGACTGATTTCAGGCCTCTTCATTTTCTCGAGCCTACTTTCTCAAGGATTACCACTGAGAAAGCTGAAAATACCAAACATTTCTTCTTGGCCTTTATCTTCTTTTACTTCCGTAGGATATTTGGCACTCCACATTGAAAACCACTTAGTTTTTCTTTAAATTTTCTTTTCCCTGTGTGTATTTTTTAAGGCTAATATCCAGGCTACTCTCCAGCCTTGTAAATCACATCCTCTGAGTGTGGGGCCCAGGCATCAGGATCTTTTTAAAATATGTTTTTATTGATTTCAGAGAGGAAAGGAGAGAGAGAGAAACATTGATGATGAGAGAGAATCGCTGATCTGCCGCCTCCTGCACATCCCATACTGGGGATTGAGCTTACAATCTGGACATGTGACTTGACCTCTTGGTTCATAGTTTGGTGCTCAACCACTGAGCCACATCAGCTGGGCTTCCCTGTGTTTTTATGACTCTATTAAATGAATCAACCAAAAAATATTTGTTGAGCAACTACATACATTAAAACTATGTCCTTTAATCTGTTCCATTTACACTTCCACACTGAGAAATTACATAGCTTTACCCAAAGATCACCTAAGTTTTAGTTTCCTAAAATATGACATAGTGTTTATAATGAAACCAATGATCAAGCATGAAATTTAGAAGTTGCTGAGTTCTATGTCATTGCATCATCTTAGTAGACAAATGACCTGACGTGGCAGAGAAAAGCATATTTATCCAATATTGCACATGCTGCCCGAAAATTTGATTGAGGCTAGCGAGATAATGAGAAGCTCCAAGAACTGGATATTAACGGTATAGAAGAGAAATTTTTGGTGGTATAAGAAACAGAAGGAACTGGGGGGCTCATAGATTGCTGTGTTGTTGTCAATGGATGGGATTATAAGGTAGAAGAGTCCTGGGTACTGACAAAGACCAGTTATAACCATGGGAGAGGGATGCTAAAAGGAGAAAAGTTTAAAAAATAACATTGAAGTTAACTTATCAGGTGCCTTATCCACAAAGTTGTCCCTGGTGATGGCAGGAGTCGTGATAGAGAAGAGGACTATGAGATGATGCCAAGTTCCTCAACAAGGAGATGTGGTGACTGGAACATAGTGGATGGTAATATCGAAAGCTCATCCAGATGTCATGAGGTTCAGGGTATTTTGTGTAAAGGTGCATAGTTCAAAAGAGGCAATGGGAGAGCTAGAAGAATGTCTTCTGTGGAAGAGTTCCTGACCCTCTTCACCTTTTTGTAATGGCTACTACCCTGGAGCCTTACCATCCACTGTACTAAAGTGGAATAGAATTAAAAATTGGATAAATCCTTTCAAGTGGGTTAGTTGCTAAAGTAATTGAAACACCTCATTTTGAGAGTTCCTCATATGGAAAGAGGATTTTAAAGTCACATTAGAGAGATTTCTAGTAAATTTATGAGCTATTAAAATTACTTATCTTAAATAAGTCTCTAGAGTCTTCTTCATTGCTTCTAACTTACACAGGTCACTAACCAAGACTAACAGAGACCACCCATAAAGAAAACTAAAAAAATAATTGGCTCCTTCTCATTCATTGTGTGGATAGTATCCAAAGATTTTCAGCCCCCCAGATTTCATAGGATTGAGAATTTATGTAAACCACCAACATTCTGAGGTTAGTGGTGCAAGGAATAAACAGAGAAAGCTGAACATATCATTCAAGCTGTGTAGCAATTTTGGGGGGGAAAAGAATAGTTCTATCTCAAATTAATAGAATGGAAATTGTGCTTCAACAACTATGTAGCTTCTTGTTCCTGCCAAATCTCTTTTGCATTTGTATGATCAAAAGCTCATAATCCTATTGAATGAACACCAAATTGGATAATAAAGTTCTCTGAGTGTTATTGTTAGTATCTGCTCACCAATATAGAGAAAAAGCTGTATGCATATATATTACAATGTTATAAACTTCTGAATATTTTCATATTTTCTTCTCACTGTTCAAAATATATGTCCAAATTAAGAATTGAAAGGTCATTCCTGTCAGACAGAATAGGCATATCTATCACACAAAACACTAATGTGATTAGCTATTGCCTGATGGGAAAATAGAATTGTTACATTTGCATTCTTTGCATCAGGAACTGAAGAAAAGTTTGGCTGCAAATGAATAGTTGTTCTGAAATGGCATTTTTTTCCTTTTTCTTCTGCAACATTATGCTTGAGCTATGAAGAAACATTATCATATACTACTGCCATAGAAGGAAAAGGTTGTGTGTGTGAATGAGAATGTGTTACGGGGAGGGACAGAAGGCTGATAGTGATCAACAGAAATTGATACAATATTGATTTTTATCCTCAAAATGCCATAGGACAGACCACAAAGACAGCAAAAGGTATGAACAGAAACTCTTTCATTGAATCCAAAAGCAGCATATTAGAAGAACTTCAAGGGCAAAGGTTTCCTTTGGAACATTAAGTTGGTACAATAGCTGGTGTATTTTTTATGAACCCTTAAAATAATATAACTCATAGAAATTCTATTTATAGGATGTAAGTGAGACAGAAATCCATTCCAAATTCAGCTTTATCTAAATTTCAAAATCATTCAATTAGAAGTGGGGGCAAACTTGCCTTTTAAAGGGGGAATAATAAGGTCGTGAGTTTTGTTTCATTTTGCTTTATTTTGTATATCTGGAGTTAGAATAGACCTTGAGAAGTTCTGTAGATTTCAAATTGAGTACAGCAAGTGGAAAGGGGGAAAAGCAAGGTGGGATTTGCGGAACCGTGTTCTGTAATGTATCCCCTGTTCAACATTACTGAATTATTTATGTGCCAGTTGCTAGCCACATGTTTATCATATAGATTATGCATATAGCTTTTAGACAATGAAGAAAAACAGGTATAATTTCTTTTTCATCTCACTCTGGAGATGAAAGAAGGTTTGCAAACATTAAAGACATGTGACTGTGTCCTAAAAGAGCTTAGGTAATGTTAATCCAAAGAAACCTGTATGTCTGATGCTGGTACCAACATTATTCTGTGCTACTCTTTGGTGTCTCCATTCATTTAATTCTAACCAAAAGTCACTGTCATTTTACTTTATTATGAACACAGTATTCAGCACCCAGGTTAATGGTTCCCTCTAATTCCAACATAAAGAAAGGAAAGCTTTATATTTAACAAAATTTAGCTTATTAAAATATTTCATTTACAAAGAAAAAGGATAAAATTTTTCATTAAAATTATTTTAAAGCACAAGATTTTTCACCAAAGACAGAGTAGAAAAGATAAACTAAGTAGACAATATGAGAAAGTGGAAAAGAATAGAGAGAGGCCTAGAATAATATAATACCCTAAAGCATTAAATGTTTAATCTCTTACCAGGGCAGCAAATTCCTCTCTGTTGGACAGTGACATCCTAATGCAACCTCCCAATATCCTGATGACTTACAGTGACACACAGAGATTCTCCTTGTTATGCACAGTTTTCTAGAAATCTGAGTCCATGGTGAGAAACCACAACATTAAGTTTTTCTTGTTGTCAAACTAGGGCTAGGTCATCAATTTCTTGTTTCCTTCCCTAGAGGATTATGATCTGTCCCTTTTCCCTTTCTTCAAAAATATAGCTTCTAACACATGTGTTAGTTTCTAGTACATATTAATTCATCAATAAAATGTGTCTTATGAAGGAAGACTGATAATATCTATCATTTTTATTTTAGATAAGGTATGAAATTAGTTAAACATTTATTCTAAAAGTTTCCAAAATTTTCCATGTAGGAAATTGGGGGGAGGAGGATGCTAAAGATTAACAAGAGATAGACTTAAAACAATATTTAAAGAACTAGAGTTATAAAAACTCTCCATTACTATTCGGAAACCCCACTGATTTTAAGTGAGTTTGCAATAGAACTGGGGCTCTAGAGCGAATACACAAGAGCCCAGGAGAAAGTGATTATATAATTCTGCATTTGCTCTAATGCACATACAAACATTTGGTGAAGGATATGTATGCTTTTCTGACATCAGAGTGTGATATTCCATAGACCTACCATACGGCTCCATTATGTAGAAAGATCCACTAGAGAACTCCTGTTATGCAGCAAAGCTGAAATATCTGCCTCTTTTATGCAGGCAATATCCCATTTTAACATGTTTTCCAATCTGGCTCAAAATAACCCCCTCTGTGAACCAAATGTGTTCGTTACCAAATATTCTTCATGGTTTTTCTCCAAGGACTGAGACAGCCTCCAGGTGTTAGTAATGGCCTAGTCAGACAAAAGCCAGCATATTTATCAACTCTTACCCGTTCCCCCCAAATACGGGATAGGCTTCCTTCTTAGTCTACTTTGCCGCAACAGCCTTCATACATCTGCTGATTACATATTTGTAAATCTCTCCTTTTATCTCCCCAACAGATGCGTGCAGCGATGAGAAATGCCAAAGCACACATTAGAAGCAATGATGGTTATCTGCCTGGCAGAAGCTGATGTGCTTCCTCGGATCCCACCATGGAACCAACAGAATGCCAGGAAGTGATTGGCTGGGGAGCTCTTCCACATTGTCAGGAGCATGGGGAAAAGGCTGCAAGAGAATGATGAGACAAGACCTGGAGAATGGCAAATGTTTCACTGAAGCAATCTGTTACATTCCTCCTTGCAGAGGGGGATGCCTGGCCGGAGATGAGAGGAGAAGTAATAGGACTGGGAGGAAGCGAAGGAAATAGAAGCCGAAGAGAGCGGGACAGAAAGCAAAGATTTATAGCATGTATTGTAACCACTCTAATATTCTGGGCTTCTTTTGAACTTAATCCAACTTTCAGGTTACTGAAAATTTATTATTTGGCTCATATATTTGTGGAAAACAGATAGAAAATGTGTAAGAAAAATGAAAACAGAAAAAAAAAAAAAAAAACAAGAGAGAGAGAGAAAAGAAAAAAAACAAACAGGGAAGATGGAGAGTCTAATTCCTGTTTCTCCTCCTTGGTCTGACCAAGCAAAACATTTAAAATCAACATCAGGTATTGGCTGATCCTCATCACTTTGAAAGTGGCTATTCGAACCTTTTAGAGAAGGACCTGGTCCTTGCACCAGTTATTGGCCAAGGTATGACATGTAAGAATAGCACTTCAGGGACAATGCCTTTTGATGACCATCCGGCTTCTAAATTGGCCACTTTTGTGTGTCAGGAGGCCAGAGGACATACAATCACATGAGAAAAACACTTTAATCCAGTCATTAGAAGGAAGGAGCAGGATGGAGAGGCTGAGGTGTTTATGGGTATAGCTGTAATTTCAGCCTAGGTTCATTCAGTCAAGAAGATTGTTTCCAGTCTTGTAGGAAATACTTCCAATAAGCTTGAATTACAACCTCAATATCTTTATTTCTTTTCAGGTTGACATGTGAAATAAATAAATTTCCTCAATGTTATACATATTTTTACTACCTAAAAACCAATGAATATCTTCCCTTCCAGAAACAAATAGTTTGTTTCATTTTAATCTATTTGAAAACTGGTAGTAACACAACTGGTTTTACATTTTCCCTTTTCATTTACTTTTTGGCAATAAATCACTGGTCTTAAAAAGATGAGAAGTTAGTTATCAGCTGCTATCTTCTACAGTGGTTTTCATTCATTATAGTTCTTTCTCTCATCCTCTAATATCTTCCTGTTTTGTTATATCAGCTACATCTCTGGCCACAACCTCACATTCTAAGTCTACCGGTTAATAATGCGGATTTTTTTTCAATAGATGGAGTTACACATATGTTGATACATATGCGATTTTGATATGTATGCTATTTTGTTGTATTGACAACAAGCTTCAAAACTTTATATGTCAAATTTCCTGAAGGTGTTAACATCATAGATATTTTTACACTTAAAAAATGTTGAATTTCATGCAAAAAAAGCATTTGTGGGAAGTTTTAATTCATTACTTTATTTTGAAGAAAAGTGCTGCTGAATACTTCGGGAAACTTATGGTGAACATGCTCCATCTCAAGATACTTGTGAACGCTGGGTTAAACGCTTTAAAAGTGATTGTTTCGATGTGAAAGACAAAAACGTCCAGGTCAACCAAAAAAGTTTGAAGACCAACAATTACAAGCATTATTGGATGAAGATGTAGGTCAAACTCAAAAACAACTTGCAGAAAGATTAAAGGTTGCTCAGCAAACAATTTCTGATCCTTTACAAGCAATGGGAAAGATTTTAAAGGAAGGAAAATGGGTGCCACATCAACTGAACCAAAGACAAATGGAAAGCCGAAAAGTCATCAGTAAAATGTTGCTTCAACGGCACGGAAGAAAGTCTTTTTTTTTGCATCGAATTGTGACTGGCGATGAAAAGTGAATTTATTTTGAGAATCCCAATTCACAAAATCTTTGGTTGATTCAGGTCAACCATCAACATCGATTGCAAGGCCAAATTGCTCTGGAAAGAAGACAAGGCTCTGCGTTTGGTGGCATCAGGAAGGTGTGGTGTATTATGAGCTTCTAAAACCAGGTGAAACCGTTAATACCGATCGCTTCCGACAACAAATAACCAATTTGAACCACACTTTGATCGTGAAAGGACCAGAATGTGCCAGAAGACACAGCAAATTAATTTTGTTTTATGATGACGCACCATCACAGACTTCAAAACCAGTTAAAGACACGTTAAAAGATCTTGCCTGGGAAGTATTAACTCACCCGCTGTATTCACCAGACCTTGCTCCTTCAGATTACCACTTGTTCCGATCGATGGCACACACACTTTCTGAGCAGCACTTCAAAACGTATGAAGAAGTGGAAAATTGGGTCTCTGAATGGTTTGCCTCAAAACAAGAAAAGTTGTATTGGGATGGTATCCACAAATTACCTAAAGATGGGGGAAATGGGTAGCTAGCAATGGACATTACTTTGAATAAAGCACGTTTGATGTTTCTCTTCAAATTACCATGGTTTTTTAATTACAAAATCCAAATTATTAACTGATACACCTAGTAATTTCTATCTTGTGACTTTACATCATCTAAGTTATTATGATGTATTATTTATGCAAATGTAATTGCAGAGGAGAAGTTAAGCAGAATAACATGTTAAAGACACATGGTTGTTTTTCACTCTGTCAATCCCAGAAAACAGCATAAAGAGATCTAGGACAACTAGATTTCGCGATGAAAACATTAGAATGTCCAGATATCAAATTAAACAGAACTGTCCTACTGAACCTGCATCATATGTCATAGGCAATAAAAGCCCCAAACAGAAGAACACTATATGAAGTTGAGGTAATCACTTGTCCTAAAATCTGCCTTTAATTTTTACAGTGAAAAATGAAATGAAAGCAGTACTTTTAGCACAATACTTTTGGGTGGGAAATGTGTAAACCTCCTTTGTCACACTATATAATTAGTTATTTTCAGACCACTTAGTTTGTGAAAAGTCATATTAACAAAAATAATAACCTGGAAGCTCACTGAATAAATCTTAATGGCACTAACCACAATCTTAAAAATTAAGAAGTTTTACTTTGATCCTATGTCTGAAAAAAGCAAACAATGACACAGAAAATAACTTACCCTTTAAAAATCAAGTATTATAGAACACAACATTAAAAGATCGCTAAGAGGATTTATTTCTTAAACTATAGTGCTAGAATAATCATCTCAGAATTATTAGTTTAAATCCCTAGTAAGAACTCTAACATGTGATCCCAAATAAAATCATTTTGTGCAGAATAAGTTTTAGACAGTGAATTTTTACTTAAAATAATTTCATTGACATGGTAAAAAGTGAAATGGAGCCTTATCTAATTGGCTCTTGATCTAGAGCACCTTCCCTTCCAACGAGAACTTTCTTTCCTCTTTTCAGACATCACATTGTGCTCATTACTTCTGGAGACCTAAAGAGGTTTGGAACTTATTCACAGGAAGGGGTTGTACATATGGAGGAAGTCTATAGTTGTGTATTAACTTCTCTATTTAAGCAAGAACTAGGAAATGGGCTGAATTGACAACAAATATTTAGCCACACAGGCTTAGTCTATTGTCCTGAAAGTTCACTTCAATTTAGTCATGATTTAGACATTTATGGACAGTGGAAGATGAAGAAAAATGCTCTCTCAACATATAGGAGAACAGCAACTTAGATTGGGTGCTAAAGCAGAAACCCAGACCTAGAACTGAGGCTGGGCAGAATTCAGAGGAGCTGGGATTCAGGCTGGAAATTTGGTTTCTTGTTTTATTTATTTATTTCCTTTAAATTTTTTATTTATATGTATTTATATTTCAGGGCAAGAAGTCAATATTGTTGTTATTATCAGCCTTGAAGCCAGACTGGCATAACTTCTTTTTATTTGTGAAAATGCAAATCTTGGGGAAGATCCAGATGGCCTTGACATTGTACTACTGCTTCTTACTCTTCATGTCCCTGTTTAGCCAGAGAGAGAACCTCCTGCTTACACTCTCCTGGGACGCACATGAATACAAGATGAAAGCCAACTAACACAGTGTCCTGTGCTTTCAACATTTCTGCTCCCCCTCCTTTGTTACATAAGCTCTCAGAAATGCATGTTCAACATTCTTATTCTTTTTATAAAAACTTAAATCTTTATTGTCTAAAGTATTACATATATCTCCTTTTTCCCCCATTGACCTACCCTCAGCTGCTCCCACCTACCAGCACATCCCCTCATCCCCCTATTTTTGGCATTCTGTTCGATGCTTCTCTGTTTCTGGATCTATTTTAATTCATCAGTTAATGTTGTTCATTACATTCCATAAATGAGTGAAATCATGTGATACTTATCTTTCTCTGACTGGCTTATTTCACTTAGCATAATGCTTTCCAGGTGCATCCATGATGTTGTGAATGGTAAGAGTTCTTTCTTTTTTTTACAGCAGTGTAGTATTCCATTGTGTAGATGTACCACAGGTTTTTGTAATCCACTCATGTGCTGATGGGCACTTAGGCTGCAATGTTCTTATTCTTAGCAATGGAATAAATGCTATCCTAATACACCATATCATTAAGGGAGCTTGACTTTGCAACTCAAGACAATTTCCAATAATGTTGAAACATTCTTTGTAGTTCAGATTAGCTTCAAAGAAAGGCAGTTCAGAGAGATCACTGCTATTGTGACCCTTGTCAGTATATTAAAGCAGCAATGCAATGTGTCCAGTTGAGCAATGACTTATGAACCAGGAGGTCACAGTTCAATTCCAGGTCAGGGCACATGTCCTGGTTGTGGCCCAATCCCCAGTGTGGGGCATACAGGAAGCAGCCACCTGGATTGAGAGAGGGTCGAAGGAGATATCCTTTCTTCAATGGCTTGAGATTTAAAGCATTGGTCATTGCCTTGCATGACAATAGAACTCTGCCAGCAAGTTTTCTGGTTGTCTAACAACTTTGCCTCCTAAATTCAAATCAATATTTGAGCTGAATTAAAGTGGGTATTTATATCAAAATCTAAACTAGAGACCTGTCTGTTTAAACTTTAGAGATGATGACTGTTCCGGGCAACAAGATGATTCATCAGAATCTACCACAAGGAGAAAAAAATTGCTGGGTTGGGTTATCACAGTGTCTTTTCCTCCTGGGTTCCTGTCTCAGTAGGTCTACCACTCTGGTTTCAGCTCTGTGCATAGCTGCTCCTGGTAGCCCTTCTGAGCCTCCTGCTAGTGAATTTCTGCATTACTCTCATGGAAAGAATGAACATCCAGGAAGATTAAGATTCACTAACATGTTGATGGTAATATCCAAAAGCTTCTCCTTTGTGATAGAAGTTCCTCCAAGACCTGACCTTTGCCAAGACCTCCAAGCTTATTTCCAGTTGTTTGTGCTTCCTCCTCTCAACTTCAATGATGACAAACCAATTGCTAACCACTGAGTGGACAATGCTATTTAACTGCTTCACAACTTTGCTTATGCTATTTTCTCTGGGGAACACCACCATCCCTTCATGTCCATCTCTTTCCTTTTGGTCAAGTCACTTTCACACTACTCACCCTGACTCTCCAATAGTAATTAATGAGCTCATAAGTGATGTGCTGCACATAATTCTATCACAGCCTCTGCCACATTACCATGAGACTGCTTACTTGTTCCTCCTATACTCAGACAACTCTCAGGAGCCCAGGGTTCACTCGGTTAACCCACTTTTTTTTTTTTTTTTTAAATTCCAAATCATGAGCCCAGGATTAAGGTAGAGGGATAAGAATGAAAAGTAGGACAAAGTTTTAAAACAAGTCCAGCTACATCTGCTTGTGGACATGGAGAAAAGTAAAGGTGAAAAGTAGCTTTAAAATACCTGTCCTGTCAGTGCACAGATAAGTGATTTAAAAGTCACTATTTCAAATCACACTGTCTAATGTGAAGTATAAAAACATCTATGAGAGCACTGATGGTGCCTGATATTTAACATCAATTTTAGTTAGAATGATTCTGCCACTGATATCAGTAGGGGAAAGACCTCTTTCTTTTAGTAAAAGGTAGTTGGACATCCATTTGAACAGTGTGGACCACCAGTAACCTTTAAGAATATTCATTATGTGCCTTGTTAGACTTAGATGCCATTCTATGCTGGAAGGCAAATTCTGTGCCTTCTCCACGTCCTTTTTAGCCCTCAGATTTTAGTTCTTTGATTTTCTATTTATGATCTAGGCCAGAGGAGTAGAGTTGATTTATTCACATTAAATCCATTGATATACTTCAAATAATGTAGAGAAGAAGGTTTTGAGTGACTCCTCACTCATCTAAAGGTCTGTGGTCTGGGAACTGCCTCAAGGCTCTCTCTTCAACCTCTCTTTGGGGTATTCCCAATCTATTCAAGATTTTTCTTAAGCTCTCCACTTTCTGGATGACTTCCTTTTTAGCATTTATGGACTGAGTCTATCTGTTACCAACCATGTATCCACTTCTTTAATCACTAGTGTTCTCCAGTAAATAAGCAAACAAAGCAGTGAGGGCAGAGCTTCATCAAGAATATCTAAATGCACATTGAACTTCTGTGATCTCAATGTGTGAAGTACATAGACCCCAGGTGACACTACCCTCTGAACTGAGTTAGCTGGCATTTCTCTGAGCCCATCTGTACTTACCAGGGGCTCCATTCAACAACATGATACACAGGAAAACCTATTCTATATCTTGCAGTGACCATTTCACACCTGCCATTCTAAACTCTATAGACTCCCAACTACCAACATGTATTTCTTTTTTATTCCTTAAAGAAATAGCAATTCTGCTAGGATTATAGTAATTTCTCTGGAAAGGCTATTTACTACAATTTGAGAAGAGAGTCCTCTTTTCCTCCTCTAGGGTCCATTTTGATTTTAGAGCCTTTGGTTATGCAAGGTGGAGTGACCCTCTAGTGGAGGTGGTATTGTAGCTGCCAAATCAACCCAGAAAGGAATGCTATGGGTTGCCTTTTTAACAATTACCCATTAGCTGGACTGTAGAATCAAATGGCTATACTCTTTCTGCACTTATGTAGTGACATTTGTTTTAGTAAACCCTATAAAAAAATAAGGCTACCTAATAGTTTCTTTAGAAATAACACCCACAAATTGAAATGAAATAGCGCTATTCATGAAAAAAATTATTTTACAAGATGATTATCCACTAAAGAAAAGTATTTTGTTTTGTAATTTGTTTTTGGAAACATAATTTGGAATTGCATAATGGAATTTGGGTCAAAGGTGTGAATAAGTTTTCTGCAAGAAACTACAAGTTCATATATGCATTCTATTTCAATAGTAATTATTTCTCTCAATCAAAATGTTATATGATTCTTATTCTTAGAGAGAATAGAGAAAGCAACTATATAGACAAAACTAAAACTTAATAATTTTTTCATAAAGAAATGCTGATTAAAACAAATAAATGTATATTCTCTTTTTGTTGTTGCTGTATACCAAAAATAAAAGGAAAAAAAACACACACACAAGTCAAGAAAGTTAAAAAGTATTTATTAAATATCTATTGTGAATCTGGCACCAGAGTAACATGTATAAAAACAGATTTAAAAAAGTAATTATCTATGGGAAGACATTGTTATTTTAAGGGTCACCTTTCTTACTTCCATTACTGCAGTTAAAAATTAGCAATGAATGTTAGTTATCATAATACTAGTGGCCCAGTGCATGAAATTCATGCATGGGGGAGGTGTCCCTCAGCTTGGCCTGCATCCTCTTGCATCCAGGACCACTGGCTCCTAACTGCTCACCTGCCTGCCTGCCTGATTGCCTCCAACTGCCCCCCCACCAGCCTTCTTGCCCCCAACTGACCCCCCTGTCAGCCTGCTTATCCCCAACTGCCCCCCACTGCCAGCCTGATTGCCCTCAACTGCCCTCCCCTCCTGGCCTGATCACCCCTAACCGCCTCTGTCTCAGCCCTGCCACCATGGCTTTGTCCAGAAGGATGTCTGGAAGGTCTCCTGGTCTAATGAGCATATTACCCTTTTATTGGTATATATAGAGGCTTGGTGCATGGGTGGGGCTAGCTGGTTTGCCCTGAGGGGGTCCTGGATCAGGGTGGGGATTCCCTTGGGGGGAGCATAGTTGGCCTGGGTGAGGGGCCTGGGGCAGTTTGCAGACCAGCCATGCCCCCATTGGGGTTGGGGGGGTCCCCACTAGGGGGCATGCCAGCTTGGGTGAAGGCTGAGGGCTGTTTTCAGGCTGGTCACACACCCTTCAGGGTTGGGGGGTCCCCTCTGGGGGGCATGGCTGTTCTGGGTGAGGGGCTGAGGGCCATTTGGGGGGGGGTCTGCAGGCCAGCCAATCCCCTGGCTTTGTCCAGAAGGATGTCTGGAAGGTCTATGGAAGGTCTCCTAGTCTAATTAGCATATTACTCTTTTATTAGTACAGATCAGTGTTGTAGCAAACAACCACCAAATTTCATGGTTTAACCCAACAAAATTTAATTTATGATTCACTAACAGTCTAATTCCACTGTTCCTGGTTAAGCATTCAGTTTTCCACATTTTAATTTTCAAAGACTATTTTATATTATGAGCTCTGCCCTCTTCTAAGGTCTTGGAAGGGTCTTCTTTTAGCCACACAATGGGGAAAGAGAAGTAAGTCATGTACAAGACATATTTAAAAGTGAGGTTGAAAGTCACACCTACTGAGGGGAGACAAAATGGTGGCAGAACAGACAGATGTGTCCCAAGCCTTGTCTCAGAGCAGAAAGAAAGAACAGCTGAAACAAATAACATCCAACCCAAATTGGTGAAGGAGATTCAGCGGGAGCAGCAGCTGTATAAGTGGCCCACTCCCCCATCTGAGAAGCAGCAATGACGCAAGCAGCCTGCCTCATCTGAGGAGCAGCAGCCCACCCACATTTGAGGAGTGGCAGCCCCACACAGCCCTCCCCCATCTGAGGAGCAGCAGCTGCATGCAGTCTGCACCCTGCACCTGTCCGAGGAGCAGCAGCCGCACAAGCAGCCTGCCCCCATCCGAGGAGCAGCAGTGGTGTGAGCAGCCCACACCCA
The DNA here is from genome assembly GCA_026230045.1 of Corynorhinus townsendii. Lineage (NCBI taxonomy): Eukaryota > Metazoa > Chordata > Mammalia > Chiroptera > Vespertilionidae > Corynorhinus > Corynorhinus townsendii. Next base: position 160,676,690 of record JAPDVU010000002.1, read on the forward strand.
TTCAAGGAGCAGCAGCCGCCCGAGCAGCACATTCACGTCCAAGGAGCAGCACCCCTGCACTGCCCACACTGGTCCGAGGAGCAGCAGCCATACGCAACCTGCACCTGTCCGATGAGCAGCCTGGCCCCATCTGAGGAGCAGCAGTCACACATGCAGCTCACTCCCATCTGAGGAGCAACAGCCAAGCAAGCAGCCCGACCCCCATCTGAGGAGCAGCAGCTGTGGAAGGAGCCTGCACCCGTACGAGGAGCACTAGCCCAGCAAGCAACCTGCCCCTGTCCAAGAAGCAGCAGCCTCATGAGCAGCCCGCTCCATCTGAGGAACAGCATCAGCGTGCAGCCAGCCCTGATCCATGGAGCAGCAGCCACGTGAGCAGTCTGCCCCTGTCCAAGGAGCAGCAGCCACACGAGCAGCCCACCTCCTATCCAAGGAATAGCAGCCTTCCCCACCAGCCAGAGGAGACACCACTGCTGTGAACAGCACCCACTGGACAAGCCACTGCCAACTGAGGATCAGCCACTTCAGCAACTGCCTGAGGAGCAACCGCAACCCGAGGAGCCACTGCCACCCAAGGAGCAGCCCCTGCACGACTCTACTCCTAGATCAATCAGTGAGACCAAAAATGGGTGGACAAAGAAAACCCCAAAGGAAAGAAAAGGAGGAATTGCCAGAAAAGCATCTAAGCAAAACAGAGGCAAGCAATATGTCAGAGAAAGAATTCAGAATAAGGGTCATACAGTTCATAAACAGGATGGAGAAAAAAATCAACAACTTATGTAAGAATAAAGAAGAAATGGATGAAAAAATCAATAACTTATGTAAGAATCAAGAAGAAATGAAGAGTGATATAGCTGCAATAAAAAACACCATGGAAAGTTCCAATAGTAGACTAGGAGAAGCAGAGGACCGAAGTAGCGAATTAGAAGACAGGGAAGCAAAACACATCCAAACTGAACTGCAATTGGAGAAAAGAACTAAAAGACAGGAGGAGAGCCTAAGAGAGCTATGGGACAACATGAAACAAATCAACATTCGAATAATAGGGGTGCTGAAATAACAGGAAGAGGAACAAGAGTTAGAAAACCTATTTGAAGAAATAATGTCAGAAAACTTCCCTGATGTGGGGAAGAAAAAAGTAACACAAGCTCAGAAAGTCCCAACAAGATGAACCCAAAAATACCCACACCAAGACACATCATAATTACCATGGCAAATGTTCAGGACAAAGAGAGAATCCTAAGGGCTGCAAGAGAGAGACAGAAAGTTACATACAAGGGAGCTCCCATTAGATTATCAAATGATTTCTCAACAGAAACACATCAGGCCAGAAAAGAATGGAAGGAAATTTACAAAGAGATTAAAAGCAAGGGACTGAATCCAAGAATACTCTATCCAGCAAGGCTATCATTCAAAATTGAAGGGGAAATAAGGAACTTCACTGACAAAAACAGACTAAGGGAATTTATCACTACCAAGCCAGAAATACAAGAAATGCTAAAGGGACTGGTGTAAAAAGAAGAAATAAAAAAGTAAGAAAGAACACAAGCACAAAAAGTAAAAATGGCTACAAACAATTACCTTTCAATAATAACTTTAAACATAAATGGACTAAATGCTCCAATCAAAAGACTTCGAGTGAGTGATGGGTAAAAAAGCATGACCCATACACCTGCTGTCTACAAGAGACCCACCTTAGAACAAGGGACTCACAAAGACTGAAAGTGAAGGGATGGAAAATATCTTTCAGGCAAATGGAAATGAAAAAAAAAGCTGGGGTAGCAATAGTTATATCTGACAAAATAGACCTCAAAGTGAAAGCCATAACAAGAGATATGAAGGCCATTTCATAATACTAAAGGGATTGAAACAACAAGAGGATATAACCCTGATAAACATATATGCACCCAATACAGGAGTACCCAAATACATAAAAAACACACAAAAACTCCTGGAATATATCAAGGGAGAGATCAACAATACAATCATAGTAGGGGACTTTTATACTGAAATGACATCACTGGGTAAATCCTCTAGACAAAAAAAATCAGCAAAGAAACAGCAATCCTAAATGACTCACTAAATCAGATGGACTTAATTGATATCTTCAGAACATTTCACCCCAAAGCCACAGAATATACATTCTTCTCAAGTGCACATGGGACATTTTCAAAATTAGACCACATATTGGGTCACAAGCAAAGTCTCCTCAAATTCAAGAAGATTGAAATCATATCAAGCATTTTCTCAGACCACAATGGCATAATATTAGAAATAAATTACAATAAAAACAGCCCAAAAAATTCAAACACTTGGAAGCTGAGTAGCATGCTTTTAAACAGTGATTGGGTTACCAAAGAGATCAAAGAAGAAATTAAAAACATCCTGGAAACTAATGACAATAAAATCACAACAATCCAAAATCTATGAGACACAATGAAAGCAGTCCTGAGAGGGAAGTTTATAGCGCTACAGGCCTACCTCAAAAAAAAAACAACAAGAAAAAATGGTAATAAATTACCTAACCCTACAACTCAAAGAATTATAAAGAGAGCAATAAGTAAAGACCAGAGTGAGTAGAATGAAGGAGATAATAAAGATCAGAGCAGAAATAAATGACATAGATAAAAACAAAAACAAAAACAAAAAAACAATACAAAAGATCAATGAAACCAAGAGCTGGTTCTTTGAAAGGATAAACAAGATTGATGAACCTCTAGCCAGGCTCACCAAGAAGCAAAGAGAGAGGACCCAAATAAACAAAATCAGAAATGAAAGAGGCGAAATAACAGACCCCACCAAAATACAAAGGATTGTTAAAAAATACTATGAACAACTCTATTCTAACAAACTAGACAACCTGGAGGAAATGGACATATTCCCAGAAAAATACAACCTTCCAAAACTCAATCAGGAAGATTCTAAAAATCTTAATAGGCCAATAACTATGGAAGAAATTGAAGCAGTCATCAAAAAGCTTCCAGCAAACAAAAGTCTGGGTCCATATGGCTTCACAGGGGAGTTTTACCAAACATTCAAGGGAGAACTAAAACCTATCCTCCTCAGACTATTCCAAAAAATTCAAGAGGAAGGAATACTTCCAAGTTAATTCTCTGAAGCTAGCATCATCCTAATACCAAAACCAGATAAAGAAAGCAAAAAGAAAGAGAATTACAGGCCAATATCCCTCATGAACAGAGATGCCAAAATCCTCAACAAAATTCTAGCTAATCAAATCCAGCAGTACATCAGAAAGATCATACACCATGACCAAGTAGGATTTATCCCAGGGATTTAAGGATGGTACAATATCTGCAAATCAATAAATGTGATACATCACATAAACAAAATGAGAGATAAAAACCACATAGTCATATCAATTGATGCAGAAAAAGCATTTGACAAAATCCAACACCCTTTCTTCATAAAATCTCTCAACAAGGTAGGAATATAAGGATCATACCTCAACATCATAAAAGCCATATATGACAAACCCACAGCCAGCATCATACTCAATGGGCAAAAGCTAAAACCATTTCCCCTAAGAACAGGAACAAGACAGGGATGCCCACTCTCACCACTCCTGTTCAACATTGTACTGGAAGGACTAGCCATTGTGATCAGACAAGAAGAAGAAATAAAAGGCATCCAAATTGGAAAAGAAGAAGCAAAATTGTTCTTATTCGCAGATGACATGATACTGTACATAGAAAACCCTAAAGACTCCATCAAAAAATTATTATACTTAATAAATGAATGCAGCAATGTAGCAGGATACAAAATTAATGCCAAGAAATCTATGGCATTTCCATATACCAATAATGAACTGACAGAAAGAGAGTCTTAAAAAGCAATCTCATTTACCATCGCACCAAAAAAAAATTAAGATACCTAGTAATAAATTTAATTAAGGAGTAAAAGACCTATATGCAGAAAACTATAGGACACTGAAAAAAGAGACAGAGGAAGACATAAACAGATGGAAGAACATACCGTGTTCATGGATTGGTAGAATCAACATCATTAAAATGTCCATACTACCCAAAGCAATCCATAGATTCAGATAATAAAGATCAGAGCAGAAAAAAATGACCTAGAGACCAAAAACACAATACACTCCCCATTAAAACACCAATGGCATATTTCGAAGACCTAGAACAAACTTTCCAAAAATTCATCTGGAATAAAAAAAGACCACAAATAGCCACAGCAATCCTGAGAAAGAAGAACAAAGTAGGTGGGAGCTCAATACCAGATATCATGCTGTATTACAAGGCCACTGTTTTCAAAACAGCCTGGTACTGGCACAAGAACAGACATATAGATCAATGGAATAGAATAGAGAACCCAGAAATTGACCCAAGCCACTGTGCTCAATTAATATTAGACAAAGGAGGCATGAACATACAATGGAGTCAAGACAGTTTCTTCAATAAATGGTGTTGAGAAAATTGGACAGATATAAGCAAAAAAAAAAAAAAATGAAACTAAACCACCAACTTACACCATACACAAAAATAAACTCAAAATGGATACAGGACTTAAACATAAGACGGGAAACCATAAAAATACTAGAGGAATCCATAGGCGGCAAAATCTCAGACATATGCCAAAGCAATTTCTTCATTGATACTGCTCCTAGGGCAATGGAAACTAAAGAGAAAATAAACAAAAGGGACTACATCAAAATAGAAAGCTTTTTCACAGCAAAAGAACCTATCAATGAAACAATAAGAAAGCTCACTGCATGGGAGAACATATTTGCCAATGTTATCACCAATAAGGGCATAATCTCCAACATCTACAGGGAACTCATACAATTGAACAAAAGGAAGATAAACAACCAAATCAAAAAATGGGCAATGGACCTAAGAGATACTTTTCAAAAGAAGACAGAAGGAAGGCCAAGAGCCATATGAATACATGCTCAAAGTCACTAATCATCTGAGAGATGCAAATCAAAACGACAATGTGGTACCATCTCACACCTGTCAAAATGGCTATCATCAACAAATCAACAAATGACAAGTGCTGGGGAGAATGCAGAGAAAAAGGAACCCTCATGCACTGCTGGTGGGAATGCAGACTGGTGCTGCCACTGTGGAGAACAGAATGGAGCTTCCTCAAAAAACTGAAAATGGAACTCCCATTTGACCCAGTGATCCCACTTCTAGGAATATATCCCAAGAAACTGGAAACACGAATCAGAAAGGATATATGCACCCCTATGTTGATAGCAGCACAATTCACCATAGCTAAGATTTGGAAACAGCCTAAGTGCCCATCAGCAGATGAGTGGATTAAAAAACTATGGTACATCTACACAATGGAATACTACACTGCAGTAAAAAAGAAGGAGTTCTTACCATTTGCAACATCATGGATGGCACTGGAGAGCATTATGCTAAGTTAAATAAGTCAGTCAGAGAAAGATTAATACCACATGATCTCACTAATTTATGGAATATAATGAACAACATAAACTGATGAACAAAAACAGATCCAGAGACAGAGATCATCGATCAGACCACTAAATCTCAGAGGGAAGGTAGGGGAGGATGGGGGTAAAGGGGAGAGATCAACCAAAGGACTTGTATGTATGCATATAAGCCTAACCAATCGACACAGACAACAGGGTGTTGAGGGCATGGGGGGGGGGTAATGGGGGAATAAGGACACATATGTAATACTGTTATCAATAAACAAATTTAGGGGGAAAAAAAGGAAGTCATGCCTATCACTTCTGTTTACATGCCATTGGCTAGAACTTGACCACATAGCCACATCTAACTGAAAAGAAGATAGGAAATGTAGTCCAACTGTGTGCCCAGAAAGGAGAGGAAAAGGATTTGGGGAGTAGCTAGCACATAATGACTTAATGGTAAGAACATTAGATGTAAATTAAAAGTCAGAATTTGTGGCACCACTAAATAGTATATGCTACAGGGTTAATTTTTAATAGTTTTGGGCCATAATTTTTGCATAAGTGAAGTTGGGCATGACATTCTGACTCTTCCAATCATCCCAATTAGTGCCTTGTTCTACTCTAATGGCAGCCCACATCCTACCGTTAGTAATTTGTTAATAGTTAGCTATATAGTCTTACCAGCTTTTATAACATCCCATAGTATCTGCCCCAGGTAAGCAAATGCTTGGATTCTATTTCTCTCTGCAGCTATCTATCACAAGATTTTCCATTGCAACTTTCTGATAAATTCAAAAAAAGTCATTAATCTGAAGTTTGTCCCACATTTTCCTGATGTAATGTTCTTCCCAGATCTCTCCATGTCCAAGCTGAAACAGAAGCTGACCTGGTTATAAAATTCCTCCAAGACATCTTTTTCTTCTTTAGAAATGTTGCTCCACTATCTTCTCACTTCCATTGTTTCTGAAGAAAACCTGCTGCTATCCTTATTTTTTGTTTCTCTGTAGATAACGTCTTTTTATCTGGCTGGTTTTAAGATTTTCATTTTATTACTCATTTTGAGTATAATTATTTTGTGCCTTAGTATAGTTTCATACTTGGGGTTCATTGAACATCGTTCCACTGTGGGTTTATAGTTTTCATCAAATTTATAAAATTTTTGCCATTATTTTTAAAATGTTTATTTTTTTCTCTCTTTTGGCACTCCATTTACACATTCATTGAGTTTTGTGAAGTTGTTCCCTGATGATCTGATTTTGTTGTTTTCTATGAGTCTTTTTCTTTCTGTTTTTCATTTTGAATAGCTTTATTTCTAGATCTTAAAGTTTACTAACCATTTCTTTGGCATCTACCATTAGTCCTATCCAGTGTATTTTTATCTTAGACATTGTAGTTTTCATCTCCAGAAGCTGGATATTGGTCTTTTTTAATATTGTCCATGTCTTTATGTAATATTTTCAATTCCTTTCTCTTACTTTTTGAATATATGGAGTATTGTTATAAAATGTCCTTGTCTGCTAATTCTAACATTTGTTTCAGAGCTCAATTGATATCAATTAATTTTTCTCCTCATAATGGATTTTATTTTCCTGCTTTTTTTCATGCCTGGTGATTTGTTGATTGCATACCAGAAATTGTGAATCATACCTTGTTAGGTGCTAAATATTTTTATATTCCTCTAAAATTCTTGAGCTTTTTTCCATAATTTAGTTGAGTAACTTAGAAACAGTTTGATCTTCGGGGACTTGCTTTTAAGATTTGTTAGGCTGAAGCAAAAGTAATCTAGATCTAATTTTCCCCCTCTACTGACCCTTCTGAGTATTTACCCAAGTCTCTGTGAATTACATGATTTTCCAGTACAACTGGGAAATAAGCAATATTCTTGGCCCAGTGTGAGCTCTGAGTACAATTGTTTCTAATGCTGTCAGGTAGTTTTTTTCTCTTGGCCGCCAGTATTTCCTCATGCATATTTGCTGAGCAGTACTTTGCTAATTCACTCAAGGAGGACTCCCTGCAGATTCCTGGAGGCATTTTGTTTGTTGGTTTGTTGGTTGATTTTTGTGCACATCAGTCTTCCAAGACTCTCAGCTCCTTTCCCGCCAATTCAGGAAGCCTGCCAGGCAGTGCATAGGTTCTCCCTACTTGCCCCACAGTTTAAATCCGTAAGAGTAACATGATGTGCTATATTTAAATGTTCCGTTTAAATTTTTTTTTCTGTTTTAGGTAAGCATTACCTAAAAGAGGCACAACAAATTTAGGTACCCAGCATTATCACTTGCACTTCTGAAACTACCATCCTGAATGATGAATTTCTTTATTGAATGTTTGATACTTACCAAGCAATATTCTGAAAGTTTTATGAGTACTATCTAGTGGAATCTTTGACAACACATTATGACCTATTTCCAATGAGTTAACTATGTTAAATAACTTAATGCAAGGTCAAAACAGAGCTGGTAAGTGGCAGGCACAAGATCTGAACCCAAATGTGTATGGCTCAAGAATCCATGAATTCTGCCAATAAAACCAATTCTGCACTTTAATAAAAATAAGTACATTCACTGTGCCACTCAAAACAAAAGCCTAGTGAGAATGACCAGACACCTGAGAATCGCCTTTGAACCTAGACAATGTCTAACAAATAGACCATGAAATGACTTCTGAACCATAGGCAGATATCACAGGGCAAATTAAAAAAACAAATGTTCCAATGAAGCAGATTTCAGGGTGGAATTGAAAACACTCTTTGGATCCACTACAATATTTTACCAAGGATATAGTATATTTTCCCTTCAATTGTGAAGTGGACAAAATGTCAGCTGTGCTTTCGTATATTTTTAAGTTCAGCATGGCCAAATATTAAACTTGACATCCTCTCAATTGATCAGTCTTCACTACCCCTTGAATGCCTTTTATAATATTAACAACATGAATTTCTATTGTATGTTGTGTCTTCTAAACTCCTGTCTGTGTTTTTGTAACTCTGTTTTTAAATTAGTAATTTTCACTACCTCATGCAATCTTCTAAATTACTTTTTAGAGTGCTGGCTATTAATATTTTAGGTAGCTTTGATGTTTTACTTTATAGTCTTCAATTTTATTTTACATTTCACAGGTTCCTAGTTGCAAATAATCCTACAGGCAATTTTCTCACACTGCAACTATTCCTTGAAAGATATGCTAATGTAGCACGACACTTGAGATACTGGGGGTTAAGTTAATCACCCAAAATGAGTTGTATTACTGTCAGCGGTGTATAAAGACATCGCATAGTGAATTACAAGGAAGGCTAGCTTTAAAGCTGCATTTCAAAAAATTCCCAAAGCTGGAGATGAACAAAAATAAGCATTTATTTCAAAGTCCATTGAGTTAAAGAATCAAACATTTGTTATTTCTGGTGTCAAAGTTACCCAGTATAAATAAAGGGACTCATGTCCTTTTCAAAATTTAATTACCAGGAAAACCCTTAAGATAGCACACTCTGTCTTTGGGCAAGACAAACACTACAAAGCAGTTTCTATCTTCATATTTGTCTGCAGAAAAAGGAAGAAATCACTACTTTGCTTTCTGTTTCACTGAACCACAGGCTAGTCCTAAAAACCTGGGGAGCAAATTGCCATCCTCTGTTTCTTCAGTGAAAGTAACACCTGAAGCAACGTCACAGCCTACCCATGACTTTGGCAGAAGTCAGAGAGCCGTACCTTGTACATGTGTCCATCTATTTCTTACCACTATTCAGCTTTTACTTGTGCTTAAGTATGGATTAGATAGGAGATTTAAGGACCTGCCAATTATGTGACCCTTCAAATCTTTGAAATCCAAGTATCAACCCTGTAACTTTGAAGGCACACCCAACACCTTATTGTCCAGCCTCAAGTATTACTTTGTTCTTGGGAGACATTAACAATGCCTGGATCTCACACCCTGAAGTACAGCCACGTTACATTTGCATTTTCTACCTTCTCTCATATATGTAAAGCTAAGAGCAGCCATCACGGCCAGCCCTGCTTCTGATTGGTGGCATCATGTGCATTGCTACAGTGCTTTTCCATATAGGGGGCAGACTAAGGACTTTCTGGAAGCCTTAATCCTTTCTGTCAGAAGACTGGCTGCTTGGAGGCAAACTGAGGTACAGTTCTGAGCTGCATTTTAAAACAGCAGCAAGTCTGCACTTACAATGATCTAGATTTCTCATTTCTGTCTGGCAAAAAAATATTGAAATGAGATTTAGTTACAATGTTGTGATACGCGTTTTTATGAGAGAAGAAATACATTGTGAAAAGAGCTTTGCTTCACTTGAAACGATCAAGGGAGCAGGGAAGGAATAAGGGTTTAGCAGGAACACAGTATTCATTTGCCATGCATATTTGATATGAGTTCATTAAATACGCAATAGAAGTGTCAACATAAAGTGCTGTTTAGATCAAGCTATGAAAACAAACTGCTCTGGCTTAACGTTGGAATATACTAACCTGTGGTTAAATGTAAGCCTTATTTACTATACAATAAAGACATATTTTATTGACTATTGTTAAATAACCATCTACTTAGCCTAATTGAATGTGTCCTTTATTTATCAAAATTGATGGGTTAAATGCTTAGGACAGTGTGCTTGGCACTTTTACATACCATCTCCTTGCCATTACATGGATTTTTCTCTTCTCACCCATTGACATTCAATAATTAGCCATTATCACCCATCCGTGCCTAATTTGATAGCATTTTCTCAGTCTCACTGGGCCATTGCCAATGTTACATCCAGTGAGACAACAAAGCACAGAGCCATCTCTTTGAGGAACACTGGCTGTAGAACTGGAGTGCGTCTGACTTCACACAGCACGAAAACCCACTCAGTGGCACAAGGAAGTGCTTCATAAGATAGAGTAGACTCATTTGAGTGCCTTCTGGGATTTGAGTTTAAACATAGGTATTTTGGATTAAAAAGCAGCTACCTCAGGCAGAAGTAGAAGGCTGGGTAGTTTTCCTGGCATACTGCCTTCCTAACGATTATTAACATAATGCAAAAGTACAAAGATAGGAGACCACTATCAGCCTCGTGTCTCATGCAATATGCAGGAAAGCTAAAGCTGCTGTAATTAATACTGACCCTTTCTTTACTGGGAGCTCACATAGCAAGTTTTAGAAGGCTATCAGAAGAACAAATGCATAGTTAACATTTTTTAAACCAGTTTTTGTTTTTGTTTTTCCCTTACAAATGATTTCTGCCACTGCTCTGAACTTAACCCTTAGTGCAGTAGAAAGATCAGAAGTACAGATGTTGCCATCAGGATTTATAAACACTTTACACACAGTGAAAACATCGGCACTTATTCAAACCCATTTCTAAGATGTTTAAACCATATGCTCAAATGCCATTTCCCTGATTAAAGTTGATGCAAAAAATACATGTATCAAACATTCTTAATTTTAGTGCTGTATTTTTTAGTTGTTTGTTGATTTGTGATTTCTGAAGCACCTATTAGTGAAGCTGTTAACATGAAGTCAGAGTTATTAATTTTTAAATTAATAACTTTTGTCTTCCTTTACTCAATCTTTTAGATTAAAAGAGCTTAAATCTTAATCAACATTGCATTCTCAGTGTCATAGTATCTAGCATAGTACCATACACATAGAGATGACTCTGAAGACACACAATTTCTATCTTGGGTAATGGAGTAGATGAAGATGCCATTCACTAAAACAAGAAATAAAGAGAGTTACAGGCAAATAGAGCTAGATTATATGTTTGAGATATTAAGGGACAATCAGATGGAAATATCTAGTAGGTAATAGAGGAAGATATGAGTCTGAATCAGGTGTTTAGGCAAGATCTGGGCCAGAGATAAATGCTGAAAGGTCTTAATTACATAAATGATAATAGTGCAATAAAAAAATTATGAATTATTTCCTCTTTAAACTTTCATTCTGAAAGCTAATTATTTAGACCTTCTGTTTTAATCAGAGTTGCTACTACACAAAATTATTTTAATTAACTCAAATACTCAAGAATCTGAATGCCTACAATATTTCTTGGACTAGATTAAGAAGCACAGTTTTGTTATTATTTTGGAAATGAGAATTACCCACATGAAGCTATTAAGTAATCATGACAAAACATATAAATTGAAAGGTTGAATTAAAGATTACTGAGTTCTAAAAGGCATGACACTAATGAATAAGTGCTGCTTTGTGATATGAAAGTTGGACAATATGTCTGTAATTCTAGCATACTTATGACTTTCAAACACATGTTAGTAGGGTCTATGATAAAATATAAATTTACTTACATATGCAAAGGCAATTTAACATTATCCGGGTAGGTAATAAAAAGACCAAGGGCATAATCTAGATATGCACTTCTTTTCTAGTCACTAGAACTAAGAACAAGATGCTAGAAACCTATGATGGACATAGAAATAATGTATTATTTAACATTTATGAAATATTATTGAAGACCTACTATATGCCATGACTATCCTGTGCACTGGAAATAGAGCAATAAATAAAGCAGGCAACATTTCCTATCCTCATTGAGTTGATAGTCCAATGAGGAAGAAAAGTAATAAAATATATATAGAGGGTGCTAGATAGTGATGAGTCCTATGAAATAAAATGAAACAGGCAGAGGTAATAATGTATGCCAGAGAGCGGGCAATTAATGTGAAAGAAAGAGGACACCAAGTTTACACATTTTAAAAATAATCTGAAGGGAGTTCAAGAGTGAGCACTGTGAATATCTGAGGAAGAAAATTTCAGGCAGATACAGACTATGAAGTAAAATCTTCTGGGGATGTGAGAGAAAGAAAGCAAGACAAAGTAGTCAGACAGGTAACAGGTGTCCCTATCATGTTAAACCCTTAGACACTCTTAAGGATGCTGGCTTTTGTGAGCTTTTACACTGAGTGGGAGCCATTAAAGGGAGTTGAGCAGAAGTGTCATGTTCTAACATATCTTAGATCACTATGGCTTCTGTGGTAAGAGAAGACTGTAAAGGCACAAGGACTGAAGCTGGCAGACCAGTTAGGAGACACTTGCAACAATCCAGGAAAAGGCTCAGACTAGGGTGGTAGCAGGAGAAATGATGAGAAGTGGTCAGATTCAGAATATATTTTAAAGCTAAAATCATAACACTTGCTAATAGTTTGAGTGTAAATTGTAGGAGAGGGTGAAATATTGAAAATTACTATGATGTTTAGGCATAATCAATTGGAATATTGAGGTTGTAGCAGGAGAAACGGGTTTGAAGCAGATAGTGGGAGAAAGCAATTGTATTTGGAGCCTATTTGAGATGTTTGTTAAATATTCTAATAGAGATGGTAAATGGGGTGTTAAAGGAGTCTGGAGTTTAGGAATGTGGACTGAGCTAGAGAAAGAAATATGAGAGTTATCAATATGTAGGTGGTGAGAGAAAAAATAGAGAATCTTATATAATAAAAGCCTAATATGCAAATTGACCAAACAGCGGAATGACCAGTGGAACAACCAGTCGCTATGATATGCACTGACCACTAGGATGCAGACACTTAACACAGGAGCTGCCCCCAGCCTGCAGGCCCCAGGTGGGCAACCACAGGTGGGGTCGGGGGGGGGGGTGGCGCCGGTGAGTGGGTGGCACCGGGCTGACCAACGCAGGTGCCAGCGGGGGCTCCCAATTGCCCCGCCGGTCACCCCACATATCGACTCTGATTGTTGGCCAGGTCTAGGGACCCTACCTGTGTATGAATTTCACACACTGGGCCTCTAATATAAAATAATGATCCAGGAGAATCAAATTGTAAGTGGACTAAGGAAATTTAGTATGATTGCCTAGCTGCTCAAAGGGCCTACTTATCTACTTGATCATAAATTAGAAGTGAAACCAACATCCATGTCTAGGTGTAGGTACAAAATTAGCAGAGAGATCAACTCAACTAGGGTTATGATTTTTGCCAGTTGTGCCAGATATTGAGATGGAATGAGTACAAAAGATTTTATTGGAAAATAATGCCTAAAATTAAAAGGGAGGCAACAAGGTTAGAAAGAGGAAGCCCATAGACCCTAGTACAGACTGACAGACTCCAACAGTGAATCAGGAAGCCCATTAGAGAAGTTCTGCACTAAGTGAATATAGCTAGTGCTTGGTACCACTACCTTGCTTAGTCATTGGTTGGAGTCTCTGAACAACTGCAAGGAGTTTACAGCAGACCCAAAGGTATTAAAAGCTGGAGGCTAACAGCCAACCATACTCCTAGCTATTGGACAATTTCTCAAAGGAGAATCTGAGCAGCACATCTCCCCAAGTCTACCAGACCACCCTATCATAGCTAAGTGAAAATGAAAGGAGATTCTTTTATTAATTACACTTGAAGTGTAAACTGTCTAGGAAGGAAAGTGAAAACATGAGATGTGTAAAGAACAATAAAAACATAGTAAATGGATGTAGATTCTATCAGGACTTGAAGACTGTTGGAGTCAAGACACTAGAAGAATTGTGCTGAAACCACTAGGAGGTGGTGGCCATTATGTGGGTGGGGTGCATGAATTTGGGATTATGGAAAGGCTTTCGGCAATGAGATGGTTTAAAATGTGACCCTAGAAATATGTGGGAGAAAAAAATCATGGGAAGAAGAGCAGCTGTTATATGGGAAGGATCACCTTTATCAATATTAAAATTACCAAGAGTTATGATGGAATTGATTGAGAAGCAAAGAGCCAGGTGAAAGTCTTTAAGTGATGAAGGGAAGTGACCTAGGGATTGGTAAGTGAATGCAAGAAAGTGGTGATAAAAAGATGATATGAGATTTAAAGCTGGGAGGAAAGAAAGGTAAGAAAATGGAACAGAAACAGTAATATGGAACAGGGTGGACACCCACCATTCAGATATAGTATAGTGGAGTGGGAGAAAAATTAACACCCACTGGAGATGATTGCCAAAGTAGCCATGGCCACAGCCAGCTTTCCAGTGAGAACAAGAAGGTGAGACAATTATTTAGAAATGGTGATGAATTTTCAGAAAATTTTGTGAGTATTTACCCAGGATATCCTGTGGCATGATTTCCTGAACTGATCTAGAGCATTAGAGAGCAAGAGAAGAAGGTTAGCTGGGATTCTGGGGTGTTTTTATGGGAGAAAGAATACACAAACATGGTTTGATCTGTGGGTCTCAGAGCAGGTAATGGTGGTGGAGTGGTAGAGAATGGGTAAGGGTCTGGAGTTCCATCTTAACTCTGTCAGTGGAGACATGGACAGAGGAAGTGAAAGCTGTATTATCTGATAGAATTACTGTTTGATGTTCTTGATTCCAGAACAATATTAAGTATACTAGGAGCCCAGCACACGATTCAAAATTGCACAGCACCACCCACCCTTGAGTCGCCTGGGGATATTTTCCTATTGATTTTTAGAGAGCATGGAAGAGAGGGGGAAAGACAAAGAGAAACATCAATGTGAGAGGGGCACATCGATTGGTTGCCTCCTGCATGATCCATGACCTGGGCCCACAGTGCAGCAGCCCCTGACCACTGCCGGTCCCACCCTGCCTCGCTCCCTGGACCCTGCAGCCTGCTGGTCCCACCCTGCCTCCCTCTCCTGCCCTTGAAGCAGCTGGTCACTGCTGATCAGGCCCTCCCCCAGCGCAGGCATGGGAAGGCCCCTGCTGTCCCACCCCCGACGCTGCATGGGCAACCTCCTTCTGTATGGTCAACCCATTACAGCATCTTGTCCTAATTTGCATATTACCTCTTTATATATATAGATTTGCATATTTGTATGTAGATGCTTTCACATGGCAATCAATGCACAATACTGATTTTGAGAGAATTAAGCAAAAACAAGTTTTTGAGTAGTCTATTAGAGACATCGAGTTAACTGTTTTCACATACTTTACCTCAACCACCTTCTCAACACATCTGTAAGGAGGGTGTTTACTATTTTTTTATGCTAGAGAAACCAGAGATTCAGAAAGATCAAGTGACTTATCTAAGATCATAGCTATTTCACCAAAGACTAGGAGTTTTGATTAGGCTCTATGACTTGAAGCCTGGACAAGGTCCATTATGCTAACCTTAATACCCATATTACAGGATTCCTCCCTATCAAGGTGGTTTTAATATTTCATATTTCTGAAAAGTTGTTCAATTTTGAGGTATGATATTACATATGTTTCTGCTATATGTATACACACATGCATATATATAACATATATATGTATAACATATAGTTATATATTATCCTTTATAATCATTTTCAATAAATTAGTTTATAATTCTACAAAAAAAATTCCAATTCCCTATGCATTTGTTTTCCAGACTGAAACCAATTTGTCAGGTTCACTAGTCACCTTAAATTTACAGATGTAAGCATCAAATTAGATGGGATTAAATAGAGAAGTTTGAGGTGCAAAGCATTCAAAGCTCAGATTTCTTTCAAGAATTGAAAAAGAACTCCACGTAGTAAGAGCTGCAGGTCTGGAACCAATAAGCAGTGGTCAAAGCAAAGGCCCAAATTCCATTTTTCACCCATATCAAACTAAGCTATTAGAAATATATGCACTTTCATACATTTATGAGATTGGCTAAGAGATCCCAGCTATATTTCTTTATTTCTATATTTAAAATTATAATAAATTTTAATCATAATATAATACTTCAAATAATTATACAAACAGCTCACTGTAATCATAAAGATTTTGCATATAAATAATTAGTCTATGTTTATCACATGTAGTTTTATTAAATGTATTATCAATTGTCATAAGCCATAGTCTATCTTTTAACTCAATAAAATAACTGCATTCAGTTATATTTAATAGAAAAAAATTATTGTACTATCATTTTTTTAAAATAAAATTATCTTAATGTATTATTGAAATAATTGCTTTACAGATTATATGAATTTTGGGGGTTCTGCTAACACAGGCATCTAAGATATTTGTCAAAACTTGTTTCCTAGTCTCTCTCATCCTTGTACATGCCAATCAGCCCATTAGGCTGGTGATGAAGAGGAAAGAGAGAACTTGAATCACAAAGCATATTTAGTTCCCAAAGAGAATAAATCCTTGAAAATTGATATTTACCATATTTCATGAAGTCTGCAATGTATGTTTTCTGAAATCTGGATGTCTTTTTATAATCAAAGGCATCATAGATTTGATGAAATTTTAAACTTACATTAAATGTATTTTAATCTATCCAGCATGGCAGAACAATTCAGACTGAATAAAATTCTTTCTCCACACTTCCAGACAGATCTGCAGACTCTGACAATGGAGGAGTGAGCAACAGAAACTTGTAACACAAGAACTCTCTGAGCAGCTACCCAAATATGAATTTTCTTGATCCCAAGCAGGTCCATGTCCACAGATATGACACAAGTCAAGTCTGAGTGCCAAAAAGATAAGTTGCAAAGTTTTTGCACATAACTAAGCACCACAGGGTTCACTTATCACTGGTAAAATATTAGATAAGACAAATCACCAACAGACCCAGTGGAGTGAACATTTTTTAAAATATTTAACTAAGCCTTAACTGGTTTGGCCCAGTGGATGTAGGGGTCCTCAAACTACGGCCCGCGAGCCACATGCGGCCCACCAAGGACATTTATCCGGCCCACCAGGTGCCGCTGCCTGTCCCGCTTAGCAGCCGACTCGTCCTGGGCCCGCAGTGCGCATAGGAATTTGTTCATAGTTTGTTTGTTTTTTTAGCTATAGTCCGGCCCTCCAACGGTCTGAGGGACAGTGAACTGGCCCCCTGTTTAAAAAGTTTGAGGACCCCTGGGATAGAGCATCAGCCTGTGGACACAAGGGTCCCTGGTTCGATTCCAGTCAAGGGTATGTACCTTGGTTGCAGGTACATACCCAGTAGGGAGTGTGCAGGAGGCAGCTGATTGATGTTTCTCTCTCATCAATGTTTCTAACTCTCTATCCTTCTCCCTTCCTCTCTGTAAAAAATCAATAAAATATATTTTTAAAAATATTTAACTAATAGTGAGTTTTTACTGAAGCCAAATATGATTTTGACTAATTTTATGCATATTACCTCATTTATTTGTAAAAGCAGCATCATGGGTAAGTATTATTATCTGATCTATAGATGTAGAAACTGGAGCTCTGAGACATTAAATAATTTGTCCAGAATTCCCCATAGATAAAGTGGCTAATTAGAATTGGAATCTGAGCTGTACACCTTCCATTGTCCCAGAACTCTATCTTATTGCCTATCAGATGGCTTATGGGAAGCTCATGAGCAAAGAGTCTCAGAAGTCCCTGCTCACCTAGTTCAGGGCATGAAAAGCTAACTATTCTAAATTTGAATTTAGAATCTGCAAATTTTTAAAATGCACACACATGTCCATCTTCTCTCAAAGACCTCTCGTGTCCCATTTAATCCAATTACTTTTATGTACATGCTGTAATAAATTGCAATTTTCACACTACAATTGGAAACACCAATGCTAGAAATAAGAACTAACTGTAGAATAATTTAGAATTGTAGTTATAAAATAATAAATTATTCTACAAAAGTAAGATAATGTGCCCAACAAAAAAATTTTAGTTTTAGACAAAATTTCTAGCACCTTTTTAACGATTAACCAATATCTTATTAATATCTTACATTTAGTAAGTGCTGATTATGGGTAATACATTTAATTATATAACACTTAATCCTTATGGCAATGAGATTGATACTATCATTATCTTCATTTTTACAGATGACAAAATGAAGGAAGAGCAACATAAAGTAATTCGCCTAAGATGAACTGGCCAGCATGTCTAAATTGGTCTTTCAAACCTCAAAATCCATTTTATTAACTATTATACTACAGTCTCCCTCTTGGCCTTCCTGAATTGCCACAATGTAATATGAAGATGAAAAGGCAGTGATATTATGAAGCCATGAATAGAGGGTGAAAGATGTAGGATTCCCTATAATCAGCCAGCTATTTCTGATTGCTCAGAATTTTTCAAATGGCATATGACATACACTAAAGGAAAATTGTGTGTTGGCAGAAATTAGTCCATAAAAGGCAAGAGAATTAAAGAGTATTGTGTAAAAGAAAAGGTAGTCATGTTGGGAAATGAGTTTTAAAAAATAATTTAGACAACTTCATTTTTCAGTTTTATGAGTTTCATAGTGATTTAAATAAGAGTTATAACATTCAATGCTCGGAGGTTTTGAAGAACAGAATTAATTTTTAAATTCCTTTAAAATACATTAAAGATTGCAGTGGATTAATATTTTTAATGATACTAAACAGATCTCTCTAGGAAATTTAAAGGCTACAAAAGAGAGTTCTCAATACCAAATTCTTGGGAAAATCTCAAACTCTCCATTCTTTATGTGAATGATGAACCTTAGCATCAAAGCATTTTGCAACCAGGTGAACAAGGAGGAAAACATGTTCAAATGTATACACCAAAATTAGCAAAACATCACAATCATTTATAGGTAACACGTTCTTATATATGGGTCTGAATGAAAGGATTAAAACGGAGGAAGAAGAATGGCTTCTCTATAAGAAGATCAGTTGGAGACACACAATGGTTGCTAAGGTATCTGTGAATCTCCAACATCTACACATAAATTTCACAATAAAAATAACAGTTTCAAAATAAATGAATTTGTAATTTTTAAAATATAGTTTTAGCAGTTATTTCAAAATAGCCAAAAAATGTTAAAGATAAAATTTTGGTGATATAATTATTTTGCATTTAGATTAACAACTTAAGCTAGTAATTTTGGCAGCCAAAAAAGTAAAATACCATTAGTGAAATAAGATATCTAACCAATATCAAGTCCTCATCTAGAACTAGCCATGAGCCAACTGTTGGTTACTTTTTTTTTTTTTGCCTCCAGTCTCCCTTTATAAAATAAAAGTAAACACTTACCTCAAAATCTACGTATTTGATTTTTTTATTAATTGAAAAATTTCAAAGGCAGCCACATGGTACTGACAAAAGTGTGGTGTCAGAAAAATTCATGCTCACCTAAATAGAAAGTATCTGTTAAATAAAAGTTACACTTTTTGCATCACTCTGCCATCACTCCTTGCTCCAGGGATCCAGGGATCACTCCCTCTAGCAGGCCTTCTTTATTTTCCATTCAGTACTCCTGGAATGATTTTGAATAACTTGAAAAGATATGGTAGTAGCACTCATGTCACATTGTTACTGTATGTGTCAAAAAATTATTTTGACTCCAACTTTTGCCAAATAGAGTCTGACCTATACATGGGATATGAGAGAGTTTATTATAAATCCAAATACTATCTCAAATTATTGAAAAACAATGAAGTTGAAAATAGTCATGTTTTATTCTGAACATATTATCCCAATTTCAATTAAAAAAAACAGCTGACTATTTAAAAAGCCTTTCCCAACTTGTGAGGAATCTATTACTATCTGTAACAACCCACTTACCTGTCTCTACAAAATTGCACCTTGTAAGTGAGGAGATGGTGAAAACAAGAGGCAGGCTCTGAACTGCTTTATTTATCTCAACTTGCTTTGCACTGACACAGAAAAGAAGTGGGCACAAGGCCAAGAAGGAAGCAGTTGAATCCCTCAGACAAGCTGAAGGGGGAATCCGGCTGACTAGCAATAACCCACATTAGTCCTCCCAGTTCATGCCACTGGATTTGTTAACCACAATGTGTTCTTAATTTTTCTTTTCACAGAGCAAAATTGAAAGCGAGGAGGGAAAAAGAGAGAGTAAAGATGGTCATTTGATCGCCAGTAATTTTTCTGTCAAGAAATTTAGGAACAGCTTGAAAAGGAAATCCAATTCAGAGCATCTTCCCTTACTGCAAAAAAAAGGGAAAAAAAAATCTCATCTCTGCTGCCTCCCTCACATCAGACAACATCAGTGTCATTATTTTATGAAGACATCACTCTACCAGCCATTAAGAGTGCTGGAGGTGACTGATAATAATGAATATATCTCTTCAATTACAGCCTCTGACACTGTTACTGATAGGCATGTCAAGGGTAACGTTACATAACAAAAGATATGTTGAATGTATTTTGTTATATGACTATTCCATCACTTACTAGTACATTTCCTCCATCTGCTACTCTCTCCTACTAGGATTGATGTAACTGCTTCCAATGGCATTTGTAAAAGTCCAAAAAAAATGGCATTTGTACCTCTAGGACCAAATTTTCATGAACTAGTGCTAGATTCACCTGCAGAGATTCATATTCAGTTTCAAGAGAAAATCAGTTTGACTCAAGCAAAAGTATTAGCCAATATGGCATGTAGATGTTACACTTTCTTTAGTGAGGCCTGGGATTAAGGGAGTCTGTATTATGAATCCATATTTTTTATGAGAGAAAGTCAGCTCTGTACTTTTTGAAAATTTATCTTTTAATGTACACTAGGTTCTCAAGGGGAAACTCAGGCATCATTGTGTATTTCCTAAATTAATCCAATTATAATGATTTCTATATTTAACGATGAGCTACAAATGTTTTTAATCATGTCTTATTCTCAACGGAATAGCTTACACAATGCCTTTGTGTACACGCTAAAGAACTGCACAAAAATAGCCTTGTACGCTAATGGAAAACCTGGCAATGCAAGGAATTCATCCTCAAAGCTCAAATCACTTTCTGAGAGGGCAGAAGCCACAGATTTGGAACCAAACTAGTCTGTCACAGTCATGTTTTCTTTGGCATTCTCTACCCAGCCAAACCAGATAATTCCAACAGAAAGTATTCACCTTGTGGCCTAAATTATACCCTTAAATTAACAGGATAATTACCCACTTTGTATTTCTGTTTTACTCTGAAGACACAACCTTTGTCTTGCAGCTTTCAGGGAAAAATGCTAAGAATTTGACAGAGAGTGAAAAACATCAGGGTTGGGAGCTCCTTGCATTACCTTGGGCCCAGCATCAGAGCCAGATTGAGGACCAGGGGTCCTGCCCTGAAAAAAGCAAGAGGCATTTGATGACTCTTTTCATTTGTGATTTATAAACACTTGCATAAGAATGTCATTAGAAAAGACTTTTTATCCAGAGGTGGGTGGAAATTTGTAAAATTGTTTCAGTGTGTTCAATAAGATGTTTGGCAAGGGCTAGCAGGGAATTACAGGGTGAGTTAGGGTGAAATCCCAGTTATGAGTGCTCATTTGGAAGTTTTGGTTCTTAAACTTTTGAATATTCTTCAAAGAGAAACAGTAAAGGAAATTGTATTAGTTTCCTGGGGCTGCCATAACAAAGTACCACAAATTGAGTGGCTTAAAAAACAGAAATGTATTGTCTCACAGTTTTGGAGTCTAGAAGTCCACAATCAAGTTATCAGCAGGGTTGGCTCCTTCTGAGGGATCCGAGGAAGGATCTGTTCCATGCCTCTCTCTTAGCTTCTGATGATCTCCTGCAATCCTTAGCTTATACATGATGTATTCCCTGTACCTCTCTGTCTCTGTATTGAAATATTCTCCTTTTATATAAATAGCAGTCATATTGGATTTGTGCTGACCCTAATGATCCCTTTATCATCTTGCAAAGACCGTATTTCCAAATAAAGTCACATTCAGCAATGCTATGCTAGGGTACAGCACTTAAACATCTTTTGAAGGAACATAATTCAACCCATACCAGAGATTAAATTATTTTCAAACATTAATGATTTACTCATTATAAAATTGTGTTTTTAGAAAAATTCTTTTTCCACTATGCAGTAACACCTGGCCTTGATTGAGTAATGTAGAGATAGATTAGTGATTCTAAACAGGTTGTGGTTTGGGGAGAGTGGGTCAGCACATTAGGAAAGAGTTGGTGGAGGAGGAACAACTTAATATCATTGAGGAATGACTGATACCTACCTAGAAGCGAGTATCAGAATCAAAATCAAGTATTTTAAAATCAAGTGTTTTAAAAATTTGTGTTCAGCAATAGAATTTTATATTTGAAATATGAAAAATAACTATCTCTAATGTTAAAGATGGTCAGTATCATCAAAGTACTGTTAGCTGGTAGGAATGATTGAAAGACATTTCTAGTCTTCCTACCTCACCCATGCCCTTCCTCCAGGCATATCAAAGTATAGTTTGGGAGTGGGAGTAGGGTGAGAATCAGGATGACTATGACTACCACAGGGAGCAGGGCTTTCCAACACTAAAACACTATTAGAAAGATAACAATTGACTAATACGAAGTCAGACATGCAAAGAGAATAGATTCTTTAGTTCTCTATTACTCAGATCAACTTTCTCATAAATCACTAAATTCACATCATTATCCCCTCCCTGCTGGGTAGCAGAGTTCAGACAAAATATTATGCAGTCCAGTAAATGCAGTCTGATCCCATTTGGATGACTTAGCCTGCTCAGTAACTGTTAATTTCGGGGGGGTTGCCTCCTCTCTGCCTGCGTCTTGCCTGGATGATGTTTAGATATATTTGGTGGCCAAAAAGATGACCAAGTTTAGATGACCTCACATACCCTAGTGTCCTCTGGACCCTTTTGTTGTGATTAGATGCCTGCTCTGGTCTTCTGACTACTGACGAATGAAACACACTCAGGTATTTTGAGTGTTGTGTGCCATTGATTTCCAGCCACCATTTCCTAAAAATTGTAGCCTCTCTGTCTTGGTCTCAGTTGTCTAGTGGCCCACCAGTTCTCAGAGCACTCCTATACGTTTTCAC
This sequence comes from Corynorhinus townsendii, assembly GCA_026230045.1. NCBI lineage: Eukaryota > Metazoa > Chordata > Mammalia > Chiroptera > Vespertilionidae > Corynorhinus > Corynorhinus townsendii. The sequence continues at coordinate 160,699,735 of JAPDVU010000002.1, forward strand.
AGAAGTCATATCACATGTTGAAAATATCCACATCTGAAGTGTCCCCTAGAGTGAGAGTTGGTGATCTAAGGCCTAAGAGCCAAATCCAGACTATTATATATGACGTTTTATTGAAACATGTCCATACCCATCCATCTATGTGTTGTCTATTATGGTTGCTTTTGTGTTACCAAAGTAGCAGAGTTGAGTAGTTGTAACAGAGACCACATGAGCCAAGAAGCCTAAATGTTTACTGAGTTTTAACAAGAAAAATTTAATAATCCCTGACTTAAAAATGTTCAACGTTTATTTGTATGCCTAAGAAATTTATACTAGTGCACACACACAAACACACACACACACACTCACAGCCATGTTACTGGATTCCCTAATATATGTAGATATTTTTTGATACTCCTTCCTTGAATTTTCATTCCAAAAAAAAAAAAAATTACAGCATAAGAAAACATAAAGTACAAATCTTTGCTATATCTTAGTCTCACTTTTCCCATCATTTAGGAGCACCAGAAGGGGTAGGCCATGTCTTTACTATATCTTTTCCTTTTATTTACTCCTGATACATTTAAAGAGAGAGAGAGAGAGAGAGAGAGAGAGAGAGAGAGAGAGAGAGAGAGAGAGAGAGAGAGAACTCATGGACACGTACAACAGTGTGGAGATTGCAAGTGAAGGGGAGGAGGTAGAAGAGGGCATTGAGGGGATAAATGGTGATGGAAAAATAAAATTTTTAAAAATTCTCTACTATTGAGTATTCCATATCTGGATATTATAAATAAGGACCAAAGGAATTTGGAAAATGCTTTTTCCTTTAGTTATTATCTGGATGTCACTATTATTGCCTTGAATTCAAAACAACCATCGTTGACATTCAAAGCACATTAATGACCAATGGGTTCCAGGAGTGAACCATTCTCTCTTACTCCCTAAGGCAATGAACTTCACCTCTTTGCCTCACATATGGAATGCTAAAAAAAAATGATTTATTTAATATCACAAAAGTATTATCACTATTACACTGACGTGCATGATGATGCTTTACTGCTCCATTGGAATGATCGCAGATTTACAGTGTGCACAACACTCTTAAATTCTGGCATCAAAGTATAAACATGTACATAAATCTGACTGTATAGGAAAATATAAGCTACAGCACTCCTATATCAATACAGCCTTTACTTTGCTATTATCACACTTTGGCCCAACTCAGAGAAACTACAATCAATCTTTGCTGTAACCTGCGCGTGGGGTTCAGGATCTGAAGGAGGGGCCAACGCATAAATGAAAATGCTATACAAGAAATATGAATTTAGAAGGCATTGAGGGCTGAAGGGTGTCTCTTTCATGACCTCTGGCTAGTCCGCTATTTTATTTACACATTTGCACTTTACCAATGCATACAGGCATATCAAAGGCAAAGTTTGGTAAGCAGAAAAGGATTATCAGGTTAGGGAATTGCCTTTAGCCACCACTATCTCAACACTCAGTGCTTAGCATCAGCCCTGCTAACACCCAAGGTCCATCAGCCTTCCATGTTCCTTGGTGCACTGACAGTATTGGTAAGCAGTGGCTTCCCACAAATCTTGGAAAAACTACAGTCAAACTTCATTCCTCCAAAATCTTCTGTCTCAAAAAATTTGGTTCTTGACCAGTGTGTTGCAGGAAATCTTCAATTGTCAAACCAACAACCCTTTCATGCTGATGTCTGTATGATCAGTGACTAGTCCCTCAGGTGACAAAGGAGAGAATGCACCACTATGAATCATTTTACTATTAAACCTCAAGTTGTTAACATCTCAGGAAATTGTACTGTGAATATTTTCATGGATTTTTGCTTTTGTTGCTGCTATTATCAAAAAGACAAGAAATAATAAATGTTGGTGAGAATGTGAAATAAAGGGAACACTTATTACCACTGTACATTGGTGTGGCTACTATAAAAAACAGTATGGAGGTTACTCAAAAAATTTAAAAATAGAGCTACCATATGATCCAGCAATTCTCCTTCAGGATATTTATTTGAAGAAAACAAAAACACTAACTCAAAAGATATATGCATCCCTATGTTCATTGCATCATCATTTACAATAACCAAGAAGTAAAAGCAACCAAAGTGCCCATCGATAGATTAAAGGATAAAGCAAATGTGCTGTGTGTATATTAGCCATATATATATGCATATATATGGCTAATATACAAAGTGTCCCCTCAGGAGTTTGACCAGGAGACCGGGGGTTTGATCTCTCGCTATGACATGTGCTGACCACCATGGGGTGGCATGGAATTAAGGAAGGCCCCAGCTGGCAGCTGGCAGCCAGAGAAAGGAGGCCCTGGCCAGCAGCCGGAAGACTCCAATCAGCCCTGATCGCCAGCCAGGCCTAAAGACCCTACCCGTGAATTTCATGCACTGGGCCTCTAGTTCAACCATAAAAAAGAAGGGAATCTTGTCATTTGTGACAATATGGATGGACATTAAGGGCATTATGATAAGTGAAATAGGTCAGATTGAGAAAGACAACTACTGTATGATCTCACTTATATGTGGAATCAAAAACAAAAAGTGGAACTCATAGACACATAGAACAGACTGGTGGTTTTCAGAGGCAGGAGTAGGGGACAACAAAATGGGTGAAAGGAGTCAAAAGATAAAAACTTCTAGTTATAGGAGAATTAAGTCCTAAGGATATAGTGTACAGCATGGGGACTATAGTTAACTATTTCAATACTGTTTTATATACTGAAAACATTGTATTTTGATACTGTTTTATATATTGAAAAGTTGCTAAAGGATAAATCTTGCATGTTCTCAGCACAGGAAAAATGTGTATTATGGCAATGAATGTTAACTAGACTTACTGGGATAATTAATTCACAATATGTACAAATATTTAATCATTATATTGTACATCTGAAATGAATATGTTATATGTCAATTACACTTCATTTAAAAAACAGAAAAGAAAAAAGTTAGGGAGACATAATAGTTAGAAATATATGTTTATGTGTGTATATTTATATATAATACTACATGAAATAATGACAGCCCCTACCTGCTCATTGTCAGGAATGCCATTAAATTCTCTATACCATATATTATTTCATTTATGCCTTTTTCTCTTTTGAAGTAGCTATTAACTCCATTCAAGAAATAATGAATCTGAGGCAAATCACCTTAACAAGTTGCCCATAGTCATACAATAAATGAGAAACAGAGTCAGCTTGAGTTCAACTCTATTTGACATTAAAGTATAATCGAAGGCAGTGGTTGGCAAACTCATTAGTCAACGGAGCCAAATATCAACAGTACAACGATTGAAATTTCTTTTGAGAGCCAACTTTTTAAACTTAAAATTCTTCTAATGCCACTTCTTCAAAATAGACTCACCCAGGCCGTGGCATTTTGTGGAAGAGTCACACTCAAGGGGCCAAAGAGCCGCATGTGGCTCATGAGCCGCAGTTTGCCAACCACGGATCTAAGGGAATGCTTATCACATTGAGTTCTTACAAACTACTTTGATAAGACATGATAAAACTTGTTTTAAGGAAAGGGACTTTGGAAGGTTCAACTGATGGAGGGGAGGAAAACAGGGACATCTCTGGGTGGAGCATGGATGAGGGCATTTTTAGGGAGTGCTCTATGTATCTAAGCACAGGGGCACATTTCCACGGGAAATGGAATGCCTCAATGGGTCTCAAGATTTTATTTTCCTATTACCTTTCCAAGTTAGCATTTATTTAATGCACAGTGATATGCTAAGCTTATTATGCAATAGTGACTACCATAGATCCATGATCATGTTCAGCAGATAGAAATCTCCCCTTCCCAACCACTACCTATCTGCCTACTGTGCATCCCAATAACCCAGTGGCATATTGGTAAATGTTTATCAGGCAACTCTCCCAAAAAAGAAAAACAAACAAACCAAAAGCTCAGATTCATAGTGTTTTCCATTTTCCATATTATAAATGCATTTCACCATGAACAGCATTCAGCTACCAACATGTCAACACTCAACCCAGAACTGGGAAGAAATGTGCATTGTTGGTTCTTGGGAGATTGCATGAGCCAGTTTCAATATACCACTGACCCACTTGATATCCTCCCTCCACAGTTTCCCTCCAACCACTTTAGCCTACATTGTTTTCTTCTTTTTCTAAATACCTATGGCATTTAAAGTCAATGGCACACTGCTTGAAAGTCTTTAGTTTGTCTGTATCATATTCTATGTTGTATTACAATAATCTCTGATTTCATCCATCATCAGGAGAGGGAACATCTGATTAATCTTCAGATTCTAAATGGAACTTTATAGATAGTTTGTGTCTGTTAATGTCTAGTGTGATGACTGGCTAGTTTTGTTTTAGAGTTAATTATCTAATTCCTCAAGAATAAAGAAAATATTTATTTCTTATTTATGTCTCATAGACTACCTAGGAATGTGCTGGCAGTTAATAATATTTGTTGACTGATCTTTCTAGGTCATGTTCAGAACTTTTAAACTACTGAAAACTATAAACTGCAACTACTACAAACATCCTAGGGCCGTACCAGCTCCTGGGAAGCTGGCAAGGAATACAAGCATGCCTCAGAAATATTACAGGGTTGGCTCCAGACCACAGCAATAAAGAGAGTATCACAGTAAAGCGAGTTGTAATCATTTTGCTTGTGGAAGGTCTTGCCTTCGATTTATAAAAACACAACATCCATGAAGATCTATAAAGCAAAGTGCAACAAAACAATGCATGCCTATATAGAGTATTTATTTTGTTTATTTTTTCTTCTGGCCCCATATAGAAAACCTCAGGCTTTTAAGCTTAGGTTCTCAGCAACTCACTATGAACCATATATATCCAGTGCTCCCTCAGCTTTTATTCTGAAGCCTGACAACTGCTTAGTTCCAAGCTTCTCCAGAAAGTCTGTTCCATTGCCAAGCTTCTCTAGAAAGGAAGGATTTGCAGATTCCACCCAGATGGGATGGAACTTGTTGTAGAAATGGAACTATAGGAAGGGTCATCGTTTCCAAATTTTAATAGAGGGTTTTCTCCTAAAGAAATGTAGGCTTCTTATAATCAGAAATCTTTTCTGATTTGTCCATCTTTAAATTCCCAGGACCTGGATAATTGACTGCCACATAATAGATGTTCAATGAATATAAATGAAAGATAGTATAGTTATAAGAGAGAAAAGAAAGATAAATAACGAAATTAAAATTAAACAAAATGCAAGTTTGGGTAGACACTCCAATATAAAAAATATACAAATGAGTTCTAGTATGGATTTGTTTTGTAAGTTTGGATTCATAATATTAATTCAGAAAGTCAGTAGATAAGAAAATAAGATTATTGAACAGTACATGAAACTATAAAACCAGGCTCTGTAATTGATTAATGTAATCTGATTTCAGCAAAACAAATTTATTTCTGCATTTGTTTTGGTTGTATAGGCTAGAGAACATCCTGATTTATACAGAAGACCAGTGAGTTTTTTTTAATGTATGACTTTGAAATCTCAGACGTCTTCAATAAAACACATGCATTTGAAAGAGGAGTAGAATTAAATTTTTGTTTGCAATTGGGATAACTAACAATATCTCAGAATTACAGTTGATAAATAATTTTCTCAATAAGTTTACATCTTTATAGATATATATAATATGAATGCATATATCATACATATCTTTACATGTTATGAGAAAGTCACTAATATCCTTAAATTTTTCACATACATCAAAACCCATCACTATCAAATATTCATACAAAGTATATTAAGAATCAAATTTATTTTTGTTTTCATGTTGAATCCAAATTTGAAGTTCCAATTTCATTGCTTACTTCAAAGTTATAAATGAGATTAACATGACAGGCTAGTAACATCCTATTGAGTTCCTTCAACTTATTAAAAAATGTCAGCTTATTAAAAACTCAAGAAAAGGAGGGGAAAAAAGGCAGGAGAATAGACAGACAGACAGACGTATCTCAAGCCTTGTCCCAGAGCAAATAGAAAGAACAGCTGAGGGTCACATGGGGAGTGTCTGTTGGTGAGTTAAGGGACAGCTATACTCCAGAAGAAGGTGGGGACTGCTGGACAGGGGTCCCCTGACCAGGCAGCCCCCACTGCTGCTGGGTTCCCTCCCAGAGCCACCGGATCGGACGCAGAGACCGTGCCATCTTGAAGGGGAAAGTGGATGTTATTGGAAGCCTGAAAATCTTCAACTGCGGCACCCACCAAACAGCTGCGAACCCCAGAGCACCGGTCCCCAATTGGTGCAAACATGCGGATTCAGAAGAGCTCTACACTCCACCATGGAAAGGTAAGATTTCGCCTGGGATAAGGTGAGGTCTCTGGTCCCAGCAGGACAGAGAAATGCATGCACTGTGGGAGCTGGAGGACTGGGGGAAGTCTGCACCTAGAAAAATCCGTGGCTGTTGGGGCTGGTGTGATCCATGAATGTGGAAGGGGGTCCTCAGAGCTGTTAACAGAGGGGATCTCTAAAAAGCAACCCATTTTGATCTGACACAGAAGAACAGCCTAAAAAATTTAAAAGTGTGCCAGCTGCTTGTACACGGGGGTGAAGGAAGGACTGCTCAGACTTGCACACAGCCCTGGAGTTCGCACACTTGCAATTTTTCCTCTTTAAATCCTTGCTTCTGATTGCCGAGCCTAGTGCATGAGATCACCAGTTGGGGACACCCTAGGAGACTGCAGGGGAAAGTTGTTTTCCTGGAACCTGGGGATCTGAGCAGGGAGCGACCATCAGAGAACCAGCTCTGGAGCAGCCAACTCCCACAAACCGGTATTGAGTGCCACAAGGAAAGCAGGATCTAAGCACAGGCTAGAGAGGACCTATAGACCCGAAGTCCATCCAGAAACACTGCCACCCAGGGGTTGAATCACAAATTGACTCTTGTGTAATCACAAATAAAGGAATACAAGAGAGTAAGACACACTGCCTGCTTAAAAATTAGGACTGGCTTACAACACTGAGGAGCAGTGGAAGGCAGGGAACTGCACTAATGTCCTGACTGGGAAACAGGCAAGCCAAAGAGAACAATAGAAGAAGTGAATGACCTTCACTACTGCACATTTTATTTTTATATTTTTTTATTTTTATTTATTTTTCTATTTTTCATCTTTTACTTAAGAAACTATTTTTTTCTTTTTTCCTCATTTGATTTTACCTTTTTAATTATTACATTTTTATTTTCAATCAGTATTATTACTACTACTATTTTACCTTTTTTTAAAAAAAGTGTCATTTTATTTTCTCTTTATTTGACTTTGAGATTAGTGTTCTACATTCTATTTTCATCTTTCCTTTAGCATCATTCTACTCTATCTCAATTCTACCTTTATGCTATCACTCTCTTCCTAACTTTTCCCCTTTTGTTGTCCTATTTCTCTTACCCTTCCCCTACTAAGATTTTCCCTATTCTTTCTTTTTACCCCCTGTTAAAATTTCACCCTACTTATATATCTAATTTCCAATCCCCTGCTGTGAGTTCACACACACCTCTCTCTTCTCTGTCTTCACTATCCAAAAAATTGTTTTTCTCTCGTCCTTTTGCTGTTTTTTTGCTTGAATGTTGATTATATCGATTTTTTATGCTTGTTTGTGAGATTGGTTTGCTTATGTTTTTGTATTTTTTTCTTTGTTTGCTTTGTTTTTGTTTGTTTTTTGCTTCTGTTTTCCCTCACCTTGCTTGATATTAGTGGTGGTATGTAATTTGTATTCATCTCCAGGTACTTATTATTGGCATTTGCTGGGATTAGTGGCTGTTCTAGTGGAGTTTTCTCCCCATATATAGTATGTTCCCCTTTTCTTTCTTATTCTCTTTCTTTTATCTCTTACTTTTTTTTTTCCTTTTCCCAATTTCATTTTGGCACTCCTTTCCTTTTCTTTTCTTTTTTTTCCTTTCTTCTTTCTCTCCTATCCCCTAATTTGCCTTTCTCTGGTGGTCACCTTTATTTGGGATTATTAATATTGTGAATACAATCCTGTTCAGTGCCTTGTGTGTTGCACCTGGTTGTGTTGTATTTTGTGCCTTTAAATCAATGCAGGAAAGAGAGAACTGCATAACCAGACACCCAGAGAAGAGAGGCCATGGGGAGACAAAGAATCAGCCCACATAAGAAAGAAAAGCAGGAATCACCAGAAAAGGAAGTAATCAAGTGGAAGCAAGCAACCTGCCAGAGAAAGAATTCAGAGAAATGGTTATAAGGTGGCTGAGGAGAATGGAAGACAAATTCGACAATATGAGTAAGACCAAGAGGAAATGAAGAAGAACCAAGAAGAAATGAAATATGACATTGCTGCTATAAAGAACTCAATAGAAAGCATCAAGAGGAGACTAGAAGAAGCAGAGGACAGCATCAGTGAGCTAGAAGACAAGGAAGGAAAAAATATCCAAGTAGAGCAGTTTCTAGAAAAAAAAAAATTAAAAAGCAGGAGGAGAGCCTAAGGGAACTTTGGGACAACATGAAACAAAACAACATCTGCATAATAGGGGTTCCAGAAGGAAAGGAAACTGAGCAAGGAATACAAAACCTGTTTGAAGAAATAATGACAGAAAACTTTCCTGATATAGGGAAGAAAAAACCACACAAATCCAAGAAACTCACAGAGCCCCAAGCAAAATGAATCCCAAAAGACCGACACCAAGGCACATTATAATTAAATTGGGAAACAACAATGACAAAGTAAGAATCTTAAAAGCGGCCAGAGAGAGACAGAAAGTTACCTACAAAGGAACCCCCATCAGACTAACAACTGATTTCTCAACAGAAACTCATCAGGCCAGAAGAGAATGGAAAGAAATATACAAAGTCATCCAAAGAAAGGGTCTGAATCCAAGAATACTGTACCCAGCAAGGCTAGCAATCAAAATTGGAGGTGGAATCAGGAGCTTCACAGACAAAAAAGGACTAAGGGAATTTATTACCACCAAACCAGCAATGAAAGAAATGCTAAAAGGTCTGCTGTAAAAAAAAAAAAAAAAAAAGTAAGTGAAGAAGGAACACAGGTGTAAAGAATAAAAATGGTGACAAATAAGGACCTATCAATAATAACTTTAAATGAAAATGGATTAAATGCCCCAATCAAAAGACATAGGGTAACAGATTGGATAAGAAAACACGACCCATATATCTGCTGTCTATAAGAAACCCACCTCAGAAAAAAAGACGCACACAGCTTGAAGGTGCAGGGATAAAAAAAGGTTTTTCAGGTGAATGATAATGAAAAAAAATCTGGGGTAGCAATACTTATATCTGAAAAATTAGATCTCAAAGTGAAGGACATAACCAAAGATAAGGAAGGCCACTTCATAATACTAAAGGGAGAAATCCAACAAGAATAAATAACTCTAGTAAACACATACGCACCAAATACAGGAGCACCCAAATACATAAATAAAACTCCTGGAGGATATCAAAGGAGAAATTGACAGTAATACAATCATAGTAGGAGACTTTAATACCCCACTATCACCATTGGACAAATCCTGTAAACAAAAAATCAGCAAAGAAACATCAATCCTAAATGACTCACTAGACCAGATAGACTTAATTGACATCTTCAGAACATTTCACCCCAAAGCCACAGAATATACATTCTTCTCAAGTGCACACGGGTCATTTTCAAAGACAGACCATATGTTGGGTCATAGGCAAAGTCTCTTCAAATTCAAGAAGATAGAAATCATATCAAGAATCTTCTCTGATCACAGTGGCATAAAACTGGAAATCAACTACAATAAAAAAAATCCAAAAAAATCAAACACATGGAGACTAAACAGTATGCTATTAAACAATGACTGGGTGACCAGAGAGACTAAAGAAGAAATTTGAAAAATCATGGCAGCAAATGACAATGAAAACACAACAATACAAAATCTATGGGACACAGCTAAAGCAGTCTTGAGAGGGAAGTTCATAGCTCTACAAGCCTAATGCAAAAAACAAGAAACAATGGTGATAAATTACCTAACGCTACAATTCAAAGAGTTAGAAAGACAGCAACAAGAAAAGCCCAGTGTACGCAGAAGGAAGGAAATAATAAAGATCAGAGAGGAGATAAACGACATTGAGACCAAAAAAATCAATAAAAAGATCAACAAAACCAAGAGCTGGTTCTTTGAAAGGATAAACAAGATTGATGAACCTCTAGCCAGACTCACCAAGAAGCGAAGAGAGAGAACCCAAATAAACAAAATCAGAAATGAAAGAGGTGAAATAACAACAGACCTCACCGAAATACAAAAGATTGTTTAAAAAATATACTATGAACAACTCTATTCCAACAAACTGGACGACCTGGAGGAAATTGACATATTCCCAGAAAAATATAACCTTCCAAAACTCAATCAGGAAGAATCTAAACATCTCAATAGGCCAATAAGTCTGGAAGAAATTAAAGCAGTCATCAAAAAGCTTCCAGCAAAGAAAAGCCTGGGGCCAGACAGCTTCACAGCAGAGTTTTACCAAACATTCAAGGAAGAACTAAAACCTATCCTCCTCAGACTATTCCAAAAAATTCAAGAGGAAGCCATACTTCCAAGCTCATTCTAGGAAGCCAGCATCACACTAATACCAAAACCAGATAAAGATAACACAATGAAAGAGAATTACAGGCCAATATCCCTCATGAACAGAGATGCCAAAATCCTCAAAAAATTCTAGCCAATCAAATCCAGCACTACATCAGAAAGATCATATACCATGACCAAAGTAAGATTTATCCCAGGAATGCAAGGATGGTACAATATTCACAAATCAATAAACCGGATACATCACATAAACAAACTGAGAGATAAAAACCACACAGTCATATCAATTGATGCAGTACAAATATTTGACAAAATCCAACACCCTTTCTTGATAAAAACTCTCAACAAGGGGGGAATAGAAGGATCATACCTCAACATAATAAGCTATTTATATGATAAACCCACAGCTAACATCATACTCAATGGGCAAAAACTAAAACCATTTCCCCTAAGAACAGGAACAAGATAGGGATACCCACTCTCACCACTCCTGTTTGACATAGTCCTGGAAGTATTAGCTATTGAATTAGACAAGAAGAAGAAATAAAAGGCAACCAAATTGGAAAAGAAGAAGTAAAGCTGTCCTTACTTGCAGATGACATGATATTGTACATAAAAAACCCAAAAGACTCCATCAAAAAACTAATAGACTTAATAAATGAATTCGGCAATATAGCAAGATACAAAATTAATGCCAAGAAATCTATGGCATTTCTATACACCAATAGTGAACTTAGAGAAAGAGAGACTAAAAAAGCATTCCCATTTATCATCACACCAAAAAAATTAAGATACCTAGGAATAAACTTAACTAAGGAGATAAAAGACCTATATGTAGAAAACTACAGGTCACTGAAAAAAGAGATAGAGGAAGACGTAAACAGATGGAAAAACATACCATGTTCATGGATTGGGACAATCAACATCATTAAAATGTCCATACTACCCAAAGCAATCTATAGATTCAACTCACTCCCCATTAAAATACCAATGGCATATTTCTCACACCTAGAAAGAACTCTCCAAAAATTCATCTGGAATAAAAAAAGACCACAAATAGCCACAGCAATCCTGAGAAAGAAGAATAAATAGGTGGGATCTCGATACCAGATTTCAAGCTGTATTACAAAGCCACTGTTCTCAAAACTGCCTGGTACTGGCACAAGAACAGACATATAGAACAATGGAATAGAATAGAGAACCCAGAAATCGACCCAAATCACTATGCTCAATTAATATTTGACAAATGAGGCATGAACATACAACGGAGTCAAGACAGTCTCTTCAATAAATGGTGTTGGGAAAATTGGACAGATACATGCAAAGAAATGAAACTAGACCACCAACTTACACCATACACAAAAATAAACTCAAAATGGATACAGTACTTAAACCTAAGACAGGAAACCATAAAAATACTAGTGGAATCCCCAGCCAGAAACATCTCTGACTTATGCCGAAGCAGTTTCTTCACTGATACTGCTCCCAGGGCAATGAAAACTAAAGAGAAAATAAACAAATGGGACTACATCAAAATTAAAACTTTTGCACAGCAAAGGAAACCATCAACAAAACAACAAGAAAACTCACTGCATAGGAGAACATATTTGCCAATGATATAAATAATAAGGGTTTAATCTCCACTATTTACAGGGAATTCATGCAGCTTAACAAAAAGAAGATAAACAACCCAATCTAAAAATGGGCAACTGATCTAAATAGACACTTTTTGAAAGAAGACAGAAGGAAGGCCAAGAGCCATATGAAAACATGCTTAAAGTCACTAATCATCAGAGAGATGCAAATCAAAACAACAATGCGGTACCATGTCACACTTGTCAGAATGGCTATCATCAACAAGTCAACAAATGACAAGTGCTGGCGAGGATGCGGGGAAAAGGAACCCTCGTGCACTGCTCTTGGGAATTCAGACTGGTGCAGCCACTGAGGAGAACAGTATGGAGTTTCCTCAAAATACTCAAAATGGAACTCCCATTTGACCCAGTGATCCCACTTCTAGGAATATATCCCAAGAAACTGGAAACACCAATCAGAAAGGATATATGCACCCCTATGTTCATAGCAGCACAATTTACCATAGCTACGATTTGGAAACAGCCTAAGTGCCCATCAGCAGATGAGTGGATTAAAAACCTGTGGTATATCTACACAGCGGAATACTATGCTGCGGTAAAAAAGGAGTTCTTACCATTTGCAGCAACATGGATGGAGATGGAGAGCATTATGCTAATTGAAATAAGCCATGCAGAGAAAGATAAACATCACATGATCTCACTCATTTGTGTAATATAATGAACAACATAAACAGATGAACAAAAATAGATCCAGAGACAGAAACATCAATCAGAACGTAAAACCTCAGGGAAGGTGGGCGGGGGGGGGGGGGGGGGGGGCGGTAAGGGGAAGCGATCAACCAAAGGACTTGTATGTATGCATGTAAGCCTAATCAATGGACACAGACAACAGGGGGGTGGGGACATGAATGGTAGGTGGGGGGTAATGGGAGAATAAGGACACATATGTAATACCTTAATCAATAAAGAAATTAAAAAAACAAAACTCAAGTAAAACCCAACCACGTTTTAGAAGAGGATTTGTTGATGGTGCTATTACTTGGAAGAGAGAAAAGAATTTTGTCTCATTTTGGAAGATTTGTGTCATCACTGGGCCTTGGCAGAACCAGCTAACTTCAATTGAGAAGGGAATTTTGGAACTCATCCTCTACATAACCACCAATAATGCTAAAAATTCTGCATTATAAAGAGGATAACTGAAAAAAAAGGTCAATTTTCATTATAAAACCAAACACTGTTTTTGAAAGGTGCTCATTAATCGGCTCAATAGCAAGTGCTTGTCTCAACAACGTATTATAATTATTTGAACTCATTTTGGCAACTGCTCTTATATGAATTATAAATCCTACAGTTTTTCCAGCCATTGTGTTCTCAATGCTAATTGCAACACCAATACATTTTTGACAACAGATTTAATGTCATATTTTTAAAATTAAGATAAACCTTAATCAACTTACATAACTCTTGCAAAATCAATAGCATAGGGTTGAATGTGTGCTTTCCTGATACCTTGTGCTTTTGCTTTGCTTACAATGTGATAACTTCAAGTGATGCTATGAATACTTTTTTATTGGTGGGTTTACATTTTTAAGTACATGTTTTTTTAAGAACATTAAGTGGTGGTTCAAATTGCATGAAAAGATGCTGGGAGAACTACTTTAATAGTCAATCTTTGACTGCAGAACTTTTCAGAATTTACAGAAAAGAACTTCGCAAATTTAAATTTCACAAACACAATGAGGAGCTTTGTGTAGAGGGCGCTACACTATAACCTGGCTTGTGTCATCTGATCCTGATAATTTTCACGGTATTAGCCGTGAAGTTTTATTTTCTTTTGAAACTTCCTGTTTTATCTAGTGACTGATTTCTAGTTGGAGCAGCCATTATTTAGCCTCAATTTTAAACAAGTACACTTCTATGCATATTTAATTTAGGCAAAATAACATCTGACATTAGCGTTAGTACGATATGGTCATGATGCAGTGAAGAGAGTTCACCTGTTATTGCACAATTGTCTCGTAAGCCATGATAAGAGCATGAGCTGAGCAGATGTGCCTGAGTGCTGCCTGGCATTTAATGGAGCACAGTGCACATGTGCTGAACTCGTGAACTCACTTGTACAATTTTATATGAGCAGACGTAAGCTGCTAAGCTTAAATTCAAAGAAAGGCCAGAGAAAAACCCCTCTTTCCTAATCAATTACATGTTGTAGAAAGGTTAAATATATGCATAAATAAGCAAAAGAAACTGCAGCCTAAAATCTGCATGGAAACAAGTTCAACCAGTGCGCAGGGTATGGCTGACAGTCTCTAAAGTGCTAAAAATGGGCAAATAACATATGTCAGTGTTTGTTGTTTTTGATTTTGGTTTTTGCTTTGGTTACAGATTTTTAAATAACGAAATATAATTTCTAGTTGAAACAAAATGTGAAACTATGGAAGCATCTTTTAGAAACCTGAGGTTTCACAAAAAGCAATTTGAGTGCCAGCAGATCCAAAAATATTGCCTAACCCTATAGAAGACATATTCAAACTGTTTGGCTTGTCACTTCCCACCTGAAATCATTCACTAAGACCAGGAGTAAAGGGAATGGAAAGGGGGTAGGAGATAAGGGAAAGGTGGGAAGGGGAGAAGAGCAGACAGAAAGGAAGGAGGGAGGGAGGGAGAGAGGAAAGGAAGGAAGAAAGGGATGAAGGAAGAAAACAAATGGGTATTGGACTATGTGGTTGCTCATGTGGACATACTCCTAATCTCTCCCCCTCCCTCTTAAATTTTCCTCTCTTATCAGCCATCTCCCACCCAAGCCTGCTCTGAGTCAAAATCTCCACACTCTCACCTCTCCTTGTTCTTCCCCTCCCATGGCTCAGTCATTTCATGAGGTGCAGTGTGCTTTCACTCCCAGAAAAAAGGTGTAAAATGTCTTCTTTGACAAGCTAGTAAGGGACTAATTTTTATGAAGTTGCAGTTAATCATGCCAGTAATAAGCATGCCACCTTGGTTTCCTGAATCTATGACCACAAGAAACATTAATGAAACAAATGTTACTTGAGCACCTACTATGTGAGTGTAAGTGTTAAAAAATATTGTAATGACCATTTATTGGGCACTTTCTATGTGCCAGGCACTGTGTTAAGTGCATCCTAAACATATTCTCTTTTATTTTTTAAAACATTGGGAGCTAGGAAATATTTTTTCTAATATGGGAAATTTTGGCTTAAAACATTAATAGCCTAAGGCAGTGGTCGGCAAAATGCGGCTCTTTGGCCCCTTGAGTGTGGCTCTTCCACAAAATACCAGGGCCTGGGCGAGTCTGTTTTGAAGAAGTGGCATTAGAAGAAGTTTAAGTTTAAAAAATTTGGCTCTCAAAAGAAATTTCAATCGTTGTACTGTTGATATTTCACTCTGTTGACTAATGAGTTTGCCGACCACTGGCCTAAGGAAAAACAGTTGGTGAGGGGATTCAGAGAGATTTCAAACTGTAGCTCTATGATCCCAAATCTATGCTAATTATTCTTAAACTCTATATCTCTTCCTTGAACATTACATTAGCTCAAGTTAAGTGCATTTCTGACCAATTAATTGCCCAGGAGTTAAATTTTCCGCTTGATTTAGTCTTTTACTATAGCTATGATTTTTGAGATATTTTTCTGAATAAGTATTTTAATGTCATACTTTACCTGCCCAATGTGGTAGGAAGGACATAGAGACATAAGTTTATTTCAAGGTTGACAGATTTCAAGTTTTATTTTTAAAGCCCAGGATTTTAAAATCCTGCAATTCTTACAATAATCTGAAATCAGTAGAAAACTTTTATCATGTCTGTGCTTTACCAGAAAAAAATCCTAAATTTTCTTAATTTTGAGTATTCAAATGATACTTCTGCCAAACAATATTGGGAAAGCAAAGAAAACAGATGTTCATTAAATCTCTTTATCTTTCCCTGGGAAGGTGGAAATGCACATGTGTCCACAGGAACATGGCTGGCTGCATGTACACATACATATGCACACACAAGTGCATACACTTTGCATTCTGCCTTTTATTCCATCATGCAGCTTTCTTCACTACAAGATCCTCTCTCTCTTACTGTGCTAATCCAGGAAGAGTTTTCTAATTGACCTCCTCACAGTAGGACACTGCCAAGGTTAGCCAATTGATTCAGCTATCTGCCATTATCTCCACGTAGCCAGCAGTCAGGGACACTGTGAATCTCTTTTTCCTTCTCAAATATTCTTTATGCGATCATTTGTAAGCATTTCCCATTGCATGTCCTCTTAGGTAGAGATTGACCTCTTGAAATTGATCAACAGACAGTCAATCTTTAGAGCTGTGGTTATTAACTGTGCCTCTCCTTTAGTAAAAAGCATAGTATGATAATATTTTGAAAGTAGGAGAAAATGTTGTTCGCAGATGAAGAAACTGTGGCTCATTATAGCCTAGACAGGTAAAATACTAGGAAGGATCAAGATAACACAATGAAAACGAATTTAGAATCCAATACTGCAGGCAGAGCTAATATATTAAAAAGTCCACTCTTTCAAACACATCGTAGCACCTGTGACATTAAACTCACCATGCTGAAATGCTGTCTTTACCATGAATAAACGTCTGTAACTGTACTCTTACGTATTAGCTCTTTTATCACCCAACCAACTGGCAGCTAGTTGAGCAAATGAATTCTGTCTCTCATTTTGTAAAACGATTTTATCTTTCCTTTATTAGTCTATGATGGATATTCTTTCATATTCATATAACTTTGGCGTGACACACTCATGCTGTCTTATAAAAAATATCCATACTTTTTAATAGATTATTATGTAATCTTGATATAACCAATGTCACCTCATACAATGAATGAGTTAATAAAACACACAAAATTATAGCCTCTCTTCCTCACTTTCTGTACATCATAGTTGTCAGCTGCTACAAGTACATACAATACAATAATTATTACATTCTATTGACAAAATATATTGAAGGCTTAACAACTACTGATGAGCAAATCTAAATGGGGTTTGAGTTGGAAGCACTTTATTTATTTATTTTAAATATATTTTATTGATTTTTTACAGAGAGGAAGGGAGAGAGAAGAAAGTTAGAAACATCGATGAGAGAGGAACATCAATCAGCTGCCTCCTGCACGCCCCCTACTGGGGATGTGCCTGCAACCCAGGTACATGGCCTTGACCGGAATCAACCTGGGACCTTTCAGTCCACAGGCTGACGCTCTATCCACTGAGCCAAACCGGTTTTGGCGAGTTGGAAGCACTTTAGACAAAAAATAAATAAATAAAAATGCTCACTAAAGTAGACTTCTTATAAAATCCTTAGGGTTCCTTAATCTCCACTGAGAGAAAAATTCTATAATAACATTTTTCTTTATATTTCTGGCATATATAATTAGAATCGTAGCCTAGGCTATGAGTTATGAGCTTAAATTCTATTCTCTTCAAACCCTTATTGCTAGAATATGTGCTTCAATCAAAAGTCCTAACACGGCCTTGTGGTCTTTAATCCTTAAGAAAAATAGTATTTTTCTGATACTCGGGCCAATTATTTTATGGCTTATATCCCAGTATTTTATGACCTATGTTTCAGACCTGGAGCAAAAATTTTCCTTCCATCTCTTAATATTGTCTTCCTTAAATCCAATAAAGAATAATTTGTGTTATTTTTCACAAACCACTAATCCACATTCAAGTAGAAACATTTTCTCAACTAATAAGCATATATACAGCAGGAATGGGGAATCACATTCTAAAAAGTTTAACCCAGGCAGGCCTGGATTTAATTTTAGCCACTTCCCAGGTCAAACACCAATAGTACTATTTATGCCTAATATTGTGAAAAATGCCATATCATAACATGTCCTTTATACTCAAATCATTAAATATCATAAACTGAACATGTTGCCCAACCAAAGTTTGTCTATTTCATCTATTTTCTTTTATCCTTAGTGTCTGTTTCTAGGTCTTTCTGTTTAGTATATCTGTCTTTATTTTTCTCTCTCTCTATCACATTAAACACCCCCCCCCACACACACACACACACACACACAGTTTCCTCAGACTCAATTTGGGATTTGTTCTCCCCACAAAGGTAAGTATCCTGATTGCTCCCAGGGAACTGTTCTCAGGGATCTCAGCCACATGCTCTAAAATCTCAGCACATGCCCCTGCTGACTAAATCTCAAGGAATCTTTTGTGGTCAGGCTATAATTCCTGTTTAAACCATGCCCAAGAAGTCTCCCTGAAGCACAAAGGACTTCAATTCTAACCTTGCCACACCATCTAGAAAAATTCACCCTCCAGCACTACCTTCATATTCTTCAAAAAGATTGCATAGAAGATTATGTCCTGTTCCACTCTACCCTCCACCAGAGGGAACTTATGAAGTAGTCAAGTTGTATCTTTGCCTAAACAAACAAATTTCTGACTCTTCTACTGTTCTCACATGTCTGTATCTCTTTAGGAATTCCAAACAAGTCCTTCCTCCTTTCGATTTTTCACTAGGCCTTGTTGAGATTCTATCTTCTTGCTCTCTTCCATCCCTTCTCCTATGAAGTATGAATCCTGAAGGACCTAGGCATGTCCTAACTCCAATCTCCTTTCCCCAAACCTCTCCCTTGTTCAGGGCTCTAATTCTCACCCTTCAGAGCTCTTCATTCTCATTAGCAATAGAAACTCCTTTTACATCATAGCTTGAATTCTACCCACCTAATGCTTAAAATAAAACCCTATGTTCAGACCTGCTCCAATCTGGACTATTACTCTCTAGTCCTTCTTTTCAGCTGGGATTTCACTTTGTAATTCTCCTGTGTTGGAAATCCCTGCTTTCTAAATCCTGTGACTTTTTAAAAAAATTTTATCCTATCACTGTGCTGAAACAGCATTTAGTATATTTCCAAGAAAGAATATACAGAAAGACATTTGTTTCTGAGAATTTACAAGTTTGAAAATGTCTTTATTTCAACCTTCACAGTTGACTATTAATTTACTTCCCTTTATATTGGATGAAAATTCTTTCTATACATCAACATAATTACTCCACTATATTTCAGGTTAAAGTGTTGCTAATAAGGACCATTTTCCCTAATTCTTAATATGCAACTGTTGTCCTTGGCCTATTCTTTTCTATTTCTTTGTGTGAGTTGCCAGGTTGTTTTCTTTATCTCTGGGTGTGGCAGAGACTGCTAGTTGCTCCCCAATATCCATCCAGTCTTCCTTTCTTTCTTTAGCATTTAACTAAGCATATGGAATCCCAAACTAAAGACTACAATTCCCAGCTTCCCCTGCAGTGGGGAGACCATGTGACTAACTTTGGTCCAAGTGGATGTGAGCAGAAATAATATAGCTTCTGGAATGGGTTCTGAAAAGAAAGGAAGATGATCTCACTTTCCGTTTCTCTTCTTCCTGCTGACTATAGCACAGATGCAATGGCAAGAGCTAAAGAGCCATCTTAAACCAAAGGAGAAAACCATATATTAAGAATGGCCCCACAACAAGATAAAAGGAGCTTGAATTCTAAATACCATGGAGTAGTTATACTGCTTGTGTTTGGACTGATACAGAAGAGAGAAATACATTTCTATCATGTTTCCACCACTATTATTTTGGCCTTTGTAAGAGCAGGCAACAGTATATCCTAGGTAATATTCTTCTCATAAAATTTATATACAGTCATTGTTGTGGGAAGTTGGTAGTGCCTTTCAACATGGAGACATATCTTTAAAAATAGTGAAAACTGTCTTTGTACAATTTATTTGATAATTTCATTCCCTCTGTTTTCTGTTTTCTTTCTTTCTAGAACTAGTTGAATCTCCGTAATTGGTCTTTTAATTTTCTTAGTTCTCTATCCTATTTTCTATCTCTATCTTTTTGTTCTAATTCCAGAGAGATGTCCTTAACTTTATCTTTACAGACAATACAATTTTCATTTTAATTGTTATATATCTAAAGCCTCTTTTCTTTTCTTTTATTGCTTTTTTTATTTTAGATTCCTATTTTGTTTCATAGATACAATATCTTTGGTTATTTCTCTGAGAATAGAGGTTTTTTTAAGGTGTTCTTCTACTTCCTTTATTATTGTTTCCTAAGAGTTCTGTTTTACAGATTATTTTGATTTTGCCTCTTTTGGCCAGAAACTTTTCCCTAATATCTGTTGGCCTTACCTGTCCTTTTTCATATGTTTAAGAGTAAGATATACTAAATAAGACAAAGAAAAATCGTTTGAACAAAAATAAAAAGGATCCCAAATCAATTATATAGAAAAGATTCCTTTATTAACTTGTGGTCGACAATATATTTGTATATTTTCAGAAAACAACCCCAAGACCAGGTGGATTCCTGCAACAGAGAGGAATTGACAGGTGTGCTCCAACCACGAAGACAAGAGGAAAAAACAGTCCAGAGATGGAAGACGCTGACAACGCCTTGCCACGCAAGCAGTCAGCAGCTGTGCACCACTGCAGGGTACCTAGGACCAAACCAGAGAGGGTTGGACCTGCATTGCCACCATGTGCCCACCATCCAGATATCATTGCTGATATGTACACATAAGGAACTGTTAGACATTGAAACGGGGACTCAGAACTGTTGAACATTGAAATTGGGACTCAAACATGTTTTTGTTATGTTTTGTTTTGTTTTGTTATTATATGTTTATTTCTAGTCTGCAAAGGCAAAAGTTTCTAAAGGAAAGAAATGGTGGGAAAAAGATACAGAGGCAAAGAAGCATTGAACAGACTGTCAAACTACATTGGGAAGACAGGGGAGGTTGGGCAAGGGGGGCTGTAAGAGACCAACTGAAGGACTTATACGCATGCATATAAGCACAACCAATGGATACAAGACACTGGGGCAGGGGGGAGGGTGGACCGATGAAGGCATGTACTGGGGGGGAGGGGAGGTCAATGGGGGGGGAAAAAAGGAGACATATGTACTACTATTTGTAATACTTAAAACAATTTAAAAAATTAATAAAAAAATAAAAAATAATAAATTAATAAATTTATAAAACTTAAAAAAAAAGAGTAAGATATAGCCCAGCTGGTGTAGCTCAGTGGTCAAGCACCTACCTATGAACCAGAAATCATGGTTCAATTCCTGATCAGAGCACAAGCCCAGGTTGCAGGCTCGATCCCCAGTGTGGGTCATGCAGGAGATAGCCGATCAATGATTCTCTCTTATCATTGATGTTTCTATCTCTCTGTCCCTCTCCCTTCCTCTCGGAAATCAATAAAAATATTTTTTCAAATCTTTAAAAATATTTTTTAAATATTTAAGATATTTAAAACACTCATGGGAAGTTCTCTGTGTTAGGGTGGGATTTGCAAACTATCAAATCTTATTATAAGGTGATTGAGTGACAAGCTAAATTTTTTGTGGGAGAAATAATCACAAGAAATGTCAACATCGAAAGATTACTTTTTCCATTAGGGCCATTCTGCTTTTTGCACAGGAAAGCCCTCTGGTCTCCTACCTGGGTTAGGAGGTGGAAGGGGATGTCCTACTGCCTCTCTGCATCTTACAAGAGGTAAGGGAGGGCTGGCCCTCTCACCTTTCAGTATGCTGATGCCAATCAGTCATCCTTAGCCTGACCTTCCCCATAGTGGGATCTGAAGTACCTAAACTCAGAGACTTTCTAGTTCAATTTCTAAAGAAGTTGAATTTCTTGTCATGAGTAGTGGGTGTGGATTGGCTTGGTGGTGGGAAGGGGCTGGAAAGCAACTATCAGAGTCACTGAGCTGGGCCACATCAGGAAGGTGACCCGGGGCGTTGAACTGTTCCACATGCAGATCCTCTGTGTTCATCGCCATGTCTCTTTCATGATTCCAAGAGGGCTGGTGCTCCTTTCTGAGTTCTGCAGAGCAGATGTAACCCCCTCTCTTCAGTACTCTCTTCTGCTGGTGTTCAGGTTATACTTTTCTCACCTGGCCTAAATTAGAATCAGTCCTCCATACTCTATATCCCTAAAATTCATTGTCTATTATTGCCTTCTCTCCTTTATTTTTTTCTTATTTGTTTATGGGTGTTTTATTTTAACTCCTCTACTTTTGCAGGGCTTTTGAGAGGGAACTTTGAGAAATGTATGTTCAATCATCCAGATGACTTTGTCGTCCAGACGACTTTGTGCACATTTAATTTATCTTTGTGCAAAATATGTTGCAACTATGTTATCCTGGTCTGTTTCGAATGGCATATTCCCCAACTTATTGTATTAATTTCTTCCCAACATCAAATATAGTAGAGCCCTTATACCTAGCATCAATACAGAAGTAAAGCAACTATAAATAAGTGATTCTGTGTTTTTTCATTTAGCAAACGTTTCTACAGAGGTCAAATTCTATTTATAGTGTAAGCTACAAATGTTTATTTAAAAAGAAAACAGACTCTTTTTTTCTCCATGAATAACCAATTGTATATGCATGACTTTGTTTGCAAATTCATTTATAAGGGAAAATAATGTTGGCCAAAGAATCACACTAAGATTGATCCAGAACAATAAATTTCCCTAGAAAACTTCCTATTACATCAACCCTATTTCTCTAGGTCAAGTCTTTTAGGTAGTGGGAGAAAGTCATTGCTAGCTACTTTTTTAAAGTTTATTCCTAAGATAGAATAAGCCCACTGGAACCCCCAGAATGTGGCATGCGTGTCTTTCAGTAAGCTGTGGTCCTGAACTTCAGTGACTACACAATCGAAGAAGTGAGTAGAAACATGTCTGCCTGTCTGGAATGCCTGCTGCAACCTCGCATGCTCTTCTAAAGGATTGGCCTAGTCCTCGCTGAGTGTCAGTATAAGGCATTCACATTCTCTGATTAACAGAAATTAGCCCTAGAAAATGACACCATGGGTTTAACATGATATTGGAAACCCACCACCAATTAATCTCTGTTAGTGTTCAAATCCTACAATACTTTGTATCAATAAGCCACTAAAAGTTTCTACCACCTTTTACTCATGTAAGTCAGAAAACTCTGCCTTCAAGTCTTTCCTTGAAGTTTTTGTTTTGTTTTGTTTTCTTAGTTCTCTTTCAAACAATATGCTTTGTGTTTCTATTTGCTCAGTCGGTGAATAATACTGCACTTATAATTCTTCTCTTATTCAAATATATTAATTTTAATTGTACATATCTTAAACCACATACCAGTTTACACACTCCAACGGTTTTTACCAGAGCACAGAGCTATGCTAAGTATGTTGTTGTTGTTAATCCTCACCTGAAGATATTTCTTCCATTGATTTTCAGAGAGAGTAGAATGGGAGGGAGAGGGAGACATCGATGTGAGAGAGACACATCAATTGGTTGATTGGTTGCCTCCCTCACATGCCCTGACTGGGGCCTGGGGATTGAACCTATAACCTAGATATGTGTTCTTTTTTTTTCCTTTTTATAAATCTTTATTGTTCAGCTTATTACAATTGTCTCTACCCGGTTCCCACCCCACCCCCTGCCCTTACCTCCCCCACACTGTCCTCATCCATACGTGTATAATTTTTGTCCAGTCTCTTCCCGTACCCCCACATCCCTTTCCCCTGAGAATTATCAATCCACTCCCATTCTATGCCCCTGATTCTATTATAATTACCAGTTTATTCTGTTCCTCAGATTTTTAATTCACTTGATTTTTAGGTTCACTTGTTGATAGATATGTATTTGTTGTTCATAATTTTTAGCTTTACCTTTTTCTTCTTCCTCCTCTTCTTAAAGAATACCTTTCAGCATTTCATATAATTCTGGTTTGGTGGTGATGAACTCCTTTAGCTTTTTCTTATCTGTGAAGCTCTTTATCTGCCCTTCAATTCTGAATGATAACTTTGCTGGGTAGAGTAATCTTGGTTGTAGGTTCTTGCTATTCATCACTGAATATTTCTTGCCACTCCCATCTGGCCTGTATAGTTTCTGTTGAGAAATCAGCTGACAATCGTATGGGTGCTCCCTTGTAGGTAATTAACTGTTTTTCTCTTGCTGCTTTTAATATTCTCTCTTTGTCTTTTGCCCTTGGCATTTTAATTATGATGTGTCTTGGTGTGGTCCTCTTTGGATTCCTTTTGTTTGGGGTTCTGTGCACTTCCTGGACTTGTAAGTCTATTTCTTTCACCAGGTGGGGGAAGTTTTCAGTCATTATTTCTTCAAATAGGTTTTCAGTATCTTGCTCTCTCTCTTCTTCTGGCACCCCCATAAATCTGATGTTGGTATGCTTGAAGTCATCCCAGAGGCTTCTTACACTATCTTCAAATTTTTGGATTCTTTTTTCTTTTTGCTTTTCCGGTTGAGTGTTTTTGCTTCTTTGTATTTCAAATCTTTGACTTGATTCTTGGGATCCTCTAGTCTGCTGTTGGATCTCTGTATAATATTTTTTATTTCAGTCAGTGTATGTTTAATTTCTAGTTGGTCCTTTTTCATATCCTCAAGGGTCTCATTAAATTTATCAGCCTTTTCTAGGAAATTCTTGAAAAACCTTATAACCATGGCTTTGAACTCTATATCCAGTCATTTGTTTTCCTCCATTTCTTTCGTTTGTGATCTGTTTCTTTGTCTCCTCATTTTTGCTGCTTCCCTGAGTTGGTAGGGTGGCATTGTGTGCTAGGTGCCCTATATGGCCCAGTGGGTCGGCCTCCCAGTTACCTGAGGTGGACACTTTTGGTGCACCCCTTTGTGGACTGTGTGTACAGCCTTGTTGTAGTTAAGTCTTGATTGTTGGTGGTGTTGCTGGGAGGAATTGACCACCAGACTTCTGTGTCTATAATGGAAGAACTGCTGCGCTGGAGACTCGCTTATGGGGCAGGACTTGTTTCAGTGGGGCTTTGGTGCTCACTGAGTCTGCCTCTTGAATGTGTCACTTATGGATGTGAGTATTGAAATCTGGTGTCGTCTCACATTGATCACTAGATACACTAGCTTCTGGATCTCCAATGGGGTGCAGTTTAGCTACTGTCTGAGGCCACCCAGCAGGAGCTACAGTGAGAACTACTGTTTTCTCCTCTTTGCTTGGGGTTTGGAGGTTTTGGAGCTGTCTGACCAGAGCTGCAGTTTGTTAGGTTAAGTTGTGATAGGGCAGGCCATTTATATGCAAAAGCCGCTGTGTGGAGCTTGGGTGGGTTTGTAGATTGTGCGGTGCGGGGTCTCAGGGAGTCACTAGGTAGGGCATGGCAAACAGCGATGGCTGCCAGTTTCCAAGTCCCTGTGTCCCATGCCCCAGCACAGTAAACAATGATTGCTGCGCGCAGCTCTGCAAGAAAGTCACCCTCCCTTTCCTACCCAATGGCAGACAGTCCAGCTTCTCCCTGTAGGAGTTTGGGTCCCCAGCATCTCCCCAGAAACTGGAGTTTGTAGTAATCGGGATCTTGTCTCCCTTCAGATTGAAAAAAGCAGTGCTCCCAGTCCCCCACTACCAGCCCAATTCACGTGCCTCCATACCTCAGTTCTTCAGTGCTTGTGCACGTCTCAATGCTCTTTTCTCTTTCCTTCTAGTTGTAGAACTTCCACTCAGCCAGCTTTCCCATTGTTCTGGGTGATAGACGCTTTGTCTTTTAGTTGTAGTTTTGAAATTGTTGTGCAAGACAGCAGTTTAGGTGTTTGCCTACGCCACCATCTTGGTTTCTCCTCTCGATATGTGTTCCTGAACAGCAACTTAACCCACAACCTTTAGGTGCGAGGCTGACACTCTAACCACTGAGCACCACCAGTCAGGGCTAAGTTTGTCTATCTTGACACTTTTCATTTTAGAAATCATGACTGTGTTTGCTCCTCTTCCCTATCTTTTCTTTCTCAAATTGGCTTCTGACTCCTTTGAGTTCAGTCAGTTTTTCATGCCAGTTGGGAAAATGACAGGATTATTACTCAGATACTTGGTTTAAAACTTCACTCCTGAGAAAGAGATATTTTTCTCCCTCTCAGCTTTCTGACAGGAAATAGAACACTGAGCCTGTCCAAGGCAGGAATGGCAGAGGGAGTAGGCCCAGGGTCACAGTCATGATGTCACTTCTGATGAAGCTCAGCCTTAACCATTCAGGAACATTTTTAGCATATTCAGACTCCAGAATCTACCCCAGCCCTAAAAATAATTTAGGGTCTACTCCACTTACCCTGATGAATGTCAATGCCCCAGTTTTTTATTCTTCTTTCAAATAGCTCTAGGTGACAAAAATGCAAACCCCAGACATGTTACACATCAAATATGCAAGTCATACATGACAAGTTGTTTGCTGTGGCTATTGAATCTAATGAGTTGAAAATAGCAGACAAAAGGATGAAACATGAGAGAGAGGTTTTTTTTTTTTGTTTTTTTTAAATAATATTTTTAATATATTGTTATTGGTTTTAAAGAGGAAAGGAGAGGGAGAAAGATAGAAACATCAAAGATGAGAGAGAATCATTGATTGGCTGTCACCTTCTGCATGCCCCCTATTGGGGATCAATCGGCAACATGGGCATGTGCTCTGACAGGGACTCTAACCGTGACCTCCTGGTTCATAGGTTGATGCTCAACCATTGAGCCACTGTGGTCGGGCTTGTTGTTTTTTTTCAATTTTAGCTCATTAAAGTCTCATGCCTCCTTCTCATTATCAAAATATGAATAGATTATCAAACATGGCAAATTGCGTCTTTAAGTTCCCACGCTCTAGACTCAGATGTGCCTGAATTCACTGCCCAATCCTACTTCTGACTAACTGTGTGGCATTTAAACCAACTTATTAAACTTCTCTATATAACCATCTTTTCATCTGCAAATCCTAGTAATAATACCCATTCAGAAGTTAATTTTGAGGCGGCACTGAAAAATATGCTTAAATGACATTATAGGCAAGCAGAAAGCCTGGTGCAAAATAAGGACCCAATATCTATGCATTATAAAATTATAAACACAATGTTATCATTGTCTGTTTTTATTTTTAAATGTGGACAAAAAATATTCTTTTTGTTAATGGGAAAAAAATGAATCACTGAAGTTTTATAAGAAAGAACACTGAATTCTGATGCTGACCCATGGTCTTATATATAGCACTACAATCATTTTTATTTTTTTACTATCTTATAATTACTCTAAAGATATTGGCAAGAGACTAAATATGTGTAATTTTAATGAAAGAAATATAGCAGCTTTTATAGGAGTTAAGGACCACTAATTTTGTCACTTGCCAAAATTAAACTTCTCATCCCTCACCCCCTCAGCTTTACCCTGGAAATATTAAGAAAGTATATATTAAAACTTGGCAATAATTTTAATTTCAGAGATAAGTGTAAATCATTACATTTCCATTCCAATTAAGTTATTCATTCTTCACAGAATATCGTATATTCTATTCAATGTGTCAACTTTTCAACTGAGAAGTGTTTCTAATGTTCTGGTTATACATTTTTATATAATAAAGATTTCATATTAGTAAATACATAATGCAAATGTCAGTCTCAGAAAATTTAATAAGTCTGGCTCTTCTATTTTTCAACCTTCTTTAGGATTGAAGGAGTAGTTCTTACTCTTAATCCTATTTAATAAAGAGGGAATATGCTAATTGACCATCACACCCTCACAAAGATGGCAGTGCCCACAGCCAATAAGGAGGGAATATGTTAATTGACGGCCACGCTCTCGAAGATGGCGGCGCCCACAGACACAAGATGGTGGCACCCAGTCCTCTCAGCCCCCCAGCCATCCAGGGCCAGCCCGAGGTGCACACAAGCCTCAGATGTTGGCTGCCCAGCCACCCAGGGTCACTCAAGACTCAGGTAACCGGGGCCAGTCAAGGCTTGCACTGTCAGCCGGGGCAGCAGCAGAGGTGTGATGGGGGCATCGCCTTCCCCTGATCCCTGGGTCACCTCCCACCCCTGAGGGCTCCCAGACTATGAGAGGGGGCAGGCCGGGCTGAGGGGCCCCCTCCCCTCCAGTGCATGAATTTTCATGCACCAGGCCTCTAGTGTGTGTAATAATATCCTGGCATGCTTGTTAAAAAATATATGTTTTCTGGCTTGACCCCAGAAATTTTGATTTGATGTGTCTGGGGTGGGACCCAGGAAGCTGCGTCTTAATAGATATCCCATGTGATCCCCATAGAGGTGAGTCTCAAAGCTTGCTTAGAGAAAATAGAACTAAAGGAACAATAGAGGATATTTTGCTTCCATTTCATATGACATTCTCAATAACATTACAAAAATGATTGTAGATCCCTTAAAATCTCACATCTTCTCCCACACACATCTTTTAGAGATGAGAAAATTGTTCCTCTAGGCACATATGTACAAAATGCCTTTCTATTTTCCCCATTTTAATAGCAGGCTTGCTGAATCTTACCTCAATATTCTACAAAATGTATTTTAAGAAAATAAAACACAAACAACCACTGAAGCTAGAGACTAGATAAGGTGTTGTTTTGTTTTGTTTTATAAGAGTATTTATAAATGGATGTACTTTGGAGTTATTTGAGTAGTGAGTCTGAACAAGTGTGTATTCACTTAACATCACTTGCTACAGCATCTGTTGGGACAGACATAATTAAAGTTAGAGTGGCAAGGCCACAGCCAATTAAGTAGGAATCAGAAATGAAACTAAAGCAGCTCTGAAATTACAATGTAAATTCAATGTAAATATATTCATTCATTCTTTTTATTAGCAAGTATTTATTAAGCACCCACTACATGCCAAGAGATCATGTTTCCATTTATTTTAAAAATACATCTACTGTATAAAGCAAAATATACCCACATGGAATAACAGAGTGACATTTACAGGCTCTTTAGGGTATATTTAAATGTATGACTGATCTTCAAGAGCAGGTCTTTGAACACCAAAAAAAAAATGGTGCTGAATTAAAATAATCACCAGAAATCATCCCCGAAACCTTCACAAAATCTGCCCATCAATTTTTTTCTAGCCTTTCACACTCTTATTTTTAACTTCCAAAGCATGTAGCTCATATCGTTAGTTCATATCTCTTATTTTGAACCTGACTAGATTCAGTTTTGTAATAAACCTGTAAATAAGGACAGATTACAAATCACTGACATTTTTCAGTATTCCTCACCCACACTCAAACAAATAGGAGTCATATTTTTAAAAATTAATATTCTTTATTTTATTTTATTTGTTTGTTTATTTATATTAATCCTTGCTTGAGGACATGCTTATTAGTTTTAGGGAGAGGGGAAGGGAGAGGGAAAGAAAGAAACATTGATGTGAAAGAGAAACATCGATCAGTTTCCTCCATCCACACCCTGACTTGGGATCAAATCTGCAACCTAGGTATGTGCCCTGACCAGGATTTGAACCTGCAACTTTTTTGTGCACTGGACAATTCTCCAACCAACTGAGCCACACTGGCCAAGACTAACATTCCTTTTTTAAAACACTAGGGAGGAGGAATTTTTGAAATCATATGTTTAATGGCTATGTATTCAAAGTATGTATGACCTTATTAGGCAAGTCATAGAACTCCTCTGAACTACAATGTCTTCATACGTGAACAAGCATAATAACATCTCATTTCAGGATTAATGCATAAGGATTCATGGGGGTAATGTATGTAAAAAAGAAAGAATAGTAGCTGGCAATAATAAGTGATCAATAAATAGAAGCTGGGTGATGAGACAATAAGGATGTTGCTGCTGTTGAATTGGTCTCTAATTATTTCCTGTGTGTATATTTTATCTCTGCTACTAAACTATAAATTATTTGAGAGCCAGGATGGTATCACTTTTTTTTTTTTTACCACCATCAATCTGGCACAGTATTAGGTAAATAAGGCCGGCTGTATGGATAGTCAATTAAATTAGAAATAACTATATCAATTGAAAGGAGTGTCATTTTTTCCTCCTACTAAAATCTGAGCTATATCTTCCCTAAGTACACAACTTGAAGTATTTTGAGCTTGGAATAAATGTCTCTTGGAAAAAAAAAAAGCTAAGCATGATGGTATTAGTAGCAAATCAAATTCTATTTTGATGCTTTCTATATGTGAAAAAATGTTAAGGCACTTTATATGTACTAACTCATGTAATCCTTTCAACAACTATAAAGGGAATAAACCATTATTTTTTCTGTTTAATGAATGAGAGATCTGGGAATTAGAGAGGTTAAGTGGCTTTCCTAGGTTACACAGGTAGTAAGTGACAGAAGCAGGATCTGAAACCCAGAGTTTTGGCCACAAAGTCCTGCATTTAGCTGCTGTTCTATATTTTAGCTATGGTAGATTAAGCGGGGGGGGGGGGGGGGGGGGGGGTGGAGGGGGGGCGGGGAGGGGAGAAAACTTTTAGTCTGAGTTACAGAAAAAGAACTGATTTAAATCTAATGAAATGGGTTGTTGACCTTTATGTCCATCTGCTTATTTTTTAAAATCTCAGGATAGAGAAATGATTGTAAGAGTTCACTTCCTCCCTGAGGAACAAGTTAGTGCAGGAAAGTACTTTAATTAATACTCATCACGCAGTTCAGGCAAGGTGACATACATCATCATGGAAAACTCAATTGGTTGCATTTGGAACCACTTGAAAATTAGTGATGCCAAATTTAACAGCAAGCTACCAACTTTAGTGGGCTTGGAATTACCTTGCCTCTAGCAACTTGCAGAATCTAGTCTGATACAGGGTTACCAGGCAGGGAGGTAATATATACCTCCTTGTATAAAATATATACAAGTCTATATTTTCAACTTTGTGAAATCTTCAAATGATTTGGAAAGGGGATGCCAGCTATTTTACTTAATGGTGATCTTTATGTCAGTTTTTTCAGGGGTCAGAAAACTTTTTCTATAAAGGGTTAGATAGTACATATTTTAGGCTTTTGGGGCCAAGTGTTCTCTACCACAACTACTCCATTCTGCCTTTGAAGCATGCACATCTCCAGAGACAATACACAAGTGAAAAGATGTTGTTCTGTTCCAATAAAACTTTATTGATAAACTTAAGACAGCAGACCATATTTGGGCCCCAGGCTACAGTGTACTAATCCTATGTTTATTGTAGTCTACAATTTTACAAGCCAAATTATTCTTTTTTCTCCATCACCATTTATCTCCTCTATGCCCTCTTCCACCTTCACCCACCCCACTCACCCCCCACAATCACCACACTGTTGTCTTATTCTTGAATCATTGCAATTTGCCTGCCACTTGATCCCAATATACATTATCTTAATTTTCCCAGGAGCTCTTTAAAAAAGGCTCAGGCCATTCAAGTGGATAAGGGTTAAACATACGGAGTAGGTTACGGAGAAGTTAAGAAGCAAAGAATTAAACCCACATGGTTGGCTTACAAGATCTACGTCTAACTGTGCCTGACACACAAGGCTACAGCTCTTATGGTAATTTAAAAAAAGATCCAAATATTTTTCAATTAAATGAGCTGTACCTAGGGATAATTGGTTTCAATAACAGTAACTTGGAGAGAATGAAAGACTGAATTATCGACCAAAATACTTTGAGAATATGGAACACTGATCTAGCCTTTGACATCTCATAAGAATAGAAAAGAAGCTTGCAGAATGCCTGCCAGTCTGATACTTCAAAATAGTAAGGATATAATTAATAACTAGGCTAAGTTCAAAGTCCTTTTTGAATAAGTTTTATACTTAATCTGTGTCTTATGATTATGAAATTAAATGCTGACTAGCCTGTTTATGAGACAGTCTCCAGTGGCATTATGACTTCTTAAGCTGCCATGTTATATATTATTTAACTTGATGCTATGATGTCTGCTTTACTCATTTGTTGAAGTCATTTATATTTATTCATTATTTTTTGATAGATGACATTAAGTTTAACTTATTCATAGACTTTATACTACTAAACCAACTAACTGCTTATGACTTAACTGATTGTTTTAAACAAATTAACCTGGAATTTAGAAAAATGCTTTTTTTCTCCTTGTACAGTTGTTCAAATAAAAGTGGTAATCATAAAAATCTTTTTTGAAACAATACAGAACCCTAGCCCTAGCTGGTTTTGCTCAATGGATAGAGCATTGGCCTGCAGACTAAAGGGTCCTGGGTTTGATTCCAGTCAAGGGCACATGCCCGTACCTAGGCTGCAGGCTTGATCCCTGGCCCTGGTCAGGAAGAGTTTGGGAGGTAACCAGTCGATGTGTTTCTCTCACATTAATGCTTCTCTCTCTGTCTGTCTCTCCCACTCCCTTCCATTCTCTAAAAAAATCAGTGGAAAAATATCCTGTGATGAGGATTAACAAAAATAAATAAGTAACAAATAAATACAGAACTCTACCATTTACTTCTACTCTCTACTAATTTCTTATTCCAGTATTCACTAATCTCTCTTGAGAATACCCAGGCTTGGTCACCTTGAAAAACATCTGTTTGGAAAATCTAAACTAGCAATTTTTTTAATGGTAAACAGGATGCAAAAAATATCTTGAAAACTTAACCTAGATGCCTGTCTGTGAAAAGGATACTTTCTCCCTTTGGTATAGGGATTTGTTTTGTTTGCCTTTATCTAAAAATTATATAAAGAGAAGATTCTCTGCTTTATATCAAACAGAAATTAGAAACCATAACTAGAGTTTTCTGGTTGGGCCTTTATACACTTTTAGAACAGCAAATTAGCTTTTACTATTTCTAAAAAACAACAACAACAACAAAAAACTATTGCAAAGTGTTCTGTCAAAGGAATGAAAGAAAATAGTTGCTTTTTATTAATACAGTGGTGATATGCAGAGTGGTCACCATTAGGAAGGATAGAAATTGTGTCATACTTTGTGTGAGAGCTTGGTCATTTGAACCCAAATTAACATAGGGGTAGTGATGGAGAGGAGGCAGATATTGTTCTTATGTAGGCAAAAATCCTATATCCCAGCATGTTCCAGTTGCAGTGCATTTAGATTTCAATAGTCCTAAACTGAAATACTGGTGATAACTGTACTTCACAGGAAAAATCCTTATCCAATCAAAGTAAAAAAACAACTTCCAGTGTATTAATTATGGTTCTTCAAAGAAATAGAACAACTAGGGGATATATATATATGTGTGTATATATATATATATATATCCCCTAGTTGTACACTGAGTGGCCAGATTATTATGATCTCTGAACACATAATGATCTGGCCACTCAGTGTATATCCTATATAATAAAAGGCTGATATGCAAATTGTCCCCTCGACCAGGAGTTTGACCAGCAGGCAGGCCAGCCAACCACCCATGTCTCCTCCCCTTGGCCAGGCTGGCCGGACCCCACCCACGCACGAATTCATGCACTGGGCCTTTATACCGAGTGGCCAGATTATTATGTGTTCAGAGAGCATAATAATCTGGCCACTGAGTGTACATATACAGGATGTCCCAAAAAATGTATGCACACTTTGAATAATTATTAATTCTTATGGGTTAAATCTGAAAAGAATGAAACATAAATTGAGCTCTCAATTGTAAAGTATATTTATATTTTTGGAGGACACCCTATATATCAGTCTTCATAATTACCTGAGGCAATTCCTTACCTGTTTATATTTTGGCTCAGGTAAGCATAGAGGCTGATGGGTCCAAAATCTACAGTGTGGGCCACTAGACTGGAGACTCAGAAAAGCCAGTGGTGCAGTCGAGCCCAAACTCTGGCAGACACAGAGCTAGGCAAGCCCTGCTCCCGTTCCTCTCCAAGGACAGTCTGCTGGAAAACTTGCTCTTACTGGGACAGGCCAGTCCCTTTGTTTTATTCGGGCTTCTAATAATTGGGAGACACCTGTCCACATAATGGAGGACAATCTGCTTTACCCAAAGTTCACTGATTCAAATGTTAACCTCACCCAAACGCACCCTTCAAGTTGACATAAAGTTAACTATCACACCAAGGATACCAAACATGAGAGCAGGCATATTGTGCTTATAGAATAGGCTACAGCCCTGACCAAATGGCTCAGTTGGTTGGAGCCTTGTCCCATAGACCAACAGATTTTGGGTTTGATTCCCAGTCAGGGCACATACCTACGTTGGGGGTTTGATCCCCAGTTGGGAAGTATACAGGAGGCAACCGATTGATATTTTTCTTTCAAATCAATGTTTCTCTCTCTCTCCCTTCATCTCTCACTAAAAAATCAATTTTTTTAAAAAAGCATATCCTCTAATTGGGGATTTAAAAAAAATAAAGAAGAAGAAGAATAGGTTGCAGATCCCAGAGCTGAAACTCACTTAGGCAAGGCATCCAAACTCTCTAAAAC
This sequence comes from Corynorhinus townsendii, assembly GCA_026230045.1. Lineage (NCBI taxonomy): Eukaryota > Metazoa > Chordata > Mammalia > Chiroptera > Vespertilionidae > Corynorhinus > Corynorhinus townsendii. Next base: position 160,734,027 of record JAPDVU010000002.1, read on the forward strand.
TCAGTTTCCTCATTGGTGCCTACTTCAGAGAATAGCGGGCTGTCAAGATTAAATGAAAAAATGAGGGTAATACACTCAAAACACTTCATTGCCACCAATAGGGCTTTAGTACTAATTCATATCACACTTAGATACATTACTTATTTCTTACAGGGAGGAGTGAACATAGAACAAAAAGGATGGAGTAGTAATACTTTTTTCTGGGCAGATGTAATATGGATTTGCATATCAAAACAACATGGTATAACCTCACATGGAATACTGTATTCACCTAAACACTCCATCTAAACACTGTTGTAATGAACTTGGAGGAGGTCAAGAAGAGGGCAGACAGAATGACTGTGAGGACAGAGGTTTCCCATGTAAGAACAATGTTCAAAGCCTTTTGTCTAGAAAGGTTAAGGCCTTGGTGGGAAAGATGACCAAAGTTTACAAAACCAAGTCAACGATAAATAAATGCAAAGCACTTGAATCTGCACCTAGAAGCTGTAAAGGGATGATTTAAGGACAATTCATTTTATATATACTCCACATCCAATACAGCAGCAAATCTTATTCATACATTACCTTTAAAATATCTCAGAATCTACCACTTTTCACCGCCACCACTGTTAACATTCTTGTCTAAACCACCATTATCTCTTGCCTGGGTTATTTCAGTAGTCTCCTAATTCATCATTCTACTTCCAATATTGCCCCTATACCATTTTCTCAAAATGGCCAATAAATTTTTTAAAACAAATCATCTCTTCTCTTAACAGCTTCCAATTGCTTCCTATTTCACTTAGAGCAAAAGTCAAAATCCTTATGATGGCCAACAAGATGCTGCACACTCAGGCCTCCAATTATCTATTACTTTCTCCACTGCACGGTAGCCTCTTTGCTGTTCCTTAAAAGTATCAGGCCTGCTCCTTCACCGGGGCCTTTGTACTTCCATGTCTACAACATGGAAATACCTTCTCCCAGATTCTACATGGCTTACTCCTCACCTCCCTTAGGCCTTTCCTCAAAGGCCACCTTTTCAGTGAGGCTTTGTCTGACCACCCAATTAAAAACTATAATCTCCCTCTCCTCATCCCACAAATGCCCCTTCCCTGCTTTGCTTTCCCCACAGCTCACTTTCCTCCATGTATCTTAATGTCTTATTCTGATTATCTTTCCTTTGGAATATAAACTTAAAGGAGAGAAGGATTTTTAATCTGTTCTCACGGCTGGATCCTCAATGCCTGGAGCAATGCACTTAACACAGAGTAGGTGCTTAATAGGTATCTGTTAATTAAATTAATGAAAATCAAATCAAAGTGTGGAGCTCTGGAAGAAAAAATATACATACAACAAAAGTGCTCATGCATTCCTGGATGATTAATCCTCAGAGGGGTTTATTTCCATCTCATTTCAAGGTTCATGTCATGTAAAGCCACCTGGCCTCCCAGGAAATAGCTCCCTGTGCTACTCTGAGATACAAAATACAAAGCTGAATAGGCCACTTGATTGATTCAGTACAGCAAGTTCTATGTTAGACTCGGACATCTAATATTACTAACGTTATTCATCAATACTGCCTCACACTTTTATCTTCAATTTGAAACGTGGCATTTAAAATAATAAGTCCTTTCATATCTGTTCTCCTCCCTCTCCAAAGAGTAATCAAGGGACACTCCATGGTGTGCAAACAAGCACCATGGTAAATGTTCAAATGACAAGGGGGGATGCCAGGAGGTTTCGGATTTCCTGCCTGCATCATGTCTATTTTTTGTAGAGGATAAAAAAAAGTTTCACAATCTAAATCCATTCCTTTTTGAATGCTTGCTGCCTGTGTAAATACTGCTTAGATAAATGGCTCCTTGTCCAATATATCTCCTCCCCCACAGTTGTTAACAGTTCTCAGAGCAGTTGCTGCCTCAGTCAGTACTAGGGGCTCTCTCCCCACTCACCAGAGTCCTCACACCCTACTTTTTGTCTCCTCTCCAGATGGCCTTTATTACAGGGAGAAAGTTTACCAACAGGTGCCTCTTGTGCCTGGAAATGCCATCCAGAAATTCAAGGAAGAGCTAATCTTCTGTGTGTGTTAGTGGTGTGTGTGGGTTTAAATGCATGCAATGGTTTAGGAAGCCCACACTCTGCTGGCATATTTCTTGACACTCATAGGTCTGCTCTTCACTCTTAGAAAAATCTATCCAGATCACAGGAAACTGTAATCTCATCCTCTTACTTTCACTCATTTAGCGCATGAAGAAGAAGAAAAGAGCAACTCCTTCAAAAGCCCACACAATTCAGGTATCCTGACAATGGAGTTGAAATGGAGAGAATATGATACTATATAAGCTCCTGAATATTCATTAGCTTCTTTAACAACTATATTCCCTCTCTGACAGCTTCTCAGTTGGCAAGAAAAACCTTTCCCTTTCAAAATCAAAATCTGTTTCTCCAATTAGTTTTCTTTGCTAGTTCCTCAGGCTGAGGGTTCATTGGTCACACTCTACCCGACTCTTAATTCTGTAGCTGAAAGCCACTGCTTCACTACGTGCAAACCAACCGTTTTGTCATGGAAAAAGCACACTGATGCTCATTGATCTGAGGAGAAATGACTGGGGATGGTGAGGGAATTTGTTCCCGACAAGAAGAGTGGTTTTAAGGCCTCAATAGATGCAAAATCTCTCTATGGCAGACATTAGCGATAAGCAGGGAGCGTTGCTATGGTTCACTAAAAGTTGGTACTGAACTTCACAGAACTCTTTCAACCTTTCCTCCCTCGCTGTGTAAATGTGAACATAACAATAAATCTTGTTGACAATTACTTCCATGTCTATTGGCAGCAAGTCAGCAGCAGTTTGAAGAGTATTGTGAGCAATCTGCGCAGTGGAGCCAACACCCATTAACTATCTCCCTCGTTTCTACTGTGACTTATAGAACATATTATTTTTCCCCAGTGAGCAACCCTCCAAATGTCGAATTAGTAATATTAGCACCAAATACCACTAATTTGTCAGCTAAGCTGTGTTTTTCCATAGCGCTTGCGGTGAGGTCCGATTACCCCTTTGCAACACAGCTGAGCAAAGATAGAAATCTGGAGGAGTTTTATTTATATAATTTTGCCATGCTTTGCAAAAACACATTAAAACAGACACACAGGTGACTTAGATACAGTTTGAAATGCTCACCGAACTACAAACAGAATCCTAGCATTTTAACCTAAACCTCCAATGAAGGTGTCATTTTGGCAGCAACACAGCTCTTTTTGAATTTCACAAACTAAGTTTTCATTCACTGAGTCAGTTTGAAATGTGCAAATCCTACATTCATTCTGAATTGAGAAATCAGTTGTTCATTCTTCCTACGTGCTCTCTCAGAAGGGTATGAAGAACTAGGGGCGGAGAGCCAGGTGGGGAAGAGAGGAGAAAGGTGTCCTCAAAACCCCACAACTGTTTCCATCTGACACCGCTGCCCAGCACAGGAGGCCCAGGCAGGATGTGGGGTCCCAGCTGCAGTGTCAGCTGCTCAGTGGAGGGGTGGAATGTCTCCTCGCTTGCTTGTTTCTAGGAGCACAGATGCTCCCAAAGTTTCAAATGCTAAAAAGGTTTCAGGGTGGATTTTGAGGCCTGCGTGGTTCATCAGAAACTATTTTGATCAAAAGATCCCACCTTAGTGAGGCGATTACTCCACGGCACATCTTTGAAAGCTAAAAGGTTTATGATTCCCAACCAAAGAACTTGTATGTATATATGCATAACCCATGGGCACAGACAATAGGGTAGTGGAAGCCCGGGGTGGGGGACGGTGTCGGGCCATAAGTGGTGAATGGGAGAAAAAAAAGGAGCATATGTAATACTTTCAGGAATAAAGATTTAAAAAATAATGAAAAAATTAAAAGTTTATGATTCTCTAAGGCCTCACACATACCATCCAAAGAAGTATGGTCCCAAAGGTGCCCCAGGGAGGGGCTGGAAGAGGACCCAGCCATGTAGACTGTCCAGGGACTCTGAGTCGTTGAACAGCCACAATTTCTTTCCCATTCTTCTCATGCTCTTTCCCACACCATTTTCTAAGGACAAGGCAACATATATACATATATATATATTTTTTAAAAACCTTCAATTCTTTAAAGTAAACATTGCTTGGCTGATTTAGGTTTCTCCTTTCCTCTCCCCATATAGTGAAAAAATGGCTAAATTTGAGGTGATAATATGACTTTTCAAACCAGGACACTCTTGAGTGCTTGCGGATGTTATTGACGATATGTCAGAAGGATGGGTGTAAGCCAGTGGTACCCAGGGAAAGTGCAATGTCTGGTCCCCCTACCCAAACCGATGCTTAGACCTTTGGGGATGGGAAACATACTCTTCGATGGTTGAGAGCTGAGTTCTTTGCTCCTTGGCAGAGGACTGGGAATAGGAATAGAGTGATCCACATTTCTTCACCTCCGGAAGCACTTCTTCTCATCCAGAGTTTAGCACATCACTGAGCTTGTAACCAGCATTGAATCCATATTTGTTCATTTTAAATGTTTTCCAAATTTACCATCTCGTGAGTGCAATCTCATAAGTGTACCTCCAGCTTTGGGCTCTCTGGGTGTGTTCCCTGGTCACGAAGCAAATGTACTCTGTAGCCTTTGGAACAGATTCGTAATCTATAGACTTGGGAAAGAGGAAGTGAGAAAGATGATGCAAATACAGGCTGTGGGTCAACATCACACTACCTTGCTCTCTATACCTCGCTTTCTTTAGCAAGTGATTTAACTTCTGTGAGTTTCAGTTCCCACTAAGGTAAAGTGGTAAAAATAGAGCCACTTTACCAAGTTCTTAAAGGGATTAAATGAGATAACTAAGTGCACTGGATTGTTGAGCACAGGAGCTAGTATTTAGAAATCAGTCAGTACACATCGTGGCTGCTAATAATAATAGTATTCTCATTTTTGGTGTAAAGGTCAGTGGTCTGACGTGTCTATGTAGCCCTGAATTTCTATTGTGCAATGTTAGCCCTCTTGGCCTTTTTGTTGTCCTGTAATTCATTGCACAGTAACTATGGTTTCAAGGTGTAAGATACTAGTTTACAGGTAACAAAGGACTGCTTTGTTAGAGAGCCACTTGTTCTTTGTCTGCTTTTATTGTTACACAACAGATTAACTGATCAACTGTGAAAAACAGTCAATTTCTTAAAACTTACTCGTAGACTCAAGTGCTGGCAGCAGCTTTCCCTAGCTTTTTTAAGTTCCGACATGCATGCAGATATTTGCCTGGTCCCCCACTAGCGTATTTACTTGTACAGTATTTCTTTGTGTAATTCCATAGGAAGTGCCCTCAGAGAGTTTCAGATGATCCATCAGGCTGGGAGTGGAGGGGGATGGGAAAAGGACCTGTAGGGGTTCTCCACTCAGGAGGGAAAAGGGAGTGAGCTAACTATGAAAAATCGAATACAATTTTGCATGGTATGAGGTTTCATCGGGCTGCTCAGCTCTTTCCCAGATGCTGGCAAGCTGGAGAACCAATAGATCTTTTTTCAGCTGACAGTTCTTCGCACCTAGTAATGCCCTCAGCAAAACTGTTTATACGTGGTGACAGCATCTAGAGACAGTTTGTTCATTGTTCTCCCACCTTCCCTTAAAAAAGTGGTATGTCCAAACATAAATTTGAAATAGTAGTTCTTTCTTACATGAGTCAATCCCTGAGTGATGAAAATTCAAAACAGCAAGGGAAAGTCTGGAGCAACTATGCCCAGACCTGAGGGCAGCTGACTTTTACATGAAGGCAAACAACCCACACTTTCGTTTTTAGCATTTCATCAGTAAAATGTGTACAATAACAGTGATTGTTATTAACCAATTAACAACAATTATTATTAAGTAATTAATTTTCTTAGAGATGTAAAGATAACATGTCATAGGACAAATGCATGAAAAAGAATAGCAGCAGAATATTTCTTTCCCAGCCAGCCTCAAACCAAACTTTTAATTTACTGGCATCTATGATCCTGATGACTCTGCAGGAGGGAAGAGTTTTTTAAGGAAAGAGTGCCACTGAAGCCCCAAGGGAAGACAGATAGATGTCTCTCACACTGGAGTCTGAAGTTGAGTTTATATAGGGAAACAACTCATGCCTTTGAGTGTCAAGTCTGTTGCAGAATAAACCTTGGGAACTTCGAAAGGCATCTCAGTGTACACAGGGCTAGGACTGTGCTGGACTGATGGGATTGTGTTAGAAAGTGGAGCACTTGGTCTAGCCTCAGCACTGACCATGGGCTACATAGTCATTCAACTATCTCACTACTTTGATATCATTTTAATATAGGTGGATATTGAGCAGAATTCAAATTCTACTTTAATATTTTTTCAACTAATTCTTCATAGAAAACTTTTTTTTATTATTGAGATCAATTTTGGCAATCTATCTAGACATAGGAGACATACTAAATTATACTGAAATATTAACTATTTCTTTTATCCACACAACTAGCACATAATTTTTGCCAGTCACTAGGTTAGGGCATCTAGATGCAAATTTAAATAAGACATATGAAATGTTATCAGGACGAGATAGTTTAGCTGAGGAGCCGGACACATAAGAAATAAATGTAATTTATTACATTTGCAGTAATTACTGCAAAAGACTGGCACAGAATGCTATACTAATAGAAGAAGATGCAACAAATTATCTAAAAGAACAATTACATTCTGGCCTTTAAAGATGAGTAGAAGTTTATTCCTGGCCCCCAAAAATAAATATAGTAATAATACTGTTCAATATTTTTCAAGCCCCAGTTTTGTGTCAAACTAAAGACTTTACAGATATGTTTTCAATTAATCCTCACAACAATTCTATGATATAGGTATAATATATGTATCTTATAGATGAGGGAGTTGAGGTACAGAGAAGTCAAGCAACTTGCCCAAGATTACACAGTTAGAAGGTATTGAAGCTGCCAGGAAAGCCTGAAAGAGTATACACAGTGTGCTTATAAACTGGCCAAGAGTCTGATATGGATTAACACATTATGCATAAAATTAAACAGGAGAGGATGAAGTGTGAATCACCCAGGAAAGTGGAGAAGTCGGTGCAGTAGAAATACATCATACCATTACTATATTATGATATATTTACCAGCAACAGCAAAAAAACAAAGAGATTCAAACTTCATAAGGAAGCCAGTAAGGATACTGAATTGATAAGGAAAGTGCAAAGTAATCATTCCAATACATTAGATGTCACTATGGTGGCAAAAGATCATTGAAGGTGAGGAGAGAGAGAAAAAAGAGAGGGGAGGGGGCGGGCCTGGAAAGATAGAAGGTAGTAGCAGGGAATGAAAGGCAGGAAATTTGAATGATGGGGAAATGCTGTGATTGACATTGATCAGGTCTAGCCTCTAAGGGTATGACCTCAGAAAGGAAAGGCTAAAGTAGGTGAAAGTAAAAATTCCTGGAGGAGAAGTGGTCAAGGAACCAACTACTTAGAAAGAGCGATTACAAACAAACGGGGCCCAGCATGAGCACCTCTCCGGCAGCCTCTCAGGGTCAATTGTCTCCTCCCTGCTCCCGAATCAGCAGAGTGATGCAGGGGTTAGAAAGATCAGCTCTGTGCATATTTATTTAATCTCCATGAATGAAATCATGACTTGGAGGTAATACTGGGAAGAGTGGCAATGTTCTAGAAGTGAAACTCACCAAATTAAGAGGGGGAAAACCCAAAGGTCAGTAGAGGTCAGCAACAATTGGGAAGACACTGACAAACTGAGATCAAACGGGAATTTTAGAGTGGAGGGGAAAACAAGTGACTTGGGCAGGGCAAGGAGGAGCAGGAGAACGTCTTCCACTCCTGGGCCAGGGAGGAGAGGGCTGGGGGAGACTGAAAGAGCTTCCACTGGAGAGCGATGTAGGTGAAGTAGTCCTCAGAACAGAGCCAGATTCCCAATGAAATGAACATTTAGAGATGAAGTCGGGAGCATGGGATATTTTACTAATATTGGAACAAAATCATGCTGATAGGGCACCAAGTGTTTGGAGGAAGTGCATTACAGGAGCCTTGTGGAGATGGGAGTGTGGTAGAAAGGGGGGACCTGGAGCCTGGGGCTCTTGAAGTGACTGACATAAACAGTGAAAAGTATGGTGGGTTCCAGTCAGACAGTGGTGGGGAGACTGTGGAGGGAAAGGAAGGTTCTTGAGCTTTCTTTTCTGACGGTGAAGCTGGAACTAGAAAGCTGTGGGAAGGGGGCTCTTAGACTCATCAACATTCAAATGTATTACAGAAGTCCCGCCTGTTTCTCCTGAGCTTATAATAAAAGAGGAAACTCACCTGAGTTGAAAGGTAGAACAATCCTTTAAGTTCTCTAAGCCCAGAAAAAAATAAATAAACATTAAAGAGATGCCTGCTACTCCAAGTTGAATGCAGCAGGAGCCGAAATTCCCAGGTGAAATGCTCGCATCCCACAAGAGACATCCTGTATCCTTCTACACTTTAGGCCACTTTGAAAACAGGAACCCCACCTTCTTGTGCATGCTTTGGCCATTTCCCTTGGCCTAAAAGAGGCAAGATTTTTACGAAATTACTGAGTTTGCTTCAAATTATCCAAGGGTCAGAGGTTACTCTAACAGTAAGCTAAGGGGATGGAAGAGGAAAGATTAATCACACTTTCTTAAAGAACAACAGATCAGATTCTCATCAGAAACACAATGGTCTTGGATATCATGAGACCAGGAGAGAAATTTTAACACGAAGAAAATAAAAAGAAATGATCCAGAAGAAAACAAAAGGTCAAAGGATTGTCTTATCCCTTTTAATGCTCAGTGCCTCTGTTGAACAGGGAAAAATTGAAATAGACATTAATGTTGTCTCTTGCCTCTGTGTGTCCCATTCCGGTTGCTTTATCTCCACCTATAACTTAGAAAGAGCAATTACAAGCAAATGGGGCCCAGCGTGAGCACCTCTCTGGAAGCCTCTCAGGGTCAATTGTCTCCTCCCAGCTCCTGCACCAGCAGAGTGATGCATGGCCCTTGGATGACAGCATGAGGAGGAGCTAAGGAGGCAAGCGGTCTGTGATTTAAACCCTTGCCTGCCTTTTTGTCCGCTCCACAAGGAATTGCCATCAGGAAAGGAGCCTGGACAAAGCTTTGCTACTTTAAAACACAGGAATGGATACAGGAGATACGATGAGCATACAGAGGGATTCAAGGGGAAAAAAGTGATGAAAATCATTTCCCATTATAATCCCCACGAATTGCCTTACATCTCTAATATAGATCGCTTGGGAAATAATTTAAAAGCATTTAAAAATATCTTCCATTTTCTATTATGAGCCTTTGGATTTCCACAGTTTGAAAGAGGGAAGAGTCTGTAGCTTAGAAAACTAATTACAAAACATAGATGCTCAAGTCTAGGGAACATATGCAATCCGAGGGAGAGTCCAGCCGTGGCAGGCAAGGTTACAAATGTCGCCGGAATGAAAGAGCCGCGTCTGAAACGGAGGCATGTTTCTACCTCAATGTCTTGTTCTCCACATTTTTGTTTTACATTTTCTTTGTTCCTGTTGGCTTATTAATTAGCTGTGATTTTTTTTTAATGCCCCTTACAGTAGGTTAATTTTGTCTAACTCACCAGCAGGGGTTTTTGTAATACAAAATTCACAGAGCAATGGCAATGATTAAAATTCTTTCATTAACACAGCACCTTAAAGATAATAAATATGAAGCATTTAGCTCCCAGCCTATTGGTGCAGAAAACCTGGTTTTGCATAGAAAGAAAATGCCTGCTCACATAACTTGGCGTTAGAGAATAACATGGATTCTGTTTTAGGGCATTGCAAACACGAAGTCAAACAACTCAAAAAGCATTTATTTGGGGAACAATAGGGCAGCAAGGGGGCCTTCACAGAGGAATTCTAATAACGTACTTGAAGAATGCGAGACATGCCATCAGAAGAGCTCTTTTCTGGCATTTTTGTGGCAGCGCTCTGCCATGTAAGTGACCAGCTGAAGATGGGTCAGCATGTCTTGGGCTCAAAGTTGTCAGTGGTCAGGGAGCTGGTTTTACTTTGCCCTCTACATGCCATTTCTCTTAAATTTTCTCAAGAATTTGAACAGGTCTGACTGGTCAGGATACAAGAAGAGCTATGCAATAATTAGACGTAGGGTCTGAAATTTCATTTTGAAAAGTTTTAATAACTCTTAGAACATCTGTTCTTCTGAACTCTCTCGCTTCCTTTCCACCTACGCCCAAATGATTCTTATATTTCATTCAGCTGAGTGCAAGTTCTGTTTGCTTCCATGTGTTCATCCTGATACAAAAAGGATAATAATTACAGATGCCTTGGCAACAGCAGCCAAGAAAACAGAGAATCTGATCACTAAATGTGATTTTGCTTAGAGCCTTTTCCCTCATGTATTTTTTTCTCCCTCTTTCTCTTCTCCAAAGGTGAATTTGATCGGTGTTTTTTTGTTGTTGTTGTTGGCTATTTTTTTGAGAGGAATGGATACTAGTATATGTATTTTAGGTAGTAATGACAAATCGCACTTCTCCGATTCAAAACATTTTCCTGCATTAAATATAGGAATTGAGAGTACCTTTGCATAGGGGCAGCTTACTGTTCAAAGACACGAAAGTAGAATTAAAAACCACAAAATGGTCACCCAGCCCAAAGGTTACACCTCACATTTAACAGGTGGCCCTGACATACTGCATTTTCTACGCTCAGCTATGGTTCTAATAGGTTTGTCTCCAGAACCAAAGTGCAGCATCAAACAAAGCCCTCAACTGGCATTTCGAACTGAAGAGACATGGAACCAGGTGGGAGAAGGGGCTCTCCAACATGTCACCCGTTCAAGTAAATAACACGTCCACTTCAAGAGGGAGGGCAGCAGCAGGCCAAACAGAGGACATGCTCATGACTTGTCCCTGCTCTGTAATTCACCTGTGGCTAATTTCATAATTCCTGTTTTTAGTGTTTGGTTGCTCCTAACACTCTCAAAAGTACAAATAATTGCTCCCATTTTTAAAAAGAAAGCAGCAAATAGGCCCTTAGTATGGCAAACCACTGAGCTAGCTACTAAAATTAATACCAAATACCACTAAGTGAAATTTGCTACTGATCAACACATTAACAGGAATGTTGTAACAAATGGTTCTATTTTCAAAATGATAGTGAGGCAAACTGAGTTCTTTTAGGCCAGGCAGGAATTTTAAACTAGAAGTGTTTTAATTTCACACGTATAAACCAAAAAGAATTGATTTTTTTTTCTTATTTCCACTTATGGATTAAAGGCTGGGTAGCTTGCCAAGCTTGGTCAACCGATTAATGTTAATGATAACAGATGAGGTAGGTGCGGAGGGACTGATACCCGTAACTATTGGGTAATATATACATATGATTCAAATAAATCGAGAATTTTATATGGATAGATTGAAACATACTTGAGCATCTGGCTTTATAGCTCTTCAATGCCACATAAAAGAGGATGGTAAATGCTAAGAGTGAAGCCTCTCTTTCAAATCAATCTCCTTCCTTCCACTGAAGAGATCTTCCTAAAGCAGTGGTCGGCAAACTGCAGCTCACGAGCCACATGCGGCTTGCGAGCCGCGGTTTGCCGCTCTGTTGACTAATGAGTTTGCCGACCATTGTCCTAAAGCATCCACGGCCATATCTAACCAGATTGCTCTTAATGTCAAAAATTAGGTTGACTATTTGTCAATCAAATACTCAGACCTCTGTGTCAGTATAGTCCACCTCCTTCACCAGAGACAACCATCATAACAAGCTTGATCTTGGCTTTGGAATTAAGTTGGGAAGGGCTGTGCACACAGGGCCTGTAAGTCATATCCCTTTAACCTTGTCATCCAGCCTTTCACCCTAGATATTTGTTGAGTTCCTACTATGGGTCTAAAAGTTCATGGTAAGGACTTTGGATTTTGTTTTGAAATGAGAAAGTTTATAAATTGAAGAGCGACACAATGAGACTTCAGTTTTTAAAAGATCCCTCTGGATATTGTATTAACAAGAATCTTTGCTGGGGCAAAGACAGAAGGAGACCAGTTAGAAGGCTAATGCAATAATCCAGGAGAAAGGTGATGGCTTGGACTAGGTGAAAGGGATATAGATACAGAAAGTGGCCAGCTTTAGATTTATTATGAAAGTAGAGTCAACGGAATTTGCTGATGGAATGATGGGGGCTGAAAGAGACAGAAATAGAGTTCACTAAAATATAAACTCTATTTTAAGAGGCTGTGGGCGTGTGCATGAGCACAACTGATTGATCCCCATAATTGACAACAGAGCCTGGAATAATTGTTTGTTGAATAAATAATATGGTGGCTCCAAGGTTTTGAAGAGAGAAATTAGATGAATGGAGTAACCACTTATTGGAGGCATGGGAGCAGGAAACAACTGCAGAGGCAGGTTGTATGTTTGTTTAGTTAGTGGGAAAGTGTGAAGTCAATACTTCAACTCTCGACATAAGTTTAAAATATCTACTACATATTCAAGTGGAGAGATCAAATGGGCCATGGATGTCTGAAATGTAGGAGAAGTCAGAGGTAGAAAGTAAATTTGGCTCTTGTTAGGAAATAGAAGCCATTTAAAGCTATGGGGCAGATGAGATCATTTAGGTTGTGAATATCATAGAGAAGTTTGAAGAATTAGCCCTACATCACTTGAATATGTATAGGTCAGGAAAATAAAATAAACCAGCAAAGAAAGAGTAGCCAATGAAATCAAAGAGGAACCAAGAATGAGTGGTGTCTCAGATACATACAAAGAAAAGAATGTGTCCTGAGAAGAGTGGTTAATTCATTGTGTCGAATACTGATGAGTCCATATATATATGTATGTGTGTATATATATATATGTGTGTGTGTATGTGTATGTATATATATATATATTGTGTGTGTGTGTGTGTGTGTATGTGTATATATATATATATATATATATATATATATATATAAATATATAAATTGACCATTGGATTTTGCAACATATAGGTTAACAAAGACATTGGCAAAGGCAATTTGAACAGCATCATTATAAACTGGTACTGAAAGAAAGGATAGATCTCGACCATCCAGAACAATGCTGATGTAACAAGTACTCAATAGATACTTAAGTGAATGAAGGAGCATTATCACTTTACTTAAAGTACATTTAAAAATAATTTACATGTGCCCTGGCTGTTGTGGCTTAGTTGGTTGGAGCATTGTTCTGTACACCAAAAAGTGTCTGGTTCAATTTCTGGTTAGGGCACATGCCCAGGTTGTGGGTTTGATCCCCAGTTTAGATGCATGTCTCGGGCAGGGGCGGGGGGGAGGAGAAGAACTGATGTTTCTCGCTCTCTCTCTCTCTCTCTCTCTCTCTCTCTCATCAATTTTTTTAAAAGGCAGAGAAAAATCACCTTACTAAAATGTAGTATGGTGATTACCAGAAGGAAAGGAGGATGAGGGGGAGGTAGAAGAGGAAAAAAGGGGTCAACTCTGGGTAGTGAACACACAATGCAATATACAGATGTTGTATTATAGAATTATACACTTGAAAATTGTATAATTTTATTAACCAATGTCACCTCAATAAATTTAATAAAATTTAAAAAATAATAATAATTCACTCATATCCTATGTTGGTCATGCCTCATTGAAAAACATAAATATTGACTTTGAGAATGTATTTAAACAAATTTATATACATATAAAAATTTTGACACAGCAATTACTAGAAATATACAAATGCTAAACATGTCCATCAGAATATTATTTGTAATAGTAAATCTTTAATAAAATCTGAATATTAAATTACAATAGTTAAGTAAATTAAAGTTTACCCATACAATGGACTATTTATGTGGCCAACAAAAATGTTTAGTGGCAAATGACAAATTCAAGTATCCAATAGTATGAGATAATATTATATGATATAATGGATCAAGTGATATAATATTATGTGGATAAATAGCAGGAATTATAACTTTATACATAAATTGGAATTATTTAACTATTGTACTCATTTGATAAGTATATGTATGCATGTATACATGTGTGTGCACTTATCTTTTGTGTGTGGTGAGAGAGATATTTATTGATTGAAGAAATATGCCAAAAAGTTAACAGAGATTATTATCCCTATATTATTATTCTCTTCCTTTTAATATTTTTCTTATTTATACTATATTAGCCTATTTTCCGCATATAGAAATATTTTTCTTATAAAATTCAAAAGAAGAAAACTTTAAATTTCAATAAATGTTATAACTTTTTATATTATATATATGCATATACATATAGCATATATAAAATCTATTTTAAGTCTATTTAAATATTTAAACACCTGATAACAGGACATCTATGATAACTGAAATCAGCTGCAGTCAGTTATGTGTCACCCATGAAATCTGTTTCTGAATCTACTATCAAAGGATAATGTGATCGGATATTTATTAAAAGCCATGTGCACATCCCTTGCTGTGCATTCTTAATCACTAGCTGCCTTTGCTCCTCAGGCCTATGTCAGTGTACTGAATTTTAAAATGTTCATCTGTTTTTAGCCTTACAAGTGGACAAATCAGATCCAATAAAAGTGATTTTATAGAAATAAATCATGGGACTTCTTTGAAAAAAAGTAATTACAAACAGTTGATTCATCAGCTTTTAAAGACAATTTTTGGGACACAGTATCTACTATATTGACCCAGTGATAACAAAAAATGTTTTATATCAGCTAACTCCAGACTCAGAGATCTTATAACTTTACTATTATAATGGAATCTGATTCCCTAAATTCTCCAAATTATTAACTACCCTAATACGACTTCCTTATAACAAAGTCCACGGTTATATTAGTGGAATCAAGTTTAAGCAAATGCACAGTCTTTTTTTTTTTTCAGTTGTATGACTTAATTAGTCTAAAAATGAGGCTGAAGACTATTAAGAATATTGTGACTCTTAGATTATTTTATTACATTTACAACTATATTTTAAATGTTGTATTACATGTTTCTATTTTAAACTGTAGCTACATTTGAATAGAAGAAAGGTATAATTAACGGGAAAAAAAAGAATGAATGAGTAGATAAATTAATACATTTTTCAAACCACTATTATTTTCTACTGAAGTCAAATTTGAAAGCATGTATTAATCATTTAGCTTCTGTGTTAGGCGATTTCACATGTATTTAATTTTCTAAATAAAAGCAAAATGTTTTTTAACATAGTAAAAAAAAATCCCTCTATCTAAATGACCAAATGAAAACCAAGCATTTTTTATCTTGATCCATTCAGAAGAGTTAATTCTAATATAAATGAAAACATTTATGGTCAATAAAAGGTATAATATAAAATATCTGTTTAAACTAGGAATAAGACAGATATCCTTATAATATGCATTGCCAACTCTACAAATTCACCTGTTTTTCTTAAGACATGTGCAGAAATATAATTCACTTAGTAATTATTTCAATATTGGGTTTTGGCTTTTAAGGAACTGTGCCACTAATTAATTATACTATTATTTAAAGTATAAGCAAAGGACTAATTATTTTAAAATATATTTTGCTATAACAAAATTTTACTATTGTTGAAAAATCAGGAGACATCAAAAATGACCCCAAAATTAATAAAATCACACATAATATCACCCCAACCACATAACAGCTTTAACATGTAGATGTATTACTTTCTGGGTGTTTTTTAAAGTTTTATATTATGTTCAATTTTAAAACTGGAATCTTGTAGTAATTAAATTAGGCTTGCCCCCTCCCCCAGTGGCACACTGTAAATGTTCCCACACCTTTAGGTATCCAGCTACAAGATATTTTTAATGACTGCTTAGTATTACATCAAACAGATTTGCCAGTCTGTTTAAGCAATCCCACAGTGAACATTTAGATCATTTAAATGTTCTCCATTATAAACAAAACTGCAAGTAACATTCTTTTAAATATTTGTACAATATCATGATTATATCCTTTGGCTACATTTTCAGATTTGGTTTATTACTGAGCTTCTTTATATTGCTGAAACTAGAGAAATGCATAGAAACTTTAAGTATTTGGTTCTTTCTCTCAAAATTGGATTCTTCTTAACTCCCTACTT
This sequence comes from Corynorhinus townsendii, assembly GCA_026230045.1. Lineage (NCBI taxonomy): Eukaryota > Metazoa > Chordata > Mammalia > Chiroptera > Vespertilionidae > Corynorhinus > Corynorhinus townsendii. The sequence continues at coordinate 160,750,079 of JAPDVU010000002.1, forward strand.
TCTTCTTTGTAAAGGAATCTAACATTTCGCAGGTGCTGGTGCTAGGCAATTTGATAACATCAAATTCTTAGAAAAATCCTGCTTGATAGACCCTATTATCTCCATTTTACAAAACAGAAAAGTGGGACCCCAAAAGGCGAAGTAACTTGCCCAAAGCCACATAGCTGCTAACAAACAAAGCTAGAATTTAGACTTGGGTGTGATTCAAATACCATGCTCTCTCAGATGGGGAAGGGCTTGTCATTTCTCCCTCCTGAAAACCTAACCTAGTAGATAGCAGAATCTGAAAAAGTAGATCATAAAATACATAAATTTTAAAATGCCCACTTTAAGGAGTAGAATTCTGTTGTTTGTAATCAGATTGCCTCCTCATTGGCTATACATTTTATTTTTTCCATTTCCTTCTCTTCTTTCCTGACTGTGTCCCTTCAAGGACTTTAAAGGAGCCTAGCACAGTCAGGGCAAATTTCTTCTGAACCTCATTGTCTGGCCAGGTTGAATGTCTCAACATCATCAAGACAACCCTGGCATTATGATTAGCCACACTTCCTCTGGAGCACAATCCTACTGGCATTCAAACTCCCCCCACCTGACACTGCACAGTCCCACTGGTGTGGAACAAAGCTCTTCACCATCACGACAAAGGTAAAAATCTGACAGGAGAAAATGAATGGTTTTCACTTGCTATGGCTCCTTCCGATAGGTTTTTTATAGGCATGACATCCGACAGGGAGGGCCAAAGGTCCACCATCCCTTCCATATCACCCTGAGCAAAGAAACTTCCTCCTTTTCAAGCCATTGAGAATAAGAGTTGAGGAATTTCACTTTAATTAATTAACCACTATTATGTCTGTGAAATACAAGTATTTATACAATCAAGCTGAAAGTATGTTATCAAAGTCTGAGAAGCATTTCACTAAAATTGCATTTTATTTTTCCCATTTCATCTCTCTCTACTCTAATGTTCTGATTATTGGCATGTTTTGTTTAACAAAGATATTTTCTCAGGACCTTCAATCAAATTGTCCATTTTTCCTAGGTCTTAAATCTTCTTACTACACATACCTATAACCCTCTTTTTCCCCCAAACTTTCCTTCATCTTTCTACAAAAAAAAAAAAAAATACTGAGCATCTACTATGGTTCACATGCCATGCTAGGCCCTTAAAATAGCAAAACTATTGGCTTAGAAAGTTCTCTATGCATAACTAGAATTAATGAGATTATTTCTCCCTCAATAACAAATATTCTGATAGACACATTTCATGTCTCAGATTGCACTTTCCTAGCATTGTGCAAACAACTGTACATCATGCAAATATTTGGTTCAATTTACTTTTTTGGTTGATGTTGGCATTTGTCTGTATATCTTTCAATCTGTTTATGCATATGCCACTCATATTAAGCTCTTAGACATTAAAGGATCTGTTTATATTTAACTTAGATGTGTACAAACCAGCAAGCATTAATACTAATCCAGATGGATGTTTCTTGAGTTATTTCAACAATTAGAACATTCCCTTAAGTTCTATGAATGACTCTATTTTTGTGCAGTACCAGCCAAATATTCTTCTCAACATTATCATGAGAAGCTTAAGGCAGGCATTGCCTCAGAACCAGAATTATGCTGATGATAGCTACCTTTTTGATAGGGACAGTAGATGTATTCATACGCTCAGCCCTATATCTTTTCACACTAGTCCCCAGCCAGGCTGTAATAAAATAAGGCCAGATCCTATCTGGCAGATCCATGTGACTTGAAGGAATCTTTGGCCTAGAGTTTTGTCAATAGATGCCATAATCACCTAAAGGATTGAGAACATATGGACAACCTCCTGGGCCTGCAAACACTGATTAACTGTGTTTGTTGATAGAATATATTTAGTTTTTCTGAGCATATTTTTTAAACACCCCACTGTGGTAATTTTCTTTATGGGCATGTAAAATGTGGCATGTATAGTTTTTTTTTTTATTGACATGTATAGTTGTTAATTATACAAATCATGTGTACCTTATTGGAAATTGAGGTGATATAAACCAGAGATCCCTAAAGAATAACCCCTTTCACTAAAATTCAAATCAAAGAGATCACCACTTTCAGAGGTCTGAGGTATTTATGCTTTTCATGGTTGAGTTCCCTTTTTGGGGGGTAGGGAGAGGGAGATTTGGACCTCTGAAATATTTCTGTGGAAAAGTTGTGGTTTGTCAAACACCAGATAATCTAAATAGAAAAATTATCATATATAGTATGGTTTATAAAACAATAGGCCAAATCCACCAACTCCATGTTTTTAATTGAGTGGTTATCCTTTCAAGAAATGTGTGTATACACACACACACACACACACACACACACACACACAAACACACACATAAATCAGAAAAAGACCATTACACTAGGTCAAAGAATGATTGCAATTTATCTTCTGAGTGAATGATGAGTCTTACCGGTTCCATTCAGAGTATATTTTTCTTACCAACTCTCTATGGATGAAGAATTGTATTAGCCTGTCATTCACATAATACACATAACAACACTGATATAAGGACCATCCTTCAACAACGACATCATCTCTCAATCTATTGGCTCAGTTCCCTGGGGTGGTTGCCTGGATGGCAGTTAAATAGTTGCTGTAACCCCTGTGCTCCATGGATCCTAATAAAATTGGCCAAGGTTTTGAGTGATGACATCGAGTACCTCATAGTACTTTACAGTGAGGGCATCAAAATCAAGCATTTCTGAGCCCTGCAGTTCCTCTGAGATAAATATGCTTTCTCCATCCTGGACTATCAAAGGTGCACATAGAAAGGGCAAAAGCAGGAAGAAATCAACTGGCAAATGTAACATAGATGATTTGCTTTCCTCCTTGAAGGAAATCATTGAAATCTATATATATAAAAGCCTAAGCAATCTGACAACTGGCCTGTAGCTATGACGTGCACTGACTACCAGGGGGAAGACGTTCAACGCAATAGCTGCCCCCTGGTGGTCAGTGTGCTCCCATAGCTGGAGCGCCACTCAGCTGACAGATGGGTCAGCTGACAGATGGGTGCCAGACACTGGGCTCATGGCTGGCAAGCACAGCTGCAGCTGCGGCAGCAAGACCGTCTCCCGTGGACACTTCCCCTGCGAGCCTGAATGGCAGGCAGCATGGCACCCCACCCAGGCTCAGGATCCTCCCCAGCTGCCTGCCACATCATGCACTACTTTGTGCTGTGCTGTGCTGTGTGGGATAGATGAGGACAGCAGGCTGGAGCCCAACGAGCTGGTGGGTAAGGCTGGGCTGGGGCAGTGTGGAGTTCCACTGATTCCCGCAGGTCAGGCCGAGGGACCCCACCGGTGCAAATCTATGCACCAGGCCTCTAGTCTATACAATAAAAGCCTAAGCGACCATTACGGCAGAACGACCAGAACAGCCAGTTTCTATGACACACACTGACCACCAGGCGGCAGATACTCAATGCAGTAGCCGCCCCCTGGTGGTCAGTGTGCTCTCACGGGGGGAGCGCCGCTCAGCCAGAAGCCAGGCTCATGGCTGGTGAGTGCAGCGACGTTGGCAGGAGCCTCTTTAAGGAGTGGCAGGCGAGCAGTATGGAGCAAGGGGTCCCAGACTGCAGGAGGACACAGGCTGGACTAAGGGACCCTACCCCATGCACAAATTTTGTGCACCAGGCCTCTAGTGTATAGATAAAAGAATAAATGAAATGTCATCGAAATAGTTGTGGATGTCTTTTTACTTACATAAGACTTTATCTCTGCCATTAACTGCATACCTGTTTTAAACAAGCATTTTTAATAGTTGCTTTTCACTTTTGTAGATTTGTTCCAGTCACTTTTCACCAAAAGTTTTACATATATCAAAACCTGAAAATACAGTTGACCCCAAAAAGGTAAATTGGAAAAATACGTGTAATATATAAAGTAAAGTGCTAATATCCCTGATATAATAACTAATATTATGAGTGCTTCTTCTGTAAGGGCACTGTTCTCACTGGTTTATAAGTATTATTTCATTACAATCCCAAGGGGTGGTTCTATTACAATTGTCTTTTGAGGGAAAGATGGCCAAGTAATTGGCTAGTAGTCACCGTTAACAAGTGGCAGAACATGAGCATGAGACGTGCATGAATAGTGCCCATACATAAACCCAGCGAGTTTGAATCCAGTCTGTCATCTTGCCATCTCCATACCCTAGGTTGATTTTACAAATAAATAGAGGGAAAATGAAATTTAGGGTGGAAAAAAAAAGACCAATCATATGAACAAGTGACTCCAGAAAGAAGAAATACAAATACTCAAAAAAAAAAAGAAGATGAAGAAGAAAATCTCACCAAATTCCCATCCAATGTGCATTGCTGTGTTACAAAGAGTCTCAGGTTTGTGCAGACTCTAACCTGCATGCAAGCACCCTCACCCTCCTTCCTCAGTGTTACCACAGAGATCTAATATCCCAGGTGCTCTATGACATGAAAAATTTGGGAAATTCTGATCACCATCTTTACTTTTCAACTTCCTCTTGTACAAATGAAGACAATATAAAAACTACCTCATGGCCTTGTTGTGATGATGAAATAATGTCTGTAAGCCATTTAGCAAAGTGCTGGGCATATCGGAACTACTCAAAATTACATGCCTACTTTAGGTCAAATGGGGTATGCTGTCCAGCAGCCCATTAGCAGCTGTGAGAAACAATTTATCCCCCTTTTCTACCTGCCAAGTGCTGCTGGTATATGCTGACCCACTATTCACAAGAGCTTTGTAATGAAACTGGTACAAGGCAGGCATTCTTAAACATGTGGGAGAACTAGTCCCATTGTGGGCCTGTACCAGCAGAATGATGAGTTGGACACTGACTCATGTTACTGTCTTCCAAATCATGATGAAGTCAGTACCCTCTCACCTCATACTCTGTAAAGCAACAATTTACATATCACAAGGCAGAAGTACAAAAGCTAATTACTCTGTCCTGTAGTTCGTAATGCACCAAGAAGCACATCTTACGGTAAGAGCCCTATCAGACCATCTATATGTTGCACACTATGCCTTTTTAAGAATAGACACATTTGTGTGATCTACTGGATAGCTCCCTTTGAGCCTTGATGATCAATCATCCCCCTGCTCCCTGGAAGAAAGAACTGAAATGATAGACAGTAACAAGGGGAGAGAAAGGGAGACGTTAAGTCATAGCCAAAAGAAACAAATATAAAATGATTTGACAGCAACAATTTGTGAGGCAACAGGGAAGCTTGGTACGGTGAAGTGCAGTGAATCAAAATGATCAAATGATTTTATTAGTTTCATTTTATTAGTCAGATCTATTACCTTTTTTTTTTAGGACCAGGGAAAAACAAAATAATTATAATCAGTTTATCAAGGCAGACCCCAGTGGAAAGCATACCCTGATTCCCGGATTCTACGCCAACCTAGCTGTGCCCACTACCCTTTGACTAAGAATACTCAGCCTCCCAGTTCACTCACTCCTCAGAGGGAGGACACTGGATGCAGCAAACAAAGCTCTCTCACAAAATGCCTTCACAGCATCGAGAGAAAAATACAGTGCGCTCTATTGTATTTAAAAAGCACCACAGATGGACACTTTTCAAAGCTGAGAGGGGAAAAAATCTTAATTTATCTTTAAGCCCCAGACTGTAAATACACTGCTAGCACTCACAGCAGAAGCCTTCCTCACACCACTGCCCTTTTTCCGCAAGCCCCTGAACCTCACCTGGAGTAATCACATTCTCCGTGGGAGAGAGGGATTCAGTTACCAGGATAGCTTATTCCTGGGCAGCCCCTAAGCAAAGACAAAGCATCGTTATAAGCTGTTCCAAATTATAGATGGGCCCTGTATGATGTAGACTGTTGTAGACAGGGCTGAGACAATTACCAAATGAAAGAGATATTATTATTTTAAGAAATCTAACATTTTAATACAATGTGAAAAATGAGGAGGGAATAATAAATGGAATACATAAAAAGAGCTAATAATAAAAAAGAGCTTGGTGAGAAATCCCGCTGTCATATTTGCATTTACCCTGAAACTAATGCCATGCACATTTCAGAATGCAAATAATTCACGAGAGGAAGCAAAATGAGGATGTTAATAATCATTTTTCCCTTAATGAGAAGCTGTTCTTTGACTGAAAGGTGCTTTAGGATGGACTAAGTGAGGCTTAACAAAAGAGTTCCTTTTTTGGGGGGAATGCACAAATGAAGGCAGTTGAGTTTCATTCTGGGATTTAAAGGCAGCAGCATTAACATTATCATCACAAATATTATTTCTACCTTTTTAAATAATAAAAATGCAACTGTCAATTTAAAATTCTTCCTTGTACTGACTTTAGCTGAAAGTGGTATTTTTTATGGGATTTCCAGGTATTAAAAGCATGTTTCAGGATAACTTTTAGTCATGCCAGACTTCTGCTACTTTTAGTTATAATAACTAATGTTAACAGATTGCTTATTATGAGACAGGTATTGTACTATGAGTTTGACAAGGGTCACCCTCACCTTAAAGCTAATGAAACTCCCAGAGGTGGAGGTAAAATTTATCCAAGGACACCAGTAGGGCAAGCAGAATTTACCTAAGCTCAGGAGACCAAACTGCCTTTTCCACCTTGGTAGCTCCCACCCTTTTGATGCTATGAAGAGACCTAAGCACATTAGCAGCAACCTGTCAAGACTGACGCGTGGCTCAGTGGTTGAGCATTGACCTATGAACCAAGAGGTCACAGTTTGATTCTCCAGTCAGGGCACATACCTGGGTTGTGAGCTCGATCCCCAGTGTGGGGCTTGCAAAAGGCAGTTGATCAATGATTTTCTCATCATTGATGTTTCTATCTCTCTCTCCCTCTCCCTTCCTCTCTGAAATCAATAAAAAATACATTTTTTTAAAAAAAGAAGAAGACTGACATGCAATCTGAAGCCTGGAGATGCTGTTCTCTTCAAACTGAGCTTAGAGTCTCCTGTTTTTTTCTCTTTCTTCATTCAAGTAGACTGCTAAGTGCAGGATAAAAATGTATAAAGACAGAAATTGCAGAAAATGAGCCCTAGCTATGCATCTGTAGACCTATATCCTCCTCCCTCAGTGTGATTCATTCCAAGATTCAATGGCGTGACTACCAACGGCATTTCAATTGTGGAAATTTATATTATTGAAATGCTTCCATTTCAATAGCAAACCATTTCAACATCATGTTTTACTTCCAGCTGAAATGTTACTGAGTCAGTGTGGTCTAGTGGCTGATAATATGAGTTTTACAGTCAAAGTACGTGGGGAGACAATTCTGCACGAGTCTTTCCCATTTCTGCACGAGTCTTTACCATTTCTGCATGCCTTTGGAACAGTGGCACTGACTGACTTTGTTCTGAGCTATCTTTGCAAGAATGATGAAATAGCAAACGGCCTTGGAAGATCGAAATAGCATTTCCCCTCCAGAGCAAAAGGCAGCCATACTTAGTGCCCATTCCAAAAAAAGAAAAAATGTGTTTCCTCAACTCAGCTTTTTCTCTCTTAAAACTCATCTCACTGCATGTGCCAGTGACACCTGGCCTCCTTAATACCATTCTGTACAAATGGGGGCTCAGGAAAATGCTAATACTGTGGCTATTATTAATATGTGTGATAAAGTCATTTGTCTTCAACCCAAGAGTCTCAAGTCTTCCACCAGCATGCATGAGACTAGCAGGCGAACCTGTTAGCCTGCAAGAAAAAATCTCAGACAACTCATAGTTCTTCACCAGACCCACATCAAAATCCTGGTGCATCTATTTACTAATGATGTAATGTTAAGAAAGTTACTCAAACTCTCTAAACCTCAGTTAATTCACCTGTCAAGTGGGGCAGGTCTTAAGAATCTAAGTGCTATATATTATGTTATATAACATATAACACATGCATTAGCACAATGCCGGATGCAATAAATTTATGCTCAATGAATTTACCTACCATGGCTCTTCTATGAGGAAGGAATTACTTGAAATTATGAAACAAATTCTAGCCCCCTTTCTGTATAACCTCAAAAGACACTCAACAAATCCAGAACTGGATTTTATTCTCTGTAAAATGAGACAAGTAGATGAGGTGATCTCTAAGTTTCCTCTTAGCTTTAAATTCTGAAACTTTGTGCTAGCTTCTCCTCACCATCTTTCTTCTCTCCCCTTAAAAGCAGTTTCTCTCTTCTCTCCCCTTAAAAGCAGTTTCTCTCACAAACTTTTTCTAGTGGTAATAGATCAAGTGTAGGGCTGACTGAAGCCAGACCCAAGCCCCAGCTCTGAGCCACAAGAGGAAAGTCTGGCTGCTGCAGGAGAGGAAGCTGCATTGCCCAAGCCAGCTGAAGATGAAGCTCCTACCAGTGTGACTGATAAACTGTAAGAGTCTTACTAATTTTAGCCTTTCTCTCTAACCCAATCCAGGTGGCTTTCCTGTTGCAGCACAAACAAGGGCAGAAATAATAAACATGTAGAGAGAGTGTTTAGATATCAGAAATAACAAAGCAGAACCAAGAGTTGGAACTGTTGCCTAGTTTGATGTGGCATGTGAGCAAGGAAGATGAAAAGATCTAGCTATTTTAAAAAATGTTTATTAAATTTATTGGGGGTGACATTAGTTAATAAAATTATATATGTTTCAGGTGTACATTCTATAATAAGTCATCTGTATATTGCATTATGTCTTCACCACCCGACATCAAGCCTCCTTCTGTCAGTTATCCCACCTTTACCATCTTCTACCTCACCCCCTCTCTTTTCCCTCTGGCAAACACCATTAATCCCTTCACCTTTTTCACACAGCCCTACAAATCCTCTCCCCTCTAACAGTTGTCAATCTGTTCTCTGTATCGATGAGTCTATTTCTATTTTGTTTGTTTATTTTGTTCATTAGACTCCACACGTAAATGAAATCATATGGTATTTGTCTTTCTCTGACTGGCTTATTTCACTTAACATAGTACTCTCCAGGTCCATCTATGCTGTTGCAAATGGTATAATTTCATTCTAAACCCAGCTCTGCACATAGCAGACTGTGTGGCCCAGATTAATCCACTGACTCTCCCCAGGCCTCCGTTTCCTCATTTGTACTAGGAGGACACTGGATTAGATTATTCCTGAGATCCCTTGTGACTGTACATTCTATGGTTAACTAATGCCACTAATACTTCTTACCTCCCTAAAAAATGTATTTGAATAAATGACTAAATTTATTTTAACTGCAGAGAGAGAAATAAAATTAAGTGACAAGAAGTTTTAGGTTATATATAGCCAGAATGTACAGGTAGAGAACTATAACTGTCATCTTGATCCAAAATCTACTTTAACCCCAATATATGCTCCACCAATGATATGTCAGGTCTGGGTGACAGTGGGCAAATCTATGTCCATTCTTGATTTTCTTGTCCATATTGAGTGGCTTCTCCAATGGTAGTGATGTCCTTGCTCATTTCCCCCCTTAGATACCTACATTGTTCTTCTTACACCCAAGATACATGCTCATGAGATAATTGGCAGTGTAAGGCATGGAATGGAGTCAAGGAACAAAATAAACCACCTAATGATTAAGCCCCAACAATTATCAAATCAGCAACAATCTCTAACCAACCAATGTCCAGAAAATACAAATACCATTTTATAATAATTGCAATGGAAAAATATACAAGGTATTTTCCCATAGCACATCATTAAAAATTTTTAACACTGCCCAGCCGGCATGGCTCAGTGGTTGACCACTGACCTATGAGCCAGGAGGTCACGGTTAGATTTCCAGTCAGGGCACATGCCCAAGTTGTGGGCTCCATCCCCAGGAGGGGGCATGAAGGAAGCAGCTGATCAATGATTCTCTCTCATCATTGATGTTTCTCTCTCTCTCTTTCTCTCCCTTCATCTCTGAAGTTAATAAAAATATATTTTTAAAATTTTTAACACTTAGATATATACTTTTTAATATCTCTGCCATGTCTAAACTAATTTCTTCTGGAATATATTATTTTTGTCTATACACCTACCCACCTACCCTGTTATTCAATGTACAATGCTTTGGAGTTTAGCATACCTGATTTTAAATTCTGGCTTTGCCATTTGCTAACTGTGTGACTTTAGGCAAGTTACTTAACCTCTCAGTCTTAGTTTCTTCATGTGTGCAATTAATATAAGAATACCTACCTTATAGAGGGGTTGTTATAATTTAATGAGATAACTTTTAAAGTATAAAGTACATTGTATAACATGTAATGAGCTTTATATACTGCAGTTTTTAGAATAGCTTATCATCAATAAATATTTATTAAATAATAGTTATGATTTATAATTTCTCAGTTATAACTGTGTATCAGGCGGTAAGTTATTATTCCACATAAAACTCTATAATGTAGGTACTATTGTAGGCCTTGATTTAAAAGATGAAGGGCCTGAGAACAGAAAGGTAAAGTGAAATGCTGCCACAGATCCAACAATCAATAAATAGCAGGTACTGTAGCTCCAGAGTCCAGGCTCCTAATAACACACAGTATTAAATGAATGAATGATTTCATTTCAAATAGAGTGAGGGAGCCAGAAGTTACTCAGAGGTGATTTATTATGTCCTCTACTCTTAAGACAAGTCTCCATATCTTTATCTAGAACTAGACGCAGAACTTCATTTATTTTTTATTACAACTTTTAAAATCTTCAAGAGTAGGACATGGAAGACACAATCTGAGTAATCTATCCCAGTAATCTATATGTATATAAAAGCCTAAGTGACTATTATGACCGAATGACCAGTTGACCAGTCACTATGATGCACACTGACCACCAAGGGGCAGATGCTCAATGCAGGAATGCCCCCTGGTGGTCAGTTTGCTCCCACAGCCAACCTCCTCCCATGGCTGGCCAACCTCCCCCAGTCCCTCCCCCTGGCTGGCAGGCCCTGATCGGCCCTGATCTCCAGCCAGGCCTAGGGACCCCACCCATGCACAAATTTGTGAACTGAGCCTCTAGTTTCCATATATTTGTGATCAACAGTGTCTATAGACAGGAAGAATAATTAGAAAGTTCTCTAAATCTCTTTTAGTTTATATTTCAATTTCACAGAAACATAGTTAAATATAATGCAAATAGGTTTTTCTCCATAAAAGTACTAGTTGTACTATTAGTCCCAGGTAGAGAAGAGAAAATGTAAAATTCTCACTTACAGGTGGGACATAAATACCTTATGAATAATAATTATAAAGCATACTAAAGAAAATCTTTACAGAGAAAATAATATCATGTTTTTAACACTGTTTGTTTGAAAAATTCATTTGCAAACAATTTTTTGTAGTAAATCTTTGGCCCCCTTCTATATTTTCAAGTTTTTTCCATTGTTTTTCTTTGAAGATAGAGTAAAAGGGGTTACAATCTCTATATTGTAACCAATACATTCTAACATAATTATTCAACAACTAGAAAAACATTTTTTCCTTTAGGTTAAATAATAAAACTATAGATCAAGATGCAATCATTCATCATTTCAACACAAGGGGAAAAGTGAGTTCATTACTCTAATTGTTTTATGTAAAAGAAACTAAAACAAGAAGAAGAAAAGTATTTGAACAGTATTTCAAAAGAAAAAAATACAATGAGATGGGCCTGGCTATTCAATGTCTCATTCAGGTCTGCAGAAGAAACAAATCTAAAAAATGTAAAATTATCAAATAAAATAAAAGTTCCTTTCTTATTTGTACAACAAGCTGAGACAGATGTTACTAGTAGGCAGATGGCCTTCTACATGATAACTCAGATACCCAGGCTCCTGCCAGCTTGTGGCTCATCCATCTTTTAGGACCTCATTATGGCCATATTTCAGCAGGTAGAAGAGGAAACAGAGTGGAGGTGTGCTTACCCTTTTGTTTTTTTGAGAGAGAGACCCAGAAATGGCACATATAATATCCACCACATTCACATTCCATTGGCTGCAATTCAGACATATTGCTACACTTCTATACAAGTGAGGTTGGGAAATACAGCCTAGCACAGGAAAAACAAGTAACATGTACTTAATAACGAGCTAACAGTCTTTCCCACACTTTGTGTGACCTATACCATGTCACCCCAGAGTTGAAAGAATTCAGACAGAGACAATTTCTAATGAATCTTCCATTAGATATTTCTAAACATACCCATATTCTTGTATATTCCAAGCAATAATTTATTTATTGAATAATCCTATCTAACAAAAGAGTAATATGCAAATTAACTGTCACTCCAAGACACAAGACGGTCACCCCCATGTGGACAAAAGATGGATGCCACAAGATGGCCAGCAGGGAAAGGCAGTTGTGGGTGACCAAGCCAGCAGAGGAGGGCAGTTTGGGGAGACCAGGCCAACAAGGGAGGGCAGTTGGGGGGGACCCAAGCCTGCAGGGGAGGGCAGTTGGGAGGGACCAGGCCTGCAGGGGAGGATAGTTGGGGGGGACCAGGACTGCAGAGGAGGGCAGTAGGGGGGGAACTAAACCTGCAGGGGAGGGCAGTTGAGGGGGACCAGGCCTGTAGGGGAGGGCTGTAAGGGGGCAACAGGTCTGCAGGGGAGGGCAGTTGGGGGTGACCAGAAATATATGTTTATTTGTGTATATTTATATATAATACTACATGAAATAATGACAGCCCCTACCTGCTCATTGTCAAGAATGCCATTAGATTCCATATATTATTTCATTTATGCCTTTTTCTCTTTTGAAGTAGCTATTAACTCCATTCAAGAAATAATGAATCTGAGGCAAATCACCTTAACAAGTTGCCCGTAGTCATACAATAAATGAGAAACAGAGCCAGCTTGAGTTCAACTCTATTTGACATTAAAGTATAATCTAAGGAAATGCTTATAACATTGAGTTCTTACAAACTACTTTGATAAGATGTGATAAAAATTGTTTTAAGGAAAGGGACTTTGGAAGGTTCAACTGATGGAGGAGAGGAGAGTGGGGACATCTCTGGGTGGAGCATGGATGAGGGCATTTTTAGGGAGTGCTCTAAGAAGACTGACAGGGAAGGGCAGTTAGGGGTGACCAGACTGGCAGGGGAGGGCAGTTGGGGGCAACCAGGCTGGCAAGAGAGGGCAGTTAGGGGTGACCAGGCCAGCAGGGGAGGACAGTTAGGGGTGACCAGACTGGCAGGGGAGGGTAATTAGGGGCAATAAGACCAGCCAGGGAGCAGTTAGGTGTCAATTAGGCTGGCAGGGGAATGGTTAGGGGGTGATCAGGCTGGCAGGCAGAAGCGGTTAGGGGCAATCAGGCAGGCATGCAGGTGAGCGGTTGGGAGTCAGCAGTCTTGGATTGTGACAGGGATGTCCAACCGGTGGGATCAGGCCTAAACAGGAAGTTGGACATCCCTCAAAGGGTCCCAGATTGGAGAGGGTGCAGGCTGAGCTGAGGGACACCCTCTCCCCCCCCCCCCCCCCGCCATGCACAAATTTCATGCACTGGGCCTCTAATAATACAACATCAAATAATTGGAATCAAGATGCATTTTTTGTTTGTCCCATAAAAATAAACAGTCTTTTCTATTTGGACAATTTTTGTCAGCATTTTCTTTTATTTTACCGGAGTAACAATACTTAAGAATCAGAAAATTAGAAATGTTATTTAAAAATTCTCTGATCTATTATCCTACATTCAGGAAGGTCAACACCTACACCATTCTATTTATAATGAAAACATTTTTTTAAAGATATGCAAAGAGGATTCCAGCAAGTCCTGTATGCCCAACAACCCTTGCTGTCAGGAAATTCTTTCTTGTTGCTAATTTAAATTTTTATCCTGTAGCTTTAGCCCAGTTCCTTTTTGTCCTTTTTGATTTTTCTTAGACATGGGAAACAGATGTTCTTTTATCCTTAGTATATTACCCATTCCCATTATTCTACATTTAGCTTTGTCCTTAACAAACTGAATAATGCCAGAACCTTTTCCCTACAGGTCCCATGCCTGAACCCTTTCATTGTATTTATGACTCTCCTTAGAAATCTTTTCATCTTTCCAATGTTCCTTTTAAGTTGTCAACATCCTGAATGAGATTCTCTTAATTTACCCTATTTTTGTAAGTACCTGATCTCTGAGAGTACAGAATACATAGAGAGAAATGAATTTCATTTCCTTGCAAATGATATTCCACCAACAATAAAGTAAAATATAATTACTATATTTTGTAGCCAGTTTCTCCTTTCTGACACATTTGTTATCCTCTTAGACAGAAGTCTTGGCTCACATCCAGGTTTCCAGTTACAGAACTGGCAAAGCCACATACTCCCTTCTCAGCATATTCTTATCTCAGAACAGTCAACACTTTTACCCATAAACATTGGGAATCTTTCACATGTTCACAACCAAGACACTTAAAATAATTCACATTCAAATAGCCCCTTACAGTTTCAAAATGCTCTAACATGTGTGTTTTCGTTCTTCACAACTGCTCTGTGAGGTAAATTACACATCTTTATTGGAAAGACAAAGAACCCCAGAACTGGAGGTTAAATGTTTGCTTAATATCACACAGGAATATGGGGCAGTTATGCGTCACTATTTCAGATCACCTAATTCCAAATCTAGTGCTTTTGCAGCATACTTTATAGGGGAACAATTATTTTCTTTGTTTTTAGATATGCTACCTAAGAATCTTAACAGATATAAATAATATTATGCTTGAATATAAAAAGATGCCATGCAAGTTATATCAATAAAACAGCTGATCTGAAAAGTATATCATATTATTGAGAAAGGGTGTTGAAGTATAACTTCAGTGTCTTATGAATTTTTTTTATATAATGATTTCATAAAATATTCGCCTTGACCATGAATGGGTCAATAAAAGTATGAGCCCTGGCCGGGTGGCTCAGTTGATTAGAGTGTTATCTTATAAACCAAAAAGTTGTGGATTTGATTCCTGGTCAGGGCACATACCTATGTTGTGGGTTCAATCCCCATTTGGGACATGTATGAGAGGCAATCAATAAATATTTCTCTCTCTCTCTCTCTCTCTCTCTCTCTCTCCCTCCCTCCCCCCCTCTCTCTCACTCTAGGATAAATAAACATATCCTCTGGTGAGGATATTTTAAAAAAGAATATGACTGTGTGTATTTTTAGCAGGTGACAGTGTATTTGCTGCCTAGTAGATATTCAATAAATGTGCATCTGAGCAAAGCATCCTTATTCATTATACTTATGTAATTTTTGTGGAGTTTGGCAAAACTTGGTCACTCTTCTCACTCATCCATAAGAACAAAATACCAAAGGAGGTAAACAGAGTAAAAAAAGAAAAGGTCAAAATGGGAATTTGACTAAATAAAAGGAAAAGATAGGCACCTGGAAGGAAGACATAAGATGAAGTGGAAAAGTATTATTCACAGAAGATATCTAGATATGTCATCTGTAAAACATACACCTTTGCTTGTAAACAGGTTAAATACATAGTCTTAGTTCAGTTCTTGTTTTCAATTCATAACCTTCTGATTCTGATCAAGTAATGAATGATTGCATATGCTAACAAATACAGTACTCGGCATCTAAGGCCATTAGTGCCTAGCAAAGCCTGGATTTCCTAAGGAGCAAGCCAGCTCATTAGAAGGCAGTCTGCAGGTTTGGATAACGGTTTTATTACCTCATAGAATCGCTGATGTTCCTGGCATTTAAAGCCTGATTCCTGAATAAAAATCTACTCTGGATTCACAGACTAATGAGTGTACAAAGAAGCAAAGAAACTACAAATGAAAATAAGAGTTTGGCTTTCTGACTAAATAAGCAGAATAGAGTTAGAAAATCAGTATCAAAACTTCAATCCTGGCATTTACAACAATGCTTTGAATCCTTTCTCCTTTTTTACCTTTCTTCTTCTTTTGATGAAAAGCTGAAAACTTTAAAGTACAAAGGTTTCACCAGCCAGCAAGCAGATTCATGGACTAAGTCCCTGAAAATAGTCCAGGTTCCCTGCTTTTTGACACTAGAAGAGGCCATTCTGGAAGCAGCCATTTCATGGAAGTCTCAGATCTTTGCCATATTACTTACATTGTGTGAGGAAAGAGCCTTGGCCAGAAAAAGGGTTCTCATTAATGTGCAATGGTGATAATGTTTTCCATTCAGCACACAAGATGTACACAGATGGGCCCCGTGTTTCCTGACTTCTGCTCTACAAGACACAGAGTTTAAAGCTTTGTACAGGATTCCTGGTGGGAGAGGCAGAAAGGAGATTTTTCATGCTCCCTATAAAAGCTGAAGAACAATGACTCTGGAAGAGTCACTTTCAGAGTTTGGAGAACACCAGTGGCTGCTTCATTGTTCTTTTCACAGCAGGCCTGAGGGCAAAAGGTTATCAAAAAGGGAGGGGAAAAAAAACCTGAGGGTTAAATGCAACTGAATAGAAATTCAAATATGCTTACATACAATTTTCTCTTGGGCTTTAAGTCTAGTCTTTGATTTGCATTCTTCTAAAAATAATGTAAATGATGTTTTAAATATGGCAGTCCTTTTGTATCCTTTGTTTAATCATACACATTTGACGTTGGGCATTGTTAATAGCACTAAATATTAGTCTTATATTGTTAGCTTCATAGTAAGTGGAAAGGATGGCTTTGTAATTGTACAATTTTTCTCACTCAAGCTTTTTCTTTTAATAAGTCAGTTTAAAAATTCAAGAGACAGTCTATATAATACTAGTGTACTTACTAGAGAAACTACTCATCCAAGAAAGAGACAAAGTCAGTGCAAATCATTTAAAATTTAGAAATGAATGAGTTCTACTTACTGAGTTTATCCTTGAAAATTACTGAAATGCACCCTGGCCAGTGTGTCCAGTGGTTGGGGCATCGTCCCATGCACCCAAGTTAGCATAGCCATTTGTCTAGATGGGATTAGAGCAGAAGTGACAGATATGCAAAAAAAAAAAAGGATTGAGCCAAGCTCTTTGTTCTCTCTGATGGGGAAATGTTAACTGGAACCGCCAGTGTGAACCCAGAGAAGATAGCTCTGTGTTGAGGATAGCAGCATCTTCTCAGCAGCTTTGGATCCCAAAGCTCTGAATTGTTGAAAGAAGAATAGACAGTTCTATCATTTTAAATCACTCTTTTGGATTCTCTTTGTTAGAGCATTTTAGTTTGTACCCAGTTTAGTATAGTTCCTATTAGGAAGAAAACAATATATTGGCAATGGTTTTGAAAGCTACTCAGCAAATGAGAAATTGCATATGACTGTAAATACCAAAAAAAAAAAAATGTTATGAGTTTTACCAAACATTCAAGGAAGAAGTAAAACCTATCCTCCTCAGACTATTCCAGAAAATTCAAGAAGAAGGAATACTTCCAAGCTCCTTCTATGAGGCCAGCATCACCCTAATACCAAAACCAGACAAAGACAACACAATGAAAGAGAATTACAGGCCAATATCCCTCATGAACATAGATGCCAAAATCCTCAACAAAATTCTAGCAAATCGAATCCAGCAGTACATCAGAAAGATTATACACCATGACCAAGTAGGATTTATCCCAGGGATGCAAGGATGGTACAATATTCGCAAATCAATAAACGTGATACATCACATAAACAAATTGAGAGATAAAAATCACATAGTCATATCAATTGATGCAGAAAAAGCATTTGATAAAATCCAACACCCTTTCTTGATAAAAACTCTCAGCAAGGTGGGAATAGAAGGATCATACCTGAACATAATAAAAGCCATATACGACAAACCCACAGCCAACATCATACTCAATGGGCAAAAACTGAAACCATTTCCCCTAAGAACAGGAACAAGACAAGGATGCCCACTCTCACCACTCCTGTTTAATATAGTGCTGGAAGTACTAGCCATTGCGATCAGACAAGAAGAAGAAATAAAAGGCATCCAAATTGGAAAAGAAGAAGTAAAACTGTCCTTATTCGCAGATGACATGATACTGTACATAGAAAACCCTAAAGACTCCATAAAAAAATTATTAGACTTAATAACTGAATTCGGTAATGTAGGAGGATACAAAATTAATGCCAAGAAATCTATGGCATTTCTATACACCAATAATGAACTTACAGAAAGAGAGACTAAAAAAGCAATCCCATTTACCATCGAACCAAAAAAATTAAGATACTTAGGAATAAACTTAACTAAACAGGTAAAAGACCTATACGTAGAAAACTACACTACACTGAAAAAAGAGATAGAGGAAGACATAAACAGATGGAAGAACATACCATGTTCATGGATTGGTAGAATCAACATCATCAAAATATCCATACTACCCAAAGCAATCTATAAATTCAATGCACTTCCCATTAAAATACCAACAACATATTTCACGGACCTAGAATGAAATTTCCAAAAATTTATCTGGAATAAAAAAAGAACCCGAATAGCTACAGCAATCCTGAGAAAGAAGAACAAAATAGGTGGGATCTCAATACCAGATATCAAGTTGTATTACAAAGCTACTGTTCTCAAAACAGCCTGGTACTGGCACAAGAACAGACATATAGATCAATGGAATAGAATAGAGAACCCAGAAATTGACCCAAATCAATATGCTCAATTAATATTTGACAAAGGAGGCATGAACATTCAATGGAGTCAAAACAGTCTCTTCAACAAATGGTGTTGGGAAAATTGGACAGATACATGCAAAAGAATGAAGCTAGATCACCAACTTACACCATAAACAAAAATAAATTCAAAATGGATAAAGGACTTAAACATAAGACGGGAATCCATGAAAATACTAGAGGAATCCACAGGCAGCAAAATCTCGGACATATGCCGAAAGAACTTCTTCACTGATACTACTCCTAGGACAATGGAAGCTAAAGAGAAAATAAACAAATGGGACTACATCAAAATAAAAAGCTTTTGCACAGCAAAGAAAACCATCAATAAAACAATAAGAAAGCCCACTGCATGGGAGAACATATTTGCCAATGATATCAATGATAAGGGTTTAATCTCCAACATATACAGAGAACTCATACAACTTAACAAAAAGAAGATAAACAATCCAATCAAAAAATGGGCAACTGATCTAAGTAGACACTTTTCGAAAGAAGACAGAAAGCAGGCCAAGAGACTTATGAAAACCTGCTCACAGGCACTAATCATCAGAGAGATGCAAATCAAAACAACAATGAGGTACCATCTCACACCTGTCAGAATGGCTTTTATCAACAAATCAACAAACAACAAGTGTTGGCGAGGATGCCGAGAAAAAGGAACTCTTTTGCACTGCTGGTGGGAATGCAGACTGGTGCAGCCACTGTGGAGAACAGTATGGAGCTTCCTCAAAAAACTAAAAATGGAACTCCCATTTGACCCAGTGATCCCACTTCTAGGAATATATCCCAAGAATCTAGAAACACGCATCAGAAAGGAAATATGCACCCCTATGTTCATAGCAGCACAATTCACCATAGCCAAGATTTGGAAACAACCTAAATGCCCATCAACAGATGAATGGATTAAAAACTGTGGTATATCTATACAATGGAATACTATGCTGCGGTAAAAAAGAAGGAGTTCCTACCATTTGCAACAATATGGATGGAGATGGAGAATATTATGTTGAGTGAAATAAGCCAGGCAGAGAAAGATAAATATCACATGATCTCGCTCATTTGTGGAATATAATGAACGACATAGACTGATGAAGAAGAACAGATCCAGAGGCTGAGAAACGTCGATCAGAACATCATACCTCAGGTAAGGTAGGGGAGGGTGGGGGTAAGGTGGAGAGATCAACCAAGGGACTTGTATGCATGCATATGAACCTAATCAATGGACACAGACAACAAGGGGGAGGGGCATTAAGAGAAATTGTTTCATGTGACAAAAATTTTTAAATGAAACTCTCTGTAGACTGAAAATTATTTTGGAAGGAAACAAAGAGAAGTTTCCTTCAAAAGTCATAAGGATTGTAATTGAAAGTCAATATATTTGGCCTCTTGAACTAAAGTAAGTAATTTGTGTTTTTGCCTTCCTGACAAAGTTTATATAAAGCTACAGAAAGAAATTGACAGCCAGTTTGAAATGGAATTGCCAGGGCCTAGGGCAAAGAATATCCTTACATGATATTATTCTACAATCTCATTATAATTTTAGATATTTTACAACAGCACATTTTACAATTATCCCAAACAAACTTACAAACTAATTCTTTGAATGGTTGGCAGCAATTTAAAAAAAAAGGGCCATGAAAGGATTTAATCCCTTGCAGAAGGAATTAAGGCACTGGGAAGGCACTTGAGCATCCTATATTGGCCCCTCTTGCCCTTTGTGCCAAGAGGGACCCTCTTCTCACAATCCAATTGCCCTCAGCTATTACCTGAGCTTTCTGTTCATGCTGAGCTTGAAGCCTCGTGGGGGCTGGTACCAGGGATCTGTCTCACATCCAATTGTGTGAGCTGGGCCCTCACTGGAGAAGAAACCCGAGTTCCCCAAGATAGGTGATCAGCACCGGGACCCTGCCAGCAGGCCAGGGGTTCCCAAGGCAGGTGCTGGGTGTGGAGGCCATGGGGGCATAGGCTACCAAGGAGACAGAACTGAACCTCACAGCACCCTGCTTGGCCCTGGAGGATGGCTGGTTAGCCAGAGACGGGTAAGATTCCTTAAGGAAGGAACAACCTAAGACAGGCACAGTCGCAGAGGGGCCATCAGGAGAGAACTTGGGGGATCAACAGAAGTGGGGCACAGACCCTCACCCCCCCAACATTGCAGGGGCTTGAACCCTCACCCCCTTCTAAAGTAGGTCTCCTACCCCCATGGCTGCTTCGCGCTTCCCACACCCAGCTCAGAGCGGGACCCAGGCAACAGAAAGAGACCCGGCCCAGCTCACATCGAGACACAGGTGACAGACAGAGACTTGGCCCAGCTCAGATCGGGACCCAGGTAACAGACAAGAGACTTGGCCGACAGCAGTTGCCCTATACCTAAATTCAGCCGAGCATTTGGAATGCTCAGGGCCCACTCAAGAATGCAAATAATCCTTCCCACTAATATTTACAGGGTAAACTAAGATTGTTGGTAGAGTATTAAATTTGACAGTAAAATAGTAATCGAGTTTTCAGATTAATTTAAATAGGCTAATTGAAATAAGTGAATATTCAAGTACTGGACAAAAAGCTGTTCTTAAAGTAATAACTAAAATTTCTATTGGTAGTTCATCTCATGGTAAAATTCCTGAATATGCAATGAACCTAAAGCAGTCATATGTGTGGGGGGAAAAAAATTTTTTTAATTTAAAGTTATCAAGACTGCATTATAAAATTTACAAAAACCTCCATTAAAAAAAAAAGGGGGGGGGATAGTAGGGCAATATCATGTAAGGAAAAATATCCTATAAGTAAATTACATATAGAAAATTTTTACTTTACCAAATTAAGGTTCATTTGCAATGCTAACAGCAAGACGGCCATTAAAAACACACATGGTGTCTAAATAAGACAAAGGAAAATCGTTTGAACAAAAATAAAAAGGATCCCAAATCAATTATATAGAAAAGATTCCTTTATTAACTTGTGGTCGAGAATATATTTGTATAGTTTCAGAAAACAACCCCAAGACCAGATGGATTCCTGCAACAGAGAGGAATTGACAGGAGTGCTCCAACCACGAAGACAAGAGGAAAAAACAGTCCAGAGATGGAAGACGCTGACAACGCCTTGCCATGGGAGCAGTCAGCAGCTGTGCACCACTGCAGGTTACTTAGGACCAAACCAGAGAGGGTCGGACCTGCATTGCCACCATGTGCCCACCATCCAGATATCACTGCTGACATGTACACATAAGGAACTGTTGGACATTGAAATTGGGACTCAAACATTTTTTTGTTTTGTCTTGTTTTGTTATTATATGTTTATTTCCAGTCTGCAAAGGCAAAACTTTTTAAAGGAAAGAAATGGTGGGAAAAAGATACAGAGGCAAAGAAGCATTGAACAGACTGTCAAACTACATTGGGAAGACAGGGGTGGTTGGGCGAGGAGGGCTGTAAGAGACCAACCGAAGGACTTGTACGCATGCATATAAGCACAACCAATGGATATAAGACACTGGGGTGGGGGGGGGGGGGTGGGCAGGTGAAGGCATGTCCTGGGGGGGTAGGGGAGGTTGGGGGGAGATCAAGGGGGGAAAAAAAAGGAGACATATGTACTACTATTTGTAATACTTAAAACAATAAAAATAAAATTAAATAAAAAAAAATGTTATGACAAATTTAACCACAGATAATATCTGTCTACTTACTTTACACACAAAACTGGTTAAAAATACCACATGTTATTTGATGAATTCTTTCATCAAAGTTTTTAAAAATCTAATTCTAATTACCTATGGTTTTTTTCAACTACTAAAGTTAAAGAAACAGACTTTCTTCTTCCATTTCTCTATTCATGTCAACAGTTTGTGATATTAGTACAGGAATTAATAAGCTAGAGAAAAAAAAGTAGGGTTAAAAATTTCTTCACCTGTTATCACAGCTTCCCTCATACCAACTCCAAGAATGACGCATACCATGCCCTAACTTTGGATGGTTTAGTCCTGTGGTCGGCAAACTGTGGCTCAGGAGCCACATGTGGCTCTTTGGCCCCTTTAGTGTGTCTCTTCCACAAAATACCACGGCCTGGGTGAGTCTATTTTGAAGAAGTGGCGTTAGAAGAAGTTTAAGTTTAAAAAATTTGGCTCTCAAAAGAAATTTCAATCGTTGTACTGTTGATATTTCGCTCTGTTGACTAATGAGTTTGCCGACCACTGAGTTTCCATGATCTATGTGAAATTTTTAAAAAATAAAAGAATATAATACACTATCAAAATATAAAGTGTTATTATTATTACCCAGAGTGTGTTTTTTTTTTTCTTTTTAAAATGTGTTAAGTACTGACCTAAAGCTTGAGAGCTGAGTTAGAGAGGGAAAAGGGAATATATAACAAATAAAGGTAAGATTTCTGAAGTTAGAATAATTATACTTCTAAAAAGTCTGAATTTAAAGTTTAGATTTTAATGCTTTAACCTAAAAAACAAACAAACGCATAGCTATGCACACATATGAGTTATTTTTAAGCATATATAAATGAAAGCATATGGAAAACAAAAAAATTCAAAATAAAAATTATTTAATCTGACATTAAGCAATGTATATATTTTATTAATACCAGTTCATTTTTAATAGGGTAATCAATGTTTAAACAACCATATAGCTTATGACTTTACAATCGTGATTGATAATAAATTATCTAAATATAATTTATAGTTAAATAGAGGACTAAAATATGCATGTGACCATTTATCTTGATTCATTCAAAATCAAAAGCAAGTTAAACTACGTAGTCTCTTTTTATTTGTTTAATTTAAAGCAGATGTTGGCAAATTTATTTTTATAAAGAGAGATAGTCAATATTTTAAGCTTTGTGGGCCATACAATCTTAGTTGCAACTATGCCACTGCCATTTAGGGCAAAATCAGCCATAGATGATATAGAAATGAATGAACATGTTTGTGATTCAAGGAAACTATTTGTGGACACTGAAATTTTAATTTCCTATAATTTTCACATAAAATATTACTCCTCTTTGGATTTATTCCAAGCATTTTAAAACATAAAAACAACTTTTAACTCTCCAGCCTTAATAAAACAGTCTGGGGGCTGGCCAGTGTTGCTCAATGGTTGAACGTCAACCTATGAACCAGGAGGTCGGTGTT
Organism: Corynorhinus townsendii; assembly: GCA_026230045.1. Classification (NCBI taxonomy): domain Eukaryota; kingdom Metazoa; phylum Chordata; class Mammalia; order Chiroptera; family Vespertilionidae; genus Corynorhinus; species Corynorhinus townsendii. The sequence continues at coordinate 160,773,749 of JAPDVU010000002.1, forward strand.
AGATTCCCATTCAGGGCTAATGTCTGGGTTGTGGGCTTAATCCCCAGTAGGGGGTGTGCAGGAGACAGCCGATCAATGATTCTCTCTCATCAGTGATGTTTCTCTGTCTCTCTCCCTCTTCCTTCCTCTTTGAAATCAATAAAAATATGTTAAAAACAAAAAACAAAAACCAGCTGGTTTCTCCATGCAGGCCATAATTTGCCAACCCTGATTCAGAATGATCACAAAATCAAATCATATATACAGAAACACTTATTATATTAGATGAATTTTAAATCTCTTCCTTATTTAGGGCAATTTAAAATGTTACAAGATGTAATTGAATTTCATTCATTCCATAAATATTAGTGAAATCTTACTTGGTACCTACACATAATAAAATTGAGAGACTCTGTGCCTCATGGCAATTATCGTCCCATTTGTGAAATAGGCATTAATAAATAACTCCTGCAACTAAATGTCTAATGCCCATAAACTATAGTGTCTAGTTTCATTCAAACATTGAATAAAACTATGGTTTTTAACATGTTTTTATTTAATTATAAATTGAAAATTATAATTGTCAATAAAATGTTCTGATATGAAGAAGTTGAGCAAATTGAATACCAAATTTTTCAACTAGTAGCTCAATCTAAACTAGATTTAGCCAATGGAAAAAAAAAAGTACATGATTACTCTGTGTTTTAATACATTGATTGACATTTTAGTTGATTGAGTTTCATAATGTCTCAAATTGGATCCCATAGTTCATGCAGATTACTACTCTTAAGGCATAAAGACACAACCACTCTAAGTCTTCTCAACTAGACTAGTTTTCTCTAAATTAGAACCTGGCAAGTTACTTAGCAGTCATTAGATGTTTTATATGTGCAAAGCACCATTGATACAAAAATGATAATAATAGTACTATTGGGGAGTTTTTACTATGTTCATTACATACTGTAATAATTACTTGGCATGTATTATCACATTTAATACTCACAGAGCTTTGTGAATGAGATAATGCTTGGCCTATTCCAAACATGAGGTACTTAAGTATCAGAGGTAAAGATGTGAATCCAGAGCTTTGCAATGCTCAAACATGTGCTCTGTACCACTTGCAAGTGTTCATCACATTTAGAAATAGATAAATAATAGGAGATATGAAGCTTAATGAGAGGATGATGCTGATATTAACTAATTAATATTTATATACGTACCATTTGCTGAGCAATGATTCTGTACCAAGCACTTTTTAAAGAGCTTTCTACAAATTATAAAGTTTAGTCTTTCCTAAATCTCTATTAATGAAAGTTTTATTTTAACCCCATTTTTCAGACAAGGAATATGAAAATAAAATAATTTATCAAAGGTCAGAGAGCTGGGAAACCAAGATGGCGGCATAGGTAAACACCTAAACTGCTGCCTCGCACAACAATTTCAAAACTACAACTAAAAGGAAAAACGGACATCATCCAGAACCACAGGAAGGCTGGCTGAGTAGAAATTCTACAACTAGAAAGAAAGAGAAAAGCACACTGAGATTCAGAGGAGCTGCAGGAGGCAGAGGTACTGAGACGCGCACACAGAGAGGACTGGCAACTGAGTGCATGGCTGGCTTTCTCAAGCGGGCGGGAGACAAAAGTTCCTAACTGCACTGAACTCCAGTTCCAGGTGAGACTCTAGAGACCCAGACTCATTCAGGGAGAAACTGGACTGTCTGTCAGCAGGCGGAACTCGAGGGCAGCTTTCTCTCAGAGGTGCTTGCAGCAATTACCATGGGACACTGAGACACAGGGGCTTATTAGGGCAGGGCTGATGGGAAGCCAAGGCTGTCTACTCTGCCCTGAGACTCCACCCCATCCAAGCTGAGCACAAAGGCTTTTGCAAGTCTTGTCTCATAAGGGTGTCTCCAGCACAGAAGTTCTCCCAGTGTAGACACAGCTGATCCTCACAGCCAATTGGCCTGGAGGTCAGTTCCTCCCAGTGACACCAACAACAATCAAGGCTTAACTACAACAAGACTGTGCACACAGCCCACAAAGGGGTGCACCAAGAGTGTCCACCTCAGGTAACTGGGGAGGCTGAGCCACTGGGCCATATAGGACACCTAGCACACAAAGCCACTCTATCAACTCAGGGAAGCAGCTAAAATGTGGAGACAAAGAAACAGGTCACAAATGAAAGAAATGGAGGAAAGCAAATGACTGGATATAGAATTCAAAACCACGGTTATAAGGTTTTTCAAGAATTTTCTAGAAAAGGCTGATAAATTTAGCGAGACCCTCGAGGATATGAAAAAGGACCAACTAGAAATTAAGCATACACTGACTGAAATAAAAAATATTATACAGAGATCCAACAGCAGACTAGAGGTCCGCAAGAATCAAGTCAAAGATTTAAAATACAAAGAAGCAAAAAACACTCAACTGGAAAAGAAAAAAGAATCCAAAAATATGAAGATAGTGTAAGGAGCCCGGGGACAACTTCAAACTTCCCAACATACAAATTATGGGGTGCCAGAAGAAGAGAGAGAGCAAGATACTGAAAACCTTTGTGAAGAAATAATGACCGAAAACTTCCCCCACCTGGTGAAAGAAATAGACTTACAAGTCCACGAAGCACAGAGAACACCAAACAAAAGGAATCCAAAGAGGACCACACCAAGACACATCATAATTAAAATGCCAAGAGCAAAAGACAAAGAGAGAATATTAAAAGCAACAAGAGTAAAATAGTTAGTTACCTACAAGGGAGCACCCATACGATTGTCAGCTGATTTCTCAACAGAAACTATGCAGGCCAGATGGGAGTGGCAAGAAATATTCAAAGTGATGAATAGCAAGAACCTACAACTAAGATTACTCTACCCAGAAAAGCTATCATTCAGAATTGAAGGGCAGATAAAGAGCTTCACAGATAGGAAAAAGCTAAAGGAGTTCATCACCATCAAACCAGTATTATATGAAATGCTGAAAGGTATTATTTAAGAAAAGGAATAAGAAAAAAGTAAAGATAAAAATTATGAACAACAAATACATATCTACCAACAAGTGAATCTAAAAATCAAGCGAATAAAAAAATCTGATGAACAGAATAAACTGGTGAATATAATAGAATCAGGGGCATAGAAAGGGAGTGGACTGACAATTCTCAGGAGGAAAAGTGTGTGGGGGGTGCGGGAAGAGACTGGACAAAAATTGTACATCTATGGATGAGGACAGTATGGGGGAGTAAGGGCAGAGGGTGGGGTGGGAACAGGGTGGAGTGTAGTTATAGGGGAAAAAAGAGAAACAATTGTAATAATCTGAACAATAAAGATTTATTCAATTAAAAAAATAAATTAATTAAAAAATTAAAAAGTCAGAGAGTTAATAAGTAATGGAGCCAGGATTTGAGCCCAAGCAGTCTGTTTCCAGGGCTTACTTGCATGTCTAAGTCATGACCACTGCCCAAGCCACACAGGCTATGCTCAGCACACTCTTGAAAATGCCATTGATTACAACAGATTTTGTATAGTATGGCAAAGATTCTGGATTTTACCTGTAGTTACTGGAGAGTGCTTGAAGGGCTCTGTGTTTTGAAATGAATTAATACGTGTTTTGGAATGATTAATCTGAAGGCAAGGAGAAGATAGATTCCAGAACTTTGTTACCAATATCATAGTCCTTATGAGAAAGAGAGAGAGAGAGAGAGAGAGAGAGAGAGAGAGAGAGAGAGAGAGAGAGAGAGGGAGAGAAAGCTAAAAACGTCAACTGAGGCCACAAAAGTAGAAAGAGAATGGGTCTTGAATTCTTTACTAGTAATCTGGACAGGCAAAGAGAGGGCAATATACAGATATGGAGGGAAATATGATTGATAATTGAGGTATGTCAGTTGTGGGGAATTTGAGATTCTGTAGCAGATGGTCAGTATGGTCAGCAGTTGAACAAGTGGCTCAGGGTGTGAGTTTAGACTGGACAGGTTGATATGGTTACCCCAAAGCAGGTGTTAATAGCATGGGTTTTGGTAAACAATCCAGGAATGGCAAATATTAAGAAAGACAAGGTTTGGGGATAGAATCATGCAGCACAGTTACAGTATAGAGGTAGGTCCAGGAAAAGTTCTCTTTGGAAAGACTAATATAAATGGTCATCCTATATAATAAAGAAGTAATATGCAAATTGACCCTCATGCTGTAACACTGTCCCAAGATGGCATTGTTCAATGGAAAACCAATGCACCAAAAAAGAGGCAGTACTAGTAGGGTGGGGTAGTTCTTCACAAAGCAAATACCTATATACCCACCAGAGGATAGAGGTGACTGAGTTCACATTTACCATTTTGAGCCATAATTCTAAATTTGGTTATTATATCATGGTATTCCAAACCTTGTAGACCAATGCTGCTGAAATACTGTCTGAAACATTTACCATCTATATCCTCCTACAGGGATTGCTCAAACTTGGTCATCTATAAATGCTCCTCAGAGACCTAAGAGTTGGGTATCACTAGGAATAAACTACATTATCCACATAATATACACATACTACTCCTCTTTACAACTTCATGGTCATCCCATTCTCTGTAGAAGAATCCAACTGTAAGTATTCAATATGTAATATCTTCTACTCTGAGAATGCATGTATTATATTGTATGACTGAAGAAAGTTGAAAAAAGTATGAGTCCAAATTTTTATCAGATTATTTGAAATATATAAACACAATCTTTAGCCACTTTTTATTGATCTAAGTTAGCCCTTACATTTAGGAAAAGAAATCAGTCTATTATATTGAACATATCGTCCACATGCATTTCTTCTTGTAAACAATTACATCTGTATAAAGATAAGTTGTTAACTCAAACTATCCACTGTGAAGAAGATGTTACATGCACTTAATTTCTAAATAACAGATAATTTTTACAGCTTGCTTTCAAATATTTTCCAAGTGCAGTAATGTGAAGAAAAAAAAAAAATCAAGCAGTTACATAACTGTTCAATATACATTATGTTCAAGTTTAAAATTTCTCAAAGGAAAGAAAAAATCCATTAAAAATGAGAAATCTGACATCAAAATAATCCATACTGGGATCATGTTGAAATAGTAAGAGCAAGTGCACATTATATTAAGTTAAATAATGCTTACAATATCTAAACTATGGAGAAAAGGGGGCACTGGCTGTCCTCAAACAGTGAAGAGAATCTAGAAGTAGAAAATCATGAAGGAAACAAAATTTGAGCATTTCCTAAACTGCGTTTCACAGATCACTAATCCCATGCATAGTCCATAAGACACAGATACAATTAATTGTATTATAAATGATTACTTATCAGTTATAAATGCTATTACTTATAACTGCCCAAACATATCCTATCTAAAAAAAAAAAAAAAAAAAGAGTAATATGCAAATTGACCATCACTCCAACACACAAGATGGCCACCCCATGTGGTCAAAGATGGCCACCCCCATGTGGACACAAGATGGCCACCACAAGCTGGCCAGCAGGAGAGGGCAGTTGTGGGCATCAGGCTAGCAGGGGAGGGCAGTTGGGGGGGACCAGGCCTGCAGGGGAGGGCAGTTGGGGGTGACCCAAGCCTGCAGGAGAGAGCAGTTGGGGGGGAGGACCAGGCCTGCAGGGGAGGGTAGTTGGGGGGGACCAGGCCTGCAGGGGAGAGCAGTTGAGGGGGCACCCAGGCCTGCAGAGGAGAGCAGATGGGGGTGACCAGGCCTGCAGGGGAGGGTATTTGGGGGGGAGACCAGGCCTGCAGGGGAGGGTAGTTGGGGGGGACCCAGGCCTGCAGGGAGGGCAATTGGGGGACCAGGCCTGCAGGGGAGGGCAGTTAGGGGCAATTGGGCCGTCAGGGGAGCAGTTAGGCATTGATCTGGTTGGCAGGGGAGTGGTTAGGGGGTGATCAGGCTAGCAGGCAGAAGCAGTTAGGGGCAATCAGGAAGACAGGCAGGCGAACAGTTGGGAGCCAACAGTCCTGGATTGTGAGAGGGATGTGGGACTGCCGGTTTAGACCCGATCCAAACAGGCAGTCGGACATCCCTCAAGGGGTCCCAGATTGGAGAGGGTGCAGGTTGGACTGAGGGACACTCCCTACCATGCACAAATTTCATGCACTGGGCCTCTAGTTATTTATAAAATTCTAATACAGTATTTCTTTCTAATGTGCATTAGTCCATTAATCACTCTGAAAATTCCTGAAAGAAAAAAATTAAATTGGATTAACCTAGTGTTTCCCTAACAGTTTAACCTTTGACTAATCCCACCCATTAAAATCCTCTCTAAGTATTCTCATATGGAAATACTTAGGGAAACCTTACACTAGAGCAAGGGTCAGCTACGTTTTTCTATAAAGGGCCAAATAGAAACAACTTTAGGCTTTGCAGCCCACATGGTACCTATAAAAATTAACTCAACTCTACCTTTGCAGCATGAAATAGCCACAATTGATATGTAAATGAAGGGGTGTGGCCATGATCTAATACAACTTTATTTACAAAAACACAGCAGACCATCAGTTTATTTTGTTTATTAGATTCCTTATATGAGTGAGAATAGATCCAGAGATATGGAAGCATGGAACAGACTGATGAATCTCAGAGGGAAGGGGATAGGGTGGAGGGGGAAAGAAATTAAATAAACAATGTATATGCATACATGCATAACCCATAGACCAGACAATAGTGGGGTGAAGGCTTGGGGGCGGGGGGGGGCACATCTGTAATACTTTCAACAATAAAGGTAAATTTGAAAATAAAATAAATAAAAATACAGCAAACCAGATTTAGTCCGTGGGCCATAGTTGGCCAACCCCTGACTTAGAAGCATAATCTTTATCCCACTAATAGAAGCTGAAAGTTCACCATCTTTATCTATTAGGGCTCTTCTTCAAGTGTCCTTCAGGAAGCAATGGTCATGAGGAATTTCCTTAATCTTTACTGTGACATGAAAAGACATATTCAGGCAGGGATGGTCCAGTTTCATAAACTGTGCTAAATAAAGGAAAGACACCCCAAGTTTTAACTTAACTATGACCTTTAGCTCAAAACAAGTAGATGTTTATTAAATGATCTGGGATAAGTACACATATTTTAAACACCTATATGCTTCTAAGCAAATGCAAATAATTAAGCTAGACATATACTTAAAAATAGAACTAAGGTAAATATACTTATTAAATGTGCCAGAAAGTATAAAGGATACTATATCTGGTCTTGATTTTATTTTGGTTAATAATTGCACATTGTAAAGTATTTTCATTAAGTGATATAATATTCTAGGCAAGTGACTAAACATAAAAGGTAAAATGAAAGTGTTTCCCTACATATAACTAGTGATACCTACTACCAAAATTCCCCTTAAGACAATATTATCATCTCATGTAAATAATCTCAAGTGACTAACCATGATGCAAACTTGAATATCTTTTGCTCATTACAGTCCTTTCCTTGCTCTCATTCTGTTATTTAAAAGCTCAAATAACTTATCAAATAAGCAAAAAATGTTAGCAAGTATTATTGTCCTGGCTCCCAACATTAGTTTTGATCATTTAGCTTATTTCTTCATTTCTCTGGAGGTTCAAAAGACCTTTGGCAATTCCATTGAATGATCTGTTATTTTTCCCTGTAAATGTCATTTTCCTAATCTAGTAATTAATAAAAAACAAACAAAAAATATTTCCTTAGTGAATGTTGCTTGCTTGCTTTTTGTGCTGCATTTCTACCATTTGCTATTTCTGACCCCCCAAAAATGAGGTAATTATTATTAATGACTAACATTTAATTAGGTTGTTTGATCTTTGGTTAAACAAGTTTGCAGATTTTCATTAGCATACCTACAAAGATCAGCCCTACTGTTTTAATGAATATTGACATCTCCATGTAATGACAAAGCCCTTTATTTTCTGGCCACTGAATTACTAGGCAGTGATCACAAGAAAGCATGTGATACACACTAAACAGAAATCCTTGATTTTTCACAAAAATCTAATTTCCAGTGAAGGATTTAGGTCAATAGTTTGTATTGTGTGATCATAATTACATAAAGACAGGACTTAATAAACAGGAGATTTTCTAATTATTCACATTACTGGTAATAGCTAGATTTATACAGAACTTTTTATTAATCATATTTATTTTAGGTTTGTTAATTTCAAAGACTTAAGGCAGAGAGGAGATAATGTGCCAGGACTGCAGGCAAGGCTGCTAACTGACTGGGGTTAGATGGTGTAATCCACCCTAGGTTCTATAAGGCACACCTCACTGCAGGTGACAGGTCCTGTTGCTGGGGCACAGTTGAACATGGGAGGGCTCCCCATAGCAGTCCAAGAGTTAGTGAAGAGAAAAAAACCTTGGAAGAGGACGGGACTCTGGTAGGTGACTGATTGGAGGGGAGCTTACCAGCCCTCCTCCCAACTGGGACTCTGAGGCAGGACCAGGTTCGGCTGTTGACAACCCCAGCATTCTGAAGAGAGTCCCACACTCCTCTTTACTCCTCTTTTGAGTCTGGGATCTCAAAAGTTGGCTAACTCAGATACCTGAGGTACTGCCCTCAGAATGCTCACCATTACCTCACCCTGTGGCTCACCTATACCCAAGTCTGGCTGTGCAAAATCATGCTTAGGGAAGGGTCAGTAGAAAAACCTTTGCATCAGTTCCCTGTGTCTTCATTCCAGCCAGTCAATGTAATCATCATCATATCATCATCATCATCGTCATCGTCATCATCATCATCATCTCCAAAAAGGAGTGTTTGGGTCATTAATACAGCATTGACTTTTTTTTTTAATAAATCTTTATTGTTCAGATTATTACAGATGTTCCTCTTTTTTTTTTTGCCCATAGCACCCCTCCACCTGATTCTCCACCCCACCCCATGCCCTTAACCCCCGCCACTGTCTTCATCCATAGGAGTAAGATTTTTGTCCAATCTCTCCCCGCACCCCTCACACCTGCTTCCCCTGAGAGTCGTCAGTCCACTCCCTTTCTATGTCCCTGATTCTATTATATTCACCAGTCCATTCTGTTCTTCAGATTTTTATTCACTTGATTTTTAGATTCACTTGTTGGTAAGTATGTATTTGATGTCATTTTGTTGTTCATAATTTTTATCTTTACCTTTTTCTTCTTCTTCCTCTTCTTAAAGAATACCCTTCAGCGTTTCATGTAATCCTGGTTTGGTGGCGATGAACTCCTTTAGCTTTTTCTTGTCTGTGAAGCTCTTTATCGGACCTTCAATTCTGAATGATAGCTTTGCTGGGTAGAGTAATCTTGGTTGTAGGTTCTTGCTGTTCATCACTTTGAATATTTCTGGCCACTCCCGTCTGGCCTGCATAGTTTCTGCCGAGAAATCAGCTGACAGTCGTATGGGTACTCCCTTGTAGGTAACTAACCGTTTTTCTCTTGCTGCTTTCAAGATTCTCTCTTTGTCTTTTGCCCTTGGCATTTTAATTATGATGAGTCTTGGTGTGGTCCTCTTTGGATTCCTTTTGTTTGGGGTTCTGTGCACTTCCTGGACTTGTAAGTCTATTTCTTTCACCAGGTAGGGAAAGTTTTCTGTCATTATTTCTTCTAATAGGTTTTCGGTATTTTGCTCTCTCTCTTCTTCTGGCACCCCAAAAATTCGGATGTTGGTACGCTTGAAGTTGTCCCAGAGGCTCCTTACACTATCTTCATATTTTTGGATTCTTTTTTCTTTTTGTTTTTCTGGTTGGGTGTTTTTTGTTTTCTCATATTTCAGATCTTTGGTTTGATTCTTGGGGTACGTTGATCTACAGTTGAGTTTCTGTATATTCTTTATTTTAGACAGTGTATGCTTCATTTCTGACTGGTCCTTTTCCATTTTTTTGGCATTCTCATTAAGGTCCTTGAAGGTCTCACTAAGCTCCTCAGAAGTGTCATCAAGTTTCTCGGCGGTTTTTAGAAGATTCTTGAGTAACCTTATAAATGTGGTTCTGAACTCTATGTCGTCCAGTAGTTTGCTTTCCTCCATTTCTTTCATTCGTGACATGTTTCTTTGTTTCCGCATTTTGGCTGCTTCCCTGTATTGATGGAGTGGCTTTGTGTGGTAGGTGACCTATAGGGGGCAGTAGCTCAGCCTCCCCAATCACCTGATGTGGACGCTCTTGGTACACCCCTTTGTGGGCTGAGTGCAAAGTCTTGGTGTAGTTAAGCCTTAATTGCTGTTGGTACGCTGGGAGGAATTGACCTCCAGGCCAATCGGCTGTGAGGACTCGCTGTGTCTATAAGAACTGCTGTGCTGGAGACATGCTTATGGTGCAGGACTTGTTTCAGTGGGGCTTTGGTGCTCACTGAGTCTGCTCTTGAATGTGTCACTATGGATGTGAGGAATTGAAATCTCGTTTCTCACACTGACCTCTAGGTACACTGGCTTCTGGATCTCCAATGGGGTGCAGGTCAGCTACTGTCTGAGTCCACCCAGCAGGAGCTACAGCGAGAGCTACAGTTTTCTCCTCTTTGCTTGGGGTTTGGAGGTTTTGGAGCTGTCTGATCCAGGCTGCAAGTTTGTTAGGTTAAGTCCATTCATATGCAAAAGCCTCTGCTTGGAGCTTGGGTGGGTTTGTAGATTGTGTGGGGTGGGGTCTCAGGGCGTCACTAGGCTAGGGCGTGGCAAACAGCAATGGCTGCTAGTTAGCCGGCTCTGTGTCTCGGACTGCATCCAGTCCCGTGCCCCAGCGCAGATAAACAATTATTCCTGTGGGCAGCTCTGCAAGCAGGCCCCCCTCACTTTCCGACCTGGTAGCAGACAATCCAGCTTCTCCCCGTAGGAGTTTGGGTCCCCCACGTTTCCCCAGTAACTGTATTTCAGAGTAATCGGTGGCTTGTCTCCCCTTTGGATTGAAAAAAGCAATGCCTGCTGCCAGCCCAGATCCCACGCCTCCGTACCTCAGCTTTTCAGCGCCTGTGCACGACTCAGTGCTCTTTTCTCTTTCCTTCTAGTTGTAGAACTTCCCCTCAGCCAGCCTTCCCATGGTTCTGGGTGATAGACATTTTGTCTTTTAGTTGCAGTTTAAATTGTTGTGCGAGGCAGCAGTTTAGGTGTTTACCTACGCCACCATCTTGGATTTGTCCACATTGACTTTTTAAGATCTAATTTCTTTGGTATTCAGTTTTTCAATGAACTGTGTGTTGTCAACAGAATCTTTGATTTGGCATGCAAGGTCTTTTCTATATGGTCCAAATGTACCATTTTATTGCCAAACCCTCCCTATACCCCTGCCTCCTCACTACCACTGCCACTAAGCCATTTAGGGGGATGTTACCAACATGCCAAGTTACTGATTGCTAATCAAATATGCCATCCTGGCTCACATTTCTATGACATTGCACTGCTTTTGCACTTACCTACAATGACCAACTCCATCTCATCTGCAGTTAATGGCTACCCTTAAAAACTCTGCCCAAAATATTATTTCTTCTATTCATTCATTTAGTTGAAATCATATTGACTATCTCCTATGTGCCAGATATAGTTTAAGCACTGAAGAGACAATGGTAAACAAGATAGCCTCTACTTTCAGGGAGTTTACATCTAGAAAAAGAAACACAATAAACCAATGCATAAGTAAGCAAGATAACGATAAATTATGAAAATGTCCATAAAGAAAGTAAACAGGGTGATGTGAGAGAGGATAAGGAATGGGGAAAAGTAACTTTAGGTAAGTTGGTTTTGGAAAGACTCTCAGAAAAAGTCACATTCCAACTGAGACTTGAGGAAGAGAAGGGACCAGTTATGTGAATACTTGGAATCAGAAAACTCTTGGCATGCTCATGAATTAAAAGGAGGCCAGGATGACTGGACCATAAGACCATGGGTTAAGGTGGTTGGAGATGTGCTTTTTTTAAAAAAAATAAATCTTTATTGTTCAGATTATTACAATTGTTCCTCTTCCCCCCCCCCCATAGCTCCCTCCACCCAGTTTCAACCCCACCCTCTGCCCTCACCTCCCCCCCTCCCGAGTGCCCTCATCCATAGATGTACGATTTTTGTCCAGTCTCTTCCCACATCCCCCACACCCCTTGCCCCTGAGAATTGTCAGCCCACTCCCTTTCTATGGCCCTGATTCTATTATATTCACCAGTTTATTCTGTTCATCAGATTTTTTATTCACTTGACTTTTAGATTCACTTGTTGGTAGATATGTATTTGTTGTTCGTAATTTTCATCTTTACCCTTTTCTTCTTCTTCCTCTTCTTAAAGAATACCTTTCAGCATTTCATAAAATACTGGTTTGGTGGTGATGAACTCCTTTAGCTTTTTCTTATCTGTGAAGCTCTTTATCTGCCCTTCAATTATGAATGATAGCTTTGCTGGGTAGAGTAATCTTGGTTGCAGGTTCTTGCTATTCATCACTGAATATTTCTTGCCACTTCCATCTGGCCTGCATAGTTTCTGTTGAGAAATCAGCTGAAAATCGTATGGGTGCTCCATTGTAGGTCACTAACTTTTTCTCTTGCTGCTTTTATTATTCTCTCTTTGTCTTTTGCTCTTGGCATTTTAATTATGGTGTGTCTGGGTGTGGTCCTCTTGGGATTCCTTTTGTTTGGGGTTCTGTGCACTTCCTGGACTTGTAAGTCTATTTCTTTCACCAGGTGGGGGAAGTTTTCAGTCATTATTTCTTCAAATAGGTTTTCAGTATCTTGCTCTCTCTCTTCTCCTGGCACCCCCATAATTCGGATGTTGGTATGCTTGACGTTGTCCCAGAGGTCTCTTACCCTATCTTCAAGTTTTTGGATTCTTTTTTCTTTTTGCTTTTCCGGTTGAGTGTTTTTTTGCTTCTTTGTATTTCAAATCTTTGACTTGATTCTTGCAATCCTCTAGTCAGCTGTTGGGTATCTGTATAATATTTTTCATTTCAGTCAGTGTATGTTTAATTTCTAGTTGGTCCTTTTTCATATCCTCGAGGGTCTCGCTAAATTTATCAGCCTTTTCTAGAAAATTCTTAAAAAACCTTATAACCTTATATAGAGTGGTTTTGAACTCTATATCTAGTAGTTTGCTTTCCTCCATTTCTTTCATTTGTGACCTGTTTCTTTGTCTCCGCATTTTGGCTGCTTCCCTGAGTTGATAGAGTGGCTTAGTGTACTAGGTGTCCTATAGGGCTCACTGGCTCAACTTTCCCAGGTGGACACTCTTGGTGCACCCCTTTGTGGGCTGTGTGCACAGTCTTGTTTTAGTTAAGCCTTGATTGTAGTTGCTATCACTGGGAGGAATTGACCTCCAAGCCAATTGGCTGTGAGGATCAGCTGTGTCTACACTGGGAGAACTTCTGTGCTGGAGACACCCTTATGAGGCAAGACTCACTTCAGTGGGGCTTTGGTGCTCAAAGTCTGCCCCCTGAGTATGTCCCTTATGGATCTGAGGAGTTGTAATCTGGATAGTCCTACTCTGACCCTGGGTACATTGGCTCTTGGATCTCCAAGGAGGTGCAAGTTTAGTCTCTGCCTGAAGCCACCCAGCAGGAGCTACGGAGAGATCTGCAGATTCCTCTTCTTTGTTTGGGTTTTGGAGGTGCCCAGATGAGGCCCAGCTGTGAAGCAATGCAAGCTGCTGTGGAGCCTTGGGCCTTCTTTTGGATGTTCTGGGTCTCACTGACTCAGCTGCAGTTTGTTAGGTAAGTTTAGAATTCAAAGGACTAGGCCATTCATACGCAAAAGTCTCTGCACTCAGCTTGGATGGGCCAGAGTCTCAGGGTGAAGCAAACAACAATGGCTTCCCATCAGCCCTGCCCTAAGAGGCTCCTGGGTCTTAGTGTCCTGCGGTAATCGCTGCAAGCACCTCTGAGAGAAAGCCACCCTTGAGTTCCGCGTGCTGCCAGACAGTCCAGTTTCTCCCCGTATGAGTCTGGGTCACCAGAGTCTTGCCCGGAACTGGAGTTCAGAGCAGTCAGGAGCTTTTGTCTGCCTCCAACTTGAAAAAGCCAGCCACATACTCAGTTGCCAGTCCTCTCCGAGCACGCCTCCGTACCTCTGCCTTTACTTCTGTAGCTTCTCAAGTCTTAGTGTCATTTTTTTCTTCCCTTCTAGTTGTAGAATTTCCACTCAGCCAGCTTTCCTGTGGTTCTGTATGATGTCCATTTTTTCTTTTAGTTGTAGTTTTGAAGTTGTTGTGTGAGGCAGCAGTTCAGGTATTTACCTATGCCGCCATCATCGTTTCTCGGAGATGTGCTTTTGATAGTGGGACTTATAATCTGATAGAGCACCTGAATTAATCTGAAAAATAGTCACATTATCTTAAATCTTAGAACACATATACTTATGTGAATAGGGGGTTAAGTTTCTTATATGTGAATAGGGGGTTACCTTTCCTTTTTAATGCCTGTGTGAAGAGATTGAGGAGGTGACTCAGCTGTGAAACTAGCAAGCAGAACCGATAAGCATGGTCAGACTGGCCCACCAGGAGTCAAAACATCATCTCATCACCTAATAACTAAAGACAATAGCTGACATATTCGGACCTCCAGCACTGCATGTAGCTGCATTCCATCCCCAGCCTCATCCTAACCCCTTCCCCTTTATAATCTTATCCCCTGCACCTTGCTGTAAGACAGGATTTAAATGCTTGTAGGTGCCCTGTCTCCTTGGTTGGCTGGCCTTCTCAATAAAAACCTTATATGATTCAACTCTGCCTTTGTTATTGGGCACAGTGACAGGCACCCCGAGCCCAATTGGAGATTTCCCAGTAACAATTTCACTCCCAAACTTCTCATTCCCATTCCTTGAAGTCAGTAAATCAGCAGCCTCTTCATAACAGCACATGTTATGATGTTATAATTGTCTGCCTCCAACTCAACTTTGAGCTCTTTGAAGGCAACTACCATATATTATACATCTTGATATCCCTACCACCTATTAAAGCCAAGTACAATGTATGTGTTCAACAAATATTTGTTCACTATTAATGTCTGTACTTATATTCTTGATCCTAACCGCTCCTGATGCCTGCAAGGACTCACTTCATATATCCATATTTATTCACACCTTTACCCTTCCTATTAACTCAATAAATAAATCACCTCAAATCTTTCGACTCCTTAAAAAAAACACACGCACACACACAAAAAAACTCCCTTCAGCCCCATGTCCCCTCCAGCCAGGACCTTGCAGTTTACTTTATAAAAATCCCTTGAGAGAGCTATTCACTCATTGATTCTACTTCCTGTTTCCCCCCATTCTTCCTCAGCCCACTGTAATTTAGCTTTACTCTTTGCCTTATCCTTTAGCTCTTCAGCTCTGACAGGGCTGATTGACCAAACTATGCATTTGAGTATTTATTTTGTTTTGTAATGTGGGGCAGGTGACTTACCCTCCTCTGTGACTCAGCAGACTCATCTGTAACAGGGGGATAATAATGGACTCCAACCCATGGGTTTGTTTCGGGGATGAAATGACATACTACATGTAAAGTGTCTGGCAAAGTTAGTGCAATTGTTGTCTGACCTTTTACAATCGTAGAATTATTGTTATGCTGACCCTTCTACAGCTCTCCCTTGATCTTGAAATTATTTCTACCCATGGCTTACCTACCATCACTGTCTCTTCATTTCTCTTATCTCTTTCTGGACATGACATCTCAATTTCATGAAACCTCTTCCTCCAGTTTCTTCTAAATGTTAATGTCTACCAGTGTCTTCTCCTCATTTCACTCTATATACTTCATTTAAATCTGTCCACTTTAGTTCCCATTTAAATATTAATGAGCCCCCAATTTTTTTCCCTAATCCAGATCTTTTTCCTAAGTTTTGGCCTTCCCTATACTACTCTATTTAAATAGTCTCCATCTAACTTTTCAGCAGAACCCCCAAAGTCAATACCTTTACCCTTGAAATCAGTTTTTCTCCTCCTCTGCCTCTCCTCTGCCCCTGCTGCAGGGGATGGCATGATGAGCTATCCAGATACCCAATTCAGAAACATTAGCTGATCCCTAGGCTCTTCTCTTCCTCCCTGCTCCTCCCTCTTAACCCATCTTCTCCATTCCTCCTTCCAGGTTTCCCCAGAATGTCTGCTCCCATGTCCATTTCTATTACAGTGTCTTAGAGCAGGCCCCAGCATCTCTCCTCTGTACAAACTCTCCTAACTTATCTCCACACCTTCAGGCTCACAAATTTCAGTTCATCCATGCACAGCAGCCAACAAGATCCTTTTAAAACGCAAATCCAATCATGCCATTGCCTTGCCTAAACCCCTGCAATGACTCCCCGAAGCTTTCAGGATACAATTCAAGCTCATCAGTTTAGTTCGAAGCCCTCTGCCTGAGTCAGATCAGTGCTCTTAACAGCTCCCTCCCCACCAGTTCAGGAGGCTGCAAGTGCCCTATAAAAATCTGCTGCAGTTATGTTCCGGCTGCTCAGAAAATCCCTCCAAGCTCCACAGCCCACCCTGATTGCACTTTTGAGCCTCTGCTGTCATCTGAGTTCCTGGTTTAAGTCTCTGTCTCCAATCTGAACACTGCCTGGTTGCCTCCTTAGATGTAGGATCTGCTCACTTTCAATTTCTCATTCTCTCCAAATTGTGGTTTCTTTAGTCACCCCTTGTGCTCTGATACACACTCTAGCCCATGGGCAAGGGACACTCCAGTCCCTACTCCTGACCCAGTCTCCCCTGACACTGCCCTCCAGTCTCACCCAGCATCCGGTTTCTACCTGCCTGGGAGAGGGCAATGGACTGTTTCTGTGAACACATCAATCCCTGTGCTCCATCCACATAGAATATTTGCTGGTCCTCAAACAGTTCATGCTGTTGCACATCTTTGACTCTTCACACAAACTGTTCACTTTGCTCGGAATACACCCCAATCTTCTCCCACCGCTTACCCATACTATGTTGCCCAACATATGCACCCACTAGCTTACTCAGGCCAGCACTTAAAGATTGAATACTTGGAAGTCTTTGGTGATACCTACACTGGTCTTAATTAAAAACCTCTCTTCTAGTCCTAGCTGGTTTGACTCAGGGGATATAGCATTGGCCTGTGGAATGTCCTGGTTTCAATTCCAGTCAAGGGCACATGCCCAGGTTCCAGGCCTGATCCCCAGTAGGGGGCATGCAGGAGGCAGCCGATCAATGATTCTCTCTCATCATTGATGTTTCTATCTCTTTGTCCCTCTCCCTTCTTCTCTGAAATCAATAAAAACATATTTTGAAACAACAACAACACCTCTCTTCTGTCCTCTGAATCCCTCTATACAAATCTAACATAGTGTCTATTGTTTAAGAGTTCTTCTATTTCCTTTGGTTCCCTATTAGACTGTCAGCCCTTAAGGTCAGGGAATTATAATCAGTCTTTGTATCTCAGTGCCTGGTATAGTGCTCAATATATTATGATACCTGATAAGTTTTTAATGAGTGAATGAGCAAATTAATCCTATAGTCCTGGAATAAACCAAATAAATGTCGTTTTGAAACATTTTTTAATGTAATGGAAATTTCATGTCACAATGATATGTAAACAGCTCCAAGTGTATGTTAGTATTAGCACTTTTAAACCAGACATATTCCAAAATATCTCTTTTAACTTAGACTTTTAATGTATTGACTCCTTTAAAAATAAGATGAATAGCCATCAATTTCTTTCTCCATGAGGCCTACATGACAAGGCATGGACTCTCACAGAGGCTGCCCACGTGCAGAGTTATGTAGTGTGTTTGATGTGGATAAATTCTCACCAGGGAATAAAATAAGATACCCTCATTCTTTCTCACTGTGCATTTGCAAGGCTTTTAAGAAAGAACATTTGTATTGCAACTTTCTGAGCAACTTAGCTCCTGTGGTGTTTTTAATTGTGCCATTTATACCTGACACTATTATCCCTATGACTAAATATAATATTACCAAACAAAGATAGTTATTGGATATATTTTTAAAATTGGTAAAGACAAATGTGTGAAATATAGAATGCTGATATTATTTTGCTTGAGCTAGTACTTCATAGTTCTAAGCCCTAACACATGCACCCACGCACACACACACACACCTAACACATGTACGCACACACACATCTTTAACTATATTTAAATAGTATGTGATGTATGATGTTAATAATAGCCAACATTTACTAAGTGCTCACTATGAGACAGGAACTGCTCTGACAACTTTTATGTACATTTTGACATTTAGAACTTGCAACAATCTTAAGGAACAGGTAATATTATTACCCCCTTTTTCCAGATGAGGAAACGGAAACAGAGAAAGATAAATAGCCTGAGATCATACAGCTAGTGAATCCTAAAGCCAGAACAGACATTCAGGCCGTCTAATTTCAGAGCTCTGCTTTTCATCTCTTTGCTATCTTGTCTTTGTACAAAACATATCATAGTATAAAATAAAGGTTTGCATGGCTTTACCAAGAAAAGTGGTAATAAAAATGAAAATGATCTCCTTCCCATAAATGGAACTATATGTATGCAATAAAACTAAGTAGGATTCGTGTAGTTTCGATCATAACTACCAATTTATCTCTTCTCTCTCCCATCAAACAGTGATTAACCTTATACCTCTAGCATATGGTAGAGACCCGAGTGCCCAAGAAAGATTGAATAACGACATTCAGAATATATACCAATGAAGATAGGATTTGATCAATAAATTTTAAGACAGCAGATTAAGGACTGCAATAAACGCTTTATTTTCAGTATTCCATTAATCCTCAACAATGGTAGTATAAGGTAGAAATTATCATTCCATTTTACCAATGTTTTCTGTGCTTTACGGAAGTTAAGTAAATTCCCCCAAGGTCACAGAGCTGCTAAGTGATAAACCCAGGATTCAAATCCAGGTCTGTGTTACTACAAATCTCAATGCTGTCAAGGTTTTAAGCACCTTGAACTAGACAATCTTACTAGTGAGAGATTGGGCTGGAATTGCCAGTTCTGCCCAGCCTAGGAATTCATCTTCTAGCTGGAGGATTATGAAACATCAGCAGTGCCTATTATCTGTATCACCTATATCAGGCAAACAAATTCATGAACATTGTTTTACTCCGAGTTTTATTTGTTTTGCACTCACATTTCTTTTTCAATTGCTAATTGATATAGTTGTAAAGGACAGGATGTTATGGAAGAAGGAATTAGGAGTTAATCAAACTTCCAGGTGACCCCTGCAGAGCCCTCATGTTTATATTTCCATATGGGCAGTGTTACCTATGAACTCAGTGGAACAGGTGAGTCTAAGAGGATTTCAGAGATGTCCAAACAAAAGTGATGGTTCAATACATTGTTCAAAATACAAGTTAAAAAATGAAAATATATCCTGAAAAAAATCTCCCAAAGTATCCATTTTTGACGCTAGCATAAAGCCAAAACCACATTTAATGAAAAGTAATATATGTTTCATAATTAGCAAAGGTAAGGCTAGAAAGAGTAAAAAAGTAATCATTTAACAAAGCACCTCACCGTAGAGGCACTCAGTAAATATTTATTGAATAAATGAATGAGATTTACATTTACTTCTATAAAATAGGCTACATTCCACTAAAGATAACTCTTTTGTGAAATGTTATAGGAATGATTACAAATAACTATAAATAAAATTGAGTTAAAGCCTTAAAATGTAATTTTTTAAGATATAAACTTCATTTTACTATATTAACTTGAATTTCTTCTTCTACTTAACTGACCACAGGTATTGATTGACACTGTGGGGAAGAAAGTGTCATTGGTCAAAATGTCTTTTCTGTACATTCTCAGTAGTCACTCACGTAGATTAATATTGATGCAAATTAACTTCCTAATGCTTTTATTTCAATTAAAACAACTTGGCTTGGTTTCCAGACTTAACTGTATCTCCTTGAAATGTTTTTTGGATTCCTTTGCAATAACCTAGTTTTTAGAAATCCTAGTTTATTCTGGCTCTGAATCAATCTTTCTGTTTACTGGGTCTTTTGGGGAAAGTTCCAAGTTTGTCTCCAGTTTCTGAAAGAAGATGAATGAAACTGAAATTGCATTTACTCTTTTTTTGACTCTCGTGTTGGTGCTCAAAGATAGATCTAATTTCTCTGATAATTTTTATAAAAATTACTAAATTATTTTAGCACTCACTGAAACAGGGTTTATTCACAGCTAATATAACATTATTCCCATGTTTTTATTAAACATTAAAATCCTTATAAAAGGATAGATTGTTTTCTTAGGTATAGCCATAAAAATCCTTATACCTTCCCAAGCATTTTGGAATAACCTCAAAGTTAAACTCTTTTCAGAATTGAAGAAAGTGAGGCCTAGAATAGATAAACTCATTCAAAATCTCATGGCTAATGAGTGGCCAACCTGGGACTGAAAACCTAGTCTAGCACTAGTTCTGACCTCTTCTCACTCCTGGGAAGCCTGTGAGACTTTTCAGATTATCCTACTACTGATTTGATCTTCAAGGAGTATATGGAATGTTGAAAAAGTCAACAATGTCTCTCAATCTTTCTAGTACCATACACTACGTTATCTTGATCTTTCTCAAAAGAGAAATAAGAACAAATAAACTTCAAAAGTCATTATGTGCTATAATATGGAGAAAAGTACAAAGCGTCTATCTTGAGAAAACACATAGCAAATAGATGATAGGATGATAAGCACTATAGAAACAGATGACAGACCAAGAGATTGATAAAAAATGTGTCCACTATTACATTTTCAATACATAACACTTAACTCCTCAAAGGTTTTTGTGCACACAAGCTAAAGAACCCTCAGCTTAAGGGCTCCTCTGAATTTTTAGTAGTTTGGGCAAATATTTCAATTCAAAAATACATGTCAAATATTGTCCTATAAAAATGTAAAGTACTTTAAATTGCTTGAGAGATGTTTCACATGAGACAAAATAAAGTTATTAGAATGATTTGCTTATGTCCAATATTCTTTATGATTGTTTATAAAGGTATATAAGCATCTGCCAAAGACTGAAAATCAAATATGTACCTGGCCTAATGTTATAGCTATGTTTCAGAAAATTCATGAATGAATCAATTTTTTGTAAGTCATAATCTCATTATAAAACTAGAGGCCCGATGCACAATATTCATGCAAGGGGCTCAGCCCTCGCAGCCCTGGCTTTGTTCAGAAGGTCGTCCAAAAGGTCAGTTCTGCTATTTGGTCTAATTAGCATATTAGCTCTTTATTATATTGTTGCAGAAGACCAAAGACACTTCTAAGAAAAAGGAGGTTCACTGTTTAATACACTGGTGGACTCAGGGAACAGCCTTACAAATCTGAGGAACACGAATGGGACTTTCCTTTATATCTCCTTCCCTGTGGTCTTTGTCCCACAAACATGGATTATGCTTCCAGTCCCTTTTGCGGGCTTTGCAAGAAGTGTTGGGGATCTCCAGGCCATATCTGATGGTCTGGCCTGGCGCCAGCGTTAATAACCCTCCCTCCGGGGCAGTGCACTGTTCACAGTAACAGGGTCTGCAAGACCAGGAAGGAGAGAGGGACTTAATTATAGGTTATCAGGAATGTACACTGAGCTTGCTGGCTTGGATTCAGATCACTAGCCCCAAATATCAGGGTTACATTGGAATTAGCCCTTTTTAGCCTTCTCATTCCCCCCTCTCCTCCCCTTCTCCCACAAGCTTCTCTTAGCCTTGTGGTACAACAACTACAGGATGTTATGGTGAACATGGACGACAACTGCTCTTAACTGCTTCCAGATGGAAAGGGGTGATAACAAGGGGTTAGCATCCTGTGAGGGGTTTGTAGGGAATTCTGAAGTTTAAAGGCATTCCCGTCCAGTTTGCAGGCAGGCAGAGGCAAGCAGCAGTTTCACACACATAGAATGTTCCTGCAGAGGAGCACCAGGTGGTGTTTTCAGCCTCGAGGGTAGAGTTGCATAGTTCATCTGGGAGGCGACCTGTTGGATGTTGGCCCTGGGTACTGCTGAAACAAATAGGAGCAACATTAATTAGCTGCACATTGGCCATGACAGGTCCTATCATTTTTCCATCCAATACAATTTCCCCCCCCCCCCATACACACACACACGTGCATTTGGTAGTGTAGTCATACATGCCACAGGCTGATAAGTATAGCTAACAAAAATCTGGCTTGATGGGGCTTTCCTGTAGGCTACCTAGTCTAGCATATTTGGGTAGTGAGTTTCTAAGCAAGGACACGTGGCAGTGGTCCCTATGGGAGGCAAGTATGTACTAGCTAATATTATTAGTGGGAGCATGTTATTCCCTCTATTTCTGTTCAGTGGGGGTCCAAAACAGTGCACTGCTAGGACAAAGAGCAGTATTATGGCTATTCCTTCAAGGTAGATGTAGTCAAGAATGGCATGACAAGCTATACTCCAACAATTCATGATGAGGCCTTTGTTTCCTTGCTGTGTGGGAAGCAGTAATTTTATGGTGCTTCTGTGTCTCAGCAAGGGCAGATGAGTTCTCTTCCTGGTACCAGCCTCAGGTTCCGGCGGCATTCATAAAAAGACAAAATGAAAATTAATAAAAAGATAAAACCAATGATTATCCAGAAATAACAGAGCATATTACCTTTAAGAAGAGATAAGAAAGTGAGATTAGTGTTAGGGAGAATTCAGCAGGGCGTTTCTGAATTCCTTGGAGCAGGTTGATCGGCCAGATCCGCTGTCTTCTTGAGAGTGATCCTCAGGTGGTGTTTCTGCTCAGAGGTCACCTTCCACTCAGGCTGGGCATCACTCGACTGGTGGGCTGCCTTCACCAGGGAGTGGTGGATCCAGGTATTCAGTCCTGCAACCTTGAGAGCTATGGGGGTGGTTAATATGACTGGATAGGGTCCCTTCCAGATAGGCGTGAGGGGCTCCCTTTTCCAGTCCTTTACCCAAACCTGGTCTCCAGCTTTATAAGGATGTACGGCTGTTCCTAGAGAGATGGGTAGTTGGTCAGTAACCCATTTGTGTACCTCAAAGGCAGTTTTTCCAAGTCCTTGTAGTTGTTTCTGGATTTCTAAGTTCCCTATTTTCCCCAAATCTCCTTTTGGCCGAATTAAGGGAGGGGGACTACCATAGAGAATTTCAAAGGGAGAGAAACCTACCCTGGCCCTTAGGGCATAGCATACCCGCAGGAGTACAAGAGGCAAGATATCTGTCCAGGGTAAGGTTGTCTCTTGGCATAGCTTAGCCATAGTCTGCTTTAGAGTCCGGTTCATGCATTCTACTTTCCCTGAACTCTGAGGCCTGTAGGCTGTATGTAGGTTCCATTTAATTCCTAAAGCCTTAGCTACCTGTTGTACTATTTCTGCTACAAAGGCTGGGCCATTATCGGACCCTACGGTCAGAGGCATTCGATACCATGGAATTATATCCTTCAGCAATACCTTAGTGACTTTTCTCGCCTTTTCCGTGTGAGTGGGATATGCCTTGACCCAGCCTGAAAAGGTGCAAACCAAAACTAGCAGGTATTTATTCCCTCTGTTAGGCCCTATTTCTGTAAAATCTACTTCAAAGTCCTCAAAAGGAGCTTGCCCACAGCGCTGTACTCCTATTGGTCCCACAGGACCCTGTTTGGCATTGTTCTGAGCACAGAGGAGGCAACACTGAGAGACTGAGGCACCCAAGGAGGGAAGATGGGTAATTAGGTAGTATCTGCCTAACAAAGCTTCTAGGGCAGTCTTCCCTAAATGAGTAAGTTCATGCTGCTAGAGGACTATCTTATGGGCTAACTGTTCTGGGACATAGACCCTATGATCTGGGAGTATCCACCAGCCTTCCTTTGTTCTCTTGCCCCCTTCTTGCTGGGCCCATTCCTCTTCCTGAGGAGTGTACTTTGGAGGTTCAGGTAATTCGGGGCCAACATGATCCGTGACGGTGCCACTTGTTCTTTAGCAGCCAGCTTGGCTGCGGCGTCAGCACATTGGTTTCCTTCTGATACTGAGTCTTTCCCTTTCTGGTGACCTTGGCAATGGATGACTGCTATTTCCTTGGGCTCCCAGACTGCTTCTAGTAACTTTAAAATCTCATTCTGATTTTTGATTCCTTTTCCTTCAGCCATCAAGAGCCCCCTTTCCTTATATATGGCCCCATGGATATGCAGGGTAGCAAAGGCATAGTGCGAGTCAGTGTAGATGTTGGCACGCTTATCCTTACTGAGTCCTAAGGCTCTGGCAAGGGCCCAAAGTTCTGCCCTCTGTGCTGACCATCCTTCAGGCAGGGCCTGTGCCTCAATTGTCTCAAAGTCTGATACCACTGCATATCTGGCTCGTCTTTTTCTTTCATCTAAGAAGCTGCTGCCATCTGTGAACAATACCAAGTCCGGGTTTGGCAGGGGCCTATCCATTAGATCTGACCAGCTGGAATAATCCTCCTCTAGGACTTCCAGGCAATCATGCTCAGGGGCCCTCTCAGCAACGGGTAGAAAGGTGGCAGGATTAAGAGTTCTCACTGCTTCTAATCATACCCGCAGGTTCTCACTTAATAGGCCTTGATATTGAGTCATTCGAACATGAGCCAGCCAGTGCTGCCCCCTTGCTTCCATCAGGGTGACAACAGCATGAGGTACTTTTACATTTAAGTTTTGTCCTAAGATAAGCTTATCTGCTTCCTTGACTAACAATGCAGTGGCTGCAAGGGCCCTGAGACATGGGGGCCACCCGGAGGCTACTGGGTCAATCTGCTTGGAGAGATAAACTACTGGTCTTTGCCAAGGTCCAAACTCCTGGGTTAGAACTCCTAGGGCTACCCCTCTATTCTCGTGAACAAAAAGATTAAATTCTTGTGTCATATCTGGTAGCCCCAGTGCTGGGACCTCAGTGAGCTTTGCCTTTATGGTGATGAAGGCTTTCTCCTGTTTGGGACCCCAGTTAATGGGTGCCTTCTCTTCTCCTTTTAAAGCTTCATAGAGAGGTTTAGCTAAGTCTAAAAACCCTGGGATCCAAATTCGACAGAACCCTGCTCCCAAGAATTCCCAAATCTGCCTCCGGGTGCTAGGTACTGGGATGGCACATACTGCCTGCTTTCTTGTCCCTAGCCTTCGTTTCCCTTGGGTGATCCAAAAGCCTAGATACTTGACTTCTTTCTGACAAATATGTGCTTTTTTACTTAGACACCTGATAATCTGTTTCATTTAATAGTCCCAGAAGGGCTCGTGCTCCCTCCCAGCACTGAGCTCCTGTGGAGCTGGCCAGTAAGAGGTCGGCTACATATTGGAGTATAACACAACCCCAAGTCCTGTCCTGGGAACTTAGACAGATCAGATGCTAGTGCTCCACTAAAAAGAGTAGGGGAGTTCTTGAACCCTTGTGGCAGTCTGGTCCAGGTGAACTGCTCCTTGGCCCCTGTAGTTGGGTTTTCCCATTCAAAAGGGAAAAGAGGCTGGCTGAAAGGAGCTAATCTAAGGCAGAAAAAGGCATCTTTCAGATCTAGGCATGTAAACCATTCCGCCTCTGATGGGATGAGTCCCAGAAGAGTATAGGGGTTCGGCAGTGCTGAATGCAGGGTTATAACAGCCTCATTAACAGCCCGTAGATCCTGCACCGGGCAGTAGTCATCAGTCCCAGGCTTTCTGACAGGCAAGAGAGGCGTGTTCCATGGAGACCTGCATCGTTTAACAAGTCCCCACTGAAGCAGAGGGTCTAAGTGGACCTGGATTCCTAGGCGTGCTTCTCTCAGAATTGGATATTGGCAGATTTTAACAGGCTGTGCCCCAGGCTTTAAGTCAGTCAGCACCAGGGTATGGTCCTTAGCCAGGCCTGGAGGATTTCCTTCAGTCCAGACCAGCGGGAATTCTTTTTCTAATTCAGGGTCTAATGGTGAGGCCTTTGACTAGGGGGTAGAAAGTCTCCATTCTTTCTCCCTTCGCACTGCTAGGGACAGGATCATTGGGGAGGTCTCCTCACTTAGGCAAAGCTGTGCTGAGCCATTTGGAGCAAAAGTGATTTCTGCCCCCATTTTGGCTAAAAGGTCTCTACCCATTAGAGGCACTAGGCAGTCTGGCAAGTACAGGAATTCATGAATTACTTGATGACCGCCAAGTTGGCATCAGCGAGTGTGGCAGAATGGTCTACGAGTCTGGTCCCCAGTAGCTCCAGTAATGGTGACCTCCTTTCCCAAGATAGACGCTATGTTCTGTGTGACTACTGAGTGCTCAGCTCCTGCATCAACCATAAAGTCCACAGTCTGGCCCCCAATTTTCATTCTGACCATGGACTCATAGGGGCCCAGCTGAAAAGAGCCTGGTCTGTCCTAGTCGGAATCAGCCATTGCTAGCCCAATGAGATCTGCTTCGAGTGGTTCTGGTTGATAGTGACTGGGTGGAAAAGGGGGTCCAGTTCTTTCACTTTGTCGTTTGGGACATTCATTCTTCCAGTGTCCTGTCCTCCTTACAATAGGCACACTGGTCTCGTCTCAGGTTCGCTCTTCCTTTCCCCACTGATCTGTATTCTTGCTTCTGTTTCAGATCTGTCTGGGACCTTGAGCCTCTAAAAGCTGCTGCTACTATATTGGCCCTTCTTTGTATTCTCTTCTCTTCCTCCCTCCTTGACACACTGTCTCGGTTGATGAAAACCTTGTTGGCTATCTCCAGCAGTTCGGTAGCATTTTTCCCGCAAAACCTTCCAGTTTCTGTAATTTTCTCCTGATATCAGGCTGGGCTTGGCCTACAAAAGCGACATTTACCATAGTGTGATTTTCCAGGGCCTCAGGGTTAAAGGGAGTATAGATTCGGTATGCCTCACACAGTCTCTCATAGAAAGCTGCTGGACTTTCGTCAGGCTTCTGGTAAACCTCAGAGATTTTAGCCATATTGGTGGGCTTCTTGGCTCCGGCCCTGAAACCCTGGAGGAAGGCCAGCCCATATCTTTCTGGTCTGGCCCTTCCGTCTTCTGAGTTCGGGTTCCAATCGGGTTCCTCATCTGGGAAGGCCTCCTTGGCCCATCTGTCTGTATCTAATATTCCTGCCAGGGCCTGGGTCTGGAGCCACTTCTGAGCCTCTGATACTACTCTCATGCGCTCCTCAATGTTAAAGAATGTAAAAGGAGCTGCTTGTAGTCCACCCAGGTGGGCTTCTAGGTCTGGAAAATCGTTTCTAGGAGGTCTACCATGGCCTGAGGTTTTTCAGAATAAGCTGGGGTGTGATGTTTCCAATTCAGGATGTCACTTGTGGTAAAGGGTTGCTAATAATAGACTGGCCTTCCCTCCTGCAAGGTCCAATCTTCACCAAGCACTTGAGCACCCCGAATCTCCCCGAGAGGCATCTGACGTGCCGGTTGTGGCTTGGGCCCTTGATCGGCTGAACGCAAACGCCGCCCAACTGGCACTGGAGAGCCCGGTTGAAGAGAGATGGGGGGGGGGGGGGGGAGTGGTGTTTCCAGACTTTCTGGACCTTCCAGACCAGCGGGGGCAGCACTTGGTGCTGCCTGTGGCCCATATGGAGTTGGTAAAACTGGCGGGACTTCCTCAGGGGGTCCTGGCAGAACAGGGGGTTGGGTTCCCTTCTGAGGGACCTGTTTCTTTTCTCCTGCCTGCTTCTCTTCTGCTTTCTCCTCTCCTGCCTGCCTCTCCTTAGCCTGCACCTGCCCTGCCTGCTTCTCCACTCCTGCTATTAAAACTTCACTCTGTCCCTTGTTACACATGCAGAACCGGACTCAAGGTGGCAAGATATGAGCAATTTCTAACCAGCTGTCTATGTAGGGAAACTGATCTGAGTGTCCAGGATCTTGCGTGACTACATTCCAGACTGCCCTGACCAGTCCTTTATCTAAGGAGCCTTCCGAGGGCCAGCTGACCCCGATGGCTGGCCATTCTGCTTCACAGAATTTCCTCAGTGTTTTGGGGTTCATTTTAATACCATAGTCTCCATTGAAACCCTTTTCTAAATTTTTCAACATGCAATTGAGAACAGTGGGTTTATTTTCTCCCAACCCCACGATGATGGGTGGTGAGAGACAGACAAGGGAGGGGGTGACCTGTTTTTACAGATCCTCACTCAGATGCCCACCTGGCCTCGACCCTTGGGAGCTTAGATTTGTCTTAGCTAAGGTGCACCCATATAAACCCCGGGCCTGGTCACCCCCACATGGGGGTGAGTCACCGTTATGCCATATGACAAATCACAGCACTGCAGGTTGGGGCCCACTCCAACTCTGTAACCAAGGTCGTGGAGCCACACAAAGGATAAGAGAGGGCAGGCCCTCTCCCTCCACACTCACACACTTTCACCAGACATTCACTCTGAGTTTAAAAAACAGTCCACCCAATTCCTTATTCCTGACCAGTTTAACTGATGAAGTCCTATGACTTCCAGGGAGGTAATCAAGCTCCCCCTTCCACTCACTGGAGTGGGCCTGACTGACTGGGGCCCCTACATTACCTATTCTGTTGACAGGTCCAGAAGTGTCCATCCACTTTCTCCAGATGCCGGCTGTGTCCTAGGCTGAGGTCTGGGAGCGCCAGGAGTCCCCTGGTTCAATTCTGCTAAAATCAGCAGGGCACGCCTTTCAGAGGCCTATCCCGCGCCCCTGGGCCCCAAGCCCTGTCCCTTCACCAGAGGCCAAAAAAGCCAAGCGCGGTTGGTTTCCTGAGGTCAGGGAACCAACTGTTACAGAAGACCAAAAAAAAAACAAGGACGCTTTAAAGAAATGGAGGGACACTGTTTAATACACCGGCAGACTCAGGGAACAGCCTTCCAAATATGAGTGAAGGAACATGCATGGGGCCCTCCCTTATATCTCCCTGTGGTCCTTGTCCCACAAACATGGATTATGCTTCTGGTCCTTTTTGTGGGCCTTGCAAGAAGGCCCCCAAGTGTTGGGGATCTCCAGGCCATATCTGATGGTCTGGCCTGGCGCCAGCGTTAATAACCCTCCCTCCGGGGCAGTGCACTGTTCACAGTAACAGGTTCTGCAAGACCAGGAAGGAGAGAGGGACTTAATTATAGGTTATCAGGAATGTACACTGAGCTTGCTGGCTTGGATTCAAATCACTAGCCCCAAATATCAGGGTTACATTGGAATTAGCCCTTTTTAGCCTTCTCAATATAGGATGTGCCAGGGCTGACCAGCAGACCCTGAGCGATAGATGAACAGATTGCTCTCACACACATTTCTGTGAAAGAGAGAGCTAAGGCACTACTTGGCTGTCGCTGCCCGCCAAGTAGCCCTGTTCGCCTGTCTCCTTTGCCTTTTATTGTCCCAACAGCTTGAACTAAAATTTATCTCTAGATACAATCAGCAGGGTAAGTATCCTTGAGAAAGTATATGCTTCTACATGGTTGTGTCTTTAAAGACTAAACATAGAGAGTCTAGCAAAGCACCCCAGGGGATTGGACTTGTTTTGCTTCGGTAAGATCCCCTCAGAGGCCCCTACCTTTCAGAAAATCCTCCTTATAGACATTCCAACCAAGTCCCGTGCTTCCCTACAAAAATGCATTGTAAGCTTTCTATTTAAGGTGATTCTGCAGTAACTCTTAAAAGAATAACACAAAATAATCACTCTATTACAGAAGCTGAATGGATACCTTAGGCAGGTCCTCAGGGGTAGCCAGCACTATGATGGAATAAGCCCTTAAAGGGATGATTCCTTTTTTTTTTCTCTCTTTTTTAAATTCTTTATTGTTTAAAGTATTACATATGAATCCTTTTTCTCCCATTGACCTCTCCCCACTCTTTCCTACCCCCCACCTCCACACATGCCCTCACCCTCCCTACTGAATGTGTCCATGGGTTATGCTTATATGCATGCATACAAGTCCTTTGGTTGATCTCCTCCTCCTTCCCCCCGACTTTCCCCCTTTATTTCCCCCCCCCCAAGCCATATCCCCCCTCCCCCCCTGAGGTTGGATGGCCGGTTTGATGCTTCTATGTCTCTGGATCTATTTTAGTTCATCAGTTTAGTGTTGTTCATTATATTCCACATATGAGTGAGATCATGTGATATTTATCTTTCTCCGACTGGCTTATTTCTGATTCTTATTTAGAATGTCAAACCAGTCCTTGGCCTGGGCCACACTTTATAATCAACTGGACAGCTTACAAAAAATAACAGGGCCCAGACAGGCCCCATCCCAGACTAAGTCAAAACCTCAGGGCATCAGTATTGATAATATTAACAAGAGCAGTTCTTCTGGAACACAGCTACCAAAACTTTTCTAAAAAGGTGGCTTCACAAGAAAACATGGAGAGACTTAGTTACAGCAAATACAATCAACTCTTTCAAGGAGTCTTGTCTAAAGGGAAAAAAGGAAATAATCACAAGAAGTAGATTCACAAACAAGAGAAGATTTTATATGTTTGGGCATCAGAGAAAGATGGGACTGGCCTAGAATAAGCAAGAGGGAATGAGTGGTGCAGAGCATGGGAAGAGGAGCTGGACTAACATTGGAGCAGGACAATTCATCCCAGAAGAGGAGAAAGGCAGACTGTGTGTGCACAGATGCAGGGAGAGGGAGCGTTCTGGTGGAGCAAGCACATGAAAGTTCCCTCTCATCGCTTCTATTGTCTCAGTGAAAAAAGAATTAAGGTCATCAAGTGAGAGGAAAGAATAGGGATGGGATTTTGCAGATCTGCAGTCAGGGCAGATGTAAAATAATCATACAACTAGATGAATGAAATGCCTAGAGAAATGTCACCACATTGGTCTGTTGTACCAGAAAATCAATGCCATTCAAAAATGAAATGCATTATTTTCACATGCTTTGATCTCAGTTAGTCCATATGGGGTCCTAATGACCATCACTTCCTCTTCTAGAAGTGTGAAACCACCCTCCTCTGGTTCATTCTCATCTTGCCAGAGATCAATAAAGTTTGCCCTTCTCTGGTTTGTAAAATATTTCTTCCATTTTTAAAAACTCAGAATGATATTTGCTTATCTCCAGTTTGCCAATTTCTAGTCCCCAGAATTTCTTAATAATAAAGTCACTGGAAATTGCTCAGCAATCTCATTTCTGAACATTCTCAAGACCCCTCAGCATAATTTCATTTAATCAGCACATGTGAACTCATTTTTAAAAATACTAGGCACTTCATCTCTCCACCCAGAACATAATTCAGCATGGTGAGAAATCCCTAACATACTCTTGCTGTCTTCTATTCTGTCAGCTTGGCCTGTAACACCCAGTAAATTCTGTATATGCACTTTATTATTTCTAAACTCTTCCATTATCTGACAGTCTACAAGCATTTGTAAGTATTTCCCAAGATTAAGTTAGCTGAATGCACTCTTATCAAATGAATGAGATAGGAGGTGACTTATTTTCACAAGTCTTATTTTTTCTGCAATGCCAGACATTTTTAATAGCAACAATACATAAAGGCCTACTGGGCTGGATCTTGCTCTGATTCCATCTTATTAATAGTAATGAGTAAATTGACAGAGTTAATATTTTCAAATTTTAAAAAATGCCATCTTTTAACCGAGTCTTACAGCATCTGTGGTTTGGCTGCAAAAGGATTACTCCAATG
The DNA here is from genome assembly GCA_026230045.1 of Corynorhinus townsendii. Classification (NCBI taxonomy): domain Eukaryota; kingdom Metazoa; phylum Chordata; class Mammalia; order Chiroptera; family Vespertilionidae; genus Corynorhinus; species Corynorhinus townsendii. Next base: position 160,805,090 of record JAPDVU010000002.1, read on the forward strand.
AGTAAGATTTTTTTCTAACTCACACATCAAATGAAATAGCTACATGATACTATATTACTGAAGTTGTCCATTTGTAACCCAGACAGAGAATTTTGTTGTGGTGTTCGAACACATAAATCAGTAATAAATGTAGGGGCACTGATACACATAAATTCCAGCTTCCAGGACATAGTTCTTCATTTTATTTTATTTTTCTTTCTCCTTCCTTCTCTCTCTCTCCCTATAATAGTTCTGATTTTATATATGTATATTTATTAGTACTATTTACTATATATTACTATTTGCAATATACATATATGTATTTACTGTTGTTCTTTGGCTAATCAAACTTACTTTGAGAGACTTTTGCTGTTGACTTTTCTGTATTTTCTCCATTTCTTTTTTCATTTATCTCTATAGTTGAAACTATTACAGATGTCCTCTTTTTCTCCCCAGTGACCATGTCCGCTCCTCACCTGCCCCTCCCCCCCCACAGGCCTTCTTCTCACTACTGTCTGTGTCCATGGGTTATGCATATATGTTCTTTGTTAATCTCTTCACACCCTCCCCTTTCCTCTGAGATTCATCATTCTGTTCCATACTTCAATGTCTCTATATTTATTTTGTTTATCAGTTTATTTTGTTCATTAGATTCCACATATTAGTGAGATCTCTGACTGGCTTATTTCACTTAGCATAATACTCTCCAGGCCCCTCTATGCTATCAAAAGGTAAGAGATCCTTCTTTTTTATAGCTGCATATTTCATTGTGTAAATATACCACATTTTTTTTATTCACTCATCTATTGATGAGCACTAGGGCTGTTTCCAGATCTTAGCTATTAGAAATAATGCTGCTATGAACACAGAGGTGCATACATTCTTTCTGATTGATTGGTGTTTCTGGTTTCTTGGGATATTTTCCTAGAAGTGGTATCACTGGGTCAAATGGCAGTTCCATTTTCAATTTCTTGAGGAAACTCTATACTGTTCTCCACAGTGGCTGCACCAATCTGCATTCCCACTAGCAGTGCACGAGGGTTTCTTTTTCTCCACATCCTCTCCAGCACTAGTCATTTGTTGATTTGTTGATGGTAGCCATTCTGACAGGTGTAAGGTGATACCTCATTTTTGTTTTAATTTGCATCTCTCTGATGATTAGTAACTTAAAACATTTTTTCATATGTCTCTCAGCCATCTATATGTCCTCTTTGAAGAGTGTCTATTTAGGTCCTTTGTCCATTTTTTTAATTGGATTGTTTGTCTTCCTTTTGTTAAGTTGTATGAGTCGTTTATATTTTTTGGAAATTAATCCTTGTCAGCAGTATCATTGGCTAATATGGTCTCACATGCTGTGGGCTCCCTTTTCATTTTGTTGATGGCTTCTTTTGCTGTGCAGAAGCTTTTCATTTTGATGTAGTCCCATTTGTTTATTTTCTTTTGTTTCTCTTGCCCTAGGAGCTATATCGGCAAACATAATGTTACAAGAGGTGTCTGAGATTTTGCTGCCTATGATTTCTTCTAGGATTTTATGGTTTCACAACTTACATTTAAGTCTTCTATCCATTTTGAGTTTACTGTTGTGTATGGTGTAAGTTGGTGGTCTAGTTTCATTTTTTTTTTTTTTTTGCATGTACCTGCCCAATTTTCCCAACACCACTTATTGAAGAGACTGTCACTATGCTATTGTATGTTCTTGCCTCCTTTGTCAAATACTAATTTTGAGTGTAATGACTTGGGTCGATTTCTGGGTTCTCTGTTCTGTTCAATTGATTTATATGCCTGTTCTTGTGCCAGTACCAGGATGTTCTGAGTACAACGGCTTTGTAATATAACTTGATATGGTATTGTGATACCTACTACTGTGTTCTTCTTTCTCATGATTGCTGAGGCTATTTGAGGTCTTATTGATTCCATATAAATGTTTAGAGTGTTTGTTCTAGATCTGTGAAATATATTGGTATTATAATAGGGATTGTGTTGAATATACAGATTGCTTTGGGTAGTATGAACATTTTAATTATGTTAATTCTTCCAATCCACAAACATGATATATTCTTCCATTTGTTTGTATCTTCCCCTATTTATTTTGTCAAGCCCTTTAGTTTTCTGAGTACAGGTATTTTTACCTCCTTGGCTAAGTTTATTCCAAGATATCTTTTTTGTTGTTGTTGCAATGCTATATGGGATTGTTTTCTTAGTTTCTCTTTCTGAGAGTTCATTATTGGTATATAAAAATGCCATCAAGATCTAGATGTTAATTTTGTATCCTGCTACTTTGCTGAATTCATTTATTAAATCTAATAGATTTTTGGTGGGTTTTCTATGTACAATATCATGGCATCTGTGAATAATGACAGTTTCACTTGCTCCTTTCTAATTTGGATGCCTTTTCCTTTTTCTTCTTGTCTGATGGCTGTGGCTAAGATTTCCAGTACTATGTTGAATAAGAGTGGTGAAAGAAGACATTCCTATTTTGTTCCTGTTATTAAGGAAAACGCTTTTAGATTATTCAAAAAAAAAATATCAAGACAAAGGAAGACTTCTAAGCTCTTTTTATGAGGCCAGCATTATCCTAAATCCAAAACCAGATAAAGACACTATAAAGAAAGAAAATTACAGTTTATTATTTCTGATGAGCATAGGTGTCAAAATCCTCAACAAAATATATTAGCAAATTGGATCCAGTAATATATTAAAAAGATTATTCATCATGACCAAGTGGGATTTATCCCAGGGATGTAAGGATGGTACAATATTCATAAATCAATAAATGTGATATATCACAAAAATCATATAATCATATCAATAGATACAGAAAAAGCATTTGACAAAATCCAGTACCCATTTTTGACAAAAATTCTCAGGAAAGTGGCAATAGAGGGATCATACCTAAACATAATAGAGGCCAGATATGACAGGCAGACCTACAGCCAACATCATACTCAATGGGGAAAAAAATTAAAAGCATTTACACTTTTCTGAATGTAATATAGAGCAGTCTAATAAAAATGTAGCATTTTTCCTCATTATATCTTCTACATTTCCTTTTTATCAATAATATTTTTGCTAAAACAAATAATAGAAGTATATCTATTTATTTTCACTAAAGCTAACTGTGAAGGAATTTCAAGGCAAGAAAAATAAAACAGGGATTATTGGCTTGACAGTTAGTGAGACTAGAAGAAATAAAAGCTGCACTGCATCTAGAAAAATTACCTCTAAACTGATTGCTAAAAGTAAATCAATATCTTAGCCCTTTTACATGTTGGCAAGTTAATGGAAAGAAATAGGCTTATTTATTTATTTGAGTGATATTCAATCTAATAACATTTCAGTAAGTGAATAAAGAAAATTAAAGACCAAAAACCAGTGTGACTTAAAGGAAGTAGTTAAATTTTGGGAAATGTGATTTTTTTTCCTTCTCTTTATATTCTCAACATTGATGAAGAATTGTTTGCACATGTACCTTATTTGACTTGCATTGCACAATAATTTGGATCAATAAATATGATTTACGTAGAGTTGTCAGAACCTGGGGGTGCATAGTTGTCATTCTTAGTGTGTGTGTTTTTTAATTCAAAAATAGTTGTGAAAAAAAAATAGTTGTGCTTTTTTTTTTCTTTTAATACAACTAATAGGGCAATTTCATGTAAAATAACAACAACAACAAAATCAGAATTTAGCCCGGTCAGCATGGCTCAGTGGTTGAGCATCATCCTATGAACCAGGAGGTCACTGTTTGATTCCTGGTCAATCAATGATTCTCTCTCATCATTGATGTTTCCTTCTTCTCTGAAATCAATAAAAATATATTTAAAAAAATAAAATTTAATTTAAAAAAATCAGATTTTGTACAATGGATATATCCCAAAATGCACATTTTTAGCTCTTTGACCTTGGGAAATATTTTTACCTCAATCAGTCTTAATTTTGTCATCAATAAAATAATTATAATACCCACCTTAGAGATTATTGTAAAATTTTAAATATGTATTTCATCAAAAGCACTTGATAAATATTCTGAGAATGGACCATTATTGTAGCACTTACACTTTCAAGTAGTGTGTATTAGTTGTATTTCCATTATGTGTGTATGCATTAGTATTTTTTTAAAAAATTTTTCTAAAACTTTAAAAGTCTTTATCACTAAGAGCTATTTTTTTAAAGGGATTCATAATAGGTTTGCCTTTGAATAATAAAAGTACCATCTGGCTGAACCATGAAAATTCGGATGAAGCCCTGACATAGATAGGGAGAAATGGCAAGTCAAAAAAGAATAAGAAAAAGAAGAATAAAAAGAAGAAGATGATGATGAAGAAGCATGTGCTTGCTATAGCCAAATGCTTCATATGTATTATACCTTAAATGCTAGATACCCATTAGGAAATTGCTTTTTTAAAACTCATATATGATAAATGGTTTATTTCATATATAATAAAATCTGCATGCACTTAATGTAACTTAAAATATGTAAAAGAAAATTAATACAACTGTAATGAAAACAAATCCACATAGTGGGATAATTTAACATGCCTGTCTCAGCTGCTGTTCTGATAAGCAGACCAAAAAATATAGAAGAATTGAACAGCATTAGTACTAAACTTGACCTAAGGGACATATATAGAACACTGTACCTAGCAATTGCAGAATCAAAGGGGGGAAAAATAAAGTAATTTGAAAGGAAATTGCTTTTTTAAACTTTTTCTAATTAAAAATGTAAAACTTGCTTAGATTATGAAATGTAGTCAATGTCTCCTAGTTAGTAATTAGCATATCTGGTACTTGAACCCAAAGTCCTGACTCAAAGACTGAGCTTTTGACCACTTCACTGTCAACATCTATGTGAAGGAGTTATAAATAACTCTCAGAAATAATACTTAAGTGGGCATAGCCCAAGGAAAAGAAGAGGAAAGTTTTTCTTCTATAAACTTCTAAAAGAGAACACTATAACTTATACCTATTTCCAGTTTTTTTTCTATTTATGCAACTAATCATAAGTCCATTCTATCAACCAGTAGTCATTGGTTCCAATTACATGCCAACAATTTGGCCTGAGGTGAAGAAGGAAACTTTGTTCAGTGCAAAACAGCTCTATTGCAATACAACACAGCTATGATGCAGCCATGGGGCCAGGCAGGCTTTGAGTCAGGCCCCTCTCCTAGACAGCTCTGCTCTGCTCCTTGCTGGTCTGCTTTGCACTGCACTGGTCTACTCTACTGTGCTTTGGTCTGCTCCATTCTGGGACAGTCTACTCTGACCTGCACTGGTCTGTTCTGCTTCCTGACATCAGCCAGGGAGACAAGGTGGAAAGGGAAAATGCACTCCAAGAGCCAGCAGACAGGTGGCTTATACAAACAGAAGTCCCTGTCCCTGGTCCTGTTTAGTCTGTCCTCATGCAAATGAGGGTTCCAAATCCCTGCAATTTGATTGGTCAGAATAGAGCTGCTCTGGTTGGTCAGAGCTGTGCAACTTTAATTGAATGGGGAAAGGCTCAGTCCTATTGGTTGAAGTTAGAAACTCCTTTATAAGGGCTGGCTCAGATGGCAGAAACACCAATGCAGACAGGCAGTTCAGTGCAGAGGCAAGTAGTTCAGTGCAAGATTCTCCCTGAAGAGCAGTTTGTGTGAGAGATATCTGTGTAGAAATGGCTACTAGGCTCTGATTTTTGTGTGTGTGTGTGTGTTTTTTTTTAATTTGAGCCCAGTTACACTTCTTAATAGGTATCTTCTTCCTCAGGGTTCACAATTCCAACACACATCTCTTCAACCAAAACATTCTGCCAAGAAAAATGAACTCATTCCTGTGTGGCCTCAGAAACAAAGAGATATCAGATTCCAAAATAAATATTTGGTAATAAAAATTGGAGAAGGGATATACATTTTCAAAACCAATCTTTAAGATAAAAATATTCCTCAAAGTTTTAAATGCCCCGCTATAAATTCTATAACTTAAGCTATCAAAAGCTGGTAGGTGGAAAATGGCAGCGGAATAGACAGACGTGTCCCGAGCCTTGAACCGGAGCAGATAGAAAGAACAGCTGAGGGTCACACAGGGAGTGTCTGCTGGAAAATTAAGGGACAGCAATACTCCAGGAAAGGTGGGGGACTGCTGGAAAGGGGTCCCCTGACCGGGCAGCCCTCACTGCTGCTGGGTTCCCTCCTGGAGCTCCAGTTCAGATGCGGAGACCACGCCATCTTGAAGGAGAAAGTGGATGTTATCCAAAGCCTGAAAATCTACAACTGCAGCACCCACTGAAACAGCTGCGAACCCCAGAGCACCAGTCCCCAATTGGCAGAAACATGTGGATTCAGAGGAGCTCTACATTCCACCATGGAAAGGAGAGAGAGAACTACATAACCAGACACCCAGAGAAGAGAGACCATGGGGAGACAAAGAAACAGCCCACATATGAAAGAAAAGCAGGCATCACCAGAAAAGAAAGTAAACAAAATGGAGGCAAGCAACCTGTCAGAGAAAGAATTAAGAGAAATGGTCATAAGGTGGCTGAGAAGAATGGAAGACAAATTCAACAATATGAGTAAGACCAAGAGGAAATGAAGAAGAACGAAGAAGAAATGAAAAATGACATCACTGCTGTAAAGAACTCATCAAGAGGAGACTAGAAGAAGCAGAGGACAGCATCGGTGAGCTAGAAGAAAAGGTAGGAAAAAATACCCAAGTAAAGCAGCTTCTAGAAAAAAAAAATTAAAAAGCAGGAAGAGAGCCTAAGGGAACTTTGGGACAACATGAAACAAAACAACACCTGCATAATAGGGGTCCAGAAGGAGAGGAAACTGAGCAAGGAATAGAAAACCTGTTTGAAGAAATAATGACAGAAAACTTTCCTGATATAGGGAAGAAAAAACCCACACAAATCCAAGAAACTCACAGAGCCCCAAGCAAAATGAATCCCAAAAGACCGACACCAAGGCACATTATAATTAAATTGGGAAACAACAATGACAAAGTAAGAATCTTAAAAGCGGCCAGAGAGAGACAGAAAGTTACCTACAAAGGAACCCCCATCAGACTAGCAACTGATTTCTCAACAGAAACTCATCAGGCCAGAAGAGAATGGAAAGAAATATACAAAGTCATCCAAAGAGAGGGTCTGAATCCAAGAATACAATACCCATCAAGACTATCAATCAAAATTGAAGGTGAAACCAGGAGCTTCACAGACAAAAAAAGACTAAGGGAATTTATTACAATTAAACCAGCAATGCAAGAAATGCTAAAGGGACTGCTATAAAAAAAGAAAAAAAGGAAATAGGAAGCGAAGAAGAAACACAGGGGTAAAGAATAAAAATGGTGACAAATAAGTACCGATCAATAATAACTTTAAATGTAAATAGATTAAATGCCCCAATCAAAAGACATAGGGTAACAGATTGGATAAGAATGCACGACTCATATATCTGCTGTCTACAAGAAACCCACCTCAGAAAAAAAGACACACACAGCTTGAAGGTGCAGGGATAAAAAAAGGTTTTTCAGATGAATGGAAATGAAAAATAAGCTGGAGTAGCAATGCTTGTATCTGACAAATTAGATCTCAAAGTGAAGGACATAACAAGAGATAAAGAAGGCCACTTCATAATGCTAAAGGGAACAATCCAACAAGAAGAAATAACTCTGGTAAACATATACACACCCAATACAGGAGCACCCAAATACTTAAAAAATTTCTGGGAGTATATCAAAAGAGATATTGACAGCAATACAATCATAGTAGGGACTTTAATACCCCACTATCACCATTGGACAAATCCTCTGAACAAAAAAAATCAGCAAAGAAACATCAATCCTAAATGACTCACTAGACCAGATAGAATTAATTGACATCTTCAGAACATTTCACCCCAAAGCCACAGAATATACATTCTTCTCAAGTGCACATGGGTCATTGTCAAAGATAGACCATATGTTGGGTCATAGGCAAAGTCTATTCAAATTCAAGAAGAGAGAAATCATATCAAGCATCTTCTCTGATCACAGAGGCATAAAACTAGAAATCAACTATAATGAAAACAATCCAAAAAAATGAAATATATGGGGACTAAACAGTATGCTATTAAACAATGACTGGATTACCAGAGAGATTAAGGAAGAAATAAAAAACATCATGGCAATAAATGACAATGAAAACACAACAGTCCAAAGTCTATGGGACACAAAGAAAGCAGTCTTCAGAGGGAAGTTCATAGCTCTACAAGCCTACTGCAAAAAACAAGAAACAATGCTAATAAATTACCTAACCCTACAACTCAAAGAGTTAGAAAGAGAGCAACAAGAAAAGCCCAGTGTAAGCAGAAGGAAGGAAATAATAAAGATCAAAGCGGAGATAAAGGACATTGAGACCAAAAAAACATTACAAAAGATCAACAAAACCAAGAGCTGGTTCTTTGAAAGGATAAACAAGATTGATGAACCTTTAGCCAAGCTCACCAAGAGGCAAAGAGAGAGGACTCAAATAAACAAAATCAGAAATAAAAGAGGTGAAAAAACAACAGACCCCACTGAAATACAAAGGATTGTTAAAAAATACTATGAACAACTCTATTCCAACAAACTGGACAACCTGGGGGAAATGGACATATTCCTAGAAAAATATAACCTTCCAAAACTCAATAAGGAAGACTCTAAACATCTCAATAGGCCAATAACTATGGAAGAACTTGAAGCAGTCATCAAAAAGCTTCCAGCAAAAAAAAGCCCAGGGCCAGACAGCTTCACAGGGGAGTTTTACCAAACATTCAAGGAAGAAGTAAAACCTATCCTCCTCAGACTATTCCAAAAAATTCAAGAGAAAGGAACACTTCCAAGCTCCTTCTATGAAGCCAGCATCACCCTAATACCAAACCAGATAAAGAAAACACAATAAAAGAGAATTACAGGCCAATATCCCTCATGAACATAGATGCCAAAATCCTCAACAAAATTCCAGCAAATCGGATCCAGCACTACATCAGAAAGATCATACATCATGACCAAGTAGGATTTATCCCAGGAATGCAAGGATGGTACAATATCCGCAAATCAATAAACGTGATACATCACATAAACAAATTCAGAGATAAAAATCACATAGTCCTAGCAATTGATGCAGAAAAAGCATTTGACAAAATCCAACACCCTTTCTTGATAAAAACTCTCAACAAAGTGAGAATAGAAGGATCGTACCACAACATAATAAAAGCTATATATGATAAACTCACAGCTAACATCATACTGTATGGGCAAAAACTAAACCCATTTTTCCCTAAGAACAGGAACAAGACAGGGATGCCCACTCTCACCATCCTGTTCAACATAGTACTGGAAGTATTAGCCATTGCAATTAGACAAGAAGAAGAAATAAATGGGATCCAAATTGGAAAAGAAGAAGTAAAGTTGTCTTTATTTGCAGATGACATGATATTGTACATAAAAACCTGAAAGACTCCATCAAAAAACTAATAGACTTAATAAATGAATTTGGCAATGTAGCAGGATGCAAAATTAATGCCAAGAAATCTATGGCATTTCTATACACCAATAGTGAACTTACAGAAAGAGAGACTAAAAAAGCAATCCCATTTACCATCGCACCAAAACAATTAAGATATCTAGGAATAAACTTAACTAAGGAGGTAAAAGACTTATATGTGGAAAACTACAGGACACTGATAGAGGAAGTTGTAAACAGATGGAAGACCATACCATGTTCATGGATTGGGAGAATCAATATCATTAAAATGTCCATACTACCCAAAGCAATCTATAGATTCAATGCACTCCCCATTAAAATACCAATGTCATATTTCACAGACCTAGAAAGAACTCTCCAAAAATTCTTCTGGAATAAAGAAAAGACCCCGAATAGCCACAGCAATCCTGAGAAAGATGAACAAAGTAGGTGGGATCTCAATACCAGATTTCAAGCTGTATTACAAAGCCACTATTCTCAAAACTGCCCGATACTGGCACAAGAACAGACATATAGATCAATGGAATAGAATAGAGAACCCAGAAATTGACCCAAATCACTATGCTCCATTAATATTTGACAAACGAGGCATGAACATACAACGGAGTCAAGACAGTCTCTTCAATAAATGGTGTTGGGAAAATTGGACAGATACATGCAAAAAAATGAAACTAGACCACCAACTTACACCACACACAAAAATAAACTCAAAATGGATAAAGGACTTAAACATATGACGGGAAACCATAAAAATACTAGAGGAATCCACAAGCAGAAAAATCTCTGACATATGCCGAAACAATGTCTTCACTGATACTGCTCCTAGGGCAATGGAAACTAAAGAGAAAATAAACAAATGGGACTACATCAAAATAAAAAGCTTTTTCACAATAAAGGAGACCATTAATAAAACAAGAAAGCCCACTGTATGGGAGAACATATTTGCCAATGATATCAATGATAAGGGTTTAATCTCTACCATTTACAGGGAACTCATGCAGCTTAACAAAAAGAAGATAAACAATCCAATCAAAAAATGGGCAACTGATCTAAATAGACACTTTTTGAAAGAAGACAGAAAGAAGGCCAAGAGACATATGAAAACCTGCTCAAAGCAACTAATCATCAGAGAGATGCAAATCAAAACAATAATGCGGTACCATCTTACACCTGTCAGAATGGCTATTATCAACAAATCAACAAATGACAAGTGCTGGCGAGGATGCAGAAAAAAAAGGAACCCTTGTGCACTGCTGGTGGGAATGCAGACTGGTGCAGCCACTGTGGAGAACGGTATGGCGTTTCCTCAAAAAACTAAAAATGGAACTCCAATTTGACCCAGTGATCCCACTTCTAGGAATATATCTCAAGAAACTAGAAACACCAATCAGAAAGGATATATGCAACCTTATGCTCATGGCAGCACAATTTACCATAGCTAAGATTTGGAAACAGCCTAAGTGCCCATCAGCAGATGAGTGGATTAAAAACCTGTGGTACATCTACACAGTGGAATACTATGTTGCGGTAAAAAAGGAGTTCTTACTATTTGCAACAACATGCATGAAGATGGAGAGCATTATGCTAAGTGAAATAAGCCAGGCAGAGAAAGATAAATATCACATGATCTCACTCATTTGTGGAATAAAATGAACAACATAAACTGATGAACAAAAATACATGCAGAGACAGGGAAACATCAATCAGAACGTCAAACCTCAGGGAAGGTAGGGGAGGGTGGGGGTAAGGGGGAGACATCAACCAAAGGACTTATATGGATGCATGTAAGCCTAATCATTGGACATAGACAACAGGGGGGTGGTGGCATGAATGGTAGGTGAGGGTAATGGGGGAATAAGGACACATATATAATACCTTAATCAATAAAGAAATTTTAAAAAAGATATCAAAATCTAAAATATACTACTTAAACTATAGTTGAGTTCAACAGCTACTCCAAATTCCATAGCCTATGAGACAAATCCAAATATAATGATTTTATATAAATAAATGCAATGATTATCAGAAAAATAAAATAAAATAGATTTTATTTGTACATAAAAAATAACAAATTTGCGTTATAGAATTAAAAGCAAAATAAGCTTGAGAAATAAGCTGTGGGCACTGTTCTTAATGTAAGCACATTTTAGTATGTAAAGTGATATGCATATCAGGCAAGTGAGCCTTTTCATTTTGAACAACTCTAAACTTACAAACAATAGACATTTACGTGACATCCAAATAATATTTGAGGATGTTTAGGTGAGTGTGCAAATCAATAAATTGTGTATATAATGGATGATTAGGTGAGCACAATTGGAGTCTGTGTCTGCAACCCAAATTTACTTGCTTAATCATCATACTTGTATTTCACTGAGAATGGTTTACACACATGTATTTTTATACCTATGGTCTCTATTTCTCATATGGACAAATGACCCCTTTGTTCCTTTGAAGTTAATACTCTTTTCTATATTATTACATATGTCATATAAAACCCTTAGTCTGTTTGATGGACATTGCTTGTCAATGGTTTGGTTGTATCTATGGACCGTGCATCAGATCTGGGAGCACCGTAAAATAGAGTGAGAAAGGAGATAGGTTTTCTCTCTGTTATTTATTTTGTTTTTAACTTAATAAATTTTTATTTTTCAGGAAAAACCAAAATGGCAGCATAGGTAAAAACCTAAACTGCTGCTTCACACAACAATTTCAAAACTACAACTAAAAGACAAAATGTCTATCACCCAGAACCACGGGAAAGCTGGCTGAGTGGAAGTTATACAACTAGAAGAAAAGAAAAAAAGAGCATTGAAATGTGCACAAGCGCTGAAAAGCTGAGGTACGGAGGCGTACGATTCGGGCTGGCAGCAGACAACTGGGTGTGCTGCTTCTTTCAACCAAAGGGAGATAAGCTCCCAATTACTCCGAACTCCAGTTTCTGGGGAGATACTGGGGACCCAAACTCCTACAGGGAGAAGCTGGACTGTCTGCAATCAGGTCAGAAAGTGAGAGTGACTTTCTTGCAGAGGTGCGCCCAGCAATCATTGCTTACTGCGCTGGGGCACGGGACGCAGGGACTTGGGAACGCAGAAATGTGGAGACAGCTGACTGGCAGCCATCGCTGTTTGCCATGCCCTAGCTAGTGACTCCCTGAGACCCTTCCCTGCACAATCTACAAACCCACCCAAGCTCCACACAGCGGCTTTTGCATATAAATGGCCTGCCCTATCGCAGCTTAACCTAACAAACTGCAGCTCTGGTCAGATGCTCCAAAACCTCCAAACCCCAAGCAAAGAGGAGAAAACTGTAGTTCTTGCTGTAGCTCCTGCTGGGTGTCCTCAGACAGTAGCTGACCTACACCCCATTGGAGATCCAGAAGCTAGTGTATCTAGTGGTCAGTGTGAGACGACACCAGATTTCAACTACTCAAATCCATAAGTGACACATTCAAGAGGCAGACTCAGTGAGCACCAAAGCCCCACTGAAGCAAGTCCTGCCCCATAAGCATGTCTCCAGCAGAGCAGTTCTTCCATTATAGACACAGCAGGTCCTCACAGACAATTGGCCTGGAGGTCAGTTCCTCCCAGTGACACCAACAACAATCAAGACTTAACTACAACAAGGTTGTACACACAGTCCACAAAGGGGTGCACCAAGAGTGTCCACCTCAAGTAACTGGGAGGCCGATCCACTGGGCCATATAGGACACCTAGCACACAAAGCCACCCTACCAACTCAGGGAAGCAGCAAAAATGTGGAGACAAAGAAACAGATCACAAACGAAAGAAATGGAGGAAAACAAATGACTGGATATAGAGTTCAAAACCACGGTTATAAGGTTTTTCAAGAATTTCCTAGAAAAGGCTGATAATTTAATGAAACCCTCAAGAATATGAAAAAGAACCAACTAGAAATTAAACATACACTGACCGAAATAAAAATATATTAAACAGAGACCCAACAGCAGACTAGAGGACCACAAGAATCAAGTCAAAGATTTGAAATACAAAGAAGCAAAAAACACTCAACCAGAAAAGAAAAAAGAATCCAAAAATTTGAAGATAGTGTAAGAAGCCTCTGGGACAACTTCAAGCATACCATCATCTGAATAATGGGGTGCCAGAAGAAGGGAGAGAGCAAGATACTGAAAACCTATTTGAAGAAATAATGACTGAAAACTTCTCCCACCTGGTGAAAGAAATAGACTTACAAGTCTAGGAAGTGCATAGAACCCCAAACAAAAGGAATCCAAAGAGGACCACACCAAGACACATCATAATTAAAATGCCAAGGGCAAAATACAAAGAGAGAATATTAAAAGCAGCAAGAGAAAAAGTTAGTTACCTACAATGGAGCATAACTAATTTCTTAACAGAAACTACGCAGGCCAGAAGGGAGTGGCAAGAAGTATTCAAAGTGATGAATAGCAAGAACCTACAACCAAGATTACTCTACCCAGCAAAGCTATCATTCAGAATTGAAGGTCAGATAAAGAGCTTCACAGATAGGAAAAAGCTAAAGGAGTTCATCACCACCAAACCAGTATTTTATGAAATGCTGAAAGGTATTCTTTAAGAAAGATACTATTAGAGGTGCTTCCAGCGATCATTGTTCCTGCAAGGGGGCATGGGACACAGAGAACCAGCGACTTCTCCAGTCCAGGGCTGACTAGCAGCCATTGCTGTTTGCTGCACCCTGGTGATTCCCTGAGACCCCACCCCTCCCGATTTACAACCCCACCCGAGCTGTGTGCATCGGCTTTTGCATATGAATAGCCTAAAACCTGTCAAACTGCAGCTGGGTCAGAAAGCCCCAGAGCTTCCAAAAGAAGGCCCAAGGCCAGGCAGCAGCAGCCTGGGCTTCATCTGGGCACTTCCAAACCCCATACAAAGAGGAGGAATCTGCAGATGTCTCTGTAGCTCCTGCTGGGCAGCCCCAGACAGTGGCTGACCTTGCACCTCCTTGGAGATCCAAGAGCCAGTGTACCCAGTGGTCAGAGTGAGACCGTACCGGATTACAACTCTTCACATCCATAACAGACACACTCAAGGGTCAGACTCAGTGAGCACCAAAACCCTACTGAAGCAAGTCCTGCCCCATAAGGGTGTCTCCTGCACAACAGATCTTCCAGTGTAGACACAGCTGGTCATCACAGCCAATTGGCCTGGAGGTCAGTTCCTCCCAGTGATACCAACAGCAATCAAGGGTTAACTGCAACAAGATTGTGCACACAGCCCACAAAGGGGTGCACCAAGAGCGTCCACCTCAGGTGACTGGGGAGGCTGAGACACTGGGCCCTATAGGACACCAACCACACAAGGCCACTCTATCAACTCAAGGAGACTTAGCAGCTACCCAGTACATAGAAACAAACACAGGGAAGCAGCCAAAATGCGGAGACAAAGAAACAAGTCACAAATGAAAGAAATGGATGAAAGCAAAATACTGGATATGGAGTTCAAAACCACGGTTATAAGGGTACTCAGGAATCTCTAGAAGCCTCCGAGAAATTTAGTGAGACCCTCAAGGATATGAAAAAGGATCCATCAGAAATTAAGCATACACTGACAGAAATAAAGAATAATATACAGAGATTCAACAGCAGACTAGAGGATCCCAAGAATCAAGTCAAAGATTTGAAATACAAAGAAGCAAAAAACACCCAACCGAAAAAGCAAAAAACAAAAAGAATCCAAAAATATGAAGATAGTGTAAGGAGCCCTGGGACAACTTCAAGCGTATCAACATCAGAATTATGGGGGTGCCAGAAGAAGAGAGAGAGCAAGATACTGAAAACCTATTTGAAGAAATAATGACAGAAAACTTCCCTTACTTGGTGAAAGAAATACACTTACAAGCCCAGGAAGTGCAGAGAAACCCAAACAAGAGGAATCCAAAGAGGACCACACCAAGACACATCATAATTAATATGCCAAGGGCAGAAGACAAAGAGATAATCTTAAAAGCAGCAAGAGAAAAAGTTAGTTACCTACAAAGGAGTACCCATATGACTGTCAGCTGATTTCTCAACAGGAACTATGCAGGACAGAAGGGAGTGGCAAGAAATATACAATGTGATGAATAGCAAGAACCTACAACCAAGATTATTCTACCCAGCAAAGCTATCATTCAGAATTGAAGGTCAGAGAAAGAGCTTCACAGACAAGAAAAAGCTTAAGTAATTCATCACCACCAAACCAGTATTATATGAAATTGTGAAAAGTATTCTTTAAGAAGAGGAAGAAGAAGAAAAAGGTAAAGATAAAAATTATGAACAACAAATACATACATGGGGCCGAGTCTCAGGGTGGAGCAGACAGCCCTGCCCTATGAGGCCTCTGGGTCTCAGTGTCCCTCGGTAATCATTGCAATCACCTCTGAGAGAAAGCCGCCCTCAAGTTTCGCCCACTACTGGACAGTCCAGTTTCTCCCAGAATAAGTCTGGGTTCCCACAATCTCACCCAGAACTGGAGTTCAGTGCAGTCGGGAGCTTCTGTTTCCTCCCACTTGAGAAAGCCAGCCACGCACTCAGCCGCCAGTCATCTCGCGTTCGTCTCTGTACCTCAGCCTTTTGCAGCTCCTCTGAGTCTCTGTGTGCTTTTCTCTTTCCTTCTAGGTGTAGAATTTCCACTCAGCCAGCTTTCCTGTGGTTCTGGATGATGTCTGTTTTGTCTTTTAGTTGTAGTTTTGAAATTGTTATGCAAGGCAGCAGTTTAGGGGTTTATTTATGCCGCCATCTTGGTTTCTCTCAGGTTTTCTCTCTTTTAAACATGCTTTTTCCATAGTCTCCTTTTTCCAATAGTATCTTAAACATTTCAGACACCTACAACAAAAACTAAATCCACACTTTGCATATCCATTTCCATTTAAGAGGTAACCCATAAAAAATCATTCAACATCAGGTTTACAGAGGGGGAAACTGATATAATGCTATGTATTTTTCAAAAGCAACTGCTTTCCCATAACTTTCTGAGTCACCCCATAGAAAAGAAAAAGATGATATGCCCTGTTTATTCATACAAAAGCCCTTCCAAGGATTTCAATTCAGCCCCTTCATAAGATTCAACCTTACATCCCTCCTCTTGACTGGACATTTCTATTTGGATGCCTCTCCTGTACTCAGAAAAGTGTTTCTTCTTTCTTCCTAAACCTATTCACCATACTGTTCTTGAGTCATGCAATCAGGAATGACTCCCCATTTTGATACCCTCAGATGATCATCAACAAGCCCTTTCCATTAATTCATCTTTTCATTTGTCCCTCTTTTTGATCATTAGTTTCCACCCATCACATCTGGCCCTTTGAACATCACATCAGATTTACTGCAAAAGCAACTCTCTAGTCTTGTTGCCTCACATCCTGTCCTCTATAATCCATCCACATTCTACACCACATGACTCATTCAAAGCTGCCTTCATTATGTATTTTCATCTATCGTTTACCATAAAATAAAATTAACCATAACAAAACACAAGCATCAAGGGTCTAATATGGTGTCAGGTGCTCTGTGATGTGTGTTACATCAGTTACCTCCTAATAATCACATGGAGATATATTCTGGCTAACTCTATTTCATAGATGAAGAAATTTAAGTTTTAGACATTGATTAATTTGCCCGAGTTCACATCATTAAGGATCTAGTAGTAAGCATACACACAAGATGTGATTCTAGAACTTAAGCTATTAACTGCTATCCTAAAGGTATGCAGGAATGTCTTCTGTGAACCTCAGAAGGGAAAGCCGTTTGGAAGGATCGGGGTAAAAAGTGAAGACAAGAAAAGGCATCTTCAATCTTCTAGAGTTTGTATTTACATGAGAAGTAACGTAGAGAAACCTGAGTTATTTTCTTCAAGAGTTTTCTGTCTTTTGCCTCTATATTTTTTTCACTTAAATAAACAATGGTTTTTAATATCTGAAAGAGTAGTAGCAGGATAATAAGTTTCCAAAGGAACAGCGGTTTGGCTAGTGAAAAATTTAACAAAGGGTCATAATTAAGAAATGGAATTATCACAGCACATACACACAAAAAAGTTTATTTTTCCTCTGTAAAGAGACATCCAAACAGAATAAAACAGACTTTTAATGACTCCCCTTATCAAATATTTTTTTGTGTGTGTACTACATTTGGTAATCAGTCAAGGAAGGGACACAATTAATTTTAACTACAGACAGAAGGATAATGTAAAAGTTGCGTTTCAAAATTCTATTTGGAGATGTAATTTGTGTCAAAACCAAAGCCCATCACACAGACTGATAGGCTTTGGGAAATCCAAAGGAAAAGTAAAAATAGCATATATAGATGTTTTAGTTTTATATTATATGTATTTGACACCAATAAAGAAGTTGGAACCCTTTTTATGTGGCATGTGGTGAGACATCACAATCCTGAAAGTGTGCCTCTACCCTCCCACAGTTCACCCAAGACACTGGGAGGCTGGATGATTAGGTTTAATTTAATACTGGAGCCCAGGAGCTCCCCACACAAAGTTTATCCCTGCCCTTGTTAAGCTTCCTTGATTGTAATAATCATAAACCCATTCTAGTTCAACAGAAGAGAATGTATTAAAGCAATCTTAGGGAGGTCAAATGGCAAAACATCTTCAAGCCAGGCTTAGAGTCAGCTCAGCATCAGTAAGGAACAGGCCAGTTTTGGGCATCAAGCACATAGGACCACCTTGACCATCGATCTCTTCAGGACACTGCCAGGAACGAGTGAACTCCATCTTCATATTCCTGTAACCTCTCAAACACAAAGAAAATAAGGTGACTGGTTTGGTCTGGGAGAAATGCCCACCTGTTGATTAAGCAAGTGCAGAGACCCTTATTCAAAGCGCCAGTAAGACTGCAGAACTGAGTGATGTCATTCTTCAAAAAGAAAACAGGGCACTGTTCGGAAAAGGGAATGGTTGGTGGGCAGCCAAAAAGCCAATGGTAAAATTTATTCTTTTTGGAAACAAGAATTTAAGGTTATTTTATCTGGAAAAAAGAAAACCATGGAATCTTTTCATTATAGTCGTTCTCATGTCCATATTATTGTTAAGAAGAGACTGGCTAGTTTTTGGGTGTTTTTTTTTTTTTTTCTTCCCATCTGAATAGGAGTTGAACAGAGTTCAGTTAATGAACCCTGGCTCAGATTAGGCTAAAATGTAAGCAAGATCATTTGCTCATTGGGCAAAGTTCTATTGTGATAAAAGGGATAAAATAATAAATAGTGGATAAGCTTAACTTTCTATCCACTACATTTTTAAAATATCCAGAGTTCCAAGATCTTGAAAGCACATTGGAGATTATTATCTAAGACAAACTCATCATTGTATAGGTTAGGAAACTGAGATCCAGAGCACTAAAATGACTTGTCCTGGGTCATGTTACTGCTCAGTATCAAAAACAAAGACACTACTCAGATTTCCTGTTTCACAGTAACAGCCACTATTCTTCACTCTTTTCTTAGACCTCATGTGCCCTGGATGATTTAGACACTCATGATTAAAGATAATTTCTTGAATTTGCTTTTGATTCTATCATCTACAATTTTATAATTTGGGATAACTTTATTTCCCCAACATGTATATTTTAAACTGCATTATTCTATCAAATCAGTTTGCTGTTAATTATAACATGCACCTCTATGAACTCAAACAAAATGCTGGCAATCAAATTAGAACACAATACTTTCTTACTATGTAGGATATTTATTTTATACTTAGTGAAAAGGCTCAACACTGGGACTTTTATCATGCATTATTCTTGTTCATAGGTTATAAAAGGGAAATATACACAAAATACATTTTAATATCAGCTCTAAAAAACTTCTGCACACATGGAATCCAACTATCCTGAATGACATTTCATCTCAGAGCCATTGACACCATGTTACTAATATCAACCTCTATGCTTCAAGAGCATCAGTGATGCCTCATTTCTTAAACTTGTCCTCAATCTCTTCTTTCGTGCTACTGACACCCAGTCTGCACTCATGTTCCTTCCTCAAATAGTCCTAATGGTTGTTGTTTTTTAATATATTTTATTGATTTTTTTTTTTTTTTACAGAGAGGAAGGGAGAGTGAGAGTTAGAAACATCAATGGGATAAAAGCATTGATCAGCTGCCTTCTGCACACCTCCTACTGGGGATGTGCCCGCAACCAAGGTAAATGCCCTTGACCTGAATCTAGCCTGGGACCTTTCAGTCTACAGTTAGGCCCTAACTGGTTTGGCTCTATCCACTGAGCCAAACCAGTTAGGGCCTAATGGTTTTTGACTGAAATGTCAAGAGGTTGCCATTGTCCAGCCCTGCCACCAAGAATAACAATTAAGTTCACACAAGTGCACACAATGACATTGTCCTTACCACTGCCACCTGGTCAACAGCAATTGTAAAACTCCACTTAGTACCACACACATCCTAATTTCAGCTATGTTAAATGTGAAAAACGGGGGCAGGGTCTGGGGGAGGGGTGGCAGGTACTATGTCTCACCATAAAGGTGGCAAGAAGGAGCCCTGAAACAGCCCAAGAAGCAGACCAAGGAGATGAACAAGGAAGAGAAGGCATAAAAGCAGAAGCAGAAAGAGGAGCAAAAGAAACTTGAATAGCTAAAAGCAAAGGCCAAGGGGAAGGGCCCTCTGGCCACAGGTGGAATTAAGAAATCTGGCAAAAAGTGAGCTGTGCCTTGTTCCTGGAGAAATGGTGATCCTTAATTCCATTCCTGCTTTAACATCTGGATTCCTGCCATAACATCTGTTGCTACTGTTAGCTAGAATAAAGTGTTGACTCTGAGCTTGCTGTAATTTAAGAATGAACTTTTGCCCCAGGCCAGTGTGGCTTAGTTGGTTGGAGCGTTGTCCCATACACCAATAGTGGCTGATCTCTTTAGTTCTTCTCACTCAGCTATTTCTCAACCCAGCTCAGAATTCTGCCAAAGTGTGTTCTTCAGTCTTTGTTCTATCCCAAATTCTGTACCACCTGGAATTAAACCAACTAATTTGAAATAACCAAAAAGAAAAGTGGAAAAAAAAAATAGATACATTAGAACATGAATGTTATAATGAGGTATATATTTTTTATATTTTAATCCCTGAAATGAATATAGAGAACTAGCTTTCTCATTATTATAAAATTTGCTAAGCCTTTTCATCCCACCATATATCTGTAAATGATGTGCTATTCTGCTTATTTCTAGCTGACATTAGTGTGGAAACTGGACAGATATCTGTGTTATTCCTATTTCCCAGGCTGTGCCACCAGAGAAGCTGTTATACACTAGACTTCACTTAAGTAGATCAAAAGCTGATTTTTCAATTTTCTGAAAAATTTAGAATTTTCAAAAATTAAATAATTCTCTACTTCCTTTTTAGGCTCAAAATCTTTTATGGAGGTCATATTGAGAAATTATCATTTCTGGGGGAATGAACCTAGATTATTTGGCACACAGAAATAAAGTGTAACCCACAGTGATGAGCACAGTTCTGCCAGCTTCCTAAGAAAACCCTAGCATGTTGCTCACAGTGTGGCCCAAGGAGCCGCAGGAGTAGCTTCACCTGAGAGCTTGTCAGTAATGCACACCCCCAACTCACCCCAGACTTACAGAACCATAATCTTCACATAACCAAGATCCCTAGGGAGACAGGCACATTATAGTTCAAGAAGCAATGGCTTAAAAGATGGGCTGTTCAGTTAGCACTGGGTACCCACTTCCCAGAAGCTTGGGTTGCTGTAACCATTTTATTGCCACAGCTGACATAAGTAGCTATTAGGCTCTGAGGCATTTCCAGGCTGACTGCTATTTCCTAGCACAGTTTCAATCTTCAGAGGTGAATAAGAAAAAAAAAAAAGGAAGGAGTGAGTAGTGAAGGGCACAACTCTTTACCAAGGTTACTGAATCTTTAAGTAGTGGAACAATAAAGAGGTAGAGAAGCCGTGAGCTGGAAGAAAACTCTCGTAGCTCAATCATCCATTCTGTTTCACCAATACTATTGACCACTTTCTACATGCCTCACATTTAATCTTCCTACCTCTCTAAAACTTTTCTTCTCATATTTTCTCTGCTCATCTTATAAAGCCTCACATGACAGTCTAAACCAAGGATTCTTTAACAGGAATTCAGGGATTGCCTTCAGGGAGCCCCTAAATCTAAGATGACATATTTAAAAGTTGAGGTGTAAGTATATGCATATTTTCATAGGAAAAAAACAACCATGCTTTTATCAGAATTTGAAAAGAGATTGTAATCAATCAATCACTCAATCAATAGTTAAGAACTACTCGCAGTCTAAGTAAGTATTATCTATCCACCATTTTAAAGTCATTGATATAAACTTTTTGGTGGCAAACATTTACTAATTTCATTTGGAAATTGGCTCATTATGAAATAACTAATACTCACCCACTTTGTGCTGTCACAGACCTTTCTGCAGTAAATAAAAACCAACAACAAAAAACATAGCAATGGGAAAAGATCAACTCACTTAACTATAAGAGGACCTCACTTAGCTACATAATCATGTTGGCACCACTTCCCATTTTGCTGTTCTCAATTCCTTCATTCTCTGTTATCTTTTACTAGAGGCCCAGTGCACAAAATTCGTTCATGGGGGGTCCCTCAGCCCAGCATGCACCCTCTCACAATCTGGGACTCCTTGGGGGATGTCCGACTGTCGGTGTAGGCCCGATCGGGATCGGGTCTACACCGGCAGTCGGACATCCCTCTTGCAATCCAGGACCACTGGCTCCTAACCATTCTGCCTGCCTGCCTGATTGCCCCAATTATTCTGCCTGCCTGCCTGATTGCCCCTAACTGCTCGCCTGCCTGCCTGATTGCCCCTAACCACCTTTGGCTAGGCCCCTGCTGCCACAGCTTCATCCAGAAGGATGTCCAGAATGTCAACCAGAAGGTCGTTTGGCTGTCCAGTCTAATTAGCATATTATGCTTTTATTATTATAGATTCTTGTTAAAAAAATATATTTTATTGATATTTTACAGAGAGGAAGGGAGAGAGATAGAGAGTTAGAAACATCGATGAGAGAGAAACATAGACCAGCTGCCTCCTGCACACCTCCTACTGGGGATGTGCCCACAACCAAGGTACATGCCCTTGACCTGAATCGAACCTGGGACCCTTCAGTCTGCAGGCTGACGCTCTGTCCACTGAGCCAAACCAGTTTCGGCAGATTCTTTTTTATTGTTGTTGTTAATCCTCACTTGAGGATATTTCTTTCCATTGATTTTTTAAAAGAGAGTGGAAGGGAAGGTGAAATACAGAAAGAGAGAAATATCCATGTGAAAGAGACTGGTTGCCTCAGAAGTGTGTCCTGACCTGACCAGGGATGGAGCGGTATGTGCTCTTGACTATAGCCTTCAGTCTGCATCCAAACACTCTACCCACTGAACCAAACAGATAAGGTTTATATTTTATTCTTAAGGGATAATTGATGCTATCCTTCCCTTAGTATTAGTTCCCTAGTTCTTCCAGAAGTGTGTCATACCTATATTGTCCTCATTCTATCCTTTCCACTCTGTCAATTTCAAAATCTCATTTAAGAAACAGGAAAGAAAGGTCAGGATTAGTTTTGGCTGGCTATCATAATATACACCCTTAGCTCAGGTCCCACAAAAGGGGTGGTGTCTTTTAACGCCTTTGAAATCATCGAGAGAAATCAAAGAAACCATTTCTAATCCTATCTTTACAACCAGAAGTCCATTGATCAGTGTAGGTAAAGGGATGGCAAATCAAGGGGGAATGGCTTTTAGAAAGTATGATTTGATCCACATAGCTGAGTGATCAGGGTAAGCTCAAATCCCATCTGAGTGAGGGCAATAAATCTATAGTCCTGTCATCTTTGAGATATTTCATTCATGAAGCACAGGTAAGACATCACCTCTAGTTGCCATTAAATTATCAAGTACATTTGCTTTTCAGTGATCCATGTATAGAGTTTTGCAATTAAGATAACATATGTAGCCCCAGAAATTTAGTACAAATATCTAACATCAAGGCCTGAACTCTAGTTTTACTACTAAATGCCTGAGAAATTTGGTCCCAAACACTTTGCCCTTCTGGGACTCGGTTTATTTATCTAAAAAAAAGAGAGAGTTGTGTTCATATCAGAATGGCCAAAATCTAGAACCCTGATAACACCAAATACTTACAAGGTTGTGGAGCAACAGAAACTCTCATTCATTACTGGTGGAAATGCAAAATGGTACCATCACTTAGGAAGACAGTTTGGCAGTTTCTTACAAAAGTAAGCATATTATTAAAATCTAGTAATTATACTCCTTGGCATTTACCCAAAGATGTTAAACACTTGTGTTCACACACAAAAAAACCTGCACATGTATGTTTATAGCAGCATTATCATAATTGCCAAAACTTGGAAGCAACCAAGATGTCCTTCAGTAGTTGAATGGGTAAACTGTGGTCCATTCAGACAATGGGATATTATTCAGCAGTAAAAATAAATGAGCTCTCAAACCATAAAAAGACATAGAGAAAATGTAAATGCATAGTGCTAACTAAAAGAAAACCATCTGAGAAGGACACATACTATATGATTCCAACTATATGACATTTTGAAAAATTCAAAACTCTAAAGAAAGTTTTAAAAATCAGTGGTTGCCATAGGTAGAGGGAGGGGGAGGAATAAGCAAAGTACAGAGGATTTTTAGGGCAATGATAATACTCTATATGATCTTATATAATAAAAGCATAATATTCAAATCAACCGAATGGTGGAATGACCAGTCAGCGAGGGGCAGGGCCAGAGAGCAGGTAGTGCCAGGCCAGCCAAGGCACGTGCCAACAGGCAGAGGGAGGGGACGGTGATGGGGGAAGGGGGTGGCAGTGACCACCAATGGCTGAGGGGCGATCGGGGGATGGGGCTGGCCACTTGCCAGCCGGCGCTGTCCCCTGATCGGCCCACCCAGTCACTTCCTGCAGAGGGAGGCCATCGGTGGCAGCAGTGGCTGGGCAATGGGAGGCGGGGTTGGCACCATCCCCTGATTGGCCCGCCAGTTGCCTCCTGCAGAGGGAGGCCAGACTGCAGCTTAGACCCACTCCCCATGGGGAACAGGCCTAAGCCATCAGTCAGACATTCCCTGAGGGCTCCTGGACTGCAAAAGAGCACAGGTTAGACTGAGGGACAACGCCTCCTCCAAGTGCACGAATTTTCATGCACCAGGCCTCTAGTGTTACAATAATGGATAAATGTCATTATATATTTTCTCAAACCCACAGAATGTACAAGTCTAAGAGTAAATCCTAAGGTAACTTGTGGACATTGGGTGATTATGATGAGCCAATGTAGGTTCGTTCGTGGTACAAAATTCTTGTGATGTTGATAATGGGGGAGGCTCTGAATATGTAGTGGCACAGGGAAACCACTGTACCTTTCTTTCAATTTTATTGTAAACCTAAAACTGCTATAAAAATATAAAGACTTTTAAAAAAGAGTTGGGTGAGCTGCTCTCAAAAGAAACAGGTTGGAATAGAGGTTGAAATCTTGAACTCTGTTATCAAAGAGACTTGGGTTCAAATTCAGACTGACACTCACCACCTCCTGAGCTTGATCAAATTACCCAACTACTCAGCCTCACTTTTTCATTTGTAAAATGGGGATGATAATGGTTCTGACCTTAGGAGGTACATAAAATATATAATATCATTCAATAATAAGGTCAGAATTTCAAGGGCATATTTCAGTTTCTAATTATTGAAAACTGTTTTCCCTAACTCTGAGAACTTCTCCCTACTTGTGTTACCATAAATATCAACTGATATTAATAGGTATTAATACTTCAAAAACTGTGCATTACCATATTGATAGGAGGAAATAATACTGATATTATTTCACCCCTCTTACTTTTATTTATTTTTTTAATGTATTTTATTGATTTTTACAGAGAGGAAGGGAGAGGGATAGATAGCTAGAAATAGCGATGAGAGAGAAACATTGATCAGCTGCCTTCCCCACACAACCCCTACTGGGGATCGAGCCTGCAACCAAGGTATTTGCCCTTGACTGGAATCAAACCCAGAACCCTTCAGTCTGTGGGCCAACACTCTATCCACTGAGCCAAACCAGTGAGGGCACCCCTCTTACTTTTGGAGGTACTAAATAAAAACAATCCCAACGATAATGCTTTCATTCAAACTGAGTAATATAAATTTAAATTTTTTTTAATAAACTAGTTCTAACACATTTGATTGTACAGAGATTTAAAAGAATGTCTCTAAAAATTTATTTCTAAAAATAATTACAAATATCAAAACAGCCATTTAAAAAGTAGAATTACTTATATTAACTGATATGGAGTTTGTTTTCTATTTTCAATAGTATTAAGATTAAGCAGATTTTTTTGTTTAAATTTTAATGACTGAAACAAAACAGATCTAAAACCGCAGCTTCTGGAAGAACCATTTGTTCTTGCTGATCTTGTACTTCTCTTCAAACTTGACCTTGGCCTTGCGTTTTAGAGCAGGGACTCTGAAGATGTCCTTGTTCATGACAGTTTTATCCAAGGGGATATCCACAGAGTACCTTGTGGGTATGAGGTGATTGTAGTTATAAACTTTCACAAAAGACTTGATCTTTGACCTCTTGGCAATTTTCTTCTTACCCATGGCAGCTGTCACTTTTCAGGGATTGTGGTCAATTCCAGCCACCAGAGGATGGCTGTAGGGGCAATCTGAGGTGCCATCCTCAATGTTCTTCATGATGATGGCTTTGCATCCAGAGTAACATCCAGCCAAGACCATCACCACCTTCCCAGGTTTTAAAGGCAGACACTCGGCCGAGAGCAGAAAGGAAAGAACGGAATCAGATTGTTTTTATTAGACATAAATTTTCATAAGAGCTGTTAAATTACAGTTAAAATGGTGTTAAGTCAAATGGGCTTTATCTCTATTTTGGAAAAACTGAAATGATTATCAATAAGGGAAAATAAGGCTGAAGAAATATCACATCTCAGGATTTTTACCCCCTTTTTCCTTTTAATTGAGCTTCTTTCTCTCATACATCTTGTACTTATCATTCATTTATTTTCATCTTGAAGTATTTAGGTAATAAAGAGGTCTGGCTGTTTAGAAATCAACAAAGTAAACCAAACCCTTTATGAAGCTGATTATTTCAGTAAATCTCCATGCTATTTGATTTGAAAATGATTTACATCTGTTTAAATGACCTCTTCCATGATTGAAATTTTTAAAGTAATTCATTACAAATAGAATTTTATTAGGACATTTAAAAATAATTTATTTGTTTTGTGACATTCACAAAAGTCTTATTGATAAAGCATGAGAAAAGAAGAATTGGTAAAAGTAAGTCATACTTAAGTATTTTTTTTAAACCACTAAGGTACCATCTCAAAAAATGATGTTGACCTGTCAGTTATACCTTCTTTTCTCTGTGGATATGCCTCCATGTTGCAGGGGAGATATACATATTGCCATGTATTGAAATAGTCTGCATCAAATTATCATCTAGTTGAGATGGGGATGTAGCAAGGGGATGTTTCCATGACTCCAAATCCCACAGAAAGGAGCCGCCGTGTCAAACTTGTGATATGGTGTCAAGATGAAGTATGCTTTGAATTTTATTAATAGTATAGAACACATTTCACTGCTCATTCAAGTGTCGTGCTAGAACTGGGTGAGTGTTGCCAATATAAGTGGATGGAGATCAACACTTTTTTGACATTCCTGCTACCAAGTGCCTATAAAATGTTTATACCTGTAATTGTGTCAAATTATGCTAATTGAGTACTGAAAAGACACTGTAAGTTGAAGTATTCAAACAGTACATTTCTCAGAATCACATGGAGCTCTTCAAGTTAGGTACTTGGAGGGCCTTTTCCCTTTACCAAGTAGTGTCAAAGTACAATGTCCTAAAGGGTCATTTACTCGTAATTTAATCTTTAAAGGTAAGTATGAGGAAAGCAAATTTATTTAAATTCTTGATTATGCAAATATAAGGTATTAAAGGTTTTAACTTCACTAGTTTTATTTTGTTTATTTTTTTATCCCAGTATACTAGTATCAAGATTATTTCTTTGATAGAGGGTTTTTATTATAAATGATACTTTGAATACAGCTAAGAGTCTTTAACAATGTCAGCCCATTGGTAGATGTTAATATATCAGGTGTGATTGTGAGTCAGGAAGAAAATGAAATAAAATACTGGTTCTTAGGAGAGTTTTCTGGTTTGTTTGGGTTTTTTTTTCCCCCTAACTCCTCTCAGGTCAAAATAAATAGGGATTTTTCTGAAAGTTATTATAGACAAACACAACTTCAATGACTTCTCAATTTTATTTTAGGATATTCTGCTTTTAAGAATATAGATAACAATCCTTGAGTTTCCAAATTCTGACCATATTCTATTAAAATCATTTTTCTACTTTTCCGTTAAACTGCATTTAATCCTTTGTGTCAATGTGCTGAGGAAGATAGTAAAGAGATATCTGAACTTTGCCTTAAACTTCTTTAATCTTTTTTTAAGCTCTCATTCATGTAACACAGCTTCAGCAATCTGATTTCAACACCCCATCTCCCAGGGGGAAAATGCTAAGATTTCCAAGTTCAGAGACCAGTGTGAACCTGATTCTCCTCAACTAAAAGGTATTTAATTCTAACCACAGATTCTCTATAGTGCCTCCTGGAGGCTTTTCAAGTCTTTTGAATTTTAATGGTAGTAAAGAGATCTTTTGTACTGGCTGAAGGGGTCCGAGAGCTGAGGGGATTGGTAATGACAGATGGCACAGGTGGTCACAGAGAATTTTTATCAGGTGTGGAAAACATCAACCCTCTTACAAGGCAACATATGCCGCCGAGAACACATTTGCCCAAAACCTTTGTTCCCTGTGTTGGCTGTGAGCATAATTTAGCAACCAATTTTAAATGCTGTTCTATTCCCAGTCCCTTAATGATGTGGGATTCAGCTATGGAAGAAACCTAATGACAGTGCCATTCTGTCACATTCCCTTCACTTTTCTACAGCACAAATGGAGAAATCAATCTCTCCAAGAAACATTTGTCAGCCTAAGAGTTTATTCCTAGCTCTTGTCTCTTCTCATCTAATTCCAAGGGCGCTCTCCAGCATTAAGTAGTTCTGAACTATTTTTGCCTGTAAACAAGACACCCCACTGTTCCCCTGTGCCGCGCCAGCACAGCCAAGGTTCGGGGAGCCTGAGGGAGGGCTGGTGAAGGATGAAGAAAAGACAGTCAAAGAGAATAAGCTGGGTCTAGGTGGATCTTCTGTGCCTGGCTGAGGTCACAGAACAGATCCAGACTGCAAGCTGATGCTTCATTTTATAGTCAGAGGTAAACAAGGTAATTTACAATGTTCTTGTAAGTTTCACTTGTTTTGGCAGCACTTGCTGCACCTCCCACAACCCATTAGCTACCCAGGAAAGATCTAGGGAGGGTGATAAGATCAGGCTTAATTATGCTTAGAGGGCTGTGCCCTCCAAGCTGGGACTTGTTTGCGACTTTGCAGCAGGTCAGTCCAAGGCTTAACCCTATAACCGCTCCCTACATCTTGCTCTTCTTTTAATTTTAAGCTACTAATAATGTAAGTAAACTTAAACTTCAAGAACAAAGTTCTGACCATTAAATATTAACAAAACAATGCCAATGCAAAACTCAATAACAAAACAATGCAAATGAAAACCCAGACATGGCTATTAATAAAACAATGCCAATGCAACACAACAATAATAGAGAAATCAAACTACAGTAACATTTTCCTACTAAATAAAAGTTTCTTTTGTTGATTTACTCAAGAGTCCTCAGACTTGGCTGCACAAGAGTTTGCAGAAAACTGGCAGCTAACCAATGCTAGCATGGCCAGAAACATGATTGAAAGAGTAGCTTCCACTTCTTGCTTTTCTGCAATCTGCTGGGCCTCAGTTATTAACTTCTTCAGCTGACCCCATGTTGGCACCTCAGTCTCTTGTGTAGCCTTCGTCATCTTCCTTTTCTGCTTTGCTGTCATCGGGGCAATTCTCAGTCTTTTGAACAATGGGACAAGGAGCTTCTCTGGGTCCATTGTGGTGATGCACGTAGCACTCTGGCACCCAAATTGGTTGCACTGCTCCTTCTGGAAAGATGCAAACACAACCTCTTCCCCACATCATTACTGAATCTGGTCCAAACCATTGTCCAGTTTGTGCATCCTTCCATCGGGCTAACCCCGTGGAGGCTATTGTACAGGAGCCCTGATGCCTTTCGGCTGCTTTCTGACCATCTGCATCGCAATTCAAAAAATTTAAAGTATAAAAACATGACTGAGATTGTTTTGAGGTGACACATAACATCCGTCTCCCCCTTTCTGTCTTAGTAATTGCATTTTAAGAGTACGATTTGCTCTTTCCACTACTGCTTGACCTTGAGGGTTGTAAGGGATACCAGCTTTATGGCAAATTTGATATTGCTGACAAAAATGTTGAAAAGCAGAACTAGTGTTTGCGGGTCCATTGCCTGTCTTTAGTTCTGAGGGAGGATCTAGTACCTCAAAGGCAGCTAGGCAATGATTAATTACATGCTTGGCACTCTCTCCCGTTTGGGGAGTTGCAAAGACAAAGCAGGAGCAGGTATCTACATTAACATGTACCCATCTATGCTTACCAAATTCCGGTATGTGGGTGACATCATTTGCCAAATTTGATTAGGTTTAAGACCCCTAGGATTAACCCCCAATTATTGTACAGGGCAATGATATACACACTGAGAGCACTGCTTAACAATTTGATGAGCTTGTTCCTCAGAAATATTTAGTTACTTCATTTTGCCCTTCTTAGAGGCCAAAACCTTCATAACATTTAAAATATATTTATTAATTTTTATTTGATAAGGCTTTCCATGCAATTTCAAGTATATTAGATCTGTTAAATTTAAAAGGATTTCCTTTAAGAAGAGAGAATAAATTTCTTGTATTACTCCAGGCCCTTGGAGCTTTCCAAGAATCATCTCTGTTAAAGCCTTGAAATTTTAACATGGAAAAAACCATCAAACAAATATCTATATATGATTTAAATATTATAATACCTTTTATAATTATCTTAAGATAGCAATTAGATTTTAAACTAGTTTTCACATAGAAAAATTTTGGTTGGGATCACAGAATTAATCCTCTTTTTTAATTAGACCAATAATAAGCAACTTATTTTGAATTCCTAATTATTAGAGAAAACACAACATTTTATTTTCTCAAAAATAAGTTCTTATACTTTAAGCATTTAATTACCACAACTATATAATTTCTCCCAATTTAATTTGCCCTTTGAACTTTTAAAGCTGGCAGGTCAAATATATTTAGCATTTCCTAGATTAATAACACTTTACATTTCTAATAAAAAAAAAACAAGACAATTAATAGCTTCAATTCTGTCCTCTAGGTTTTTTATGAGGCCAATTTAAACTTTAATTTTTATTTGCCAGTGGCTCTGGAAAACCAGGTTTGGTTTATTCTAATGTAAATTACCACATTTTTCAAAGATGGTTCCTGGCAGGAAACTAGATTACCTGTCTGCTGGGGGAAGGGCGTCTACCCCTTCCTCCATTAATCAAAGGGCATAGCCAGTTACCTGGGCTATTTAGATCTTTATAATTAATACATTTTTTATCTATATTTCAACAACTTTTTGAAATTCAAATCCAATTCAAATTATTTTAAGTCATTTACTTTGGATAAATTCTATAACAGAGACAAATTTACTTATTTTCTTGAAGGCCTTAATAGTTAACTTTTTTAACAAGGTTCATTAGCGTTTTGAAAACTACTCTTTATTATGGAAATGTGAATCCTGTTGCTGGAATTAGCTTGAATTTCTTTCAAGAAGACTTTTTCAACTTTTTTCTTAGGAAAAAGAACCAGTTCTGGGTTTCTCATTTTCTATAGCTTTTGCAGAGAGATTCCAGCTGAAGACTATCTAAATGTCCAAAATCAGACCATGCGCACATTTTGTCTTACAGTTAGGTTCTCTCCTCACGAGCACAGAAATTCCAGATACATTTCTAAATTTTTAAGACTTTTTCATGGAGAGAAAGGAAACTTTAAATAAGCATGCTGGGAGAGTGGGCTTCCGTATTGGATCACCACGTGTTTCCCTTCTCCCACATCCTGCTTACTTCAGGGGAAGTTTCAACAACAGATCTGGCCAAATTTCTTTTCATGCTTAATAGATAAAGACAGATCTTAAAATTTTTCTCTCTTTTTCACTTTCCGAAGTAATAACTAACACCCAGTTTGGCCACTAACACCCAATTTGGCCGAGATTTGCATTTCCCTGCCACATTCCTCCACTCCCCTTCTGGAGTGGGCTCTAGGCAGTCCCGAATCAGGAACCACAGACTGAAAGTAGAGGCAGGCATTTCCTCTGGGCCTTCAGCTACATAATGATAGCGAAGTTGTTTTCCTACCTTCTCCCATGCCTCTATATTTACCTTTCCTTCCTCAGAAAACCATGGGCAGGTTTTATTTACAAAATCCAAAAAATAGAAAAGCTGTTCATACCTCACAGAACAGCCCCTTGCTTGGAGCATAGCCTTAAGCATGGATACGCATGCATTCTTTCCCTGCGACCCTGAATTCCCCATGTTTTACACCTAGCTAGTACTAAACTGCACTCCTTACCTTCCTTTTTGCTTTCTGCATGTACTTCACTGGAGTGTCCTTTCACCTGACAATTGCAGTTCCCTCACACTCAGGTCCGCATTGAGTGCCACTTGGGCTGAACTCAGCTCCGCGTTGGGCGCCACTTGTGCTGCGCCAGCACAGCCAAGGGTTCGGCGAGCCTGAGGGAGGGCTGGTGAAGGATGAAGAAAAGATAGTCAAAGAGAATAAGCTGGGTCTACGTGGATCTTCTGTGCCTGGCTGAGGCCACAGAACAGATCCAGACTGCAAGCTGATGCTTTATTTATAGTCAGAGGTAAACAAGGTAATTTACAATGTTCTTGTAAGTTTCACTTGTTTTGGCAGCACTTGCTGCACCTCCCACAGCCCATTAGCTACCCAAGAAAGATCTAGGGAGCGTCATAAGATCAAGCTTAATTATGCTTAGAGGGCTGTGCCCTCCAATCTGGGACTTGTTTGCGACTTTACCTGCAGGTCAGTCCGAGGCTTAACCCTATAACTGCTCCCTACATTTACCACCATTCCTCCCTGTTTTCATTCAATATCCCTTCTCTCAGTTAAAATAAACATCACTTTATCTCATGCCCCTTCTAATATTTTTGCATGAGAAATTATGTAATCCAATCGCAGCGATATCCCCTTGTCTAAGGAGACTTGCTGGCAGATGGAGAGCAAGTTGGAGCTCTCCAGGTTTGAACTGACTATTAAAACTCCCTGCCCAGATTGATGGTGATTACTGTCTACCAGTTAGCCAAAGGCTTTATGACCCAAGCCGACAGTGGCAGCCCATGCTATGGCAACAAGACCAAAAACAACTGAAGTATATTCATCTCTACAATCATTCCAGAAAGTAAGGAAATGCTTGATAAAGAGTCTTTCATCTATATGCACAGCTTTAGCAATTAGTTTCTTTGTAACAAAGAAAGCAAGAGATTGCACTCTACTAGTATTATATGACAAAAGATGGTGGAATGATTTTTAGAATGCCTTAGCCCTCCAGAGCAAATATAAAAAGTATTGTCATCATTATGCGCAATATACAGAATTTCTGATGCGCCCTATACAGAAGCTAAAATAAAAAATATATCACTCCAGACTAATTAGAAAAAAAGTAATCAGTTCACTCAATGTCTTAATATAGGTTAGGGTCCCTTTTCCTGGAAACATTCTAAAAGTGGAAGAGCTCCATTTGGTTGTTATTCCTACAGATATCACTGCTGGAACATAGTCTCTATAGGACAGAAATAACCATTCTAGCAATCTAGATCTTTCTGCACTGCTCATCTTTTCCCTTTTGGGACCAGGCAGCAAAATATGATAAATGCAATTATGGAAGTTATTTTAGCAGATGTAAAATTTGGACTGCTAACTCACCTTTCTAAAAATGTATCTCTACAGTCATTCCAGAAAATAAGGAAATGCTTTTTTAAAATTGATGATAGGGGACACAGGAGCTTTCAGTGGTCAAAGATAGAGCAATTTGAGCAACAACAACAAAAACTTTAAGTAGCCAAAAAAAAAAAAAAGAAAGAAAGAAAAGAAAAGATCCAGGTCTTACCATCCTCTTGCAGACTGGGCCTCATCCTCCAGCTCAGCAAATCACATCATTGTTTGCAAGGAGGCTGCAGCCGCTTTAAGTTTTACTTCCCCAGATGATATGGTTCAACAGAACCAGGAAAGAGGCAGCAGTAAAACAAAGAGCAGAAATACATTTGACCCTTGAACAATGTTGGGGTTACGGGAATGGAGCCTGCACAGCAGAAAATGTGCCTATAATTTATAACTCAACAGTCATCACATAGGTGATTCTTTACTCACAGATTCAACCAACCCCAATAGAAAACAGCTTTTTTTTTCAATTACAGATTACACTCAATATTATTTTACATTAGTTTCAGTGTGCCACATAGTGGTTGGACAATCATAAACATAATAAAGTTAGAAAACAGCATTTTTATCCACAGTTGGGAATTGGCAATTAGGGAAATTGCAGTTGGGAATGTGAAAATACATTTGATTTTCTAAATCTGCATATAAGTTGACCTGTGCATTTCAAACTTGTGTTATTAAATGGTCAACTATAAATTTTTAATTAAAAAAGTAATATTGGATTATAACAGAAAGAATAAAATAAATATCCACTAGTCCATAGTAATGTGAAAATGATTGAATAAATAAATAAACAAACAAATAAATGTGGGAGAAGACACAAATCTCCACGTAGGAGAATTCCAACTAATTTATGTAGCTACACCACTGTCAAGAGAATGGAGCGTAGCTTCCCACTCTGTAAGTGTGGATCGATCATAGTGACTTCCATCCAAAAGTACGGTGTGGAAGCATGAAAAGAGCAGCTTTACAGTGTAAAATCTTGTAAACAGTACCTGAGCCAGGTGATCAAGGTCAACATTAACAGTGTTAATCATGTTGATAGCACAAACCCTTCATATCACATGAAATGCCACTTTACCTCTGTAGTCTTCCTCCCAAAAGCCCATAACCCCAATCTAATCATTAGAAAATATCTGAAAAAAAATCCTATTGAAGAGCATTTTGCAAAATATCTGATCAGTACTCCTTAAAACTGTCCAGGTCATCAAAACAAGGAAAATGTGAGAAATTGTCACAGCCAAGAGGAGCCTAAGGAGACATCGTGACTGATTGTAATGTGGCATCCTGGATGGAATTCTGAAACATAAAAAGGATATTAGGCAAAATCTAAGGATATCTGAATAAAGTATGGACTATAGTTAATAATGTATTAATATTCAATCACTAATTACCATATCAATCTAAAATGTAATAATAGGGGAAACTGGGTATGGGCTATATTAGAACACTATAATAGCTTCCCAATTTTTCTGTAAATCTAAAACTGTTCTAAAATATTTAATCTCTACAACCCATGGAATTTATCTTCAGCTTGCTTTTGTCATAACTCTAGCTCCATCTTACCTAAGCCATCTTATTTTCTATCAGATTCATGCTCATACATACACATATAAAGATATTATGCTACCAGAGTCATTAGTCCTGTTCACCATATTTCTTGTTCTCCTGTTTCCTTTGAAGTTAGGCATAATCTTATTACTTGCCCTGTCCCATGAAATGCGAGGAAGGAAAATACATCACTTTTGGGCACAAGATGTAATAGCTAGTGTTAGAGTCACTGCAATCCCTTCCTCCTACCACAGTGGTAGTGGAAACATGGTCGAGATAGAATCACCATAACCTGGACTGCTGAGTGACTATAATGAACAGAGTTCCCTGTAGCCCTGCATTGGGGGAGAAATAAATTTTGATGTATTCAGCCACTGAGAATTTGAGAATTTGTTTGTTACTATAGAATAGCTTGGCCATCCTGGCAGATTCACATATATGCACACATTTATCTATCACTTGATAACACAGCAACTCTCAAAAATTCACATCAGAAAGCTAATTCTTCAGTATGTGTATTTATCACAATGTGCTTATATTATGGGAAGAAAACAAGCATTTTTGGCAGAATTAGACTAGAAATAGAATGAGTCTTTTATGATGGGCTTACTGCCAACTTAGAACTTTTAAACATTTTTAGTATAATTCTCTCACTTTGTAACTATGGAGATTGATCTTCAGTCAAGAATAGGAAGACCTGTTTCTGTCGTAGTTGGTACTGGGATTTTGCAAATAGATTTGGGGTTAAAGTCACTATGTCTGGAGACAATTCAGGAACTTGTTCTCTTTTCAAAGCACTCTTAACCTTGGTTCTTTTTCCTTTAATAAGAAAGAACCTGTAAAATGGCTGTGTTGTGTGTGTTTTTTAAGAGAAAACAAATGTTTCACAAAAATAAAAAATAAAAATCTTGAAAACACATCCAGCAATAAAGCAGTGGGAAGATTGGTTTTTATAACATAATTTTAAGAGGAAAAACAATCTTTATGATTCTTATAAATAGGTTAGTTAGGTATTCTTTCCACACTGATGTACATTAAAAAACATAAAAATTGTTGTAGAGAAATAGACTAATGATCCTCTCGAGGAGGTATAAAACCACCATAATGCACTTGATAGTGCAGTACTCCAGGGTATCTAGAAAGGATAATTCCTTCATTTCCCCTCTCAGAGCTCAGTTTATGCAGGAAGCATTAGGATTTTAAAACTTCAGGGCCCTTAACCAGACGCCAGTCATGGCCATATGTTTTCACCTTCAGTGACGTCTTATGGCACCCAGTTCTAAAATCAAAATTTGCTTTATTTAAAATACATTTGCTCATTTAGATGCATTAACATACTTCTCTATCTTCACTGAGCATACAACATCACTAAGCCTGAGGAGTTTAATCACTGTCATGCAAACGGCACTGTCTTAAATATAGATTATTTTTAATATTTTAGAGAGAGGAAAGAAGAAGGAAAGAGAGAAACATCAATGATGAGAGAGAATCATTGATTGGCTGCCTCCTGGATACCCCCACTGGGGATGGACCCCACAACCCAGGCATATTCCCTGAGCAGGAATCAAACATTGAACTGCTGGTTCAAGGGTCTACACTCAATCACTGAGCAGCACTGGCAGGGCCAAAAGACTATTTTAAAAGACTTAAATTTTTATGAAAATAGCCCATCCTAAAGGCCAAATCAAAAGGTACTATAGCATATGGCAGATTTTCCACAAAGGTATGTTTTTAAAATATATTTTATATACACATACATGTATATAATATTTTATAAGAATATCACTGTTTCACTCATAAACATCATGTGAATGTCTTGCAAAGTACTTTGGTTGCCTCTATGCCAGTCAATTCATCACCTAATATTTACTTGAAGTCACGGAAAAAACTGAGGAACTGCTTGCTTATCACACATACTAGTTTTACCATATCATCATGTCTGATATTGGATAAAGATTGAAAATGGAATAGAAAATTTTCCCCAAAGGAATAAAAAGGAACGCTTTCAATGAGGCCAGATAAAGAATTATATATAATTTTTAGTACAGTTATACAGAACCATGCATTATACAAATAACTTTTAATGGAATCATAAAGAGAAATAAACCGTGTTTGGATGGTGGGGTTGTGGGAATATGGTTTTTTTAAGGCTCTAAAATAAAGGAAGAAGATTAATGAACAAGGGTTAAGTGAAATAAAATATGTTAAAAAACATACTGAAAAATATTCAAAAGATCAAGCATTTACAAATAAAATGTATTTTTCTTATCACCTAAACTCTTCAGAATAAACAAATGGTATTTTTTCTCCACAAAAATCCATTTAAAATTGAATGCATAACCTAGGAATCCCACTGAGCTCATCTCTGCTTTTGAAAACTCTCAAGTTCACTTTACAGGGTTGGGTCTGATGCTGTGGTTGGGTTTATAATCTTCAGCAACACCCTTCTCTTTATTACTTACAGGAAAATCTTTTTCTACAATGACTTGCTGACACTTCTCCCTCTAATTATCGTTTCTGCAGCATTTAGATACAGGATCCATGATGTCCTCTCCTCAGATGCCAACAGAAGGACAATGAGCCAGCAACATGAACTGATGGAGTCACAGCCAGAGGCCATGTGACTTCCCCAGTGACTGCAAAGAATATGCTGAGGGCATCCTTCACAAGTGGACACAAGAGACTTCTAAAGAGCAGAGAGTTACCATGCAAACATGGCTTATCAAGAATACAGAAACTAGAGCATGGGAGGAATCCAAGATGGCAGCATAGGTAAACACCTAAACTGCTGCCTCGCACAACAATTTAAACTGCAACTAAAAGACAAAACGTCTATCACCCAGAACCATGGGAAAGCTGGCTGAGGGGAAGTTCTACAACTAGAAGGAAAGAGAAAAGAGCACTGAGACGTGCACAAGCGCTGAAAAGCTGAGGTACGGAGGCGCGGGATCTGGGCTGGCAGCAGGCGTTGCTTTTTTCAACCCAAAGGGAGACAAGCCCCCGATTACTCTGAAATACAGTTTCTGGGGAGACGCGGGGAACCCAAACTCCTACAGGGAGAAGCTGGATTGTCTGCTACCGGGTCGGAAAGTGAGGGGGGCCTGCTTGTAGAGCTGCGCACAGGAATAATTGTTTATCTCCACTGGGGCACGGGACTGGACGCAGTCGGAGACACAGAGCTGGCTAACTAGCAGCCATTGCTGTTTGCCACGCCCTAGCCTAGTGATGCCCTGAGACCCTGCCCCACACAACCTACAAACCCACCCAAGCTCCAAGCAGAGGCTTTTGCATATGAATGGACTGCAGCTTAACCTAAGAAACTTGCAGCCCAGATCAGACAGCTCCAAAACCTCCAAACCCCAAGCAAAGAGGAGAAAACTGTAGCTCTCGCTGTAGCTCCTGCTGGGTGGACTCAGACAATAGCTGACCTGCACCCCATTGGAGATCCAGAAGCCAGTATACCTAATGGTCAGTGTGAGAAATGAGATTTCAACTCCTCACATCCATAAGTGACACATTCAAGAGGCAGACTCAGCGAGCACCAAAGCCCCACTGAAACAAGTCCTGCACCATAAGCGTGTCTCCAGCACAGCAGTTCTTATAGACACAGCGAGTCCTCACAGCTGATTGGCCTGGAGGTCAATTCCTCCCAGGGTACCAACAGCAATTAAGGCTTAACTACACCAAGACTTTGCACTCAGCCCACAAAGGGGTGTACCAAGAGCGTCCACATCAGGTGATTGGGGAGGCTGAGCTACTGCCCCCTATAGGTCACCTACCACACAAAGCCACTCCATCAACACAGGGAAGCAGCCAAAATGCGGAAACAAAGAAACATGTCACGAATGAAAGAAACGGAAGAAAGCAAACTACTGGACGACATAGAGTTCAGAACCACATTTATAAGGTTACTCAAGAATCTTCTAAAAACCGCCGAGAAACTTGATGACACTTCTGAGGAGCTTAGTGAGACCTTCAAGGACCTTAATGAGAATGCCAAAAAAATGGAAAAGGACCAGTCAGAAATGAAGCATACACTGTCTAAAATAAAGAATATACAGAAACTCAACTGTAGATCAACGTACCCCAAGAATCAAACCAAAGATCTGAAATATGAGAAAACAAAAAACACTCAACCAGAAAAACAAAAAGAAAAAAGAATCCAAAAATATGAAGATGTGTAAGGAGCCTCTGGGACAACTTCAAGCGAACCAACATCCGAATTTTTGGGGTGCCAGAAGAAGAGAGAGAGCAAGATACTGAAAACCTATTAGCAGAAATAATGACAGAAAACTTTCCCTACCTGGTGAAAGAAATAGACTTACAAGTCCAGGAAGTGCACAGAACCCCAAACAAAAGGAATCCAAAGAGGACCACACCAAGACACATCATAATTAAAATGCCAAGGGCAAAAGACAAAGAGAGAATCTTGAAAGCAGCAAGAGAAAAACGGTTAGTTACCTACAAGGGAGTACCCATACGACTGTCAGCTGATTTCTCGGCAGAAACTATGCAGGCCAGAAGGGAGTAGCAAGAAATATTCAAAGTGATGAACAGCAAGAACCTACAACCAAGATTACTCTACCCAGCAAAGCTATCAGTCAGAATTGAAGGTCAGATAAAGAGCTTCACAGACAAGAAAAAGCTAAAGGAGTTCATCACCACCAAACCAGGATTACACGAAATGCTGAAGGGTATTCTTTAAGAAGAGGAAGAAGAAGAAAAAGGTAAAGATAAAAATTATGAAC
This sequence comes from Corynorhinus townsendii, assembly GCA_026230045.1. Taxonomy (NCBI): domain Eukaryota; kingdom Metazoa; phylum Chordata; class Mammalia; order Chiroptera; family Vespertilionidae; genus Corynorhinus; species Corynorhinus townsendii. Next base: position 160,844,858 of record JAPDVU010000002.1, read on the forward strand.
AACAAAATGACATCAAATACATACCTACCAACAAGTGAATCTAAAAATCAAGTGAATAAAAATCTGAAGAACAGAATGGACTGGTGAATATAATAGAATCAGGGACATAGAAAGGGAGTGGACCGATGACTCTCAGGGGAAGCAGGTGTGAGGGGTGCGGGAAGAGATTGGACAAAAATCTTACTCCTATGGATGAAGACAGTGGCGGGGGATAAGGGCATGGGGTGGGGTGGGGAATCAGGTGTAGGGGAGCTATGGGAGGAAAAAAACAAAAGAGGAACACCTGTAATAATCTGAACAATAAAGATTTATTTAAAAAAAAAATTTGGCATGCAATTACCTACTTAATTGCTGTATAAATAGGGTAATTCTTGAATTTCTAATTGTCTTCCCTCCTAAACCTTAATGTCAAAATAAATTGTTTTAGGAAATTTAAAAAAAAAAAAAAGAATACAGAAACTAGGAAGAATTAGAAATTAGGAAATATCACTGGCTGTAGCCTCTGGGTTTTCATAAAGCAGAGCAAAGCCTGTGTTAATCTTTGAGATTCGTGTAGAATGAGGACGCAAATATCTTGCCATTCGTTGTTCTATCAATTACTGAACTCTATCATGCATTTTAATTTTTTAAGTAGGGGAAAATTGTACCCTGAACTGTGGGAACCCCTTTCACATCCTGTGTGGTTCAGGGTCCCGGTTCAGGGTTCAGGTTCTGGAGAAGGCCGCACACAAATGAAAAGAGACTAGGAAAGTATTAATTTGGGAATATTGGGGGCCAGGCGGGAGCCCACCTCTAGTGGGAGGACTACCACCTGCTCTGGCCTTGCTATCCCTTTTATTGAGACTATGGGATACACCCACAACCTTTAGGCAAGAAATTCCAATAACAGAAATTTACATGAGACAAACAGGTGGAGGCTGCTTCCGCTAACAATGTTTCAACTAAACAGTAAGCGATTAGCTCCGACCTTTCAGAGTAATTAAGGTTGACAGCCTTCTGGATTTCCTTTCCACATCTCTCTATTAGTGGGACAAAGATTGGTTTCTGGCA